>OY720641.1:113023709-114292090 GCA_963169105.1 Ceriagrion tenellum
TTTGCGGTGATTGTCTCGCTGAGTTCATGAATATATCCACCTGGAAAATGTATTTTAATCAATCCTACGAGTTTGTCACTATACTTTTATGAGTTGTGTTGCCAAACTGAAAACAAATCGATTAATCCACTCTCCGTTGTCGAAATGGTGAACTGTATATTTTCAAGTGTAACTTAATATATTTTCTAGTTCTCTAGTGCTCAGCGCGCACTCGCCATCTTTAGGTAAAATTTTTAACTGAGTGAATATCATCGTGTGCATCAGGAATAAAAATATTCCTTTTCAATGAATCAAATTCCGGTAGTATTTTCTCTCAATCTTTTCGCTCCAACTCTTCGGCTTTACTCACCGCGTCATCCTTTTCATTCGCGTTAGAGGAGAAACTATATTTTGTGCGAAAATAAAAACCTTGAGTGTGCATTTCAATGCTTTCATACATTTATTTTTGGTGAAACGTTTTATTATTTTCAATAGTTGTACAAATATTCAGAGAGTGATGTTGGAAAACTCTGTAATTTTTAATTGTAGCCAAACCGAGTTTCCAACATCAGATAGGCAAAATAAAACGCCGGGGAGTAAAAGATAACTTTGTGGAAAAATGGAATCCAAAAGTTGTCTGTTACCAATCCGCGAGAAGAATAGAGGCGTGCTCATCTCCTGTTTTGTGCGGTCCCGACCATCGCGTTGAACAGTTCGTTTGTTTTTTTTTTCCTTTCTATTTTTACACTCAAGCCTGGGTATGAACTGTAACTGGATAGGAACGGCACGGTTTAATATTTCATTGGGTGCAGTTTAAAAATTGCGGCTGTTCGCTTGAATGAGGAAACTTTACTTAAAAAAGAGCTTGAGCGAAGGAAAACATATTGAAGAGTCGAGTGTCTCTCTCTTTCTCTCGCTCTTTCTCTCTCACCCTCTCTCCCCCTCTCGCATTTGAACCAATTCAGTTAAATAAATATTCGAAGGATCTGAAAAAAAACACTGAAATGTGTGTCACCGTTTCCCTCATTCACAGTTTTCAAAATTTCGCGTCTGGAGAAAAAAGATCAAAAGACGAGGATTGTCGGTTTACCCGTTTTGATCTCCGAAAATGCTACGTCATTAGTTTTTCCGTTAATCGATCACCATTGTTTTGCCTCCACACCTCGGTACGACCTCTTTCTCATATTCTGTGAGATATCTTCACCCTTGCACCATTCTATTAAATTTTCTTCCTCAGATTTAGTGTGCATTGTTTTCGTTTTTCAACAACGCCAAGCGCTTACATTTATATGGAATATTGAAGCTGTTGGAATAGCAATTTCAATGTTTTCTACCACTATGCTAAGAGAACAGTTAACAATTTATATCCACTTTGGAGGTGATCGAAATGAATTTCCGTCGAGAAATATACTGAATGGGAACTTAGCTCTAGCATTATGTGCTTAAAAATGCTCCTGACACATTGCTGAGATTTTATTTTGTACGTGCATATACATGCACCTGGCCGTGAATACAAATTATTTTATGCGTAAGACTCTAATTGAAATGCATTTCTTCTTGCTTGTTTTTTCCTCGTAACATTTGTGGCGTGTCTGCTCATTGCGAATTTAGAAAATATTATTACCTTTGCTTACACACTCTTTGGAGGGCAGGTGAAACCGTAGATGCAAATATAAATATTCAGCTAGATTTTTATTCTAGCTAAAAATCCCCCTCGCACAATGTAAACCTCTATGAATTCTATTCTACGAATTCTATGAAATCTCTATTCAAGTACGATCCTGATAATTGGAGCACTTCGGATATTTCTAGAATCCTTATAAGACGCGCAGCTCTATGTTTTCCAAACTTGATGCTTGTTAGTGGTCCATATGATACCAACGTCATGACCGATCTTCACGTGAACAGTAATGAGCTAATGTTCTATCTTTTACTTTAAATTAAATGTCAAAGTTGCCCAGTCGTCAAGGGTTAATGCACCCGTAGGCAAAGCTCTCTTTTGCCGGAAACTCCGCGGTGGTAGGCTATTGAATAACCCACTGGTCGTTGAACAAAGGCTTCCCGTAATGAAGACGGTCTTTTCTTTACATTTTCAGATTGGTCAAATACATGTGATTCATTCACTTTGGCTGTTGGTCTTCATTGACTACTGCTAAAATAGGCGGCAAAATTTTCTTATCAACACCATTTTTATTGGTGAGCTTTAGATCTAATATATTTTTCCACAATCAGCCAAAATTGGCCTCGCGTTTCAATCTGGAAGATTTCTCTCTGGCTTGGTGGAGTGCCTTTAAATACAACCTTGAATGATCCGATTATAATTGGGTCATTTATGCATTTTGAAAGTGCGGATATAGCAACTCTTTGAAAGCTACCTAAGCTTCTCTTTTGAATTGACATTGTTTTTACCCAATGCTCTTATGTTGTCAAGTATTGAACGAGAGAACGTAATTACTGTAATTTTTTATTGAAAGGCGCTTTTACTCCAAATTTCTAGTTCTGTTTTCCCCTTTACTCCGATGGATGTACAGTGCCTGTAAAAATCAGAACGCAAGGTAAAAGTTCAGAAAAGAAATGGAGATGCATTCAAAGCACCGGGGTTCTACATAAAATAATACACTTAAACATTCTTGGAATGCTATTGACATGAGTACACCTTTTGAATCTCAATAGAAGCGTAAAAACATTCCTGAAATTTGCATGAAGAAGTTGTTTTGATGCACCCATCAGTCTTATTTTCTATCAAAAGTTTCGATGCTGAGAAAGGAATTTATCTTCGTATCACTAAATAATGGAAATTACAGTTAAATCATCAAAGCAGTTTTTAAACTCGGTACCATTTCTACTTCGATGGTTTTTGTAGTTAGTAAATTATTTGGTATTTTACCCTTCTGCGCTAATTGAGCATTGATTAATTCGACGAGGTGACTTTATGTGCTGAATTTGGTGCACATGACGAAGAGTCAATAAATACTCAGATGTTTTGTTATATTTTTGAGCTGCTTGTTTTAATATGTTTTGCGTTACAATGGCGTCTATCAGAGTAAAAAGGGGGAAATAGGACAAGCAATTGGGAGAAACAGCGCCCTTCGATTAAAAATATAGTAATCACGTTCTCTCGTTCAATACTTAACGACATAAGAGCGTGGGGTAAAAACAATTCACACAACAATCACAAGAGAAGCCTAAGTAGCTTTCAATGGTTGGCAAAGTGTTATGTTTGGAGCGTCTTACTGTATGGTTGTGAGACATGGACGGGTTTGAATAAGGATGTAAAACGGATTGAGGCATTGGAAATATGGGAAAGGAGAAGAATGTTGAATATTAGTTGGGCAGACAGAGTGAAAAATGAAGAGGTATTGACCAGAGTCCGGGAAGATAGAGGACTGATAAATACAATTAAATCAAGGAAGCAGAACTGGCTGGGGCACATATTAAGATGAGATTATTTGATGAAGGAGGTATTAAAAGGGATGGTGGAAGGAAAGGGTAAACGCGGAAGAAGAAGAAAGAAAATGACGGATGATTTAGAAGAGGAGACCGGCTACGCGGGGATGAAGAGGAAGACACAAGACACAGTTATCTGGAGGAGAAGCTACTGAGGACCTGCTAAACAGCAGACTACCAATGATGATGATGACGTTTTTGCAAACTATCTCCCGCAAGTAATTATTGTGAGGGCAGAAACATTTTCACGCTCTCGCATAAAATAAAAAATAATATTTATATACCGTGAAAATGCCTACCAGCAAACTGTAGAAATATTAATCCTTACGACAGCTGACATCTCTGCCGTAAAATTTTGTTCGGCATCACTAAAAGCATTTTAAAGATTCAGCTCGACTCCCGAATCCGGCCTCATTCACGCACTATTCTGACATTTCACCTCCGTCGCCTTGCCGTAAATCTTTTGCCTTACTTCTGAAACAAAAACCCAACACTCTTACACTTTTATGAGGAATATATTCTTTGAATGGCTGCCGAGACTGGGTGCCCCGAGTTTTCCCCCATAGGTAGATGGTACCTACTCCCAAGCGTTTTGCCTCATTTTCGCGGGAGTGATTCAAGGATCGCTTTGTCAGAAAGAAGGCTTGATATCCCCCCCTTCCTCCTTGCATGGCGAAAGAAGATATATATACACTTATTCGAAGATGGAGATGAATAGATTTAGTTCGTCCCTTTCCCGGGCAGATGGAGGGGAGGGGAAGAGAAAAGGTGGATGCATGCGATAGCGGCGCGAGGCTCGAGTTAAATTGCCGAGCCGTGATTGGTCGTTTCCGTCTCGACTCGTCGACCTAAAGCATTTCCCCATTTCCGGTTCATTTCTCAGCTTATGGATGCAATCTTGAGGAGAGGCCCCTGGGAATGATTTTTCACCCGCTCAGAAAGAGGCTCGCCGGGGGTTGGAGTTTGGTAGTACCCCACTCTCCCCCCCCATGACCTCTCCCCCAAACCCTTAAGTCGCTACACCCCATCCCCTCGCCCCATTTAGGCCCTGCTACACCCCTTACCCCGCTCACTAGGAAATCCCCCATCCCTTTTACCCGTCCTCACACCACTCCTCGCGACCAAAGTGTCTCTCAAGAGCTCGTTCAATCTACATCCCTTCCCGCGCATGGCAGGAGGGTTTTGCAAGGAAATGGGGGTAAGGGTGAGTATATAACCCAAGGTATAGCAGTGGTGAGGGAAGTGATATTTTATAGAGCCACTTTCATCTCGCGAAAGTACCTCCCGGAGTTAGCCCTCGAAATGAGGGGTGGTTGAACTTAGCTCCCGCGAGTGATGCAAATAGCTCCAAATAAAATTAAGGGCTGCTGGTATACTTAGCTCCCACGCATAAACGTAGTGGAGTCGTAACGGTTGAAAAATTTGCATCACGTGTGGACAGTTGTCAAAAGAGTCCACGCTTCGTTGGAGTGAGTGCGAGGCTCCCCGAAGAAAAAGGAGGACCGCGGGATCGAGTAGATTTCATTCTCACTCTAAAGGAGGGGGAGAATTCCTTTGGGTAGAGCATTTATTCTCCCCGCGACTGTCCGACACGCGTGCCGGAGTAGTACAGCCCCAACTCTCTCACTCCCGTGGGGTTGCCCACAGGGGAGTTGGTGCAGGTTGTCAAACGTCGATGCTCACTCTAGTGCATTCCGTCAACTTCCTTCCGGTTAAGGGCTTTTCTGGGACGAATCCGAAAGTTTCTGGGGTCGAGTTCTCCGGCTCTTTCTCGGTAAGGGGTTTTCTTATTTCTTTTCGTAACTCCCTCAGTAAATCTCAGACGTGAGGTCGGAAAGGGGTGTTTTCTCCGCCATTGAATGAGGCCTCTTTCTCTCTCATTCCAATATCACTGAGTATTGATGCAGGATGATTTTAAACGCGGGAACTAATCGGCCATCGTTCTACATCTACATACAACCCTGCGAGCCATGGGGCGGTAGGTCACCAGCCGTGTAAAAATGTAAGTTTTTGGGAGGTGAAATGGTGACATGTATTATGAGAGTGTATTTATTTGAGCTCAATATTTATTGTGGTCGCTTATTGGACGCGGAAAGAAAGAGTTTTTGTAACTATCTGATCGGCAGTGTATCTCTCTTATTTTATCGCTTCTGTCGGATCTAGAAATTTAGTGAGGCGTCATGGTAATATTCCCTGTGTCGTTCTGAAATACACCAGTTCTGAATTTCTCCAGCAGCCTAAGCCTTGCGTGCAGCCTCCAAGTCTCTAGGGACTCCCACCTTAATCCCTCTGACAGTGGTGAAACACTATATGTTCGTTCGTAGCAGTTTTTAACGAAGCGTGCTGCTTTTCTTTGTTTTTTATTAATTTTTTTGGTTAAATTTTTATGACTAAGGCCCCTAATTCTCACGGCGTATTTGAAAATATTCGTTCCTGGAAAATAAGAATAGAGGGCAATTACACCCAATGGTGGAGGGTCGATTCTATGAGAACTTGGCTAAAAATATATATACCAGTGCTTTCCGACTCAGGAGAAGCCAGCAATACCTTTAATTCTCGCTTTTCTCTATTTGTAAACAGCAAAATGCGAAATATGCTGAACGAACTTGAAAAAATCTACTCGTATTCCACCTTGTGACATCGTTTTTAGCAGTACCGGAGTATTTTTATGGTTTCATGTCCAATTTGAATGGTTTCAGGTAGTAAGAATAAAAATGTATACACTAGTAATGTTAGCGGCATTGTGAACTGAAGATTTATTTTAAAAGAACTCTTAAATTTGGAGAGCTTCATGATAAGCATCTTGTTTTCATATTCCTTGGAACAAAGTTGAAAAATGAAATTAATGCTGATTGATAATAAAGGCATAGTTTTTTACCTGAAATATATTATTCACAACATAAAAATACGAATGCGCATATGCTATTATTTTTTACGATCTTTCAGTTATTATCTCAAATCGGCATCACCACAGTAAGTAAAAATGTATAAGATTGTAAATTGTATACTTGAATTTAAAATTCGTTGATTTTGGAGTTAATTGATTGCTAAAACGCTGTGGAGGAAAATAATGGATTACTAAGGAAAAGATCTGTTTGCACGAGGAGGAAGGAGACCCCAAGCCAAGAGCGATAACTATAATTTTATCATGCAAATCTTAGAGATCAATTTTATTAACGAAACTACGAATAT
Organism: Ceriagrion tenellum; assembly: GCA_963169105.1. Classification (NCBI taxonomy): domain Eukaryota; kingdom Metazoa; phylum Arthropoda; class Insecta; order Odonata; family Coenagrionidae; genus Ceriagrion; species Ceriagrion tenellum. The sequence goes on from OY720641.1 coordinate 113,030,328, forward strand.
TACAGAATAAATGGTAGCACTATCCGGGTTTCAACATTTTGTCGTCGTCCTGGGGTTAGTGCATTATTATTTTGCTGTATAGCAGTGTTTTATCTAGCAGTACAGGAGTGTATAGTTAAATTTGGTTATTAATTTTGTTGACTATGGACTTCTACAAATTTACTGAATGTAGAGTTTCAAATAATGCAGAAACAAAGAGTATCGTCACTTTTATCTGGCGTTATTCGGGACAAAATTATTGCAGCGTGACCTTAGAGGGTATTTCTGGGGTGAAGTTGGAATTGTTATCAATTGCTTGTGCTTGTATTCGCGCATGGAAGTGAGGGTAGCAGAGGGTGAACCCGGGTGAGGAGCTTTAATTTGGTGGGCAAGACTGAATTTCACATATTTTCTGATGCTACTAGAGCTGTAGGGTAAACTTATTGTCGAAAAGGCCACTGGTTTGCCGCGAAATATACTGGCTAGATTTGCTAGGCAATTCGACGGAGGTATCAATGATGTGAGATGAAGTGCGGTATCGTTGTGGAAAAGGCAAGATTAAAATTACAAGAGGTTAGATTTTTTTTAAAGAGAGAAAATAGAGATTCGGAGAAATGCAACTAAATTGTTTATATTGGAAGCAAAAGTGAATTCTGGCTAGTAAGTTTATATTATTACTAGTAAGTTTGCTCTACTTAAAAAAAGAGTTCTAACTTTCTAACTGGAAGATGAATGAAATTTGTGGATGAACCTTTAAAGGGCAGTATTGAGTTGAATAATTGTGCCAAGTAAACATGAGAAGTGTTTTTTTTATTTATGCATTTGATGAAGATTACTCTGTGGCATATTTTTTTAAATTTATTTAGACGAATAGATGATAGAGGATGGATTATCAATTTGAGGTGTTGGATTTTGCGAATAAAAATAAATCACTTTGATTAATGCCAAGCTCTAGAAGGGTGAGGGCAAGAGGAATATTTTAACTTAGATTTTTTTAGGAAGAAGAAGAGAAAATATATCATGCTAGGGTTTTTGAATATATTTTAATGTCTAGCTAATGTTATCCTAAAAGACATTGCTAATTTTGTTAACGTTTACGTTTTATTAAAGTTAGCTGAGAGTTTTGATTGTATTTGTTTTTTTAATACTGTCGGTTAGGCGTGATAAACTTTTATGGGTTCGTGAAAGTATTTATTTCTTTTCACATGTTTATGAAATATGTAACAAGGTGCAATATAACTAGTCATAAATTTGGCGCCTGCTAAGCTATTTATACTTTTAAAAGTGGTTGTCGTTTCGCCTAACGAAGTTTAAACTATTAACTTATTACATTACTGGTACAGTAAACGTTGATCTAACGCAGTTATTTGTTTAAGAAGGGGCAGAAAGAGTCGTTCATACATATTACCACCAAAGACTGCGAAATATAAAGTCAGGAAAGATTTATAGCTCAAAACTAGTGGATTATTTGTAACTTAAGACATTTTCAACCTTTGACGCCCTAATGCAATAAATATTCATTGACGGGTAGATAAAGGGGAAATTTACATCTGCAACTAGTCGTTAAGAGGGTCAGGCGTTGAGAATGACAGCGAGAGAGAAGTCAGGGATGGAGAAGTGACGAAGAGTGCAATAAAAGAAGTAGGCAAGATAAGAGAAAGGGAATGACGCAATAGGCTGTAGGAGGGGAGGTAGAGAGGAATAGGACGGAGGGTTTGGTGCGTGAGGACAGATGGTACGACCGTGGATTGGCGGCCCTGAGATCTGGGGAGCAAGGGTCAAACCTATAAACGTCTTGAGGAACACAGAAGGCAAGAGGAAATGGGCGAGGCACTGGTTGTAAGGATCCCGGCGAGAGAGAGGCGTCTTCATATTGGGTATCTCGGTGGGAATTAGGTCATGGCATATTGCTGACCAAACGGTGATATAGGTCGAATGGGGAAGACAAGGAGGCCGAGGGAGAAGAGTTGCTGCTGGTGGATGTGAGAAGACAGAGTGGAAATCTTCAAGGGAGGAACGAAATCAAGGGACAGAATGAATGGAGTTGTAAGCGCGCCTTGAACGTGGCAATCGATCCCTTTTACCCTTTTCATTCATCCCTTCCACTAGGATCATTCTCTGTTATTATCAATTTATCTGTTCCTTTTTTTTCTTCAAACCCTTCTCTCCCCTTATATAGGTCCGAAACTGCTCAATTACTCCGCTCCTGGCTTCATTGCCCGTTTTTACTGATGTGTTCCTCGTCGTTTCAAGGAGTTTGTGAGTTTCCATTGCTTTAATGGCTTCTTCCGACGAAAGGACTCTCGGCGATATCTGCAAAGAAGAGCCATGTCGAATGGAGTTTATTTGTCCCGCTTAATGAAATTTCCTTTTATATCTCCTCTACGTATCCGAGAGTCCGTGCCACTCGTAGGGGACGTTTTTGAAGTAGTGCTTGAGAGTAAGACTTCCTTTATATCCCTGTTAAATCGGGGTAGCGTTTGATATGAACTTTCCATCTTTTTCTATAGCTCGTAAAGTACTGGCATCGATTACGTTAATCTAAAGGACGATGCGGAAATTGATAATAAGTCACCCAAGACGATGGTAGTAAATAAGGGAATATGTGACGCAAATACTCGCCAATGCTTCCTACGGTTGCATGAATTCACAGTTAACATGGTTTAATGCCATCTTCGTCTGTTTTGTAGCCATAAAATTGTGTATACTTTCTTCCCACACTATATATTTCCTCATTTCTACGTTCAAATGAGAGGGAAAAATATCTCCGTCAAACTTGGTAAACGTGACTTTTTATACGCTGGGAATTTCGCTCCGTAATTGAAGAGGTGGCGTTATTCACCTGATTGGTCCCATTTATGATGAAATGTAATTATCCTTCTATCATTGAGTGCGTGATTTAGTCAATTTTCGTGATTTATGAAATTTAAATACGAATTTATTGGCTAATTTTGGACTAAAATTCATTGGACGTAATGGAATAAAATGTCGCCTTTGTGTGAAGAATCTCAAGGAACGTATTATATTACTCAAACCAATCGCGTTTAGAAGATAAAAATGATGAAGGCTCTTTCCTTAGGGGCATATTAATAAATTCGTCTTTAAGAGGTTCACTACTATTGTCTTCTATTGTAAAAGAATGTCCAATTCTTTTACAAGAGAAGACAGTAGTAGTTTTCTAGATAATAGCAACCCAAATTCTTAGGGTGCTGTTATCTAGCAAGTTTTATTTTCTCCAAACAATTACAATTATTATCGAGTATTTGTAATAATTTGATTCCTGGAGTGTAACGACTATGTGAAAATCTTTGCCCCATGATTATTTGCAGGCAACGTACATGATTTATACTATACTTCAGCCCGTTAGCGCTAGACATTTTAACTGTTATAGGGTTTGAGCTATTATTTTTTTAAACGCCGGTGCTAAGTTCTTTCATCCTTTGCACTGCTATACACTGTTTTATCCGCGAGCAAACTACTGCTCACGCATAGAATCAAAGTTTATAGAACGCAAATTACCTGCGGATCAAAGGCACCATAATGGAGATAAACAAACATTTCGTTAAACAAACGATAAGTGCGTGCTCCCGAATCGCCCTGATCGACCTGTTCTGTTTGGGATACATTAATTGCAATCTCGCCCCTTGGATTTATTCGCCGATCAAAAACCCATGGGAAAGATAACGCTTATATCTAAACATTGAATATTTCAGTTATCGCCTGGTACGTACGTCATCCGATATCGATTTTCTGAGACGGAGGCATTTATTTTCTCGCTCTCTGGTTTTTCCCGCGCGTGCATAATTTGTGCGAGTTTGATTGCACGTTTGCATCAATCCAAATTTCAAGAGGAACTAACGGTTTACGAATCCGTTTGATTTGCTCAGAGCTGCTGTCTAAATTGTTTGCTGCAGTTCACTGCTGGTGCCCTTATCGAGTTGTATCTCTGTCCTATAATTTACCCCTTCAAACAGCTAATTTGGTTTCGCTTAAGAGACATTCCATCTCTGTTGCATCTAATTGTTCGTTGCTCATGATTTATAGCTGTTGTTACCCATTTTCGCTACTTACTAGCTACTTGAAGACCTCACGTTCGTCATCTGCTTCAATGCATTTGAATGGAAGCTTGAAGGTTTGTGACCTATGAAGGGAAGCGACTCATTTATGACGATGCTTGTAAAGGAAATATCTGGTGAGTGATTTGATTGCCCATGACTTGCCAATCGAGGGTAAAATCACCTTGTGTTAAATTTTATGTCCTCAATAATCAGCGCCGAACACAGTTACTTAGTGCTTGAAAGCTAACAAAAAAACAAAAAGCATTTGATGAAGTTTGTCACGGAAAGTTACTCATACTAAATTTAACAAAACTAAATTCTTACGGCTTAAAAGACAACTTAATTCGCTGAAATTATTATGCGATCACGTAAAAACTGTTGTGTTAGACGGTGTCTTCCCTAATGAGGTGAAGTCACTTCGGGTGTACCACGATGGAGTGTCATAGGTCCACATCTTGACATTCTGTATCTTAACGATATCTTTAATGTAGTTGACAGTAAGTTTCGAATTTTTGCGGACGACGCAGTTGTGTACAGGGAATGCCGTGGCAATAATAATAATAAGGAAGCGCTAACGAAGAACCTAAAGGATATTCAAAGTTTTTGTTAGCGAGGCAGCTAGATTTGAATTAGAGCAATATGTTGCAGTGTACTTCTGGAAAAGGACACACTCCCCTTATTACAGCTATTGTATGTGGTAATTAGAGACGGTTGAATCTGCTAGAAACTTTGGAGTGAAATTCACTAATGATCTCTCGTAGGATAAACATATTCGGGAAATAACTGGTCAAACTTACCTTAAATCGGGATTTGTAATAATAGTACTCGGCATGTTTGACGATAAAGTCAGAGAAATCAGCTACTTCCAACTTTTGAGATAACTGACTTAAACTTTGGTAACTTTCTTTCTCATGCTCGCTGAGAATACCAGTTAACATATTTAATTTCTTATATACACATACATGTTATATCCATCATCAATTTACATTTTCCATCGCTTTAGAAATATTTTTATCATTCAAGCAATGAAAATTACATTTTTTCATGAATGAAAATGTGTTGCTCCGCCTGATGGAAGTTCATAACCTTTACTTTTCCGGAACAGGTGTTGAGACGTGCTCTGCGACAGGTCCTGAATTGCATATTTGCAAAAGTGGTCGCTCAACAATTGTATTAAAGCTTTGGCTACCATTCGTCTGTGCAGTCAGTCATATAATTTGTGATGAAGTTATTTTGTTTCATTATTGATTTTAATAAGTTTTTTCTGTCTTTCTTGCAGGTGAGTACAAGGGTTTTGAGAATTCTGTTGACCATGAGTGAAATCCCTCTGAGAACTGTAATATCTGTCCGTTGACTGCATGGGTGAGTACCCTCGACAAACAATACCCATTATGTGCTTATATTCTCCTGAATTTATTTCTTTAACCACTAAATAGGAATGTATTTCCATTAGATCATTGAACTTCTTCAACCGTAACACGCGCATTTTTGATGTGCAGAGCAGCATGCAAGTCTTTCCTCACGAAAATGTATTAATTGGTCCAGGATAAGGATGGAACCATATGGTGGTTTCGTGAATTTAGTCTAGTGCCACTAAACGAAGTGTCTTAAAGGGCGAACCTTGGGAAACATGAGATCTAAATAAGGAAGCACTTCTGAAAATGTGCAGTTTTTTGTTGCTGACGAGATTTTTTTTAACGTCCGCTTGTTTTCATTTGCCTATTTTCGTAATTCTCTGAGCTCATACCGTGCTATGCAAACCCGCGCTTGGTAACGGAAGCTAGTTCTACGTTGCTTAGGCTGTTGATAAATTTTGGGAAACATCAATTGCTGTCACTTACCGCCCTTAAGCGTGCTAAACTAATTACCTGACGAGGAGTGAGATTCTAGCCACCAGCCCAATCGCCATCAATGGTACCAAGGTGTTTGCCTCTAGATCGTTCCTCCCTCAAAATGGAGAGACTCGCTCCCATCTCACTCCCTCTTTGCTCTTCCCCGTACCCCTCGAGTTGCTGTAAAATGTCAATATGTTTACGGAAAAACTTCCTCCTCCGTTGACCCTTTCAGAGAGAAACTTGGCTTGCTTTTAAGTACTATTTCCTAGACCAAATACGGCAAGGGGCTGGGTTGGGAGCAGGGCTACTGAAGGTAAACCTATCCGCTCCACTTTAAGGCTACACGAGAAAACAAACAAACTCTCACGAGCTCCACCTTGACCCCTGGAGCCCTCCTTATCCCCCGTTGCTAACCGACACGAACCCCCATTTCCCCCCATCCCTTCGAGACAATTGTTTGACTTCCATTTCGTCCTCGCACTTTGACATCGCCCCTCAACCAGCGTCCATCTTTCCTCCCTCTCTCCTTGCCCCAACACCCTGGCGCCTCCCCCTACCTCCCTGGGCATACTTCATCCCGCCTCCCCGCACCACATTCTTCTCCCTTCCCACTCCTCTTCCAACTTCCCATCATCCTCGTTCACCCGGACGCCGCCGTGAGAGACCTCTGGCGGGTCCCCGGGCATCACGCGTGCAGGCGTATTCAGGTGGACCTCAAAGCGATTCCTGCCTCCCCTCCAACGTGTCTTGTCCCTCCTTCCTGACCCTTCGACCCCCCCCCCCCCCACCCTCCGGACCATCGTTTCCGGGTATCGGCGTGCACGCAGGAGGACATCCCGGAGCGGAGTGCTTCCCTTATTCCCCATTTCGGGATAACGCCGGGGCTAGGGGTTCCTTTCTATCCCTGGTATTCCCACCATGGTTCCAGGATGCGGCCGGATATACAGCTGTAGTAGTCCAGTGTGGAGACCGTCCTGCTCTAGACCTGGTCACCAATTTGTACCGTCCTTGTAAGATCAATTCCCGCGAGACAAAAGAGGTTTAATTTCCTGGGTATTTTTCCTTTAATAGACATTCACGCGTAATCAGTTGTGGCTTTTAAGGAAAATTCCCCAGTCTCCATCTTGAGGACCTAATTGAGTACGTCTCCGCTGGAATTACTACTAGCTTAGTTCTATTCAGGTGGAAAGGACCAATTTTCCGATGGACAACATATTATTTACCCACAATGGTGATAGATCAACATAATGCGATATATCTGCCAAAGCTATGTGGTGGTGTTTGCAATGTTATTTTTATTCAGAAAAGGGCATGGAACATTGAGCTGCTAAACCCAGTGATTAAGTCTGTCATTTTGTCGATTTCATGACGTAACCTTAAAATTCAACCTCTCTGAAAGACTGGTTCGCCGCGCTTCACAGAGACCTAATATTCCGTTCATCCGCTTTTTTACAAATTTTCCACTGGATAAATTCAAAATTTTGCATTAAAGACTACTTATAAATGAGTTCGATAAAGTTTACGCTCTTTTGGCTTGTACTAGAAGCCCTTTGCATGTGGGTACTCTGGCATCCTGTCTCTGTATTTTTCATTTTAAGTGGCCAATATTAGTTGTTTTTGAATTTTCACTACCCAAAGCTGTGAAGATGGATGCTGAAGTCAAGTGAGTGGGCTCTTATCATGGCCAATGTAAGCTGTAAGCCGTCCATTTTCATACCTCCTTCGTCACGACTTTTTAGCTTTCACGAACAAAGGAGAGAAATGTAGGTACTATTATGGCACCAGATAGGCTTTTTTTGGAGATGAACCCAGGTAATGAGACAACTTTATTGCGGCTTGTTTCAACCTCTACTATCGACCTTAACATCTTCAAATCCACATCTGAATGTATACCATTGTTACTACGCGTGGCGGGAGGTGTGAGAATACTGTTTCCAGCCAGTTTCGTATTTTTGTGATAGAAAAAGTGAATTATGTAAATTTTCTCATAATTTGTAAAAGTATTGGGGATTTTCTTATCCAACTGTTACTGCTTTTTACTTGGTTGCGCTGTAAAAATCCGTCAGTGGAGTACCATTGCGTAAAGCGAGAGGTAATATTAGTTAAGAGACCCTTTCCGGCTCTTTCATTCGTGACTAATTGGAACCAGAATGGAAAAAATGTGTAATTCTACGATTGGATAGAAGTATGGATACGGTGGGCATGGCCTTGAGACAGCGTCGCTTACGCAAAATATGCAGATTCTTCATTTGTATTTGTACGTGACAAGTCATGAGAAAATTTTTTTTAGCATTTAAATTAAGTGCTTGGCTGCTATGGTGAAAGCGACCAAGACTTCGAACCCGTAGCTCGCGGGTTAATTACCCGCCTATTGTTTCCCAAACCAGTGCATGGTTGTAAGAGATCGTCTGGATTCGCAGTAAATGGGTTGTCGTTTGAGGAAGCTGCTACCACATAGAAATTTTACTACTTTTATTAAATTCAGTACCATTTCCGATACAATCCAACTGTTATCGGGGAGGTCAATAGGATTAACATGGAAAGAATTTTACTAAAAATGGTGTATGATAAGCCATCGGCCATCATCACATTGTCCGTGGCAATACGGGTGAGGCATTTTCGGGTATGCTTGCCAGTTGACGCAAATCGTGCCAAAACTGTCGATGGGCATCCCGATAGCGAATAAATACTACTTGCTATTATACTCTGATTATGTGAAAATAACACCCGTGCCGTCAATATATCCGCACATGCCACTTAATTGGAGAAAATGGTGTTAAATTAATTAGTGCCAGTGTATTTTACCCCTATTTTGGCTAAGTGATCGACTCTACTGACGTTATATTTTAGTCTAGAAATCATATCGTTTTCAGAATTTAATTCGGGTCTCCAGTGCCTTTCCAGAAAACTCAGTCTTTGAGGTATACTTTCTTTTTTGGAAATGCTTTCAACTAAATTCTCGGTGACAGCTCTATTTTTCCTACGACTATTTATTTTTCACCAGTGGTTTTTCTTTCACCATTGTCAAAGTTCTACCTTAATCCTCTTTGCGGTGTTACCCAGATGAATGCAAAGAGAGCTGTCTTATTGCATACAATAAATATTGCGTCAGTTAGAGGCCCCTTGCTTTCTCCACTAGAAAGAAAACACCCGTTAATGTTTTAGCAGTTACTATGTCTATTTCGCATTCCTCCTCATCGTTTATGCACGTGCACTCCTTTTAATTCTCTTCGGCTAGTTGTTTATCTCTGGCTCACGCGTGCCGCTCACCTACCAATGCTCATGGAAGTCCTCCAGGATATCTCGGCTATTTACCTGAACACAACAGTCGCTTTGGCTCGCATTCGAATACGGAAATTCTCCGCCACTTACAGCCTCTCCGACCCGACCAATGTGGAGGAAAACACATTTCGGACCCCGTTTGAGGCGGAGAAGGGTTTTCGAAGTTGGGAGGTGGGCGAGAGGGGAGGAAAGAGGGTGTAAAGGGGTAGGGGAGGTTTTTGGGATTAGTGGGTGATTCCGAGGCTAAGACCGGGGTGAGACGGGGACAAATAAGGGGGAACAGGCGAAGGGAATGTCCGTTTGCGTATGTGCGAACGCGCTTCCATGGGTGGCGTTTAAAGTGTGGGTCGCTGTTTTCGGAGGATGAGGGGAGAACATTTTGAGGTCTGGTGCGGGCTGGAATGGTCCTCGGGATGCGTGCGGTGTTTTCCCAGCGGAGTGTGCGTGTCGGGTTGGAGTGGGACTCCCAGCGAGGCTTACGGAGAGGAGGAAGAAGGACCTATTCCGCCACCTTCCACCGAGGATATCAATTTACATGCGTAAATGAGAGAAGGCGAACACTCTCCATTCCTTCTTTGCTCGCCGCTCCATCAAAAAGGAATGCTCTCCTCATTTATTTGGTTTGTTCATCCGCCGGGCACCCCCGAAAGTGGCGCGGTCACCCTTATAAATCCGCACTCAAGTGATTACTACACTCTGTGAAAAAGTCCTCACTTTCAAAATTACACTTCAACCTCTTTTCACATTAGCGTGAAATTCCTTCCATTTACATTTGAATCCTTGGACGTGTTAACCCTTTTCATTTGGAATGTTTCTCTGCCAAATTTCAAGGAGTGCTTTTTCCGCCAAAGTAATTCCGGGCTGTTTAGGTTATTTATGAAGAGCTTTATACATTTTGACCACCTATTTTCTCCACATTGTGAACTTATCTCCCACGCATATCAAATATATCCTTGTCATTTGACTTCATATATTAATGATATCGACGATTTTGATGTGTAGCAGGGGTTGTAAAGATGTGCTCTGATAAGCACAGCATTACTGATATATCAAAATACAGAAAATTCCACAAGTATAATAATTATGACGACCTAGGTTTCGATTCGTACATCATCACCTATTTTTCTTATTTATCAGCGATGTACGGTTCCACATAATATCGCCATAGTTTAAACAATTTGTAAGTGCAGCATCATTTGAAGGTATTAGAAAACAGGGATTGGAATCGATATCAGAGCGTGGTTTAAAGAATGTGTTAAACACCATGAGCAAATTTTGAACCTGATTTCTACTCAAAAGACGTCATGAAGGCATTCAAAACTCCTTGCTGTTATGGTAAGTTAGATCTTACGTATATATTTATAGAGAGCAGAAAGGTTTAAAATTTCACTGTTTTCACCTTTGAATTGTGACAAGAACAGCTGTAAACGAAGCAACAAAAAATATAAATGCAACCATAGATAACGTTGTTTTTTGATAATCTATTTATTTCTGGATGGTATGCGGACTATGCGTACATCATGTGGTATTATGCTTTGTTGTAGTAATTTGGTATACGTTTGCATTTGTGAGTGTAATGCCCATCTTGCGTTAAATTTAAACCCGCGGAATTGTTAGTGAAATCACCTTACAAATACGAAACTTATCAGTATATTTAGTAAAATAGCTGATAACACCTTGATGGTGTATAGTAGTTAGTTTAACCTGGTGCGGAGTAACCCCTGCCGCCCACTCTTTGACTGCAGAACTTACGAAAAACGTAGGCATAGATATGCGGACCTATCACCCGTTCATGATGAGTGTCCTGTCGCTCAGCATCACGTTGTGGAATGCATGCGTATTTCTTCTCTACTTCCCCACAGATGACTCTCTAGCCAAGATTGCTCCGTCGGCAACATGAGATTCAAGGCCGCTTTGCACGGTACATTTTATTGTATGAACGTATTTTGTAAAATATTGTATATCATAGAATTTACAAAAATATGAGTGAAATTAGAGCAGGTTCTATTTCCTGTTCAGTGATTTCGATAGTCAATCAATTTTCCGCTTTTCAAGGTGAAATTTTTCTCATGCTTGAGTTCATACATTCGTTCGTACAATAAAATGTACCGTGTAAAGCGGTCTTTACAGCCAGTCCCGGGCTAAAACGTGTTTAATTTAATTTATAAATAACCTTGAGATTAATATATTTGGCATTGAATACCATCCGGGAAAAAATCGCAAACATTTAGGAGTATATATGGCAACTTTAACTAACAGTCTCTGTGCTTGGCCAATGGATACAATTATGGGTATGCCTTTCATGTTTTGTACAAACCTATTTTTCGTGCTCGTACAGTTGATGGATGTTTTGATTTTTGTAGTACCTAATCACTTTAATTATATGGAGCAGAATACATTTTGTGTGTAAATGTTACAGGTAGAATGTGACCCAACGACTACTTTTTTCCTTAAGAGGCCATTGGTAAAATTTTATATGTTTACTTATCAAAATAATATAAATATATTTATAAATTATAATATATAAACGCTTAATTATGGAGGGATATGCCAGATATTAGGGCGTTAGGATAACTACCTTCCCAAAACCTACCATACAAATGGTAGATTTAGAAAACAATTCTCGTTCATTTCTTCCTTCTAAATTATTTCCATTTTATGGCTCCTTGAATGGAAGTTAGTAGTTTTTTATCTTACTCGTTTTTAAGGCTTAAAGATAAACTAAACCTTCAATATATGATTCAACATTAATAGATTAGTCTAGGCCTAGGGAAGAAAGTTAATCAAATTATCAATGGACATCTTTAGGTTTAAATATCTTTCTCGGGCTTCGCACCGGGTAATGTTTTTATAATCCGCCGACTTTTCGGAAAACGACTTTTTTTCCATTTTCAAGGCACGTGTATCAGTGTTATAGTGGTTACGGCGGAAATAACACGTGCCACGTGCCTTGAAAATGGAAAACAAGTCGTTTTCCGAAAAGTCGGCAGATTATAAAAGCATTACCAGGTGCGAAGCCCGAGAAAGATATTTAAATATAATACACCGGGAAAATCTTAAATCATTTATTACATCTTTAGGCATTAGAAAACTGTTTTTGCAATAAATCTATTCCATCCTGCGGAGATAGTTCGAGCAAAATGAATATTCTGTCCTCTTCTCTTTGGTTGTTTCCACGCTCGGCAGGGATATGCAAGCTTTCGCCTTCCCCTTAGGTCTCTGGCGTACAAGGAGGAGGATATGGCTGACACCACACGCACGCACCCTCAAAGGTGTGGTTGGTCGACGGATGCGGTAGCTGCAGCACTGGTGGTTTGGGAGGGGTTATATCCGGAGGAAGAGGTGCGGGCTGCTGTATATACGCATATATATATGTAGGTATGGGTTTAAATTAGGGCCTTGATGCCCCGAACGGCGCGAGAAAAGCGGCAATGTAAATGCTCGGGCGAAAGGCCCCTTAAAGATGACGTTGTCCCATCCTCCCTTCGTTGTCCCCAAACCATCGACAGCCCTCATTACCATTTACCAACAGGGGGCGTGGATCGTTTATGAAAGCAGCGCATGATCCCCGGACGAGGGTATGTGCCCTAGTGTGGCTTTTGAGGGTGCTTTTTGAGTGAGGGTTTTGAGTGTGCTTTAGGGTATGGGCCCGTGTGTGTATTTTAAGTGCGCGTGGTGTTGAGTTTCTACCGCATCCCATCCTAGGTTGCCGATCGCCTCCATAATCGTGCTCCAAAAGTGCTATTTCTCTCTGGTTAGGCCACACTTTGACTACGTCGTGAGCCTTTGGGGCCCCGGGCAGAACGATTTACCCGGAGTAAATAAATAAAATGCGAGGAAATGCTGCGCGCGTCGTTAAAAACTGCTGCGAGCTTACAAATAGTGCTTCACAGCTTTTAGAGGGACTATATTGGAAGTCGCTAGAGACTCGATGAGCTTAGTTTATTAGTGAATTTCAGATTTCATATCTTTCAGTTTGCCACAGATTATATCATTTCGAGGTCTCACCACATCTCTTAATAAGAGAGAATAGATAAAATAAGAGACATAGCTTGTGGGATATGAAGATGCATAAATTCTTTCCCCGCACAATAAGTGGTCATTACTAAAATTGAGCTCCACTCGAAACACTCCCAAAATACACCCTATCACATCTTCGTTACAATTTTTCACGGCTGGTGTCCAAGGACCCCTGCTACAAGCCTAGGCTGCGGTGTGCAAATGTACGTGTAGAATCGTTCTCCGCCTGCTTTGCACTCCGCGTGGAAACGCCCATTTGCATTTCACCTCACTTTCTACTCTCCTCCCCCCCCTCCAACATCCCCGCCACATTCTCCTACCGTGAGCTGACAACATCTTTCATTTCGTGCTATCCCCCTCCGCCCAGCTTCTCGAGGCGCCGTACGCGGTGGGCCCGCGAGATATCGTGTAATGCAAAGTGTTCTCCTCGTATATCGGGTTGGTGTTTGGGAGGTTAGTGGGTAGAAAGGGCGGCTCGTTAAATGAAATGGGAACTCTAATCGTTTCGATCCTTCGTTCCTTTCCCTAATTAATGTTTGGTTTTATCTGCCCCCGTCAGGAAGTTCGAGTGAGAGAGAGGAATATTTTCAGCCGTGTGGCTTTTCTTTGGTCACTATCTTGACGAATAGCTCAGAGTAGCTGCTGATTCCGCTGGGGAAACTATTTCATTCAATGCACTCACGGAGTCACTCGCTTCCAAGTATTATTCTCCAGAGAGTAGGAGCCGGCTACGCCCATTTTATCGCTGAAATCCCCCATTTAATCACAAGAGCTATTTTCAGGGTAGCTGTCTAAAACCAACTTACTGAACGGTTTAGTTGTGCTGTATTTTCTCAGTGCGCATGAATTTTGAGGACAAGAAATCATTTGAGTTCATTAGGCAAACGTAACCAGTTTTCAAAGAACCACGGAACTAGCCGCACAGTAACTTCAACGGAGTCACCCGCTAGTGATCACACAAACGTAACCAGATTTAAGAATGTCCTGTAGAGAAAGGAAATATTTCTTGAGTTATATAATTACTATTCCATTTAGTCACAAATTTGGAACTACTTTGGTTACATTGTAGTTTTAAATTTCACTCAGTTTCTATCTGAGCAATGTACTTTATGCCATGAAGTTCTCCGAAATTATTTATTTCGAGTGAGGCACACACCTAATAACATGTTCTTTTTCTGATAGCAATTCTACCATAACATTACCCTCAGCCCGAAATGAGCCACGAAAAATGTTTCTGTTGCTGGGAGTTTCGTCGCGAGAGGTCCACATGGCACCAGCATTTTATCCCAGATGAGGAGGAAGTGTTGGACCTCGAACCGTCGGTAGCTATGTCATCACTCACTCTGTTGAAAACCCGTGAAAGCTTGAGCCAGCATTTAAGAATTTAACAAGGGAACTTTAATTGACTGACGTTTGATGGCTTTATTCAATGAAATTCTTCATTATCTATCATACACCACTTTTATATTCCGCAATGGTGCCACACCATTTATAAAAGAGAAAAGGTGATTTCCCAAATTGAAATATTTCGTTGTACTCATTGCGCCTATGTTTTTTTACTAAGTCTATATACAAAAATATAAGAATGATGAGCATGTAAATAATTAATCAAAATGGAAGGATTCAAACCCGAACTAAGTGTGGACAACTGCTGAAGGACTCTTTTAGATACTCAGTATTCATTGCGTGTTCTTATAAAATATGCGGAATATGTTCGAGGTTTTGAGTATCAACGTTCGTAAAAGCTGCTATGTGTTTCTTGAAGTTGGCACCGAAAGCATAAATTTCACTGAGACATTTCTCTTAAGTTAATCTGCATTCTCTACTCTGAGTCGTTCTCAATAGTAACCTCGTGAATTCTTTATAAATCTGTTCCACTTTTCAGTTTACGTCAACTATCGTTGATGGACAATGGTACCTTTATGTCTGCAACCTTTGTGAATCACTCAATTTAAATCATATTTTCTGCCCCAATTTAGTCCCCATTCCGTTCATCTTTTTCTCACTTCACCCAAGCTACCAAGCTCTTTTCATCCTCCAAGGCTCGCTAATAACGTTACCAACCTATATAACTTCTCCCAAAAGCAAGGGTTGCGTGTACGATTCCCGTTTCCGCTACGGTTTCGCTGAAATATGAAATCAGTCTTAGATGGCGTGTGGAATTCCAGTTTTGTGCTCCGAAATGAAGTGGAAGTAGGGTTAAAATGTAATATATAGCGAATAAATTTACGTCCCTGCCTGGAATACAAAGTGTTTTCGTGGAAATGAACCGGGAGAAAGCTGGAATTCTGATCGCTACGAGAAAGTCTTCGTGAGTTAGATACGTGATATTTTTAAGATCTTGACCGCTAACCCAGTATTTTTCAAGGAAAGGCGCCTTACCGTTTTCACGATTCAATTCGGGTGAATTTAGAATTATTCAAACAGCAATACGGTTGCTCCACTTATGCATTATGTATTCGGAGGAGGATAATGAATGATCTTGATGGCGTAATTTTTACTTTTTTTAAAGAATGCTTTTTTTTTGTTTGCCGGACGATTCTGTTGGCCAGTATGCACCTGGAATCCCGATAGGCTGCTAAGCCTTTCATCAGGTTTTCCAGGGACCGGGTCAACAGAACTTGACATACATCCATGCCTTGGATGGTGAAAAACCAACCCAGGCGGGACTCAAACCCGCGACCCTCAGTTTAGCTGGCGAGGATTTTATCCCGCCACCAGCGGGGCCGGCGTAACGACTCGTCGTTACCCCTTCGCCACCGGTGGCGACATATTTCATAGGGAAATATGAAGATTTTTTAAGAGCTTTTTCATTGTTTTCCCTGAAGAAAAACATCCGTTTGATACTTTTCATGCGATCTGGCAATACTTTTGCTAAGCTTAAAATGCGTAAGTGATTTCGAGGATTCTAACGTTAAGTAAGTTACAAGCAAAAATTATTTATCCTCTCGAAATCAAAACGAGATGCCATAGAAACAGATGATTTGTCATTGTAACATGTGGATAGGGTCGTTTGGTTTCGTTTTGTCGCACAAAGCAGGCGTAACTTTCACACAGGACCGGAGAGTTGGATGGCATATTCTAGAATTCACCGGTATCAATGGAGAGGTATGATGATTTATTATACTCGTCAATTTTGGTGGTGAAATGTTGGCACATTTTAAGTTGAGATATTTAGCCTTCTGTTTTCAAATTCACCTTCACTTGTTTCCTGTACCTAACCCGGTTGAATACCTCGTGTATTAAGCTCAGAATAGTTTTATTTACTGGTATTTATTCGGAAAAAGAATTAAATTGTTAATTACTCTTCTTAATACTGATATATTTGAAAGTCTAAATCATAGCTGAGCACAACTGAAAAATATGCTAAAGTTATCATTAATACGGGTACAATACTTTGGCGTATGCATAGCTTTTCCACTTTGTATATTGGGGTTCCTAGATCAATGCCATCTATCGGTATTAAAGCATGGAGTTTTTCACAGCCGCCCGGCATTACTAAATAATCCCAGACCCTCATCTATCGGTAAAAATGCACAAATTGCCGCTAATTAACCCTGTCATAACGATTATAGGGAAGTAAAATGAAATGGCCGTGTTGGCTAACGCCGAATATGAAAAATACATTATGTGGTAATAAATTAGTGAGTTGTTTTTTTTCAAATTTAAATAGTGGCTATAATTTAAATGCATAAATTCATGTACATTCTTCGTGTTTTTCCTCAAATTCCTGCGGGGGCGCATTTCGTATCTCCTCCATCCCCTTTTGCATGCGCTTGTTCGTTAAACGACCGTAATCCTAATGGTCCATACCAGTCATAGTCTATATATCACTTTTATTAATTTTTCACGCACTGATAAATAGCGGGGATAACATCGGGCGGTGCCTACCCATTTTGAGAGGATCTCCAATAAAACCCCATCGCCTCCCCACCCTTACCACGATGACGATCCGAAATCCCCGAGGAACCCCTTTGAGCGGTGGAGAAAGTGAGAAATCCTATTACCCCTTCCCCATTCGCCCCTTCCCGAATTACCCGTTGAAAAATAAATTTAGAAAACCTTTAAAAAAATAAGTCCTTTCCCTTCCTTCCGCTGTGTCTACGCTTCCCTCGTGCTGACACATCGCTCTGGGATTCCGACCTTCTTACTTAACCATTCCTCACCGTGAATCTTTAATTGGCCGCCAACTTCCTCAAATATTTCCCTTCCTCAAAATCCTCCCGGTGATTTTTCCTTCCCTTAGTCTCCCACTCTGTTTAAATCTCCACCCCTTCGAACTACCGTCACTTCGGCCGCCCCCGTATTCCCCTCCCCTCCCGACAACCTAACGCCTCTCTGTCAAAAGGGCAATTTCACCTTTTACTTCCCCCACGCTCCTGCGATCGCAAACCCGTCAGGCTCTTAACCCTCTCTGACCCTTCTCCCTCCCTCCTCCCCTCTCTTTCTCCCTTTCCCCATACCCTAGATCATGAATATATATTATGAATTGGGATCTCGTTGCCAAAAAGCGTCGTCTAGAAATCCAGTAAACAAACAACGTTTTGGAAAGTGGTTCCGCCTAGTGATGAAATACGGAAGTTCAAATGTAAATACAGTCGACAGATTGTAAATTAACACGTCTTACCGGTTTTACCATGAATATACATGGTTTTTACTTACAGTTAATCATAATGCAGTGGGAAGTGGATAAAAAATGTAGTACTACACGCGGGATGTAATTATACACTTGTTTAATATCGTCCGGACTACATATATATTTAATTCCTCTCCAAATTTAATTACACAAATGCACAATTAACTTCTTAGCACTTCGTGAATATCGCTATACGGAAATTTTATTATAATGCGAGGTGACTTCATGAGTATTCCCAATGGCCATAATTGCAGTGTTGGTAAAAAGGAATGCACTTACTGCCGTCTTGAACAGATTCTTATTTTTCAATCCTCGTCTCCTATTTTGGGTCCTCGTCGACGCATACCCTGTTTTGCAGCCTGGCACGATGCAAATTCTGTTCAAACAGGGCATTCTGAATTCTTTGTTTAGACAAAACAGGCTTAATGCATTCCAATTTTAATCGGATTATGGCAAACATCGTAATCGGCACACGATGAACGTTTTATAAACCTTTTACACATTTCCTGTAATAGACGTTTCCTCTCTAGCATTTAAAAAGTAAATTTTAGATCACAAAAATAGCAAGATATTATTCAAAGCATCAAGTAATTCATATCTCCTAGATCGTTACTGAATATTTACCACAGTCTTACGTTAGCAACAATCAACTACGTCTATTTACAATCACAACGGAAAAGACTCTAATCGAAGAAGCGCCAAGGACTGGGTGAACTAAAAGTGGAAATTTAGGCATCACGTAGCCTAGGCAACAATGCCGAACATCCGAATCCATAATATATATTTATGCCCTAGATCTTCACCTTGCTTCCATCCTCTCTCTCGCTCAGATACATTCTCCACCACCCTCACATTTTCGTCCCTCTAACAGCCCCATATCCCTTCGCCATTAACCGTCCAGCCTCCTGTGCCCTCTCTTACTTTTACGTAGGCCTTCCCTGACCCTTCCCTCTCCCCCTCACCCTCCCCCTGCCTTCCCCAACCGTTACTCCCTCCCACCCACTTCTTATTTTCGCATCCCGGCCAGGCAACATTTGTGCAAATGATCCCCGGGGTGGAGGCATTATTCCGGTTGAGCCTGCCGCATTAAAATTTGAGGGTTGCTTATTAGTGTGTAAGCGTCGAAATATTCTCCTGATAGCCGATGGACGGGAGGGCCAGAATAACTTATTTTCACATTGTGAATGGTAAAAACAGATCTAACCACAGCACTATT
Source organism: Ceriagrion tenellum (assembly GCA_963169105.1). Taxonomy (NCBI): domain Eukaryota; kingdom Metazoa; phylum Arthropoda; class Insecta; order Odonata; family Coenagrionidae; genus Ceriagrion; species Ceriagrion tenellum. Next base: position 113,049,354 of record OY720641.1, read on the forward strand.
TAACTGTGTGTAAGATCTCACTTGTGAAGATTTATTATAACATGATATCCAATGACTAATATCCAGATTCTTTAGTGTAATATTGCTACCAATAATACTATGAACGCAACCATATGGAAGGCGTAATCATCAAGTGAAAGGTCGAAATTCCTGAGTTTTAACTCAAAATTGTCTTTGTCTAGTGTTCCAGGAATATTTTAAGTATAGTCTCCGGTTTAAAATCTACATAAACTTTTTTTAATTACTTATTCGTGACAATACCCTCATAGTAACATTTTTAATTTTTATCATTGCCTAAATCATTCATAAAGAGGAGTCTTATGCTGTTAATGGACAAATATTTGAAACTGAAAAATCTTGTAACCTACATGCGACCATACAATTCTTTCATTACTAAAGAATGATTTTGGACATAAACATTACTGGAAAATTTCTAATATCAGTTGGCTTCAATCATGGTCTTATTTTATGGGCATAGGCTAATATTTTTTCTTAAATTTAATCAATTAGTCCTTGATACACCATAATTTTGGTGTCAATATGAATCATCTTCTACTTAACACAATTCAGTGGGTTTATATGAGAAGAAAAAAAGCCTCTATATGGAGGAGTTAAATGTAATATTCAGAAAAATAGTGGTAAAGTTTCCTGTTTACTTCCATATTTCTTTCATTTTACACTGTCAAGAGAACCTTATTATAGTCGCTGTCCTCTTTGCTCTCTTTATCTCTTTACAGAGATTTTCTACATTCCTCTCAGCATTTTCCGCTGTTTTTCTTCAGGCGTGTCAATGTCTCATAATTTTGACATTGCAGTTCCTTTCCCCATCCAACCTCTCCATATTAAATGTGCCCTGCCTTCCAGCAAGCTGCAGCAAGAAATACCCAATGACGGCTGACAAGAACCTACGGCTCTCAAAGACGGTACAATTTCATTCTTCGAGAATATTGAGAATTTTCCCTTCCCGATTGAGGAAAATGACTTCTGACTGACTTTCGGAGGGACCAAATGGCAACTCATCAATTTTTCAAGGGAAATTTGAAACTTCAAGGAGATGTCCCGGGGTATAAAAATGGAACATACTTGCCGCGATAGAAATCGCCATTACTACTACCATGCCGATTATAATAGTAAACGCATTGGAAAATTCACTTTTTATGCCGTAGTCGGCAAAAAGATACGTCCATTTAGGATTATTAAGCATTGAATTAACGAAAAAGTTTAAAGGTGGACGAGACAAAAACTGAAGAAAGAAGTGCACTCCAAAAGAATATACTATTTAAGAACATACGTGTCTGATAAATTACGCATAAGAATAACCGATATATGGTGAAAAATTGGCTGAAGTATTGCGAATCGGTTCAGTGATATTCAGTGAAGGAATCTACTAGAAAACAGCATTCTTGACATTGAGGGGTATGTTTTATCTTATCCAACCTTTGTTTCAGAACTTACACTGAAGGGAACAAAAAATGAAATTCAATGCAATCCTATTTTTTCTCCAAAAAGATTCTCCAATGTAAAAGTATATTTTTCATCGTTGTTTTTTTGTCAAAAGCTTTTATAGTATGCTGACTTGTAATTGTTCCCGCAGATGATCAATTCCAAAAATGCATTTTAGTTGGTCGCATATACGGTAGATGAAAAGTTTCGCATGGTCAAAAAGTTTCTTAACGCAAAATATTTCTCATATTGGGTTTGCATGATAATTCATGCCCTATGATATCTCAAAGACATTTGTTTACCATATCATACGTATATATTAATATGCAAATATATATCCCGAACATCATAATATGAGGCACAAAAGTATATAACTTTAACTTCCGAATGACCTGTTTCTCGTTGTATCTATGCCACATCCATTTACGTTACGGTTTACGTTTCTGCGAATGATTGATTCGCCAGTAAATAGGTGCAAGAAACTTCGTCCTGTAATTGCAAGTGTTGGTATTTTCGAAACCGTTGAAGTTGTGCTATCATATTACTTGGTTGAAATGAAAATCAATTTGTCTCCTCGTGACTCTTACAATGGTTGGGATCTGCGCTTAGCCTCACTTTAATATCCAAGATAGACGATAGCAAACGATTAAAGGTGATCGGAGAATAACGCAAATCAAATTCTATATCTTTATAAGCACATCTACATGATACTATTCCTTTCTTACTTTACCGTAATTGATAACCTTTAGGTTGGCTGATGACCTCCAAACTCCCTCTGCTCATTTTTAGCGTCTATATATTTATAGATATATGCAGCTAGAATTACCCATACTTGTTCTTGATTGTTTTTTATTTGCTTTAGTTGATTGATTAAGACCAATCAGCCAATTAATAAGTATGATTAGTTTGAATGCAGTTAACACTTCCTTGAATGTAAAACGGCTAAAACTACCTTGTAAGACTATGTTTTAGCTACACTTCCCATATTTTAATAGCTTGGAGCTCCCACAAGACTTGAAACTTCGTGGAGCGGAACGAACGAGAAAAGAACTGGTGAATTAAGTATACATGGAGCTCAAGTAATTTATAGCAATGCATACTGTGAAAATTATCTCCTTCCAAAAGATGAAGCAATCTAAAATATGCCCTGAGATGCTCATGGGCATAACAGCACTCAACGCATCACAGACGGTTCATCAATTGAAAAATATTGCCTTGAACGTTCAAGGAGGTTGGTATGTCAGCTTCACACATTTCAGCCTCTGTTCCGCATTGACCTAAGTCCGTCGATTCCTCCCCCTCTCCTTCACCCCCCAAAACGGTGGCATCTTTGCAATTCCCCTCATTCCCATGTTTCCCTCCCGAACTGTACGGCCCCACTCCCCTCAGCCATCAATTGATCCCACGCGGAATCGTGGCTGCACATCAAATTCTGAACCAATTCCAGAATGGCGGTGGGCGTACCCACTCCTCCTCATACCTCCAGCATGCCCCCTGCGAGATCGAAGTCTTCGAACGAGACTGCCGGGGGAGGGAGGGTGGAAGGGGAAGCTGGAGAGAGATGGAGAGGTCACCATGGCGATGGAATGCAGTGTGGACCACCCCACCGGCATTCAGCGCCATCCGGAGGGAAAATAAAAAAGTGGAATGACCCCGGAGAGGGTTGACTGATTTCCCCTCCAATGTGGTTGCGTCCTCCGTCCCCCTTTCCAATACCATTCCTCCACCTTCATTTTCTCGGTGGGTGAAGCTGACGGCTAGGCAGAGATTTCGACCGCTTTGGATGCAAGTTTGGATTGGGTCGGGAGCCGTAGGAGACTCGTGGGGTACACGACAAACTGAGATGGCTTGAAAATTTATATCGAGTGAGTTTAAAGTAACAAGGACGTAGTTAATATTAGCCGGCTCGCTACGTCTACATATACATACGCCCCGGCGAGCCGCGGCGAGCGGTAAAAATAGACGTGAAGAGATTTTGTATTGAAAATATGCCTTTATTTAGTATTCATTACCAAGGTAAAGAAACAAAGTTTTTACGTGTGCTCATTTCAGCAATTGAGGTTGAGAGTTGAATCGCATGAAAACTTCATCGTTGCCTTTCAGTGTTCAGTTATCTTCATCTACAAAATACCCTGCAAGCCGCTGCATAGGCATGTGGCAGGGGGTGTTAGGTCACCAGCCGTGTAAAGACGTAAGTTTTTGGGAGGTGAAATGGCGACATTTATTATGGGAGTTTATTTAGTGGAACTCAATTTATTGTGGTCGCTTATTGTGCGCGAAAAGAACGAGTTTTTGAACCTATCTGTTTGGCAGTGTATCTCTCTTACTTTATCGCATCGGTCAGATCTAGAGATGTAGTGAGGAGTCATGATAATATTCTCTGTGTCGCTTGTCTGTGGGAGCCCCTAGAGACTCGGAGGCTGCACGATAGACTTCAGGCTGCTTAAGAAATTCAGAACTGGTGTGTTTCAGAGTAACACAGAGAATATTATCATGACGCCTCACTTCATTTCTAGGCCTGGCAGATGCGATGAAATAGAGATACACTGCCGAACAGATAGGTACAAAAACTCGTTCTTTCCGCGCACAATAAGTGGCCGCAATAAAAACTGAGCTCCTCTAAGTACACTCCCATAATACATGTCACCATCTTACCTGCCAAAACCTTACATCTTTACGCGGTTGGTGAACTATCACCCCCTGCCACGCGCCAACTCGGCGGCTCGCGGGGTAGTATGTAGATGTATATAAAGCGCCCCACACAGTCGAAGCGTTCACAGCAGCCTGCCGTGCGTTCGTACAAGTACGTTTGCAGCAGTGAAAGGGTTAATAGGGCGTGAGATGATGGAACTGTCCGTTATTTTTGCGGAGTATCTATCTCCTTTATCCGTGTCTGATCTATGAGTTTTAGTATAAAGCATGTTTATGTATATGTGAATGCATGTGTGCGTGTGTGTTATGATCGATTTATCCTTCAACCGTTAGGATCCGCGCTCCCAAACCCCTCGGCTGGATTTTCTTTCATTCTTCTTCGCCCATGGACCCCCCTCGTCCTTCCTCGTTATCGCCTCTTTTCTCCCGCTCCTATTCATCGCGCGGAGGTTCTCGAAATGTCCTGCAGCGAGGGGCTGGTTGCCCTTCCAATTGGAAAACAATTAGCGCTGTTCCGCGTCTTTCAAAGGGACGAGTCGACCCAACTGAATAGCCTTACTCCCCTCCCCCCGTCCCAAAAGCATTCTACCTCCTTCGAGAGACGGGAATTATTACCCACCCATTATCCCACGCAAAAAAATCAATACCAGGGGGTCGTCTTTAACGTTTTGCGTTGACAGTTATGGAATTTTGAATAAGAGTGAAGGCACTTTTCTTTCAGTTGACGTTTCATCCGTCCTTTGTTTATCCCATCGTCAGCCTGTCACGTATATTGAATGACTTAATGTGTATTGCTCAAATTTTGATATTGCAGAAAAAGTGTTGCATATATAAAACCATTTCAGGTCACAACAATGGTCTTAAAAACCTATTAAATACTTGCTAAACCAGCAAAATTGCAAAAAACCTAGACGAAGTACTTTTGAATATCCAAAGCAAGATTTTAATAAGTATGAAATCGAAAGATGTCAACTATAACATAGGTATCGTTGCCTAGCGCGGAAATACTGAGATTGGTAAGCGACAGCCCTCCGTTCTTCCTATTCTTAAATTAATTCTTTTACTGGTTGCTTAACTGTTTGTGAAACAAACAGAAGCCAAGGTCATGTGTGACTTTGAGATTGCATGAGGAGAACTTGCCAATAGATTAGAGGGTTTGGTTTAATAGGAGTTAAATGGAGGATGTTGGGAAAGTGAATGAAATCCGTTTGCTGCGTTCTTCGTTCACCATTCAAGTAGATTTCGTGATCACCTCTGAAAAAGTAGTGTCACTACCAAATTTAACCCTGGATATACCCGGACCCCGGTGGTAGGCGAATATTCCGGACTCAACAGCAAATAGTCTGATTGACCTTTTGAATTTTTCTCCGGAACAGTAATGTTTTTTTCAGGTTTACTTTCCCCATATCCCTCGCTCCCGATTCATGGATTGACACAGCCAAACAAGTGTTCTTATATGCTGATTTTCTATCTGAAAACTCATCTTCTTTGAACATATTACCTGCGTATTTGCCTTGATTGAACAATATTTTTGTCGATTTTTCTCATGGTGTGCTCAGTACGTCTTGCGTACCTCATAATACAGTTCCATAAGTAGTCCCTTTATTTATATCCTAGCTGTTAGGCTAGATATATCTTGAATGAAGTTTTATCTGGTCCTCCTCACCCGGAAAGAAACCCAGCAACACTACACTCTATATACTTCCTCTCAATTAGCGTCTATATTCTCGGTGGTTTACAAATTATAGTGAGGTTAGTAGCCTCCTTAATGTAGCTCGATTGCGCTAATATGATGGTCGGAGTTTCTTTTGATGATTAGTTGTCTGTTTGTGAAACATACTGCAGTCAAAGTCTTATGTGACATTGCTAATATATTAGGGGGGTCGGTTGAATAAATGCTTTACAGAGAATGTTGGAAGGGTAAAGAGAAATTCGTTTGCGGATTTTGCGCTATTTTGTCCCATACCATTCATTCCTTCGTTTCATGTGTATGCTCCGGGATAACTCATCGTCTATGGCAAAATCAACTTTAAATGCTGAATTAGACGAATAAGACTCGGATATTTCGTCCATGTGATAAGTTTTCTTCTAGGAATATGGTTCCTTAGCTTAAGCAGTTGTTGATTATGATACGCCTGTTGACTTAAAGAGAACTATGGAATATAGAGAGAGAATCATAGTCTTCCTACGTACAGCAATATATGTATATTGAATGATGGGCCTATTTTCCCCATGCAAGGGGAAACTTTTGACGGAAATTGAAATGGTTTGAAAGGTCAAAACACTCTTTCCTTAGCAAACCATGTATTGCTGTACTCAGTAACATCCATTTGACTCTCAGGTAGTTTCTGCGTCTCTAGGGTTCGTGCTTATTTTTTTAAATATCGTGAACACTTGTCCTCTGAGCTGACTCGTTTCTAACTTTGAGATTCCGTCACTCCAGAAATATTTCTAAGCGTTCTATAGAAAAGGTTTTCAGTTTCTTTTCTTCGTGAACGAACCCATTTTTTTTCTTAGAACCTTTTAATTTGGGCATTGGCTGGTCAATATTTGAGGTAACAGTTTTAAATTAATATTATAATTTTATATCTTATAATCGCAAAAATTTATGAATTTGAAAAAAATACTACTCATCTAAACTTTTTTATGTTTGATCTGAACGCAAACTACGGAAGTGATTAAAATTATAAAATATGTCACTTTAAGTAACTATGAAATTTCGAAATATGTTGAAGCATGGCCGCATTTAGTTCCTATAGCAGGATAATGAGTTTGTTAAAATTAAACTTACAGAGTGATCTGCGTACTTTGTACCATTGTTTCAGGCATGAATGTCATAGTTTAAAGAATATTTTTAAACAGTGCCGATCTAAAAGGAGAATTAGATATTTTTATCCATTGGCCCGATCAGTGAACACCCCTTTTATCAAGTCACATTGTTTTATTTGCATGGGTAGAAATAGCTAATTAGGTAATAAATAAAATATATATTTCTATCTCTTTGGAAAATGTTTCCTGAGATCCAAGATACCGGCTGCAAGCTCCACGAAACCAAGAGCATTACTGGATTATGGATCATTTGCTTAAGTTATTTACTGATGGGGATAGTTCAGTGGAGTCATTTGGTTCGCGTAGTAATTTTTGTTAGGTTTGATATAAATGAAAGTTTGAAAAACACAGTGCCTATGAGGCATTAGGAAGTATTTGACTCAATTTCATCGGAATCACATCACGTAATAGGAATTGCTTCAATCCATATTCACTTCGTGATGGGATTGCGCCGCGAATCAATTAGGAATGCTTTTAAGGGCTGATGCCTGCCGACGTTTTCGCATAAAGTATTGAACAGGAGGTTTGCGGTTCATAATCACTGGCAAATGCGAATCGAAACGGAATACGTACCGCTCTGTGCAATAATAGCCACTTCCATCCTTCCTCGCGCCAGAAGAATGCAATCCAGTGCATTTCACTTAACCTTGTGCGCCGCTCAGCCTAATTTGAGTAACCTATTCGGTAGGGCGGGGAAGGGGAGGGTAGAGAGGGAATGGGGAGTGGCAGTTGGTAATTAGGATTAGGAAGTACAGTACTTGAAGTTTGCCTTGACCTAAGGGTTTTTATTCCAGAAATCCTGAAAAACTGAAATATAGCATCCTTGTAGTGCGTTCTATAAACTGACTTGAGAAAAAAAAAACTAGTTTTTCCATTTCACTATACTGTATTTCAGCCTTAAAAGTGATATCTCAGGGAATTTTATTTTCACTGGAAATATCAGAGAAGTCTCAGGGAAATATCGAATGTTTTCTGTGGTGTCAATATATAACACAGCGACGGAAGCAGTGTGCCTTTTTCGGAAAGTTGCTTAATCAAATTTCCCTTGCGTTTTCGCATTTTGCATACCTGTAATCACCGGAAGTAGGTACAATGTTTTTTATATAGGTACATTGTGTTCTTATTGGTTGTAGTCTGTAAATCAGAGGCGTAAAGAACGTGCCTTTATCGGCAACTTGTGAAGTCAAATTTCCCTTGCGTTTTCGCATTTAGCAAAATAAGGAAATAATTCCTTCAGTTTTTTAAGTTGTTGATCATTTTATATCAATGCTATTCACAGCAAAGTCTGGCTGTAATATAACCTAGTTCCTGAGCACCAGCATGACTATGTTTAAATCTAAGAAAGGATGGTGATGTGATTTTCTCTCAAACTATTTTAAAGTTTTGTGTTTATTTTCCTCCAAATATGCAAGTTTTAAAATACTCCTTACGTTTAATCACCCAAAAAAACATACCCAATATTCTTTAATAATTAACGAGAAAAAAATTAATATTTCCTGTGGAAAAATAAAAAATTATGTCGGGGAAACCTGGAAATCTCAGGGAATTTTCAAATGCTCAACTGCTGGACACCCTAAATAAAACACATTTAAGGTATTAAATAAAATGTTTCGAAGAAGCGAGAAGTCCCAGAGAATCGAATTAAAATTAAACATAGGAATCTCCTGGCCTATTTCTTATAATTATTGGTAAATTATTTGTGTAATTGACGTAAAACTTTGGTATTTCTATACAAATGATTCTCCAGACGGCTCCTATGGCTATACAAATATGGAAATTCAATATGTAATCAATAAACGAAAAAGAATTTGTTGGTCTAGGAAATGATGTCCTCTTAGATCAGAAAATAAATTACATAATAAGACAATGATGGAAACGACACAAAGCAAACTTGTTTAGAGGGATCACTGAATTAACACACAAGGAGTTGAGCTCGTCATTACTTGAATAATTACATAATTAAATTGAAAATGCTACAAACATACAATAGAGCTGGGAAACAATTGTAAAGATATCATCAAACAAATACATTAAAGAACAGAATGATATGGAGACCATAATAAACTATCAGTATAAAGGCAATGATGAACTAACAATGACAAGAATCCAGGAGATAGAAAAAATAATTAGAGAAAGATAAATTTGATAAAGTGGCAAATAAATTATGAGGCATTTTGTAATAAGCTACTGATCTTTGAATGAAAGGTTTTTGTCGTGGAGGCTTTTTTAACTCATCTGTCCGGGAATTCCAGAAGTTGGATCCTATGACCTGACATGATTAATGAGAACAATTTGTTCGATTAGATGAATAGTAAAGGGAATTTACATTAGTTCTCGTATGTATATTGGTGGTTTTAGACATTTTTTTGAATAAAACATACAAATATTCGGGCTTTTTGCATCTGTAGAATAATCTGTGTATTCTGAATTTTAGTTTTCAATCGGTATTTTCATTTCAGCAGAGAAAGTTGGATTTTTTGAATAAAATAAGTAAATTAGTGATCGTTTTGACCCACTTGGCCAGGGCCACCTTAGGGGCTAAGGCCATTTCGCTCAGGGCGCGAACTCTTGTGTCTGGATGCATGCCTTCTTGAGAAAGCGTGTGAGTGCGTTTGAGTGCTCTGCTTCTCTCACACCGGCCCTTGAATCTTAGTGTAGACGGATTAATCAGGGTAGAGGTGAATGGAACCCGCGACCGTGGATGGAAATATCTTTCCCCTTGTGAGTTTGAATGGGACGCAACAAGTATGTGCCGCCGACCTGAGAATGAGTCGTAGGCCCTCTTGAGACCTTGCCTCATTAGGCGTAGGCCTGTGCAAACTTTGAGCCTTCCTAGGCTAGAGTTCTCGACGCGGAGAAGTTCAATGATGTTGTCAGATTTGATCACTCTTATAAGATAAAATTAAGAATTCAAAAGGTCACCGCTGCCAAGTACTACTACAGAAGGGTGAAATATGGGAACTAGCTGCCTGATGAGTTTTATTATTCCTTTAAGGAATCTTAAAAACGTTTAGAATAACATATTTAAAACACCCAAGACAAATTAATTCTTTATTTTTCTTCGAATTGCCATTCAGCAGATGCGATTGGCACTTGATCCTCTGGACAAATCTCTCTCACCTTGCTGATGAAGATTAAAATGATGGAGAGATTTGCTCTCGATGAAACTTACGAGTAGTTGTAGAGACGAGAAGTACAACGGAAACTCTGAGGAGAGATCAAAGGTCAATATTTTTGAAAAAAATTGCGTCTCAAAACCTTATTGGAAACAATAATGGAAGGATATATATCTGCGAAGTATTATATAGAAAGACCAAGAATGCGGTACATTGGACGAATTATGAAGAATGTCAAAGATAAAAATTACTCAGGACTCAATTGAGCAGCTTTTGAATTCTCGGAATGACGATTTCCTCAGAGGCTTACAAATCCCCATAATTTCTGATCATTGATACGGGTCAAATCATGTCATATGGATTGCTTTCCGGGAATCTATTCTCTTTCATGTGATTGCGCAGCTGGTAACATAAATCGATCTCTTGGGATGAAATACTTTATTATCCTTCCTGTGTCCTCAGAAACTTGAGGCGAACCGCTGTTATAATCGAACATTATCACCATTCTCATTATATCACTCTTTGTGAACTAAAGACACACTTTTCATCCCCAAACGTCATCTTAAACTTTACTTACGCACTTTTACATCCATCCATGGTTTCGGCAGTCATTTTAGCGATCAAAGTTTAAACTTAGTATCACAGCAACCAGTTACAAATAGTTACGCAATATACAGAGAATTAGCGTTCAATATCTTATCAGCCTACCTCGTCTACTACGGGGGCACAATACATGTGTCCGAATGACCGTAATCATTTTATCATCCTGCATAAGCTTAAAAATTATACTCAAATACATGCCTAATTCCCCGAACATGTTTCTCTTAAATTTATCCATCGTTTTATTTTGTGTTAAGTGGGCTGTATGGACTTAAATAGAATTCAGCCAATGTATCTACATTGACTTTTCTGCTGTTGTACTTCACGGTAATGATAATCTTGAACTTTTTTTCTATTTTTCCTTCTCTTGGTTGTTAGAAAAGAAGCGGCTGTGAAAACGTCTAAGCTTAGCATAGCAGCAACTTTATATTTTGCGAAACATGAGTGATAATCACTGCCAGGACTACGCGCATGTCTGTCATGTCACTTGCATTCATAATTCTTGAAAGGAATAAGTATCTCACAGCTGGCAAAAAGACGCGCATATAAAACACATTACTAGGGACCCTTGAATTTCGCGAATCGTTTTTTTTGCCATTTTTTCGCGATATTGATGTTTTTATGATTTTGTTTGGGCTGAAGCAGAATTATACTGATTTTGTGAATAGCAGCATCAAAGCCCTTTGGATTCCACTTTCCAATATAGATTCCGAAAGGGCATTGTCACATTATGGGAATACTTTAACAGAGTTAAGGACTAATCTGACGCCAGAAAACATTGATATAATGCTGGCTTCATGCATGGAGCAGCAAAAAGAGTGGATTTTTTGTTATTTTCAAATTATTACCACCGTACACACCTTATTTCACTTTGAATAAATTAAGTGAAATATAATATTTATTATTTAATTTTTATTAATTCCTTGCATTGCATTTCTTCTGCCCTTGTCATTTCCTTTCAAAGCCAACTTTAATGCGAAAAATGTAATTGTTGCAGATTTCTCCTGGAATTGCAAGGGGCTTCCAAGAGCCGAAAATAATTTAACATCACTAACAGTTGTTACTAAGATAATTATTTAAAGTACATCACCCGTTATACGAAAATATAATGCTCAGCCTATTATGGGCTATCATGTTAATCATGTTTTAAACAACTTTATTTAACGCTTTCAGCATATTTTCACGCTTATTCACCGCCCTTAATGCAATTTTATTTACCGCCGATCAGAACATGTATTTACCACAATTTAGGTACCCTACATATTACTATTCTTTCGATACTTGAAAATATTTCATGATGTGGTCCTCTAATATCCGGTTGCTGTCGGTACAGTACGCGGCCGCACCACGCGTTGCAGTCTTTGTGTGCGTCCCCTTCAGGATATCGGGGTCGTCACGTGACACTCCGCCCCTCTGCCTTTTCTTCCCATCCAATTCCTCCCCGCCCCCACCCTCCCATGTCCTTCCCCTGTCCGTCCCCGCCACCCACGATTCGCTCCTCTTTTCCTCCCGGCATTTCCGGGAACGAGCGAAAAAAAATGAGACGGGAGAGGATTTCTAGATGGGGTGGAATCAAAGGGAATCGACGTACTTATATATAGTATACGTATAGGCTCGGGATTGGGGAGGTAGGGGCTCTAAAGGAGGGTGTTGGTCGAGATGAATGCTGGAACGGGAGGGTAGGCCAAGGTTGTACGGCGAAAGAAAGGGCTGGCGTTTGGGTGATGGGACTGCTCTGTCCGCTCACCATTCCCTCCCCCCCAAATCCCCCACTCGACCCCCACGTCATGGAAGGGACGCGCAACTCCTCTTCCGTTGGGAAGAAAGCGGGTTTCCCGAAAGGAACTGGGCGAACAAAAGGCCGGTTTGTGCTCTGCGTTTAGGAAGACGAAGTGGGGTCATGCGGACCTTAACCCCTTTCCAAGCCAGACCGAGTCTCCTTCCCTACCCCACCCACCCCCTTCACTCTCTTTCCCCCACCCCCTGCTCACCCTCTCTCCGTCGTATTACCTCCCAAACCCCCAGTCCGACCCTCCCTCCCTACCTCTCAGCCGAACCCGACCTTCAGACTCCGCCATTTTGCATCTCGGATGAATGGTTGTGTTTTGCTCGGCAGTGGCTAACGGGAAAGGGGAGAAAAAATAATAACAGAGGTGGTGGAGTGCGATAAGCTGCGAGTGGAGGTAGGCATGGCGGCGCTTGGTGGGCCAGGGTTTAAAACGTTGGGATATCAGGTTCTTCAAGCACGTTTTTCATTCTGTCATTTTCACTCTATTGGAATTCAAAGGTTAAGTTACAATTTGTGGTATATTTTTCTTCTCCGCAGCTTACATATTCTTTATCTCTATATTAGATTTCCGGAAAAAAAGGAAAGACATTCATGGGCTGCGAATATGTAGGTTAATAAAGTAAACAATATCACAAATAACATTGAATTACATCTTATTGATAACACATTTAAAATCATATAATCGAGGGAATAAAAATGACCCTAAAAAAGTATATTTAACTTATCTTCTTCTCATCAACCTTAAGAATGGTGAGCTTGCTTTTTCTTTCCAGAGAATGTCTCTTTATTTCTGCATATCTCCCCCCTCTTCCAATCCCTGGCTGTCACATCCTCTGAGCACCTTCCATCAAATATTATACAGCTACCAAGATACTTAAAATTAGTTACTTGCTTAAGCTTTTGTATTTCCAGATATTTTACTGCTTCCTGTAGTCCACCTTTTGTGCATTTCATTATTTTGGTTTTGTTCTTATTGATTAAATTATTAAATTTTTAACGAAATCATTAAAAAGGAATGGAAATAGAAATTTGTTACCTAAAAACGTCATTGTCTCAGTTCCTAGTTTACACTCCTCTTTTCTCGTTTCGTTTAAATTTCCCCAATAGAAACTAATTACACAATGCAAATATCCTACTACAGTCATAACATAAATTATCAAACAATTTGAACATAGAATTTAGCAACGATCCACTGGTGCACATGAGTGCGTATATGGAAATATTAAAATAATGATGAGGTTGTAATGGCAGAATTTTAGAATGTATAACACAGTTGACGGTTCAACCGGGCTATTCCTTCATTTATGAGCAAGTCAGGCAGCGTATGATAGAATTTAATTGAAAACAAGTATCATTTATATTGCGTCACTAAAATTTACTATTAAAAAACTATATTGTATATTTCGGGTGGAGTAATTCACCTCTCTACCACAAATTCATTGTAAAAATACCACCGGTATATTCAGGTATAATTAATTAGGAGATTTTAACCACAGTTAAAAACAAATAGAGGAATATAAAATTGAATGATGTGCTTTTGGGATTTTTTCTGATTTCGAACCATAATCAGTAGTAGAATCATGTCTTATAGTACATGTTTTCATTTGACATGTTCTCCTGTGAAATGATCAATTGACTTATGCCACTGATCTACATCTACAACTACGTAATACCCTGTGAGCGACCACGAGGGCGTGTGGCAGGGAGTGAAGATCACCAAACATGCACTATTGCCATGCAACTAGGATATTTTTTGGAGACATGCTAGATAATGGAGTCACATGCAGCTAGATGGTTAGTATCTACATAATAAGAAAGGGATTATTGGTTGTTATTACATGCGTCATGCACTAAAGACTACTCTAACTATATTTCACCTACCTATCCCTTTGCTACGCTGCCTATTGTTCTCTCTTATGGTGCGCCGGAAAAATGTTGATAATAAAAATTATGTTAGTCTACGAAATACAGAAAAAGCAGTTAAAAAAACAGAAAACTGATAGATCGAGGGTAGTTACATAACTAGCCTTTCAGGTTAAGTGTATTTAATTAATAAGTAGATGAGTTGAAGCGTTTCTGCTTTCGGAGAAAATGTTTACACTATAGAGCATGTTAGAGATAATTCACCCTCGGCCAAACACCTTTGAGGTGGCTTGCAGCGTAATATGTAGACGTCTCCTCGTACAAAGTGTACAAAATATTCATACCCTTCCCCAGGACTCTCGTCCCCTTATAGATTAATACACTATAGGAAAAATATAGAATAAAAATAACGCAAAATACTGGTAACTTGCAGAAGACAAGTGCCATGTCTCCAACCTCACCACCAGATATATATAACACCAAGCCGTGTTTGAACACATCGTGATGATGACACGACGCGCGTTTCATGACACAATCAAGAGGAATGAGCACCTGGAACCCTCGAAATAAAATTGTGCTCTAATACACGTTGCCAGCTGAAGTAAGAGTACGAATTATTCCCCCCTTGACATCACAACAGCAGTTGTGAACAAGAGGCAAATGGAAATTGCTACTACGATAATACTCCACTACTGCCCCTCCCCTAAATTCCTACGAACTTTCATAACATTAAAAAATGGTTAAGGAAATAACAGTCCCGAGGAGTAGTAACGATAAAGAGAGGACATTGCAGGGGTTGGGAGTGTTTAGGCTCCATTGTGTTCCTCGACTAGCAGCGCAATTGTCTTACAATTAAAAAATGTAATTTTCAAATAACTGGCGTAAAATTGAAAGCTTACGCAACGTTCCCACTGCAAACATTTTCATCATTACCCGAGGAATTATGCAATTAAAGGAGGAATATTAATAGTAAGCACTGGTTTCCTTCAAATGACATACTCCTTGAATCCTTGGAGGACAAATACAGAGGTCTCCTTCATCTCATGGAGGTCAGAGGTAAAGAGACAGTCCTTACGAGGTTAAGGAAACAGATAGAGGCCGCAGAGAGGCGACGGGCAAAGATGCTGAAAAGCGTGGCTTCCGTCCCTAGTGGGTATATACGAGGACGTTCCTTTACAACCACGGATACTCGCCACCCACACGTCGGTTACAGCGCCGGGAACGAGCTCCGCCGTTCTTCCAACGAACCCTTCCGCTACGCAGTGACAGACAATAGCTCTATAAGACAGAAACACGAATACCACATTATGATCTGTCAATTCGGCAAAGATACATTCTCGAAACATCCCAATCGACCTCCGTGAATCGAAACAGGTGTCATCCGACGAAAAAAAAAAAGTATCCACCCCACAGTGATAGCGGGAGAAGAGTGGTCTCTGGGTGACGACACGAGAACCGAGGGGGAATAGAAAAAGGAATCCGCATCTGCGAAGAGCACAGCTTCTGCCCCTATCCTTGTCTAGCAATGAAAAAGTAATTTCCGGACACAATTTACCGATAGCCAATGAAACCATAAAACCTGAAATTATGACCACCCACAGCGTAACATTACTCAACGAGTAATGTTACACTGTGGCTGGACTTGATTTAGTGTTATAAAACGTAGTTGGTAGTTTTATGACCATTGATCTGACCTTTATGAAAATTCAGCTGAAACGTGTTAACGTATTTGTCCTACGTGAAAAATTGGCTCTCTTCATTCTGTATTTAAAATGATTTTTAAAAATACTACGTGATTGGTTTTGAGTACATTCCCATGTGATTAATAAAAATGTTATAATTGGTGGTTTCTCAGTAAAATGCACATTAATAGCTATGTTCAATCTAAAAATTCATTATCGGAATATTGACTTAAGTTTTCAAAATATATATAGCACCTTTCAAAATGTCCAAGGTCTAGAGGAGTTAGAAAGTTTTAAGCCGCGTGCTGCTATTTCCCTAACGATTCAAACTAAAGATCTCTTATTCTGTCTTTTTAAGATTCCGCAATTGAACCTAGGAAGCCCTTATGAAAGGGGCTATTGTGCTATATAAACTAACGGTCGTGGAATTTTAAAAATGCAATTAGGCAATTTATAGGTGCGAAAATATTTCCATTAAAGTTTCACAATCGCGTTGGTCATTATTCTAAGTAAAATAATGTTAAATTTGAGTCATATAATGGTATTTTTACTGATAAAATCATACATTATGTAAAAAATAAATGCGTATGGTTGGAATCAAGCGAAGATGTCATTACGTGACGAAACCCGGGTCGTAAACAATAAAATATCCGTGGACCATTACTTGGAAGTTTTTGATTTCCGGATGACAATAGAAACCCAATTTCAACGCTAAGCTTAAGCGGATACTCCGAACACCATATTTGATAGTTCATACATCAATAGAGATAAATAGTTTCACCTCTGGTAGCATTAGTTACATCACGTTCGAGTATTTAAACTCTCAATTTGAAACGCTTGTATAATAATGTGAAGTTATTTATCTAAAATATTTAGTTTAAAAGTCCTGGTTATGGAGTGAATTGCACACAGGAGAGAAAAATATTCATGTGGCCAAGGTGGGGACTCAATTAGTGCCGAATCTGAAGCTAAAACTTAGATTCTTTTAAAGAGTTGTTTTTTTCACGCATGATGGATAAATTTTCGTGATTAAATAAGGTGTTGGAGGTGCCTAATGATCATAATCCTTGCTTCTGTAGTATTTAAAAGGCAAAATGTTTCTTATAAACAGTTTGATGATGGTACTGTGCTTCTGACTAAATATCCGCATATGTACCTATGAGAAAAATGCTTAACAGTTATTCTCTAAGTTATTTGATGACTTTTCGCATCAAACATGTTTATCTATCCCCTGGCATAATCACAGCTAATTTTTCCCAGATTGCGTTCTTTAAAATATTCTGTTACTTTACTAATGAGGATGTATTAATTTACTCTAAGATAAAAGTTGTAAATACGGATCCATGCATGAAAATTTAGGCTTGTAGCTCGAAATAGCTAATGAGAGCTCATCCCATTTTATAATGCAATGCGCGATCCATTACCCTTCGGTCTTGGAGTTTAATTTTTCATCTTAGTCCTCCTCTAGAGCACGTGAGATGAAATCCAATTCCTAATTTTTGGTGAAATGTCATGGCTTTATTGATGGCCTTAAAAATTCAATAAGTATGCTTGACTTGAAGAACAGAAAAGTATTAACATAGCAGGTGGTAGTTCAGAAATAAGTCCATTTGTCCTTGAAAGCTTTGTCTCCAAGTTGAAATGATATATCCTTGCGTCCAAGATGCCCTTCAAAATTGTTATCAAATCTCTATGGCAAGTAGGGTCTATCGATATATTCCCCTCTGTTGTGCGTTATGCATTAACTGATAGCTTCTGAATGGAAATAAAATAGACATTCTGTTGTACTTCGGCATTGCCACACGAAACTTTCAGGTTGTTTTGCGCTTTTTTGACGCTGAATATTCCAACGCCTGATCTAGTTTTGATCCTTGGTTCTCTATACCAAACGTAAACATATACCCAATAAATCTTATTGGCGAAAGGAACAACTAGAGAAGCATGGATAAAACTGGAGGCGAGAGATTGATACATTTTTTCAATAAATGTCTGCACTATAAGATGATAGCATGATAAATTCATCAAACTGTCAATCATTGTCCACCATACGCTTCTAGATTCAATTTTCACTCCAAATATGAAGCATTCAGAACGATTGAAGATAAAAATGCATATGCATGCGTTGAACTCAATCATCGAAATCCTTCGTGTGATTGGAAAAAACGGAGTAACACGTGTTTGGAATCGTTTCCTAAACTGCCAAACTGCGAAGCGATAATTTTTTCACTCGGGAGCTATTTTTCAATCTGCTACAACAGATGGCAGGGGATAAACAAACAGCCACAGCGAGACGGCAGCGGACTCTTTTGTGGCGGCCTTTTTCATGATACAACCCAGGCGATAGCAATGCGGCTGCCACCGACATTTACAAATGGAATTAGGCAGACCAGTCTCGCGGCGAGCGGGCACGATACCACTTCATGATGCAACGGAATAATCCGCGGCCTTTTATAATTTTTAAACGTTGTGGTCGCTCGCGATTCACCTCGGTGTTCTTTTTTCAAGGATTTTTATTTTCGTGTCGTACTCGGCTGAAAAGAGATGCACTACGCGAGCAAAACGTGCTGCATCGGTGTTTGATCGCTCTAGAGAATTCTTTCAACGCCATTCGGCCGGATGTGCGTTCCATGCTTGATTATTCCCGCGGTTGAGTGTGAGCACACGCACGTTAATTTTATCGGTTTATCACTAGATGGCAGTATTTTTTCATCGAAGATTTCTCTGTAGCATAGCTCGAATGCCTCTTTCTGCACGTTCATAGCTGCCACGCCGGTCCAACTCTGGCTCTGCGCGGCCAAATAAGCTGATTTGAATAAGATGGAAAACGGAGTAATTGGCGTTTCAAGGCTACACTTATACGGATATTCTAAAACGCTATCATCATGGTATACATAAAGTCTTTGATGCATTGAATAATTACGAATTCATTTTGCTTGTGCACTACCTAAGGAACTATTACATTTGTTTATTTTTTACAATATTGTTTCGCTATTATATTCCAAAATGCTTCATTTTGGCATATATCATTCAATCATTATTAATCTATATAATTTTATTCAATTTTATCATGATTTACTGGCAAATTGACTCTTAATTAATCTTATACTCATTCCTAGTTCACATTCATAGTGTATTGAATCTCTGTAGTCATTCTGTGGCTCTCGTATTTACGCTCGAAAAAATTTTCCAACCATATACGGTTTTTCGTTTTGCTTAATTCAGGGAAGTTTTTGCCTCCATGTTTTATGTCAGAATTAAAATTCTGAGTATTTTTGCCTCACTGAACGAGATCCGATTATTTACAGTGAAAAACTACCATTAAAACTTGCTGTTTTAATGATATTCCCCAAATGGATTTATTTTTGCCTTTTTGCGGAATATATGATTTTACCTTTACTTCAGTGTTCGGTGTGCGTCCAACGACCAGAAGACTTCCTATCTTCCTCCAAATTTAGATGTTACTTTCTAAGAATTTACCCATATCTTTCTTAGTTTGCCATTCTCTTTATCAATACAAGTATTACTATCCTCATTCTCTTGAATGGCTTTGATTGCTGCATGCGCCACTGGGTATATATATTTTAACTATTTTTTGTTTGTGCTTTGCTTGAGTACATAACTCTCTTCGCATTGAGCCAACATTTGTTTTCACAAAATTATCGAGTTTCACAACCATACATTTAAAATAGGAGGGAGTATATTCTAAGAAACTATTACGTTAACGTCTTCGGGTATATATATAATTCATTGGCCCACCCCTCAAATCAACAAAATCTCCTTACCAAAATCCAAAGGCATTTTATATCCTCGGATTCAAACTTACAGTATTTTGAATAAAATCGGTTAAGGACGAAATAAATCAGCTACTTTAGCTCGCGTGCCTTAACTTTCCATTATGCAATGCTCTTATCATTTATTTTCACTTTGTTGGAGACATTTTATACGTATTCCGGCAAGTAATCGTGCTTTACATTTCCTACTTCTCATACATACCATTCGTCGATTTGAGCGGCACAATTACTTGCGTACGCTGAGCACATGCATGAGATAGATCATGTCGGAAGTCGATAATACTTAGCAAAAACTCCAGTGGTCTGCAGAGTGGTTGGCAGATCGCATCTCCTTCCTGGTGGAGAATCGAAAAGCAGCGTTTTCGTGTGCACCTCTGCATAAAAAATTTCCGTTGTTATCGCTATGACTGCGGGACTATACTTCCAGAACAGTTGAAGGACCTCTTAGCGAAGGAAGGAAAAAATTAAATATTGAAATGCGACCCAACTCCAGCGTCGTGAAACGCGATGACGTTTCGGTCCAATGCGAGACGTTTTCCCGCGATACGGTTGCCAGCGTTCGTTTGATGCCATTTTTTCCCCGTCTTTCTCTCTCTATTAGAATCACAATGGAGATGGAAGTGTTTGCCTTGAATGAAAGGCTTGAATAAGTACGGAAACCCCCTCGTGGCTGGAGTGGGTGGGGTGAGAGCGGTGACGTAGCCTGGAATGGGTGGAGGGGGTGGCCCGCCCCAGATTTGTCATTTAGGCTTAAATATCTGGGCGGCATTTATGGGATTAATAAAAAAATCTCTCGATTAAAAATCATAAATGTTTATTATTTAATCTTTTTCATGTCATACATTTTATAATATAATGATGTATTGAATAATTACGATAAAAAGCGTATTTAATAATTATACATTTGCTGCGTGTAAATTTACCAGAATATAAATGATGATGAATCATCCAACATTCAGAATGAATAATTTATCATACACTTTTACCTCTATATCATCTCCAGAATTTAAACTTGCATACAATATATATTTAAGTTAGATTCGTAAATGTGCGGTTTTAGAGAGAAAGGAAATTAAATCGTAATTTTATATTTTACGCTGTAATTATGAAATACATTTTTTCTACATTTTAAAGTTTGATAACTGCACGTAATTGGTATCGCGCACTACCCAAAAGATGGGCGGAAATTGACAGACTGCCTTGGGTGGCTTGTTCTGTTGTTACAACACTCAGTCAAAATGACAACTACCGGGGTGCTAGCGGCTGGCACCATTTTACTCCCCTCTACTCCACCAATCCTCCGCCATTGCTACAAAAAATCTAAGGAATAGGTTGGTTGGTGAAGGAAGGAAACAGCCAGACAAGCCGAGTGAGTGTATGGGGCGAGAGAGGGAGGGTGGAGGAAATTGTAAGAGATTCGGCGCCAGGGGTTGCTTTTTGGGTGGAGCCATTTACGGATCTCCTCCTCGGAATCTCCTTCCGCCTCCGACCTCCAAACTCCCGCTTTTCTCTTGCTCCATCTCTCTCTAACCCTCTCTCACTTGAAACTCAATTGGCGTGGCCCGCGTCGGTAAAAAAAGAGGCGCAGACGAAAATTGAGGGAAATACCGCATGGGGAAACACCTCCCACACGACCCGACTTCTCTCCTACTGTACCCCCGTCAATGGGAAACATTTTGCAAATCCCGCTTGATGATCCAAGGATTTGCGAGCGAGCTCACACTGGCCTCTCTCAGGGTGGCGAGGAATGACCTAAGCCGATTACGACCAGCACCCTTGTTGTAGTTATTATTTTCGTGACTGGCAGACTGGGTAGGGATTAGAATCGCCGGCCGTCTACCGATGACTTTTCCGCCGGCCGGCGATGCTTTCCTGTCCACGTGTGTTGGTAATTTCGCCGGGTTAAATCCACTCTTGAAAGGGTTATGTTACCCCTTCAGGATTGCAGCCGCATTGCAGGGAAATTGGTGAGATTTATTTTTCCTTTCGTCCTGCACCGTTGCCGGTTTCGGGGAAAAAATCTACTATTCGACTATTCCCTTCGTTCAGCCTCACCATTCAGATCGTGGAGTACATTTTGTGTCCCAACGTAAGCGCTTTTTAGACGGGTCAGGGACTGTTCTATTTTTCAACCACCTCTGGGATAGGAAGGAATCGATATGAGGCGAAAGAGCAGTTCGTACTTTCTGCTTGGTAGCTCCATTGCGTCCTCTTACTATTATCGAATCCGGAAACGGGGATAGTCGATCTGCATGAAATGCCGGGCAAGTTCATAAGAATACGGGGAAATTGATGTCTCCGGGCTGACAAAGAAAAAATTTGGCTATAATGTAGTAGTCATGTTGCTTTCTTGATACTTCTTACTTTTCCCACTGTGGTTGTCTAAGTTTAGGGAGGGATAAATTCTAAAATACAAAACGTCTTCGCAAAGTCCTCCATCGTATGTCAAGGCCTTTAGTAAAGAGACCTTCTTTAACTCCTCTTTTAGGATCTTAGTATTGCGAACCGGGCTTCAATACTTTTTATTATCTTCATCTGATTTGAAACCGAGAATGTTCAATAAAATATTAATCATGGAGTAAACAAAGTTATTTTAATTTTCGCAGAATTGAATTACTACCACAAAATCGAGCCTATAACTGTCTCATTTGTGTTTTCGATGGTGATTTTTATCTGTCGATGAAGTACTTCACAAAGGTTATTTTCTCCTTGTTGAAAATGACACCACATGATTTATTTGTCATGGTACACTGAGATTTAGGTAGGCATAATTAAAAGTTAGTTTGTCATCGTTTATAAGCATGCATAACTACATCTTGAAGTTGATGAAGTCTTCTCGGGTCTTTCCACTGGGTCAGGTCGTTGTGGGCCGACGTTTCGATAGCTATCACCGCCATCGTCCTCAGGGCATGCCAGTGTCGTCCAATTCCAAGGAACCTGGGTTTCTCCCTTCCCAGGTGTTTCTGGCGCCTTTCCAGCGTCTGCTACTAAGGCGGATGCGCTCTCGTATGGTTTCTCAGGGTGTCGTTATTTCAGTGCGTTCTACTGCAGCCTTGGCCGCTTTGATGGAGGGAGGTTGGCTGCGATGTCCGTACTCGCTATGGGACGCTTGTGGCGGTCCCACGGCATGACGGTGATCGCAGCCAGCCTGCTGATCTCCCGATGAGTGGAGTCTTCTGCTCTGCCGAAGAATTCCGTGGAGATTCTCGGCAGGAGGACGTCAAGGGGCTCCAATTTCCCGTCTCGGTGCATCCTGTCCACGCGATCGTAGCGGCCGCGACTCAGGATCCACCGAAGTGCAGTGTTCTGCACCACCTGGATTCTCTGGAGGGTCGACTTGGGCACTCCCGACCATACAGGAGCTGCATACGTGATGACGGGCAGCACGCAGCTCCTGTAGAGTCGTCTTCTCGTGTCCATGCTCAGCACCGGCGGTTGCAAAATCGGCCGGAGCCGAATCAGCGTCGCCAGTGCTTTTGCACGGACACTTTCTGCTTGCTGCTTCCACAGCAGCTTCTGGTCCAGCAGCACTCCGAGGTAACGGACTTCGGACTCCCACGGGATGTGGGTCCCGTTCACCACCAGACGGCCGACTCCATGCGACGCTCCTTTGGAGGGATGGAACATGATGGCCTTTGTTTTTCCGGCGTTGACCCGGATACGCCATCTACGATACCAACGGGTGAGATCGTAGATGGCATCCTGAAGGCCATCAGCTGCCGCCCATCCCTGCATGGATCTGGTCAGGAGCGCCGCGTCGTCTGCATAGAGGGACAGGACCGTGTTATACCCATGATCCCGGGGGATGTCGTGGGTATACACGTTGAATAGAATCGGCCCGAGGACAGAACCCTGAGGCACGCCAGCATTGACACGCTGGATGCCGGATTCCGCCCCGAGCCAACTCACGCTGAATGTCCTGTCCCTCAAGTAATCCCGGATCAGCCTCAGGATCCAATCCGGGAAGTGGAGTCGGCTCATCTTCAACAGGAGGCCCTGATGCCACACTCGGTCAAAGGCCTTCGAGATGTCGAAGAAGGCCCCCGCGACCGAGTGTTTCCTGTTGAAGGCGTCGGTGATGAAGTCCGTTGTTCTCGCCAGCTGCTGGACCGTGGAGTGCCCTTCGCGGAAGCCAAACTGCTCATCCGGGAGGATTTCAGCCTCCCTGATGAACTCGCAGATTGGCCACCGCAATAGTCGTTCGAAGATCTTGCCGAATCCGTCTAGAAGTGAGATCGGCCGGAACTCATCCGGTCCGAGCTCGTCCTTCGTCGACGTCTTCGGCAGACAGGTGATCTTCGCCCTTCAGTGTCGCCAGTGTCGAAAATGGTGCCTTCTTATATGCCTGGCCGTTTCCGCGCCAAAATGGTCAGGTCGCCTCTGATTGGCTAGCGCTGATCTTCTTTCTCTCCTGAAAGACCTAAAGAAGACCTTCCAACAGAATGGCTACTCGGGCAAGGAGATCACCATGGCCCTGAAAAGGGCCTTCACGGATCAGAAGGAAATACCTGAGGACAACGACAAGCCGGTTGCCAGCTCCTGTCTGCCATGCATCTCAACTATTTCTGGCAAAATCTCTAGAATTCTAGGGAAGTATAACATCCGGACCATTCACAAGCCACTTCTGAAACTGAGGAGCAAACTTGTCCGTGTTAAGGATGACCTCGAACTTAAAACACCGGGAGTTTACCGAATTCCCTGCAAATGTGGTGAAGTATACATTGGTGAGACGGGCCGGACCATTAAGAGGCGGGTTAAGGAGCACATGAGGAGCATCCGACTATGCCATCCGGAACAATCCGCGGTGGCAGAACGTCTAAGCAAGGACCACCGTATAATATTTGACGACACTAAACTACTTAGCCGATCCAACGGATGCTGGGAACGACTGACGAAGGAAGCCATAGAGATCCGGATGGAGAAGAAAAACTTTAACCGGGACACGGGCTACGCGCTAAGCGAGGCTTGGAACCCAGCCCTTCGCAGAATAAAGGCGGAGAGAAAGAAGATCAGCGCTAGCTAGCCGACCTGACCATTTTGGCGCAGAAACGGCCAGGCATATAAGGATGCACCATTTTCGACACTGACATGCCCTGAGGACGATGGCGGTGGTAGCTATGTAAACGTCGGCCCACAACGACCTGACCCGTTGGAAAACCCGAGAAATCTTCATCAGCATAAAACGCCGGGAAAGAACTAAATCATATTTTACATCTTGAAGTTGCTATAAATCAAAGACGATTCGGTCTTAGCCGTTAAACCCTGCGATCCAATGGGAAGCAAAACATAGCCCAGCCAAACTCTACCTAGGTTAATATAGTTTTACCTTCTGTATAAAAAGTGTATTGCATCAATATAGGAGTGAAAGTCGGTTTTTTTGCTAGAGATATTTAAATCGTCAATTGGATTACCAAGTATATTGAAACTTTTTTATTTCTTACTTCTGTCATTAGTATCTCCCCAAGGAAAGAGTGCTCATGTCAGTGAAGTCTCTCTAATGGCATAATAGTTTACCATGCCTTCAATTTAAATTGAAAGCAAAAAACCCAACCAACTAGGTTTCTAGCTTAATCACGATTAGTTTGGAGACCTTGCTGATAGGTTGTAAGAACCTATTGGATTTGCCTCAGCATATGGAAACCCTTTTTGTAAAAAGCGGTTTCATAGTTTTGATATCACCTGATGACTCTCCATACGAGCCATCATCGATGGCAAACATTGAAAATCTCATTTGTTGAATTAAAGATAAAATATTTACATTTTACATATTTTCGCTGCTTGCTTACTAGTAGTTGCATTAAAAGTCTAATTCGTGTTCAGCCGTGAGTTTTTATTATGACGAGTATATTTGTGTGTCAATGTGGGCGATTTTTAGTCAGTGTAATGTTATATTCTCCTCAATTCAACTCGATTAGATGAGAAAAGTTGGAAAAGCTTGAGTCAGAACTTACTGCGCGACCACCGCATCTGAGCCCTACATCAAATCCTTGGAAGAAAATTCCGAGACACGACTTGAAGACTCCAACTTCCCTTTCCCTTCTCCTTTCTTCCGGACCTTAAATCGCAATGAATTAGTTTCTCCCTTTTTTCGGTCCAAGAAACGGTTTCCTCTCCGCTCCCGCTCTTGTACAGAATACGAGCGAATAGGAGGGGGATGTGGAGGCGAAAGAGGGAGATAGAATTGATCTGGGAACTTCGGGAGAATGAACCGAGGCAAGGATCCAAGGTATAGAGGGGGTCGTGTGGTTGGGGGTCGATGAAGGACACCAGGAGGGCGCTGCTAGGAGGGAAGGAGTGTCCTTTGAGGGATCGAGAAGGTTTCCATGCTGGAGTAGGGGAACAGGGTAGCGTGGGATGGTAGGAAAAAGGGCGGAGTCCTAGAAAGATGGCGGAATGGGTTTTTTTTGGGGAAAGGGCGGAAGGAGAGAGAACCCATCCCAACATTGATACGAAGCTTTATGGCGAAAGGCCTGCGGATTTCACGGAGAGGTTTGGAAAGGTACCAAATGGTGGACGGTTAGATGAAAAGGAAGGGAGAGGGTGGCGGATATGAAGGGGAAAGGGTTTTGTAAAGGAAAGAGGTGTCGTGGTGACTTTGGGTTTGGGGGAGTTGATAAAAGGGAGGCAGAGATGGGGGGGGGGAAGATGGGCGCCTTGTATACGAAATGTGAGGCGGGTGTGAAAAGAGGAGCTTGTGAAGAGAGAAAGGCGAACGTGTGGCAATATGGTTGCGTATATGAAAACTCATGGAAAATTTAAAGTATGATTAGCAAACTCGAAGAATAACCCAGATGAATGATTTTTCCTCTGAGAATGTAGAAGATAGAGATTAATAAAAAAACTCGTGATAGATTAAAATGAGTTTAGATTTATTTCCTCCTTGATTGGAGGTAGATTATAACTATAACTTGCAACTTGGGATAGGAACTGAGCGTGGTGAAGCTACTCTCGTCAACGCTGTCAGAGAACTGGCTTCCGAACCCCACTAACGATTCCGAGTCGACCTTGCAGTCGAATCGACTATTGTACTCGATATCAGTGAATTCGATTCTGATTGGCGCTACATACAAATCAAACAAATGTCAACTTCCCAAACAGAGAATTTTACTCAAGTTTGTGTTCACACGATTTTCTACATGCGCCTGATTTCTCGTTGCGTTGCCACTGTGACACTGAGATATGCGTCATCCACAGTTACTCTTTTCGTGCCTGGGTAAGACTACACCTTTAGCATGCTGGCATGACATGCACGCTCCCGGCAATGCAGAATTATCTCCATCAGGGCTTCCCGAACCTTTCCCGCGATAGAAAACTATTTAGACCCTGAAAGGTCAACTGAAATCCTTGTTTAATTTCCAGATGTAAAACCATTTCGTACATATAATACCGCTCCAGGTTTTTGCGGAACGCCCACTCACTTTCCGTGAAGCACAGATGTTCCGCGGAATATTGTATGGGAAACCTCAATCCACAAAACGTCATATCAATGTAAACTTTTGTACACGGCACATTGATCGGATCCGTTGAAACACGGGATGCCTTCGAACTCGTGGTTTAATGGTACTAATTTCTATGTGCAGTGGTGCTGTCCAGACATTTGATGAATTACGCCAATAAAACAAAGACTACGAGATAACTGATCTAAACACCTGAATTTTGATCGTCTTATGGTCTTCTGTGGGTAAATAGTTAGCCTAAAATTTTCAATGCCTGATTCCGGGGATAAGGGAAAAAAGAATAGAAGTTTTACATAGCACATATGACTTCGTCAGTACCATAAAAATTATTTAAATGAGAGTATGAATTTTTACTGTAAGTAGCACAAATTCGCCGATATTTTCTGTTGTACAAGTATGAGAAAAGGAAATCTAACAATACTTATTCCTGATGAAATGATATTCGTTGATGACTCATGCGGATCATATGCCCCTCATATATATAGCACCTTGCGTATCAAGAAAGCGGCAGTCGGTTGTGCCAGAGAGAATTCACTTAATCAGGTACATTATTTGATGGATAGGTAGTAAATTTCCCCTTCTGTTACTCTTAAACCCTCTCCCATCTTCTCTTAAACTCGTAACATTTTATGAAAAACGAATCCTAGTCTTTATCATCTCTTTTATTATTGTGAGTAAATTCATATTTTTCTTGCTTCCAATCCGGTGTCAGAATTTGTTTGCCAATTTGGACCGTGATGGACATACATTTACTCATAAATCGAATGTTTTACTATAAATTACTCAACATAATTCGCATAAGGAGCG
This sequence comes from Ceriagrion tenellum, assembly GCA_963169105.1. NCBI lineage: Eukaryota > Metazoa > Arthropoda > Insecta > Odonata > Coenagrionidae > Ceriagrion > Ceriagrion tenellum. The sequence goes on from OY720641.1 coordinate 113,077,383, forward strand.
CTAATGCTTTGCCAATACAAGTTAAGTGGCTCTTAAAATGCTTCCTATGGTTAGAAATAATTGAATAACTGTTAGGAGCCTTGCCTCAAGAAGGTCGCATTTTCAACGCTTTTCTTGATACCACTAAGTACTAAATAAAAGGCAGTGTTACGACCTATACGTCTCTAAGACTTCGTCAAAATCAACTGAGCTTTTTTGTTTTTCCCTTCGTATTACATTATTTGCAAAGCAAAGTTCGCGGAGGTGAGCAACGAGTAAAACTATAGTTTCAATCAATGATCGTCCCTCGCATTTTTTAAATTGGAAGTAACCTAAGCTATCGGTTGCCTCACCTAATTACCAAAGAACTGTTCTTCTGGAGATATTATCAACATTGATTATGGCTAACGCAAATTCAGTTAGAGCTGGAGGCCTAATCATCGCCAATAATAGCGGTAAATCTTTTTACTCTACTAAAAGTTTCCTCTGAAGGAGCAAGCTTAGTGGGATGCCCGTCTATCATTAACACTCACAAATTTGGTAAAATAAGATGTAGGAAAATATGCGCTGCCATGACGGTGGATAGTAATAAATATGAAGGCATTGACCTCTGCCGTGATAGTATTTCTAAAGAATTCGGCGCCGGAGATAATTTGGTTTCGCTCTTTTTTGAAGAGCAGAAGGGGAGTATAATGGCAATTTTGTATAAAGGAACGTGATTAAATGCGAGTATGAAAAGGAGCGCCTTTTCCACTTTTGGGCGCTCTGTTATTACAGACTATTAATGTCACAGAATCAACGTCAAATCCAAATCACTCTTTTTTACCTTATTTTATTCCTTTTTAGGATTTTTCTTAATTTGCATTATGACATCTTCTTCCTCCTTGAAAATCGTAGCCGGTGCATTAATAATTAATGTTCTCGCCCCATTCTATAGCAGCACTCTGTAAAGGAGTCACCTCGGCTGCAGCTTAGCCCACATCTCAAAATTGCTCATGGTCTGCCGATGACAGCATATAATTGTTCACCAACTTATCGTAATAAGGTTTCAGAGTGGATGCATTTTTTCAACTCATTCAAAGAGTTACACTCTGAGCTACTTGCCATTCTCAAACCTGACTGGAAAAATATTTTAGCACTGTGGTTTCATTTTACTGTCAATTTGTTCGATTCTCGAAGTTTTTCGAGATAGTTGCGACATAATATACGTTTCAAACGAGTTTAAGGGATATTTTTAGGCGGTTATGAAGAAATCCTTGTGAAAAATGTCATCCTTGGTTTTGATGTATCTTACTCTTCGAAATCGGTTAAAACATATCTTAGAAGCCACCGGGTAAGAAATTCATAGGCAGCGGGCGTTTCGGGTTCCGACTCGTTACCCATTCTCAAGGCTCATGTTATTTGCTGGGAAAGTGTAAAATCATTCATGTCTTAGAAGGATGAAATCTCAAATGTGAAATTCGTAATATCTCAAAAAAATCTTTAGTCGGTGAAATCTTAATGTAGGTCAATAATCACCGCGTATCAATTTCATCGTAACGTATGGCCAAAGGTCAAAATGGTTATTTTGGTCTTCATCAAAAATTGAAAGCTATATTGCCTCAATTAGCGTTGCGGCGCCATTATCAATCAATAGTTTTTATGTCGCTCTCCAAAAGTAGCATGCTGAAACTACAGAATGAGATAAATTAACTGTTTTATCATTTCATTATTGATATTTAAGATTGACATCATCAGCGTGCGCTCTTTGCAACAATTCACTTCCCAGAAGGAAATGCTGCAGCTTGTTTCGTTTTTGTCTCCGGATCTGAAATTCCTGAATATATTCATAATCGCGTTTATTTTTAGGGTAACTAATCGCGAGTTGTACATCCCGTTAATTAGTGCCTCCATTACGTCATCAATTATTCATTAAGCATTTATTTCGGAGGATTTCGAAGCAATAATATTCTTTTCTAGTTTCAGCATTTACTATTTATCTGGAGAAATGCTATTAGAAAAAGGAGAGCTGTTTTTTCTTTGGCCTCATAATAAGGATCGACGACAGTATAGCCACAGAACGAGTTTTTGTATTTTTGCATTGCACATGCTTTTAAAAACTACCATGTCAACCTGTGGTTCCAGGCATAGAGAAACAAAGGAGAAGATAGAGAGAATGGAGGAAATGATGATGCATAAATCTAAATTTAGAATAAGGGTGTAAAACTTGAACCGCTTTCTGAAAAAGGAAAAGGAGAAATTACTCCTGGCCGGAAGAGAAAAGGAGAAAATAAGTGAAAAAATAGAAAACTGTTGGAATGAGAGAAAAAAAGACGAAAAAAAAAGAAATGAAAATGAATTTGTTTGGTTATTTTTACGTTGCCCTCAGACGGAAAAGATAGAGAATAGAAGTAGTAGTATCTCTTGAATGCGGTAGTTATTACTTCCTTTTTGATCTAGGGTTGGCTATTTCCTGAAAAGTTGATTATAACGTCTTGTTTTATGCTAGGGATTACGATGGTGAGTACTCTTAAATTCGCTGCGAAATACGGCCAAGGAAATGCCTCAAGAAAGAATTCTGTAGATATTCAGAAAAGAGAGGACTACAAAACAGAGATCGATACAAAGGTAAGAAGGAAATAAATAAAGCAAGCTTACCAGCAATCCGTCCAGCCTTCCGCGCGCTTCTGGGAGGGAAATTACAATTAGGAGGTCGAATGACGAATAAATAAGACATGGAACAATTCAAATCATTGATGGCGGAAATGCTGGCCTCGATGGAGTACCGGCATGAAATCTAGACTCCAAAGAGGAAGTATACGCGGTCAAGCCTTTGGAAACCTATAGCTGAGTCATTCCATCCATTATTGGTTTCGTCTCTTCGGCTGTTGAAAGGGATTCCTATTTGCGGTTAGTTGGTTAGTGTCACTGGAATACCTACATATTCTGTCAATGGTGGCTAGTCGAGCATTCATCGAAATAGATGCCATTGGTGTTACCATATCTGAAGTACCCGATTGGGAGAGGTCCATAAGTCACCTTAGCGTCCATTTAGATTTAGCTTTTGTAACCACTGTTGATAGCATAGAAAAAAGAGTTTTTTTTTCCTTTAAATCTTTAAGTAACCGAGAAATTTTCCATCAAATGATCGAAAGTTTATAGATTTTCTATAAATTGCAACTTTTTCATGAGAAAAAGGTTTTTGAAAACCCTATTTTTTGATAAATCTGATTCGCATTTATATTCCTACTCGAAAGAGAATTTCATGCCGTACTTGATCGGCCATTTTAACCCATTCAAAGTCTATTGTTTTAGCGAAGGCGACAAAACTCAGCATCTTCCTGTAATTAATATTTTTCCCAAAAATGAAAAGCAATATCATTAAAAATTTTGAATTTATCTGGAAATGATAGGGATCTCTATCATCCATGCAGAAAAAACACAATTGTTTTTTCTGCATGGATGATTGTCTCAAGAGTTTGCTATATTTTTTTTGCTCTCCAACGAAGTCACTTGCTCAACTAAGGCAAATGTTAATTCTAAAAGAGAATACAAAGCATTCAAAACTTCGTTCCACAAGATCGATATATTATCCTTAATAGGACGTAAATAAGTAAGTGAGTAATTTATTATTGTCAAATACGTAATTGCAATTCAGTTATATGTATATTGATGTGATACAACTTTTAGTTAGCTCTTGAGGAACAAACCTGTGCTGAGATAACCGTCTTGAAAGATATATACTCTTTGCATGCAATTACACAGAAATGCAGTTATTTTTACTATTCATTACAGTTACATTTTTGAAGATACAAATAAGGGCAATTAAATATTTGAATTTTAATTGTTGATCATAAGTTTAGTCGTTGCTTCATCTGTTATGTCTAGATGATTATATTGTGATAAAAAGAAGTAATTGAACCAAAACCTATCACCGCCATTCTAGCGACATTTTCAACTAAACAAGCAATGGTTTTTCAACCGTGTGCACACGTGAAGTGTATGTTCAAATAAAGTATTCTCGGGTTTTCCACCAGGTTAGGTAATTGTATGTTCAAAGGTGATTATAGGTCAGCAGCAGATTACAGTGTACGTAAAGCGTATCGTAAAAATTATCTCTTTTAATTGGTTTAATGGGCTGCATGGTTATCCGTCCTTTGAAGTTCTCCGTTCATTTAAGACTTACTGAAATGGACATTGTATAAGGCCCTGAGTTATATGAAATTCAAAGTAGTTTCTTAGCCATTATAAAAAATTACATCATTGGCGCAGTAACAAGATAAGGTGATTGAGGAACAGTTTCAATCCGGTTATCTCTATATCATGCGCATTTTATCCTTAGTGAGATGCTCCAAGCTTAATGTTAGTATTAATTGTTGAATTTAAAGTTCCTACGCGAACATATGGCTTCTTGAGGGCGTAGACTAAGTCGAATTCTATCAACCGGAGAGTCACTGACCATACCATGAGAGGACGTTGTAATACAAATTAGATTGAGCCAAATTAAATGACATACATTATATATTTGTGTGAGTTTTATTTCAGAGCTATATCCTATCGATTTTGTTGTAGAAGTGAAAATGGTTGAGAAAAATTATTTCACTATTGATCAATAATATCAAAATAAATTCTGGGTGAATCGAAGTAATTGAATTTTACAAAACTGTTGCATTGAAGACCCAGTGGCTGACATTTATGGCATACTCAATTGTCATACTTAGGTTGCATTCTTATATAAAAATGTATTTTTCCCCATGCTTATAGATCAAAATTCTTCTAAATGATGTTATAAAAAATCATTAGATTTCATAAATCATTTTTTTTAAATTTCAATCAGTTTACATATATCAATGAAGTTTCTTTAGTTTTGGTCAATTGTTTTGTGGTTGAATGCCACATTAAGGATGTGGCTACTAATTAATTCTCAATGCTTTCCTCTTGTTCAGCGCATAAGCCTCTATAAATTTTATGAATAAAAATCGAAATAAATGAAATGTGGAAGGGTTTTTAATATCTCCTATTAGGTTATATCCATTGTCAATAAGTTACTCGAAATTTTCATTGAAATATCATGTAGGGAACGCCACGGAGATAATTCGGGGAATCCTATATACAGAGGTGATAGAAGCGTGAGCAACTTGGCGAAAAACTTTTAAGAGAGACCAAATATGAATGGAAGAAGGACAGTGACGAATGGCGATGCAGCGAAAAAATCAATGCCGAAGGGAGGAAAATATAATCGCGCCCTTGACAGGAGAAATGTGACGGGTCAGAAGAGAATGCCGCCTGCCGGGGGGTGGGTGGCGAGATGTCTAACGGATAGACGTGTCTACGAAAGACGTTCGAAGCATTTTTGTCAGCTGCCATGGAAATGGAAGGGGTCGTGAGAGATAAGGCGGGATAGAGACCGTTGCGGAGGAAGGGGGAGGAAGGAGAGTAAACAGAGGAATATAATGGGAACCCTGAAAAGGGACGGGCGAGAGATCGGAGGGCCTAAAGAGCCGAGGAAAAGAGGGCGAATGAAAATAAAAAGAGATATGGTTTCCTTTCGCTTCCATTCCCCGTCATTTTTTTCGCATTAACTCACTATCCACGGCGCGCTGCCACTGCCGTCGTTTCTAGTGTTTGCCCTGCTTCCCACGCACGGACGGGTCCAAGGCACATAAAGGGTAAGGCGGGTGGGTCAGGATTGTGCCCCGCGCGAGTATGTGTGTGTCTGGTGAGAAACGTTGAAAGAATACCCCGCCACGTTTACGCAATCATAAACTTGGCCATCCCGAGAAGGCCTGCTTCCTTGTGATTCGGGATTTTGTTTTCTCTCTTTTGTTTGCCGGCCTGAGTTTTGGGAGGAGAGGTTTGAGGGTTCGGAGGCGTAGTCAGGGAGGGAAGATTTAGTTATCCAATGCCCTCTGCCGCCGCCTGAAGACGCACTCACGATGGAAGTTTTGAAGGATTTGGACAGAAGAGAGCCGAAAAGGAAACGAAAGATTACGGCCTGATATTTAGGGTGACCCAATGAGTTTTTCCAATCGCGGCAGGTCAATATGTTCCTAGGGTAATATTCACTCTCATTTATACCAGAGTGGTATTTCAGAATGTCTATTTCGACAAATTTATTTGTGATATGACCTGAGATAGGAATACATACTAGTCAAGTTCAATTTCATTCTTCCTATATGTTTGCAAAATAGCTCCAAGGATCTAATATAATATTACTAAGAATATTACTGTATATTAATATTATATTTCTGCAGTACTTAACTGTTACTAGAATAATTCTCTTTCCCTCCTCAATATACCCCTTACTCAGCATCATAATGCCTTATAAAAATGTCTACCCTCTTACTTTTCATTCTACCTTACTGCAGAGTAAAATTCATGTTACGATAATGGTGACGAATAGCTATCTAAGATGGCTTATATCACCCTACGGCTTTATTGTTTCACTATCCCATTATTCTGGTCCTTTTCCTGTAAATCTCTAGTCTGCTGGAAGTATTTATCCGTCTATGTTTCCTTTCTCCTCTCTGTTTTTCTGGACTTCTACGAACGCGGATCTCGTAGTCTTCCGTTATATTTTCATTTATTGTAGCCGTGGTTCGGGAATTTCGTCTTTGCGTGCGATTTTTCCAAAAGTGTTTTTGTGGACTTACTTTTCATAAACACTGATGATTAAATTCTAGCATATTACGTCTGAAATTTCACGAGCATGTTATTTTCTTAATAAGAATATGTTGGCTTGAATTGATGCATGCTGGACTTCTATGGACGTGGGTGAATTTCAAGTCCTCTCCTGTGTGTGAGTTCGACAAAAATTACAACCGTAGTTCTACCAACTGAGCTTTCAACTAGTGTGGAGAAGTAGTTGATCATATCCGCAAAATTACCCTTCGGACTAGGATAAATGTACTGACTTCCTCAGAAGGTGTTTCCACTTCTAATCCAGAATGTAATAATTATGCCAGAAAGTGCTTTTTTGGGCAAGTTTTGCTTACTCTTAATAAAATGCACCAAGAGGACTATAGATAAATATACCATGCGACGGAAGGATTATTGTCCAAGATATGCCCTCCACAATACTCCCTTAGTATTGATCGAGATTTTGTAGAAAATTCGCCAAAACATTTAGTAATGGAACACAGTCTCTCGGTATGGGAAGCCACTTTTCTAGCTATTACACAATCCCGATCTCTGCAAATAATCGCGTGTCATTTTTAAATGATATTTTGATATATCTAAGTTGCTTCCCCTAAATATGAACCTTGTCCAAGCCGTTTTTTGTCATGTTGTTAATTGAGAGTTCTTTATGTGCTACCAGCGGTTGGGTGCTTGGAAAATATCTCGAAGTCTTTGAGGGCACTTCGATCGCAGAAGGAATTTCGGGACGAAAAGAAGGAGAGGAGGTGAAGAAACGGAGAAGCGAAATGACGGGGGGCGAAGAGAGTTAGAGATTAGAAGGAGCTAAGAAGGACCTCTTCCTCCATCCCCACTTCCTCCTTGTCTCCCTCTCTCCCCTGAAGAGTGGCCAAGGCGTTCCACACACTCCATATACTTCTATCGCCCCGGCTATTTTTCCCCTCTGCCTTGCCTGCTGTCTCCGCTTTTGAGCCATTCCAAATATTTACCGGGTCCAATCCAGGATCCCCCCTTCCCTCAACCATTCCCCCCTTCTCTCGGTTTCCACTTACTCCCGCACTCCTGCCGATATCACGATCCCGGTCCACCCCCCCCCCCCTCACCTCCACCCGACCCCACCGCAGCACTTCAGCTCTTGAGTCCATTCTACTCACTCCCCCAATGCCTCGCATAGCTTCACCTCGAATTCCTTCGACCCTCCATGCATGGGCATCGCCTGTTGGTATTGCGGTGGCCATAAGGGTGGTGGGGTGGAAGGTCAGTCGGTTTCGGCCCCGTTAGATAGCGTATATATATACACGTATATATAAATCGCATATTCCCAAATGGGGAGTGAAGTCGGGAAGCAGGGGTTTTGAGGGTGCAGTGATGCATCATGGGTATCGAGGGTTATATGCGGTTGAAAGATATTGAGTGCACGAGAAGTGCTTGTTACGTATTACCGAATTATGTTCCTGTATCAGTCAGTTGGTTACCAGCTCAACGTTATGTGGTCTAACGTGTGGTTATTTTCTCATTAGTGAATATCTCCGTGGAGTTTATAGGGTATGATCTTTACTCTCTATAGCCTCGATATTACGAAAAATCTAGTAGACAGTACCATGAGGGCAGCTAATAGTAATAATTCTTTTTATTTTGAAGGTTATTTACGGAAAAATTGGCGGCTATCCTGAAAATCTTCTCGTATAAATTACCCGATCATCCACGATTTGTAGATATTAACGCCACTGCGTCTCTTTTAATATGATGGTTTATCCATTTTGGGGATTAAGCGGGAAGAAAATTTCTATGTTGACATTGGGGCATTTCATTTATATAGCAAATAAAAGAACATCGAAATTTATCTTAAATTGTTGTTGAAATTGCTGTTATTATTATCAGTTTCTTAATTTGCTAAATTTATTATGCTCTGATTGTGGTTATACTGTTTGTAACGTTGACATGAAGTAACTTTAAAATCTTAATAATTCCAAATCTACTCCCTTGCAACCAATTCCCGGTCACGGTTGCATCATGATGAATGCTTTCAAATAAGTTCTTTTACATAGTCTCATAATCAGTTATCCTGAAAATGTATAGAAAAAAAATCGGATGAAATAAAAAAATGAGTTGAATAGAAATTAAGTTTACTCAGTGATACCTGATAGGTTACGAGCCGCTCATTTACGTTGTGGCATAATTAGTGCAATTCTGGCAAAAATTATTTCCCCTGACCCAATAATATCAATTGTTCATGTATAATTAAATTTTGCGCTGAATTATTTCCTTCTTACTGGTTTTCTTCTTGAATGTGTTTTCTTCTTGAATTTTCTCTCTTACATATAGAATTTTTTGGAAAATTTCTTAGGAGATGGGAAAATTTATTTACATTGTAATTTGATGCAGGGACTGAGCCATTACTTTACACTCTGGCTTGCTTCGTTTTGAGTTCCCGATACAGCGTATAGTCAATTTCGTCCTTTTCAGGAGAGCTTTTTACGTATTCAGAACTTTTTATGCATGCCAAAGGATGAAATGTATTTAACGTCATTATTTTTTTGGATTATAATCTAATTAGGCCCTCATCAAACGTAAGTTCTTCGTTAAATTCTACAGTATGACGCGCTTGGTGGTTTTATTGCTGTTATTCTATCATTAAGTTGATTTCCAGGCAGAAACAGGAGTAAAAAATGAGCAGAGCTAGCGAATATTTTGTTAAATTTCCGGATGAGCAATGATTTTTCGAGTGGATGGGAAATGTGTTGGAAGGCGTGGGCGAGTTTCGACGGTAGGAAGGTAGCGTAGTGAGTGTAGCAAGGGAAGCTAGCGGACGTGAGAGGGAAGATGAAAACGGGAAAGGTATAGAAGAGGAGTGATCGCATGTATGAAAAGCACAGGAGAGGCTGGCGGTGATAGTCCCGCCTACTCCGCCCCCTCCACCAAACTGCTTCCTCTTGGCTATCCGCATTAATTGGCTCGTTTTATTCATGATTACCGATCACGTCCTGGCCATGATGAAGCTTCTGCTCCGGGGAAGAGCAGAAACTCCATCAAGGCCGCAGGGTGTAATTTTTTACCTTCAATTTTTATCCATCTTGTGGGGGAGGGAAAAATCAGCGCAAATATGATGCCACCGAGTTATTCCATTGACTTATGTTTCTTTTTTTTTAATTTTCCGCCTCAAGCAGTCAGAAAATTAATGGGAGGAACCCAGGAGGTCAGGTTGGTCAGAAAATTGATTCCTAGGAAATTGATTGGAGTGCACTTCTGTCTGCGGTAATTGCATGATTTTTGCTGCCAAGCCATCCTCCTCTTGCTCGGATGCTCATGAATCAATTTTCATATCTGCGAAGGGATATGTGAATTTTATATGTTTGCGTCCGAGGTTGAATCTATCTCAGGGGTCACGCCGTAGGATTTTGCAGGAATTCATATGGGTAATTTAATTGATTAATTTACCTGAAAATATGAAATAAACTGTAGAATGGTATTCGTTAAGATATTTTTAATATAAGTTTTCTTCTTATAATATATGTGCTTCCTTTTTCTGCCTAAAACTAAAAATAATTTTGGTAGGTTGATAAAAGTATAAAAAAGGGCTTTAAGAAATTATTTAACAAACGATTGTGGATATATTCGTAACATTATTATATTATTAACATTAAGATAATTGTGAAACATTCTTTTCAGTGATTTGTCGAAGTTACCACCTAATTTCCAAGTAAATCATATAGTTTTATATTTTTCAAACGATTAGGGCTATTTAACTTAATTTGATTCAACATGTGTCATATTTTTATTTGTATATTTTTATCTTTTTTTATATTCCACCTTTGTTTACACTTTTTTTAATCAAACTAAAATAAAGGTACATGTTTACTCATTAACCATTTAGCCATGAAATATGTCCAAGTCAAAATTGTATAATTCTTCACAGTTTTTGCCCAATTAGAGAGTAGCTTTAACATCTATAGCAATATCAAGCTGAACAATGTTAATTCTGTCTAATTCATGTTTACTGAAATGTAATTCAATTTGTATTATCTGAAAAGGGTCATGATGAGGAAGATTATGCGTTCAGATGACCGGGTATAAGACATACGTAGGAAAATTAATATGTATCGTTTTGCTTAGCATTCGCTTAGCATTTGCTTATTCGATGACTTAATTGTTGGACCATGAAATAAAATCACCTTTTGCTGAACGTTTATGCATCTTTCATCTGCCTTTAAGTACCCGGTAGATAATCTTTGAAAGTGTCGAAATAGATTTTTTTAGTTGATTTATTTCTCCTTATTCAAACGCAAATTTATCCTTGACATTTTTTTCGTTTGAAAATGTAAATTTAAATGCTATTGGCAGTTAATGAATAATCATATATAAATGATACATTTTGTGTTTCAATATTGTGACTTCGCTTTTACCAGTTTGAATTCTTCGGCTATGACCTCCATAAATCCATTTCAGTTCCAATAACGCCACTTTTTTCCCTTTTCACGAAAGCCGCCTCATTTTGAGCTTTTGTGTGGCAATTGCATATTTATTATTCATGTTGATTCAATTTTAAGACACATTTTTAATTTCATGGCAGGTACAAATGAGCTCTTGAGAACTGGTTTTGATTATTTTGCTAAATAGTTAATGGCCCTTTATAATTTAAAACTAAATCGCAGGCAGAAAGGTAGTAATAAAACTTTATTTTCTGAGGTCCAAATTATTCTTAGTGACTGCGATTGTATCGGGAAGTAATAAATGATGTTGCATAAACCTTCCAGTTACGTGTTGATTTCTTCCAACATGAATTTATTCCATTTCTTAACTTCATCAATTGATATCAGCCTCAGCTTTCAGCTTTTGAAACAGCATTGAGATTCAACCCAAGTGTCAAATTGCAACTTTAAATTAAGAAATTGTTTGTGTTAATTTCATTAGTAAGGAAAAAATTATGAATAATTGCTTATTAAATTTCTGGAAATGCTTATTGAGTACATGTATTGTAATCAGTAGTTGTTAAAACCTGGAATATTTTAGCTAATGTGGCATAATGGAACTTTAGCTAATGTGGAATAATGGAACTAATACTTAGAACTAAATGCGTCTGTGTATCAACGATGTTATAGTCGGATGAGTCTATGTCTAGTTCTGTACGTGCTTTTTCCGTTGGGAAAAGTACCGTGTGAGCATCCTAAGGCAATTCTCCATGTCCAATTTCGTCCCTTCTGGCCCATCTCTGGATTTCCCATTCAGTATCCTAGTATATAGCTTCACGCTAAACTCATCCATGCTCCGTGTTGCCTATGCCTAAGGATCCAACAATTATCAACGCTCTACGGCAGCGGTTCCCGAATGGTGTTCCGTGGAACCTGGGGTTCCGTGAAAGGATCACAGGGGTTCCGCGAATAAGGCCCTACTGTCTTAGAAAACAGTCATTTACACGCATTTTTAATTTTCCTTATTTAAAATATTTCAATCCAAAACTCCATTTCATACATACTCCTTGTACCTAACGCACCTTAAAATAACATTATAGTCGAGTTGATTTGCAACTCTCGCGATAGGGTTCCGCCAAAATACGTGGATCAATAAGGGTTCCGTAGGCAAAAAAATGGGAACCGCTCCTCTACAGTATGCATAATTCAACGCCCCTATTCTGCATGTGAAAGTTGAGGTTGAAATAATACTGGCACATCATTATTTGGCACTATTATAATCAGAATCTTTGTTAGCCCTCATTTTTCTGATTATTTCGAGAATGTGGACTACATTATCGGGCCGTGTTTGAGCTCCACCCATGTTAACGCTACCCGTGATGGTTTTAATATTACTCATAACGCAGAGAATTCACTTATCCATTCTATAGTCGCAGAATGGTTTTGGAGGTCTTCAAGAAATGCAATGGAATCAGTCCTGTTTTTATCACGCAGTTTAGGCACATGTACCTGTCACCGATGAGTACAGAATTTTACCTTCGTGATTTCACTGTTTCAAACATTGCTTAATTTGAGGAGTTACGTAAAATCATCAGAAATGATTCATCAGTGTTTATCAAAAGATTAATTTAATCACAACTTGTTTTTATGTCTCATATAATTTGAATTGGGTGAGTTTATCACTTTTTCAGGCTTAATTTATGCATTAGAATTATACATTGTTAATATTTTTAAAAATTAGGCATAAAAAGGTGTGAAATTTATAATGTGTTCCCTTCATTCTAAAATTGTTAATTATTCACATCGCTTTTAACGGTAGGGTTCTCGTTGTAGATTATAGTGAGTGACATAAGCTCAATGCCACGCCACCCAGCCCTTGCTTTCTTAATACAGAATTGCTCAAGAGTGAGAGTATCTAGTATATAACTCTGGCAAATAAGTGAGCTGGTTAGAAAGTGTATCAAAAAATATCTATAACAAGTAGGTTATATACATATTTAACCATACGAATCATTCATTACGACAATATATATAGAAATGTCATTATATTCACTTATTTCATATTTCTCTCCAATTATTTTTCCTTTATTAATTAGTATATTATTCACCTTGTGAATTTTAAAATTTCCGCGCGCAGTTGTGTGTGGTAATGAAATTTTTTATACCGCACAGTTAAGAAAAATTGCTTGCTCAATTTAATCACTCGTACCTCAGTATATTGCCATTTTCTCGAGAACTACCCAACATTCAAAGTCAACCCTATTCTCCGAAGTCTTTGAGGCTTGGTATTTTTAGGCATGTTGAGTACAAGAAACCATTGGACTAAAGACGTCACGGCTGTAAGGACCCCTAATTTGCTCACATCATTAAAGAACTGGAATCAGTTCAAAGCTTTCTTGCTAATGTTATTAACAGTTACTTGCAATAACTGTATAGGGTCCAAATTTTTACTCATGGATAGCTGAAAAAATAAAGTATTAAATTCTTGTAATAAAGTTTTTAATGCATTAAGACGTCATGTATTTAGAGGTGAAATTATCAATTGTTCTATTTATACGCTTGCATTTTTCCTTGGCAACCGGAGTAATAGCTAATTTCTCCCAGGCAGTAACAACTTATTTTCTCGTAATAAATGAGCATTATTTGTATTTATGCATTAAATTAAATGTATTTATAATTTCTATGCACTCATAATAGAAAATAATGTGTATATCTCGGGCGGGATAGGTGCAAATAGTGCTTCCTCGGAGATGGGCCACACCGCTCCGCTTGTGCGCCCAATGCTGCCCGCATTTGCTATTCATAAATTCATAGTTGCATAATGTACTCTTTTACTGCCGTTATAGTCTGCTATATAAATTTCCTATTTAACCATTTTTCGGCGAAGCAAAATTCTACTTTTTATTCCAATAGCTTACCAAAAGGTATAATTAGGTTTTCAAAGCTTCAATGCTTAGTATGTGCCTCATAGTCTTCGACATATGCAAGGTTTAGGTGACCAATGTAACTTTCTGAGTATTGCTGTTAATTATCACTGGTAGCGGCTACCTGAGAAAAGTTATTCTATGTCTATTTCTCGAAAAATTGAATGGATGAAAACTAATTTTAGTCTTATGAAAATGAACACACATAACATATTCCTCATACGTTCAATCTAAATATGAATCACCAGTCTAATAATAAATAGTGCTATTTTCTCTGATAACAAGATTTTTTTTATTTTACAAAAGTGATGGTAACTACAAAATCGGTCTCTTTCATGCATAAAATGAACTATTCTTCCTAGATGGGAGTTTAAAATTGTCTGTTTTCCGGAAATCAAATATAATATGAGCGCTGAGACGAATTTTTGGTATCTCTCTTGATACGTTCAAAATGAGGGAAAGTAGGCAGGGCAACCATTAGAATCTCTTGAAATAAGCCACGTTATTTGAGGGCCAAAGATACTGGGGTTGGTATGGAAGGATATTCAAAAGAGGAGGATATTATATCCATCTAGCCGGAAAAAACCGGTCGAGAAGACGCAGAAAGAAATCCGAATTTGATTGGAAAGAGTTCCATCAACCACTAGCTTAGGCATCCGGTTTCTATTTGCAGAGGCTGCCTCCTCGATTTTTCTGGATTTCTAGAGAGTTCATGATATTCCGAAAGATGAACATGACGTAAAATTACCATTTTACTTTATTGTATGTATTCGTAGGTTTTATTTCAGGGCAAGGATATATTTTACGGTCAAAGCTTACATCGACGGTAAAAAGTAAGGAAATGGACTCTAATTATGAGTGAAAACTGAAATTTTGGGAGAAGTAAGAACTTTTAGCTACTATGAACTATCATTATACTAAGGCTACGAGCTAAGTGCACAGAGAAGTAACCTGGGTTTCAATTCTCAATAGCCTTTGGTATTAAAATATCATTGCGGTGTCTGTTATTTGACAAGTATAATAGATCCCGCCGTGGTTCTTATTTTTCTCGTGATTCTTATTTTGAAAATATTAACTATTTAAAATATTAAATTAATTATAAATTAAATATTATCTTTCATTTAAAATGTTGCAGATTTTGTCAGTTTTTTTAATTTAGCTGCTATATGTGTTCGCGGGATATCACTTATGGACAAATTGACTGAATAGCCTCTTACTTTTACACCATCCATGATGAGTGGTTAGTAATATTTCTCAGACCAGCATTACTAATTGCTGTCTTGTAAATAAATCAATGTCAGTATTGCCAGTAGGTGTAATTAGCGCACCGAAAATATTTCTAAAATTTTATTTCCCTCTGGAGATAAATAATTATACATTAGGTTCACCGAAAAAGTTTCGCCAAATCACTCTATATAACCATTTCGCTTATATTGCTTATTTTTTCAATGTGTACGTTTAATCTGATTTTTATGTCAGCCGTCATCTTATGCGCTTAAAATTTATAATTCTATTTACATAAAAATATTATGCAGAGTAGAGCCTTTCATTTCTTTTAAATGTCTCTTTTCTAGCGTTTACATGCCTAAAATCACACTAAAGTTCAATTTATTTGAAATCAAATGATGCTCGTTGCTATTTAAGAATAGGTCACTATTCTCTAAGACTAGCAATTAAACGTGGATACTATTTACTTCTGCGTGTTGTTTATTTATTTATTGTGGTGCGAGATGATACAACGGAGACGATAAGGAATTAGTTTAAAAGCATTTATAAAGAATAAGTTTATAAAGAATAAATATTTCAGGTTTGATTACTCCGATAGGAATGCAGTGTAGGGCCTTTCAAAATTATGATTTAAAGAAATGCAATACCAAAATTTGATTCCCACGGAGAGGATTGAGAAGTTGGCAGTTGATAAGGGCTCAAAAAATGCACAAACATTTCCCTTACTGGAAGTCTTATATCGAAAATATTACGGCTTGAGCGTCCTAACTGATTAAATGCGAAGATTATTTTAACTTTTCACTCCCAATTGCAGATTATGAACCGCCCTATATTTGGCACAAACGTATTCAGTGCTTGCTTTTAGTAACAAGTTATATAGTGGAATACTATAACTCAGAATATAAAGGCGACATAGGATAATTTCAACAAAAATAGTCCTGATTTCTTTAAAGCAATGCGTTTTCACAACCAGGATTTTCAGTGCTGAATTATGAGATAAGCATATGCTCATGGAGATGAAAAATGATTGAATATTCAAGTAATTAGCGTCTTTTTTGAAAAGTTATATCCCTAAATTTTCGGTTTATTTTCTGAATAAATATTTCAGGTCTCGAAATAGCTTAGTTAAAATGGGGCAATTTAAAGCATGGTTATATTGCTTGAGTGGTGTTAGCGTATTTCCATGACGAAAGGTGAGAGAACAAAAAAACCTCTCTTTTTTATCGCAGTCCATATGTGAGGTTTCCTCCTAATTTTCTCCGACACCTATACCCAGACTCCCGTAACTTAAATAAGCCGTCGGCGATTCGACTGAATGCGGCATGTTCATTCAAATCTCAGAAATAACCTGAAAACGTTAAGCTGGGATTTTGTGTTTCCCAGGAAAGCGTAGCAAAGCGGAATTTTTATCCGTGTCGGACCCACATCAGCGGAAAAAGCGGGTGTCGGGAGATCTCGTTGGGTGAGCCGGCATAAATGAGGAATAATCCTGGGCGATCCACAGGAACATGTCCAGGTCACTCCGAATATGTCCGCTGCGAGGGAGAAGAGAAAAGTCCAAAGTCTTTATTTCGTAAAATCATATTCGTCCTATAATCCAAGGTGAAATCCAGACAAAGACAGAGATGATCATTGCCGCGACATCCCCGGAAGAACATTAGCTGCTTGCTAATTTTCTAGAACCCGTAGGTGTAGACTGATGTAAAGGATAAATGTGGACAGGAGCTTGGATGTAGTGGGCTGCACTAAAGAAACAAAAGTATATGTTTATCATTGCTATAAGATATAGTTTTATTAAAAGCTTATAGTTTTTGTAAGATTTTGATGCATTCATATTAATTTATGTTTTATATTTAATACTTATTCTCTGAGGAATTGAGAGTGGAATGTGAATACCTCAGCTTGGTATTGACTCCTTATGCATCTTATTTTCTCTTGGCTTTTTGTTTAACCGGATGTTTGGTCAGAGATCTTAAGATGAAACATAATGTTATTATTCAGTTCCAACTTTTTTGTGATTTTCTGCATTAAATACTAAACCATATTTCCTTCCTAATTCCGACTGCACAAATATCAGTGTCCATATGATGCGAAAATTATTTAAACTAGACAATAGTGGCAAGTACACCATTCACTGAAATATAACATTACTAATAAACACTATCGCTATTAAATTAGAAATTTGCCATTTCAAAAAGGGAGAGTTTCCGTATTGTTACCACAACTATTCATGTAAAAACAATGAACCAATCTGCTCTTTAAAAGTTTAGACAGAATGAGATGAGTAGTTCGTTTTACAATGTGTCCTCTCGATTGCCATGATATCTTATAAAATCATAATATGCATATATCATAATAATATCATATAAAAAATAATAGTATGCCTACTTTTCAGTCATTTCTAGAAAAATGGCTCAAAATCTCGGGAAATTGTTGGGGATCCCTCAAGTGAGATTTCTAGCCAAGACCAGAGTGTCTCAGCGAGAAAACTGAATGATGCTTGTAGCATTCCATGCGAGCCAGAGGTAAGTAGCTCCAGTGGTAGTGTTCCTGTAGTTGCTAGTGGAGACTCGAAGCTCCCATCTTCAATGAGGATCCCCAGTAGGGATAAGATTGGCTCTCTGCCTTCATTTATTCCCCTGTGATATTTTTGTGATGAATATGTTTATTTGAACCACCTTCTTTAGACATATCCTGTCCCATTTTTTTTATCAGAATGTAATGTTCAAAGTTGCCAGCGAGGACTTTTGTCTTCAATTTTTTTTTATCTGGTACCAAGAACTGAAAATCATGACGTTGTGATTGTACTAAAAATTCTCTACAATTATATTTATGTGATAAATTAAGTCATTCTTTCTTTCTTCTTCAAATAAACAACGCAGCATGTACCCTGAGTAAAGTCGGGGGGGGGGGGGAGAGGGGTCGTCATAAAAATTCGTTATGAAACGAATAAGGGGATACGGATAAGGTCCGTCACACGACATCGTCTTGTTGGAAAAACTAATTTAATTTCGATGTCGCCTTTATTTTGACTCCGTGATGATGATGGTGTAGGTACGAGATATTGAAGGGGAAATAGTTGGCTCAGATCGGTTGAATAAAGCAGCAGCCTCGCGGCGTGTCGTGACGACATCACGAGGTGGTTCGTAAGGCGTCCATGGGGTGAGAAGGAGGCTGCCGCACGGGCAACTTCCGGCGGTGTTCTTGCAAGAAGAGGAGGCGTCGGGTGCCCTCGTCAACCAGGACGCTCTATCTTCCGGCCCTATTAAAGTACGGAGGAGGGAAGGCCTAAAAGAGGAGGCAGACGGGGAGAGAGGGGTGGGGCCGGGGGTTGGTTGGCGAAGGTTCAGACCCGAGTCTCCCTTGCCTTAAGTGGAGAAAGTGGTTCCAGCGAGGTGCAAGAGGCGAGACGACGAAGGGGGTGAAGACTGGGAGGGAGATGCGATGAAAATGGCGTCGCGAATATGAAATTCTGATGGGACCGCGACATTGTTGCGACACATTGTTGCCGCGACGCTTTTATTCCTCAAAGGAAAAGGCTTTTTCGTGAGGGCGTTAAAGTGTGTTTGTGACGAGGAAGTAGAGCAAAGGATATGGGAAATTTAACGCGGGGCTGTTCTTCTCAACCACCTCCTTTTCTCTCCTCTCCCCCGTGCCAACCCCCACCTTTTTTTCTTTTCCCTCCGTTTGGAGGGATAATCAATTATTTAGGCCTCACCCTCGCATCTTTCATGTTATCTTCCAGTGGTTGCCTTTCCTCCAGAACAGAGTGTTGGTAGGGGGAAAAAAAGCCGCCACTCGTGGATTCATTCCATTGGTCTAGCATCTAAAATGGTAACTTCAAGGGAGGACAAACGCTTCGGGTACAAAGTTTTTTGCCGCGATGAATAATGCCACCCACGTGTTCACTTGGTCCCTTCAAAATTTATGCCCGCCTTCTTTCGGGCCGGTCGGGAAGTTTGATTGAGGTGGCTCCTCTGGTGACTCACTTAGATTTACCGCATAATTTTTCTTATAGATACGTGGCACCTGGTTAACCCCTTGTCTTGCTGTCTATTCATATGCGTGCTTGCATAGCATCCCTTTGTGTGATATTTGGACCTAGTAGTAACGTGTGTCGGCTCTTTTGCTTGTCCCATCGATCCTGAACGCTCCCAGTTTTATAGTATCATTCACATGCGCTTAAAACATGTTTCTTAAATTATAATCTTATTGTTTAGGTTTTATGATAAGGTGATGATACTGTGGATGTAGGTCATGGCGTAAACTAGTGCTGATTGGGCTAAATGGTTCTTTCGGCAATGTTTTGGACAAACATGAGCGTAGAAAGACGAACATGAGGAAGATCATCATCATTTGTCGTTCAATCCTAAGATTGGTTGACTACACCCCTCCACCCTTCCCTTCTCTAATGCTAGTTCCCTTACCTCTTAGTGCCTTTTCCTATTTACTTTCCTCTTTATTTGGTTCATGAACTTATTTCAGGGTCTTCCTATGGGAACTTTTCCCCCTCTATTTTGCCATCCAATATGTTCTTCATGAGGAAGAGCGTCCCGTAAAATATAAGATTTTTTAAGGAGGGAGGTCTGATGGCGGAGACTATAGAAAACATTGAAAATTGTGGAGATTTTGAGTTAGATTCAGAGAGAGACGTTATCTAGAAACAAAAAGTGAGCCCGACGGAAAGAGGGTTAAATAATACCGAAGGTATATGAGAGAGTGATATGAGGAAGAGAATCCAGATGACTTAAAATCCTGAGAGCAAGATAAATTAAGAAGTAGTTGTTACAATAAACGGAGGAAGGCAATTTTCCAGAGAATACTGGTTCCAGAGGAGGCAATGTAAGTGGTTGGAATAAGAAAATAGTGCCCATTAACTTGAGGAATGCTAGACAGAGGGGCATGTAAAACGGGATGAAGATAGGGGCAAGTTCAGCCAAACTGAGTAGAGAAACTATGTCAGGAAGACGTCATTTAATGATGAAAAAACAGAGTTTTTATTATACATCAAAGCCTACAGCAAGAAGTAGAACGATAATAATGATAATTCTGTATCATGATTTTTTCTAGGTTTATGGTAAAAAAGATTCATTTTATGCTAGCATTGCATGCAGAATATATTTTCCTCTGAAAACTAGTATAACCATAGTTTCGCATTTTGGCAGTTATTTTCATGTAGGAATCTTGTATTTGCGGGCTCTCAGGGGCATGATATTGTGTAACCGTGAAAGTGGTAATTTTTAATAGCAATTTTTATAGAATGTGGTAATTTAATTTTCTCTAAGACCTAATTTTTGCAAAATGGCATGCGTAAATACGTAATCACTCAAATTTAATATTCGATTTATGAACGTATGACTGCAGTTGAAGCAGAATAAAATAAAAGCTTATTAGCATTTTTGTCTCATTTCGCTCTCATGCTTTAAAAAATGGGATAAAATTATCATGGGAATTCTTGTTTTTTCCATAATTCTATTGCAGATATATTATATGTCATTATAGTACAAATCTATTTAAAGGAATAAATAAAACGATTGAATATGTCTAGTATCCGGTTCGTATCCATTTAAGTTCAATATATTGTTAAGCTATAATGGTTGCATTATATGCATTGCAATGTTGACTTAGAAGAGAGTAAGGAAACCATAGCAGAACTATCAAAATTTTTACTTCACTTAATGTGGTCTTTTAATAGAGAGCCAAACTCTCCTCCTTTTCTTTTTGTTTTCAAAGATAAACTATACTGAGTTAACAAATACTTCAGCGCTTATATATGATTATTGGAAATATTTTATTTTTCTTGCTATAATTGAAAATTTAGAGCTATAAATTGCATTTCGCTCAACAGTATAAGAATAGTAGTGAAAATGAGTACACTCGCAACAATAGGCGATTGATGAGGCTGCAATGGTGAATACATTTATTTTTTTATAGTTTTACGAAGTCAAATGCGGTGTTGGGAGAAATTTACTAGGATAAACAAAACGAGTCTTAATGTATCATCGAGTTTTAATTGAGCTAAGTACACAGCCCTGAAGAGAGCCTCTTTTCTAGAGTACTTTTACAATTTCTCTTAATTTCATTTAAAATAATCCTCTCCTACTGCTTTAATTAAGACTGTGTCTTGTAATCTTCAACCTTCAATTTCCATCGTAATTAAGCTAGAGTAATATTTTATCGTTCATAGAAAGAAGAATATTACTTCAAATCACTCCATCCATTTCAGACATACCTCCAAGTTAAAGAAATTTGCGTAGCAAGACGTTAATTTAAGGTTGGCGCCGTAAAAGACTTCTTTATACAACGAAGCTTTACGTAAGGCACTTGTCGGTGTGTTAAGAGGTTTTAGTTTTTAAACGCAGAGAGCAGCACTATGGTGTGTCGTAAAGGAAACTTTCAATTGATCTCGCATGAGCGCATACGCGAGTCCATTGCTTTGATTGACGCACTTAATGAGGTGAGGCGTTTATAAAATTCGAGCGTGAATAAAAACGAGCTTCTGTAAGTGAGATGGTGACTGAGAGGTACTTCGGTCGAGGTTACCCTTTCGCGCCATAATTCCTTAAAACCCGCTTGATAAAGAGTGTTGGGTGGGTTGATTCGGTGTTGGTTGAGCAAGACTTGTGTGTCCCGGCGCGATTTTCTCTTCGTCATCTCCTTCGTTACCGGCGACCTTGGTCGGTTGAAAAGACGTGACTGGCAGGCGGAATAAGAAGCTTACGCGCGCTAAGACTCCGCCAAGAGGAGGAAAAGGAAGGGGAGCGCGGAGTAATGGGAACGCGGGGAAGACACTGGGAGGATAGTGGAAGGAATAACGCTTAGAAGTGGAAGTGATGAGAGTTCGGAGTCCGTTGCCCTGAGGTAAAGGCTTTCATCTAACGCCTCCTTTTTCACATCTTCTTTCAAGCTTCGTTGTCTTCTTTCACTCAACATATTTACATACATTAGCACACACTGATGTGTGTGCGTAAAAGTATTATTTACACTCAGGTAAATAAACTAAACACTCCCAGAAATGGAATTGAAAGAACAATCCGTCTAGTTTACAATTCAGTTCGCGAATTTGATGTTGGCACGGACTGTAAAACATCAGTCCCTCTCTACATATCTGATAGGAACGTCAAATTCTGATAAGGTACAATGCCGAAGTGCTAAATATTAAATTTCTCCTCTCAACGCACTAGTGACTATAACAAAAGCGAAGCAATACAGTAGGGTCCGATTCGCTATCACAGCTCCAACACGGCTGCATCTACATATAACCCAATGAACTGTCGTAGGAACATATTGCGAAAAGACATTCTCCTGAGACAAGAAAAACATTTTAGGAACTGCGGCGAGAAGAAACACAGTAGAAGATATTTATTTCATTGAAAAATAGGGCAAATTAAGAAATGGTAAACTTAAGGGTTGGAAGAGAAGTAGGAAGAGAGAGAACTCAATGTGTATTTTTCTACCTTTATAATCTTCCTATATATCATTTAAGCGCTATCAATGGAAAAATGCATTAGAACTGGTATTTATAACGGGAAATGATATATAGGAAGATTATAAAGATAGAAAAATACACATTGAGTTCTCTCTCTTCCTACTTCTCTTCCAACCCTTAAGTTTACCATTTCTCAATTTGCCCTCTTTTTCTATGAAATATCTTCTACTGTGTTTCTTCTCGCCGCAGTTCCTAAAATGTTTTTCTTGTCTCAGGAGAATGTCTTTTTGCAATATGTTCCTACGACAGTTCATTGGGTTATATGTAGATGCAGCCGTGTTGGAGCTGTGATAGCGATTTTAATCATTCGCGTTGATTGCTCTGATGGAGTAGCTATGGACGCTTTTCTGAGTTATCTTGTGGGGGCTTATACTTTTAGGTTTATGTTAATAATTTAAAAAACTGTTAATTTGCGAGTTTACCCTTTTTTAACCACCTTTTGCGAGTTGCTGTTTGTGTTCCGTCACCTATTTTCGAGGAACAGGAAACCTTGTAAAATTTGTAAAGCGTGTGGAAAAATTGCGACTGTCTATTCCATGTGTTTTGTATGCGGGAGAAATTTTGAAGGGTAAGCAATGTGCATTGCATTGAAGAACCGAACGGGCGACAGTCTTCGGTTTAAGAAGATTTTACTGGCATGGGGAAGTTGAAGGGCAGGGTAAACCAAAGATTCATCTTTGCGACATTTTCAGTGGATATGCCCCAAACTTTACGTTCGCTTCTTCATAGAACTTTGGCTATAAAATGAATTTTTGAAATTTTTACGAATAAATGGTGTATGCAAGTCATATTTAATGTTATTTTTCTGACTCTCAAAGTTCAATAATAGTTCTCCTGAATGCCCAAAATGCCGTGAAATTAACCTTCTTCCATTTACTCCAGCTTAGACTAGGATACAGCTCTTTCATTGGATGCGATTATCCTCTCCAATGGGATCATGCTACCGATCACCTCTTGTATTTCTTCAGCTGTAGAATATCTGGAGCCCATCAAATAAGCTGTCAGACACACAGCGCCTCGGGAAAGTGAAAAGAAATTTTTTCGTGATTGGCATTTCAGCAGTCACGTCATTTCGGCGTGTGGTGTCATTGTCTCCCAAACAATTCGGATGGGATTCGCGTCTCTGTATTGATTGATTGGCAAGCCTTAACACTCATCATTTCTCCAAAAATATATTCTTTTTTTACCCAACACACAACACGCCCACGTGAGAGGAGAGACGGGCTGAACCTGGCGGAGTGACTGTAAGAGTTTAAGGTCCAGTCATTCAATCATGGAAGACAGTTTAACCAGTCACACATCTCGAAAGGGAATTAATCGCCGGAATCAGGAACTAATCGCCCAGTTAGCCATTGAAAACATTGAGAGAGGCGGCCCTCTAGAAAGACGCTTATTCTTTCTTGTATCTTGCGAAATGAAGTTTCTCCACAGGTGACGTGTTAAAAAGAGAATGTGAGACATTCTCACCCTGTCATCGGTAAGATAATTCTTCCGTCTCGACAACTCTCTTTGAAAATCTCATGGAAAATTAGGTCTTGAATGAAAATTTACTCATGATTACTCACCTGAATTCAGATGAATTCAGAAAAAAAATCAGTTGAAAACCTGAACGGTCCTGTGCTTAATATTTTCCCATATTAATAAAAAATAAATGTTAGTAAATGGGATTAGAGCACTGGCGTAATGAAAATCATCTTTGTTAACCTCAAATGGGGACCGATTAATCCTTACTGTTTTCCGTCGTTTAAGTCCGTGAACCATCTGAATTAGAGACTAGATATATAAATGCCGAAAAAATTTGATACTTAGTTTGGAATAGGTTTCCATCTTTTCTTTCATAATACCTAAACATTATTATATTTATAAACTATACAGATCAACACCTATATAGCCATGATTGTATTGTATTCGATGACTCTTAATTCGTTCAACTTACTTTTCTCGAGTGGTTCTTGGTCATCATTAACGTTCCTAAATTTTCACAGTTACTTACTTGCGATTCTCTCTTTCAGAATACTATAGCTAGAATCAAATGTAGTTGAAAGTAAAATAATGACAATAAGCTGACCTACGTTGAAAGCTTCAGTGCTATGGTTAAAATATTGCTTAAGAGTGACGCATTGTTTTGATTTTAATGGTGTTATTTTACCAAAACGTTTAAAACATATCAAAAATTTTCTATCCTAATTACAACATAAATCCACGAAGATTTCTTTTCTCAAGTTTTTTAACTCTGAAGGTGCATATCAGGTTGCTAGAGCTAAAAATAATAATAAAATGAAGCTGCTCACCCCTTAATTTTCACGTTTTAAATCAACCGGTTGAGCAAAGCGTAAGCAAATCTCGAAAGGTAGATGACACAATGCTTCCCAGGAAAGGTTGCCGGTCAATTTTTGTGTGTTAATTATCTCCTCCCAAATTCTCCTCCTGCCACGCAGCAGGCAATCAATACCCTCCTCCGTCGGAAGACCTTCTGATTGGTCGATTTGGTCGGTCACCTCGATGAATTTCTGCGCTTCTTCTCCTTTCACCCAAATTTCCCGGATGCTCATCCGTTGGGTATATATGTTTTTCCACGGGAAGCCTTGGAAGGCGTGGGTGAAAAAAATTCCCTCATGTGCGAGGAAAGGGACGGTAAAGGCTGGAGAAACGATAAGAAAAAGACGGAAGGAGTTACTCGAGGCTGGACGGCACAAGAAGGCGGGTTCATGAAGGTGGGAATGGGAGAGAATTTCTCTCATCTCTGGGTCGAGGAAGGACGCTATCTGGGCGGCAAAAATGTGGGCGCTGCGAGATTGGAGGTGATTGGGTGGGGATGAGGGCGAAAGTGGGGAATCGGTTAGGGAGGTTGGAGAGATGGCGGGAGGAGGTAGGTTATGTGGGGGAAAAGGTTGGCTTCGGAGCTAGGCAGGACGAAAAAAAGGAGGGTGACCGCAGTGAAATCGTTGGACGTTTCTTTTCTTCCCGGGGAAAACTCTTGGAGATGGAAGGAAGGTGTGTACGGCGTTCCCAGGCGAACTCTGGATCTGTGCTCGTCGACCCTGCATTTTCATCAGTAGACTCCTCGATAAGTTCAACCCCGCTTTGCTGCGGACTAGAAAAGCCAGTTTCCCATATCTTCACGAGCTCATCCTACTTTCTTCGAGGGGTTAAGATCAGGCAGACTACGTGGCTGTTATGTCATCATCAGCTGTCGTCACTCCGAAGATAGATTTTCTACGTATGCAACTCCGCTCTCCTCTTGGCCTCTGTACATTTGCATAGTATTTCTTTTCAATCCGACACCTGATATGTTATTTATATTAATGACCTAAGTTCTCGAGTTAGCAGTAAATGAAGATAATTTGCAGAAGATACCGTTATCTATCGTGGAATAAGAGAAGATGCGGACTTTGAAGTTCTGTCACCGGACCTCAACCACGTTCATTCGTGGTATCAGGAGTGGGGGTTAGATTTAAATATCTGTAAATGCACCTCAGTTCACTTCCTGCGAAAGTCATCACACAAATGCCATACCTATGCTGTGGGTGGAGTAGACATAAAATCTTCAGATACAGTAAAATATCTTGGAATTACCTTAACTTCTGATATATCGTAGGGATTACTCATACAAAACATATGCAGCACAGCAATAAAGACACTAGGTTTTGTTAAACTTATAATCGGAAGGTCCCCGGATAAGAAAGTAAAAGATAGATGTTACTTCCCTCTGGTTAGGCCACACCTCGAATACGTCGCGAGCATTTGGGACCCAGTTCATAAAGATTAAGCCAAAAAGAAAATAGAAATCTTCGTTAAAAACTGCTTCGAGAGGACATATACTGTCTCACAACTTAAAGAGGGATTACGATTGAAGCCCTTAGAGGCCTGGAAGCCCTCGTAAGCTACACGCTAGGCTTAGGTTACTTGTAAAATTCTGAGCTGATGTATTTCAGAGCGACACAGAGAATATTATCATGTCTCCTCGCTACATCTCTTGGTCTGACAGAAGCGATAAAATAAGAGAGATACACGGCCGTACAGATAGGTACAAACCCGCGCACAGTAAGCGACCACAATAATAATTGAGCTCAACTAAATGCACTCCTATAATTCACGTCACTATTTTACCTGCCAAAAGCTTACATCTTTACACAGCTGGTGATCTAACACCCCCGGCCAAAACCTGCCAAAAGCCCAGGCGGTGGCTTGCGGGGTAGTAATTAGATGTAGATATGTTTCATGTATACCATCCCTGTTATTCTCCTGTAAATTTTCCCATTTTAGTCCCTCTTCAAAATCTTAAATACTTATGTGTTTCTGAATTTTTACTGTGTGACCATTTATTCTAATGTTCAATATCAGTTGAATCTTAGTAGATATAATACTTGGGGTACACAGCAATGCCTGGAGTCCAGACTTTGAAATTGAAGTCACGTGGAGAATAGACCGCTGGTATACTGCGCTACGTGTGTGGGTTTTAATTCCAGCGGAGCCAATGCTAATTCTATTTAAGTATTTCGAGGATACATGAAGTAAGTACTTTGTAGGTAGGATAGAGTGAGAAACGTAACATGTTTCATCTACCATACCTTTCATCCCTATTTCTACCGATCTAAAACGCCGATTACTTTAAAACAGACTGAAATTACGAGACAGCTGAGCAGATTACATTATGCTTTGCATTTTTAAGGCAATAGCAAACATTTAAAGTCATGAAAAGTCAGGAAGAAAATTAATGTAGATTGATGTGTATCATGGTTTCAAATAATTTGATGGATCGAGCTCTAGTTCTCTATCTTAGAAGGGTGGATAAATTACAAACGAGGTTTAGAATATCTGTGGTAAATAAATTAGAGAATGGTCAATGAATGAATAGCTCATTAAGAGCATAAAACTAAAAATGGAGTCAGCATATCAAGAAACATCTTCTGTTAATCCATAGGTCCTCAATAAAACCTTAAATTCTTCTGCTGATTGTAAATTCATAATAATATGTACAAACCCGCGCACAATAAGCGACCATATCTTCAGGAGCTTCAATGGTTCAGACGACCAGTTTTTGGTGTAATGCGCAACGAAAAATGTTAGTTTGGTCTTATAATCACGAGGTACCTACTGACAGCACTGACTTTTTGTCTATCAGTTAGTCACTGGGGCCTAATGACTATGAACTAATTTCGTTGAAAGATCAAAATTATTTTTTCAAGATAGCGAAAGTGAGGTGTGATAATTTATCAGCGCAGAACTCTGTTGGGATGATTGTCCACGAATTCCTTTGAATGACTTGGTTAACCGACCCCAAGGTCCTCGCCTACACACTTATATCTGCGAAGATCAAAGGGTTCGATTTGCCGCCAGATTTCACATGGACGCAAAGGCCCCGTCCTCTTTATCCTCCTATCTTTGACTCTTTTCTGGAGAAATACGATTTAACGATGCTAGTCGTTGCCCCACAGCTGGTTTGGGTTTGTGAGATGCTACGTGCACTTTGAAAGAGACTGGTTGTTTGGAAGAGACGGGAATCGTGGTGGCTTAAATTGACTTGAAAGTTCTGTTGTGAACGTTTTAGCGTCTGTATATTACTCTACAAGCTGCCTTGAGAAAAGGGCTGCGTATATTTCTCACAATTTTAGTACCTACCACTTTGTCAGTTTATCACTCTTGATTTGTCACTTCCGTCAGTCCTGTAGTCGTTCCTTGATTATGACCAAGACGATTAATTCGTAAATCAAATGTAAGTGAACATGAGATGTTGTACGTTTGTAGTGCTACAGTCAACCTAGGTCCGGTGGCGATCTAGTAAAGTCCTTATCAAGAGTTTCCGAATCGAGTCCCACTTGGTGAATTTCTCACCAGTCATAATATGGTCGTGCGTGGGCGTCCTTAGTGAACTACCCCAATGTACTAAGATTTAAAAGCTGATATGGACAGTAGGAAAATAAAGTCTTAAATAATTTTGACCATTGGTGATAATGGGTTGGATATTGAGACATAGAAAATTGGAAGGATATAACTTCATGTAAATCACACTTTATTTGCAACATGACCGATTTAAACGCTATGCCCGCATCTGACAACCACTTGAAAAATATGCGAGCATAGATGACATCAAAACCGGTCGCGGTGACCAGTGAAGTGAGGAATACTTGAAGTTTAAATATTTTTAAGGAATAGTACTGCATGATACATAATGAATTGATGAATATTTTAGTGATATTTTCAATGCCAGGTCCGCAGCGCAACGGGCTAGCTACGCTCCAGCGGGGTGCGGTTAAAATCTGGCGAGATGTTGAATATACCATCGGTTCCCAGACGCCCTTTAACGGATGCACGTGCCAAGGAATGCGAGTAAAGAGGGAGGTGGAAAACCTGTCAGCGGGTCAGGCCTCGACAACGGGGAATTAGGCTGTGCATGGCGGGGAGAGAATTGGAGAGTGAGGTGAAAGAGTAAAGGGGAACGAGGGAGTAGGGAAGGAACTCCCCCTCCCGCTCCCGGAGTGATGAGGGCCGAACCGTATCAGGTCCGCAAAACTCCTCCGAAAAGTCAATACTCGGGTAATTACCTGTCCACGGGCTCTGAGTTCCGCTCCGCAATTTCGCCCGCACCCCAAATCCGAGGATTTGCCGCTCGCCCCGAGGAAGGATGTGGCATGGCGGACAAAAGAAATCCTGAACGGTTTCGTTTTATTTCCCTTTTTGTCCCATTTCCACGCACCTCTTTCCGATCTGTTCTTTTTTTCTCGGAGGTTTGGTTTTTCATACCTCGAATTCTCTCTCGTGCTTCTCAGGGGAGGGCATAGGGGGGTTTAAGGGACGGGGAAACGATTCAAACCTCTCCGTGCGACCTCCTACCTCTCTTTCTTTCTCCCTCTCGCTCTCCCGCTATCAACCCAGACAAGCGGTCGTCATCATCTTTCCTCACGGTCACCTGGTCTTCTATTGACCGTCGACGCGGAGCTGTGGATCCGAACCCTACCACCGGTACGTCCTTCTCGCACCCTTTTCCTCATCCCTTCCGTCTTCTTCCTCTCTTTTCACGTACTCATCCTCGCTCGTCCAACCTTTCTTTGCCTTTCCGAATGATGATTGTCGGGCCGAGGGATTTCGGTAGGGTTTCCATGACATCCCAGCCGTGAACCTCCCGATCCAACGCGTGTGGCTTACCAGTACGATCCCTCTGCCAAAGGTTCCCTTGAGGAAAGATGCCGACGGTGCCAAAATATTTCGGCCGGACCAATTTCAAAGCTGATGCGAACGAGAGACGAAAAATCGGTCTGAAATGCGAACCGATTGTTGGATGAGTTTTGCGTCGGCTTTAATTGGCTCGAAAGGTTATCAAATCTGATTCGGATCGATTGTCATCCGAGGATAATTGGATATCAAATGTTTTGAAACAACAAAGTTTTGCTTCAATTATTTCTCACGTTGACCTTAGTATAGGACTGCCCCAATCCATCAATGAAAATTCGGGAACCATTCAATTATCATCCTGATTAGAGATGGCAAAGTCAACATCGAAAAACTAGTATAAATGTTCGAATACACCGCGTTTCAGTGATTGTGCCTCAGCATGCATGATATATCTCTGCTGTGTGAGAAACATTTATCTGAACTCCAGGATATCACTGCAAATAATATATTTTCCATGGAAAAATTTCTGGGAACTCCTCTGTTGAGTCCTTGATCACAAGGGTTATTTTTTACGAACTATCAACATGCACTTTGTATATTTTTTAAGCAGCAAATTGGCCTTCTTTATTTTTTTTGCCTATTACTACAGCTTGGACATATTAGCGTTGATTTTTAGTTTCTATTTCTCGAGTATTTCTGAAAGAGTTCGTAATTTATAATGTTAAAAAAATATTTCTCTGAACAACCAGCTATGCTAAGAGCGGCACAATAATTACCAGTATTTTCTGTTGGCCCATAATTCCCGTCTTCATCAGATTTTGTTGATTTTATTTCAGTACATGATATTAGGAGAAATTAATAGCAAACAACAAAAGGAATCGCAAACAATATAGAGGGTATGATTTTGGTCAATAGCAATTTATTATTTGACTTAAGCACCAGCAGTTTCAACCAGCTCCATGAAAGCTTTGAACAAATTAATATCTAACTACAAAAGAGAAAGCGTAGGTGTAAAGTAGTTTGTAGTCAATACGTACTTACAATGAACTTAATTATATAAATTCATTATTCCTCAAAATCTTGGAAAAACATTTTTAGCTGTCTCTTTTTCGTATCTTCTACTAAAAATATCGATTTGAAATGCCTTCCGGAATAGCATTTGCTTGTGCTTGATATAAGCCAATTTTAAATTGCAAGAGTTTTCAAGTAATTTTGGTACAGCATTATGATGGTATTCTCTTGTCATTTACTCACTCTCAGAGGAATTAAAATTTGAATCTGAATACGAGTATGTTTCTTTTATTTCTCCCCTGGCATGAGGGCAAGGCACGCTAAAAAGAAGAGTTTCCAACTTTTCACTGGCAATAGTTAATTCAAAACCTTAAACCAGACAGTAATATTTTTCATTTTTTACTACAACTCCGATAGCATGCCTTTTGCTGGAAAGATTCAAAGCCTTACAACTTTGCCTTAGTCTAAGTATTCACGTCACCATATAAAATGCGTTTAATGAGAAGCAGGTTTATGAAATTTCATAAAATAAATGATTTATATAATTGATGGCATGACAGTGAAAAAATAAGATGAAAGGAGACAATCACTACAATGAGCTGACTGACAGTATTGTCTACTTTATAAATCTGTTGGTGCAGGTTTCTGAATCTTTTATCTAGCTTTGAAAGCCTTTCTGCGATAAATTGGAAAGCTAATTTGACCTTTTATATTATCCTCAGAAGTAATGAGAACTCCAAGTGTGACATTTTTTTCTTTTTTTCCTGTTCTTGGCTGAATTTTTTTTCCAGTAAAATGTATGATGCTGATATCGTACGAAACGAAATTAAAAACTACTATTCCGCAAACCGAAGAAGCATAGCCAATGCCATGATGAACGCTCAAACTTTGGTCATTTGTTTTAAATGATGCTTGATTTTTTGTGATTATTGGCTCAAGATTTCTTCCAATTTTAGATTAAGCTTTCCATTGTGCTTAAATTTTGCTGGGTCCAGTTTTTGCTTTTCAGTCGTATTTTCCCCAAAACGTTTTACACATTTGAAACGAAAATTCGGAAGAGAATCTGATTGGTTTCATTTAAACTCTCTCCGCGCAAATTTTGCCGACAGTTTATAGTCCCCTTACTTTTTTGGTGTCTTAGTCGTTAATTTATTAATATTTTCAAGTTAGGGTTCAATATATTCAATTGAGTGATGTTATTTTTTACTTTCAACAAAACCGTTTTTATTTATCTCGAATAAATTGCTTTGGCTTTACCTTAATTGAATTTCAGTGAGCTACTCTCCCAATAGTCTGAGAAACAATTAACTCCCAAAATTAATATGACTCAGGCTTTCTCTGGGGCTTTGATAATTAACAAATAGCTTAGACTATTCATTTGGGTCCGGGTTTGCTGATTTTTTCCTTCCTGCATGCAAAATTGATGGCTAAAATGCGAAACAGAATTTTTATTGCTCCTTAAATATCGTAGTAATCAACTATATGACTGCTTTAAAAAGCAAACTACGTAGCTAAATAAATTGCAATATTAAATTTTTAATTTGATTTCACTTAAGAAATAAATTAACCACTAACCGTTTATATCTTTTTAGGACAAGGAATATAACTGTTTTTCTTAATTTTCGATGCACATTTATTTTCTGATATGCCGTTGATCATGTTTTTTATATTTTTTTAAGAGTTTATTCTATCCTAATCAGTTTATTTTATACTTTGGTCCAGTAATATTTTATAATGAACCCATACTAGGCTTGTGCAGAGAGACTACTCTGAAACGTTTTTGGTGTAGCGTATGGAGATTAAAGTATTCTCATTTACTTAAGCGTGAACACTGATAAATATCCAAGCTTCGTTAGGCTATTGATCCGTGACTATTAACTGTTGTATTAAGATCCTGTTTTTCGATGCAATCAGACGTAAAAATGCAGTCGGAATACAATTTTGTCCAGTAATGTATTGCGAAGCCCAATTCTGAACCTGGTAGTAAACAATGACGCTTACGTGTTGGACGTCTACGTCTATAATGGGATATTATTCTAACCGGAGATTTTAGTACAATCTAGATTTAAAGTTTTGGTGAACTCTATAGACTTTGATGAACCATGACTTCCCCTTATATGGCATGAGCTCATATACATAAGAGCGGACCGGAAATAAGGGTTATTGATACGTATCTAAATAAGATGCATTAGGTTTTCTGGGTCCAAAAGTTGCGTCAAAGCTGCGCATGTACTTCTAAGTTAGTTGAGATTGAAATATATCGTACTGCCTTCCTATTCATCTAAATCCCACATTTCTATGGAGCAATTAATGTTCATTGAACTTAGCTGCGCCTTTCCTCAAAACTTCTTTAGCTATCACGTCTGTTTTAACGCTTTTTAGTTGAGTCATACCACAATGTGATAAGGGTTTTTGATGGTCAAGTTTTATATATCTGTAAATGCTTCCTATACCGAGGCCTTATTGATTCTGAAATAATTGTACTATACAAAAAAGATCCCCTTAAAAGTAGTGAAATTAGCATGTTAATTGTTTATACGCGAAGGTATACTTTGGTAACGTTTCTTCAAAGGAGAATCGTATGTGCTGGTAAAAAGTGAAGAAAAACGGAATCCTTTTATTGGGGAGTCATAGTGTGCAGTTCACCAAAACCAAAATTTTAAAACATGCCACAGTTTACAAAAATAATATTTTGTTTCACTTTGCAATATTTGATAAATATAAGGCTGTGAATCACATTCTCCAATTCTTACTACGTTTTTCCTTCGGCTGTTCCTTATGTGCTAATGTCTTTTTCGTTTATCACTTGACGCTCTCTAGGGCTCCATCTCCCGAGTTTCCGATCTCGTTCGTCTGCCTTGCCCGCTCTCGCTTTGCCTCCATCCGCCCCCCACACGTCTCGACACTTCTCTTTGTCTTATCCTCGAGACGGCCTCCATTGGATGTTTTTTGCAAGAACCCTCGAACCCTCCCGAGTAGAGTTTGAAGGAGACTAGAGACAGCTAGCAACTCGACGGTGTTTATTTTTTGCTCCGGCTGGAGGAACTCCCGCTTCTCCTTTGCCGCTAATATCCCCAGACCGCCCTATAAACTGCCAAAATACTTCCTGCTTCGTGACTGTTTTTTCTCAGATGTCCCATAATCGGTTCCAATGGTTAGTTATATTAGGTGGATAAAAAAACATTTCCAATTAATCTAGGCCTTAGTTTGCCTCGATTAGATTTTGAACTTATTCCCCTGCGATGCTCCTCACTCTATATTATTAATCCTTAGGTTTTCATAGTAATAAAATTAGAGGCAATAATCATGCTGATAGAGTAGATGAATATTGGCTTCAAAAGGAGCACAGATCAATAGAATGTTGTTTTAAGGAAAGTTTTCTGTAAAACATTTCCTGAAAACATTGGTTCTTCAAAATAATCCTTATAAAAGTGATATTCCGATTAAGCTTATGTTTCGATTCACGGTAAAAAATGTTTCACTCGTTGAAATTCACTGATGAATGTATATTGCCTTACGTAAGTTTGTTACTTGTCTCATTTTAATTCCACCATTTTTTCTGATAACTTTTATTTCCTTTCTCTCTACTGTTCACATCGAATCATTCGGTTTTAGCGAGGCCTTGAACATTCAAATGCTTATCACTAGAAAATCTTCGACCCCTATAACTCGACAACAGTCAACAATAGTCGAAAGATTCATATTTGCTCCATCAACTTCTTTTAACCTCGCTAGTGCAAGTTGTTTAGTCAATTCTCTTTCCCATCTTCTTCATTTCTAAGCAAATATTCAACTTAAAGGGTACTGATGTAATGTCATATTGGTACCAGACAAATCAGCGAGCCATATCACTGTTTTTTCTTTGATGTATCGATTACTAGTCCTAGGCATTCTTCCTTATCTTTTATATCTAGCTTCTATGTTGAAGTGGGGAAAGTTATGTTAAAATCAAGTTGAATTTTGTGATTGATGGTTTGATCCAGAGATGGCGCTGCAACGCCGATTTGGGAAGTTCTTGTTTGTTTTGTGTAACCAAGTAGGCAACAAAAGCACATAAAAGCCTCAACAGCATTCAAATTTAGAAATAGACATCTAAATGATAATAAATAAATTATTTAAAAATATATCTTAACAATATTATCATCATTCTTCTCACATACATGATTAACCAATCTTATTGTTTTAAATAATCATATATCTGTCTTCATATTTACATGTAGAATTCATTGTTAGGCATTAATTCCTCAATTTTGTTTGTTCCCTCTCAATAAAGGAACTGAATTTATAGAGAAAATTTGAAGCCATGTGCTTAAGATGGAGGCTGTGGATGAACATTTTTTTCTGCCAACTTACACCAAAATTTTGAGAAAAATAGTTAAGGTTCTCTGTCGATGTTTTAAAACAGCGTGATCAAGATGACAAAGTTGGAATGTGTACATTTGTAAAGCTCGGATATCTATTAGTCCTTTGGGTTTGGCTAATCATTATGCGAGTCCTGGTCTGTCATATATTGATAATCAGAGGGATGAGGCATACCAAGTACGAGTGTGTCTGACGAGATAGATCTGTGAACACGAATGAGCATTTGATACACATATTTACCAGCCATGTTGAAAAATGATGAAAACACTATTAAATATGGAAATTTCACGCGACTATAAGGGAAAAATATAAGCGGAACATAATCTTTTTTACTTGATACCGAGCGTGGAATTCAATTATGACCACAACTGCCACTACACATCGCTCCGGGTACGCAGGGACCGACGCGACAGGATTGCAACCCTCTCAAAGGGGTACCGAGGGATGAGTAAACGGTGAATAGTGATGGATGCTTTAAAAGGGTTTCATTTAGAAAACAGGATAGGAGTGTTAATTATTATTATTGAGGTTTAGGCGTGGAGTGGGAAGGAGGAGGGGCGTGAATTATGCCGCATGCTGGGCGTTGGGAGGAAGTTCGCACCTTTTAGGGATCGGGCGAATTAGGTAGATGGCGGGGATGAATAGAAGGGCCGTCGGGAGATGTTGGTCAGCAGCGAGAGCCGGCAAGCGTTCATTCGCATGTTTGCGTGCCCCTGGATGCGTTTATGTCTATGCGTATTTGTGCTTCCCTGCTAGAGTAGTGGAAGGGAGTATCACGCGGCCATGGGGGTTTTATAGGCGTCCTAGAGGGATAAAAATTTCACTCGCGAGGCTCTGCGTTATTCCTCTCTGATCTACCACTCACATCCCTTTTACCCTCCTGCAAGCCCTATACCCATCCAACTCTCCTTCCAACCAACCCCTTCCCTCCCTTTGACTCCCGAACCATCCCTCTCACTTCCCATCCCATTCCGCTTGGCAGTGATTGATTGATTGGCTCGTTGATTCGAGCACCAGTCGATATTTGCTGCCATGACATCCACGACCTCCCCCTTCAATTCTCTTCTCTTCCCCTTTCCCATGCTCTCCTCTTTCCCTGATGTGAGTGTGGTATGGGTTTAAGGGAGGAGAACAGAGTTTTCAACCCCCCTTCCCGCCGCGAAAAAGCTCGCCGTTCAAAAACTCTCAATTCATTAGCCCTTTCGAAAATGTTCTGGAAAGATATGGGGCAGGATGTGACGTATAATACGCAAACGGGGTGGGGAAATTTTGAACCCTTTTGGGGAGTGTGTTTGGTCAGTGGCCAGACATTTTTTCTCGTCAAAATAGACCGGAGATCATCGTTTACCTATCCATCACCAATTGGAAACCGCGAAAACTATTTAGTACCCTTAGAAAATAGGGCCAATTGCTTTTTGTTGCTTCCTTAGCTAAATTCGATAAATTTCGTTCTCATTCTTATTTTTCTGCTTGGAGATTTTGAATGAATTGTTGATTTTTCAATGGAAAAATGTATATCAACCAACTAATCCAGTATTGTGTTCAGGTTTGAAAAATTCTACCTAAAAGCCAAGCATCTACCACACCTGAACTTGTGTTTGTTCCTGCTTCTAAACCTGATTTCTGAATAACCATTTCATATGAGAATGTACTTGCTTTTACCAGAAATCTCTGTTCTTTTTCTTATACTAAATTTGTTCTTTCCTACGCCTTTTCTGCCTATTTCTTGGATATGTCCCTTTACTTACATAGTTTTTTATAATAATGGATTCTTATCATTCTTTATATACCTTGTGCGTTCAAAGTTGGATAAACATCTTCCCTGTATTCTTTTATTGTAAACTCACTCATTGCGCCAATGTTTCTAATTTTAATTGTATGCATTTGTTTAAAAGTATTAGCCATTTCCATTTTTCGGTTAAGTGTTTCAAAAGACTTTTTCTATGGTTTTTTCATGTGGCAACCATGTTCTACCACGTCTAGATTTCACATTGACAGCTATAATTTTTCATAATCTCACTTTAAAATGTTTCTTGCAAGACTAAGTGCTCTGATACTAAAGATTTAATTCTTATCTTAATTTAACTTAATTTAAAACTTAATTTTAATCGGTCTTTTTACCTGCCGATGGAGTATAAAAACATAAAATTTTATTTTCTCAAATGGAAGCTTACACTTATGAACGAGGACCGTAAATGCAAGGCCGTAAGATGATTTTGGCCGCGAAGAGAGTGTTTTCTGACGTGTATATTCCATTTTAAAGTTCCTATGAGGTATTTGCTATGAAAGTCGATAATTGTTTCCTCTTGAGTGGCTTTGCTTTTGCCTCTCGCTCTCTCGTACTTTGCTGAAGCTTGCTTCTCCTGTTCTACCTCCTTTTTCCTTTCTGGTCCTTTCATTATTATTTCATTAGGAGAGAAAAACTTAACAT
The DNA here is from genome assembly GCA_963169105.1 of Ceriagrion tenellum. NCBI lineage: Eukaryota > Metazoa > Arthropoda > Insecta > Odonata > Coenagrionidae > Ceriagrion > Ceriagrion tenellum. The sequence goes on from OY720641.1 coordinate 113,114,943, forward strand.
AACGGTCTACAGGGTGCGGAAATAAATCGGAATAAAACAACTTTCCTGAGAGACCCCATTCACGGTCAAAACGAGAGTAAAATCAATTTCAAAATAACAAGGGGATGAATTTTTTACTACTTTCGGTTCGAATGAAACAGTCTTTTTTTCTTCATATTGGATGACGGCTATGTGGATATATCTTCAATTAATTTTTTCTGTTTTTCCCGCTTCCACGTTCATTAATATTTATTTTCCTCATCATTTTCCCCTCGCTCTTCATAATGACCGCGTAGGTATTGATTGATCAGAGAGAAGTTTCCTGACTCAATACGATGTACACCCGGCAGTTTCTTGAATTGGTCATTAATGGCTTCATTTTTATCTTTATGGGAAATTAAACATTAAACCTTTGAAGGCCATCCGTGGCATAAGGTACTGTGAAAAGGAAAGTTCTTTCCATTCATTCTTGACCGCCTCTCTTTGAATAGAGGTTTTTTGGGGGGATGGAATCGGTAACTTCTAATGAATTTTCTTCTGTTTAAATTTAAATATCTGCATCATATTGCCTCTATAATATTAGATCATGTATTTAAATATTTTCTTTAATTTAATGGAAATTTTCAAATACATCGTCTTATGAGGCAAAAGAGGTTTGCAAAGATAGGTCAGTATGGAAGCATTGAAATTATTGAAAGCAAAGTTAGGTGTACAAATATGTATTTGTGAGTAAAAATTTGTGAATGTGCCTACCCCGGAAGAGAACGTCGTGATTGGTAGGCATGTATGAAAACAATTGACAGGCAGTGTACCGTTGAGCCATTGCATATATCGTTATAGTCTCATTCTTTCGTCACTTATTTCCAAAAACTTTACCCCATGTATTAGAAAAAATATACTATTTTTTACTGTATTGTTTCATTGAGATAACTCACGTCGTTTTCCAAATTTTTGCACATTTGACGCTCAGCAAATGAAGCATCGTGTTATTCTTGCAATGGTTTCTACAAACCAGTACAGAGAGCAATGGTATAAGAATTTATTTCCGCACAAAACATCCAAAATGGCCTGTAGTCTGTTATAATTTTCAAATGTCACCCAACTCCCCAAATTTCTCCTTTTTTGCATATATGTAGAATATAATACTCAGAGATTACTGATTAAATGCCTTTTTTATTTTCTAAATGAGGTTCAGAGAAACGTTTTTGGCGTAGACCTTGTAGAAGGTCCGCTTATTAACTTAAGTATGATTTTTTATCTTTTTTGTGAGCGGAAGAGGTAAGGAGTCCAGGGGAACTCAAACAACTTTTTTTAAGTGGCCATTTGTCTTTCCCTGATGGACTTATGATCCTTTGTTTAAGCATCCACATATCCTCCTTAATATCTTACCCAGGTCCTGTTACCGCAGTTTGAGGGGTAACTTCAACCTCGACCCCCGCACCCTAATGTCGCTTCCCTCAAATGTCACAGGGTTCCTCCTCAGGGTTGCAGGGTAATTGATGTACTGTCCGTTTTCACAGACTCCCTCCTGTGAATTTGTGTCTCATCGTTCACCCTGTCTTAATTGCTCAGGCGACGAATATCACGCTCCACTTCTAACAATCAGTCTATTCTCGCTCAACGATCAGCTCGGCATAGGGGTATCCCGGCGGCGACAGCGTAACACGATAGTGTGATTTTCGTTTCATATACTCGTTCGTTGGAGGCTTACATTATTATTTTTAGATAGCGGTGGGAATAGCATTTGGATCCAGCCCCATATTTCTTTCCCTGCCTCGAAGCTAATGATTTTTTCCTCAACCTACGGATTCGTACGTCATTTGTCACCCGGCGGAGACGCGAAAAGGATTTTGGGGAGAGAAGTGAAGGGATTGGACCGGGCGACCGGCGAATAAACAAATTCATAACCCATTTTTAATTCTGGGAAATGGGTCGATAATATAAATTACGTTTTAAACCCAAAATCCTTTTTTTAACCTCAGACATTTTTTGAGAGTGAATATTTTTTTGAGGCAGAGATGAGACAATGATGATGATTAGAGATTCTCAAACGTACGGATTGAGGCTCCCTAGTCAAATGGGGTAGAGGAAAAGAAGTGAACTATTTGATTGGGAGGGTTCGCTTCACTGATATGCGCGGTCCGTGATGTGGCTAAGGCTCCACAATGCTCCATACCCAGGGATGTCAGATGCATGTTTGGGTACAGGAGCAGTAAAAATGATTTTCGAGAGTTTTCGAGTTTACCGATGCATTAACTTAGCAATACGTAGTGATCAATAAACAATCATCAAAGAACTGAGGAAATGGCTGCGCCGTTACTTAAACTAAGTGACCCCCTAGCGTTAAAGCAATTCAAATAAAATTAATTGAATATGATTATTGAATAAATCTATAGTTCGTGCTCCTCCTGAGTATTTTTCATGATGAAGATATTATCTCATTCGTACATGTAAGTTTAGCAACAATATCTTCCAACAGCTAACAGCAAGGTATTATTAAAAGAGTGTTATCTGTTATAGCTTTAACTTGATTAACCTGATGTGATGATCATTTGATGAGTTTAAAAATTTAATATATGATTATTAGTGAATTTTAAATACTTGTGGTGTATTTAATGGACTATTTATTCAAATGTTACACTCGTAGACAAGTATCGAATATTTAAATAAAACTATATTTCTAGGCGTATCCCAGACGACTGCTCCAAATAAAAAAGAGCCGTGAGATTTAGCTTACCGGGCAAGGGATTTTTCTTGATAAATATGATTATACGTCTTTAAGAGGCACTGAAAATACGTAATAAATTGCTGAAAATGCGACTACACTTAGATACGACCACAGTTTATAATCGAGTATGCACTTCACATTTGTATATCATAGACGCCAAGTTCGTGAAACTACTGAGGTGGGGATTAAAATTAATGGACAGAAGATAGATATGCTGCGTTATGCAGATGATATTGCTGTGATCACAGAGACTAAAGAAGATCTAGAAAGGATGCTTAACACAATGGGTAGGATTTTCTGTAAACAGTATAGCATGAGAATAAACAAACGCAAAACCAAGGTGATGGTTTGAAGTAATGAAGAACAATATGAACCCCCAATAATGAGAATTGGAGGAGAGAAGGTAGAAGTAATAGAGGAATTTGCCTACTTGGGAAGCAGAATAACAAGAGATGGTAGAAGCCAGAAAGAAATTGTAAGGAGAATACATCAGGCCAAAATTGCATTCTATCTTAGAAAGAACCTACTCACCAGCAAGAACATTAGTTTGGAAATAAGGAAACGGATGATGAAAGCATTTGTTTGGAGTGTGGCCCTATACGGGAGTGAAATATGGGTAATAAGAAAACAAGAGGGAAGGCGGCTAGAAGCCCTGGATATGTGGCTCTACAGAAGGATGTTGAAGCTCAGCTGGAAAGATAGAGTCACGAATGAAGAGGTACTGAAAAGAGTTCAAGAAATCAGATCCCTGTGGAGGCATATCCAAACAAGAAGAGACAAACTCGTAGGGCACATTCTAAGACACGACAACATCGTTTTAACAATAGCAGAAGGAGCTATAGAGGGAAGGAATCGCCGGGGACGACCAAGGATGTCATTCATGCAGCAGATTGTGAATGATATGGGTTGCACCACATACACAGAAATGAAGAGAAAAGCAGACAGAAGAGAGGAATGGCGTACTGCTGCAAACCAACCCCAGGGTTGAACACTGAAGAAGACGCCTAGTAACCTATATTATCACTTCGCTCAACCGTCCATAATTTAAGCCTCCATGCCATTGGAGGTAGTAAATTCTCGCGTTTCCCCTTTCAGTGTGATCGTTACCTCTCGTTGTAATCCTTTAAAATCGAGAATTTGTCTTGACGTTGCAGTATCCGTGAAATATCACGAATTTCCTTGAATTTTCTCAAAGTTCGGAATTTATCCTTTTTTGTTCCTTTGGAATTTGCTTTTCCTGAATTCTCTTCAAGCACGTAGTAAGTGAGGCAAAATTGGTATAAACCACGACCTAAGTCCAGTAATAGTTATTTTTAGATCAAGTACAATTACAATTTATATCGCGAAACCTTTATTTATTTTTAGGTTTGACATATTTTGCTTGCAAAAAATGTATTTCGAATTCCAAATTATTTCATTTTACCTGAGCTTTTAACAAAACTAAACAAATCTGTGTTCAGTTGCACTAGATCACAAAATTGTCTGTACCATAGCAGACATATTTTTCTCGACAGCATTTTCCTTGAAACAGGATTATGAAAACTGCTACGGCTGCTATGAATTACAGAAGAAATATGACTATTTTCAAATACATCAGAACGATTTTGAAAACAAACGCAACTCTTTGAGATTTTAAAGAGTAACTGAATTGATAAAAACGGATTTTCAAAATGCAAAATACCGACTATCGTTGGCATTGTGAATGCATACTTCTTAAAAGAGCGTAAATTTACTTTGAGAACAAGGACTATTAGCCAGTTTCAATAGCAATTCAGCGGCTTTTGAAAAAGTGGATTCTTTCCTATAATCATCTTTCCAGATATTTTCCCGTATGATATATTACGTCTCCTGCGTCATACTAACATTTTCTCATTTGTGTTCTTTTTTTCTACAACTTATTTTCTACATCATAGGGGTAAATCACCAGAAAGAGGCACTAAAGACTTCATCTTGTCCCAAAAATAAAGGCGACCATAAAAATATATGCCCTTCAAAGGCCTCCAATCAACAGCCAGCCCTCTTTTCCCGAAGACTGAGCTCTGGTGCCGCATACAGGGATACGCTTGATGTCAAAGTGTTCCCAATTTTCTTTTCATAGCGCCTTTACATTGGATCCTCGTTCATCAAGTTCCTCGCGTTTTCTGTGTTTAAAGTTCCTGGGATCTCCCGGAAGCCATGGTGAACGTTCTAATGCGTAAAATTATTTGATTTAAATGCCAAAAGATTTGACCACCTTGATTGCGAGGGCAAGGGCTGAGGTCATAAGACTGACAGTATAGAAATTGAATTCCTGGATGTTAAAACTGCCATAATTTCCTGAATTTTGTGATTACTTGTTTTACATTCACCTGTTGCAATTCAAAAGAATCCGCTAATTCAATTCGTTTTGTATGTAATTAAACACAAGGATAAATCCTCATATAGCTTTAATGGAAATGCTCTTGAATGCTAATTTATCTCTCTTTGTGTCTTGTTATCATTTATGTAATGCGGTCATTCATTAATTTGTCCGATAATTGCATTCTCATTTTTTCTGCGTAGTTTATCATTCATTTGCAAATTTTGGTTTCCTAAAAATTTATCTTTATTCCCATGGTAGCTGCTGACAAGTAAATGTGTATTTTGTGAAAGTTCACCCCAAAATATGTCATAGTCACCGTGATTTAACCGTGACCCCTTGATATTTTCCTTAGCTGAGCCCAATCCTTAATATGAGGCTAAGTTTTTCACGACCGAAGGCGATATTATCGACAGATGGTCCTCCACAATCCGTTTTCATCGAATTCTTGTCTTTTCAAGTTATTGAAATTTTAAGGAGAGTATTCCCCTGAATGAACTTTTTATTCTGAGTACTGACCGATGTTTTATATGAAAAGTATTGATAATTAATTTTAGCAGATTTATGAGAGTGTCTCAATTTTGTTTTACAACACCAACAAAACTCATTAAAAATTGTGGTCGTTTGAGAAAGAAAAAATATTATCCGGTTTCCGTTCGTACTCGGGGATTGGGGAATGACATTTTAGCGGAATATTCCGTAGCATCTACTAAATTGAGAATGACCTGGCTTAATTCCACCGTGTTTATAGAATAGGATATTTTAATACTTTGATCATAAATTTCAAAACCTTTTTATAAACTCTGCCGGGCTCTGTGATGCTAAACATAGTTCACTATTCTTATAAACTATGAAAGATATTTAAAAATGGTTAAACTGTTCGTATCCTCTTTAATTAATTTAAACAAGGTCTATTCGTGGAGTTGTTTCCATCTTGAATGCAAAATATCTGCAACCAATTGTTAGTTACTGATGTACAATTGAAAACATAAGTATTTGTATTAGGTTTCTCTCACTGGAATTATGCCTAAAGATAATAATTTATAATGAACGACAATTAACTTACTACTTAACTTCAAGAACCCTATCTATAGACCTTTGTACCAATAAAAAATAGACTTCCTGAAGCAGGATTTTCCTGTATTCCATATAAGTGTTAATTTATCTACGTGTAAATTATTCTATGCTTATATGCTGTACACTAGCTTTATACATACTGCATGTGTTTTATGTATTTTGCCACTGATATTGTAATTATTTTTTTAGTACAACAACGTCCTCGGCTCAAGTTGTGTAGTAGTTGTATATGTGTATGCATACGGCGATCAGGTTGGTTTTAGGAGCTGGGCGCTGGAGAAGATAAGGGTCAAAGCGATCGTATCAGATGGGGAGTCTGGGGATGGGATGCGGAGAATGATGTCAAAGGCCTGCTGATTAATCGAACCCTCCCTCTCGCGCCAAAGCGGAGGGGTAGGTGAGGAGGGAAAAAGAGATGGGAGAGTATAGGCATCAGTAAAACCAATCCCATCCACATCCCTCCCTCTTTAACCTCCGACCTCCCTCATCCCTCCCATCCGAGCCAGTGTTTTTCTCTCATTTGTCATTCCGTCCGCGTAATCCTCTACCTCCTGCCGCTTCCCTCCCTCCGACGGCAGCCGTGCACATCACTACTCTCCCCTCTTGATGCTCTCAAGGAAGATTGACGCTCGCGGAAAAATGCAGACTTTTAATTAAAACAAACCGCGGCGCCGATGCTGCAGGTGGATGGAAATCCGTGTGCGTAACGGAGCGATAAGAGACCCGGATCCGCCGTAGACTTGTCCGGCATCGTAATTAAGCTCCGCGACGCTGATTATGACGAAGCGATTAGATCTTCCCATTGAGAAATGAGAGGAATGGTTTTTCTTTTGATTGTAGATTTTTTGCGCCGCTATTTATCTTGCTGTGTCGCAGGATGCTTCACATCACATTGTACCCCTCTGAAGAATGCTTCCTCCTGGGTTGGGAGCTATTGCAGCGGCAAAAGTAGTTATTAGGGAAGGTCATCGACATCTGACATCATTTGCGGCGGTGGGGTAGTTTGGAATTAATAGGTTTAATAGGGAAATGAATAAAGAAAAGAAAGAAGCCCAGTGCAGGAATTTTCCTTCTCGTAACAAAAACTACAATTATATGTAGAGTTTAGTTGAAAATTCACCCTCTTTTAGATTATACCCGCAGTTGGAACAGTCGATCTCATACGGGTAGATTTTTTACCGCGTTTAATCGGTTCTTGGTGGAAGTATAATGCCTATTGTACTAATTGAGTCTCTAATTGCAGTGTATGTAGCACCGACTTTTTACGACTTAGAATCCTGTCTCTCCTGTTGAGTTTTGCTCGAGAAAAGCAAAATATAAATTTAACTTACGGGTTTAAAGATAATTTTTCACTTTAAATATTCATTTTGCACTAATCGGAAGTCTAGTTAATCTGAGTTTTACTTATGAGAGCTATTTTAATGCTGACTCCGTTTTCTATTTTTCCTCTAACTTCTTTTCAATAGATAGTAATAATAATTACTCTCAAGGTAGCATCTGAAGGTAATTTCTACCTATTTTATGTTTATGCAAACTCACACAACCAACCCGAGGGAGGTGCAAGCTTCGCACCCAGGCGGGGTTCGAACCCGTGGCATTTTGTTTTTCAGGCGAGGGCATAACCCCGCCGCCACCGAGGCCGAAACGTTTATTGCCTATATCCCCATTATAGGCTCTTTTAATGGCTAACAGAGCCAAATTTCATGTACATATCGAAATTTGGCCACGATTGCCTTCCTGTCGTGCAAAATCGTCATAATTCGAACTGCTATATTTTTCCTCTAATGCCTAGATTATGTCGTGTGTCATGTGGTTTTCCCGAAAAATAAAGTTTAAAAGTATTCCTAGTCTGAACGTCTAGAGTAAAAATATCCCTTAACTCTTCATGCATTGGTATAACTACTGTCCCACATATCACTTTCATTATCATTGTCCATTCCACATTGGCCTTTCCTTCTGAAAAACAACTTCGTAGCCCCTCCCTTTTTCGCAATGAAATGTTCATTGACATAAAAATCAATATTTATTATAGCGAAAGATTTTATATTGTAGTCGGAAACGAATATTCGGGTAAAATGGCTTCATTCACGGTTAGCTCAAAAGATAGAGTAAAATATTCAAAGTGTGCTTATACTTCATGTGAACGTAGTAGTTAGCTATAAAGCTATCCTATCAACATTATTGAGAATTGAATTAACTAAATATCAGCATAAAAATGAATAAGTATGAGGATAACATACTTATCTACAATAGCTACCCGAAAAATTCGGCTTAAGTTACAATGGACAATTGGTCGAAGAATTTCCAACTTTGGTTTTCGATTGGATGGGATTGGATTCAATGATTCAATCGTGATGGGCCTGTTAATGTTTAAAAAATAAAAAAAGAAACCTCTTGCCATTAATACGGCTATCCGTGTACCATGGCCAATGGCCTGTCCCAGAGTTGTAAAAGTTCTGGGAATCCGATGTTTTCTTTCATTAGCCCATTGAGTTAATTGCCGAGCGGGTCATTCATGCGCAATTTCCATTACCATTTATCTGTTTCTGGTTATTGTGAGTTGGTTAATCCATGGGAATTGACGAAAAGTATATGACCGCAATAAATTCGGTCATCCTCGGACAACAAGGATCTCTTACGGTTTACTGTGGATTCTTGGACCACATAGATCTGGCAGATTCAGCTCTGAAACATACATTCCCTGTTCTGGTAAATGATAAACCAAACTCTTTTGGTTTAAATGCACCAACGGTCAAATGAATGTTCCCTATTTTCAGTCGATATTTGGATACCCTCTGAAACATTGGCATTAATAAAATGAAGAATTCGTTTTTACTGCATGTCTTTATTTTCGAAAAACAGCAATATTTTTTATAGTTCACTGGTTAAAACATTTTACGTGGTGCTTTAGAGGAAAAATAGTATAACTCTTTCTAATATGATGGTAATACTTCGTCCTTAAAAGGCATTATCTGAGTTCTTAAACTGGGCAGAATCTTCGTTCACCTGCGTATTTCCTTGGACTATGACGATTGAGCGTACCAAAATTACGACGGCAATAATGTCATCGTAGTGTTTGATGTCTTTTTATTCCTAGGTTCAGGACCATTCTTCTTTTTATTCGCGAACATGTACGCCTAGAAGATACAGCGATAAAGGGCAGGTCGATGGAAAATGCGGACACGGTTCAGACCCGTACCGCCAACACACCCCTTCTGTTCCCATTGTTCTCTAGTCGACTCTCGTAAATTCTTCATCGTCGAGCGAGGAGAATCCCGCAGCACTCAAACACATACCTCCCAAACCGTGGCTGATGACCGTATAAAAGTTGTTTGGTTAAATCTGAATATTCGAGAATATTTTTCCCCTCCGAGCGGCCGGAATGAGCGATATTTCTGATTATCGAGGCCCTAGAATTGACGAGCTTTCGTTTTATGTCCGACCGCTCATTCCCCCCTCTCCTACATCCTGGCTATTCCTCTTTCCCCCATTTCGAATCTCCTTTCCTCCTCCCCTTTTCTGCCTCCCCTTCACCCCCCTTTCACCACCCTCTTCCCTCTTCCGTTCCGTTTATCTCAAGTCCCCTCTCCTGAATCCTCTCTCTCTTCTCTCCATTTCCTACGTTTTTTTTACGGCCGGCCTCCTCTTACGGCCATCCTCCCGCCATTACCATCCTCCTCTCGACTTCGTCATTCCTCCCCTCTCGCCCTTGCTGTGCTTCTACGCGCAGGGCTGCCAACCGCCTACCTTTTGGAAATGAAGGCATTGGAGTTAAAATTGGGGCTTGTGAGGGGGTAAATCTCTGTCGGGTCTGCAAATGAGTCGAAATACTTGACCTGCAGAACACTTCTTACTTCAGTCCGCTTGATTCTTCATTTAATCTTTCCTGATGATCTAATAGACGGATAAAGTTATATGCACCGAAGGCCAGAAGAATTTTTGGTCATTTTTGAAGAGCTACGGAACTATACGCGCAGTAACTTTTACGGAGTCACCCGCTAGTGATAACACAATTGAGTGAAATTCACGGTTGAAAAATCATTCGCCTGAACTGGGAATCGCAACCAGATTCCGCGGTTAGCGCCAGGTGCTCTAACCAAGCTTGTGTAGCAAAATTGGTTGGAGTACTCGGCGCAGTATGGAGGGATCTGGGTTCGATTCCCAGTCCAAGCGAATGATTTTTCCACTGTAAATTTCACTCAATATACGGGCTCACTCAATATACGGGCCAACAGAATCGTCCGGCAAGTTAAAGTTAGTTAAATTAAGGCCAATTGTAACACTATAATGATATATAGAACCAGATAGGTTGGGCTAATTTTGTGGCACAAGGGGTTTATGAGGAATATAATTAAAGGGGAGATAGAAGTGAATGAAATGGAAGGAAGACCGAAGGATAGATACGTTGGCCAAGCACTGAGGAATGTACTAGAGAAGAGCTCCGAGGGAACTAGCATGGGATTGGGAAGAATGGAGGACTGCAGTCAACGAGTCTTAGAATTGAAGTCCCAAAACACGAATGAGTGCTTGTTTTAAAAAAATCACTGCAGAGTCATATTTTTATTGTAAAAGTAGTAAACCTAATGTAATCAAATGAAGCCATATACCTGGGAATCATAGTAACTGCAGAACTCGCTCGGCGGAGAACCATGCGAAATATTTGCGGCGCTGCATATAAGAGTTAGTTACGTATCCGTCAGGGTTTATGTAACTTATTCCTGCGTATTTTTATTTTTCTCTTGCAAGTAGAGATAGATTTTTCTTACTGATAGATTTATATCCAGATAGACTAGATCTTTCACTTTTAACCAGAAGAAACGAGCCAGCCAAATTTGAGTCATATTCATAACAAATTTCATTCGCCCTCAAAACATCCCCACCGCCTACGGTTTGCGCATGAGGGGCAAACTCATTTCTGTGCTTGAATTTTGTTTGTGCTTGACCATTTGAGGCCACATTTTGTATAATTCTTAATTTTGTATCGATTAAGTTTTCATATTTATGGTTACTGTTAATTTTTATTCAGTTTCGTGGTAAATTACGTGTACCACGCGTTGAAACCCGGCCGACCAAATGAATCATGTGGAAGAAAAAAGGATTTTCTTGCATGGTGTGATGTATTTCTCAAATTTGAACCATCAACCTTTGATTAAGAAGTCCAAGTATAAGTATTAGTGCATATATGTCACCCTGTAAACATTTCTTCAACCTTTGTGCCTTATTATCCCATTGTCTGGCTGATTTCAAAGTAAGGTAATTAGCGCTGCATATTGGGTTTGCCTCCCTCATATCGGACACTGGACATTGAGTAGCGTATTGAAGGATTTATTCATGTAGCAGAAATTATTTTCGTGCCCTACTTTGAATTTTATATGGACCTCGAGCTTGTGAACGGTCGGTGGCGGGAGTCAATAAGAGAAAACGGCATTTTCGACGTGAAAACTGACGAGAAGTGTCAAGAAATCCACCTTTATTGCTTCATTTCTAGGACACTCTTGCCATTGTGCTCAATTTCCCGTGCAAGAAATTTAGAACACCTCCCTATCGAGAATACCTAGGGATTACTCTGCCGATATGTGATGGTGGCCCGATTTATCGGTTGTCATTTGTCACATGGCGCAGCATTCTAAACTTAGGAATAAAGCTACCTTGCGTGGTTATTTGGAATTCTCAAGCATTACCGGTATGCTGGCCGGTAAACCGGCCGCGAGAGTCGATATTGAGGTGCTTGTTTTAAAGACAAATTCTCGTCAAATTGAGGACATCCCCGTGAAAATCAGGAATGTTGGCCATACCTTCTTCCCCCCCCCCTCGTCCTTTCCCCATTTCCCCATCCCACACTCCCACACCGTCAGGGAACATCAAAGCGACCTCCTCTCCACGCCTCTGGTCCTTAAACTCATTTAACACCTTCGTTCCGGACGATTTAATCGAAGCAAGATTATGGCATTAGATTGGATGGACAGGGGAAATGAATTGTTCCCACTCCCCCTCTCTTTCTCGTTGTATTTTTTTCTCTTTCTTCTCATGATCATTTGCGTGGTTCCAAGCCCTTAAAAATGGGGTTTCATCATCATCCCTGCCCCCTCCCTCTCTTTCTCTTTTCCTCCCCCTTTTACCCTCTCCCTCTCTCCCCCCGACCCCTTCCAAACGTCCTAGGGTTCTTATTTTTCCCTTGCCGTCATAACGGTGCCGGTTCCCCAATCACAATACCACGTCCTCCGCCTCCTCGTCCACGGCCTCCATGAATCTCTGCTTTCCTCCCCGCGCAAATGTGTCCTCGGAGTCGTTTTCGGAGTCTGCAATTTCCGCCTCCCAGGGTTGGGATTGCGAACTATCATGAGTGCCGGAGATTAGTGGGTTTGCGTTGCGTTCAGTGATTTCCCATTCAGCGAACTCCTTTCCCGATGGTTGCTCAAAGATTTCTTGCTTTCGTTAAATGAGCTGTTTTCACTTCATAGATGAGCACTCCTCGCGAATCATTCCCTAGCAATCCGCCCGAGGATCTCAGGGCGTGAAATACTTGGTGCTTGTCTTTTGAGATAAATTTGATTTTTATTTAGGAATTTATTTGATTTTTGAAAGCTCCACTCATTGATTAATTTATCCATTTACTTGCCTATTCTTTTACCTCAGATCACGTGAATTTTGCATTCTGAACAGTAGCTTTATGTGTAGCTCATTGTGCCAGTCACTATCTTTGCATTATCCTTCTGTTTTCTTGCCTAAAAACGAACTTTTTAAACATACTTTTTCATTGGTTTCAGCTATAATTGATTTTTATGATATTGGATATAATAAGCGCTATTACTCTTACTTCAGGGACAAACGCCATCAAAGACAAGCCAGATTTTCCATTTAATATATTCCAGATATTCCATAGAAGACTTAGTTTTTGGTCAAATCAGTTTGTATACGTTTTTTGTTCTTTGTATTCAATTTGTCATAATGTATTTTGACTGAAAATAATAGTTTGTGCCAACTGTAGTGGTTTCCAACGGTATTCCCGAAATAGCCGAAGTAACAGTATGTAAAGCTCCTGTTTGTTAGCTAAGTAACCGTATGTAAAGCTCCTAACTGTTTGTTAGCTAAGTTTGTAACTAAGTTTGGCTCCTAACTGTTTTAATTCATGAGTGAAATTTTTCAATAACCACTCTTGATTATACCTTTTCGGCTGATTATAATGTTAATGGCTTTTATTTTAGACAAGTTCAATATTATATCGCCCCCTTGGGCCCAAAAGAAGCGAAGTTTGAGTATAGCAAATTAAATTAATGCTTTTTTAAGGGAAAGACGAGATAGTAGTATGCAAGTATGGCAGTCGAGAAAGAACACTTTCCCTAAAATAGATGCCTTTACCGAACTATTGATCATATTTTCATTGCTCTTCATAATATTTCATTAGTTTTTACGTTTTGAGGCCCTGAAAATAACGTCAAACTTGAGTGATCAACTTCTAGGCTTGCCTGTTGCTCCTTCAAATTTATTCTCTTGTTCCATCTTCACTGATAGTATTTTATATCTCCGTTGGTTTCCTCTTCAATTTTCTGTAGTAGGTACTCATTATTTCTCTCACGGATTATTAGAAACAATCGTTGAACCTAAAGACTATGCTCTACTTCAAGTAAGCTTGAAATTCTAAACTTTCTGCAAAACTATTAGCTTCTTCTGTGATTTGAACTATTACCAGTAAACTAAATACATATGACACTGTCACAGAAATGAGGTGATTATACTTTATACGTAGAGATGCTTAAAATTTGTCTAACTTTTTTGAGAAAAATAATTCTTAGCTGCGATTATTAATAATGTTTCTCATCAACGACTTGCATAGCTAGTAGGCATCTGCCGAATGGTAGTTAAAAGAGGTATCAAAGAGCACAATGGCAAAATAGATAAACTGACTTATATAATCACAATCAACGAATTATATTTGTCAAATATGTTTTAAACATCTTTTTCCACATGATCTGAGTTATAAGCTGAAGATTTAAACAGTTCTCCAGGTAAACGGCTCCAAATTTCTCTTTCCCTATTTTGAAATAAGTATGAGGCAGAGTTGGTCTTTTGAATGCTTTATTTGATTTCCCAATGATGATGAAAAGTGGTGATATGATGTAGATTTGTCTTCCCCTTTTCTTATTTCCTACATCCTTTGTCTCCTGGCATAAATCTATGTACTGCGCCATGGTATCATCTTGCCTCCGTGAGATCTTATATTAATATTTAAGTTTTGCTTCATTTCAAAAGGATTTTCTTTTTAATATTTCAAAATGAAAAATTACTACTTCGTTGGTTGAAAATGTCCGTGGCGAGTGCAATAGCGGTGACGTGTCCGCAGAAAATTACTTTATGATTGAACTAGTGGTTCATCTAAGCCCGAGCGCTGAAGGAGGCATGCTTAAAAGATATTAGGGTAAATGTCACTGCGGATATTCTCCTGGACGTAATTTGGGAAAGAGAAAACTAGAGAGGAAATAACGGTTTCAATTAGCCAGCGGGAAGTAATGAAAGACTTGATGAGACTTAGTGGTCTTTCTTCGTGGAATTTATACCCCTTGCGGAGCGTTAGAGGAATAACGTCGTTGATTAATGACGCTTTTCTTTTGCGAGACCGTGTAATACGCTCTCTTCAAATGACAGTTTATTTTCAATTGCGGCGGAATCCCTGTGGGATTTTAGGAGTTGACCCCTTCCTCTTGCCCCTTATGAACAGAAAATGGATTATTTTTTTTTAATTTCGTGGATTTTCGGAAGGATTAAAAACAAACAGAAAGAGGAAATAAGGGCTAAAAATTCAAGGAAGTGATGTAGTTTTATGTAAACATTAATTTATTCAGTAGGCTCTCCATTCACTGACTTCTGGCTAACCGGAATAGCATAGTGGAAACCATTCTCGAATTCATATTTTTTTCATTCCCATGGTGACGTTAGACCAGAATTTCTTTTACATGCATCCTACATGAACAAAGAAAGTACGCACTACGAAAATTAGGTGTTACACCTATCGCTCTATGGGCCATTACAGAAATGCATTTTGCGTTATTCGATTTCCTATAAGAAAAAAGTTTAGTAAATAAAAAAATATTCAACTTTGAATTATTTTTATCCGCCACCATTTTGACAGTAAAAATAATGACTAGATATTATTCAATTTGATAATATCGTGATATAGGCTATGATCTAAACCCCATTTGGTCTATGATAATTAACTATGGAATAGTACTTGGAGTGATTGGTGTTCTTAATTTTGGAAGATTCCAAAAACCCAAGTCAACAATACGTTTGATGCTAAAATTAGTAATTTCCTTCTCTCTACAGCTTACCCTATCGTCAGTAGTCATTAAAGCTTCCCTTCAAAAGCACTAGCAGTGATTCATGTATATATATTTTATGAAGTTATAGCTAAATTACCCCCTAACTGAGTACAAATTAGAATTTTTATGAGGCTCTCTTTGAGCCTTCACGTTAATACATAACCTGCTAGTCGTTAGCTTAACAAAGGTGCTCAAAATCAAATTCCTCAAGCTGACTTCATTCATTCGCCAGAATTGGCAGTATTAAAAGTCAAATTTACTTCCGTTTAAGGGTTGAAAGCAGGCCGTGCGAAAATACGCTTTGAAGTCGTTGTTCTAGAATTGTTTTAAATTGGTATTTCGCCATAAACTCACCCGCCGGACAGAGAATTGCTCGCGTCCGAAATTATTTTCTCCCGCTTTACTAATTGACGTTATTCAAACTTTCGGAAAAAAATTAGATGGAAAGCTTCCGTGTATTTTGATGAATTTTCCCACTCCGCCGTTCATCCTACGTCAGTTCTCACCCAATATTTTTCCCCTCGTTGTTTTTTTGTCATTTTTTTCTGTATTATTCTTTTTTTAATTTATTCGTGATTATCTTCCCCCACATTTTAATCCCCCGACGAATTTCCTCTCGCGCCCCTTCCCCACCCTCGATGAAAACCTCCCTCCCGGTAATCATGACCGACGACTGAACGAAATTTGACTAAACTGAAAAGGCCGAACACTGCCGGGGAGTGCGGTATTCAGTGTTTTTTTTCAGTTGCGGTGGTAGTTTCAAGGCGCCGAAGTGAGGAATTGAAGCGCTTCAATGGGTCCCAATTCCCTCTCTTGAATGAAACTGCGCGGGAGCTCACAGTTTCCGTGATATCATCTCCGAGGTCGGAGTCACTTCGGTCCCCTTCTGAAATTCGCTTAAAGTTTTCCCTGAAGCTTGCCTCTACCTCAGCCGACATCGATCATGAAGAATTTAGCCTACGCTTACATCTCGCTCAGTCTTAAAACCTATCTTCTTCAAATAGGGATGGGGAAAAATGTTGCATTTTTTATAGATATTCAATATCTACTAGGGACTTTGTAGTTCTAGTTTAAATGCTTAGACGTTATCTTCACAAACTTATAGTTTATTTTTAATAGGCTTTGTTGTTAGGCTCTAAATTTGTAAAAGAAAAATGGTACGGAAGGATAGTGATGAAGTTTAGGGGGCTAGGTTATTTTATTTATTTATTTATTTATTTATTTATTTATTTATTTATTTAATTTTAAGTTCACCCAACATGAAAACACAATAACAGGGTAAACTATTTTCACAATTAATCATAATAACAAAAATAATACAAAAGAACTTAATACAATAATAATACAAATAATTAACAAAACAGTGTAGGCTGGCTGAACTTTTCATTCAAAATTCTGAACAAATTTGTAATGTCGATAACATCGACGATATCTGCCCGCGAAACATTTCCTTAGTTAGATTTATATTTAACTCATTTGAAAGTGTGTTGAATGAGATACATAACCTATTAATAGGTGCATTCATACAATAATTTGTGTTCACACTTCTTATGTAGAATGTCCTTTTTAGCCTTACTTTTTTTGGGACTAAAAACTTCAATTTCCCAACCAATTCAATACAATTACCTTTATTAATTACATCGTGTAGAAAGAGTAAATCATTTATGACTCTTTTATTACTCAATGTTTCCAATTTAAATTCATTTAACATAACTTTGTAACATGATTTTCAAAAACAGGATAAACATGGGTTCGGTATTTCAATGCATAATAAGATTGCAGGTGACGAAGGCAGATTCACAATTGGGGGGGGAGGTTCATGCCCATTGCTCCCTGCGTGAGAAGGATACTTCGACGAGAGGGCAGTGGTTCTCGAAAAGAATTTTGTTTACTAGATGAGCATCCTTCAGGTTTCTCTTCATCTCCAATTCTTCTGTCGCCTCCATGACCCTTCCCATCTCCACCCGGTGGAAAATTTGTGGGAATCAGTAATTGCAGACAAACTTCCTCATCTCCCACGGATTTTTTAAGTGATACGAAGGTTGACAAAGTGATACTTTGTTGCCTTGCAGTTGAAGAAGCATCATTTATTCTCTTCGGTTCTTGTCTGAAAAGACCGCCAGGTTTGGCCAATATAAGTTTCTCAGCAATCAATTCATTCCAATGTATATTGTCATTGGCTTATTTAATATGGGTCTGAGGTTGCTATCGTCACGAAACACAAACCGTACGCAAACGCAAACTAGTCATTAGATAAAAAGATAATTTTGGCTAATAATTTGTGGCTTCATTTCATAAAATGGTAAATTACGCCTACAAAAATTCTTTTCTACGACGTTGAGAGGATTAAGCATAAAGTTTTATGTACTTGTGGAACATTATTTAGTCTCACTTTTTAAGGTAATTCTTTGCTGTAACCACTTTACGGCAATTTTTAAAGGTTTCCAGTTCTAGATGCTAGCTTACAGATAGAGGGATGTTCAAAGGTCTATTCAGAAGGAAATAAAACTATCAAACACTAAATATCAGTGGAAAGATGAAGTATTTTTCTCTCACAAATAGAGAATTACTATTGTCCCATTGACTATAATAATTAAATGATTGCTTGAAATGTGTCGAAGATTAATTTTCAGATGCAGGTTACTCAAAGAGCATTTTAGATTAAGTATCATATTAAGATAGATTGTGAGTGTAGCAATGACCTGCGTTTTTAATAGAAATCAATAATTGAGGGAGTTCATGGACAGTCCTGCTAATATTTTTAAGCCTTCGAGTTTTCTGCAAGGCTTTAATCGTAAAACCATCTCTTTCCACTCATTGTCAGAGAAATCTTATTTAAAGTCTTTGTATCTTTCACCTCCCTTGATACCGTCCGAAATTTCCATTCCTCGCGTCTCTTTGTGAAATTTTCCCGTCAAATCTCATACACATTGCATTTTACATCACTATATTTGCAGTAATTATCATATGGAGTTGGATAACTGACCGTGTGGACGGATTCTGAAGATAAAATTTAAAAATAACTTCAGAAAAGAGACGGTTTGTAGAGGAATAGAGGAAAAAACTGAAAGGTGTATTCAAACTAAGAGAGGCTCGTTATGAATTCAACAAAATCTGAGACGCCTGAACTAGTAAATTGATTAAGGAATAATATGGAGCGTAATTCACCCTACTGCACCTTACCTATTACCTGCACTTATTATATAGACTAAAAGAAAGGTGCAAAAAGGAATTGCAGTTTGCTGCAACTAAGCGGTCTTCAATTCGGCGATTACTGATGATGATAGTACATCTATAATATGCAATACCATGCAATTCTACCGAAAAAGAAAGGTCTAGTAGCTGGAAACGTTCCTTGGTTAGCTTTTGCCTTTCTCATTTATACCTCCGCCAGTAATATTCTCCGCCTGCTGCCATTTTAGTGAATATATTCCCATTACTATATATTTCACATTCCGTTTATATTAAGACCCTACCTATACAGCCCTACACAGTAGTTTTCCCGCTGCATACGTGGGAGTAATGAACTTTAGACGGCAGCAAAAGTTAACTTCGATTCCCCCTTCTCACCGTTCGTAAGCCAGGCCTCAATTCTAATATCGCACCCCGTCGCTTCCTTCCGCCTTGAGAACACCCACTTCCTCGAGAAAACCACCCGACCGCACTGGAAACAAGGGCGGCCGCTCCTGTGTTCCGTCGATTGCTCTAGACTCCCGCGTCGTCCTTATATTCGCCCCGCCCAGACGACTCCCTCAGCGCCTGCTACCCGACGCGACGCCCGCACACAACGCACTCCGAGCGAGCTCATAAACTGCAGAATATCGCGCCGGCAGCGGTAACGACGAGAACTCAGGGGAAGGCGGGAAAAAAAGATAACAAAACAGAAGCGACTCCCGCTGCCTGCGCCGTTTCGAGTCCGTTTCTCGATACTTTTGTCCTCCCGTGCTCGTGCGGAGAGAGAGAGAGAGAGTATCAGTCCGCTCGCTTTTGAATTCGTCGTTTGCTTTTCGTCGTCGCTTGGCATTTTATCGTCGGATCGTTATAAAACACTCCCCCTCCCCCTTAATTCTCTCCTCCTGTGTTATTTTTTTTTCCTCCCGGGTCGACGATAGTAATTTCGTTTAACGTTGGGCATACGGGAGATATTTTCCAATATTTACCCACCTCGCTCCTTTTTATTACTTCAACACAGCGTCCAATATTTGCCTCCATATTAAGCTTCCGTGCTTTCTTCAAAGATAACAACTACGGCGCAAAGAAAATAATTTATACGCGGCCGGGCGCTCTTTCTAGGAATAGAGCAGGCAGGCATGAAACGCTGGGAAATCAAAAGAAAATAAAGTGTTGTTTTTTCTCGTCTCCTACTCTGCCTAATGATGTCATTAAAATGCACTTAATGAGCGATTGCATGCGTGCTGAAAAGGGGGCTGTATAACGTTTGCTAGCTCTCGTTGTAAATTATTCTTAGGGTTTTCACATAACTTTTTGTGGCTGGCCTGAAGCTTTCCTATCATATATCTCCGCTCTGTCACAGTTTCTTGTAAGAGTTGGGACACTTTTTTCCTGCTAAAGACTTGCATATTTTAATGCAAAAACACTCTTAAATATGTGGAACCTCTTTCGATATATTTATCAATTTATTTTAGTCTTTTGTACTCTTTGTAATTGCATTGAGATTCACGACAGTTTTTT
This sequence comes from Ceriagrion tenellum, assembly GCA_963169105.1. Taxonomy (NCBI): domain Eukaryota; kingdom Metazoa; phylum Arthropoda; class Insecta; order Odonata; family Coenagrionidae; genus Ceriagrion; species Ceriagrion tenellum. The sequence continues at coordinate 113,135,074 of OY720641.1, forward strand.
CCGTATTGAAATACCCAAAATATATGGGTTATGCAATAATATTTATTAAAAGTTTTCATTATTAGAGACATTTTCAATTATTAATGCCGCACAGTAACTCTTACGGAAGCAACACCTAGTCTAGGCGAATGTTTTTCCATTGTAAAATTTACCAAATTGAAACTCTTGCCGATAATGTCATCGACATGCCATTCAAACATATTATAACGTATGTTTTGTCAATTATAAAATATTTTAGCTGAATGACCAATGTCATGCGATTAATGTGTTCAGTATCTTATGAAAACAGTTATGGTTATAATTGTCAATACCATTCCTGCTCTCATATCCCATACACATTCATAGAACATATATAACTTTTCAAAATCAGTATTGTATCAGTCCATTAGCAATATGAGCTCTCGATTAATGTCTGCAGTGTAGAATATTTGCTTACTTAGTGGCGCATTATCATGTTTCCATGCACGTTCCAATACCTCTGGTTTGCCTTTTTGAGAGCAGTGATTTGATGTTTTTGCTGCTATTTCGGAATGTAAAACATGTTCTGCCACGATTTTCTCTCTCGTTTCACGCGAAACGAGCTAACCACCGTGCGCAAAAATCCACCTGAACAAAATTACACCAGATGCAGCCGTAGTTTCTACAATCATTTTCGTGGCATGACTAACGTGTGGACTAAATTTTTGGTGTAATTAATTTATTCCGTAAATATTACTCCTACTTTGAAGTTTGATGTTGCTATAATTGGTTCAGTCTATTAATTTTCAAGTTGTCATTTCGTTTGGAATAATTGGCACTCGACGAAGTAAATTATTAATTGTCCATTAATTTTCTTTTTTCTACCCTAATATCAGTAGGTACTAATATCTGGTACACCATAAATTAACAAAATAGTACTCAGCGAAGCTGTGCAAAAACGGTGAGAGCATTCCCCATATGTTTCCATATTTACTTATTCGTAGAAAGCGTGTTTGATTGCTGCCTGCCAAATTTGTGTATTCCGTATCATTCTAATGTGCCATAATTAGTTAAGTCAACATATTTTTCGAAGAAGAAAATTATAACCGATTAATTTTGGCATCTTTAAAGAATGGATTACTACTTTTTTCAAAATGCAGTAGTTTAAATATATATTCTGTGAAATACGCTGCCCTCAATGAGTATGAGTGAATCGAGAACGTTGAAGCATTTTATTAGCGCGACCAATTTTTTTTCTGACTTCGGTAAAACGCTGTGAAACAGCCTCCGTTTACAAAAAGTCACTTTGTAGACTACATTTGGTAAAAATGATGAAATAAATTCTCCCTCGGTCCCCATCTTTCCTCGTCGCTGAATCAATTTTGAATCATTACCCGGTACTGTACGTCTATCTACAGTGCAATATCATTTAACGAAATTTTATTTCTCTAAGACCTGACGATTTTTAGAGTTCAATAAAACTAACTTCACGTATTCACGAAAGGGGATCATAAGCTATTGGACTTGTCGATGAAATTTACTTGTTCGAATGTAAAGTTTCTTTAGAATTTATGAATTATTTTCTTTATTTATTCGGCAATTCTTTAAAAGTAAAGCAGTAAAATTTTCAAACCATTCAAAGACGATTTTTTAAGGTTGGTTCTAAGACAACTGACGCGGAAGAAATCCCGGAAAGCATCCCGGATCTACATTCGAGCTCCGCGGAAACCTTAAAACCAACATGATTCACCTCTACGGGGAGGAGATACACAGGAAAATCAGGAGATTCGAGAAGCTCCGGAAGAAGAAGGGAAGGCTTTTGTCTTCCTTGGCCTTCTTACAAGGTTGCCGTGACATTAAACACACTTCCATCCTGTGTGTTTGTGAAACACCACTTCAAAATCTACCAAGAAGATTCTTCGCCGGGCTAGCGAGGCACTTCTTAGAGAACAAATTCATCACGCACGCGTGATATCCACTACACAGCGCTTGGAAAAGGGTGATTCGCGCATCAGCCAATCACAGAGCAGCTCTAAGAAAAACGCGGGAAAACGACGATATATAATGACGGCCAATATGCTTCACGACACTTCGACCTGAAGATGCTGGCACGACTGCCAGCGAAACTGTTGTCCCACAAACAACTGACGCGGAAGAAATCCCGGAAAACATGGAGAGATCTAGATTTATTAAGGTGTTTAGTTGCCTTGTTCAAGGAAACCAGCAGTTTTTGATTTACGAAAAAATTCTGCGGATGATGATGGAGAGGGAGTGTTTGGTAAGTTTTATTTTCCTTGAAAATATTTGAGTTTGCCAGTTACGGAGGCTCTAATTGGAATGCTTCGCAATAAGAGACTACATATTTATAAATGAAAATAATACTCTTTCCAATAACTTCCTTTCTCATTTCCAGATTATCACGGTTTATAATTTATCATAATTTGAATTAAGTCCCTACTGAAATTTTCAAAGGTTTCGGGAAGAGAATAAATATAATCCAGGAAACTTGATGAGGAAAACGCCGATAAATGACAAAAATCCCACTCAAAATCAAATCTGCCCGTTCAACGCAATACTACATAAGTTTTGGCCATTTGCATGTATCGGTTTCCAAAGAATCTTTTTAATACAAAATGTTGACAAAATATTTCCTAAGTTTTTTCACGGGAAATGTATCCATGAAAAATAGAGTTATTTTTCAGTCATGCTGTGCGGCCTCGTTCCCTCCCATTTTGGAATGTAGTCGTCCAACATATTGGAAAAGCCGCTAAGGGCTTTCGGGCGCTTTTCGAGAAAAAGTTAATCTCAAAACAACCACTGCCGCACTTTCCAAAATTCTGGGTCGGCAGCAGCTCCAAATTCCAGCGTGTCATTGCCTCCTTTGAAGTCAGGCGCCTCCGCCATCGCAGGAATGGTTGTCCACTCCCGCAGCCATCAGCAGGAAAAGATGCCATTTGACAGCATCAAACGGCCCTTTTTGATCCCTCCCCTCAACCCACTCCGGGCGTTCCCTCGTGTCCGATAAAAGGAAGGAATCCGGTAGAAGAGAGAACACAAGAGCATAGAGGGAGGCTGAAAGGGGTGAGAGGCGTATAGCACTGGGCCATTGTGGTGACATCTTGCGGGAAAGCCGAAAGAGTCGTCCAGTCCTGGGGGTTGGGAAACTTAGAGGAACGCTTAAAAATCCCGCGTTCACGTCGCGGGGTATTTTGTTTACTTCCACCCCTGGTAAAAATCCACCGTTTCTGTGTTTGTGCGACTTTCCGCCGCGCTTTTGGTATTTGTCGAGTCCTTGTCTCCTTTTTCCTGAAGTATTGTCGAGCCTCGTTCCTATAGAAGATTTTTAACCGAAAGTCATTGCCTTCTCATTGGTGAAACTTCAGGTATAATTTCTCCTCTGTTAAATGACATGGGCACAGTTTCACATACCGATTCAATATTTCTCCTATTTGATTTGAAAATATTTTGCATAAATCTAAATAAGTTTCATACCAAGAATCTTATTTTATTTTGGAAATATAAGCGTTCTTTTCGCGAAATACGGATGAATGTTTTAATGTTTTTCTAGAAATTTAATTTAAATTATTTCTAACTCCAAACCGTCTTAGTTCTTATTCTTATTTTTCTACAAACTTTCAATTACTTACGCATTATACCTCTATAAATGTGATATTTTTTAGAGAATAGGTAATATTAGAGCATTTTTAAATTTTTAACACGTCTGGTTGCAATGGAAACTACACACTGACTGTAAAGTTTTTGGGGTTTTTCATAAATCAGATATTAATTTTGGGGGTTTTGAAACTGCGAGTTTTGTTATTTGCCTGCGCAGTTCCAAGGGTGGCTTCGCTTAATTATGTTCCTTTATAAATAAGAGAATTAATCATGCGCTCTGATGTGTTGTTCTAATATTATAAATATCTCTTTTTGCATCTAATTGTGGAATTTCTGTATCAGTATTATATCAGCAAAGTATACATTTTACGTTTGCTTTAAATAAGAAGACAAATATTTTAGTTTTCATTATTGAACTCAGAAAATACGTCATCGCATTTGCTCAAGTGTGCCATTAATTTGTGAAATTTTATTAAATGATACTTTCTGAAAATATTTTAATAATATCTACAAAAAAAACTGTGGGATGAGCTGATATGTTAATTTTAATTTTGTTTGCAGTACTTTGTAGTAATGTGAGAAGACGTTCTAAACAAATGACTTTATGTCATTCTGCCAACTTATAATTGGTGTCAACATTATATCAACTTATCATTGGTGATTCCAGGCTCAATGATGTGGACTCTTGTTTGCATGATGACGAGAACCGATAACTTAGTCATCCAACTCGGGATCACAAAGTAATTGGTGGTAGTGTACGAGTAAAAATTATGCGTAGCCACATATCTTAAACTGAACAAATGCCTATCTTCGCTTAACCAATAGCATAACAATGAACGTGCTAACTATTGAGTCACTCGTATTTCAGAATAGAGTAACACTCTTACGACAATTATACTAGGAGCATGAACTAAGAGTAAAATATATGCTCTTATCCAAGATTAGAGCAAAATAGATACGGATCGCTTTTATACGTTTACTTAATCAAGTGAATTGAAGCGTGATTGTGGTGCTGGTATCATTCCCTGGTTACTGTCAATTATCTACTGTCAACGTCTGCACAGCTAATCAGGTAATACAATCGCAGTTCACCTCAATAGGAATATCAATTTGCCCATACATATCCGTTAAAAGTCATCGTTTAGAAACCTCATAGGAAATCTCTGCCGCCAGTCATGCGTTCCTCTATTTATATACCGGTTTCATCTCAGTGGAAATTGTTTATTTGGAGTAGTAGGACACCCCTCGGCAAAATATGTAGTATTTTTTAGTGATGAAGCAATGAAGTTGGAAGAAAAGCCATGGTTTTTTAAGTTTTGGCTTTGGCAAAAATTCATTAGAAGTTCAAAGAACATGTAACATTCCATGATCAGTGGATGAATAAGCACATAAACTATGTAATTCATCGCTAAGTTAATGAGAGCGAGGTAAATTTATTATGTATTTTCATAAGTTTCATTGTTAATAATCAGCAAATACTTCATGTCCAAAGATACTTGGCTTTACAAATTTATTTTAAAAATACCAAGGTGGCCCTTACGGACGTTAGCAATTAAAAGTAATCAAGCATTTGTTACTCTGAACACATTCCATCAAATTGTTTGAATTTTTCATTTTTCGATAGATGACATGTTTTCCTTAGATTTCATTCTTTTTATTCAAAATGTGGCTGAAAAATGTTAATGTTGATGCAACATTTGAGATTCTATATCTTTTTACTAAACCGTAGGTACCATTATTGTTCCATAATAAAATTCTTAATAAGTAAAATTTAGTAGGATTAGTATAAATCTTGATTAAACGATCCTGGAAAAGGTTTAATATTCAAAGCAATCGAGAGAGCGTCATTACACTGCCTGCAGCGCATTAAGGACAAAAAATACATAAAATTTTGATTATATGAAGCATAATTGAGTTTAAAAATTGTTCTTTGTATTGCAAACATTTAAAAAATGATTTTAAAAGTTCTCATTTGTGAATGATATGCTAAATTAATGGTGACACTTCGTATGCATGTACATGAATGTAAAAATTGGCTAAAGTGTGTGTGAAGAGGCTTATTTAAAAGAGTCATTTATATTTAAATGAATTACCATCGCATAATTGCATTTTATTTTCGCATACAACTCTGATTGAAATAAAATTGAGTTAAAGAGATCGCCGGAGTTAAGAGTGGGAGAATTAATTGGCAGAACATTTTTTTCTTTGTGTACCACGCTAAACTTCATGGCTGTGTTTAAACCAAGATGGTATAGGAAGATGAGAACTCTTCCTAACGTAGGGATGCAAATTAGCCAGAAGTCAATACGCCAATGGCGTCCTATCTCGCTTTTTTATTACTATCTGAGAACGAAAACAAGATTTGCACGCGAATTTTTTCTATCGCACTTACTATGAATAACCTAAAGTGGGTGACGTCGGAGTGTGTATTTCTTTGCCAACTTGAGAAGTAAAAATTTTATGGACCCCAGATTCAATTGGCAAGTTAACTCAGTTCAGTCCCTTATAAAAGTTTGAACGAGTTCCTAGGATTTCTCATGAGCATATTTCTCCGATTTTGAAGCCATTTTTAGCTTCAGCGAACTAGAGCTAATGCTTAGATATATATAAAACGCGTGCTTAGCTTTTTTTGAAGTGGGCACGGAATTTTCTGGGTCTGTTGTTTCATTTAATTAAAATGTAGATTTTCGTTTAATTAAAGTCGGAGCCATGAAATTCATCAACAAGAAAATTCAGCTTTGAAACAACAACCGCAGTTAATCGCTATGTAATTAAACGCGGAAAAAACATTTGAATAGAAATTAGGTGCTGGTGTTATTGCGTGATTCACGCGGAGGCATGAAAATATTTCTTCGAAATCGCGAGCTAAAAGCGTTTGCCTAGTGTTTATGTACGTCGGCGAAATACGTGTGCAGTGAACTTTTGTTCCCTTTGCCTCACGGGCATTACCATCCGTTTGCTTTTTTGTTTTTTTTCCCCTCTCCCCTTGCGATGGAGAAATTATGCCCTCACTTTTTTGCGTAATTAATTCTCCTCACGTGGTACTAGCAATGTGCGAATATTTTCATTTTGTCGTGAATTTTAATGCTATTATATTATGTTTTTAAATCTAATATAAAAAAATCTATCCATACTGATTTTGTAATTCCTGCCCGCACATATGTTGTCGAAGATATTTTTTAAACTCGTAATTATGATTCCAGTATAATGGCCTAGATATAGTCAAAGTTTTTTTGTTAACTTTAGCATGCCATTTATATGTAAATTTGCTCTCGCAAATTTCATTAATTTTGTAGCGCTACGAAGTTTTGAATTAATTAAATTCCTTATATCATTTTATAGTATAGACCTATTGTGCACGTAAAATGAAGTCCTAGTACATAAGAAAAGTACATTAATTACGAAATTGGTACTAATTATGTTTAGATTGGAAAGAAAATGTAGTTTGAGCTTGAGAGTAACAGGAACTTACTTAATCCCTGGGAAAAAAACTATTGAGATTCGCTCCAATTTTCGATCAATTTTATATGTAAATTAGGGGAATTGATATTAGTTTGTGTTTTCTTGTTTCATTTTCCTCTACCCATTCACACTTTCGTATGTTAGCAGATAAATTACTCGTGAGTTGTGTAAAGGCGTGATCCCTTTGAAGGTTCGAATACTGTGCTGTAATTCTTTACAATTAGCACACCCTATTGTATACAGAATTCAGTAATACTGGCACAATTAGTGACCCTTGAATTTGGTAAATTTGCGGCATGATAATACCCTTATAAAGAAATTTTTGCCTTATGTTTGCAAGTTAGAAGAAATATTTTCCGATTCCCATGTTATTTTGCGAGACATATTCATTTGCAATAATTTAATAGTTTTCAAATAATATCTCATAATAGTCGTATTTTTTCTGACTTAGCATTATAGATGGCATCAAAATGGATTTTGAAAAATCCTCAAAAATATTAAATCTACTACCAACTTCTCCAAATATTATTTTCGTAAATTCGAACTTCCTTTTGTTTTTTTAATTGCTTCAACTATGCGTCTGTTCCAATCAGTTTTTTAGCCATTCGTTTTCATTCAATTGATTGATCAACTTACTGATAACTCCAAATTATATTATTGGCACATTAATTTATCCTGGGGATATTTAATTGATTTTTCCCTTATTTTATGTGTAATGAGACATTTTAAAGATATTCACATAATTAAATTATTACAATCGAAGTTAATTGCATGCTACTATTTAAAATTTAGGCCTTACGCCGAGATTTTTTATTTTTAAGGGAACGACCGTGCGACACAGAGACACAGCTGCACCATGGAAGAATTAATTTTTCTCAAATTATACTGGCGAAATTAATGTTTTATCTACACTCGATAAACATTGCATTAAAAACGTTTATTATACGTTATACAAATTTAAGATGACATATCAGGATACATATCATTCTTTAATGTTTTCTATCTACCTTCATAGATAATGTAACACCAGAATATGCTTGAAAGGGTACTTAAAATGTAAAGAAATGTTATCGTTATAGGTATATCATGTAATAATAGCGGCTTTATCAGGGTATTCATTATTCTGATAAATGCATTAAAATAATAAGCTCACATTGAGGCTAAAGCTTGCAAAAGAAACCTCGTTTTGAAATCAAAAAATCAAATATGACACGCCTTATCTCTCTACCTATAAATCGGGCGCCAATAGTGTCACAGGCGTGAATAGAAATACCAAAGGCGTGAGTGAAAATTTGTGAGTCACTATTAATTAATCGATTTTCCTTATATATATTATAGTTTGCGAGAGATTATTAAATTTTCACTCGACATTATGAGTGACAACACTTGACTGAAGTTTCTCTGGGTTATTCTTTCTTTTGCATGACTGAATTAGAAATACTGGACGTATACAAAGACAAGATGAATGCCAAACGGATTTTGAGATAACTCAGGGTATTATATTGTGGACTTGAAATTTCAGCTTTTATGTAATATTTATGGTGTAAGCTCACCACTATGAAAAACACTATACCACCACTATGAACCACCACTATATTGCGGTAAAGCATAAACCGCCATTATTAACACCACTATACTACGCTATGAAAAAGGGGTCCCACGTCTCACTGAAAAAAATAATCAGGGATTAAGCCTTATAGACCTTATATAGAGTGAGAACATCAGTTAAATCTTTGCCGTACTTCAGTGGTGGCAACAAAACAGCGTTTTAACAATCCTGACGAAATGCTAGTATTTCTCTGTCCGTTTGTCTGCCTACAAATTCTATTCTAGTTAGGAAACACAAGTGTATATTTTATATATTTCAGGGTGACGATCGTCAGGAAAAACAGGGAAAACCTGGAATTGTCAGGGAATTTTGAATTTCTGGAAAAGCCAGGGAATCCTCTTAACTGTCAGGGAGAAACTGGGATATGAATCCACATCATCTTTCTGCCATTGCGTTAATCTGCCAGTCTTTCCCGCCCTTTATTTCACCAACTGAGACTAAATTCCGTCGATGACATGCATGGAATAAGCCCCATTAATTCGTGAAATATTTAGTTGTTTATCTTATTAGTTGTGAACCTTGGTTATTTAGTTGCGAATCCTAGTTATTTAGTTGTGAATCAGACGTACAATGTATCCCTTTTGTGTAACCTTATTGGGAAATTTGCCTGGTAGTGTTACAATTCATGATCGCATTGTTTTACGCTCAACACAAGGAATCCGATGTTGTTCGGAAAATTTTACCTTACGATTTATTTTAACTTCCGGAATTCAGGTCGAGAGCTCGTTGGAGCACTCTGGCGTATAGTAAATACATGCTTGCCTTTCTAAAAATATGAGACTGTCATTACAAAATTTAGAAAATTTAAAGCTGCTGTAGAAGATTTAATTAGCAGAAAAAAATACTCCAATAATATGTGACCTTTTGCGATTGGTAAGGGAAATTGGTAAATCCATCAGGGAAAAGTCAGGGATTTAAAAATTGGATATCAGTAGCCACCCTATATTTTTTGATTTTTTTCTTTTGTATGATTAAATTTAAAATACTGGTCGTACAAAGTAAAAGGCGAATTCCAGATGGAATTGCAGGTGAGTCAGGATTTTATGTTGTGGAATTAACTGAATCTTAGGAAATTCGGATCATCAGATTTTACTTTGTACAGGGCGTACAAAATTCGACTGTTAGAAAATTGTCCGAATAGGAGAATCAAATATTTAACAAAACGGCTTGTAGTTTTGGTATTTTTTTATTATCCATGATAAAACATTGTCTGTCCAAGAGGCACAAATTACAAAACGTACAAATAATGCGATATTTTCAAAATATGTCTGTAAGAAATTGTGGGTATTTTTCTTTTTATTAAACGGGAATTCCGTCATGGCTGACGGTAGGATAATTATAGTGTGTGTGTAATATTTAATATTTTAATCTCCCTTTGCGTTCCTAATTTTATAATCTATACCTATATATTTATTTTGTACCGTGTCAGTCATTCTGTACCCGTTTCGTTTCTTTCTCTGTCAATTTTTGAGCTAGAAGAGTGAGGTTTGGTGCGTTGAATGTGTAATCTCTGCCTTCATGATTTGGTAGTAGTTTTTGATTTTTATAGATTGGGCGTGTGGCAGGGGGTGTTAGGTCACCAGCCGTGCAATGGTGTAAGATATTTGGGGATGAAACAAGTGCAGAGGTTTCTCTTTTTGCATATTTTTATTAGTTCTCCTAAAGATAGAAGGCTATATTTTTTGCCATTAGATGGATTAAAAATTGAATTTTCTTATTTTTTCATTCAATTTTCTTATACAAATAAAATTTCCCTAGAAATTACGTTTTCAATGTCAAAATCAGGAATTTTACTTCTGTCAACAATAGGATATTTCTTTGGTAACCTTGGAATTAGCATTAGCTTTAGAAGGGTAATGGGACCTTTACAATGGTGGCTGGGTTTTATATCTAGAGCATGAATATATATTATGGATTCGGATGTTTGGCATTGTTGCCTAGGCTACGTGTTGCCTAAATTTCAACTTTTAGTTCACCCAGTCGTTGGCGCCACTTCGATTAGAGTCTTTTCTGTTGTTATTGTAAATAGACGTAGTTAATTGTTGCTAACGAGAGACTGTGGTGAATATTCAATAACGATCGAGGAGATATGAATTAATTGATGCTAAGAATATATCTTTCTATTTTTGTCATCTAAAATTTACTTTTTATATGCTAGAGAGGAAATATCTATTACAGGAAATCAGTGGTTAATGGAACGTTCATCGTGTGCCGACTACGTTGTTTGCCAGAATCCGATTATAATTGAAATGCATTAAGCCCATTCAGCTTAAATAGAGAATTTAGAATGCCTTGTTTAAACAGAACTTGCTTCGTACCAGGCTGCAAAACAGGGTATGCTTCTACGAGGACCCAAAATAAAAGACGTGGATTGAAAAATAAGAATCTGTTCAAGGCGGCGGTAAGTGAATTCCTTTTTACCAACACTGTAATGATGGCCATTGGAAATACTCATGAAGTCACCTCGCATTATTATTAAATTTCTGTATAGCGATATTCACGAAGTTAATTGCGCATTTGTGTACTTAAATTTGGAGAGGTTAAATATATCTGTAGACCGGACAGTATTAAAAAAGTGTATAGTACCACATTTTTTCCACTACATTATGATTACTTGTAAGTAAAAACCAATTCATCCAAATAATAATTTTGGAAATATGAAATTCATGGAAAAACCGGTAAGACGTGTTTATTTACAATCTGTTGACTGTATTTACATTTGAACTTCCGCTTTTCATCCCTGGGCGGCACCACTTTCAAAAAAGTTATTTGTTCACGGAATTCTAGACCACAGTTTTTGGCAACGAGATCCCAATCCGTAATATATATTCATGATCTAGAGATGGGTATTACAGTGGAAATCTAGGCCGTATACTGAAATGTTGCTGATTACGATATTTTCAGGGATATTTTTGCCTAAAATTGGCAAAATTCATTTCAAGTGGACTAATTAAAATTGGTCCCCTTTAAAACAGGAGAATGCCACGATGTTATATTAATGCGGAAAGCCTCTGAAATTCAAATAGCCTGCAGTTTAATTTCTATATGTTACTGCAAAAGAATGTCGAAACTTGGTAAACATAATATTATGCGATTTTCATCTGCTGAATTAAAAAATAAAACTAAAATTAGAGCTGAGTAAAACAGGAGAATGCCACGATGTTATATATTAGTTTTGTAGCGTTTCAGTCATTCTGTATCCGTTTGGTTTCTTTCTCTGTCAATTTTTGAGCTAGAAGAGTGAGTTTTGGTGCGTTGAATGTGGAATCTCTGTCTTCATGATTTGGTAGTAGTTTTGGATTTTTATTGGGCGTGTGGCAGGGGGTGTTAGGTCACCAGCCGAGCAAAGGTGTAATATATTTGGAGATGAAATGGAGACATGAATTTAAAGGAGTGTATTTAGTCAGTTTTAATAAGATCCAAAAGAGCGGCTGCTTGGGCTTGTGGCAGGGGGTGTTAGGTTCCCAGCCCTGCAAAGGTGTTATTTGGAAATGAAATGGATCATTTTTGGGTTGTGGTTGCAACAACCAGATGCTGGGAAACACAGTGATAAAGGAGAAAGACCAAAAGGGAGAGTAGAAGAGTGTAAAGGTTGAGACAAAAGAAACCGCAATGCTCTCCTATTCAAAGGCTTTAAAAACAACAAAGGAGAACAGCTGATAGCTCTGGGGCGGATACACACCCCTGCTCATGGAGTAAGCAGGCTAGCTGCCTGCTAGTCATTTACTTATTGGAAAATACCAGAATTTCCTTAAAAAATACTGCTATCTCTAGCAAAAATCTCTAGAAAGAATTATTTTCTAAAAACCTTCCATTCAATTCTGTACTGTGTTTTTCCCTACATTTATGCTGTATTCATGACTGACTGATTAATATCGCCTCAAAGCTTGCAGCCTATTTGAAATTTGAACTCATTACCTTACTACCATTTCATTTCAACCTAATTTCTTTCTTCATTTCACCTAATACTAAACAGATATTATAATAGTTTCACGGCCCCCTAAACATGTCATCTTTCTTTGAATTTTCATACATATTATGTATTATTGGCATCAATTCAGTACATGGTGCGTCAATGTGTTTAGTGATTACGCCTCTATAATTCTTTATATGTAAACCCTGTGCACTTACATCAGTATCCACAATGGAATATGATTCCCTCTAGAGTCATATATGATTATGATCTAGCCCTTTTTACCTTTACTTCATAGGGCACTCTTGTTGTTCATCGCGTACTTCACCCTTCTCCCACAGCTTACAAATCACTTTCCTTACCATTTTACCCACGTAACCGGCATCGAGCTGATGGACTCGTGGATGGGGTACCTACAGGCGCAAGACTTCCCGTTCCGACGAGCCGGGTTCGAGTCCCAGAATAATTGGATATTTTTTCCTCGATGGATTTATGAACTCTATCTAGGTGCTATGTGGATTGCACCGATATTTTTACCTCGTTTGGTTGGACGTTAAACCGTGAAATTCGCCGTGCGATGTAATGAAATGGCTAATACCGACGTCGAGTTTCTCCCTACCCTGAACTGAATTGTTCCGTTAATTTCTCTCATTCCCTCATCTTTCAACCCATCCATCGTCGACGACTTAGACGACCATAGCTATCGGTCTTTTTAACCAAGTAACCAGCTATCCTGGCAAAGGAATCGGTATTTAAATGCAGATATATGATGTGTAAGCGATGCTAACGGTATCCAGTCGAACGGTGCAGAGTAATCTCTGCAAACACTGGACGGTAAACGCGAGAGTTTTTGAGGCGAAGGACCCATCTACCTCGCCGAGGACGAATCTCCTGCAGACCACACGGCGTATACCCATAAAAGGGAGTCAGGGGATACCCATTCCCACTTACGTGGGCAACGGGCTCCACTGAGTCTCAACAAGATGTGTGGTAAGCACTCGCACAAGCGATGCTAACGGTACCCAGTCGAACGGTGCAGAGAAAACTCTGCTAACACTGGAACTAGGGAAGAGTGGAGCCCATCGCCAGCCACGGCTCTGGCGATCCACTCCTTTGGTGTCGGCCTCCTAGTGGCTGTGTCCTCGCTAGAAGGGACTAGGGTGGAGTCTAGTGCCAGGAGTGTGTGCATGGACTTTACCAGGGGGGGACCTCGGTTTATCTCCCGCCGCCCCTCTGCCGGAGGGCAGGCGCTTGAGGTGTCGGACCAAGGCTTCGGCCTTGGCACTAGTATCCGAGCCTAGCCCCCACACACACTAGAGGTTTCAATACCTCGCCTAGGGGCCGCAGGGGACGGTCCTTGCTCCCTGGGGTAACAGGGAAAATCGAGACCGTCATTGTTGGTGTGCTGAGCTCCGTACACGCATAGAGGAGTGGGATAGTCCGGGTCATTGCGGGTGTTGGAACCCGTGATGGCTGTAAGCAGGCTAACTGCCGGTTTCCACTCTGAACGGAACGGCTAAGGCCACCAGACCGCAGCCGGCACCAGTGAGTGGCTGTATCCTTCCTTATATTTGTCGCAGTAAATTTTTCCTTAGCCTACAAATAGAAGACAGAAATAGCGTGAAAACCTTAGGATAGCTACCTTTTTTGACGTAGCGGAATTGACGGTGGGGTTCGCCAAGTTTGGCGATTGTGGTGTGGTAGATTCTATTACAATGGTCGGAAGTTTACGGGACCTTCAACAGAAAATAAACGTACTTCGTTTCGCTCGGATTGTTTCGTAGAGCAACGTCAACTTCATGAGAGCTTTTGTCTTCAATTTAACAAAATTTCATATCCACATGGTTCGTGTGCCCTTTTTTACTTTAAAATTATATAAAGTTTATTGTCTTGAATTAGTCTATATTTTACCGATTGTTTATGCTTTTCTTATGAAAGATACAATCTTACCTCTACCTTGTGAACGTTTTAAACTCAGTCCGCAACAATGGTCAAAAATTCATTGTGATTCTACTTTCAATCAGAATAAATGCCTACTTGACGGGAAGACTGCACTGAAATAAAAACTGAGGGCCAACTTCTATATCTGTTATGTTAGGAATCGTCATATTAATCCCGCCATTATCTATCTAAGTACGTTCAATAAAATTCCCACCATATCTGTGGGTGCATCAATGCTTCACATGCGTGCCCTCGAAACGGAGTCGAGGAGGGGTCTTCGTTCTGGATGTGGTTTTCTGCACGCGCTCATCTTTAATCAGAATTTTCCATACCTATCCACGCGGCCAGATGCGACGGCAAATTCAATTGTTTTCACGGTGTAGTTATTTCACAGGAGCGAAAAAATTGAATCACGCATACCCCAATGCGGAGTAAGCGCCTTCGGAAAATTATGGCGCCGCGGGACGGAGTCGGGAGGTGGGTAGCGAAATCCCGATTCCCCTTCCTCGGGGATGGAACCCCTGGAACTTCGAGCGAAAGAGATGAGAGCGGAAGAATTAAAAATATATATATTTTTAAAAAGGGAATCGAGGCCGGTGAATTGGGCCAAATTATTTCATCCGTAAACAAACATCTCCCCCCACCCTCGATCTTCCGAACAGCATAGGTTCCCCTTCCTAAACCATCCCTGCAGCTACCGCCAATCTTTCCAACGTCATTCCTTTACTTTTTTCGCTACATCATCCGGCGTCCGCGGCGAATCTTACGGAATAAAGGCTCCACAGTTAAAATCCCCGCAGGAGTTCACGGGGGCAAAATTAACTAAGATGCATAGCCTTTCCATACCGCAATCCATTTAGGGCGCCGCTGTATATCACGAGGCGGGAGGGCCGTATGCCAAGTGTATGGGGAGCCCCGGCCGGGCTGGGTTCAAGGCGCTTGTGGAGGGATTGCAGGGGGGAACATATACAGATACGTGCTGGGGAAAAAAGTTGAACCCAACCTCACCCCTTCCACTTTCCAACTCACTGCCAGCGTCTCCCTCTTTCCGTTGCTCTGTCGAAAAAAAAGACTTCCCTTCTCTATTTTTCCCCTTCCGGATGAACAATGAAGTTCGGCTTCTCCTCCATAGTCATGATTTTTTAAGGTAATTTGAGTGGGATTTTTAATCTAGCCCTAACGTAGACCGTTTCCGAATTTTATTTTACGAATTTAGCCGTTGTAAACGCATGAAGTAACTGTAGTAGTTAGCATTTAACGAATAAAATTTTATTTTCATCGGTAACACTTAATGTGCTTAAAATAACTTAGTAATTAGCGAAATACACATGATAAAGGCTTCAACTTAGAATAAAATGAGTGGTTGAAGGCCTAACTTTGTGGGAAATTGTCACAGGCATGACGATAAAAATATCTTAGTATATTCCTCTCTTAAAAGTTTATTGCCCACCCAGGTTTTTACTGCACAACAATCATTATCAACGTACATTTATATCATACAAGAGCCAATATAATACCTTGATAATGATTGTGGTGCTAACGAAACCTGGGTTGGTAATAAACTTTTAAGTGTATTGTGGAATGCACTAAGTTATTTTTATCGCCATGACTGCTTCAACTTAGTCCTTTTCGTCTTTTGCTGAACGGGAACTCCTTTAAAACGGAAAACTTTTTAGCGATCTTATAAAAAAACTCTGCGGTAAGAGATGTTATAAACTAGAAAACCTACGATTTGTTAACCGTTACATTTCCAACGTTATATTTGCGTGATAATTACCTCATCTTTGTATTGATATCTTTGTATCCTCACTATATCACATCGAAAATAGACTGAAATTTTTGGCGAATATCTCTTTTAGGGATACCTTGGCAATTGCAGACAGTTTACTACCATTTGTAAGATGAAATCTATTTCTTTATAATCAGTCCAAAACGTTTTATTTCTATGTGTTATGATACTAAGCTCAAACTACCTTGAGGGCAAAGGTAAAGAGTTCTTCCACTCATCCATCTCACATTTTCGCTTTTCGGTCCAAAAATAATGTTGCTTCACGTTTCTGGCGTAAATCCCGTTTAATTCCGCCATTTAATACATGCTTAATATATCCCATTTTTTTCTCCTCTATCCCTCTCTGTATTTATGCATGCATAGTATTTTTTGTGTCTGGGCCGGTACGTCTGCCCCAGAATTCTCTCACCTCCCCGTGTTCTCTTCTTTCGTCCACCAGGGGGAGGGGTGTTGTGAGAACGGGAGATACAGAAAGGAAGTTTGTGGGGGAAGGGTGTTCCACCCTCCCGCTCCCTCCCCGGAATTTTCATTTTTTCCTTCATCTCTCCCTCTCTCGCATGATGTGTGCAACCTACTTTTCATTCCGGGCCACTCCCGTTGCAACACACGCGCCAAAAGAATTTTTTTTTATCATTCTGTAATCCTTCTGCCACCGCCTGTGTGGGGCGGCCCCCATTCTCCCTTGCCCATTCTCTCTCCTTTATCTCCTTTTACCCCTTCTTCTCCTTTGTCCTCTTCCCTCACTTCCTTCCTCTATCCATTAATTCTTTTGTCTTTCATTCTCAGCGAGTAAAGGGAATAGAATAGAATAAGTTTTATTATGCTCTAGGTTTCCCCATAAGAGCAAAAATAAAAAACACATCAAATTCTGCTTTGAACGAAAAAATAACAAAAAAATATATGTACCTGGCCAACATCTCACAGTGACGAAAATAATTTCACTGTCACAGATTATTAACACTAAGTACAAAAGTAAGTATAATCATAGAGTAAAGATATACTCTATGGTATAATATATAAAAATGGAAAATATAATATCAATAATAGAGAGATAACAAACAAACAATAATTTCTCAGATCATTTTGGAAACAAACAATTCTATAACAGGATACAAATGTCAATTATTGGCATATATGCTGCTTATAGTAATAAGTAAAAAGTTTTTCTTTAAAAAACAGCGAGAAGAATTTTTTTTATAGATAATGGCAAGGGATTCCAGAGATTAGAACCAAAGATGAGAAATTATTTAAGGTATGTATTTGTCCGAGGTATAGGGCAGAGATGTAGGGCTATAAAAGTTAGGAGGGGTCAGTTCTAGTGGTTCTAAGAACAGAGACTGATTTGGATTTGAACATGGAAAAGAGAAATATTGGATATTTATTGCAGAAGAGAGTGAAAAGAAATGACCCAAGTAACTATTTTGGGAGTCGGGTATGTTTACTGCTTCGGCCTGACAACGTTTAGGTTGCGGGATCGATTGTTATGCTGATATCGTAGAGGTTTGGCTCGTACTAAATTGGCTTAGTATTTAGGTTGAGACATGGTTAAATTAATTATACTTTGTTTATCGTCTTTTAAATAAAGCGTGCATAGCGTTGAAACAGGTTTAATTCACTCAGAATAAGTGTGTAAAATACGCAGCCTAATTTATTTAAACAGCTAAGAAACTGCATAGGATCTCCACCTCTTTTGCTAGCCAATCTCTATTCCTAGTCGCCGCAGAGTTTGTAGTCCGTCGACCTGTCATTCTATAGGTCATGGGGTCATAGGGCGATATGGCCAGATATGCCCTCGAATTGAACTGTAGTTCGACGGTGCCATGTATCCATATCTTATGGAGTACCATAAAACCTAACTCTTATTATACGCTCCTGCCTACTGTCCTCCTGTCTGCGTCGCTTATCATTGGTAATTTCTTATTCGCTTTTGCATGCTCTCCCTTTGAAATTTTCTTTTGAGAAAACTTTTTCACCTTAGTTTTTACATTATATTTCCTCTGAAAACTATACTTAATGCGATATTCAATCATATTTCAATGTCTTTCAATGCTTTCAATTCCTTGTACGTCTTTAAAATACTCAGCTATTTCTAAGTACGTTCATGAGAAAGCTTGAGTAGAAAGTTTGATGCATATCTTCTTTTATCCAATCGTTTTCTGAAAAGATAAACAGAATCCCAATTAAATGGCATTTTACTCTGTATCTTTAATTGCGAATCATTTTGTAAAATAATCCTGCGAAAAAGGCAATTGGCTGGATTTTCGTTCAAATAATTTTTCTGCTCTAATTTCCTTAGGTTTCTTCTGAAGATTGTTGCATAATTATGTTTATTGTCTCATAAAATAGCTGCTGTCATGTACAATTTTTCCGATTTTTCATTTATTGAGAGCAATACACTCGATATTTGGTAAACATTTGGGTTTTTTTTCTCAATTGACATCGTATTTCTCAAGTAAAAATATTTGAGATACATGTTTCCATGAAACGTGAGATATGTGTTCTGTAGTAACTCCTAGGTTCATTTTAATAGGCAAAACCGCAAAAATACATCATAGCTATAGGAATTTTATTGATTTCAAGTTACTTTGGCGGAATATACTAGTAAAATATTATCAAATGCTTCTTTATATTATCCTGCTTCCATGTTGCCTCCTCTATTTATTCGCCATCTTAGCTCAATTCCCAGATCATTTTACTCCTTCAACAATAATCTTTCGCCTTTCTTTCTCGTTTTTCTGAAATTTTTCTCTTCAGTATGGCACTCCGGTTCTTATCGTTTATTGCTTCTTCATCTAAATACCTTTTAAACTCCTCTAGGTTCCTAGCATCTCCCCCTCTTTCTTCCTTCACAATCGTCTTTTTATGTTCTTGTGTCTTCGACCTATTATGGTCTTGTATCTTTGACCTCCGCGTCATCTGTTTGAGTAAAGACCAGTCTCAACTATTGTTGATTGTCGTTCAGTTGTGCGCGCGAGGCATAGGAAGATAAAATCTATTACGAGGGGGGGGGTGAAAATATTGTGTACTTTACACGATTACTCGCCTGTATTGCTTGAATTCCTATCTGCATTGGGTTTGGCGGCCTTCCTGTAACGGGAAAGGCTCGATAAACACGATAAAAGGGGAATAAAGAAAATTTTGGTACCATTGGGTTTCAAGCCGAGCGATAAATTACCTTTTATTTTTTTGGGACGGTAATTGCGAGCGGTTCAATCGTACACCCGGTGCCAATTGGCAACGTGATCCCCAATCAAGAAAACGAGGCCATGGCACTTGAAAGATTCCGATGCCATGACGGGTGATTGGCCTAATGGCGATTGTTGACAGGTTTATAGGATGAAATAGTCTGTATCATTAGTTTTTCAACTACTGTTTTTATGCCGCTGCAGATTTCATCATTTAATTTCAAAACTCAATTTTGTGAAGTGGTGACTAAATTTCTCGAATCCTAGGTATCAATATTCGCCAAAAGCTATTCTGGAAATGTTATTTACAACACAGCCTCTTATTGTGTTGCATAAATTTCCCGCAAAATTCTGAGCTAACATTATCGTTGCCCAGTCACATCTACGCCATGACTCTTCGGGTGTTCCATATCTCCTATCTTCCTTCAAGATGAGTTTCACATTTATGTCAACTTTTTTGGCTCTTTTTTCGTCAGAATGCCAAATTAAATTTTACTGCTAGATCCATTTGAAGCCAAAAGTTATTTCACTTGCAGTATGGTGCTATTTTTCATGATTAACCAATTAGTTAGGCTACATTTTACAATATTGACTTGAAGGTAAAAATTCATTTAAACCCATATGAGTCTGGTTGGAAAGTTTTTATTCATATGAGCTAACGGAATTTATATAAATCTCTTCAGCAAATATATCGTTCAGCTTTTCCACGTCCCCTTTATTGCTTCCTCCAGTCAACAACTTCTTATTTAGATTGTTCATTTTTTCCTTATATCACATAAAAAAGTAAAGAGTTTTTTGAAAACCCTGTATGACATTTTCAATCGGTCGTATTTCTGTTAAGAGCTAGTTTTTGCCAGATCAGCGTAACTTAATCCGGATATTCTAGCGAAAATCAAACCTATGACATGATGGTTTGAAGCTTGATTGAGCCGAATGTCAGCTTTTAGTCCAATTCGAACTGTTTGATCAAGGCCAAGTAAAATATCTTACACTAGAAAAACTTTGAAATTTTGATGTTTCTCTAAACCTGTTGAAAAACCTAGTTATTGTTTTATAAGACCTGGGTGAACATTTTCTGAGCATGATATCCCATGTAAATATGCCGACCGGTAAACATATTGACAATCGATGTAGGAAATATTCTAATTCCTAGCACTTACTGAAACTTACCTTATTGAGATGACTAAATCACCAAAACCTCCAAGGTACAGGAAATTATGAATGCGAGACGAGCATTTCTGTGGTAAAAATCTTATACAGGTACCTGTAATTATTGTAAATGAGAAGGAAAATTCAAAGAATTGCCAAAAAGGCCAAGCATTAAGTTAAACGGTGTCACCCACTAGTGATCTCACGAGTAAGATGAATAAACTGAGAACAAAATCTGAGCCCAGAACCCTCACTATCGCATCGAGTGCCCTGTGCACCATGCATTCGGTGCAATATCGACGGTTATTGGGTTTGTTTTCAAATTACACTCTTTTCAAATATTTTTTTACGTTGTGAATTTCACGCATTGAAGAAGAAAAATGATGTGTACAAGTACATATAATTACGGTAAAAAATTACTCTGCGATGGAGGCATACGGATCGTGTAAGTAACTTTTCTAAAGTGCAGACGAGAGGTATAACACGTAAAAATATTTCTTTCAAATCCAATTGGTCAGAGGACAAAATTGTGCATCGTTGACGTAGCGTTTGGAAAGAAAATCCCTGGCAACGAACGTTAAGGGAGGGAGATTTTCCCCCGATTGGTAGTATACTTCACTTAATTAAGCCCCGAGCACTTAATCTTCCGCTCTCTCCCCGCGGCCAGGCATGGCGCCACTTTCCTTCCTTCCACGGCGGCCGCGTCCCACTCGTAGCGGCTCATTTATTGAGAGCGGATGTCTCTGTGTTAAAGTATGGGAGGGGGGGAAAGAGGAGCGTGAGGGAGTTTGGAGAGGGAGGGGTTGTTCCCTCCCCCCTCCTTCCCCCCCCCCCCCCCCCGTCGGCGCGCGGCACTGCAGATGCACTCGAATATAACCGGGTCCGGCGACGACGACTCCCCGGCTAATGGAAGCGAATGATGCATGCCGTCTAGAGTCCTTTCGATGAGGGAGCATATCTCTGCTGATTTGTGCCCCTGGGGCGAGTGCTTTAACTTCGACATCGAATCAATCACTATCTGCTGCTAGCTGTCTGGAATTGTCCTACTGGGCTCCTGGGAAGGTAATCCGAACGGAAACATTCAGTCCGTATCCGAAAAAATTAAAGAAAGGAATAAATTGTTATTTCTTTGTAATATTTTTATATCGGGTAGTCTGGAATATGTATGAATATATAATTTTGAGGAAAACGCGTGTATCATTCTTCATATTCCTCCCGTTAATCAGCTATGCTCATTGCTCCTGACAGCGGCTACCTTGTAGAGGTAAATTCCTGAACCTTGGATTCTGTTCCCTCTTTCTTAAAAAAAGTTATTATTCGAACCATCCTTTACCGCTTTTAGTTTAATTATGAAAAGAATTGACAACCTAAGCTCTTCGCACATTGGATGGTCTGGGTTTGATTCTCGAACAGTCGGTTGGTCTTGATCGGAATTTGCTTGTCTGAAATCTGCATTATCCCATCGTTTAATTCCCTTTACTTTCATTATTCCAATTTCATTGGTCTTTTTTGTATTCCGTCCCCTTTTCCTTCTTTTCTTTCATGCTAAAGATGAGTATTTCACTTCATTTGTTCAGAAATGGGACTAAATTTCACCCGTAAATACCGTCAGTTCCTGAAGTATACCCTAAATCGGTTACATTTTTTACTGAAATCGGTCTTTTTTTATCTATTTTATAGATATTATGTCATAAAATTACTCATTATTACACGCAAAGCCCAGAAATAAAGAGGAAAATGTCATTAGTACGTACAGATGAGATGGACACTACCTACATGTACTTCTACGTTTGATTAAGCCGATAGAAATACAGATAAGAATTAAATCTATTAGTCGTGCCTTAAAATTCCTTCAATTCAGACGGCGTAGAATACATGATCGAAAACCCTCTGGCTTGAGTATATGAGTCAAGATAAGTGCCAAGTTACTTATTTTTTATTATTCTACCCAAAGTCCTGCTTTCGATTATAAAACGGGTTACCTATCAAAACACAAAACTAAGATTCTAAATATTTAGACTATTGGAATAATCTTCTAGTACGTAGATTATTCCACCCAATATGTTTTTAATTATCGTAGTTGTATGACCGTAGGGCCAGATTCAGCACCATTTGCGTGAAAACTCCGCATTTTGACTTCAATTACGCTCATTAACTGGGCAGTAATTCGCTAATAACTTTAGAAAATAGTTGGTTAAATGCCTATTTTTATTCTTTTTCCTAGGACTTTTCACTTAATATGAACAGTTCTCATTAAAAGCTTAAATATGCTTTCTCGTTCAAGTTTACGTTTTTCTGCAGTAATATGAGCAATCTCTATTGGATCACATATGAAAACTCCCACTTTCAAGACTAAATTACAGTATAACTGGCGTGGAAATCGTATTTTGTTCCCTTCTCAATTTATAATAAGCCCTTCTAAGATGCACTTTACAATTTTTTAGGAAGTCTGTAATAAGTGACCCTGAGGCCAGAGGTACCTTACGGCCATGTTTAATGCGCTAAGAAATACGAGACGACGTCCTTTTTCGATTGCGGGATTGCAGATTTCAAAATGCATTTCTCTCTCTTTCGATTGAGATGGGATAGTTTCCCCCGACGTTTTAACGAGTCACCTCGGAATGCTCCACCTCTTCGCCCTCCTGATTTCCACTTCATCGTGCGCGCGGAATGAGACGCACCCTCCACCCACCGCCTTTTTATTTGCACGTCGTTCATTGGCAAATTGCCTCTTATCTTTTACGGGTACCAACCGACCTACGCAGGGCACTCGCAAAAATTTCGTAACGAGCTCTCCTTCCCGATACATTTTGGCAGTCGATTAGAAAATCGAACTCATATTAATAGCGGTGAATTGCGGCAGCGATCCTCGAAAATTTCACCGCTCATTTTCCCAGGTGAATATTCATGAACTCGACAGATGCGTGAGTCGAAACTTTAAATAAGTAACCATCTATCGTGATAAGGTATTTTCAATCCTTTTTTAGGAGGTTTTAGTCATTTTACCGTCTAAAAATACACCGAAAATTTTCTCTTTTGTTCTTAAAAAAAATAAGTTATATTTTTTAAGGAAATTCGATCCTTGAATGTTATTGTAATGAGGAGGGACATATGAACTTCAGCGGTAGGACGCAAATCTGCGTGTTACTGTAATGAGAAGTTCACAGATGGCGCAAGAGATACTCGAAATGAGATAGCTTCAAAGGACTACGCCCCGGATGAAGGGAGTACGAGAAATTATTCATCCCGTATTCCTCTCCAAAAAGAAGTTGAACGCATAAGTCACATTTTCATCTGGAGTGAGCCATGGTATGCGAAGTACTTCTGACAATTTTCCCTCTGTCTCGCTTGCTTCACAAAACACTGAAATCGAGTCGCTTTGCATTTATGAAACTCCTCCCGTCTCGTCTGTTAACTCTCTGAGTACTGGTGGATAATTTCCCCTGTCAGTTACGGTTAAATTCAACCAACTTTAAACGTGAAACCCTTTCAAACCTTATAGAATATTCATATAATATATATAATTCATTTTTCTCCGTGTTACCATTCCACGATTTGGATTCACAGCATCAAAGATCGTTGTATTTTAACCCCTCTGCATGGTCTAGAGCCGTCAGGATAATAACTGCATGTAGAATTTTGTTTCCGTGGTTTTAACGCACCAAATTCTCCAAGAGACATTTCTATGTCTTGATGTAATTCAAATACAAGAGCAGTTGTGTGCGTCTGCTATATTTTTGTGCCTGTTTTTCTCTTTTTGATTTTCTACACGTTGATCTGTTATTGTTTTAATTTTTCAGTCAATAACTCTCCCAGCTTTTTTTACATGATTCCTTCTCAAAATGCTGAAAATCTGGGGCATATTCAAACCGGAGATTATGTTATTGGCATACAGTCTGTATTAGTGTGTACCCAGTATAAGTTGTTAGTGATCATAGTTTTCAATTCTATCTTAGAGTTAAGATTTCTTGCAAGAAAATTTACTCAAAACAATCATGAGTGAGCAGTTTATGGAGTCTATTTATAATTCTTGTTACCGATTCTACTATAGTCTTGAAGAATTTAGTCATCCGACAGCTTTAAGTTCACCGCAGGATTGCAAATAGCCAGGTATCTATATGTTTCACTCGGGCTTATTCACTTCCTCCAGATTTTTAGACCAACTTGGCAAGCCTCCATTGGTTATTCTTGTTTGCTCCAAATTCTGCAGGATGTGCTTGTTTCTCTAAGGTGCCCTCCCCCACGAAAAACACTTCTCAACGACAAATCAAGTCAGCTCGACTCAGTACATGGTTAATCTCCTCTGCGCTGCTCAATTTTTCACAACATTAGCGCGTCTTCGTAATTGAAGATACGGTCATGTACTCAAGTGCCTTTTCCCCATTTGCTTGCTTTTAGAGCGTCAAAGATCCCTTCACCATTGTTTCATCGACCGTACCAAATATTGTTGGAGCTCAGGGCGAGTAGCAATTGGATTTCGAGGCCACTCCCAACCGAGTTCATTTCAAAAGGTGGGAAAATGTCGATAAATATCATCCCTTCAAAACAAAGCGCTGCGCAAAGAATTTGACCTGCGGCCGTGGTCATTCTGGTCGGCACTCCCCAGCAAGGATAAAGGTTGCTTACAGTTTGGCATTGCTCAACCAGTTGGAATGCAGGTAGTACATCAAAAGATTTAGTCACCCGGCGAAAGCATTGCAAGAGGTGAAATTTTGAGCTGTAAATAAATATAAAATGTATTTTCTCAAATCAAGGCTGTTTTCGAGTCAAAAATCAATCAAACCTTTTCATTACAAAATTTATGCCTAGACGCTAACCTTTCTCCTATTTTTTTATGTCATTCCTATGAAGTTAGAGGTCAGATTATTGGTTTTACTTTACAAAAATTTGAAATGATATAAAATGCGCTTTTACAAAAATTCAACTGTTAACTTTCCTTTCCAAACCAGATTGCGCACTATTTGTCATCATTTCCGGGATGTCAATATTTTTGGGGTTTCCATCCCGGAAATGTTGCGGAACAGGCTACATGTTCGAGATCGCTATTCATTATTTAATTGTGAACCTGAGATTGGTCTGATTAGTTGAAATACCTGTACATTCATATGCTTTTTTCATTCTGAATTGATTACATTCAGGCATTATATCTTGCACTCGCACGCTTGACCGCGTACCATGTCATTTACGTGATTTTAGCTGCAAACATGAATATGAATTAGTTTCAGGAATTTCCAATTTAATGCGCCAAAAGAGCGTGTTGCCCATGTTAAAAAAATTCACATTCATTTCATGGCAAGTTTATTATTTTTTTATAATCCTGATGAACTGGAAAAAATTAGTGGCCCTTAAATGTGTATTGTCGATGTAAATTTATCCAAGGCGTTGTGCATTTTTGAGTGAAATATCAGCTTTTTGCTCACGATTAGGTCAGTCCCCCGGAATGGCTACTGAAAAGTCTCTGGGACGTAAAAAAAACCCGACCCCTCAAATCCAAGGGAAAGAAAGCAATATTGCCCATCTAATTCTACCAAGCGATGCATAGACTTAATATTGCAATGATTAATCACCATGATTTTGCATAGCATGCGGACGATAAACAACGTTCATTCGTGGAGCAAAGAGTGGGGGCTAGAACTTAATCTGAGCAAATGCACGGCGGTGCATTTCTTGCGTAGGTCGTACAACTATCCCCATGTATATGTTGTGGATGGCGTTAGCATAAATGCGACAGATGAAGTGAAATACCTGGGAGTTACGATAACTTCGAACCTATCGTGGGGGACACATGTAAGAAATATTTGTGGCAGAGCCCTGAAGAAGCTAGGATTTGTCAAGCGTGTTGTGGGAAGATTTTCGGATGATAAAGTGAAAGAGAGGTGCTATTTCGCACTCGTCCGGCCACACCTTGAATATGCAGCGAGCATATGGGATCCGGCGGAGAAAGACCTAGTCCATGAACTTAATAAAATACAAAGGAAAGCTGCGCGATTCGTCAAAAACTGCTACGGCCGTACAGAAAGCTTTACACAGATTTTGAACGATTTAGGGTGGGAGCCGCTAGAGACTCAGGCTACGCGCTAGGCTTAGATTGCTTGAGCAATTGATAATGGATATCTTTCAGAGCGACACGGAGAACATCATAATAGAACCACATATTTCCAGGTCCGACCGAATCGATTAATTAAGAGAGATATTTTGCCGAAGGGATAGGTTTGGGAATTCGTTTTTCCCCCGAACAATTAAGGACTTTAATAAATGCTAGGCGGAACTTTTATTTTACTTTTTTTTGTTGACGGCTGGTGTCCCAGCATCCCCCGCCACACGCCTTTTGAGGCGGCTTGCGGGGTATTATGTAGATTAGATGTAGATGTATATTATTTTCTTCTTTGTACCCAAAAACTCCATAGCGTTTTCACCCCGGCTCGTTCCACTGCTTGCAGAAAGAGATTATTCCCAATTGGTCCATCATCTCGCCTATGATAATTCCAATCTAGTTGACGTATCAAATTTCATCAAGATAGTTACAGTGAAGTTTTCCTAGAACATGATCGAGACAATACTCTACTTTTATTTGATAATCAAGGCAGAGGTAATTAAATGAAACTAGTAAATAAAAATGAAGGAAAACTTCTGTATGATTCGATGTAATGACATATAGTCAGCCAAATACACATGTTTGAGTCTATAACTTAATTAGTATTTTCGTGGCGTGCGCTAAAACTTATTTCACATCCCCATTTTTTTTGCTTTTCTGGAAAAAGAAACTCTGTGTGCGACGAATTTTTCTTTAATTATTGGAGAACATGCAGCAACTCTCCTAGGTTACATGCAAGGGTCATTCTGGTCGTTAGAACTGCTCCAATTTTTAAAATTCTGTGCTTCGTGAGCGCAGCACTATACCCCATGAATAACGTTTTCTAATTTTTGGATAGTATTACGAAAGGAAGTTGGGTAAATAGCTGACATTTTTGTGTCTTCAAATGTGAAATATGGTTTTTTACTAGGTCTACTTTATTGAACTTTATGTGAAATAATATATCGCTCAAGCTACCTGAAATCGCATCAGTGCTATCCGCGGGCTGATGTCTCATTCAATGATCATCTCTCCATTAAAACTGGCGTGGCTTAATCGCGTTCAGTCACCTGGTGCGTCCACAAATGACTCCCCTCGTTCCATGTATATATTTTCTTATATACGTCCCGCCCTGATGAACGATCAGTTCACCCTAATTTTCGGACGCGCTTGATGAAACAGCGGGGGGGGGGGTGGGGTAGTGGTTGGAGCCTAACCTCCTTTTCCGGTGGTTTCCCGCTCCCGAAGCGCCAATGGACGCTAATAGAAAGTGACTAAAACTGAATTTAATGATACAATTTTTCATCTTGTAATTCCCCTCTTTCTCTCACTCCAGCCTCACCCGACCTCCCCTGGGGGTGGCTTAAATCGACCTTCCCCCCTTTACTCATACGCCTTTCCCCCCCGTGACGGCCGTTAAACGAGATTTGTGACGACAGAGAAGCTACCCCTTCCCCCACTCCCCCCCCTCCCGTGCCGACGCCTGCCACTCCCTCTGTTGGAATGTGGCAGTACTAATTGTTGCGCATTTTCGCTCCGCGTTGCTCGAAATAATAATAATAATAAAAAAGAATTGAGGCAGGTGGGGGTGTGAGAGCGGGTTGGGGGTGGAGGGGGAATGCGTCGGGGGCTGCTCTTTTGGGGGGTTGGGTAGGAGGCGGCACTCGTGTGGGGTGGGAGGGGGAAGCCGTGGTGGTGGGGGTGGAGTTAATGGGTTGGGGATGGGCGGGGAATGAGTCCCGGCTTAGCGTCAAAAAATGCGCTCTGAATTTCCGACTGCGAGGAAAAAAAAAAGAATGACTACCCCACCGTTGCGCCCATTTTTTATGCGCGTTTTATTTTGAATTTTTTATGCATTATTCATTGATGTATTTTTATTATTAATTTATTTCGGTATTATTGTTATTTTTAATCCGAAAGCCTTCCACGTTTTCGCATCTCCGCTTTCGAGACCCAGAGCGATACTCTTCCCGCGGAAATGCCCATCCTTGACGCGGTGAAAGTGCAAGTACGTAAACCTGCCTCCTCTTCATCTCTTGGCCTGACACAAGCGAGTTTAGTAGTAGTATTAAATTACAGTTAATAGAGAAAATCTAGAAGATAGAGTCACCGTCAAACTTTGGAAGTGTAAAATTTTGCTATCTGAATAAGCTATTCCCTTCGATCTGGGAAGTGCGATCTCCAGTGCCGAAAGAAATAAGGACGATTAGCACAACTGCTCAATTAAGTTAGAATTGTGAAGAATCGTTTTCATGTAAAAAGGCCCATCCTAGACTTGAATAATGGCTAGCTGCCGATGCTGAGCATGATGATGTAATAACTCATAGCGTAAAGAGGCCCAGCGTAGAGTATATTTATAGGTAACACCATCCCTTTATTCATTTTACGCCTCACGACACGGCTGCAATGCCATTCCCGCCGATAATCTATCCGCACTTCACTGGGGATTAAGATTTCAGCGCTCGACGTATTGAAGTCGGAGGAATCAGATATTCCATTATCTCATCGAATGACACTTTTTAGGTCGCTTTTGTAAATATAGTTCTCATCGAATGTTGAAGGCCTCCTGGTGTGCGTTTTACGCGTAAAATCGCACTACATTGAGCTCTCAGTGGTGGAGCCACTCCCTAGTCATCTCATCAAAATCTAAGAATTGCTCTCATTGATAATTATTTCGGATACCCTTATCTCGAATAAATGTCTTACTGTGAATATTGTGACAATTGCAATCACAAATATAAAACGTTGGATGATGACTTTTATCTAAGCACTACTAAATCCACTTACTAACAGTAGTAATATCCGAAAATAACAGAGAAAGTAAGCATTCATGGTCATAAAATGTAACCACAAAATCATTTTTAATTTATTCAATGTTTCTGTACTTCAATATAAAAAAACGACAGGAGTTAATTATAATCATACCTGCACATTTCCCACCATTTAGGAAATCAGTGTCCTTGTTTCATGTCGCATTACAAGTGAACGTGACATAATGTTAATTTTATCCGTCATTTGTATTGAATGAGTGATAGTTGTACAGGATAATCTCTGAGCAAAAAGATTTAGTCCTTTCTCCTTGCTAAATCACATGGGATTAAACTGTGATTAATTGCCATGAAATCAATATTTATGCATAAAATAAATTTTGTCGTCTAATTCGTGGAAATGACAAGCCGTTTTGGAGTGTGCAAACAATTATTTGTAAAGATTTATATTTGTTTATGGTGACTTCATATGCTTGTATGTAATTATAACGCCAATAGCAATCAATGCAAGGGATTTTTCATGTAGCTGAAACAAATATTTGCTCTAGAGAAATTTTTAGAAATTAGTCTCTGTACCATCGTACATATTACACGTATGGTTTATAATTTACTGTTCGTTTTGTGATTTACTGCTCTTCCTACTTCTACTAGTGCATTGTATTTGATACATGACCTGATAAACAATCTGTCTGTAAAACAATATGAATTAAAACTCTTGATGTTATTTAATTCGTTACAGTGCGTATTGTCGCTGAATCATTTTGTACTTACGTTCAATTATGGATAATAGCTGTGTTATTTTGCTGCAATTCTCCCTTAATTGTGTACTCCGATGAGCAGTCATAAAAAGAAAAGCCTTTTAGTATTAGCTTCATAAATCTTACCGCTGAAGGCTGTTTCACGTGCTTCTCATGACCTTAGACCCAGATCTATGTCACACAATGAACTCGCTCGAGCGGATTATGCAATACGACGTTCCCGCTCATACAGTGTTAATTGTCCCATAACTTCCTTTTTTACATAAACCCGTTGAGAACATTCGTGCTTCATATCTCAACCTGAATATCAATCACGCAAACACCTCAAGAGGGCTGTGTAACTAGAGTGGAAACCCTGGTATCGTGCCCTTGGCCTTATTCTTTTTCTTATGGGAAATAAACCACTGTGATATCAATTTAACCGATGTTTTTTTAAAGCTACAAGATGAGAACAAGGCTTTGGGAAATAAATCTGACACTTTCAATTTCATTTCGTGAGGCCGACCCGTTGGGTAATCAACGGTGTTTGCAGCACCAAGTTTCACAAGACGCTTTCTCAAACGCAGTATAACCCTCATTTAGGTGCATAGCTTGCAATTCGCGTACATGGTTGGTCGGGTGAATCGCCAGCGATCTAATTTCACTCATATCGACCGTTTTATTTGGAATATGTAAATGAGTATTCATTGCCAATAAATAATTCCATATCTATCTCTAACTGCTGTACCTATCCCGTATATGAAGTGAATATATTCCTCTTCCTTCATCTAACCATATTTTTGCAGCTGAATGCGTAATGCCTAGATGCCCCACTCCAGTTGCTCCTTTAGGCGTGGTTTATTTCGTTTGATACCTATCCGTGTGATGTACCTGTAAAAGAAGAGGGAACTGGATACAAGCTTTCTAATTTGCGATTTAGTTAGTTGAGAAATCTAGTATTATTGTCGCAGCTTTTTATGGGAGAAATTTGGGATTTATTTAAAGGTTAATTTCAAAAAGACATCACTAGCAGCACAAGGGGCATTTCATTTACTGCTATTAATCTAATTTATATATATTTTATCAACAAAAGTGATGAAGTATATCGACTGCTGCTTTTGAATTCAGCTCGCTAAATGAAATGTTTCACGGCAAAGGTGTCTAGCTTGTGCGCTGAAATGGTCATATCTCTCTTCGTGATATCTAATTATTTATACAGTAAAGATAAATACTTCCCTGACTCTAATTAACTTACTGTATTTACAAGTTTAAATATTTGCTATAGCAATTGACGAAATTTTTTAGTAATTATAACGGTAGGCAGCTAAACGAGTATTTCTAAAATGGAAGACCAACTAATGCCTGTAAAGTCGAGCTATCGAGACGGTTTCTTAAAGAGTGGTTCATAGAAGTAAGTTATCTGTAGAGTTTACGAATAGCTGTCCCTTGGAGTAGGCTAATTATTTCTCGACTATCCTTGAGGAAGGAAGATAGCTGAGGCTGACCATTCAAGCCGCTCTTTAGATTTGTCGAGTACGGGAACCATACCACGCTACGTTTTCCGTCTCGAATGTGAGTTGATGTAAGTTCCTTTATCTCCCATTTTTTCTGATGGCTATATTTTCCATTTTCATCATCTCCACTGGTCATTCGATCCAAAGTGGTTGACTGCAGCCCTCCATCCTTCCCTTACCCCCTGTTTGTCCTTTCTTTGTACTTTATTCTTTATTTTCCAATGAATTTATCCTTCTTGCCTTCCTCTTGGAACTTTTCCTTCTATTATTCTTTCAGTTTCATTCTTCAACAACCCGTTGTGCCTCAGAGCGTTCCCAAACCATCTGGTTCCTCTTTTCTGTATGGTGTTCCATATGGTCCTTTCCTCTTCTACTCTTCTGTACACTTCTTCATTTTATATTTTATCCGTCCATTTGACCTTACAGACTTTTCAGGTCAATATTTATGTTCTTATAATCCATGCTTCCAATCCGTGGAGTGCCACGCTCCACACTGTTTTCACATAATACCCAGGGCTGCCTAACGTATACTTTTTCCGTCATAATATTTCTGAGTACATATAGATAGGTAGGCAAAACCTCTGCTTTTTCAGTTTCACGCTTGTATGTTATTAATTTTCGTTCAAGCCTTAAACGCTTGCATGCAATTCCTTGTTACAATTCATGAAGGAACTTTATGCTGCTGTATGCTGCTTTATACTGCTGTGTAGGGATATATCTCGCAGTTTCATTGTTTAAGTACATATCATGAGATCCTTAGTCTTTCAGTAGCCTCTACATCACACCTTACCCAACCTCCTAATTAGGTACTTGGTCTAACGAAATTTAGTACCTTTACTAGCATAATGGATTTTCTCCAATCGTTGTTATCTCAATATTAGTATTCATGAAAATCTGCCATGAGAGACTTTTTGAGGTTTTTTTTCAAAATTTTCCTTGATTAACTAAAAAATGCATGGGTTTAATGAATAATATTCTTCAATTGAAAGAGTTGCGTTTCGTAAACCATGTATTTCCATTTGTTCTGTTCGAGATCAACCAGATGGCAGCTTAATCCGAATGTAACAAAAAATCTTGGCCTTCTTTTGGAATATTCTGTGGGAACTGCCTACCTTTAAACACCTTTCCGCCGACCCAAAGGTCGAAAATTAAACAATGGGTCTCAAAAGTGATTAATGTGAGTCGACCGGAATTTTATATTCGGCCTTTCTATGGCGAACAGGAAGAAATTGAGGTAGTCATATCCCATTTGTTTAATTTTTTAGGGCATTTTTCGTTCGCCGTGACAGAAGCGCGAAAATTGCTGGAGCTTCCAGCCTGCTTTTGCACGCCGTGCTCTCCGACCCCTTTCCAGTTTCCAGCATATCCTCGCTATTGTTAACAGTTCCAGATATGGATTGAAATCAAATGCGAAAATGATTCTCTCATTCATTCAGCTGCCTTGCTGTCGCCTTTCTCCTCTCCCTTTCTAACTCGCTTTCATTTAATGATCTACTTTCCCCCCTTCCCACGCTTCAACACCCTGCGCCCCCCCCCCCCTACCCCCAACCCCCCCATCCCTGTCCTTCACAAGCCATTTCGAACGTGCACGACCCCTCTACCAATTTCCTCGCCTGTGCCATTCACAGTCTCCGAACGCGACCTAATGGAATCGACATTTCGCCAATGCGTTGTTCGTAATTGGAAAGAAAATGGCTGCCACTAGCGGAGAAGAATTCAATTTTGACCGCATGAGTGCGTGGGGGTCGTATTAGGCGGGAGTATGACGTTCGTCGCGGGACGTTTCGTCAGAAATGAAGCGAGAGAACAAAGGCTAGCCAATTTTTTTTTGGCAAGAGCTGCTAAGCCGCTGGTTTTAACCGTTAGGTCAGCGACATTCATTATGGACCTGCGTTTAATATGATGTACATTTTGCAGCCTATAGTGCTGCGGTCGCGTTTTACTTTGAATTCCTATTCTGCTAAATGTAACGGAGCATTATTAGCTACCAGCTGTCTTCCGCAGGTGGCCCCTCGTCAATGGTCTTTTTTCTCTGTATATCTACCCTTTTGGAATTTAATTTTCAGCTATATATGGATATCCCAAATTTCCACGCACCATCGCTTCGGCTAATCTTCCGAGGTTGATTGCTTATTTATTAATCTGGACGTTCCTTCTACGTAATTTATCTCGTTCGCTCCGTCAAGATCGAAAAAAATAAATTGCTGGCCTACAATGGAATCTTCATTTTGTTGCTCTCTTCTTCCCTCTTTTGTCTCGTTCCATACCATTGCATCATCTTGAATATGTGAATATTATATCGCTGTCGGTGAATTTCCTTTATTCTAGACAGTGTTAATGCATTGCCCGTGGTGGTGGCTCGATCGTCAGGTTTAAAGCAATACTTCACTCGCATATTCAGATCAATTATTCCAATTACTTAAGTGGTGAATAAGATATCGTTTTGCATTCATCATTGCCATTATTAATTCTTTGATTCTTAGTTGTTTCTCCCCACTCCAATCTGTTTCGTAAGACCAGGATAAGATCAAGATCCTTTGATTCCAGAAAAAAATACTACTTCTTAAGTTTTGCCTCACCCGCCTGTCAGCCATGCCCTGTCAAACTGGGTCATATATTGATCTGTCCTCTTCTCCTCTCCTTTATGCTTCTACAATCTCTGATATCTGTCATTTCAGCTAGCGTGCATCTCATTGATATTCCCGATCCTTATTAAAAAGTATCATTGAATCGCTAATGGAAATTTTAGCAGTTAAATATTTGCTCTGGAGTTTTAACCGGCAATAGTTATCCTTTTGAAAGTAGTAGTTTTATCCGTAGTATCATGTAAAATGTAATTCATTCATTGGTCGTTGAATCCTAAGATTGGTTGACTGCATTCCTCCACCCTTCCCTATCTAATGCTAGTTCCCTTACCTCCTGGTATCTCTTCCTATATACTTTCCTCTTTGTAATGTAATAACTAACGTAAATGCCAAGATAAATGCATAGACTATTCATTTCGTATTCAATAATATTTTTAAATGGAAAAATATCGTTTTTCTTCGCCTTTATTTTGGATGCCTCATAAAAAAATATTGACTCTCCGTATCTTTTTTGAAACTGTGAGCATTAAAGTATGTTTTTTTCATTTCTCTCGCAGTTTTCGGAAAAAAACATTAACCTCGTACTGAGATCCTGATGTTTAGGATGTAATATAAGTTGATGTTTGACTTAGTGAATATTTTTTATCCCTTTCACCGTAATTATCAGCTTTGGCGGGAACAGGATGCTTCTTCTTCAATCACTAACGTCTTTGGTTCTTCTCTTTTTCAGCTTTCGGCGCAGCCGAAGGTTTCTCGGCGCTCGACAGAATAGAGATACGTCCGTGGGGAGTAGACGACGACGATGATGGCGTGTCTGCCGTCGGGGGCAACGTCGAACCCGAGGCCTCCCGCCTGCACAGTCACTCGAAGAGATTCAGCGGCCTCTACACGGGGCCCTACTTCGACCCGACAGTGCCGACCAACATCACGACGCAGCTGGGCACACACGCCTACCTGCCGTGCAAAGTGAAGCAGCTGGGGAACAAATCGGTGAGTTTAGGCGAGACGCGGCGCCGGACCAAACAAAAGACGACCTCCATCCGCTTACCCGGATTGTGCGCTACCCGCGGACGCAGGTTGGGTGACCACCGCCGCCGCCACGCTGGCGGAATAAGGAAAACATGATTTTGTCGCTTCGCCTTCGGTGCGAGGCGTGCTGATCTCATAATTCCTCGGCTTACGCGGTGATGACTCTGGCGCTGCTGGCAAGGATTGGTCCGGAGTGTAGCTGCTTAAGGATAAATTCTATTCTCGACTTTCCTGAGAATACCTATGCTGCCATTTCAGCTGCGTGCAGATTTATTGAGGCCTAAAACAAAGATTTTTTACCATCGCTGAGATGGTCTGAGCCTCGAAATACTCAAGATTTATCATTGCTCTCTTCTTTGACTATAAAAGTTAATCGCATGCAATGCAGTGCAATCTCCCTACCAGAAATGAGTGAACGCTGCTGAGTTATATGTCGTCTCCGGAGTAGCTAAAAAAAACCTTTACTATTCTTTATTATTATTTTGTTTACTCTTCTTTATTATATTAAAAACCTTCATTTTACTAGATTGCAATTTTTCGGATATTTCTTACTTTATTCTATTTCATATACAAATTCAAGTTTTGGTGGAATACTTAGCATCCATTGAATGTAAAATTGGCTATATTTTTCCTCAGTACATTCCTTTTTATACGACTTCGAATAATAGCAACAATAGACGATAGGCCAGTGAATTACATGTTAGAGCACTCTCACTTTTTCCCTCACATCTACATATTCAGGATTGACAGTCTATTTTACCAATCGGACTTCAAATTTAAATGACAAGAGTTTGAGTAAAACCTGAGTAATAACCAGCAACTTGGTTTTGTGACATCTATTCATTTGATTTTAAGTTAAAAAATTTATATACTTTTTATTCTTCCATAAACGTACGAAATTCTGTAAAACTGAATACTATTCTATTTAGACTTGAGATGAGATGGATGTGGTAGTTGATAATTGCGAACGTCGAAGTTAAGGTATATGTTTTTAGTGTTCATCGGAGCTCATTATCTTCCTACACACCCCACTTTCAACTATCGATTCTCGCTCCCTTCACATCACTTTCCACCTCTGCAGATGAGGGCCTCTTTGTGTAGTTTCGTGGCCCAAAAGGTTCCCACAAATTTTTCAATTATTATCACAGTTCATGATCACCCTAGTTGATTAAATTTCAAAATTACTTGGTGCTTTTTCACAGTGTTTTATTCTTAGTCAATCGGTTTCGTCACATGGCGATGATTTCGCCTACGCGACGAAACAGTTCGGCTAAGAATAAAACATTGAAATAGTGCCAAGTAATTTTGATATTTATTCAAAATGGGTTTTTATTAAGTAAAGCCCGTCACTATCGAATTTATCACCCTAGTTATTCTACCATATTGGTGCAGTCAACGGCATTCCTCATATCTACCGCCTGTAATTATATTTGTTCTATCCTAACTAAAACACCGTCCTAATCTCATCATATTTCCTACCCTCAATCACGCCCTGAAGCATATTAGTTTTTTCTTTCATTTTTTCCTCTTTACCGACTTTATCTTATCCATCTCTCTCTGTAATTACCTATCACCTTTCAAATTTCTTTCCTCCACTTGGTCTCCTTCTTTTTGAGTATTCTTTTCCCCATAGCGCAGTTCTCTGTCATAAAAATATAATGCATAAAATATGCATAATAACGCTCCTTTCCAAAAAACAAATTCAAAATGCCAAACTTGTAATTATGGGTCAATTGATCCGACTCTGTATAAATAATACATTCCTTATAGCTGTTTTTCATGCAAACTTCTTTCGCCTCGTGCAGATTTATTGGTTTTACCGGGGCCATGGTTCTGCGACCCTCAAGTTTCTGTTGTAATTAGGTGATTCTATTATAGCGGGTATTCATACTTATTGGTATTCATACTCTTTTCTCATCCTTCGTAGAACTTTTACTTAAGAGAGGCTCTCTCAGACTAAGAGACTAAGCGAACTGCTTTCGTCTATTTCCTCTCAGAAACTTACGTTTAAAGGTCATTGTTTAATGAGCATCAGTATTACTGGTTTAATATGTCACCATTATTTCGCCTAAAATTATACCAGTTTTCCTTGGGTAACTTGGGTTATAATGAATGTTTTTCTTGATTAGTGAATTTTGACAGTCATTTTATTTTGAGACTTCCGTGCTCACACACTTTATCTCCTTCAGTCTAATTCACGGTATGTGTCCATCATTTTAATTGACGCTTAATTTTATCACTGTGAATATCTTCGGGATATTAATATCGGAAGGGGCTCCTTAAATATCATACTACACCCCATGGGGCGGGGACTCACAGAATGCGAAGAAATGTGGCTAAGGAACGGAAACAAGGCGATTGTAGGAGGTGTGATGACGCTCGGATACCTCACAGATATGAATGATAAGCTCGACAGTAGTGATAGAGTGAGTCGCTTTCGTCCTCTATCTCGTGGACTGTCAAGGAAACTTACGTATGCAAATGTGGAATAAAAATAAAAAGAGTTGGCGAATCAGATTGAGGAGAAGATAAGGGAAACGGGTCTCGTGCATTAAAACTGATTAGATATTCATGCCACCGCGAGAGGGGGAGTCGGTATTTTCGCAAGTCAACATATACCAGCGTTTATGGCAAATTGACCTGTGTCCCTGTTAAATTTGATCATTTCGATTCTATGGTATTGAATAAAAAAATGTGGATACATAATTGGGTATCATCAGGGTTATTAGACTTATTTATGATAAAGTAGGGATGAAATATATATAAATACCAGGTGCTTAGAAGCTAAAATATATATGGTCTGTTTCCCATTGGCCTATTTGCGGATTTATAGAAATATATTTGCTGTTCGTTTTTATTATCATGGCATTGTCTTGGCCCTATATCACTCTTAAGTTTAGCATACCTCCTGCTTATTTTAATTCTATCTAAGATATATTTTCTCCCCTGAACGTACAATTTTACATTCCATAAAGCCTTCATGTGCGGTTCTTGTGCCATTAAACGATATTGTCGAGAGGACATGATGTTTCTCCATTCATGCCTCCAGTTTGACGAGGTTCTCGAAGGAAGATGGGACTTACTTGGTCCCAATTTCCCCCTAAAAAACTTATTTAGTCGATAAACATTTCCTTCGTGGATTAATGTATTCAAATATTGTAATTCCCGCATATGCTCTTGTACCAAGTGACCGCTCATAAGACAAGCATCCGAGTCCTTGAGTAGAATCGCGTGAATCCCCGCTCATAGTAGCTATTTTGGAAGTGGGCCTGGCAGAATTAACATGGTCTTTCACATATCCTCTCATGTTAAATTCGACCCTTATTTATTTGAAGTATTTTTATCGGTAAAAGGTGGGTTTTGTTGGAAGTCAAAAAATCTCCTCCCGGTTTTCTACACTTTCAGGGTACTATCAACCTCCGGTATTTCCTTGTTCGCCTCAGTATACGATTGACCCTTCTTCATCCCGTCCATGAAACTAATTTTCTTTCTTCCCTTTACTGGCTCACTCAACTCTCATTGTTTTATTATAGTCTTGGCAACCCAACGCCTCTTATTACTTCCTCCTGCCACCCACGCTGCCTGTCTTGGATTTCATTAAGAAGTTTCCTTTCCTCGCCCACCATTCTAAGCATTTTCTCGTTCCTCTTCCTTTCCAACTTTTTCATCCTTCTCATTCTTCAAACATATTTTCAGAAAATATAATGCGCGTAATGCTAAAATACGGCATTTAGCATCCAAGGATAAGGTTACAACAGTTACCCATGGGGGCGAAAACATTCGAGATAATTGGAATCACGTTACTAAGGAGTCGAGTCAGTTGATAATAAAGACCAGGTCGGGCTTTGGTGTGTTTGAACGAGTAAGATGGATGACTTACGCGCCTGAAATGTTGTTTACAGCGTCTCTACTCGGTATATTCCACACTATCAGCTATACTCCGGTTTTCGAAACCCAGCATGGAAAGGTGCGTGAGTTTTACGAGAGATTCAAGTCCACAAAAATCTCATACCCTCTGTCAATGCACCACATGATTCCTTAGTTGCGTGATCGAAGTTAGGGGCTATCCATAATCCACGTAGACACCAAACAGGGGTGGGGGGTACGAGTATTGTCAACGAAGGTCGGCGTTGGGGGGTGGAGGGGTTGAGGGATGTCTACGACGTAGACAACGGTTGACACCTAATAGTTTATAGTAAATTACAGATTATCATATCTACAAGAGTAGTTTTTCTTCTACTTACCTATATTATTTGTTATAAATGATGGAGAGTGTTCTTATGTCCATTTGAAACTATCAATGATCCAGCGAAACAATAAAAATTCTATCCGGAAAATAATACTAGGGGCGGAATCCAGTTTGGTCTTAGAGTTCATCAGATTATTGAACTTGCATCGGTGAGAACGTGGTATTTTTATACAAGTTGCAGAACACATTCACCTTTGTTTTAAATACAGGCTATAGAAAAACGCGGCCAAGACGCTGCGATTTACCGTTGACTTCATGGCCAGATAATAACTTTTTACCATAAGAGGTGTACACAGCGTTAATTTTAGAAATTGAAGATCAATAAGTGGCCGTATAAGTTAAAGCGATTGGTTGACGGCAACTAAGTCCTACTAGGATTGAGTAGCAAACTAGTTGCGCATCCATTATGAAATCACTTAGCTAAGCAACAATGATAGCGTTTATATTTGTAAGGGGCTGTCCATAATCCATGTTGACACCAAACAGGGGGGGGGGGTTGTTAACAAAAGGCCCTTTTGGGGGGTGAGGGGTTGGACGAATGTCTACGTAGACAATGGTCGAGATTATCATAACT
The DNA here is from genome assembly GCA_963169105.1 of Ceriagrion tenellum. Classification (NCBI taxonomy): domain Eukaryota; kingdom Metazoa; phylum Arthropoda; class Insecta; order Odonata; family Coenagrionidae; genus Ceriagrion; species Ceriagrion tenellum. The sequence goes on from OY720641.1 coordinate 113,175,224, forward strand.
ACAAGGGTAGTTTTTCTTTTACTTATCTTTCCTTAAAATCAGCCTTAAATTTCAGATAGTCCATGACAATCAATTAATAAACCGTTTTTAAACTTCAAAGCAAACGCAAAAAAAGAAAAGACTACGTGGACAACAGCAGGGAACGGGCAGGGGGTCCGGATGAAGTCTATGACTGTACACGATGGGGGGTGGGAGGGTCAAAAAGTGGCCTATTTTTGTCTACCTAGATCATGCACAGCCCCTTACCTGAAACCCCCCAGGAGGCGGGATTCTTCTCATGCCCGTATTTTTATCGCATCACAAAAACTACACTAATTTTCACGCATCGCCTCCACCAGAGCCTTCATGAATCCATAACAACGCTTCATCTTTCGCGTGAGGGTGATTTCCTTGCATCGCTCACTTTCAATTGCATCGCCGGCTCGTCCTCATTAACTTCGGCGGTCGAATTTCGCGGCGGCCTCCAGCGAAACTCTCCTGCCTTTGGGATCGCTCCACGAATGACATGGCGCGCGAACACCAAAGGCCAGCTATCAGCACGCGATGTTCACCGCCTGCGGAGAGCCCGAGGCGGCGACAGTAGCGGTCGGCTGCGTGCTCGAAAATAGACCTCAATGCAAATTCCCCACCCGACCGGTGCTGTAAATATTGACAGTGCATGAAAATTGCATTAGTTCGGGAAGGAGGACGACCGGGGAGGGGAAGTACGGAGCCAGCCCTAGGGCGGCGCACCAGCCGAGCGAGAGAGGCTGCAGTGGCGCCCTCGGCGTGGAAATGGCACCCTTCCTCCCTCGGCGGGGCCGCGTGCTCAGGGCGAGGCCGCGCGCTGGCTTAGGGGCAATTGCTTTGAGTCGCGACCGCCGCAAACTAGCGCGCCTTGCCGCTTGTCCTGCCCCCAAGCCCTCCCTACTCCACCTCTCATCTCCAGTCCCACGTGGCTGAATTGGTAATCTGATTACACATTCTGCCTCCGCAGGCTCAGAAAGCAAGCTGATGGTCTCGGATTTGTGGATGACCGACTCCGGTTGCCTCTCTTCGTCTGCACGCCTCCTGGACACTCCCATTCCCCGCTTTCAACGAGTCTTGCGCCCACTTAAACACCCTGGTGGTAACGGTTTTGAGTTGAGGCTCGGTCGATGAGCTTTCGGGAGAGCAGAGGGAAGTTGCGAACTTGTCCGTATGCACGCTTTGGTTCGTGGCTTCCGGCGCCCGCCTTGACCGGCGCCTTTGCCACGTGACTTGGGTCTCAGGATGGCTGTCGGGGGTAATTCCTGTCGAGATGACGGTCCCACCGCTCTCTCCCTCGACAAGCGGTGCGGACTAATCTTTGGGTCTATTAACGTGATTAAATAGGATCACCCAATAAATTGGCAGGATTCTTTCGTCCCGACCGAAATTTGTTTATAAATATCGTGACCTAAATATGCTGGGTGACCAAAATGACCTCCTTGGAGCTGGAATGATTCTAGCGCAATGATGCCAGCCGTAATATTTCAGTAGTTAGTCACATGGTTAAGCGTTTATTAAGTTAAGAGTTTAGAGGTAATAGAGCTTTACTATATTTTTATTATTTTTTAAAAATTATTCTATTCTATTTATTTTGCATTACATCAATTTTGCAATGCATTTGCGGATAATGTTTTAGAGTGATTGAATATAATAACGCTAAAAATTCAAAATTCTTAAATATTCACTATAGATCCTCAATATAATAACAGGTATAGTCCTGCTAAGCCTATGGCTTGTCAGCAGGTGCTGTTTTTAATTAAGTAATAAATAAATTCACAACATTGATCTGTCAGAAAAAATTAAAAAATTGTTAAAAACGTAAAATGTAATGAAAACACATAATTATTCACAAAGACGCTATTAAAGCATTAAATCAAATAGCATATGTACAAATTTTTTTATTAAACAAATGTATACAAATGTAAATATAAGTACAAATAATTTTTTTTAATCAAACACAACATTAATCCGCAGAAAACATTGAAAATATCGATGAAAAACCAAAAATGTAATTGAAACACATAAATATTCACAAAACACAATTAAAACTTTGCTATTAAATTATAACCACCTCAGGATATGTACAGTTTTTCATAATTACAAATGCACAACATTGATTAGGTAGAAGACTTATTTTAAAATTGTAAATGAAACAGATTTAATAGAATACCAGTTTTAGTCAACTGCATTACTGTTTATATAATAACCATTATTTCACTTCTTTCTTGAATGATGACATTTTGTCAGTTTCTCGAATTGACAGTAGCGATTTGTTGAATATCTTTGGAACAATGTACATTAATGAGCTCTTACCGTGGTTGTTATAGTATTTTGGAACTGAGTTATGAGATTAGATATAACAGAAATATAGCCTATTTGGTACCCGAACGGAGGTGTTTCTGATTACAAAGTCAGATAAAACATCTTTTATTTACCTCCTGATAAAGAGAGTAAAATGCACAAAGTGAACATCATCATTTCGACCTGAAGACGCCAGCAGGATGGCTGGAGAAACTGTCGTCATTAAAATTCAACACGCGGAGGGAAACCCGAAAGCTGATCTTCATATGAACATTATCATCATTATATCTTCTTTTATGACTCTTAAAAAAGCTGTTTTGGTGATTATTTTGGAGTGTAGGTAAAATTTTTTAGAGTAACTCAATCAAGTGGCCCTTTCATGAAAGTTATAGACTACCTTATGGTATTACTTATTCTTTGTGTGTACTGTTTTAAGTGTACCAAGAAGCAAGAATGAGGGCTTAAAATAGCTAAGAACAGTTGATTGAGATTTTCTGAAAGATGTGACCAATACTCCCAAGTAATATCCTTGAAAAAAATAAATTATGACGCTGGTGAAAATTACTTAACAAGCGATTAATAGATTGGGGAATGTCTCCAATTTTTATGAGAAAACGGCGTGGAAAGGTACTAAAAACCACTGATGATTACGATGATTTATATTGATAATATGTGAAGCTATGTAAAGTTTTCATTTGCCTCAACTTCTCTGCCACACCCCTGGTGTGTCCTATAAGTAATATCCTGGCCGCTAATGGGTTTCCAAAATGTCAATCTCGATGTATTTCACACCCAAGCTGAGCATACTTCCTATTTCTGGTCATTCAACCAGTTGCATTCACCCTCCCCCTACCTCTTTCGCGCATTTTAAATATTTGACTCCTCTCTCAGCCTTAATCATCCCCTTTTCATTAATCACCTCTTTAGTGTATCAATTTTTCGTATGGTTTCCTGATCAATAACTAAATATCTTTCTATGAAAGTGCAGTAAGACTTGAGTAAAATATATCTCTAAGAAAATTTGCACTAGAGCGTTAGGAACACTTCGTAAATATACCTTAGCATAATTTTGTCCACATTTTGTTGAGATATTTTTTCACGTGCCACTTTTCCTCTTTCAAAGTTTATATTTATCATGATTCTCTTGTTTTATAAATATTTCCATTGCCTCTCATAGGATTTTTGTGAATCGGAGATATAACGTAATTGTATGAGGAAGTAGGAGGAAAATTTTGAAAGGCTCTAGCCGGATGAAAATGTCAATAATTCCCCGAGAGCTTTAGAAGCAAAAAAATTTTATTAAATTTTCATTATCAGAAATACAATGTTTTCCGTATTTTTGGTCACTGTGACGACAACCAATGACTCTACTCATTGCAAAGTATTTTATAGTTCAAGTTTTTTATCAGCGTGTATTAATAAATTCGGTATTTTTTTAAAGTTCTCTCCCACTTTTCCGCGTTCCGGTCCGTTTTTTGGCATACCTTTCAAAAAACGAATTCTTATATTTCTATTACGTTTGTCGTAGCAAATGTGTTGAAAGACACCAGAAAAAAATACAATTACGGCAAAAATCACAACGCATAATGTTGTTAGGCAAAAGAAATCTCTTGAAGATAAATATTTTATTATGATTTTGTTTCTTGCTCCATTAATAGTAAGTAAACATACGGGAGGAGAAATGTAAGCCGTGGTTTGACCCAAGATGAATGTTTAGCATTTCTACATATTGTTCAAGGGTTAAAGAAGCTCAGCGCTGGAGAGTAGCAGATTGGCTCTACAGTTTTTCGTAATGAGAACCCTTTTGAATTCCACAATTTGGTGTCTTTTTGCTGATAATTTGCATCGCATTCCAAGACAAGAGCTTCGCCCACATTGGACTTAATTTAATAGGCTTTCCTGCCACGGCAAGTATTTACTCATATGTAACGAGACTTGGTTTACGTAAAAACAAAAAAAAACAAACGTATGGTATAAAAACACCAACGCCTGAGTGTGCCTGTCGCTGTGGAGTTTCATGCAGCGCTCGAGTGCACTATTTTGCATAAATTAAAGAGATCTGTTTAGAGAAGTTGAACTCAGATGAAGAGTACTCATGATCCGTCAGTATATAGTGCAAAAAACGCAATTAAGATTTAATTATAAATTGTTTCTTAGTACCAACGCAGCCCTGTAACTTTTTGCATTCGCTATCAAAAACAAGGGTAAAATCCACAGTCATGCTTGCATTGGTTATTATATTTGCATACGTTAGGTCTTTTTGCTTAATGAGTTAATTGAACGAGGATGATCCAATCCTTATAATCAAAGCTTTTCAGCTTTGCTCTGTAAACATCGGGATTTTGGACAAATTGTGTTCATGGCAGTCTGCAAGAGTACTTTTATGACAAGATTGTAAACGACAAGCATTAAATTCATCAGTTAATAAATTGTATATTTATAAATTGAAAGCATAAATAAAATTGTGCTTATTTGTTATTTTTCCTTATTTTAATTGAGGAAGTGGACTTCGTTGGATAAGTATTAGACGTATACGAAATTAAAATTGGATTTTAAGCTCTGTAACTGCAGTTACCATGGATGATTAATCGGAAAAGCCTGTAAAGCTTCAGAGTGAGAAAAAATCGTAAAAATCAATTTGAATATATTTACCACCTACAATGTAAGCTATGCCCAAGCTTCTACGTCGGAAAGAGCTCTACGCCGCTTAACATACGTATCAATAATCACCTAGCCAAATGTAAAAACCCATCTCAATCTGCTTCCCTTCCCGTGGCGATCCACGCCTCTCATCATAAGAAATCTTTCGACGATTGCTACAATGTTTCAGTTCTGTATTCCCTTCCACCATCTGGTTCCACTCTTGATCTTAATTGTTTAGAGCTCTCCTTAATTTGGCTCTATCACGCATTCCTCCCCCCCGGCATCATTGTCTTTCACCAATCCTCCTCTCCTTCCCTTCCCCTTCCACCACACTTCCCACCTCTCCCTCCCTTCTATCCTTTACCCGTCACTACCTGCTAATATTCTGACGAAGGCGGCTGTGTCCGCCGAAATATATTAACAAATCTTGTGAGTTTTCCTTTTTTGTGTTTACTGTGAGTCTGCCAGTCACGCCTGTGACATATTTTTATATTATTGTGCACTACACGTGTCTTCCATCGCTTGGACATACCTATACATCTTAATATTTATACGTTGCCACGCTTGGGCTTGCTTGTATACACTTTTTCAAAGCCTTGTATTGCCATAAACATATTTCGACTTAACTAAAATAGTTTGTGCATTAGTGCACCACTTCTTTTAAGATAGTATCCCTAGCGGCAATTTAAGATTTTAGGTTGCAATCCTTTTCATTTTATTAGTACAATTGGAAAAAAAGTTTTGTCACTTAAGAGGAAATCGTAACGTGCTACTTAAAATATCGACCTTAAATATGCCAGGGAAGCGCAGAGGTCTGGACCCATATAAACACGTCCCCGGTAATTACTTTACCTTCTCCTGACAAATATTTTTAAAAACCACGCAGTTTAATATACATGCATGAATTTGACATCGGATTTATTATTTTTTCATCCATTTGCTCTGATTTTTTTCCGAGGGGCTAATTTAAACATTGGCATCCATTGCCTCTCGTTATCAACTTTGAGTCGGTTTCAATTTCCTTAAACTTCTCAGCGTGCTCGGAGCCAATGAATGCTGGCAAAGAGAACTCTTTCCGTGTCAGATTTTCAGATTACTTTTCTATTACTCTATTGTATCATTTGAGGTGTTTTCCTCTATTTTTTTTAATAGGTGGAGATTTTTTAGACATTTTCTCCATAAAACTCTGGGTGCCACACAAATAAGTACCGAGATTCAAAATATAGATTTTCTTTCAGCTTTTGTGTTATTTTGGATCATTCTACTGACTGTGATGTGCTAGGATTCTCAGTGCTTAATACCTCATCATCATCATTGGTCATTCAATCCTAAGATTGGTAGACTGCAGCCCTCCGCCCTTCCTAATCTAATGCTAAGTCCCTTTCTTCCTGGTAGATCTCTGTATACTATTTCAATAAACTATGGTGTTGATAAAAATATAGTGAAAAAGAGACCCGATTCTAAATTTCTTTGAGTTTTAAACGCAAAATATGCCTTTATAAATTTATCTGATTCCTTAATAATGAATTGAAATTGGTTTCCTTATGCACTGATTGGAAAATATTTTTCACTCTACATTAAAAGTATTCCGATTTCACTGAAATAGAGCACTGGGGAAGCGTGGAAGAAGAAGGAAGAGGGTAGGAAATCTTGTCGTAAAGAAAGAGGAAGATGGTATGAGGAATCTAATGGCGGTTCACGTATTGGAGGGAAAGCAGGACTGTTTGCCAGGAATTGGGACGTTAGAATAAGTACCTACTTTCCAAAACCTACCAATCAGCTGGAAGAGAACTGAAAAGAAATGAAATACCTCCTTTGAATACTTTCGAGTCAAAATCTTCCTGTAACGTCAAAAAAATTAGAGGAAATGGATTAATGAATGAGATTTTGGTACTCAGTAATGTATTGAAGGATCAGGAATAACTTATTATTCCATCGCGACTCTTGCTGATGTAGTGAAATGATTTGACTAGATATTACCCGGCGCAGTAAGTTGTTTTCCATGTTAATGCCTACGCAACCTGGATTTTTTCAGAAGAAAAATAAAAGTCTTGTATCGAGCCGATGGGACAAGCCATTATTTGGTCGTTGATTGTGACAATAAAAATGTCTGTTGCCTTCAAATTGCATGGCGCCGCGAGTATACACTCCTCCGGCCTTGAGGTAACATTCTCACTGTCTCTTCACTTGTATTTATATGGCGTACGCTTTCACAAGAGGCGAAGGAGACGAGGATCATGACCGCGTGGATTCAATCGATGTAATCACTGGGAAAAATAATGAAATAAAATTTGAGGCGAGATGATTAAGCCTCGACTCGGATTTTCGAAAAAAAAAAAACTCGTGCGCTCTCTCGCTCTCTTCCTAGGCCCGCCAAACAAAAAGAAGAACGTAGGCCGTGAGGAATGGAGAAAAATAACAACCGGTCGGTTCGGTGGTGGGGGTGACTAGAAGAAAAAAATTATAAACGAATTGGAAGAGACAAAAGGGCGCGTGTTTGATATGCATTGACCCGCGCCAGTCGAGTCCACCCCGATCTACACTCCAATCCGTAATGGTCAAGCTTTTATGGCGAATGGTTTCGTGGTTGAATGGGGAAGTTTCAACTCGTTTCATCTCTCTCTCTCTCTCTCTTCCATTTCCCTCGCTCCCACCCCCTCTGCCACGGTCTCCCCCATCACCACCTCCCCTCCTCACTCCTCTCCTTGCCGACTAACCGATGCGAGCTGTGGAGCGGACTTACTCCCATCCCCTTGAAACTTTTAATGGTTTTTGCATCGGCGTTGAAACTGCTTCCCCAAACCAGCCCTACACAGAATTGACCCCTCTCTTTCCCTCCTATTGCATCACTCTCTCGATGCATGCACCAAGCGCCCACCCTGAGCGTGGTGCGTTTTTATTGTCAAAACTTGCCCCCGCTTGGCACGGGTTTTCCCCTGCTCAGCAATAAAAGAAATGGAGAACTAAGTGAGAGGAGGGTCTCGCACATAATGGAAAAAATTGGAATGGGAAGAAGATTTTTTTGTCTATCTCCCTAACACCCCTTTACGTACCCACCCCCACATCCCCGGAAGAACGTTGCAGTAACCTTCCCTTGGTGCAGTGCGAGTCTCCTTCCCTCGATCCGAAAATTCCGCGATCCACATCGCGCGCCCAAGAGTTCTATGTGTGTGGATCCAGGGACGGTGCAACTTCCCCGTTTCCCATTCGATGGCGCGACACATCCCGGAATTCAATCCCAGAATCCCCGGCTGGCGCGAATGCTCGCCCGCCCCGCGCTGTTCGGGGGGGGACACCCCCCATTGCCAGTCGCCATGAGCGCTCGTTGTTCGTTTTTTTCTTTTAATGACGCATCCAAAACGGTCGACTTCTTCATAGTTCTGGGCTGAGGCTCGTACGCCATACTTTGCGGAATGTTTTTTTTTCAATTTTCAAGCCCATGGATTCCAATAAATCTATGTATACATTTAAGGTGAGAAGTAAAACAGTTGTGTGCTTCTTTAATTCGCCACCTAATCGGATTTTTCAACATAAATTTTCGCCTAAATAGGTCCAGATACCGTTATTTAAATTTTATGTAGTAAATTCCACAATTTTTGTTTTAACTTTGCGTTCAAAATTTTGGAATTATGATATTCTTTGTGCAGGTTCTCTTGGAGGCTCTCAAATCCTTTTGAAGCTATTTTATACTTCTCGTAAGTAAATTGAATAAGAAACTTTATCAACGACTTCAGGAAATCGGAATTCGTTTTGTTAATGCCACACCTCTCACCTATTACATTAAAGGATACTAGCTGACCCGTGCGAATATTTCGCACAGTATGCGGCTTCTTCCTGTTTCTTCCTTCTATCTTCCTGTTCTTCTACCTGTCGAAGATTTCGCACAGTATGCAGCTTCTTCCTGTTTCTTCCTTCTTTCTTCCTGTTCTTCTACCTCTTTCTCCCCATGGACAATTATATGTTATTTATGCTTGTGCTAAATATACATAACGTAAACGGTAAACGGTCACACTGATTGCATGTAGAATGTAAACAATCTAACTAAATGATGTGTTGGTAGATGGCGCCTCCTACAGTCTTTTAAGCACGTAAGCATAGCCAACATATTAGTTGATTGTATTGTCAACAGATGGCACTGTTAATTTTTGATCATTTTTTAACAAAAACATAAATTTTAAATTTGTTAACCAAAACTTTATCTTTAAACCATTTTCCTATTTTTCGTCAATAGCGGGGAACATAATCTTTAAAACGATGTTTGAATCATTAATTTTGATGAAGAATTATGGGAGTTATGCCCTATCCTTAAAAAAGAAACACCTTTGATAAATAATATATACGGATTATAATGAGAGGTAATAGCTTTTTTAAGAAATGACATCAAGAAGAAGGATCTCGATGGGTTACAACTTACTAATCAAAGAATAAATCACAGGAAATAAACAGTATTCGGCATTTACTCACTCATTGGTTTGCCGATTTAGTATAATTCAGCAGTATATTATTTATAAATAAGCTGTAGTCAAAACGTTTCTTAGAGAAGTTCTATTTTGGATGAATATCACCGAATTGCCTGTATAAATCGTTTCGGTAATTCCGGTATGTATATTACCAGTAATATTAATGGGTTTGGAAGGGAATGTTGCAAATCCTGCGTTTTATAATCTAATTAGACCTAATATAATTTGCAGTGTTTAACCGTGATCGAAAGAGTAATGATGTTCTAAAAGAAATGGGAAAAATAGTGACATATTATTTGAAATACTTATGACAGAGATTCAATCTTGATCCCAAGACAAACAAAATAGGTATTCACGCGAATGAATTCGAACCTACGACCTTCGTGATGCCAAAGCGGGGCATCCTAATACCGTTTTAAAATTAAACTGCTGTGGCTATTTAGTCAAGTCTATAAAAATGAAGAGAGAGCCAAAAATCCGAACCAGCATGAACTCCTTCCGGACAAGATAAAATACTGCGTTGCAAATGAAACATTTATTTGAACACGAGAACGGTTGGCAACACTACTCTGCTGGCATGAATAATTTACACAATTTACCGCATAATTTATTTTCTTTTGTGATTGTTTCGGTGTAACTTATTTACAGAGTGCTTTTCTAAAAAACTTGGACCGTGTCGCCTTCTCTTCGCCACTCGGTAGCGTTCCATCCCACGCTCACTAATAACCGTGCTACATGCTCTCGCTCCTCATAATAATTTTATCCCCGTTTTAGCGGTTCTTCTTTTAACTTTATAACTAATTCCTTAATTAGCTCTTCTTTCGTCCGGGGGAGCGGTCCGAGCTGGCCCATGCCTGCCACCACAAATTATTCCGGCAGCATTCACTTTATGGTCATGGGTAGGTGGCCAGAGATATCCACTGCCAAACTCCTTAGAGGAAGGGTTTTATAACATGATATATTTGGCGGGCGTAAAGTCTAAATAGGTTTGCGGCCGCGATGCGTCAAATGAGAAAACGGAATAATATAATTACAGTAATCCAATGGTCCTCTTAAGGACTTTTGAATCCTTTTAAGCCCGCCGTAAAAACACCGCGTGGCAAGGACCACAGTAATATTTAACGTGTTCATTTACTCCTCTTACTCCCTCCCACCGTCCCTCAGGATATCCACCCTCCTCATGGGTGTCCTCTGCCCCTCCACCAACCTCTTTCTCCCTCCCCTATTCCCCCCCCGTTTCACCCCCACCCTTCGCGAACGTAAAAACGACGGCACTTTCACATTGCATGAGTTTTTACGTATTTTTTTCTCATTCCACCGAGTTTGCCTTCCCGTCCTCCCGTGCCTTAAATATCTCCCTCCACCCCCAGCTGACCTTCAGGACCCCTACACTACACCCCTCCCCACCCCCCGCCGCAAACCCCTCCTGTGCCTCGCACCTCTCACGACCTCCCGTCAGACCTTCCCTTTCTCAATTTCTTCCGCCATCCTGGCGACTTGACGGGGTCAGCCTCGAGGTCCGTGGCGTACCGGGACGACTTGGCTCCCGGCTCCGCATTCATTACTAGGGGATTACTCCCGGAGCGGCGGCTGGCGTCCGGCAATCTTTGCCACGGGAGAAATGCAATTTGAGGGAAAGGCGGGTCGAAGGGAGGGACGAAAGTGTTCAATTTTTTTCTCTCTCCTCTCTCCCTCTCTCTGCTTCTCTTTTATTTATTTCGTCGCTGTCCTCCCTAATTAACCGTGGGGGTGGTCGGCAAAAAAATGAAAACTCTCCGTGATGGTGGCGAATTAAAATTCGAGCGGCCGAGGTGATGCCTCCCCGACACATCGTTGCTCATTACGTGTGACGACAATCCATGTCCTCGGTGAAAGCGAGGTAACGGGACCTATTCGGCCGGAAGATTCGTTAAAAAAAACGTGGATTCGTCCTTTTGCTAAAACTTCTCTTGAAATTCAGGTGTCGTCATCGTATTTTTACAATCAATGGTCGTCTATGGATTAAGGCAAATTTATAATGGAATATTTTCCCCGGTTATCTCGAGCATGAGGTTCGGGAGCGAATCTTATTTTGTCGTTGCCCTTTTCAAAATATCATACAGACACAGTTAGTCCTCGGAATGCGCCGTTTTGATTTACGTCTGATTCGATGTTACGTCCCTGCTGATAAGGGCCGCCGGAAAAGTTACCCCTATTCCATGCTAATTAAATAGACCGTATGTGCATATACTTGCGTTTTTTTACGATTGAGACATAATCACCCCATCTGAAAAAGCTATTTTGTCCTAGATGAAGGCAAAAAACGAATTTTTTAATTAACGCCTTAATTTATCTTGGGATTAAAGTGGTCGCGAATATCTGGATCCATTTTACATCGTTTCAAGTTACGTCGGTCCTCTTCAACACGCATCTCCGACGTAAATCGAGGACTTACCGTAGTATGTATATTTGGGATGCAGCAATAGGTGCACTTAAAGGAAAACCTGTGTATAGGCTGTCATTAGCATTTCTAAGGTAGAACAATAGTATGCGTAATCTTTTCAAAATTTCAAAAAACTGAATCCATTAATCGGTAAATAAGTATGTACCTGCATGAGTTAAATCTGTGTGTATGTGTATGTATGTATGTAAAAATGTTTTTAAGACATTTTACTCATCTCTTTTAGCTATTTCTGTGTATGTATCTTTTTGAACCCTCAAAACATAGATTTAGAATTAAACCGAGTATCTTGAAAAAAGTTTTTTAATTTTGGTACTTATGCATATGCTCGTACTTATGACATATTCTCGGTTAGCTCTTGTACTTCGTAATGTTATTCGTAGCCATTTTACTCTAGCGGCGTTGTTTTCATGCCATGATATTATTTTTAAGAAGTTTTATTTTTTAACTTCAATAACTAATTACGCCTCATAAGTTTTCTTCGAGTAGCATTTCTCAACCTTTTTCAACGTGCTCCATTCATGTCCATCTTTGGTTGCTGCAGCGAAAACGAAGTGAGAGACAGACGGTCCGTTTACACAACAATTATGCATCCTTTCTCATGCCTATTCTCATGCCTTTTACACACGTCCGTCCTTTTTCATCACTGATTTCTATACACCCCCTTTGGGTTTTATAGACGCCGGGCTCCAAGGGTAATGTATAGATAGCTTTGTCAGCAAAATTTTTACAGTCACAATTGGAATGGCGCTACTTAAATATGATGATGATACCACGACGCGACTAGACTAAGGCCCCACGTTGATTAACGTACGTGGAAAACCAATCCATCCATCATTGGTCATTCAATCCTATGATTAGTTGACTGCAGCCCTCCATCCTTCCCAATCTAATGCTTATTCCCTTACCTCCTGAGATTTCTTCCTATGTGCTTTCCTCTTAATTTGGTCCATGAACTTATTCCTGGGTCTTCCTCTGGGGACTTTTCCCTATAGCCAAATCAACCAAGAAACCAATCCAACCAAGGAAATCAAGGAAGGGAACCAAGGAAAACCAAGTAAATGAGAATTTCAAGGGTGAATCAACCAAGTTACCACCGATTCTGTTCATTATAACTATTCTTTAGTCCTGAATCATTTAATTCTCCTACATACCCAGCAAAGTAGCTCTAGCTGGTTAGGGCTATTACTTTCAAAGAAAGAATCAAATACCGTTGACTGATACGAAATCGCTTTAGTCACAAAATTGGGTGGTGAGTTACTACAGTCTTGCCAATGCAAACTTCTTCCTCAATATCGAAATCTCCACTTTACCGAATTAGTATCCGCCAAAAAGGCTATGAATTGGATAAGTCTCACTGCCTCCTTGTTGGAAAAGAGGGGAAGAGCGGTTCATGTGGGATTTGAAAAGCCAAGTCTCTAAGTAAGCGAGAAGGTGCGGCCATTAATGCTGAGCCATACGTTGTCTAGCACTCAGTTAACATCAATAATTGAGGCATATTAAGTACGAAAAATTGCTTACTAGGCATTTCATATTAAATATTTGCTTCCTTTTTCAAAATATCAACCTCAAAACTTAGGGTGGCGGGAAATCGGAAAAATGGTAACTACCTAGCCAGTTTATCTTATCATAAAGAATGTGCGTTATTATCCCTCAAGCACAACCAGAGCTAGAAATGTGCCTGTTACTTGAATAATAATACGTTCATCATCATTATCATCTGCTATGGATCCGGTGATTGATTTGACGTGCCTCTTCACACCATCCTCTTCTTTGGCAACCGCTCAATTCTCGCATAATTATTCACTCACATGTCCTTCGTAATTTTCTTGGTGTATGCCATTCTTGGTCTTTCTGTGTGTTTTCTCCTATACATTTCTTCTTCTGAGAAGTATGTTTTCCTACAGCCGGTTTTGTCGCCAACTATGTCCAATTTGTTTATTTATTTATGTACTTTGCCACTAAAACAGCACGATAGGCCTTTTACATCGGATTTTATTAACATCACCTGGCGATATACGCTTCTTTTCTTATTCCTTTTTCGCTGAGGTTTGATTTTCAATCCTCATTTCCAAATATTCGTTGTACTTGTTCGCTAGAGATTTTTTCCGTGCGTTTGTTCATCATTATTCCGCATAAACACCATATTTCCATTTTTTCCCACGTTATTTGCTCTCCAGCTCTAAAAAACCCCGTTACTACTTCAAATGATAATGCACTCAATATATATTTCAATAAATTAGATTCTCACCTCCAGGCTCGTGGTACCTGCTTGTCAGGTGGTTCCTCTTCTGGTCAAATGCCTTACTTGCTTTTATGCTGAACCTACATTCCGCCAAAATCAAATCAGGCCAAGCAGTGGCGCGAATTTCTTTTCTTGTAACTTACGCGGAACGCAGACGGTCAAGTCTCACTCTCATTTACGTACGGTCGGATTCAAATGAATTGCAAAGAATGGAGCGGCGCCACTTACGCTTCACAAGGAAATTGAGTTTCACTTACGGCGCTGTTATTCTTTGCTACGCAACGCAATCTATTCATCTGTTTATTTGCACGTATTCAAATGGTAATAGTTGACCAATTTCCCTTATTGTACTAATTTGTTATTACACTTTCGTTTTGGTTTGGATTTACGATTTGAGCATGGATAATTATTATTTATTAATCACAACTGTTACTCTAAATGATACGTAGTATTTGCCGTAGGTATATTGTATGCCAGGAACGATGTGTTTAATAATAAAGTTTGGTATTTCAGTTAATCAATACGTCGCAGCATGTCATTGTTATTCGAGCTGATCATATTATGTAATAACAAGTGAGCACAAAACAAGCAATTGCTCAACTGTTGCAATTTAAATACGCGCAAATAAACAGCTGAATAGATAGCGTTGCATAGCGAAGAATAACAGCGCCGTAAGTGAAACTCAATTTCCTTGAGAAGCGTCAATGGCGCCGCTCGATTCTTTGCAATACATTTGAATCCGACCGTACATTCTATACCGAACAACGCCCTGGCAACATTTAGAAACCACATTTTCCCTGAAATTTTGCATTTTCCCCCGAATGTTATGGATTAAGTCTACTGAAACTCGTTTTTGTATAATGTCCTTGCCAATTGTACATAATTCCGCCCTACTTATGGTAGAATAGGTAAATCTATTCCTGTTTTTATTATTTTTTATTTATTAAAAACGCACAGCTAAAAATTTCGAGAGAGATTGCTGACAATGTCAGAACGCACAGAGGGAAAATGAAGAGACCGGAAGGGATTCCGGACGGCCTCCACAGTTTTGTTTTGATAGTATATTAAAATTTAGGATAGCTGACGTTCTATTATGAATAGAAAGGTATCTTACGTAAATGAGAAAAGGTCAAAAGGTGTCGACTTGAATAGCGCGCAGACATGCGAACTTTAATGTGTTTTGTTTGCATGCTTGAAATGGGGAGTTTTCATAATTTTAGTATGGAGAAGAATGCATTTTTTATTGAGGAAATGCCTCGGTGGGCCTGTTTATGAATATTAGTTGTACATTTATGTTTTGTTGTATTTATGTTTCCAGTTAAACTCAGCATTAAATTTTAAAATGCGATTCGAAATTCCCTTGCGTGATTTCAGAGTATAACTTTTGGGGTGCTTTGTATGCATTTGACGCTGGTATTCAACTGGATTTGGAAAATGAAATATGAGCTGTGAAATATTTTACTGCCGCGTATCTTAGAATTATATTAACTAGATATTTGAATGTCTATATCAATAAAATATTTTTAAAATATGGTCTTTAGGTATTCAACTCAACACCACTGATATATGTAAAACCGTCGCTGATTGTTAGAAATATCAAGGTTGAAGAAGTGTGCTTTATGATAATACCTACTGTCATGTCCCATGAGGGGCACTGGAGGTTTTGTAACTCATAAAAGGATCGCAACATCAGGTCGAGGTGGCCTCTTAGGGATCAATAAAACATGGAATCATCTTAAGGAATGATGTTTATTGCAACTAAAGCTGCTAGTCGTTCTTACATCATTGAAGGTTGGCTTTGGCTGCAACGGCGTGCAGTCTCTCAAGGGTTGGCCGTGGAGGGATTCTCCGAAGTCCGAGTTGAGAGAGTGGCGTCGACTTCCGTTCAGAGCTCGGTTATCATACTTGTAAATCGAAAGCACCCGTTATGCAAACGATACATCGCCATATCGCAAAGTCCTACTCTGGAGAAAGCTCCCCACCGAAGTTTCCACGGACGGCCACGCCTGGTTTAGCTAAGGAACGGCCGCCACTCTCCGCGCTCCGTGGTGCGGTCGAATATTCAGTTCCACTCAAAAGGAGAGGGCCGCCATCGGCGATTCGCCCCCCCCCCTTCCACTCCAGCCGCCGAAAAGACTCCCTTCACTCCCTTCACCCCCTGCCCGTCTCCCTCCGATCCCCACTCCTTCACCCCTTTCTTGCTCAATACACACATAACCCCTTCCAGATCACTCTCGCTCGACGCCCATCAGCAAAATCCACATTAGTCAATGTGTGTGCCTTGGTGGACGAGTAAGAGGGGCTTATGTATGTATATATGTGCGGCGTCTCCCTTTCTCTTCTCCGCCCTCCTCATAATTCATCCCGTGTTTACTCGATACTCTTCGCTGATGCCTTGATTGATCTGGAGCCGGCCGGCCCTTGACAGGACAGTCCTACTCCGAGCCTTCCTCTTATTCCAGCCCCCTCTACACCCTCACCGCTCCCCGGACTCAACGCGCCGTTTCTTATACAGACATATTTTTTCACCATTCTTTCCTCGTCGCTCACCCTCCCGTAACTCTCCTTCGCCCGACGTCGGGAGTCCTGAATCGGGGAGTGGAGTCTGGATTCTCTCGCAGAGGGGGTGGCGCGGAGAGATGTTTTGAGGGACGCGAGAGTCATGGGTAGTGCGGGGATCGGAATTCGCCTCTCCCTCTCCAGCCCCCTCTGCGTCCATTGTTTTGACTGCTCACGTCAAGGTGATTAATACCGCGTTGATATAGTTTCAAAATGCCGCGATTGTTTGCCGGATCTTGATGCAGTCGGAATTTGTTTCGCTGCAGTGCCACAAGTACGCTTAGTTGTACGCTGTAGGTAGTTCACGGTTAACTATCCTCAGTGACATAATGTAAAGGAAGAACGAGATTTATCTTTCTGTTATGCTCTACAGGCACATTTGAACACTATCGTTCTTGCGCGTCCCAAATCCACCACTTCAAATTACACGCATAAGTCAATACCATTAAAACAACCAGTATTCACTATAGTTTTTGGTCGTGTCAAAACTTGTAGAGCAGGACTGGACTAAACAATAAACATACAATAAAATTGACGGCATACATACTAGTTAAGGTAGTTTGAGCGAAATATCATTTTACCTAGAAATCAATGAATTTGGTCTCATTTTAAAGAAAAATGTACCAGCCTTCAATTGACACAGCAAATTCAACCCCTTACCTCATTACTTTCTGAGATATTTTCGCAGAAAATACCAGTTCTTTTACATAGTAAATGATACGTTCACGCACTCCAGAGAGACGTTATTTAACAAATGAGGAATTTCTAACACCTAGACCTCGTAAAAAAAATCAACAGTGTGCAGTTTGTATGTTTTCTCAACCATTTTTTTTAATTAATCATATTTTCACCGCCGTAAATTCTTCGGGATCAAAATAAACCTTCCGTGTTGATGGAGTTTCAAACGAACCGCGTGAAAAAAATGAGTCGAGTTAAAGACTTATTTAGATATTTTCATTTGATTACTTACAATTTCTGTCATGTAAAACTATATTATCGCACCATTAATAATGCAATATTTAATTCATGTGTCCTACAGCTGGAGAAATCAAAACGTATATATCAAATATGGTCTCTCTCATGATTAGGGAACTATCTTGATCGCACTACCTTAAGTACACGCTTTGGAGAAAATCAGGTTATTTACTCGAGGAAAAATTAATGCAATAGATAAGTTACACCATCGATTCCGCTATATATTGTTGCCCTCAAATTTGTAGTAATCTGTAATTTTTTATGATTTTTGGCACCCATTGTCAGTGAGATCGGTTAATGTTACGACACATTGACTGAAGCCTGAGGTGTATTTGTCCACATGAACTTTCCAGAGAAATTTTAAGTATATGGGTGGGTTGATTGTCTCTGGATATTTTATACATATTGCCAATAAGTATAATAATGCTATATAAAAGATCTAATAGCTATTACATGAGATTTTGATGCCCCTTATCGTCTTTTCAATTCTTTTAACACTTGGGATCATTTGGATAATATTTCATCGGCGGACTACGGAGTTCAACTTAATCCTACAAACGCTAAAATGTCTCATATACTGAAATAGTGAGAAGCTGATGTATGTGAAAGAATAAATTCACCGCCGATAAAAATCAATATAATGTCGTATTTATATTGACCAATACACCACTCAACGGCATTACGCTCTCAATGGTGAAAATCTCAAATTTTTTATTGATCTGGATAAATGTTACGATGCGAGATATGGTTGAGCCGGAATATCTGTGGAATTCCTTTGCAAAATTTGCATTTAATGAGACTCAGCTTATGCAGTCCTGCAATTCACAGTTATCCCTCATGGAACATATTTCTGATAGCCATATGAAAGAGGCACTTAAATATAATGTATTTTTAACAACATACACTTTGTGTAACCGTGCCGCATCAGGGAATCCAATCCGACCGAAAAGACATCGTTGGACATAACTTGCAAAAAATTCGCGGCAAAAGCCGTAAGGATCATCTTTTGACCTCTCTAAACGGCTAGGTATTAACTAAATAAACAATTCCCGAAGCCAGGCCTCCTGAAAGCAATAGATTCGAAAGCGACATACATTTACATAATTCCCCGCGATCCGACGCATGGGTGTGTGGCAGGGGATGTTCGGTCACAAGCCACGTAAAGGTGTAAGTTTTTTTGAAGATGAAATGGTGACAGACATAGAGTCGCAGCCCGCCGGACAAAACAATCCCTACGCGCGAAACTATGTCGCAGTTTGCGGTGGAGGAGTTAAAGATGAACGGAATTGAGCACTCTCTCGTATAAGCTTGGAAGCTCACCTCTCATATTTTTTCGCTTCCGTCAGTTCTGTATATGAAGTGTTGCGCTAGACGAATATCATCCGTATATTCTGGAAGTCCTATGATCTGAATTGCATAAGTGATCAAAGGCTAGCATGAAGCTTCCGAGTCTCCAGCGGCTCTCTGCCTTTCATCAGCTGTATTTAGGGACACGGAAAATGTCGCGATACTTCGCTCTTATCGATAGATTTCTATTGATCCCAAGTACTCTAGAACTCGGTTATTTTACTTCAATAATTTACTCGAAAGAGTACCCATTCTATGGTATTGAGTCCAGAAGAGTGCCGATCATCCATTCTAATGGAGTAGGGAGCACAGTCGTATTACCGAAAGTAACGAAAATACATTCTTGTTCAATTTCGTGGTTGTCTTGTATTAGTTTCAGCAACAAGCTTACTCGAAGTCTGCCACATCCCTAATTGAAATAATCAGTTCTTCATTACCATTCCCTATACTGGGCGATCGTTCATTCCATTTATTTCTACAAAGCATTTCACTGACAATAATTTATATCCGTTGATAGATGAGTTTTATTATCATTCCTGTTTTTGCCGAACTACGTATGGTTTTTGCCAAGTAGTAAATCTACGCAAAGAATTACAATCAATAAGGGGTCGTGCATAAACTACGTTACCAACTTAGGGGGGGAGTGGGTCGCGTAAAAACCTACGCCGGGTAACGAGAGGGAGGCGAGGGGGTTCTCTCAAAGTAACGTAGCTGTTACAATGTAATTATAAGTAATAAGTTTATTACTTCCCAAAAAAACAAACATCACAAATAAATTACAGTTTTTTTCCATACAAGGGGAAGCTTTAGGTAGCCTCTAAGAAATATCTGTGATGAGGCTACCATCCCAGAATATATTGCTGCTTATTGCTTTTAACTGAACAATACAAATCAATTATATACTATACAAAGTAGTTTTACAATAGATTTAAGAATGAACCAAATGGAATACAATAAATAGAAAAAGAAAAAAAACACTCTAAATACAATATTACCCTCTAAATACAATATTTACAATATTAATAAATGTGCCTGTATACGTTTCTTACTCGTCAACATCGCGTCAAAAATACTACAGAGTTTATCAATAGGAAAGGGCGAGTCTTATTTAAACCTTTACTTGTCTTATTTCAACCTATCTCTAAAAATAAGCTCACTCAATACTTGAAAAATTATTTGTGAATTGAAAATTTCATTTGTAGAGACAGCGTTACATGACGGAGATGTGGTTGACAAATAATGGGGAGGGCGTAAATAAATCACCAAAAACAGTAACGTAGTTTATGCGCGACCTCTAAGTGGAGAGAAAATAAGCTGATTGACACGTAAAGTGTTAGTCGCTATCTACTTCATAATATTTTCCTATAACGTTCCGCGACGGCTCACAGTGGTCTGAGAACCCACTTTAGTTGCCAAATGATATGTAATATTGTATTTAGAGTGTAAAGTAATGAATTTACTTCTTTCTAAGCCACTTATCTTCTTTGAGAATGTTAACAGACCGCTATATCTCAGCACGTACTCCTCAGATGGAGCGCGAGAATGAGCAACTAGCGGCAGCACCGCTACCCGCGCTTCGGGATAAAAGTGCTATTAGCTTAAAAAATTGCCCTAAAAAGCACATAACTTGTATTTCTTTCTTTAGACAAAGGACTTCACTAGCCCTAGTACGTTGTCTCATCACAAGATAATGTAAGATATTTTTTAAAAGTCTAATTGATGCCGGTAAAGTGCGTGGCGTAGCACCATTTGAGAATATCTTGCAGTAGTTACTTAAATACGACAAGAAGAGACGATTTGGCAGATTAAAATTGTAGTATAGGTTTCAAAATGAGTGAATCATCTAATTTTATGGTGGAAAAATGCCTCAGTCGAGTTATATTTTGCTTCCATTTCGCAGCGAGAAAATAATTTTGAAGCGGTGGCGCTGATCCCTCAGATGTCCATCTGTACTGGTCGGACATGGGTCATCAAGGGATGAAATTTCATTTGGTCGGAATTGATAAGAATTTGGAAGAATTGATAATTTCTCTTTATCGTAAGGACATCTACTGGGTAAATTCAACATTTTGAGAAAATCGACTTTGACCGCTAAAGTGGGTTCTCAGACCACTGTGCGGCTGAGGTCATCTCATGCATGCTGACTGCCACTTGCAGATAGGGACAACGGCGCTCGGATGTGTGGACTTAAGAGGGGTAGGATTACCCCTCGAAATTCGGGCTTAGCCCAACGAGGTTTAACTCCGGTGATCGATCGGAAACCGGTGTTTCCAGCGTAGCAGGCCCTTACTCATGTCACGATCAATGATTAAACTAATTAACGTCTTGCTTTTGTCTTCAGAAAAATATTCTATGGAAACTATTTTCTAATCGATAATTGAAATTGAATTGGATAGTAAATTATCAAAATTATTTTTATTTTTTTTCTATCATTATCGGCATGGATAAATTTCACTCCATATTCGTTTTATTTTCATTGTCGATGCCTTTATAGTTATACCACATCCTAGTGAATGACACTGTTTTATTTGTAGTCTTAATGGGGATGTATTTCTATAGAAGTTCACAGCAAATAGATATTAGGTTCAGAGTAAAACTTTTACTTCCTTTCAGTTTTACATTAGCAATTGAATCAATAATCTTCCAAGATATAAATAAACAGTTATGTTGCTAAACAACTCACTCATGAAACACCTCCCCTTTTGAGATTCATACAAAATCAACACTAAAATCTTACAACTCAAACATGAAACACCTCCCTTTTGAGATTGATACAAAATTAGCACTAAAATCTTACAGGTTTCCTTACAACTCTACCGTACCTAGTGACCGTGGGGTTGATTGTACTACAGTTGGCTTCAGCCCTTGGAATTACATCATTTTGACAAGGAACGGTAGAAGGATTCTCAGCCGGGTTCATGATCACACTTTCAACTGGGTTGTTACATGAAACTCTATCATCAATTTTCTCAATTTTTACCTTCATCAATGGTTGATAACAGATCTGGCGAGAGAACTCGATCACCAGGCCTTGAATTACTGAAGGATTTCTTTAAGTGAGAGGTATTCCTTCTCAATGGACAATTTCCATTTCCCTCGCGACGTATCCAATAAGATCGAGGCTCATCTGCTTCCTTATGCACAATAGCGTTTTGCCAATACTTATCTTTACCCCTACGATAAACCACTTTATCACCAGGAAAGTACTTCACAACCCTTTTACAAGCATGCCTATCATGAAAAGATTTTGTGGTTTCCTGTTGATGAGCATTCTCCTGTACCTTTGGCATCAGCAGTTCACTGCTTGTGGGAAATGCTGATCGTAGACGCCTACTGTAGTGTAATTGGGAAGGGGAGAAAGGAAGACCACTTAAAGGTGTATTATTATGCTCCAATAAATTCTCACGGTAGTCTTCAGATTCCTCTGCACTTTTTCTCAAAATTTGTTTTACAAGACCTACTCCCTTTTCTGCCATGCCATTACTTCTATGGTACTCAGGGCTGCATGTACTCACTCTAATTTTCTTTCTCTTGTAGTGTTACAAACATTCATATTATTTGAAGGGAATATTGTCGGCCATGAGTTCACAAGGATACCCGTGACGAGTGAACACTTCCTGCATAGCATCAATTACAGCGCTAGATGTTTATGTTTTCAGGGGACATATTTCTAGCCAATGTGAAAAATAACCTATAATAACGAGATAATTTTTACCACCATGTTCGAGAATGTCAGCACCAACTTTCTGAAATGACAGCTTTAGTATTACATGATGTAATAATGATTCCTTACTACAATGAGAATTGAATTTTTCACAAACTCTACACTTAGAGATAAAGCTAGACACATCTTCATTGAGAGTGGGCCAATAAAACATCTGGCGAGCCTTTGCAATAGCTTTACTTGTACCTACATGCCCTCTGTGAACTAAATCCAGCACGTAGGCTCTAAGAGAGGTGGGAACAATAATTTTCTCGTCTAGTAATATAAACCCCTCCTGAACAAATATATATATATATATATATATATATATAATATATATATTTCTTAGAATCAAAATAAGGTTTACAGTATGAAGGAATGTCCTTTGAGTTGAGCATATAGGAAATACTCAAAGAATACTTCATTAGTTTCAGTCTCAACCTCTGAAGCCTAACTGAGCCTATTTTAGAAATATGTTAACTCATAATTGAAATCAATGGTTTATGATCTGTTTATATATACATCAACAGTTACACAAATGTTACAGTTACAAACAACAGTTACATAAATGAATTTATGAAATTTCTGAGTCTCAAAATAAATGGATAGTAGCTCCTTTTCCGTCTGACTGTAATTCACCTCGCTGTCATTCATGGTTCTTGAAACACAAGCAACCAACCTAAGTGAATCATTTTCACTTGTTTGAAACAAACAGCATTCCAAACCATTTTTTGAGGCATCGCACTGCAAAATAATTCTTTTCCTTGAATCAAAGAGCGTTAAAGCCGGTGCAACAGAAACAGCTTTCTTTAGAGCAGTAAAACAATTTTCATGCGCTGGGAGCCGCTGGAACTCAACATTTTTCCTCAAAAGCTGACATACTGGTTGCGTCATCTGCGCCATTTCCGGAACATAACGCCTCACATAATTGAATAACCCTAAAGCTTGTTGAAGTTCCTCTTTAGACTTTGGTGAGTTAAGACTCAGGAGAGCTGCAACCCTATCAGGATCAACGAGCATACCACGCTCATTGAATAGGTGGCCAACAATCTGACCTCTCTCAACTTATACTGCAACTTGTTAGCATTAAACCTAGCCCCAATTGATTTTTCCCTGGAAATAACATCCGATACTGCTTAATCATGGATTTTCTTAATTTCTCCGACAACTAAAGGATCATCAAACCAAATAACTACATTTTCAATGGACCCAAAATATTTTTCCACCTCTTCCTGGAATAATTCAGGGGCATTGGTGAGTCCAAAGGGTGAAACTATGTATCGATAAACACCATGTGGGGTGGCCAAACAACATTTCCAGGATGAATTCTCATCCAGAGAAATGTGATGAAAATCTTCGGATGAATCAAAGACTGAATAATATTTCTTCCCATTAAGCTTAACTGCAATTTTATCCACTGTTGGTAGCATTTTGAGCTTCCTCACAATATGTTTGTTCAAATCAATTGGATCTAGACATAACCTCAAGGTTTTATTTGGCTTCTCCACAATCACTAGCCTGTTTACGCATGCCCTCTCGTCTACTCTATATACCTTTACAATAGCTTTGCGACTCTCGAGCCCATCTAATTCAATTTTAAGCGGTGGAAGCATACACTGAGCTATTTTACTTGGAGGATAGCAAATTGGAATTGGTATTTCTTTAGTAGGAATTTCGTATTGGTCAGGAAACTTACCGGGGCCTTGAAATACTTGAATGTTTTCTTTTATAAATAATTCTTTGGCGTCAGTTACTTTACGTACACGCTTGACGAGATTTAAATGTAGACACCGTAGCAAATCAAATAAACAAATCTTGGGTACATCACTGTCGATAATCATAAAATCCTCATCTGCTGACACGTTATTATACGAGCATTTTAAACTAACCATACCAACAGGGCGAACTTTTTAACCATGAAACCCTTCCAATATAACATTTGTCGGTACAGGTCTAATTTTAATTGACAAATTCAAAATTTTAAAATCCCTTAATCTCATTGTTGGCACATCACCATCGGGGTCTAATTTACACTCGATAATTTGGCCTTCAGTATTTATTTTCTCAGACCATTCTTCTTTCTGCTTCTGTGTCAACTTCACACTTGAAATTGTATTTAAATTGATACGTTTATAAGCTACCCTTAAGTCTGGCTTACCCACTTTTGCATATACCCTATGAGAAAACACTATATCGTAATTATCATCATTATTACTTTCAGTTTCTCCTGATTTAATAATTTTCACATTCCATGAAACAGCAAAATGTTTCTGTAACGTTTACTATAAGCCGGACACTGTCTCGGGCGGTGAGTTGTTTGACATCTTCTACACCTGAATACCTGAGAGTTGCTCGAGTTTATCACTTCAATTCTGGACTCGGGCTGCCTTTCCTTCTACTGTCCACCTTCCTTTGACTTGCAAGAGGAGATGCGGTCAACTGAAGCAGACTGCGGCGAGGTAAACTTCTCAACCTGTCTTTTACTCTGCTCTGATGATTTGCAGAAACTTATGGCCTACCCCAGAGTAAGCCTATCAAGACGGAGGAGACACTCTCTCATGTTAACGTCCAGGACGCCATGCACAATTTTGTCACGCAGAAGCTGATCACCGAGTGGTTCATCTTCTCTCACTTCATATTTGCACAATTTTAATTGGTCACGACAGGAGGTCCAGAAGTGTTCGAAACTTTCACCTTCTTCCTGACGTCTAGCATTAAAAACATACCGATCAAACACTGATGTATCTCTAGATGATACATATTTGTCAATGACCTCAAGAGTCCCTGAGTATGAAGGAAGTTGGTTCTCGCATCGCATTGTATCAACTACTTTTGTAATTGAATACTTAGAAAATATGTTTGCAAATATCTCATTCCATTTCATTAAATGAACGCTAAATAAAGCATCATTTCGCGAAATTTTTTTATCATCCCATTGTCAGTGCTTGCCAAATTTTCTTTATATCCATCTCAATTTTCCCATTATTCGAGGACCCTCTGGAAATATTCACTGTGGATAATCCATGTTTAATTCATTATCAAACTGTACACAATCTTTTGAGTCCCCAAGCTCGATTTCTTGTATACCAGATTAATTATACCGAAGCTCTGATTACGGAAATCTTATTAAAATTATGTAATTAAATCTTTGTCAATATTCTTTGTTTTGTAGTTCTGAATTTTACGCTAATTACAGCCACTATTTCTTTCATGCAATATATTCTTTGTCACGCAGGCTACGTTATGGATTTTGGTGTCTTTGTTTTCCACGAGCAACCATGAGTCTCACTGTCACACCTGACAATAATTCGTCGTCAAAATGATTTAAATCCAAACTCTCCCTGAGCATTGCTTTTATTTGGAAAATACGCTTGAAAAAGAAAGCAAAGACAATACATATTTAAGTGAATCTGTAGCGTTGGTCGCCAAAAGGTGTGTTACACTCGAAAACAAAATTTTAACTCGCGTTCCGAATTTGTTTCAGAATAAAATGTGGGAAGTCGTCATGCTTTGTACAACATGTTTGTTGTACCTTACGTTGAAAAAACTTAATTTTTATAATGCCGCTGGTCAGATGAATGTTAAAAATGCGTCGGAATTTCGTGTTATCGTACTCTGCCCAGGAGTACATATTCTTTGAGTGTTTTGTTGATTTTCATCAGCCGTTCTAAAGCAAATGAACCTCTCGGAAATTGAGGCTGTCGTGTCAACAAGAGGACACAATGAGAGCCTTCTTTGAATGGAAAGGAACAACTGAATTATTAATGCAGAAGCGCCATGGAGAGCAAACTAAAAATTAAAAGATGCATTTTTAATTACAAAGTTCTCCACGCCCATTTTGAACAGTTAATTTGTCCATGTATCTCTGGTAACTGGACGCCACGAACTTTCTAATTCAAATGTTATCCCGCTATAAAAAAAGTTTACCGTTTAAATTCTGGGCAGCAAAGTTGTTTTGGATATAGTTTGAGTTACTAAAATAATTCCCTTGAAAGTGTTTACTTCTGAAATATTCGCTGTGGAGTTTCCCCAGTCTTTCGTCGCACGCAAAAAAAAATTTATCTCATGCATGGCTCTACTTTGCATGCAAACTTGATCTTTATCAGCACGAGTAATGAAAATGGCTTTGCAGGTATCCCATTTCATTGGCCGCGTTCAATTACAATCTTAATTACAATGAAATTTCATTCCTTACCGTTATGACTTGAGGTTTTAACGATACTTATGAGAGCGATTGTTCTTTCTAATTTCCATTCCCTGGTAAACCTAAATTTTTATCCTTAGTCCACTATCGTAATATCAGGGCATAACTCATTAATTCTTGATGTGAACTGTGATTATTAAAATGAAGTGAAATGAATAAATAAGGCTTTGAAAATAAGGCTGGTTATATTTTATTTATGTTTAAATGTATATATGTAAAGATGTAAATTGATGCTACTGGATACGATAATCCTGGAACCTGCTGATAAGCATAATGCTTAGCAGGACCATACCCAAGGTATAACAAATTCCTTGTAACCCATCAAAAAAAAAGTATTATTCTCGCCGTTTATCTCGGCATTTGGACTGGAGAGTACTGCTTGCTGTACTGTGTGTAACTACTACTTACTAAGTGTGTCTTAATGTAGTAAATTTGCCTTCCTCGAAAGAAAGCGGTATAAATACATTTTGAAGTGTGATAATTGCTATTGCATAATATAGTGGTAATCGCCTTTGAATTAATACTACAAAAATATATTGTGTCTATTTCTGCACATTCTCTTATAATGAACCTCAATAGCCATGATAAAATATAACACAACAATAGTAATATCCACACTTTAATATATTACTTCAACACCGACATTGGTTTCGACTTACTATGTCATTTTCAAGGTGATGGGACAGACACTCTCACTTGTATTTATACCAGAGCGACCAGAGCCAAGGTAGGAGGAGAGGGTATATGGAAGAGGTGTGGGGAGGATAGGGGGAAATAACAGTTTGGGTGAACATATGACCGATGTCGATGAAGGTCGATGACGTAAAACAGAGGACAAGTGGGGTGTGGGTGAAGGTCAGGGTTTTGTTATAGGGACGCTTAGCTTTAACAAAGGTGAGTCAGAACAGAATAAAACATCGTTGCAAAGTTCATCCGGGCTATTGACAATTTCAAATTTTTCCATAAAATCCAATTTAAGCCCTTTGTCATTACAATGTAAAATATCTATTTCAAAGTTGCTAAAATGATTACACCGGCATAAATGATGATAGCTTTGTCATAAGTTAGCTATTTTTCAGCAACTGTTTTCATGAGTTTTATTGCCTTTTCATGTACCTTCCTTCATTTTTTATCGAACAATTTGTGGGCTACTATCCCTATTTTTTTACTTAAAATCGGATAAGGCTGTACTCATCAGATACGCTGCATATTGAAGTGTGAAATTAACAGTCAGTCTCTTCGATTCATGCTACGACAATTTACGTAAATCATTGAAAAATTATTTAAAAAACACCTAACATGGATTTGAAGAATTATCGGGCCATCATCAGGTCTTTTTTTTAAGTTGAGTTACGCATTTCTGTCAATTTGTGTATATTTGTGTAATATTCTGTAAAAGTTTTCAAAATAAAAATTGTTGCTTTGCAATGCCGGAAAGTTTTGATTGATGAAATTCCGTACAGTAAGTTTTCTTCCTGAAAAACGTATTACACTGGTTCGACGTGATTCTTCACACTGTGGTCCATGATCATATTGTGAGTTCCTGAGTGATAGATCTTTAAAAGTGATTTCTGTAAATCTATGAACAGTTTTTATCTTATACTATTAAACGAGCAAGTCTTGTATGCTTGTTTATGTACATTTAGGTGTATATATACTTTCTCAAAAACTACCGAACCGATTCTCCTGAAATTCGGTATATTACGGTCTTTGGGTACGAGAAAGCCTTTAGACTAAAGGCCTCAGGGCTGCAAAGACCCCAAGACCCCCAAAATGGGCCCCATTTTACTCGGAATGAATGCAGAGGTCTCTTTTATTATCTCTTTTAAGTAACTTATATTTAAGATATCGAGTTTATTTTTTCACTATCAGATGGAAAAAATGAAGTATTAAATTCTTGCAATCGATTTCGATATATACTTCGTTTTTGCTAAAAAAAACCTTTTGTAATGACAAAATTGCAAATTTTATTTCCACTTCAACAATCGCATATTTCCTTGGCAACCTGAGCAATGGCTATAAACGGGAAATTCGGCCCGGGTGTCTTACGCTTTATTTTATACATAAGCGAAAAGTGAGGAACCAGAGAGTGGTTACTTCAGGATTTTAGTGTACGAGGAAACCTTTGGGCCAAGTTTTATTACCTTAGAGCACTTTTGGCTTAGAAATGAGCACTTACGTAGGGATTCATTAGTTATTCATGAAGTAAGACCTATATTTACATTAACGTAACACTTTTATATGATACTTACAGGAGGTACCCGTTGAAATTCAACGGGTGTGAAAAACAGTGAACTTATTTTATAAGATAACCACAAAGCCCGAAGAATACTGTCAGCGTGTTCATTTGAGGATTTCGTAAGCTATCTTGTATATTGTGTTCGTTTAAACACTTTGGCTTATGAACGAGAGAAGATATGTAGTTTAGTTCCCATTCCGCGAACTGCTATTACAGTTGTCTCAGGGCTGCTAATTTATTCCTTATTTCAAAGCTAAAGAATGTGGATTTCATGGTATATCACGTTTTTTACCTAATTCATAGTAGATTTCTGGATATTTCAGCTCAAAAATCACCATTTTCCGAATCGCTTTACGCCATATTTCCATCATCCCAACGTTTCCACCAGAGGGTCACCTACTTATTTCACCTCTTACTTACGCATACAATCACCAATCAGCTCGAGGGATTTTTTTTCTAGAAAATACGTGATCCTACATGGCTGCAGCTGCTACATTTACGCATACAATCACCAATCAGATCGAGGGATTTTTGTTCTAGAAAATACGCGATCCTACATGACTGCATGACTGCTCTATGTAAGATGTGAAGGTTACTCGATCACTGCGCCATCTCCTGAAAATCTCGTTAAACTC
Organism: Ceriagrion tenellum; assembly: GCA_963169105.1. Taxonomy (NCBI): domain Eukaryota; kingdom Metazoa; phylum Arthropoda; class Insecta; order Odonata; family Coenagrionidae; genus Ceriagrion; species Ceriagrion tenellum. The sequence continues at coordinate 113,204,984 of OY720641.1, forward strand.
CCCAAAATGGCTGCCGAAATCATTAACTCTTACCTTCAATTTTCGCTCAAAACCGTATTTTATCACTTTTTTCAAAACTTTATTCACTTTAAACAATCTGGATTCATGCACTATCTTCCCTAAAACTTTCACCGAAAAACACCCATTTTTAGGGGTTGAAAACATTTTTCCCGAACGGGAACGAAACTACATATTTACCACGAACAAGAAAGTTTGTTCTATGAATTATTATGCCTACATGTTAATAGTGCGACAAGAAAATTGTAACACCAAATCGAGCCTAAGGCTAGTATGTAATGAAAGTACGAGCATAGCTCGGTACCCCGGTACTTCATATTTAAGCAAGCATCGATGATAAAAATTCGCTAATCCAACTCCTGATTTCGTCGGCAGGTTTCCTGGATCAGGCGGCGGGACGCCCACATCCTCACCGTGGACCGGTATACGTTCATCGCGGACGAGCGTTTCCAGGCGTTCCACGTGGAGGCGACGGATACCTGGACGCTCCAGGTGAAGTACGTCCAGGCGAGAGACGCCGGCCAGTACGAGTGCCAAGTCAGCACGGAGCCGAAGATGAGTCACTTCGTCACACTCAATGTCGTGGGTAAGTGTGATAACCTCTGGCAGAGCACGTCAAAATCGTTCGCCATGAACCCTTCCTCATCTATTGAGAACCCTTTGAACCACATGATTGGCGAGGGATTGAATTATATTTATTAGTGTCCGTCCTCAATAGTGGCGCCACACAGTGATACCAATTCGAATAAAGCTGGTCAAAAGTTGTTTGTCCAACTTCCTACAAGGAAGTTCGGAAATTTTTATTCGTATTGTTACACCATGTGGTCCAAAATATGGGCTAATACGGGGGTGATTTTAGTCATAGTAGTTTTTAGAACCCGTCAAACATGGGTCATTAAGGGTAAATACCCCTGTCGAGAAACTGTCAATTCTAAAGAAGTTTACCTTCATGGAAGAAAACGTTCTGGCAATACTTGTGCTTCAGTAACATTAATGAACGTAAATTTGTACTTTTAAGCATCATTAGTAATGATTTTGTTTCCTTAAAGGTTTTTAACTTGAGTAAAATTGTTAACACTGTATGATATTTTTACTTGTATTTTGAGATAAAAAGAGCAATATCGTTTAGTCGCTGAGGTGCACCCACGGTATTTCAGCATGGATTAAAGGAGGATAGTACGTGGAATATATAGCTAAAGAAAAATCTTACATTCGAATCACACCTCAAGATTGTTTTTAGTCGAGTTGACTAAGAAAAAAACGAAAAGTGAGCAATTGTTTATCAGTCGTACAATTTAAACGAAGGCCAACATCATGTCCCAAGATCCCACCATTAGGCACGAGATCCCCATCCCCTAACGGCATTAGAGTTCTTTATTGGATAATCTTGGACGAACTTCGATAGACTTCTAATGGGTTCTTTCGCTAATATTGGCATTTGTTTCAGGTTTTAGGCACGAATTTTAGAATTTAATCTAAAACGCAGGACATTTTGTTTTTATTGGTTTGTACACTGATTAAAAGAAAGTTGGTACAACATTTGATTATATTAGGCCTCAAGCTCAACTGTATTTTCACTTAAAATTTCTGGCAGCCATTTGGCTATTTGTCGAGAAAGATTGCCTGTTAAAGAGTGCTATTTTACCTGTACGTTAATAAAATACTCTACGTTAAATACTCCATAAGTATTGAGAACTTAATGTGATATGTTATTGGCCTTTTTTTAATCACTAAGCACATACTAGTGGATAATGCGAACACCATTACTCAAGTTTAAAGAGAATATTATTTGAAAGAGTTCTTCCGGCTGGTCTTTGTCGTGCAATTTCAAGGATTAGGAAAATACTTAATGGGGTAAAAATATGGGCTGAATGAGTGTGCGTCCAAATCTGAAACAAATAACTTACAAAATAAGAAGAAAACTATCCATGCATTCAATCTGCCTCCCAACATGTTAATCGTGGACCGAATTTAGAAGAGAATCGGTAAAAACACATAGGGATTTGTCAAAAGAATTATAACAAGTCCTCCAGTCAATAGGTATGTATACTAGCTATGCTTAATCAAGAATCAGCTCTAGCATATTTAGCTATGCTATGATGCTGATGAATGCATGCTGCCTGTGATCTTGTCAGATGAGCTTGATGCCCGAAAACTCTTGGGTAGGGATACAGTTAACTGTAGATCTCTCCATGTTTCCGGGATTTCTTCCGCGTTGGTTGTTTGTGGGACAACAGTTTCGCTGGCAGTCCTGCCAGCGTCTTCAGCATCAGCATTCTAAAGCATACGCCAGAATCCCGTATATTGCGGGGATTTCGGAGAAGATTTCCAGAGCTCTGAAAAGACATGATGTGGTCACGAGATACGGTTAACGCCAGGATTCTGACCAAGGAAAGCAGATACTTCCCGAGACAGATACGAGAGGCAATAGAAATAATGAAGGAACCGAACAATTTCAACAGAGAGGACGGATATCCACTACACAGCGCTTGGAAAAGGGTGATTCGCGCCTCAGCCAATCACAGAGCAGCACTAAGAAAAACGCGGGAAAACGACGATATATAAGGACGGCCAACATGCTTCACGACACTTCGACCTGAAGACGCTGGCAGGACTGCCAGCGAAACTGTTGTCCCACTAACAACCAACGCGGAAGAAATCCCGGAAACATGGAGAGATCTACATTCAAGCTCCGTGGAATCCTGAGAACCTACAGTTAACTGTGTTTTCGTTTTGCAGTGCTTGGATGTAGTGTATGATATAGGTTAAACATAGAATTGCAAATTTCTATCACAGAGATAAGTGACATATCGCCATTCGATAATTCAATATATCGCATTTTACAAGATGTGTCATGTCATTTGACTTGCATTTCCTGTCATTCAATGAAACAAAAAAAGCTGATCTGCGCAAGAGCCAACATTTTCCAAATTAAACCAAGGTCAGCATTTTGAAAAACTGTTCAGCAGTGGAAAAATTTCAGCGAAGCTGCAATTTTAATGTTGCTCTTCTCTATCGACTGCGAGAATTTTATGTTTGTGATGAGGGCATGTGGAGACCCTGGGCATCTTTACTTCGCAGACCGTAAGTAAACGGTGCCTCGCCTGCACTTCAATCAAGCCTTAAAATCAATTTTTGAAGCTAATGAGTCTCCGGATCAAATCGATTACGGTCAAGTGGTTAGTCACCATCATTTGCGCCAGCTCTCTCAGCGAAATTTTCGCTGTTCGACAAAGATTAACATGTGTCATTTCGCCATTTTAAGCGGTCTGTGCTGTTTCCTCCCTCTCCTACGACTCTGAAAGATCTCCGCGTGGTCGGCTCCAGCGATCGGTACCCCAGTAGGGAACCCGCCTCATAGTTCCTGTTTTCTTATCCTGCGTAGGCGAGCGTATACGCCGCCCAAGGGCCTTGACCGAAAATCAATTTTCGGAGTTGATGACGGGCCTGATGGAATTATCTGCGGTCACTTGGTAAATTGATTGCAGTCAGTTCCCCAGTGGCCTTCTTCAAAAAGTACTTGCGCGTAGGGAAATTTTTTTTCAGAATTTTCCTCGGACGAAGATTTTGCACCCCATAGCTATCTGACGATTTTCTAATTTTCTAGGTGAAAGACTGTTGTTTCCGAGTATCAACTATCTTCTACGTCATAAGGCGCCTCCTATTCATCTGAGGTGCTGAAAACAAGAGTTATATTATTAATTGGTTTATTGTTAACTGTCGTAGGGCGTAGGAAGGAAATTTAATATGTCCAGCCTCTTATTTTCCCCTAAATAATTGTCAATTTGCGAGATCCTCCTCGAGAAAGTCATTTGCCTTGGTACGGAGTCAGGCCCATATCTTATATATTATGGCCGAGCGCTGAAAACAAACAAATTTCCCAATTATTAATTGGTAAAAAGCTATATTTACCCAAAATAATTGAGAGTAGCTTTTACTCGAGCGCGCAATCATAAAAGATCGGAGAAATGAAATAATCTAGTAAATTCAATATTTTACTGAGAGCGAGATATAAGGAATTTAAAGTAGTTTTATAATTTCTTTATTTCTAACAATAGCAGGCTTTTCTTAGTACCATTTTCCGGTATCTTTGTTGTAAAATTTCTAAAAAGGATAGTTATAATTGCACTTTTATGTTACCTAATAGCCTATTAGTTTAAAAAATGTAACGAGTGGTTGTGAAGTACTAGTGCTCTTGAAGCTATTGCCTTAGGGATATCTTGAGTTTATGTATTTTCTATTCATCTTAGAGTCACCTAAAAAATTCTTGAGTGATAATATTTAGTCTGCCGCTCCCAGAGGATGGAATAAAAACCCATAGCATACGATGGAATAGGGAGATAAAAAGAATGACATTTTTTTCAGAAAATGGCGTTTCTCTTAGTCCTTGACCCGAACAATTTCTCATAATCTGCCTGCATGTGACAATCATAACATACCTTTTTCCTTTGTAACTCTCTCAAAGGCTTAACTTGCGTGACAGTAAGAGTTGACGTTGGAGCAATTGAAGCGCTTTTGTATCTTAACGTTTTCTATCGCTAGACACATTTAGTCTTTGATTGACGTATACATGTCCTATCCTCCCTTTGTAGGCAGATTGTCCATTATTTTGAACGACGGTAACATGCCACTCAATTTATTCTTCAGTAAAGAAACCTTTTTAAAGAGGGGTATAGATCTAAGGCGTCTGTCTTTCCTACTTTGGATTAAGTAAGAAATGCAGACGCCTAAACCTGAGTAATGGTGTTCGCATTATTCACTAGCATGTTTTAATGATTAAAAAAAGGCCAATAATATATTACATTAAGTTCTCAATACTTATGGAGCATTTAACGTAGAGTATTTTATTAACGTACAGGTAAAATATGTGACTCTTTCTCGACAAATAGCCAAATGGCTGCCAATTTCGAATTTTTCTTTACGTTAAATCGATTTCTGCTGTATTGTTATTATAAAGACCCTGAATTTATGGCGCAGAAAGGTAAGGAACGCATTTAATTGGTATATTTGATGACATTTAGACTCACCACGGTTTATGCTTATCTTTAGCATAAATTTCACGTGCCCACGAGTTGTTTGACCAAACCCAGAGAGCAATGAAGGCATAGTAGCGAAGTCTATCCTGTAAAAATGGTTAACGCGAAAGAAATTCTTAACTACGAGAAAAAAACTCTTGCTTAGAGATCGACCGGAATGCCACTAATGGTGCACGGCCAACCTACGAAGAATTTTAGAAATTATAGAAATGTCACTTTGGCTATCATTAAAACGAGTGAGCGTGCGATAAATACTTTTCGTGCGAGAAATATGCCACAAACTTCTTCGTAACAGAGTTGTCGAATTCTTAGAAAAGCTGAAATATACATGAAAACCAACGAAATTTTCGGCCTAATTATCTTTACTATTGCTTTTTACGTAGGAAGACGGATTTTTCTGCCCGAAAAACTCATGTTTAGTTTCGTAGTATTAAGGGATCTTTGGACACGGGCAAAAGTACTTTAAAAATTTCGAAATGTGGTTGTGTAGAAAAATGCTTAAGGTGAAGTGGACGGATAGAATGAGAAATGAGGGAGTATTAATGACAAAAGGAGAAGAAAGAAAACTGCTGATGGAAATTAAAGAGAGGAAGGCAGCTTAGATAGGACATATATTACGCCAAAGTCGTCTTTTTAGAATAATTATTAAAGGAAAAATAGAAGAAAAACGAGGAAGGGGAAGAAGAAGAATGGGAATGCTCGATGACGTAAAAAATGGCCGAAGTTACAGGCAAATGTAAGAAGATGCTCAGGACCGACCGCGATGGAGGGCATCCAGTTGAAACCTGTAAGAATACAGATTCCCTTAAGAAGAAGAAGAACACGGGTTTCCTATATCTAAGAGTGACTGAACTTCAACGTGTTAATTAACTCACCCCAATTAGAGGTAGAAAACGGAAATTTTTCTCAATTCTGAAGAATAAGTGCCACGTCATGGAGATGCTTACACGATGCTCATAGATGGTTGGGTATGTTAGGTCTGTTGGAACGTTTTTGCGAATTGAGTGTAAACATTTCCATGATAAGTCATCCATGATTCTTAAATCATTGATCTAGGAAAGGCGCCTTAATGTAATACTATGCCATTACTGATAAATGGTCCATTATTCATATTCTTTCACTGATGTGCATTTTAGAAGGTAATTTGACTTCAGTCGAAGTATGGCTGTTTTTGTGCCATATGCTGATAAATCCGTTGAATTTCCCCCTCTTTAAGCCATTAATCATTTGCCAGCTGCCATTGGTTTATTTCTAAAAAAAAATTTTGATGAAGGATTTTCATCTGAAGCTTTTTTTTTTTTGTCGGGAAACAAAATAATTTTACCACGTCCGGTTTTTAATGACAATAATTTTATTCCATGTGAGGGATGTCGAATGTTACTGAATTTTGTTTGTCCAAATGCTGTTGTGTATCGTCCATTGAATATTAATATCCCTAACTAATCATGAGATTTAATGAAATTGTATGTTATGCATATTATGCATATTATGCATATAAAGTGAACAAAATGGCTCAATATGTATATTTATTTTACCGTCAAATTCATCTGTTACTAGCATGTTTCTTTGGCTTCTTTTGGGAATTCCAATCATTCAACTAAAACTTTAAGGAAATTGTAGGAAGTGAATCAAGATTCCGATATATTTAGTTTTATGGAAAATATTTTGTGGTAAATTGATGTGCTCTTTCAAACGTGTAACTCTTTTCGACATTTAACCTACGTGGATTCTACTTATCACTACCAGCAGGCACTCTCGACAGACACACTTGGCGCAAAACCGGGATATCACGGAAGTGAAGAGATTCACTCACACACACAACTCACTCTTAACTAACACTAACAGAAGACCTGCTATATAACGACAGAATAAGTGGATAACGATACGATAAGTGAATAACTTGGAATATATAGCTAGGAGAGATAGAATAGACTACGGCTAACGGCCACGTAGGTTAAATGTAGAAGCGTAATGCATACACTGTAACTCCATTAGTCATGAATGTTTAGATTTGGGTTTTATTCGACGCTAATGAAAACTGCTGCGAGCGAACATATAGTGTTTCACAACTTTTAGAGGGATTAAGGTGAGAGCCCCCAGAGACTCGAAGGCTACACGCTAGGCTTAGCTTTCTTGAGAAATTTAGAACTTATATGTTTCAGAGAGTAACAGGGAATATTATCATGACGCCTCACTACATCTCTAGGTCTGACAGAAGCAATAAAATTAGAGAGATACATTGCCGAACAGATAGGTACAAAAATTCGTTCTTTCCGCGCACAATAAGCGACCACAAAAAAACTGAGCTCCACTAAATACACTCCCATAATACCCCTCACAGTTTCACCTCCCAAAACCTTGCATCTTAACATGGCTGGTGTCCTAACACCCCCTGACATATGCCCATGTGGCGGCTCGTATGGTTGTATGTAGATATAATTTTTTTTTCTACTGTCATATTTGATTCTTCTACAACCGACTTAATTTTCTCCTTATTTGTCACCTAAAAACTCTTAATGCTAGTGTACGTGCCTTATTATAAATGTGTTTGGCAAAATTGGGACTCGAGAACTTATCAATATCCTATGAGTGAAAAATTCGATCATCGCCTGTGGTTATTTTCTCGCCCCCTCGTGATTGACTACTGAAACATGTAAGGCTTGCTGCACGAAATTTTGGATGGCCTAGCTTCATCAAGCGTGATAATGCTTGTTTGTCAAGAGGGTGGGGGGTTACTTGTGACGTCAGTTTCATGAAAGCGACGTTCATTGCCCATCAGCGTCCCAGCGTAACTCAGCGTGACAGCGTGAGGATACGAAACTCTTAGCTCTAATAGCGGTTTGGAAAGTCGACCGTCGGTTAAGGTAACTTACTTCATATAGAAATGGTAGATTTGGTGATTGGGAGAATTAAAGTGAATGAAGTCGACATAGAAAGAAATATGTCAATACTATCCGACCTAATTTCATCGAAAAGATCCAAAGGAAATCTACAGTTTTACGTTTCATACTATTCTTGGAGAATTGCGATTGGCGTGATTTCCTGGGCAGTCGGTATGGAAAGCAATTGGGCTTATCCTTCTAAGATTGATAGATTTTCATGGCCTAAATTTTAATAGCCTATCAATGCTTTTCAATATAGTATATCCTCTACAGTAAGTCTTAAAAAAATATCGAGAGCTGATGAAAGTGGCTCGCTGGATTATTCTTTGCTGTATCTCTTAATGAGAGCTGTAATACCTTCTTACTGGAGTTCCTCAAATGCGTACATTTAATTGGTGGTCAATGATCGTTTCATTTCATTCAGACATTTTTGGCATTTATTTTAAAGTTATTCGTTTTTCAATTGGTTCGACGCATCTGTAGAAATCCAAATGGGCAATTAAACTTAATGTTAATAAACTCATTGTGGAATACGTCGTTCTGTGTTTGTAATACGGTAAGGGAAGTAAAATTAACTCGTAGCGATCTATTATTGATAAATAATGAAGTCTAAGTAGCTTGGGATGCTTACTGATGCAGAAGCTTTGTCGTAGAATTACAATTTTACTATTGTATCGAGTGTAATAAATATCGGTACAGAATAACAATAGAATACTATGGAAATATATTCAGGGGGTAAAATTAGTCGTAATGCTAAAGAAGATCTAACAATGAAAATGACTTTGGAAGACTAATGATCATTATGTAGGAATAATGGGATCGTAGTTCATTATACGTAGGTATGCTTACCGTCTGTGATTGCCGATGACTTTATTCCATCACAAGTAGTATTTTAGTCATTTTCCTTGTGACGACATATTTTCAGTATAGCGACACCTGTTTCATGCCTGTAACTCCTGTTTTAAGCCGATATCACTCGGTTAAATACATTTTATTTGGTATAAAGAGTCTGATGTTAGTGCGCCTGGAATTTCGAAGAGACATAATTTGACTCTTAGGCTCCCTTCAATCAATCAGTCCTGTTTTAAATGCAATTACATTTTCTCGAGAGTCTACCTTATAATCGTTACTAATGCGTGTTTTGGCAATTTTTCTCAAGTACTATGGCGTAAGTTGACTAACTTTACTGCCACAAAAATATTTGAAAATGTCCAACTCAATCCATTACCATTGTCGTTAATTTTTTCCTTTGATTGAAGGGACTGTTGGACCTTCCCTCGAGGATTTTTTTATACTCGCAACAACTTAATTAGTTTTTACGTATTGCTGTCATTTTTGTCGAAATTTTTTAATGTAAATTCATACTATCACGCATATTAGGCTGTCTTTTGTCTTCGGTCATTTATATCTCTCAGAGTGTACGTTGTTATTTATGCAAGCTAAGAAACCAAAAATCTAGTACGTTGTACAGTCAATTAGAAGATAAAATTTTATCAGATGGGTAAATCTTTATGGTGATTTTGTAGAATGTGTCCCATCAAAATTTGAACCTCTTTGAATAGCGTTTCTGACATTATATAATAAATATAATAGACTTTAGAATGAATTTTGCGTGCTTCTTTCTCACAGATGAAGAGTCAAAAAATATTTCGATGGAAAAACCCCACTGATTCTTTAATCTCTCTTGAATTATTTCCTGGCTTCCCATATGTAGAGAGGTACCTGTAGTAATTTAATTTTCGGGTATGAAATGGAAATTTCCGAAAGCCGTTGATTACGAACCGCGGAGGAAAGGCATTGCAGGCGAGCGGAGGGAATGTTGATCTTGCTTCCGCAGCATAATTGTCAATTAGGTGCTCGCTATTTTGATTTCCTGACGGCCTAGCGAGTTGCAAGACGGATAAGGAAGTGGGAACTTCACGGACGCCGATGGCTGTCACAATTTCCCCGCCAGTGCCTCGGAATGAATTGCCGCGGCCCGTGACGGGTGTGCCCGGATGCAGAAGCAGCAGCTAGAGGCCGTCGGCAAAAGAAAAGACCTCAAATTCGGATCAACAGAACGGCAGACCGACGGAGGGGGCTTTGAAATTCGCAGGGAGTTTAATATCGCCAGGAAAACCGTGCTTGTCAACGTGAGCTTTTCATGCTCTCTACTCTCCCCTCTCACCCGCTCCCAACGTGTACAGCGAGAGCAGATTAAGCGTACGGCTCACCAGGTCTATGTGTTTAAAGCGGGGGGCGTGTGTTCGACTCGTGTGTTTTATCTCGTCTGCGTGGGTGTGTGAGTTTACATGTCCTCCGCGACGAGCAGCCTTTGCGAAGTACGCCAGGTCCTCCCGGAGTAGCGTTGTCGATCCCCCGAAAGAACCATGTTCCCGCAGAAAATAGTTCAATTGAGTGAGCAATGTACGCACCCACCCCAACGGCGTAGGGTTCACGCAAATTTGCTGCGTGTCACCATGGTGGGCGAAAATGAGATTGGCCAATAATGCCGCGTGATTGGGTCAAAATTCGTACTTTTGGCAATTTGTGCGGACGATTTTCGGTTCGGACGACTTGTATATAGGCATAGTTTGACCCCGTAAAAATTTTATGAAATGTTCATATTTTAAGGAGAAAGTAAGTGTGACCCTCTCGTATTTTTATGTATTCGCAGGATGGACTTGCTCTCATCATATTTTTTGCATATTCATAAAATGAAGGAATGTAATTATCAGTAAGGTTTCGAGAGCGTTAATATGTTTTTATCCTCGACATAAAACTCGATACTTATGCTATGATTACAATGATTAGCATGGTCATAACTCTGTTACGAATGAGTTTGTGGTAAATTTCTCGCACGGAATGCTAAAACTTTTCACTTTTATGGTAGCCAAAGTCACATTGTTTACTTTCGTGGGTTGGATATGCACTATTAGTGGCATTCCGGTTGATCTCATTAGAAGAGCTTTTGTCTTATACTTAATAATTTCTTTTGCGTAAACCATTGTTATGGGAAATTCTTCGCTTTTATGCCTTCACTGCTCCCTGATTTTGGTAAAACAAGTTTGCGGCCCGTGAAACTTATGCTAAAGGTGAGCACGACCGGTGGTGAATCAAAATGGCGTCGAAAATACCAATTTTTTAAAAATACATTTAATACATTTTAATACATATTTCTGCCATTAATTTAACAATTTAGGTCCCGCTAAGTCCCAAGGACTTGTCAGCGGGTTCCACGACATCATAAAAATATGGCAACCACACTTTTGCTTGACATATACATTTTTCCCTATTTACATTTATAAATACACACATTTACACATATTCATTTTCAATTTCATACACGTATACACACATACACACAAATAAATTATTTAAGTGAAATTTGAAGTTTCAAGACCTTAAATCATGGAGAAAACTGAGTGTAAATCATTGGGTTTGAGATTTTGGTTGGTAAATTAATAGATAAATTAAGTAAGACTGCAATATCTAAAAGTCCCAGGAACAATTGAGGAAAAATTTTCAATGGACAGAATTGAAAGTGAAAATTTTATATTGATTGTAACTTTTACAAACCCACATTAAGTTACTATCATGTAAGTTACCATTAAATATTCTTACGATTAAATGCCAGAAAGTTTCCATGAATATTTTTTTATTTGCAAACATTGAAATGCTCAACTACATGGAATAATTCTCTAAATAAATCCAAGAAATAATCAAATCATAATGGAGGTCTCCAGAGAGTGTATTCCTAACCATATACCTTCGTAATAATATATCGTGGACAATGATGAACATCGCCATGATTCTGTAACGAAGAAGTTAGTTGTATAATTCTTACAGTGGACCCATTTTATCTTGATTGCAACAATTGGCAACAAGTGAACTTGTTCGCAACTGTGTGGAAGTATTCGTGCTGCAAATGGCCTAGAACGTCATTTGTTAACTGGTACGCAGCCGTTCATCATCGTTTCTGCTGCTATTGAATTTTTTATTGAGCTATGAAGTCAATTACTTCTTGTTTGATTGCGGCCGCTCTATTTCGATTGTCTTGGAAACTATTTTCATCCATATGAAATATAAATTCCTTTTCCATCAGTAGAGTCTGGTCGCCCAAAATGGCCACTGGCTAGTAATGTTAGTGTTGAACTGAATTTACTGACGATGAATGCAAATTGGCTGATGGAAATTTACTTATTTTTGAATTGCTATTCAGCTGAATTGCAAGTCATTTAACTCTATGACGATGGAGAGTTAAAGGACGACGTTCAGTGCTTCCAATTTGGAATATCTTCATTTTCTCATACCTGATGCCCAAATGAGATATCTGATAAATTGAGAAAATCGCTCTTCCATCCAAATTATAATTATATTTTTCATAAATTTAGAAACCGTTAACAGAAACCAAGTCAAAATGACGAATGGCACTCAAATCCGAAGAAACGCCGATTTGAATCCCAGCCGGAAACGTACTAATAACGATATTCCGGGTATTTTCTTCTTCTAAACATATTTCTGAATTACTCGCTTTAGATCAGCCTTATTTATAGATTCGTCCCCGTCTTTCTGCGTATATTTCACCCTAATTGCATGTCCCCAGTTTTTTATATTTACGTTGCTTAGCATACCAATAATCTACGATAGTAGGGTGAAAGCAATATCTCTCGATAAATACGATATCCTGAAAGATCAAATGAACTGATGGGGTAAAAAAAGTTTACAGCAGAGTGGAAGAGTTACGAGAGCTTTATAGTGTCATATAGAGCCATGTAGAGCGCACTAGGGAAAACTAGAATCAAATGGATGGGCTACACAGTGAGGCAAAAAACCTTTTTAAACACGTTGTAAGGCAAAATAAGGAGCGTATCATGTTGAAAACTTTTTTTAAATTAATGTTATCCCATTAGCTCTAATTCATTGATCTTAAGCTGGTGTGAGGTAGATTTTCCCCAAATCTTAATGGAGACCATTGTCGAATTTCATTTTTTATGGTAGTGGATACGAGATGCATTGTGCAAATTTTGTCATTTTAACGGCATAAAATGTTGTGGCATACGAGAGTAATACTCAGTATTGGACAAAATGTGCATGCATCTTGAACTTGGCTCATTTTTTCACACAATATGGTGAAAACACCTTTATAACCCTAGGTTTCTTGCGATTTTATATAAATTGTTTCGGCCAGTAATGAATTTATATTCTCAAACAGTAGAGAAATCATACGAATCAAGTGTACACAGTTAAATTTCAAATGCGATCCCTGCATTATAAATTTTTCCATTTTAAAATTGATAAATTAATATCTCACTTAATCCCTTCGGATCTGTTTCTGGAGAACAGTTTCGTGGACGTTTTGTTTTTAACTCCACTCCCTCAGCTATCCCACCATTTCATTTTTCATGAACCACATCACAGCATATTAACCAAGCTGTGAGTAATTAACAAAATTATATGAAATACTACTACGAGTTTTTATGAATCATATAAATATTCATTAGTTACAAAGTAATGGAATAAACTTTTTTCAGCGATCAAACGTCGCGAGGAAACCCCCACAAATAAAATCGAGCGACAAGTATGTAGGCAAACTAAAACGGGATATTGAGAGTAATTTCTACTAGGATATGATTAAGTAGTATACCTGGTGGAATGGAAGGTTGATATGTTGCAATGTTAGAATTGCACGACAATTGATGATGACGATATTCCAGTCTCGATTACCATAGGTTCCAGGACTTTGAAAAACTCAGCCCCAAGACTCACAGCAAGAGTCTGTGGGAAATGGTGTCATTGTGAGACACGTGGTATCTTCCGGTGACTCAAGTCACATCCAATGGAACGGCACACATGTGGACTTGGTGTGTGAATGTGTCCGACCGTTTGCTTGGCTGACCTGATCCCCGGAGGCCATGACGATACGGGGGTTACTTCGCGTCAACACGCGACCCCTCATATTGGATGCCGTTTGAGGCCCGGACACTCGCCAGCGAAGCCAAGAGGCCAGCCGGGCAGCGGCCGCCGATGAAGCGGGATGCACGGATCGCTCTGGTGGAATCCCGCCTCTCGCTTATATTTTTTTCCACACCGATCGTGCCCACGCTAGTCCCCCTCGCGAAAAGCGTTACCGCGACCGGAGTCGCCGGGAGAAGTCGGTTGGTTCCCCAATGCCTCACACCCCACCGCACTCTGCCTAATTAACGCCTCGCCCCTCTAGTTCCTTTCTCATCTGATTAGCCGTGCCCCATTCCACGCCGCCTGTCTCTCTGCCTATTTTTTACCATCCGGGCGAGTTTTTGCGATGATGAGAGGGATGGAGGGGTGGTGAACTCTGAATGGAGGGAGAGAGGAGGGGAGAGGGCATTGTAGTTTTGTAGATGCAAGCTTGGAAGCAGTGCTGCCAAGTTAGAGAATTTGTTGCTAGATCAAGCTATTTTAACAATTCATTGGCGGCAAGAATTATGTTTTGCTCTTAGCGACAGATTTGCCTACTTCTCAAAAAGTAAGTTCGTTTGATGAGAAAATTAGTGACTTTAAAACCTTTTCTATTCATTTTAAAAACCGGATTGTCCATAAAAATCGTCATTTGTGACATGTTTATGATGTTTTTCTTCATCTGTTGAGGGTGTGACGCGCATCAAAAAGATCTCGAATTTTTTCCGCATTTGTGTCGCAATGAGAGAAAGATGGAGTAGTTTCCCCTCATTTTTCACTCATATCTCCCATTTTAAACATTTGCACTTTTCCAAAAATCTTAATTTTTTTCAAGGAAATTCTAAAATATATGTACAATAGTTAGATGAAGGTGAAATTGGAAAGGTACACAAGGTACTGAAAAAGAGGATCAAAAATGATTAAGTGCTGGAATCAATGCAATACCTCCGAAAAAGAGACGATAGCCCAAGCATTTTTCTCCTGCTGATGAGTCAAAGATCAGATTCATTATGTACATGAAAAATGTATGTGTAATACACAAAAATTTAATTTTTATACTTTGATCAAAAATAGAATTGTTCAGACGATGCTACTTATGATTACGACGTAAAATATTTTGTACCCTTATCACCTGATATTTCAAAGGCAAAAATTGTTTGGAAGTTTAAAAGGTTTCGTGGAATTGATTACTGAATAGTAAAAATTTGAAGTTATTTCTTAACACAGAAAAATTAAAAATTATTTGTACCCCTAAGTGAAAAGTTTTGGCTTAATTTATGTAAAGAAAACATTATTCGCTGCTTAAATTCCTTTATGTTTCATTCCTATATTCCTACAGTTTATATACATTAAATACCTAGTATTACTCATTGACCATTTTATAATTTATTTTGCTCTGTATCATGATTTTTTCTCCACTGTACTAATTTGTATTGAAAAAATCGGCAACCCCAAAGCAGAATTTTTCAAAGCGGTGCCTATATTCCGTATACTTTATCATAAATTGAACTGCATATTTATATTCTATTATGGTATTTGTTTAAGGAATAAATTGTTTATTATAATTATTATGTAACAAATTCTCACTTACCGAAAAATAGCGACTTCTATCATTTTTAATCCATCGACAAACTCGGGACTTTTATCATTGAATTTGGAGACAGAAATTGATTATGAGTCGGTGACACTGCTCCGAAGGGGTTTGGTTGTGAATTGGTATGAAAGGTGAGTGAGGGAGCCAGCCGTAGGCGACGGTTACTGAAGCGCAAACCGCTATACACGTGGCTGCGAATATGAAGTTGACCTAAATGCAAGGCGAACGCCACAGAGCGCTCCGGTAGGATCTCGCGAACGGGTGCGTGCAAACCTTAGAGCGATAACGGGGGCATAATGCAATTTTAGCGGCTTGCTCGTGAAAAATTAAATTCGAAGCGGCGACCGTGAGTCCTCCCGGCACTGTACTCCAGTGTTTTTTAGGCAATGTTGCACATTTTTTTAACGTTAAAGGTCCGGACCGAAAAACTGAAAATTATTTAAAAAATCTACAGATGAAGGGTCATATTTGGTCCTTTTCATCGATTGGTTGGGAAAAAAAATATTTTAATTTTTCCACTCTTGAACTCAACAGACAAATAGGGTAAGCCGCTCTTTGGTTTGAAATGTAAACAATGAATAGAAAACCCTGATTAAATATTTGAGTGGAATGAATGCAGAGCCGCTAGATTGTAATGATAATTCTTAACTTTGTTACTCCACATATCTTAATATCGCCTGAAGATGACTTCGAACGTCGAAACCTGGGTCGTAGAAAATAAAGATATGTGTATTAACAAAGTTAAGTGTTATCATTACAATGTTAACATATTGCACCAAGTTACGCCTGATACTACCAATTAGAGCCGCTAGAGATTGGAAGGCTTCTCGTTAGGTTCCTTTCAAGAAAACTCCTTAAAAACACGAGTTACAGGCAAAATCTGTGGATATTCCTAATCACTCTTGTTTTTAAAAGAAAAGGAAGGAGACCCAATGCAGGAAATTGTCGGCGTATATCAGTATCGATGCTTTTTCTCAAGATTCCTGAGCCCAAAACTGCTACCGACGTCATTACCTTACTGATCTAGCAAAGATGACTGCACAACTTTCTGAAAAGTTCATCATGAAAAACTTCTCATGGTCCCTTCCCTCATGGTATCTTATTATCACGTTAAATACAAAAATTAGTTTAACGGGTTTTTCTTGAATTCTAAAGAATCTTTCTACAAGTTATCTTGAAAAACTAAATCAAAAACTTTCAAGTAATGGTCCACTCATATTTTTATTGTTTACGACCCGATTTTCGTCACGTAATGACATCTGTAGGTGAACCTGGTGATGGTGGTCTTCAGGTGACCTGGTCTTCAGGTGACCTGAATATGTCATTACGTGACGAAACCCGGGTCGTAAGCAATAAAAATATTAGTGGACCATTACTTGAAAGTTTTTGATTTCCGGTATGGAAAGGTTCCACAAAGTGAAGCCTGAATTTATTAGTGAAAAACTAATGCAAACATTACAGTGATATGGATTTGATGAAAGAATAGGGAATAAGATGACTGGCTTTCTAACCGATCGTAGACAAAAAGTTCTAATCGACGGCTTTAGCTCCGACTAGGTTGCATCCCATAAGAAAGAGTGCTAGCCCCCTTGTTGTGCCTCTATTTATGTTAAAGGCTTTAATCCTTGAGTAGGAGAAAACATTAGATTACATGTCGACGATTCCGTTACCATACGCATGGCAAAAAATGCGCACTTTGGGTAATTTGCTGAACAGAAGACGATCCTACCTTCCTCTATTCTGTTTAAGCGTATAAAAGGGAAGATCTACAAACACAACCAATTGTATGACAAATTACGAAAAATTGATATATCTTACATTAAAAAATATAGTGAATATATGCTTGTATGTATGTTTTTCAGAACTAATGACCTAAGTAATGCGTCCTTTTTATTTCAACCGTCCGAAAAATGAGGAAACGTATCAAAAAGCTGAATAGCTTTCCTTTCAAAATAACGGCGAATGTGTTAAATTCTTGCTGGGAAGATATCATATGAAAATGACCACCTGTAAAAAGTTTTTGGCGTTGGCCTAAGGTTTTACTTTTTAATTTATTGCCAGAGTACTCCTTGCTTACATAAAATACTTATTTATGATTTCCCCTTTTTTGATGCGATTTAGGCGATGATGAAATGAAGGAAATATATTCAAGTGAACGCTCTCCATCCCCTGAGCATGCGGGGAAACAGGTCCTTTTTGTTATATGTTTTTGAACGCTCTTGAACCCCATTTGTATTTTCGTTAGGGACTTCAGATGCAGCCAGAATTCTCATAGCTACAGCTTACGATTCGCCGTAGCATTTCAAGGTCATACGTAAATAGAGATTTCTTCTGAAAATTTGTTAACTTCTATCGGGATTTAGAGAGAAATGTTCCAATTTTCGGGTGCCACCCATCCTCGGAGTCCCTGAAATAATGCAGCAGACGAATTCCATTACTATTCGCTGAAAAAAATCAGTAGTGGCCAGTAGCGAAAAAATATGGATCAAAAACTGAAGCGCTCTGACCGCTATAATAGTTTGTCATCCTCCGTCCTCTCCGATTTTTTCACCTCCTGTTTATTCAAGTAGAGATTATAGATTGAGTAGTTTTGAGCAATATTTATTCAGCCGCATTGTGGTGAAGTGGACTTATTGACACCAAATGAACTCAAATGCCTTTTGAATAAAATTCTTCTTATCTGGCGTAATGAATTCTTTCATTGTGAAACCATTAATAATAATAATAATAATAATAATAATAATTTCTTTATACGTAACAGTTTTTACTACGTATTTAATATATGGACGAACACACACAACCATGCCCAGGGAGGTATAAATATCCTACCCAGGCGGGACTCGAACCCGCGACCTTCGGTTTGGCAGGCGAGGATTTTTATCCGAGGACTTTACCCCGCCGCCACCGAGGCCGGCAAAATTACATGAAGTCTAAAACGACTTTTTTCAACTTCAAACTAATAAAAAATCTACATATTCGATCTATATTATTATTAATGAAGAGGAAAATATTTGCTATTTATAAAAAATTGAAAATATCAGACAAATAATTGCACTAACTTTAGTAGAACATTTATAATAATTTCGCAACTAATACAAGCATATCCAGAATGGGATAATTTTACAATATTTTGCTAAGTAAATTCCATATGTAGAAGGTAGTTCAGTGAAATTTCTAATTTACTGCTTGGCTATTGTCAATTTAAAGTGATGACGGAGATAATTTAGTATATGCGGTAGATGTCGATAATTTGTTTGACGTGGCAATTAGGCTCTTCCAGTCCATTAGTCCTATTTATGTCTAATTTACGGGGTACGCATGCCAACAAATGATCAACTGATAATTATACTAAAATATGAATTGCCCTTGCTACAGGAAATGGTTTTACCCCGAATCAACCTTTAGCCAACCATATCATCCGATGCTGTTAATTTACTTAACTGATAGAGTTTAATGAGTTACAAACAATTTGTAACTCGTGTAATGTTATCTTTTCCGCAGTCAGGATTGGCATCGGCGTTATGAGGCACATTATCAGGGATGAGCATTGTTTGCTCTTTGCATTGCTTGGAATATCAAAAGATACCATATGGCAATTTATCGGACGTGGAAGGTTGATTATAGCAAAATGTCGATATTCATTGAAGCGTGGCTCTTAGTGTCTTAGGCTTTATTATCAAGGAAATCGCATGGATGCAATTTGAATATATTAATACGAATATCAATCTTGTAATTTGTGTCTCCAGAACTTGTCCATAGCATTACTTTAATACTTATTGGACACGCAAATTTCTTTTGTCGATAAATGAAAATTGTTATGATATAATTTAAAGACTTACGCTAAAAATGTTATTCACGCTCTGCTACTATTGTTCCCTGTTTTAACCTATGTGCCTCTACCTGCTAACTATTTGCTTCATAAGGCTCTCACTTGAGATTGTTCTTATTTCCCCAAGTCAAGTAACATTGAAATGAGATTTTCTGAATTCACTCTTTGTAACCACGGAATGGATGACAGCTACATTTTTCTCTTATTTGGACGGAAATAGCTAAATTATTTCAGATACTTTTGCTGTCTAATTTTATCGGAGGAATTGAGATTATTAACAGCAGAGAAAATATCAATTACCTATGGTTTTCTTTTGAAAGCTGCACGCATCCCTCTTTGCTCGGCCACGCCCACTTTTCAACCTCCGTCGGTTACTTTCTCTAAGATAAGCCCATGATGACTCCATTTTGATAACTTCACGATGGACACATTTTTCTCCTTATCCTGAGTGGATACACTAATCCTAGTGGCCGTGACGGTGCACATGGAAGTCGGTCGTTTCGTTGGAAAAATCGGGTCGTCGCGGCGCGGCGGTCAGAAAACTGTGGAAGCTAGTCTTTACGGGGAGCGTAGAACATAAAATGAACCAGGTGCGGCACCATTCCCCTACCAAGCCAAAAAAAGCAACTTTTTACTAATTGACCTAATTTCCTTCCTAAAGTTGGTCTGATTTTACCGTGCCTACTAATTTTTTCCAGTATCATTTCATGCTATAATAATCTTCCAAAAAAATGGTTGCTCCGTATGGAGCTCTATCAATCAATTATCCAACTATGAAGAGTCAACCCTGCCCTTCCTTAAAAAAAAAAGTATGCAGTTCGCATATTTTTTTCTCTCTCAATAACTTTTCGAATCCATTTAAAACTCTTCGTAGTCCTTGCCTCTCCTCTTACTACCCTGTATCTCCATTCTCATACTCCCTCCTCCTAGAAAACATCTCACTCTTCAGCATGTTGCTACTTTTTATTACATCCAACAGTCAGTTTTTACTGTTTCATTCGACTTAAATCAATAAGCCTCCTTTTTTCTGATCCATATTGAAGGTTTCTTGGCTTGTTTTCCTTTACTTTCAGCTTACCCTCTCAGTTATTCTCTACACCCACATCTCCAGAATACATGTATACTCTTATTTCTTCTGTATACGATGATACACTCCAAATTAGAGTTTTAGCTTTTTCTGAATTTCTTTATTTTCTAATTCTCTCACCAGATTCCCTTTATTTTCGATCACATTTACTTAGCTGTCTTAATTCTTAGCCTTACTTACAAGACCTTTCTTCCTCAGGTTTTTGTCATAATGTGCAACAAATTATCAAACTTTGTCCGGCACTCGTACCTGGATATCTCCATATTGCTCCGACTCTCTTTGCCAGTTAAGGTAGTTTGAGCGAAATATCATTTTACTTAGAAATCAATGAATTTGGTCTCATTTTAAAGAAAAGTATCTCACCCTTCAATTGACACCAAAATTCAACCCCTTACCACATTACTTTCGGAAATATTTGACAAAAAATACCATCCATTTTACATGGGAAATGGTGCGTAGCATGCACTCCAGAGAGATATATTTACATATTGAGGAATTTCTAACTCTTATATGTCGTAAAAAAACTAACAGCGTGTAGTTTGTATGTTTTCTCAAATATATTTGAAAAGTAAGCATATATTCATATTAATAGGTTCTTGGGTATCACAAAAAACCTTACGTTTTGAAGGAGTTTCAAACGCACAGCGCGAAAAAAATTGTGTCAAGTAAAAAACTTATTTAGATATTTTTATTTAATTACTTACAATTTCTGCTATGCAAAACTATACTATTGCACCATTAATAACTCAATATTTAATTGATGTGTCCTTCAGCAGAAGAAATTAAAACGTATAACTCGAATATGGTCTCTATTATGACTAGGGAACTATCTCGCTCGGACTACCTTAAGCTAATGAGGCTTCTTTCTCCTCCGTGGCTTTTTCTCACACCTGGAAGTCCGTGTTCCTGTCAAAGAGAACGCTTTTTCTTCTACGGAATTTTTGCCTTTATGATCATTTTCGGGTGACTCCGTGAAGATATGTTTACCGCGGGTATCTAGTCTAGGAATCCTCAAAATCTGCACGTGAATTATGCCACTTGCTCAATTGCATGCCCTCTTACTCCTATTTCTGTATTCATTCTAGCCCTACGACTGAGTGGGGATCTCTAACTTTTGTTTCTTTTACATAATATGGGCCTTCTCTATCTCTAATGCGCTCATCGTCGTCTGTAGTCCGTAGACCAACGGGCTAACTAATTGTCCTTCGGTCTGACCTTTAATGGTCTTCTTTCAATTCCATCCCCGGTTTCAACTCCACCGATGTTTTCCTAAACCGTGGCTAAGTGAACACACTAAAAACAAAAGGTTGCCAACCTTTGACCTCCTCTGGCCCTCCCTATCGTTCAACCTCTAAATAAAAAACGGAAATAGGTAGATATTCATTTGCTGTCAACAAAGTATTTGTTTGATTCCCGTATTCATATTTACGTGGTTTTTTAGACAGATATGAGCATTTGAAAAAGAGGATCTCGTCTGGCTCGTTGGAATTTACTGTTGTTCATTGTTTATGCAGGATCGTTGAAATTGCCCATACTGCGTTGATCCATTTTTGAGTCCATGACCTCCGCTTGGCCTCTTCGGTAATTACATAAAAATTTCATCTTTCGTCCTCAAATAATGTCGGGAATCGAAATATGGGATCCCTTTGGGAATATGTGTATAGTCTTGTCAAAGCCTCAAACCAACGGCTGCGTCGTCATTAATCCACTAAAGTTCAAACTTTTTTTAATGAGTACTTATGATAAAGTCTCTCTCGAAGTGGAAAATGACATTCATTTTGCCTGATTGAAGCGAGTCTCACAAACTAATTTTGATAGCTGAAATTAGCGTATTTATGCAAACATACCTTCTCTTATGAAATTCCGTGCACCATTGGGACTGAGAAAATGTTATAGACGTTGAAAATTAAGTGCTTACGGACGTTGAAAATTGAGAAAAATAGTGCTTCTGCTGGTGATACCGGTTTGAGTAACCTTATTCGTAGTCGATTGATTTTTGCGTGGAATTTAAACGCTGTGGGATTGGAAAAAAGGACGAAATAACCTCTATTTTGCCTCAATGAATGAAAATTTTTGTGTATAGAATGCGTACGTCTCCGAGATGTAAAATAAATAAGCAGATTAATCTGCCGATTGACAAAGTAAACGGTTTTAGAAGGTACTCGGTGGAAGTTATCCATCACGGAAGATTCTGATCAGAAGAAAAAGAAATTGCTGTGTTAACTCTTCTTGTATGATTGTATTTACACGACCTAGGTTTCGATACTTTATGTCATCATTTGATGAAACAACTTTTATTTTACCTAATGATGACACGAAATACAACATTTCTTTCACCTTAAGATGAGACAGTGTCGAAACCAGGATCCTAGCAAAATCTTACGTGTGGAGTTAACAAAGTTATATTAATTCTAAATAGTATAACTTATACACATATAGTTAATAATATAAAGTATAGAATAAGTCGCTGAATGCAACTCCTCTGAAAAGGTAGTGGCCATTAGGGGAAAATCCCTAAATACTCGCCGCAAAGAAGAGAAATGCAAGAACAACCTCTGCAAACCGCATTGAAACATGAGATCATGTGGTAAATTGACAAAAAGTAAATTCAGTGGACTTTCCCCCACGTTTGTGGTCTTTTCATAGCAAACGTTGATTGGCTGATCAGATTTTTCCGGGCGGTTTCGTGGAATGACTTGGTTGCCGTGGTGATGATGGCCACTCTTTCTTTCTTCACTCCTCACGAAGGCAGAACGATATTTCCTCTCACGCTTCGATGGACACGAAAACACTATCAGCTGTCGTTGCTCGAGTTTCCATAGCAACGCATAGGACACTAGCAGCAAAGAAGAAGAAGCGTTATTATTTCTTTTTTTTCTTGCGACCTTCAAGCGCGTACAAAATATATGACGATCGCGCTACGCTAGCTATGCTTACTGCTATTAAGGCTGAGCTTGCTACTTATTGTAATGCCATGCGACCTGAGACTCGTGAGTTTGGCAGGAGTACGTGTAGCACATTTACCTGTTTGAATCACTGTCGCCAACTCGTAATCGTTTCACCGCTAACTTTATGAAATAGTCACTGATTTTTGTCGCTTAATGAGAATCCACGACACGTATATTTTCCTCATGAATGATCAATTTTATCATTTATTATGAGTGCTTATGATAAAGTCTCTCTGGAAGTGGAAAATGACATTCGTTTTCCTTATTGAAGTGAGTCTCGTTCTGTGTTGTGCACCTTATATTTCACATAGGTATCTAAGGGAGTTATTCAACAAAATTTCAGCCTTAGTGAGTCCGTCGATTTCATCATTTTATTGATTTTTACTATTTTTTTTCATTTTTTGTTTCATTTTCGACTGACACTTAGTTAAATACTCCACTGGTATTTAAAAACACACAAAAAACGCATAGGAATCTAGAAAGTCCAAATTTAAAAACTTGGCTATAATGCTAAAAAAAGGATTCCTACCTCCACTTCCTCTCGCTGGTTCACTACTGCTTAGAGAAATTGAGGATTCCTTAGTTGTGCCGAAATTTCAAGGCCT
Source organism: Ceriagrion tenellum (assembly GCA_963169105.1). Taxonomy (NCBI): domain Eukaryota; kingdom Metazoa; phylum Arthropoda; class Insecta; order Odonata; family Coenagrionidae; genus Ceriagrion; species Ceriagrion tenellum. The sequence goes on from OY720641.1 coordinate 113,228,899, forward strand.
TAAAATGGCTCTGCCGTAACCATGTGAGTCAAAATACAGTCTAAAATACATATTCGTATTTCTTTGATTTAATAAATCCTGCTCTCGCTGATAAAATGGGATGCTTACTGAAAACAAGAATAAAGGGATATCATGTACAGATCATTCCGCGTTTGTACTTTTAATTTTACATTTGTCCAGTCATAGAAGCCGATTGTAGCATCAGTTGTAGGAAACTGCATAAATTTGACTTCAATAACGTTAGTACTTAGTTTATTGCTGTAAGCAATAGGTGGAAAATTCCTTATATTTTATTTTTTTTTTCAAATTCTCGGGAGTTTTGCTCCTTATAAAGAGTTTTAATTAAAACATTTATAATGTTCTCTCCTTTAAATCGACGTTTTTCTGCTATAATTTGAGCAATCTCCATAATATACCATGTTAAAATCTACAAACCTACGGCTTTATTACTTTAAAATTATCGTGGAAACTCCATTTTTTAGAAATGTTATGAAATGCGCATCAAAGATGCCTTATACAAACTTTCAGAACTTCTGGAATAAGTGACTCTGAGGCCAGAGCTTCCATTATAACTAAATCGTATATACACCAATTTTTTTGTTCGCCATGTGCAGTGCAGTTTCACGTGATACCCAACTCGTGGGAGAATAAGAAATTAAAAGTTACGAATGAGAGATATTTTCGTTGCTGAGCTGTAAAATTCATCTCACGAAGGCATGTAGTTGTAAAGAAACCTAATCAGAGACAAAAAAACTCTTCTATATGTTACGTATGGGTCACTCAGCGTGATAGAGGGTTAACAAAACATGACATTTAGATCAAAAGAAATGAAATTTGCGCGCATCCAGTTGTAGAAAGAAATGGACGAACAAAATAACAACTGGCTTTGTCGTAATAAATATATTTTTTCTGTAAAGTAGTTAAGTTTTTCACTAGGCGCTATAATTTGTATTTTTCTGGCAAAAACTTGTAAAGTTTGCTAGTTTATCAACGCTGATTGTAATTTATGCATATAAATTTATACCTATGATGGGCTCACTCACTGACTGATAGAGGTATCTCTGGAAAAACTGAACGTATGGCAATAAATTTTGTCACATAACTTAGCTCCTACTTTCTCCAAAAAATACTTTTCACAAAACTTAGGGCTTTTTTAAAATCTAATATCTGAAAGGCATTACCTCCTTCGGGAAAATTGCATGGGGAATGTTTAAGTTCTAATGTATTGAGTATCTTATATTTCAAACAGGCATCTAAGTGAGTTGTTGAACACAAATTGGATAGAGTAAAGGGCACTCAAAGGTTTTTTTCAAGAGAGTGAAAACACTACGATTCAGATAGCTTATGTTATTCTCTTCCATCTTTGTAGCGACTCGGAGCTCAGTTTGTGATACTGTATTCTCTTGGCCATTTGTACTTTGGCGGTGTTTTTTAGAGTGAAGATTTGTAAAATGAAGTTACCTCTGGAGCATTTATGTATGTATTTGGTTTGATTATTTTTATACTCACTATAATATATGCTCGTATATAATGAAGAAAGTGTATGATTGTTATTTTAAAATAGAGAAATGTTCTGGTATTATTAGACGGATACCTTACACATAGATGGTTTTTTTCTGTACATGATCTAAACCATTTTAATAATAATGCAATCTTAGAATTAACCTGAGTGAGAAGGTCAGGCAGTGACTGAAAACACTATCTTCCTTATTTTGTTGATGGTTTAACTTGCCAAATTTAGCTATTGTGCTCTAATTGGTGTCAGGAGTTAACTCGGGACGTTTATACTTATTCAAAAGGCCAAATCCCGCTTTCTTTCTTGTGTTTTAAGCGGGTCTCATTGTAATAAATATATTTCAAAAAATCATTTGCCCCTTGCTGTTACTAAGAGGCCATTCCGTATCAAATCAACCAGGCTTACCGCTCAACCTTTGTTGAAATTTGGAACAAGGAAGGAACATATTATACGGATGTTAGACTTACTTGTTTCAAGGTCTTAAACTTTTACGTAATTCTGAATTGTTTCCCGTTAATTATCGGCACCATTTCACGAGTTTCAAAACTCAAACAAAGACTCAAAATATTATTTCGTGCGTCATTTAAGTTAGGGAGTAATAATATCAATTTCATGATCTTTTATTGGTTTAATTTATTATCGAAAATCCAATTATGTTAGCTTTGAATGATAAGATACTCTTAAATTATATTTTATTAAGAATTAAGAATAATTAAACATTTTAAAATCATAAATAGAGACTTTACTAAACTTGGTGGATCTTCATTGCATTTAGTTTAACCTCCTATTATAACTATTTTCCTAATTTGACCAAAAATATATGCTCCATGTCCTTATTATGACCTAGTTGATGTAAGGTAAACATATTTTCTGATTTCCATTTAAAATATCTCCGGGGGAGCTTCCTGGGGCGAAATACTCTCTGATTCACATCTGTCTCTAGAGCCCATCCTCGCTGCGGAATTAGGTTTTAACAAAGGTGAATTTTCACTGATACGGTATCTCTTTTCGTGTCCCATAAATTTTACTTAACCTGTTCTTTCCAAACATTTTACTCCCATTATTTCCTAAACCTTTCCACCAGCCACTCCGTTGAATAGTATAAAATCGACTGCCTTTGAATCAGTTGCAAAGTGAAATATTCATACTTTCTCCCACAATACGTGGAGAAAGATTCTTTCCAAACAACATTTGACGTTATATATCGGTCTCAAACGCATTGAAATACTTTGTCGAGGTTAATAGGATCGGAGAGGGGGTGGAGCCGTGATTTTTTTTCCTGCAATAAATGTTTCCATAAAAATTTCAGTTCCTCATGAGCGCACTTTGTGTTTTTTGTCTACCGTAATCTCTAAAACGATGTTTCGAATGGTCCCATAAACTGAGAAAGAATCATCCCCGACCATGTTAATTAAGCGGAGCAGTGGCCCTAAAGTTTTAAGTTCCCGTGATCCGGCGTTGTAGATAGCACCGAACGCCACCTATGAGTGGACTGGGGAATCAATATCCATTCCCTCCGCCGAGCGACATAACCCGGGAATTGCGACGACAGCGCCAGTTTCCCATTAGCGTCCATTTCCTTTCATTTACATTGGAAACATGTGATTGGTTCATTCTCTTGCCTTTGCCATTTTTTATCGATAAAAATAAATACGAGGATTCCTACTGCCGATGGGGTACTGCAACATTACTTCCAATAGCTCTGAGCTCCGGTCGAATAATGGATTTATCGTGAAATTACTGAATGAATTGAATGGAGGCTGCTTTTCCCGGCTGTCAACGGTTCTTAAATATTTAATACAGGGTTCAAATGAAATAAAAAAGTAGATTTTTTTTTAATATTCTCAAAAGCGACATTAAACCTTAAAATCTCAATCCCTTTAGCACTTAAGACTTGAGATTTATATAAGCTCAACAGCGGAACGCATTGATAAATGTTTCGCCTTGTGTTAAACTGGATATAAGGCGTATTTCCTTAAATTTTTACGAGAAATTTTCTATTTTACACGGTAAAAATCTAGTTAAACCATTGAATGGGCTATGACGAGAAATTTGAGAATTTGCTCCTTTAAACTGAGTCAATTCACAGCTTCGGTCCATACTGAGAGTAAGCTTCCAGAAACTCGTCACAACCAAATTGAAGGGTGAATTCAAGCTAGAATCGAATGTTTAATATTGCTACGAGGGATGCATTTTGAAATCTCCATAGCTTTTATTCCAAGTGAACTATTTAAAATATGTCAATTGGTTGCTTGGAGAAGATAATTGGTACAATCTGATTGCTTTGCCTCCCATATTATCTGAAGATTTCCATCAATTCAAGTTGATGAGATAGAAAACTGGCTGGTATCCTTTTAATAAAAAGCACGCCTCTCAATTAGAAAATACTCCATTATGATTACTACATGTAGGTATTTGATTATGTAATTATCTTTGTACCTCTAATGGAAAACACGTAGGATCCCTACCCTGAATGTTTCTTATTTTTTTATCATATAACTCTTATTGCACCTAAATTCATGCATAGGACATCCTTAGCCTGTTACACTTTCAACTCCCTCCTTGCTAGCTAAGCATTCGGAATTCCAATTAGAATTCCTTCGTAATGGGAGGAAGTTCTTCTTAAATATTTACCTCAGCGATGGAGTTTTCTTACGGATTTTCTCAATTCTTTTCACTAGAGCACAAACACGATTCCTTTAAGCTGAAATATTCTGTGCCGTCATTTTCTTACGCACGACAGAATTCCGCTTAGAGACTTTATAAACCTACCATAAGTTATCACTCTTTCCTTACGAGTTTTAAAATGGAAGTATGTCGAACATTTCAGACCAACGTATCCTTCATCTACGTTCTTGAATTAACGCATGCATTGCTACTATTTTAAGTTTGCAAACTCAGTCATGAAAACTACCTCAATTAAAGACATATCTTTCATTATATTTGGAAATATGAACTATATAAGCTGGGCAACTTTCAGAACGTAATAGAAATAGTAGTACTTGAAGTTCATGAACCCATTCCTACACCATTGCTCAAAACGTAAGTAAATTATGATGACTCTTAAGAAAGGGACAAAGAATGTTTAAGCGCATTATTTTCAGGTTTTCATTTTATCTATTGTTTTTACAATTGGAAGATAAGAAATGTAACAGAGGAGTATCGATCACGTAGGTGTACTTCCAGTGTATTTTTCGTGTTTAAATATTTTGGCACAAAATCAAATCAAATTGATCCTGAAGACTCTAGACGGGTCGTCCCTTAAAATGTTGGTACTTTTACCACTTTAACCCGGTTGAAATGTCCGCGAAGAATTTACCGTATACATTTGCCGGAATGCTTAAAATCTTAATTCAAATGGCATTATCACATAGAGAGTGTATTTTGCGAGAGGTACCGAGATTTACTCGGTGTTTTTCTTGGTCCCTTTGTAACAAAGAAAACATCGTTTGTTTGAATCATCAATAGGTTTGTTATTTTTAGATTTTCATATTCCATACATTTCCTCATACAAATTTATTCGAAGAGGGGATCACATTTTATTCACCTTCCCTTCCTTCGTGCCGGATGCTTCCCGACTTTATTCTTGGAACCTGAAAGTTTCTCTTCCATATATTCCACGTGCGAAAACGTGCATTATGACCTCCTACGCAGACTAACAATCATCTCCAGCTCCCTACTACATTTTACCCGACGATAAAAAGCACATCGGACGCAAATCCACAACTTGTAGATAATCATGACAATTCCCCTGGAGGATTAAAGGCCCTCAGCTCACAACAATCTTGAATTTCGTAGTCAGTGCAATTTGTATATCTTTCGTTCTAGCGAAGACAGAACTGCTAAAAAAAACTTCAAGTTATGTTACAATGCGTATTCTTACTTTACAGTTAGAATACGCATTGTAACATAACTTGAAGTTTAAAAATATTCTCCCATCATCATTTCAGGAAAGAATTAATAATTGAAGAAAGAGCCTTTTAAAAGTGTATTACAAGTATACTCCTCAGAAGTATTGCTACTCAAACAATTTGGTAGCCTAGTATTCATTCCAATGTTCCAGCAAAATTACAGAAATCATGTACTGTTGTGTTATTAAAATGTTCGCTAACGCATGTTGGCCAACAAGCATATTTCTTCAATAACTTTTAATAAAGTGAGGGTATGTTTTTATGCATTCATATTCTATAATAAAATGATGCTGCTTACAATTTACGGGTAAGATGAAATAAACTGAACTTTTTATTGAGGAATGGATCGATTATCAGAGGCGTATGGGTGTGACACAGGCAATTTGAGGTCTCCACGTCGTGTGTTTAGGTTCCATCGAACGGCGGGGGAATGATTGAGCGTTGTAATCAGTGTTGTCAGAAACGGTGACGTTTAAATTACTTACAGAAACGATACTGAAACAATATATATGGGTCATTCCACGTCAGATCAGCAGTGAGTTGACCCTTGATGTCACCGATTCGAACCAAAATTTTCGTGTGGGTTCCTTCTAGCATTTTATGAAAAAGTGTAGAAGCATTTTTGTAAAAAACATTTTTTGGCAGATCTAGATACGATCAAAGTTTCGACCATTTTGCACTTAGACCGTTTTTCTTTTCGCTATATCTCCTAAACGAAAATAGTTAGAGAAACGGTTGACGTCTTCTTTTGTTTGAAAAAGAATGTTAAGCAACAGTGTGTGATCAGTTTGGCAAATAAACTAAATTTTGTTGAAATTGTTTAAATCTTAAAAGTTAAATTTTAGCAACTAAAATACAGCCATTTTTAAATTTAAATTTTTGTCCTAGTTTGACACGTTAGTCTTTTGTCTTACCTCAGAAACAAATTTGGTCGTAGGCAGTTCATAAGCAACCGAGATATTACCGAGATGCCTCGGGCAAGTCCTTCGGCTAAGTCCGGAGGATAAATAGTCCGCAGAGGATAAATTGTCCAAAGAGGAAATAAATGGGGGGGTAGCTCAAAAAATACTACATAAGTACTGGCTTTACTTCACGACGGTCCGAGTTAAAGTCGCAGCGGAGACGGAGATTTTTCTAGGTAAGAGTGAACGTAGTACTCCAGCCCCTGATTGGGTGGTAAAACTGTGATTGCTGGCGCATTTCGTCAATAATATCCTAAATCCAACGCCGGTTATCCCTCCTCCACCTATCATCATGGTGGGAATGACTTCAGTTGTTGGTCGCCTCGACTAAATAACCAAACCAAAGTCATTTTCGTTCAATGAGTGGACAAATGATAGCAATGGGTAATATTTTATCGTGAAAAAAACATTTAATGATTTGTATTGGCCCAAATACTGAATATTCGAATAAAACCGAGCTTTTGCTTCACGGAGGACGCTCCCATTGTTTCGGCCGCGTTATCCGTGCGGAATTTCAATCGTAAATGTGTCTCGCGGTGAATTTCAGGTGCGAGATTTTCTTTGTGCCGCGACATTTATTAAATCGTCCTACCCCCCCATCTCACCCGACAGTCGTTCTTTATCGTTTGATTTGCACAAAAGTCCCCGTCATTGGAACGATCCACTCCACCTCTTACGATTCTATCGCCCGCGGATAATTTACGTGGTAAATTCATGGTGTAACTCCACGCGGGTTGTTTCAATAACGGCCGTAAATCCCGCTGGCTTGGGGTCGAATTTCTTTTGGACGGAATAATTGCCGATCGTAAAAATAATGCGTTGCAAACGTGTCATAAATTGTGGATGAAATACTATCCCAACTATGTCGCCGGTTTAAGTTTTGTATAGAAGCTCAAATCTTTCGACCTTGCGAAGGATCATCCTGGATAATTAATTATTAGTGTACTCACTGGTGGATCTACAGTTTTTTCTGGAGGTTTCCGGCTCTTTCACTGATTCTTATGCTGTGGTATGAGAATTAATGATATAGCGTCCTTTTTTTCCATGAAAACCTCCGATGTAGGAAATTAACAAGAATTAATTCTGCAAATGAAATTGAGATATCTGCTGATTGCCGATTACTCACTATTCTTTCGACCTGAAAGAGAATCTTAATAAAATGGGTACTTTCTCCTCATCCAATTTGACCTTACTTAACTCCAAACATTTCATCATCAACAGGATATTGTCTCCTCAGGCCAGAAGAATAATGGTGGGTGAGTTCCATACTAATGGCTTAATTCGTCTTTTGGATTCATCGATGTGATACAAGGGTGGGTTCTTTTAGCCACTTTTTTCTCGGATTGTGATGTGATACCAGGAAAAGTGGCCCACTCACATGGATAATACGTATATAATTCTTTTTTAAAACCGGATTATGTCTTATGTGAGAACTTTTGTTTCCAATTTCCGAAATTGCGACTGAAAACACCAAAATTCCCATTAATTTTAGTTCGAATAAAGCAACCATTTTTTTGGGTTTGGAGGTGTCAGCTGCGATGGAGACTAACATTCAGAATTATGTGAAATTTTCAGTGGAAAAATCATACGCCTGGACTGGGAATCGAACCCTGATCTCTCGATTTTACGCCGAGTGCGCTAACCAATTGAGCTACTTAATCACAGTTAATTAAAAACACTAAATTTAATTAACACTTATTAACATAATAAGCAGTCAAGACTACTTCTTGAATGTCGCGACGCGCTCAGTTCACTGAACAGTCTTGGAAAGGTAGAACTCTTCTGGGTCCCCGGACACATGGGCATAATCGGAAATGAGATAGTGGATCAACTCGCTAAAAAGGCTCGAACCACACACCGACGGGACCTGAGCCTTACATCCCAATTGCACCCTCAACAGGGACAACAGAGATCAAGAGGTGGGGCCTTGCCCGTCATTCTGAGATCTGGTAGAACACACAGGGGCTCAGACAAGCCAAGCTCCTGATTGAAGGACCCAAACCGGGACTTGCAAGAAGACTCGTTTTGCTAAACAGAGGTCAACTGCGCACGATAGTGGGACTCCTAACTGGACACTATCAGGTCATGAGGCACTTCCATCTTCTGAAGCTTGTGGACTCTGCCAGATGCAGATGGTGCGAAGAAGAGGACGAGACAACATCTCACGTTCTCCGACTGTCCGGCCCTGATGGGGGCTAGAATTAGGCACCTGGGATCTCCCTTTCTGGAACCAGCTGAAGTTAGGGGTATCCCCATAGAGGACATGCTGGCCTTCAGCATGGCCATCAGTCTCTTTGGGTGACACAAATAAGGTAGTCAGAACAAAGGACCAATAGGTCTAAGTGCCTCAGGTCCTCCTCGGGGGAACTCCACCGCAATTCAATCAATCAATCAACATAATAAGACTTGGCGCGAAATCGAGGGATCTTGGTTCGATTTCCAGTCCAGGTGAATGATTTTTCCTCTGAGATTTTCACATCTGACTGACTGATTCACAAGCTGACCAGAAAAGAAGAGAAGCCTTCAAAACCTGGTGCTGAAGGAGGATGCTGAAGATGAACTGGACGAACAAAATGAGGAATGATGAAGTGTACAGAAGAGTAGAAGAGGAAAGGACCATATAGAACACCATTTCGCTCCGAGAAAAATGTGGCCAAACGACTCTCCCTTCTGTAATTCTCTATTTTATATCATCTACAAACTTAACTCTTCCTTCTCAGTCTCTTTTACCCCTTCATTCTCTGATACCTTCATCACATTTTGGGGTAAATATCCAAAGAACAAAGATAGGATTACAAACCAGGAAACAGTGTGTGAAAACTTTCGTGTGGCGCGTAGAACTCCATGGATCAGAAGCATGAACTATTGGAAAAGCTGACCAGAAAAGAATAGAAGCCTTCAAAACCTGGTGCTGAAATAGGATGCTGAAGACGAACTGGACGAACAAAATGAGGAATGATGAAGTGTACAGAAGAGTAGAAGAGGAAAGGACCATATAGAACACCATTTCGCTCCGAGAAAAATGTGGCCAAACGACTCTCCCTTCTGTAATTCTCTATTTTATATCATCTACAAACTTAACTCTTCCTTCTCAGTCTCTTTTACCCCTTCATTCTCTGATACCTTCATCACATTTTGGGGTAAATATCCAAAGAACAAAGATAGGATTACAAACCAGGAAACAGTGTGTGAAAACTTTCGTGTGGCGCGTAGAACTCCATGGATCAGAAGCATGAACTATTGGAAAAGCTGACCAGAAAAGAATAGAAGCCTTCAAAACCTGGTGCTGAAAGAGGATGCTGAAGACGAACTGGACGAACAAACTGAGGAATGATGAAGTGTACAGAAGAGTAGAAGAGGAAAGGACCATATGGAACACCATGGTGAAAAGAATAACAAGATGGATTGGACACACCCTGAGACACAATGGGTTTGTGAAGACCATAATTGATGGTAAATTTGAGGGAAAAGTCCCCAGAGGAAGACCCAGGAATAAGTTCATGGGCCAAATAAAGAAGACAGTACATAGGGAAAGATATCAGGAGGTAAGGGAACTAGCATTGGATAGGGAAGGGTGGAGGGCTGCAGTCAACCAATCTTAGGATTGAACGACCAATGGATGAATAATCCAAATGTAGGACTACAAATTCACTGCCTCCGTCAACGAACAACCCACAAATTTTTACTTGGTACACCTGATATGAAGAGATTTACATGGGTTGTCAATTTGAAGTTTTGATGGTGCGACTACCATCTTCAGGAGCAGGAAAGGAAAAACGACCACGATCACCTTTCCCGTTTCTGATAAAGGTGTTCACACCATAGAAAATGTTAATATCTTGACCATGAGAGTTTTTGTATAATGTGCTCCTGATTTTTTAGTAGGTCTCGTCTCTGAAATTATTTGTGTAATATTATACTGTGACTGCAAGGAATGTTAGAAGGGCGAACTGGAAGAGGAAGACCAAGACTTAATACCTGAATGGGATTATGGTAGTGAGGAGATACTCTGAAATGAAGAGATTAGCTTTTGAAAGAAAGAATTTAAATGTCCGCTGACCTTGGGGTTGAAGAGAAGACGAAGAAAATACTGTGACTGTTAGCAGTAAGTTGGCTTGAAGTATACAAGCCTTTGCAGTACTTGCGTCACATATTGCTTTCCCCACTAACGTTAGCGTGGTTCCACCGGGCAGTTTATGCGTGTTTTCATGAGTATACCCCATGAAAAACGAAAGTCTGGGAACTGCCTAAGTCAGCTTTCACTTTTATACTCGAGCTAGGATCCTTTCCAATGAGACTACCTTGAGAGCCAACATAATGTTGCCCTATATGCAACACTAGGAGGTAAATGCAATGCACTGATGTACCGGTTTATGCAATGATAATTATTATTATTATTGGCTCTAAAGTATGGGAGTTTCTAATGTACTAAAGCCATATATTACACTCAGGATATAATTCTTCAAGCCTGTTACGTTACTTGTTGTACATGATCCTTAAAATAATCCCACACTTTATAGTTTCTACGCGACAAAAGAATAATCCCAAAATGTATAGTTTGTACACGACAAACCGCATCACAGCTAGTTATCGTGCTGCGTTACTCTAACACAGGGCAGTGTTTATTAATTTCCCGTCTGTCTTATAATAAAATGATCTTTATGGCCCCAAAATTTCGAGAAAGACCATAAGATTCCATTAGCTCGTTGGTGTGACTCTTCTATTCGTAGTCTTTTGACAATTTTCTTTTTCAATGATGGTAAGTATTGCACATCAGTTCTCTTTCTCATTTGAGATAGTGTGAACTCGCTATATATGCCTTCGCACTTGTTATGAGAAAATTTGCTAAGCGAATACCTTCACTAGAGTAGTATTTCCACCTGGGGATTCCGGCGTACAAATGTAGCATCAATACTTGCGAAAGTGCGGTCAAAACCTTTATACTTCGCACCACAGCTTCCCATAACATTCTGGTCTTGGAGCATGAAAATGCGACATGCCACGCCGTGGCTTCCTCATTGACACTCCATGGGCAGTTATCGGATTCAATAATTCACGCATTTCAAGAATGTACTATGGAATAATACTATGTACTAAGCAATAATATACATAAATGTATATTTGCTTCATACTGGTCGCCTCAGAGTTCGACGCAGGTAGTCGAAGCAAGACCAAGTGGCTAATGGCGCGATAAAGGAGGAGATGACAAAGAATTCGGAGGCTGGAAGCGAATGTCGGAATGGAATCGCTGAAGAGGCACACTCATTAGGCGCGATGATGAATACGGGAGTGTGCGAGAAAGGTGGGCGATGAGTTAAGTGGGAGGAGGGAGAGGGTTAGTTGTTCGAGAAAGGATGATATGGGACGGAGGCTGAGATGAAAGATGGGAAAGGTGGGGGAGGTAAAACGGTTAGGGATTTAAAATGGAGGTAGTGTAGTATGTGTGAGAGTGGAGCTGTTGGAGGGTTATGCGTTCCCCAAACTCCCGATATATTCTCTTTCCGCCCCCCCCCCCCCCCCCCGTCCTACCCCCCTCCTTCGATGCCCCCTCTCGGCATAGAGACCCCTTTCCCTCTCCCCTCCTGCTCCAACGATTCCCTTTGAGGCGATGCTCACGCCGCCTCCGCGGCAAACTAACGCTTTCATGGTAATAGACGGGGGAGAGATATGATGAGCTTTTGATGTGCCGCTAAAGATGCTAATATACCCACCCTTCTCTCTCTCTCTCTCGTCCCGGCACCGGATCGGTAAGTTTGGAAAGAGGGTCGCGGGAGTTGGGGGAGGAGTTGCGGGGAAATGGCTCCGCGCGGGACGATGAAGACGGTACTGTGGAACCCCCATTCGTGAACGCATATTGACCCCGGTATATGCCGCACGAGTAAAGTTTCGCTTTCTGGCATCCGTTTTGGCGCTGCCGCCATCTGCGTAGCCAATGAGAGGCGAGAAACTGATCGTAGGCTGCGTTTCCGTCAAAGTCACTAATCCTTCGAGTATTCTTTGATTATTTCCCAGCGTAAAATGTTGAGATAGTATATGCCGCACGAGTTAAGTTTCGCTTTCTTGCATCCGTTTTGGCGCTGCCGCCATCTGCGTAGCTAATGAGAGGCGAGAAACTATTCGCAAATGCGTTTCCGTAATGGCCACCACTCTTTCGAGTATTCTTTGACCATGATCCAATAATTCTTTGACCATGATCCAATAACGACCATGATCACCCTTGCTTTGCCCCAGAGTTTGACGCATAGTTCGACGCTAGGATGCTTTCCAATAGGATTGCCTTGAGAGCCAACATAACATTGCCCTCGACCCACCGCTAGGAGGTAAATGCAGTGCACTGGTATACCGAATTATTCAATTTGAATGAGTATACCACATGACAAACGAGATCCTAGGAATAACGTAGCTAATGAGAGGCGAGAAACTGGATTCCCTGGATGACCTAACTAAATTAGTGACAAGTTAGGCGTGTCAACGGGATTGATACGAAAAATTGGTTTGCCCACGCACTATGAATTAGGGCTACCGGAGCTGGACTCCATAAATGTTCTTTGATGGGGTTGGAGGCTCCCCTTTTCCTGTTCTAATTCTATAGACATGCATCTAATTCGGAAGATTTCGTGTTGTTTCTCGCAATACATCAAACTAACATTCTTTCCGAAAAGTTATGGCAATCGTTGAATTTTGGTAACGAGGTCCAATTCATAGTTCCTCAATCTAACCCTGGTGATACAATACTGGTAAATGAAATGGATAGAAACATTGGATTGAAGTATTGTATTGTGGTCAACTATTGAACTTTGGTGGAAAAGTAGCTTCAAAACCTGTTTCAATGGTGCGGAAATCACTCAACGAATTCGGGATTATCACCCTTATTTTTTATGACATTGTGAAAGTGTAACATAAGATCCTTCCCGCCCGTCGAAGTTTTCTTCTTCTAACAAATAAATGCCAAAAGCGCAGCCCCAATGCCACTACTCCTCACGAGCACCAATTTTCCTTCGTCTACTCCACGGTGAATAGAAATTATTTGTGAGAACAAGCACGTCTAGATTTGCTGGTTTTTTTCATCTTTTCATCCGATACTGTCCCTGTAATGAAAAAGCGGTGTGACGTGCAACAAAGAGGCCAAGTGATGCTAAGTCAAATGTATAAAAACATAGATTGAAGCAGTGTCCCCGTTTTGGCATTGCCGCTCACTGCTTGCCCAATCAGGTGGAAATCCTTCGAAGCAGGCTGCGCAGGTGGACCATTTTTCAACTTTCGACGCGTTGCCAAAGATGCGATAGAGACGAAGAACCGGCAATCGGAAACGCCAGTCATTTGTCACTCATCTTTTTTTGAAAGTTATTATCTTGTCCTTGTTTTTTCTCGCAATACATCGAGCTAAGATTCTTTCCGAAGAGCTGTGGCAATCAATGAATTTTGGCAGAGTGGCATCAAAATCTTAACCAATGGATGATAAAATTAGTGAATCAATTCTAAATTAGCAGCGCCGTTTTAATGAGATCGGATGGTTAAAATATAGAGGTCCATTTTGTTCTCCAGTCACCATTTTCATCTTTAAACAAATACAGCCAACCTAGTATTTTGCCGACCCTCCTTGCATGTCCCTTTTTCTACAGCTACGTTTTCAATGATGAGTAATAATTCGGAAAATCGAGCTCGTTTGAGTTTTCCACCATCTTTCTTTTTCATCTGGTGCTTCCTACTGCGAAAGTAGGGTCTGTGTATGATGCACAAAGTTGCGGCAAAACAGCGCTGCGTTAAAAAAAAACTTAGGTAAATTAATTTCTGGACGTCCTTCAGGTAAAATTTAATGCAGGGAAGGAAGATAATCCAAAATTGAAAGAAATAAAAAGATAAGCGCCCGCTACTTTCAAAAACTACTCCTACAGTTCAAATTGTGTTAGTGGCGATAAATAGTGCCAACTGGCTTAAGTATAGGCTCTTGGTGGGGATTCTGATAGGCTGCTAGAGATTTGGTGGCTACAAGTTTGGCGAAGACTACTAAAAAATTCAGATCTGGCGAGATTCAGGGTGATATGGAGAAAAATGTCTAGCCCTGATGACTCTATACTGGTACATGCAATGAATGGAAGTGACAAATTTAGAGAGGTTATCTACCAAACTAATAGATACATGAGAAGAGAGATCCCCATATGCAAAGGTATCAAAGACAGAGCAAGGCAGTAAAACACACCTTTATCATGCAACATACCTTCATTCCTACCCTTGTCTATTGCCTCTCTCAGCATTCTCTCCCCCTTTTCATGGCTGATGCCCTAACATACCTGACCATACTCCTGTGTGAGAGTTTGCAGGGTAGTTTATACATGTACCTATTATTTAAGATGGCTACTGTGTCAACAGGATGCATGCAAAAAATTGGTTTAACACTCACCATGAATTTGTGCTACAACACCAGAGTTAGACACTATAAATGTGCTTTGACAGGGTTTTACATATCTCTACATGTCATATGCTTCTCGAATCCTTTCCCTTTTTGGATTCCCTCGCTCCTTTATGACTGGAATCCTGATAATTTCTGCCACATGGTATCATGATGGCTTGTGGGATAGTAACAGATGAAATGCAAAGTAATGTAGATGTGTTTGAGGCTCCACTTATTCTGTCCCCAGTAACCTACCAGCCATCTCTTTGTCACTCTACCAATGATCTTCTATTATCCATTAGGCTCATAAATACACAAATTTGCTGTGTAAATTCTTGTATATCTTGGGTGCATCTCTCCATGTCCCCTAAGTCACGTTACTGAACATTGATATAAAAGGTAATTAGTTCCTTTTTTATGCTGTTGTGATTTAATTAGGTGTTTTACCTGTTTCATTGTTTTTTTCACCTCTGAGATTTGTGTTCCTCCATCAGCCACTTCTGCCCAATAGTTTGAATTTCCCTTCCGTAGAGCAGGGCAGAGGATATCATATTTTGTGACGTTCAACCATTCTTTCCTTCCTTTCTCTGTTCTTAGAGGTCCAATTCATAGTTCCACAGATCATCAAGTAACTAATGCTTTATATAAAAACTAATTCAATTTGTTTTCTATTTCTTTTTTTTTGCCTTAGCTGATGTCATTCCCTAAAGAAATGGTGCGCTGCATTCTCCTTTTTTGTTCAGTTATTCTGAGACAGAGCTTCCCTTAGAGCAGCAAATGTTCAGGCTTGGTGAACAGCATGAAATTTTGTATTCAGTTCTAGTCTGTGGAACAGAAAAGTTTTGGAAACAAAGACAAATGTGATTAGTGATTTTGGAGTTGTAAACTTAGAAATGAAGCTTCTAATTGAAATTGAAGTTAAAGTTTCAAAGTGAATTTTTGGAAGCTGTACGGGAACATTTGCAAAATAAAAGCTCATACCTTGTCTATGAATGTTGCTGTATGAAAATTGTCATCCACATCATTGCCTCAAAAGTATTTTTTTCGGAACCGAGTGATATGTCTTTATGATTGACATCTTTACACGGCTGGTGACCTACCACCCCCTGTCACACATCCATGCGGAGGTTTGCTGGGTAGTATGTAGATGTAGATATGTTATGTCTAGTATTATATCACTTAAATCACTTCCTGGCTCACAGTTTTGTTATGATTAACCTTTTGAGTGGTACAAACGTACATGTTCTCCCTCAGGCCTCCTGGCCATCTGGAGTACGACCGTACATGTACGTCCTGTAAGCTTGAGCTAGAGCAGTAAAGGCATACATATATGTCTCCTTTTCAGAAGCATAGTAGCACTTGTCGCCATCTATGCCGGAGTCTGGTGAGCATAATTATCACTATAAAGTATCTCTGAAGTGTGCTACCATCTATAATATAATACTAGTCACTACGTTCTCAAAAAAACTCACTCCTGGGGGTCAGCCAGCAGAAAAAAAAACTCACTACTCAGAGGGTTAAGTGATCACCAAATCATTGTTATATTAACCAGGTGTATACTTTGTCATACTAACAATTCAAATTATTTTTTAAATGCTACTTTTAACATTAACAATTAGAAACATACTTTCGATGTGTTATATACAAAATTTCTTCCAATATGTGCTAATTTTTTTTAGCATTGTAGGCACCATTATGTGAATTTAAATCCTCAAGTTTCTCATAACCTTTCCTGTAACTTAATTTTTGCAGTACCCAAGATTGAGATCATGGGAGAATCGGACATATATGTGAAGACAGGCAGCACTGTCAACCTCAAATGTGTCATCACACAGAGCCTTGAAGAGCCAGCTTACATATTCTGGTACCACGATGGGGAGAGGGTGCTCAACTATGATCGAGATGCTAAGGATATTAGGGTGGAAAGGGTGTCTGCAGACACTACCATTGGAACCCTTATCATTTATAGTGGTCGCCGTGAGGATTCAGGCAATTACACCTGTGCCCCATCAAACTTGGACTCCGCCAGTGTCCTGTTGCATGTGCTCAATGGTAAGGAATTTTTTATCCGATGCAATCCTTGGGAAAGTGAAACAATATTTCTTCATGTGCCTTTCTTGTCAAAGTATGTAGATCCCAGGTATACACATTGATTAGTCAATGCTGGGTACCATAGGGCATGGAGAATTAATTTCTTCCTTAGTTTCATTAATTAAGGCTTATAAGGAACATCATCAGAAAGAACTGCTGACTCAAATTTCCATTTCATTATGGGTAAATTTTGGCTGATATACAATTGTAAGTTTATATCTTTGATGCAAAAATGTTATGATTGTCATCAACCTCATGAATTTTATTTTTATTTTTGGCCAAGTTTGTTTATGTATTTGTTTTTAATACAGTATTATTTAGGTAGTTTAATGAATTTCAAGCAAATAATGGTCCTTTCTCTGACAATGGCCATAACTTTTAACCATGCATCTCAAAGATGGAATAGTTAAAAAAACATTACCATAAGCACGATGTTCCTCCTTCAAACTCTGACCATTTCTGGAATGCCATATTCACCACTGCATTTGCACTCCACCTCCAGTTACTCCCTCCCCATCAGTTGGTATGTAGTATTACAAGTGGCTCCAACCCCTTCCCCTTTGTTTTTTAAAGCCATTCTATGATATGCAAAACCCGGAGGAGTGTTTCCAATGAAAGCTTACCTGAAAAGCAGCTATATATCACCATTGAAATAGTTTCTCCACACAAATGTCCAAAGAACAAGTTATAAAAATACATGGAGAATTATGATAGAAATTGATTCCTGCTTGGTAAAGTGAATAGCATTTTTATAGAAACCATGTTATTGGATTTTTTAAATTTCAGAGTGACATTATTAAAAGCTGAAATAACTTTTTATTCACTGGCTATTTTCTAGCACCTTATGAACAACAAATTATTTCAACTGACACTTTTTTGTGAGCCTCAATGTGTTGGTCTAAGCTGAAATAATTTTTTATTCACTGGCTATTTTCTAGCACCTTATGAACAACTAACTATTTCAACTAACACTTTTGTGTGAGCCTCAATGTGTTTTTGCTCATGAAAATTGGTATCTGCTCAAGCCATCAAATCACTAGTTCTATGTCTGCTGAAATCAGGGAATAATATATCCATAAATAATCTTTTTGAATAATGATACAACTAATATAAAGGAGAACATTTCCAGTCAGGAGAGTGATAACAAAACTGACAAAGCGAGGAAATTAATTTTTAATCCATAATGCACCTGTTTTCATACCCCAATCAATAACTAGGACATATGTTCATTAAATGTTTTTAGCTGATTCTGGTTATCCCTCCTGTGTGGACTTCTATTCAATATGCAAGTTTCAGCTCAAAGGGTTCCAGACACCCATGATCATTTATTTTTTTATTTGGTTTGTGCATTTCTAATTTTTAGCTATATTTTTTCTTACCAACTAATTGTATAAGTTGTATTAAGTATGTGAAAATGTTTTACATTATGTTATATGAACGAATGATGCACGTCTTTTGGTCACTTTTTTTTAGGTTGTCAGTGTCATTCGTACTAGGTATATCACCAATAATATCTTTTTCTTCCTCCATAACTTCTAAAAGTTGCCATATTCATCCTCAAGTCTACTTGTACGCCATATTGAAAACTAACAGTGACATGTTTTATGACCCAGCAATGATATATTAAGAATTTTAACTATTTTTAATTTGGGAACATGAAAATTAAGACAGATTTTAAAAACTAATTGCAAAATCCACAAGTGTGATGAACAATATGTGTGCTATATTTTATTAGCAATATTTTTTCTTACAAACTAATTTTATAAATTGTATTTAATATTTGCGACATTGTTTTAAATTATGTTACATGACCATATGATGTTCGTGTTGTGCATACTTTCTTGTAGGTTATTTGTGTTGTTTGTATTAGATGTATTGCCAATAATTTCCTTTTCTTCCTCCATAACTTCTAAAAGTTGCAATATTCATTTTTGAGTCCACTCATATGCTCAACTGCAAACTAAAATTTGCAAGTTTTATTACTCATTATGGAATAGTAAGAATTTTTAGCGATTGTAAATTTGGGAACATGAAAATAAAGATAGATTTTATAACAAATTGCAAAATCCACTAGTGTGATAAACAATATGGGTGGAGCAATATATTAACCTAGCACTTTTCACTGGGTAGCTGGCCTCTACAATAAAAGTCACTTTTTTAAAACTCCATTGTCATAATTTTTGCTCAAAGGTGAGCATCCAGCTGCCATGCAGAGGGGTAAGAACCATGCGGCTGCTGCCCTTCTCTCACCCTGCCGCCCCATAGTCCTTTTGGCCCTCGGAGGTGCTGCTTCTGGGCTCCTTGCCCTACTGTTCCTACCACGGACAGCATCAGAAGCAGAACCAGCCCCACCGTTGGCAGTCTTTGGCACTCCTCCACCATCCACACTCCTGTTGGCTCTTCTGGTAGCCCTGGCATCATCCTCAGCGGATGCCATGCTTGTGCTACCCCTGTTCGTCGCTTGGGCAGGAACGTAGAGGTCCCTTTCTGCGGAGAAGTAAACCATCGGCCCCCCTCAAAAAAACCCCTGATATCACCCCTCAAAAAAAACTATTCTCCATTTTGCCAACCTGCCCTCCCCTTGAAAAGCAAAAATCACTCCTCTCCCGAGAAATGAAAATCTTGAATATGTGGAGACACAAAAGTGTTTGGCAGATGAGAATGCTCAAAAAAAATGCAAGTGAGGACTTGTTGATACATAGAAAAAGTTGTTGTTGGTGATGGAAGGATGGTGGTATCTTATGAATGAGCAGAATAATATGCCTTCCTCTAGCCCCATTGCCATTGGAAGGAAACCCAGTATGGATGGACTTCATCTGACTAAGCGTATTGCCATACTGTGGTTTCTAAACGTGAGACGGAGAGGTTTTAGTAACACAGAAAAGCTTTGCCCAGAGTTTTAAGGGAAGTAAATGTGAGCAAAGCATAGGTTTTGTTTCATCTGTTTTTATTTGAGGCATGAATGGATTTATGAGAGAAAGAGATGAACCATGGTATTTGAGAGTGTGCACTTATGTTGAGGGTGGAGGTGTTAGAGTGACTGAATTTAAGAAAAAAATTAACAAATGATGCTTAGAGTTTAGATGTGTGAACAACAAAATCTATAAAAAATGAAAATGAGCCAATAAACTACTTTTTTTCCAGGACCCAAGAGATAGAAAATGAAAAAATATAGGTTAATGGCAAAAAAAGAAGTGGATAACATACAGCATGGCTTTATCTCCTCCAAAATGTCCTCCTCTTTGTTCAGAAAGGAATTTTTAGGATGAAAAAATGCAAGTCATCCTCTTATATATTATATCTCTGTATAATCTTATAAAAAAATCCCACAGTCCCTACCCCCTCCTCCACCCTCATTCCTTGGAATAAAAAAAGCTCATTGTAATGTTTTTGCTTTGCCGGACAGACAATGTTGTTAATCGTCATTCCTTTTTTGGAGTCACTCATTATTTGTATTGTCTATATAAAAATATATATAATACATATATATATATATGTACATAACATGCATACGTACCTACTTCTTCCTCAAAAAGTGTTCTAGTTAGTGTATGGAGTGAATTTTTATGCCAATTGCTCCTAACAATGGGGAATTGAGGGCAGAATACCCTAAGATCCCATCCGATGAGCCCTCTTTCTTTTCTTATCCTACACATCCTACTACAACCTATCAAACCATACTTCTCCTTTCCCCGAATCCAACCTCCTTACTTCTATTCCTACCCATAATCTTCCTTGTTGTTTTGCCACCGTTATTCGAGGCATGACTTAATTGGTGATGCAAAGAAAATGTGAAACTTGATCGTGAAGTTCAGTTTACCTGGTGAAGTGAACTCATTCAAGAGAAGAATTTCTTAAGGATTAAACAGAGGATGAAAGTGAGAAAGGTATAATACGGAAATGTGTACATAAAAATTTAAAGTGATTAATTCGACAAAAAATATGTGTGACATAATTTGTCTGTGTATGTGTGGAAATAAAGGACAAGAAAAATATCAAAATTTTTGTGGGGCATGATTATAAATTGCACGTGGTGCAGGCACAACTGAATATTCTTTGAAAACTGTAAGTTCTTAGAGAATAAGTGTATATATGCATTAATATATTTACAAAGGGGTGTAGGGGTGTATATATTTTATGCATATATATATCAAGATGATGTATTAAATGGAATAGGTAATATCCTCCTGTTCCCTCCTGTCCCAAACTTTGATATATCATAATTACCCTCCTCTGTGGGATGGCCAAGTAAGCAAGTGTGCAGATTCTGTAGTTTGATTGGAGCAAGAATAATAATCTCATCTTAGTTCCTTACACTCCTGAAAGTGACAAGATTGTTTCAAAAAGGCCTCACATTTTTATAAAGTTGAAATCATGAGCCAAATTTGAGTGAAAAGTATTTAGATCTCTCGTTGCAATGTGACCTTTCCCTGGGTTATATCTTTTTTGCCTGTAAGGAAAGATGCCAAGTCTGAAAGCATTTATGGAATTTGGGTGTTTAATGAAAATAAAATTGAACACGACTATTCAGGAAGGCTTTTGAAAATGAAATCTCTTGTTGGTGAAATGCTTCTTAATGAAAGCAGCAGAGGACATTCACTTCAATGAACAGTTTCCTCTAGTTTGTAGAATGAATAATGATTTTGTCGTAAAATAAAAATGTTATGTGTCCTTCCATTCTGTTTTCAAATTAGACACTTGATTCTGTTACTCAATGAAGAGAATTTCATTCTTTCTGTATTTGTAACACAGTTACTATAGTAGTGTGAAGAAAAAGAAGATGCATTTTTCATGAGTTGACATTTCCTTTCTGTTTTTTGCTCTTCCTTGATGCTAATGTGAAACTGGATATGAAGGTGAAATTTTCTCAATGATGTAATAAAAATGTTGTTGATACTCGTGCCCTAATTGCAAGAACCCCTGGAATGATTTTTGTCTGAAAGATGACAATTATCAACTTTTTAAATGTAGTTTTCACAGGATTCCATCTGGGTAAGTGGTTCCATTGTCTCCAACATTTCAAGGTTCAACATGACCCTCGTCATGACTGAAGCTGATGATGAGGGCAGTCATACCAAATCTTTCATCAAATTTTTGTTTACCTAAAATTTCTTGAACGTTTTTCAGTGTTAAGCATCAGCTTTTTCTCTTGTATTATAGGCAAGAGATAATCACTACGTTCAAGTTATGAGCAATAGTATGTCATTCAATGACTGTATAAATTCATCAGTCAACTGCATAACAATTTGTTGAATGTGCTTTTAGATATTGTTTAAATTCACTGTTGTACGAGGCATTTCTCTTCAGTGTTTTACACATTTATTTCTCAAATTTGAATTTTCATTGCATCAGATTGACCACTCCCATTTTGTCGGTCAAATTTACAGTAAGTTCATATACTGCCACGTTATGATGAGTTAGTATTAACATTTTTCACTCAATCCCAGAGTAGTGCTTGGCAGTGCAGATATTCCCAAGTTCACCAAGCCCAATTATCACTTGTTACACGTCATTCGCGATAACTTGGCCGACACTAAGTAGTCTACTGCGCAGGTGGGCCTAGTCCAACTCTGAAAATAGGGGAAGCAGCACTTACTGAGAGGTGAGCCATGTGCAAACAGTTTTCCCACAGTGGAAAGGGAGGGGGAAAGTAGGGGAGGACAGTTGAACTCTGAAGTCTAGTGGGCTGACTTGTTTACGCCCACGTGTTGTCCAGAGAACGCAACTATGTTGGTGTAATTTTGATTGAGCCAAGGCAAGAGCGCTATCAGAGAAGAGGTAAACCACGTGCGGCTTGAAAGCCCTACCCCTTGATGGGCCAAAATGTAAGAACTTGGACTAGTCCGAACCAAAATCGCTTTCTGTGCATGATGTATGGTGTGCAGATAACCCTCCAATTTTCCCCCTCTCCTCCATGCATTTCCCCTTTCATGAGTTGTCATCAGCCAGGTTAACGCGAATGAACTGTACACATTGTTCAGCAAGTGCACACTATTTTGTGGCAATTTGTCAATTTGAAACTAGTAAGAAGAGGCAGAAAATTGTTTACTTCCACTTTGAAGATTTAACCACAGTAAAAATGGGGATTCCTTACAAATATGAAATGACAGTTAATTTCTGTGAACTGGACTACCTTAAGTGATTTGCTTATCAATTTCCATCAAGCCTTAGACATTTTCCCTTTCAGAAAATGAGCACTGAACACTGACCTATATTGAGACCATATAATGGGTCACCTATTGATAAAGGTGGATAGGGACCCTTCAGCCTAATATGTATTGCTTAGCTAGCTCATTTGGTCTTCTAGGTTAACTGAGTGAAAATACAGAAGGAATTAGAGTCAATTGTCGAAATATGTTTGGCTGATAGTAATGTAAACATGGCTTTAGGTAATGCAATTCATAAGGGAGGGGGGGCAATGGTCAAAAGAATTAGACAGGTTTGACTGTCATCACTGTTTATATTACTGCTACACTTATTCATGAGTAAAGGATTTGTAGGAGTGGGACCAGCAGAGGAAGGTAAGCACAGTAAGCAAGGGATGACCCACTGGCACAGCAGGGGTGCTATAGCCATTGAGAGAAAATCAAAATCTTGTGGAATAGAAGTAAGAGAATTGAGATACTGGTCAAAAGTATTAGTTGGAATGATTAAAAAAATAAATATCTTGCTTCACAACTTGATATCTCTATGGGGATCTTCAGAACAGCAATACAAAAAAAGCAATATTATTTTTTATCAATAGAACTGTTTGCTGGATTCCATTAGCATATCAAGATTTACAAAAATGGAACAGTAAAATTCAAACATAGTAGGACATTGAATTATGTTGGATCTGATGTGTTCTGAAAATCCAATGGTACTTCTGGTGTTAAGATAACTTTCCTTTGCAAGGCTGGTTTGACTGAAAAGTTTGTGCTTCATTAAATTAGACGTTAGGACCAATGTGGCGAAGAGTAAAGGAAAAAACAACCTTTATTCATTTATATTATCATAGAATTAATTGAACACAGAAATTATTTTCTTGAAAATGGTATCTATACATAATTGACATCAAACATATACGAGAATTAAGATGAGAAACCCTGATAATGTGGAAGAAAAGCACTTCATAATATATTCTGACAAGAACATTGATCTTTCTAACCTATAGATACGTTCATGTGTCCTAGCCCAGAGGGCACACTAATATGAGCTTAAAAAAGTTTTATAAACTTGGCACGGTTCTTGAGGGAAGAGGGATAAGTTATGCTTCTGTTAATATTATTTTGCATTGTCAATGGAGGCATCTTCATTGCAGACTGCATCACAGCAGGAAGCTTATGGAATGTTCTCAATCGTTCATTTAATATCCTTCTACAAATAATAAAATATTTTACAATTATTTTAATTAAATTTAGTTGCTCTTTGTTGAAACCAGCAATCTCACTTTCTTCCAATGAATCATAAACATTTTTAGAAACAATGTAAACTTCCTCCACTGCTATCCCTGGCATAAGATGATGGCAAAACTGGCAATATCTGATCCTATTTTCCATTGTAATATGATATCGGTTATTCTATTGCTGGGGAGACCGTACCATCTTCCAACCGACGCCAAAAAGACAGGTCTTAGAACTTGAAGTGCGATTATGAGGTCACTAGGCCGTTGGTGAGCCTTACAGAAGGCATGACAGTATCTAAAAGGCTGCTGGTTGATAATAGAAATGGGATATTTGTTGCTGCTCTCCATTGGATGCTTCAACTTCAAGAAGGAATAAGAAGTTAGTAGAATACGCTATTTATGACTTTGGGCATGAGATGTTCAATAACTGCACTGGGGACCCGGTCGCCCTGAAAATTCATATATACCGCCTTGTAGGGTGAAGTCGACGGTAGTGTCCCCTGCTTGCTGATTTTGGAAGCTTTATCAAGTTGCCGGACGACGTGCGAGATAGAGAATCACGAGGGCGGTTTTCGATTCAAATGAGTATCGCGAGACATTTGACCAAAATTACACTTATTGCACGTGTTAAGCTGGATTTTCGAGGAATTTGATTCGTTCGAATCACGGTTGTTACAGTTGTTACTTCAGCATCTTGAGTTTTTCGACGATCTGTGTTACATGAGTGTGTGGAAGTTGAAAAGTGTTGTTTTTCATTCATGCAGCGTGAATGGATACAAACATGGTGCGAAACATGAAAATATTCTGTGCCTCTAGCGTAGCTTACCTTCGAGGATATATCGGATTTCTAAATAACCTGGTAAATTTTCGTCTAATCTTTAATAGTAATTAATCTTACGCCATGCCGGATCCACAGGGTGGATATCCATGATATTTGTCCGGAAGTGCCCTTCACCGTTCAAATTGGATGGGAGACTGATTGGTCATCGGCAAAATTTACTGAAGCATGGTAAGTTTTTATTGATCAAGTTTCCATTTTTATATGATACACGAAAGTCGAACTCTTAACCTATTTTCCCTATAAGTAGTGAGGAGCGTTTTCATTTGTTCTATTCTTTTAACTCTACTGTATATGGTATGCAGTCGTAAGTCATGTGTATACTTTGTTTCGTGTTCCTTGTTACAATAAAAATAAAAGAAATTAAAGGTCTCCTTATCCAATATTATGTATTCCATCCACAGCCAGTTACTCTATTTTTGATCAGTATGTGGTAACTTGTAAAAACTTTAAATTCTAGCCAGGGTCCGTTTACCTCTTGCAACAACTAAGGCAGATAAGGAAGCTATCTCACAGCCCTCAGAATCATTGCGATGACAATTATCAGGCAGGATCAATTCTTTCTTAACATTTCTCTGCATCAATATTCCTGGTACGAAAAATGTTAATCTGACATGGCCTACTATTTTTACTTAGGAATCGAAAGTTGTAAAACTTTATCTCCTTTGGGTATTGGTATGGTATTGATGATGGACTCAATGGGGAAAGGAGGAATAATGTGGGTGTGTGCAGGAGTTTGAATGGAATGTTTTTGTTATAATTCTAGTAAAGCGAGTGATTCATTATACTGCCTTTCACTGCTTCCTCTCTAACAGCAATTTGAGCATGGTATTCCTTGATGGTGGTGCTTTCAAAAAATAATAGCCACTATTTGTGTTTAAAAATATCATGTTGGTATACTGCTGGTTGATTGGTGGTTTTTATTCTTGTTTACATTGTTCAGCTGTCCATCATATATGGAGAAAGTGGTTGAGATTGCTACCCTTTGTCTTGCTATTAAAATGTGTTGTTCTCCATGCGCTTATTTTTGTCCATCATCATCATTGGTCGTTCAATCCCAAGATTGGTTGACTGTGGCCCTACATCCTTCCCTATCTAACGCTAGTTCCCTTACTTCCTGGCAGCTCTTTCAATGTGAATCCCCTTTTATTTGGTCCATGAACTTATTCCTGGATCTTCCTGTGGGGACTCTTCCCTCTGTAAGTATTTCCTTCCAAGTTCTTAACCCTTTAACGCCGGGAAAATTTATTTTGTCCGATCTTCTTGATTTTTATATATGACTATTTAGAGCACTTAAACATTAATATCAAAAAGCTTTAGCTAAATCGGATTCATAATGGCCAAGTTATGGGGCATGACCATATGGTCACGCTAGGCGATTATGTGGTCAATTTATTTCCGAATGAAAAAGTTTTCTTTTATTATTTGGAGGTTTATTCATCTTAAACAAAAATATCTAGAGCAAAGGAAATGGCTCCAGGCTTGACTTTTTGGAAGTAATTCATAGTAAATTAAATAAAACTTTGTATACTCCACTATAGGTTTAATAACAGGTCTCAGGTTAGGATGGCACGATGGCCAATTTTGAATTATATGTAAATTATTTATATTTATTAAATTGTTTTTAATCAGATGCACAGAAATTTTAAGAGAGTACCCAATTAAAAACAAGAGAATACCCAATAAAACTCTGTGCACGTTACAAAGTCACAGAATTTGGGAAAACACTACAGAACATAGTGAAATTTTAAAAGCAATTAATCAAATTAAAGTCAAACACAATACAATTACAAAGAAGTTAATCACAATACAATTTTAAAATACTTACTTATGTACTCCTCGGCGCTACAGCCCTTGGCCTTGGCCTCTCCGACGATGTTAGCCCAGACATCACGAATCCCGCCATGCGTTCTCCATCTTCTAATTCCCATCTTTCTCAGATCATCCTCTACATCATACAACCATCTTTTCCGGGGTCTCCCTCTCAATCTTCTACCACCAGGATGACCACTTAATATCTTTTTCACCATCCTATCCTCAGGCATTCTCTAGACATGTCCTAACCACCTTAATCTGTTGCTCTTAATTTCTGTCTCTATATTAGGATGTTTTGGAGTTCCTCGAGTTCTCTGTTTCTTCATATTTTCCACTGTCCACCTTCCCTTTCAGCACCAAAAATCTTTCTTAGTACTTGCCCATATTTTAAGTAGCTCTTCTTCTGCCGTGGTCATGGTCCACGTTTCTGAACCATATATGACCACAGGTCTAATTACTGTTCGGTAAATCGTTGTTCCAACTGAGGTTGCACGACTTGAGCACTTTCATGGAAGCTCGATAGGCCCTATTGCCTGCTGCAATCCTGGTTTTTATTTCTTCATGCATTTCATTATCTTTTGCCACCAGCACTCCCAAATACTTGAAGTTGTTACAACTCTCATTCCTATTAAATCTTATAGATTTATCTCTAACAGTTGTACTTTTCCTGGAAGAGGACAAGTACTGTGTTTTGGCAGAGTTCACTTTTAGCCCAACTTTTCCTGCCTCCATCTCCAATCTCTCTAGTCCTTCCTCGAGATCTTTTAGCCTTCTTGATATCATATTGACATCATCAGCATAGGCTAGGTTTTGCGATATACGGTTGAACAATGTACCACCTGGGTTGCTGACTTTTGTTTTTCTCATCACCCGTTCCAGTACCACATTGAAAAGAATGGTGGATAGCACGTCGCCTTGTCGCAAGCCCTGATTAATTTCAAATTCCTTGGTGAGGTTCCCTTCTATTTTGACCTTACATCTTGTATTCTTTAAGGTCATTTGTACTAATTTGATTTATTTGGTTGGAAATTCCATATTAACCATAGTCTGTAACAGCTTATTTCTCTTTACACTGTTGTATGCTTGCCGAAAATCCACAAACAATTGGTGCACATCCACATTGTATTAATAGCACTTTTCCATTATCAGTCTAACCATGAAGATGAGGTCTCTTGTTGATCTACCCTGTCTAAAGCCACATTGGTAGTCCCCAAGAATCTGCTCCACCAGTGGGTTAAGTCTCGTAGCCAAGATTTTGGCTAAGACTTTATAGACCACACTTAACAGAGCTATGCCATGATAGTTTTCACAGTTGGCCTTATCTTTTTTCTTATGAATTGGGCCAATCATAGCCAGACTCCATTCCTTAGGCATCTGCTCTGATTCCCATGTATCCACTATCAGCTGGTGAATGAAGAGTGTAAGCTGTTCACCTCCATATTTAATCGTCTCTGCTGAAATATTATCACTTCCTGGTGTTTTATTATTTTTTAGGGTTTTTATCACTTCCTTTACTTCCCCTATCGTTGGAACTGGTACTGGGGTTGTATCTGTCTGAGGTTCTTGCCATTGGTGTCCACAGTCCTCTTAAGCTACTTCTGGTATCATTTTCTCTGCAGTGACATTCAAAAGTTCACTAAAATATTCAGCCCATCGTCCTAGGATTTGTTCCTTTCCCCCAATCATATTTCCTTCCTTATATCTGCAAAATATTGTCCGTGGTCGAAACCCTTTTCTTATGTCATGTATTTTAGTATAGAATTTCCACACTTTCTGGGCTTTGTGTTGCTCCTCCAGCTCCGTAATCCATTTCCCCTTCTAAACTCTCTTTTTCCATCTACATAACTTGTCAGCTTCCTTTCTCTTCTGTCTGTAAAGCTCTGCACTTGCTCTTGTTCTTCTATGAATCATTTTCCTCCTTGTTTCATTTCTCTCCCTAATTGCTTCTCTACATTCTTCATCAAACCCTCCTTGCCCTTTTCCCTTATCTTTTACCCCGAGGACTTCATCAGCTGTTTCTTGTAATGCATTCTTTATTATATTCCATTTTCCCTCTGCACTTTCTCTCTCCCAGTTCTGTTGTTTAGTCTCCAAATTCTTTTCCAGGTTGGATTCATATTGTTGTACAATTTCCTTTTCTTTTAATTTTGAGACATCGTTTCTCCAAAGTGCTTTCTCCTACCCAGTGGATCTGTACATTGCAATATGTTGTCTGTATTTTACTCGAACCAATTTTAAAATAGCAAAGGAAATAAATTGAAAAAGCTTCTAAATAACTGCTTCTACTGAATGAATTATCTCTTATCATGGTGTTATTTTGTGTGAAATTCAATAAGGCACTCATTGGGCAATCCAACTTTGCTCTTAACACATTCTGTGTGCATGGAGGATCCACATAACGCACACCGTATTTTCCCACTCCCGCATCGATGGACTAAATGGTTTAGACCATCCAATCGCACACTGTCTACAACACGGCCACACTCGTGGAACATTTGGCTTTTGATTGATCGTCCACTGCTCTGAGGAGCATTTTGGTACCTTATAAGGTACAATTTCTCTTCTGAATTCTGAGATATTTTACTTCCACCTTTCTTGGCGAGGATTCATGCGTTGTGTGTGGCAGCGTCGATCATCCACATAAAGAGAGACCACCACCACTTTTTACTCACAATGCCAATTATGTAGTAGCTTATGTTCTGATCCATTCGATCAGTACCTTCCATAAATTTATTCGTCATCATCAAGTAGCAACTCCAGTCTCCCGGGTGTTGTCTATCAGCCTCTTCCAACTTCTCTTATCTTGGTATGTTTGTTGATATTGAACTTCCTCCCAAGAGCTCCCTCTCAGTTGGATGTCTTGTTTCAGTTGGTCGATCCACTTCCTTCTTGGTCTGCCCACTCTTCTCTTCCCTGGTATTTCCTTTTCCAGCCATACCTTAGTTACTCTGCTCATCCTCATCAGATGACCATACCATCCCAGTCTGGATCTCTTGACGTTCTCAATTAGTGATATTTTACATCCAACCTGTTTTCTGATGTCTCCATTTTTTTGCTTGTCAAGTCTTGCCTTTTGTACCATCGTTCTTAGGAACTTCATTTCGTTGGCTTGTATTCTGCCAATGTCTCTACTTGATAGTGTACAAGTTTTAAGGCTATATGATATGATAGGTGCGAAGTTAGACTTATACATGGTCATTTTTGCAGCTCTTGGTATTTTTTTTGTCCCAAAGAAGACTCCTTACTTGGTGGTAAAAACTTGACGCTTTATTCAACCTGTTAGTAATTTCCCAGGAATCTAAAACATCCTGTGAAATTACACTACCTAGGTAAGGGAACTGTTCCACTCTTTGCAATATCTCATTATCGAGTTTTGAAGTTATATTATCCTGCACTTTTCCAATAGTCTGTATCACTGTCTTACTTTTACTGACTTTCAGGTGTAAGTTTTTGAAATTGTTGTACCATCGGTTCAAATTTTCCTGGACTTCAGTTTCGTTGCATCCCCAAAGTACCACATCATCTGCAAATGCCAGAGTATTGAACTCTGTACTATTCTCACTATTTATTTGCTTCATCACTTCATCCATTACGAACAAAAACAAAAGTAGGGAGAGTGCACTTCCTTGCTGTACTCCTCTCTTTGTTTCGAACCACTCGGAATTCTTCCCTTCTAATTGTACACTGCTTCTGCACCCTTTGCACAGCATTTTTATTTTATTTATTAAACTTATTGGCACTTTCCATTTTCTCAGACACTCCCATATCTTTCCCCTTGGGATACTATCATAAGCCTTCTCTAGGTCTAAAAACACTAATATTAATTGCTTATTTTTCTCCCAGTGTTTTTCAGTCATTCTTCTGAGGGTAAAAATTAGGCCCATGGTCGACCTGTTTTCTTGAAAACCATATTGTTCTTCTTCAAACTGATTTCCTACTATCTGTCAAAGTCTACGTTTGATCACTTTTTCCAGTATTTTTAGTCTGTGAGGTAAAAGCGTGATGCCCCTATAGTTTTCACATTTTCTTTTCGAGCCTTCTTGAACAGTGGTACTATTATGCTATTTTTCCAGTCGTTTGGTATACTTTTCTCTGACCAAATTGCATTCAACACTCTTGTTGCCCAGTGAATGCCATACACCCCTGCCCCTTTAATCATATCCACACTCAGTTCATCTGCACCAGCTGATTTTCCCTTTTTCATAGTTTTTATGGAATTCTCTACCTCTAGCCTTGTTATTGGCCCTTCTTCCCATGCGACCACTTCTGTCTCTCCTGTATCTTCTTCAGATTGTGTGTAATGGCTATCTTCCTGTCCATTTAGCAGTCTCAAAGTACTCCCTCATTGTTTCCCTGATTTTATAATCTTCTCTGACAATTTGTCCCTGTTTAGTTTCAACGGCTTTTATTGTTTCAGCTGTTTTCTTTCTGCTGTTAACCAACTTGTAGAGGAGTTTTTTGTTGCTCTGGCAATCTTCTTTCAGTTTATCCGCAAATTCTTCCCAGCTTTTTTCTTTTTCTTCAGTAATTATCCTTTTTGCTTTCATTTTCTTTTCCCTATGTATTGCACATTTCTCTTGTATCACAGCTGCATTCCTGTCATGCATTTTCTGCTTTTCTTTGTCCATATCTTTCTTGGCACTATTTCTTTCTTGAATTGCTATTTTAACCCTCGCATTCACCAGGGCCTTTCTTTCGCCCTGACCCTTGAGCTAGTTTTCCCACAGACTTCTTCTGCCTTACTGACTAGAGTTTGCTTAAATACTTGCCACTCACTGGCACCACTTCCTATTTCAGTTTTTGGTAACTCTTTTGCAATTAATCTTTGGTATTCTTCCTTAATTACTAAGTCATTGAGTTTCCATACTTTAATCTTTGGCTTTTTCGTACTTTTTATCGTTGGCATTTTGATGGTCTTAGTGCCCGCAACTAGAAGTCGATGGTCACTGTTTAGGTCTTCACTTGGTATAAGTTTTATATCCCTCACAAAGTTATTTGCCTTTGAATCCGTTAATTCATAATCAATGAAGGTTTTAATTTTCCCATCCCAGCTGTACCTTCTTACTTTATGGCTGGTATGCTTTTTTAACCAGCTATTCCTGATCGAAAGATTGTTCCTGACGCAAAAATCTAAAAGAAATTTTCCTTCATCATTTCGCTGTCCAAATCCATGAGTACCCAGAACATGGTCGTACTCATTTTTTTCAGGTCCTACCTGGGCATTGAGGTCTCCCATCAGGATTATGTTTGCACAATCTATACAGTCTTCTAGTTCTCTCCTAAACTCTTCTTTTAAATATCTTCACAGCCAGATTGTGGTGCATACACCTGTATCACAGTTGGTTTCTCTTTGCCTAAACTGATTATTGCTTTAATTATTCATTCATTCACATATTTGATTTCTGATAGTGGTTCAAGTTCTTTGCTTATTACGAAGCCTACCCCATTCCTTGCCTGATTATTGTTTCCATGCCAATTGATGTTTTACTGAGTAGTTTCTTCCCTTTTCCTCTCCACTTTGTTTTGCTTAAACCTAGTAGGTGGATTCGCCGTCTTTCCATCATTTCCACAATCTCTTCTGCTTTACCTGTTAATGTAATGATGTTTAGTGTTCCAATTCTGGTTTTGTCTTGTTTGGGAGAATTTTTCTGTTTATTCTACTGCCTAGCATCAGGGTTATAGCCGTCATAACGGGCATCAGAATTCCCAGATGATGTCAAATCGAGTTCTTGATTCTTTCCAAGGCTTGTTTTAGTTTTGAAAGCAATAATTTAATCCACCACTGGCTTACTAGGCCTAACGTGGCTTCCCCGAATGGGTATTTTCAGCAGTAGACCATGTAACTTGGCCTGTGTGCGCCACCGTTGACTAACAAGTAATTCCTCCGCCACCACACTAGGTGATGCACCCTGCTGTTGGTGCATCCCATCCTGCCAGGCCTGGAATCAGGTTACCCCTGAACAGCCCTGGCAGGACCCCCTTGCTCTTTCGACTCACCGACCCATCACGCCGAAGGGGTTGGATACCACAACCTTGTGATGGGTTACTCGGCTTAACAGACCCACCAGCGGGTAGGTGAGAGTGGAGTTGCACTGGAGAGGCTAAGTGACTCCTCTTGTGTAGAGTCATATGATCGTATCCAACACTTTGGGTCCAAATTTATTATACTCTCCAAGTACGCAGGGATGGGGAATGAGAATTCTTTTTTTCTGTTCCCTTGAATATCGTTTCACATTTGCCGCAGGATTTGCTCCGTACAATGTCGATGTGATTGTCATAACTGAGTTGTCTACCCAACGTACTATTGAGATTTTGTCGCTGCTTGTAATCTCATGAAGAGACCCCCTTTTCATCTTCTTCATAGTTTTTACCGTCGTAATTGGGACATCACTAGGAATTCGGTTTTCGCAAATCGTTCCCATACCTCCATATCCTCGCTCTTTGAGGTGAGTGAGGAGAGGAATTCCAGTAAACAAATTGTCAAAGTACAGCTGAAATGGTAGTACTTTCATTTCTTCAGGAAACATATGAAGAATCTTGAGCATGGGTGTGGCAGCCTCACTAAAATCACTCTCGTACTCAGTGTTAGGATTAGGAGACTTTTCCTGTTAAAAATCATATGACACTAGATAACTTGCTGGAATGTTCATGCACCAAATCTTATAGCCAAATCAGATAGACTTTCCTCGGATGAATTTTTTACATCCATGATGGCCAAAGTAAGGCACCATGCATTCATCATAATAATATCAATTTAAATAAAACTTTGTATACTCCACTATAGGTTTAATAGCACGACCCGGGTTTCGACACTTCGTGTCATCTTCAGGTGCAAATACATCATCTGTCACTCTATATATACAGGTTCGTGGTAGGGGAGGGAAAGGAATCTGGGAGAGGAGTGGTGAGGGGGTGTGGGAGGCAGGCGTGGGGGGGGGGGAATGCTTGGAGGTGGGAAAGGGTTAGAGGATGGAGAGGGGAAAACATCTTAGTTTGTGTTTTGGGAAAGTCAACTACAATTTACACTGTGGAAGGTATGGTTTGGGTATATGGTGAGGAGCCATGATCACATTTACAAAGTAAACAAAGTTCATCAGTTCACTTGAGTTATCCGGGTTTTTAGGGGGGTGGAGAATATGGGAGAGTGGAAGGGGAGCACTTGTTCGTTAGCTGGGGGTTGGTTTGTGTTTTGGGAAATTCTGCTGCAATGTTCACTGCGGGAGGTCTGGCTTGGGTATATGGTGAGGAGTCACTTCACCTTCACCTTTTGCATCCATCATTACTTAAATGATGTTCACTTCTAAACTTAGACATAAATTTGCCCTGCAAAATATCAGAGAAGTGCCTCAACTTCCACATTTTATCATTTGGATCCAGTTTTATTCCGTCTGCGTGGTGAACAAAGCGGAAAATTTGGAGAAATCTATCTCTACGCATAGCATTACAAACAAGATTATTGTGAATATCTCTCTTTGATTCCCAATATGATCTTTTAGAAGGAACGTTGTTGTATCCAGACAGGAGCAACATAGCGGCACAAATTTTCATCTCTTCCGTGGTTATATTTAGGTGTGGAAAATTTTTTTGAAGGGCGTACTTATTTGCTTCGGCACAAAGAAAACGAATCATGTTATCGTCAATGATTGATTCCAATAGTTCTACTGGACTCAAATTACGTTCATTGGTGTAATCTGGAACCGGAAAAATAGGAATGGTTTTCTACAGTCCTGCTGTATTCCAATCCCAATGCACCAATGTTTTCTTTCTCTTCTTCGCCATGGACTTTCTTTTTGTGACCACTTTGTCATCTGGAATAGCTGCCGTCGTATATGCTTTGGAAAGTACAACTTCTGCAGGGCACCGAAGCTATCGACCGCTTAGATTATCCACTAGACCACCTTCATCCTCATTGGCAGAATCTTCGTCCATGAGGAGGTTTACATCTGGAGGCTCGATGTATATTTTATCAACATCCTCATACTCCAAAATGTCAATAGCTTCTTGTAATGTTTAGTCTCTACAAAAAATATAAACTTATTTTATTAAAAATAAGGGTTACACTTGCATGAGGATTTAAATACATTCAAAATAGGACAGATTAAATTTCTGTATGCAGAAAACAATAAAACAATAGTAACCCCCGAATTTGGAAATAATTGACCTCATACGTGCCTAGTATGACCATATGGTCACACCTGTGACAAACTACTTATAACATATCTACTAAAGCAAATACATATAAAATAATATATAAATACATTAAAATGAACCTACATATACTAATATCATTAATTAAAATACATACATACATAAACTAAAAGTATTTTAGTAAGACCATACTTACACAAGTCGAAAATCCATGAGAAGTAGCTTCAATGGCACCAGAAAGGTCTCATGAGCTTGGCAGCATCAAAGGTTATGATAGTGGTCTGTAAACTGCCAGTAGTGCTTCCAAAAACCCTTGGCAGAAACGTAAAACCATATAGACGAAACGGCGGCCCTGCGACATTTAATTGTTTCGAGATTACAAAGTAAGTTCTTCCCATAACCATATTGTCATGCTAGGCATTAAAGGGTTAACAAACACATTGTGTCTCAAGGTGTGTCCAATCCATCTTTTTCTTCTTTTCTGTATAGAGTCTGTATATGGCTCCTTCCTCCTCTACTCCTCTGTAAATTTAATTATTTATTATTTTGCCTGTCCATCTTATCTTCTGCATCCTCCTCCAGCACCAAGTTTGGAAGGATTCTGGTCTGTTCAGGTCTGCTTCTCCACTGGTCCATGTCTCCGATCCATAGAGTGCCGCACTCCACGTGATTCTTTTCACTTACTTTTTCCTACCTTGTACTTAGTCCTATCTTCTCTAAACACAGCAGCTGTGTTTTTACCATGACTGCTTTCTTGGCGTGAGATATTCTCCTCTCGATGTCTGTTGTACTTCTTTCATTCCATGTGATGGTACTACTCTGATTTCTCTCCACTTAATGTGACTTCTAATTTCAGTTTTTCTCTTCAGCATACTTGGATTTTAATTTTTGACATATTTATTTTCGTGTCCTATTCTTGAAGAACTTGGTTCACGACATTTATAAACCTTTGAAGATCATCAAATTTCTCTTTTTTTACTGAGATGTCATCTGCAAAGTGGATCATGTTTATTTCTTCTCTGTTTATCTTAATTCTGATAAGTCCAATTTCTCAGTAGCCTCAATTTCAGCCTCAAATAGCCTCCTCCAAACATATGTTGAACTTTGGTGGTATGAGGTTGTATCCTTGTCTTGCTTCTTTGTTAATTTTAGCTTCTATTCATCTTCCATCTCTTGAGTGTATTGTGGAAACTTGCTTCTTGTGTAGCTTCTGTTGCTGTAATCCATTTCAAGTTAACCATCAGCTGGAACATTTCGTTCCACTCAACAAGGTTGAAGGCTTTCTCCAGGTCTGTGAATGCCACCTGCAGTGGCTAATTCACATGCGTTGTTTTCTCTGCCATTACCCTCAGGCAGAGTATGGCTTCTCTGGTACCTTTGTTCTTCCTAAATCCAAATTGGTTTTCCAAGAGTTTGTCTTTAATTTTCCTTTCCATCCTTTGACCTATTATACGCATTAGCATTTCAGATGCATGTTACACTAGACTTGAGGTTCAGCGCTCATCACATTTCTCAGTCCTTGTCTTCTTTGGTATCATGGTCATTACAGTCCTTTGAAAGTTCTCTGGGTATGTATCTTTGTTTATTTTACCTACTTCAAATGTTCTATACCATTCTTCGATAAGTACTCCTAAGGTTCACTGCAGCAAAATTCTAATCCATTATCTGTCCTAAGTCTCTTCATTTTACCCTCATGCAAAGTCCCAGAATTAGGAATGTATAGAACTCAACAAAAGCTTCACTTTTTTTCCCCAAGAAATTGCATATTAACGTACCTCAAGTAGTCATCCAAGAATGTCAGGAGAAACCTAGCTCCTTTCCTGGATGGAGGAATAATGGGACCCTTGATGTCTCTGTGTATGAGACCAGGTAGATCATCAGCCCCACTTTCACTCCTCATGGGGAATTTCATCTTGCATAACTTCCCTTGCATGCGTATATTACAGACTCCATCCCCCTACTTTGTTAACTCTTGGATGGCTAGCAAAGGTATCTTGGAAGGCTTCTTAATACATCTGCCTTCAACCATCGTAATACATCTGCACAATCTTGGCGATATGTCCCATGTTGCCTCCCACTAGCTGGAGCCTCGTTTCACTTGTGAGGTGGCTACTGGACCTTGCATGAGCTGCTGGGCTGGCCACCAAACCGTGACTTCTGCTGTTCCTTGCAGAAGTGGGCAAGAGCATGGACATCCTCTTCCAACCTTTCTGGTGGACTTACCACCAGTAGGACTTACTACATTGCCACCTTTAAGAGGGCCACTTGCTTTAAATTCTCTTCCTCTCTGCCATGCACTAGGATATGAGTATTTTTATTTATTTTCTAGCTATATTCTTGAACAGTGATCTTAGCGGATCATAGAATTTTCCTGCTATGCCTGACTTGTTGTTTGCAAAACGGATCATGTTTATTTCTTCTCTTCTAACCTGAACTACTTGTTTGATCATGGATAATATATTTAAGGTAGGTTGCATAATGCCATATGGATCAATTCAAACTACTTTATGATAGAAGTTCATCACTATCCATCCTGAAATGTGCTGCACTTTATTGTATTCTGCAGCACCATTTTATATTTCTCAGGTTGCTGCACACAGTCTCAGTTAAGAATGCAGTGGATAATCATGTGTCTGTTCGCTCTTGATATCTAATTGAAGAATTATAATGCTTGATTTCATTGAATTTCAATTATGAGCAATGTGATAGATATAGGCAATACAATGGAATAGTTCAGTTTTTACCAAATTATGGTCAAAACCTGGCCCAGTCTCTTAGCTAGTCCCACAAACATATTTCATGAAAATTATCTGGAAACACACGGTTCAAATTCATGAAGTTTTTCTATTTCGTACAGCTAAGATTTGGTATACGGGTACTGCGAAGGCTGCATACTTGTCCTTGCATACTCTAATTGGACTCTTGGTACTTGGAATGTGAGAGGAGTGT
Source organism: Ceriagrion tenellum (assembly GCA_963169105.1). Lineage (NCBI taxonomy): Eukaryota > Metazoa > Arthropoda > Insecta > Odonata > Coenagrionidae > Ceriagrion > Ceriagrion tenellum. Next base: position 113,266,905 of record OY720641.1, read on the forward strand.
ATGGAAAGGAGCATGAGTTGCTGAATGAAATGAAAGTGAGACGAATGGATGTTTTGTGTGTGTGTGAAACTAAGCGTAAGGGGCGGGATGCTGTTACATTAGATGGCGGTAGTCTGGCATTGTGGTCAGGAGTTGAAAACAATGTACATGGCAGTCAAGGTGTAGGACTCATTCTTAATGAGAGAGCTAAGTTGCTAGTAAGGAAGTACGAGTTAGTATCCTCTAGATTGCTTTGGGTTCGCATGAAAGTAGGTATTAGGAGAGTTGTGATTGTGGTGTGCTATGCGCCAGTGGATGGAGAGAGTGACAGTGTGAAAGATGAGTTTTGGGAAAAACTGAGAGGTTTTGAATGAGGAGATAAAGAGACGTGCGAAATCTTAAATATTAGTCTGTTTTTCCTTTTTTCCTAACAATACAATTCCTGTACAATAGGACCTACCTCTTTCAAACTCTTTCTAAATGTTGTCCTTCTTCATTGCTTCTTAAACTTGCGTCTTTTTACACTTAAACCTCTCTTGTATCTGCTTCACAGAAAGCTTTTCTCGTTCAAAGCACTGGATCTATTCCAGTTTATTTTTCAGTGTTAATACATTGTGTGGCACTGTGGAAATCTATCGACAGTTGCCCTAAGGTCCCTAGCATTCTCTGGTGTGGTCTCACCCTGTCAGCAGTCAGCAGCATATAGGAAAATGGTTTGATTTCAAGCAAAGCTACGCAACAATGTTATGCACTCTGTCCATAGAGAGGAGAGGGTTCTGCGAGTGGGAGGGGAGGTAAGTGTGCGAGCATGGGTTGTTGCAATAGTCAAGGAAGAGAAGGGGTGATGGGTAGGTAGAGGGGGGGAGTGCTGTTGAAAATTTAGCATAATGTCCATGAAACGGAACTTACGGCAAGATACTAGCCACTGGGAGAGGGTTAACGTTAGGATCAGGGAAAAGTGTGTTTTGGTCAAGGTCATTGCCACAATGTCCTGAGTCCCTCCCGCGACAAGATGTCAGCCAATAATGAGGTAGACATTAGTGTGCTAACAACATCTCTGACTGGTTGCATTCTTTGGGTTTTTTGCTAGGGGTAGGGCATTAAAAAATATTTTAGGATTTTACTTATGGCAAAAGTTTTGCATGGAATTTTTTTTTACAATTCCGCTTAACCTGATTTCACATGCCCAGAAATGGATTCTGTTTCTGCATTTGACTGTTATTGTTTAGAGGTGGGTCGTTTGCAAACAAACGGGTCCTTGGATTGAATGGAAGGACTGAATTCTACTGAATGACCAGTCCTTTTGTTTCAACCAGTCCTTTCATTCCTTTTGGCCCCTCCATCCTCTCGGTCACTTGTTGTTCCTTTCAGTCACTGGTCCCTTTAGGTCCCTCGTTCCTTTTTAGTCCATCATTCCTTGCGGTCTTCAGATGCAAAAGGAGTTTACGTCTTTTTTCTCTAAATTCGAGAAAATTAATTTTTTAAATGTCAATATACATCTCAAGATTGTGCATAGATCCTGAAGTTCTAAAAATACAAAAACAAATTTAAAATGTTGTAAAAATGTTGAGTATAAAAATTTGATGATGTATTTGTATGCAAACACTTCTTTTTTATTCAAACACAAACGCATTGTAAGTTTTGCGTAGAATATTTATTGGACAGCCCAATTGGACAGCACAATAAATATTCTACATAAAATTTACAAAGCTTTTGTTAATTCCTGAACATTATGGAAAAGTTTTACAAAGTTAATGCTGAAACTATTGAACTTATTTTAGTTCCCAAAACTAAGGAAGACTAGTCAATATTTCATATCGGAATTTTTTTTGTACACACAAAGGGCCTAAAGTTCTCCAGAAATCCTTTTATTCAATCTTTTTTACTTTTGAAAGCAATGTCATTATTTTGATATAAAGTGATACTCTGATGATTGCATTACAACTACTGGTGAATGACAATGTAAGGAGTCATTTATTCAGTGTCATTTTCTTTGTTGACTTTTGTATATCGACGAGATACTGTGCCATTATGTCATGACTTTAGGTTCGCTGCCCCACCAACTGGTCCTTGCAGCCGATCAGCATACTTGAATGGTCTCTTGTCTCTGCCAAGCACCCATTTCGGCCACAGCTAGTGTGCTCTGTTGCTCAAATGGTGCAGAATATTTTTTGTTCTAATTAGGGATTATAATTTATTTCCTCCCAAAACTTCTAGGGTCTTTGTTCCTCCCTAGAGGATTGTGTGTGGGGTTAGCGTCAGCTTAGACATGTTATGACATGTTATTACAACTGTGCCATGAGATAGTTTATCACTTGCATTATGTAGGGCAATTATTTTCATGGCATATCTATGTCCAGATGAATCAAATGCACTTTTGCCTGTTGGAGATAATGGAGGTCCACTTTTTTTCTGTTCTCTGTAATTTTTTTCTACTAGGGCCTTCATTACCATGGAAGCAAGGATGGGAGAAGGAAAGTGTGTACTTTAAATTGCAGTCCAACATTAATACTACACTTCTCATTGACTGTTCCTTCCTCTGACTCACTGATTCTTCCTTGTGTAAGTATATGCAGTTTGTGTTGGCAATTTTTTTACCACCCAGAGTTTGTGTTGTTCTTGTTCCCGCCTTTTTGTCATTGTTCCACCTCAGTCTGGTTTTTATGTAAGATGTCTAAGATGTAAGACGGCATAAGTTACCAACATATATCCTTTACCGCTGGTATCAGACTTTTATTTACGCAAGACTGCCTGGCCAAAACTAATACCTTGCTCATCCTCCAACCTTCCCCAATCTTCATGTTGTGACCCACCCACAAACTGCCCTTAGGCCTTCCACTGATGACGTGCACTCTTGGCCCACTCGAAGGTTTATATTTCCACATCACTGCTCTCATGGGCATGGTTTCTCACACCCCATCCACCTTTGTCTCCTTTGCAAGTAAATTCACATTAGCCTTTTTTTCCAATACACTCTTACAATTATCACGGTGGTGGGTGGGTGACCAGAGGGTATCCAACAGAAGCAGAAAAGTGTGTCCAATTCCTGTGATCTCCATACTTAAGGCTCCCTCTGCAACACAGGAGCCCATGTGCTCCCATTTCAATTCTCTCCAGCGCCCAGCTCAAGGGACTACGGTTCACTTCCTGGAAGGTTTACCTAGCCCCCTCAAATTTACTTGAGCTTCAAATGTTGCCAAGATTTCATACACAGTATGCACCTCTGACTTTCCCAGATTGGTTGCTTAACGATATCGTGTCTTTTGAAACAGGATAATGTTACATACTTTTTTGTGAGTGATCACTACAAACCATTTTATATTCATGGCTTTCTGTGAATTACCTCTAAAATGTTAAAATATTAGATATTTCCATTCAGGATCACATCCCTGATTAAAATTGATCAGGTAGGGTTGGTAGTCCTAGTGCACAAGAGTTTAATTAATTGTCTAATCCATTCCATTATTCAAGATCAAGTTTGACGATTGAATGAAAATTTAACATGAAAACTGCCTTCAAGAACATTTTTGCTCCTATTGAAAGAGACAATGGAAATGTGCCATCCGTATGACAAATTTTAGCCACCAATTAAAATTACTGATTGTGGAGAACTTTGTGATTATAAACTCAAAAAGCTTATAGCTCCTGTATAAAATTAGGCATTCAGTTTTCATACTTAGGACAGAGATCCAGGAATTCAATTAGGTGCTCCATGTGCTCAATGTGCTGGTTAATGCTGGTTCCACTTGACCTAGAACCTATTTGCTACTAATTTGATTATTCAAACTACTTTTATAATATTAATTTTGAAGTTGGATGTTGAATACTGATTCTTGTTATTAAATCTTGTGGAAGTTTGCAGTACTTTTACTTAAGGGCAGTGGCCATTTAAAGTTTTTTTTACAGTCTCGGTAAATATCAATTTATTTCAACACATCCCAGTAATTAGCATTGTCATAATTCAATTTATTTTCCTTAACAGTTGAATGCTTTTGTACCAGATGGTTGTGCTGTTCGAGTATTTTTACTTTCAGTACTGGTTCCTCCATCAATACAGATTTCTTATAGTACCCAGTATGTATTTGCAAAATAGAAAAAAATGTTATCTGTTTGCACCAAATGTTTTATTTCCAGCTTTTATTGTAATGATCAGTGACTACACATGATACCGGTCTGCTACCGACTGCCTTGTACAAGAACCGTTCGACCCTCCCACATCGACCCGACATCTCGATGCATACGATCGACTCATAATATCGATACAATATATAGCATCTTCCTTTTTTTTTTTTTTAAGAAGTGATTGGTCGTACTCAGTCGATTACTAAATTTTTCCTTAACCAAATACAAATAATAAATAACAATAAATAAATACAATTCAAACAAGAAATAACAACAATAACCACCACAATGCAACAATCATCACAAGATAGCAAAAACAATATAATAAATTTTTTCTTAGCCAAATACAAATAGTTAATAACTACAAATAAATACAATTCAAACAATAAATAACAACAAAAACCACTACCAAACATTGTATGTAACAAATGATGTAGTATAAAGTCACTCGCACGGGTGCATATACACCAGGGTTGAAATTCGCTATGAAAAAATCATTTGACTTGACCGGGATGCAACCCCGGATCTCCCTCGAAATTCGCCTTGAAGGAAGATGGATTGGTGGTATAACTGGCTAACACACCTGACCGGCAATTGGGAGATCCGGGTACAAATCCCGGTCAAGTCAAATGATTTTTTCATAGCGAATTGCACCCTGGTGTAATAACCACAACCGTTGATTACTACATTTTTCCTTAGCCAAATACAAATAATAAATAACAATAAATAAATACAATCCAAACAATAAATAACAACATCTTAAACTTCTTCAATTAACCTTTTTGGGGCCTTAATAGCCCGACCCGATCTTCGAACAGAATGTTCCTTTTGGGTTTCATTGGTCTGGCTCTGTTGACCCGATAGATTCGCCTCATCATGACTCTGACTAGCCCGGGGACTGATGTGGATCTCATTTTGAATATATTGATTCCCATTCTCTCCTTCAATTAAATATGAATTTGGGCCAGTGTCCATTACCCATACCCATACCCAGAAGTCTTATTTGCATATCTTTGTCCGAAATTCCACAGATGAAGATGTCCCGAACCAATCCATCTACCAGATCTCCAAATTCATAAACACTACTCAAATTTTTCATGGAAGCCATGTACTGCTCATACGGCTCAGTTACCTCTTGATTTATCATGAAGAACAAATGCCTATAGTAAGTAATGCTAGACTTAGGCACATAATAGTCATCTTTTTTATAGTAACTTTTTAAATATAACTTCCAGGTTGTTTTCTTCATCCTTGCCTAATTTAAAGGAATCATAAATATCGTTTGCCTGATCGCCAGCCCTGTTCAACAAAATGGCTACCTTTTTTCTATCAGAGGCTTTGTCATAATACGCATCAATAAATCTGACAAAGCGACGTTTGTAGCGTTTCCAACTCACTGCCATATCACCTCCATACTCCATCGGTGCCATCATCGAGACACTGTTAAACTGGTCGGCTGTTCTTTCCATGAATATGCCCCAATATTAAGCACATCCGCTTACTGAGGTAACAAGTTTCACCGCTGTCACCATGTTTCATTTCCAGCTTTTATTGTAATAATCAGTGACTACACATGATACCAGTTTGCTACCGACTGCCTTGTTCAAGAACCGTTCGACCCTCCCACATCGACCCGACATCTCAATGCACATGATCAACTCACAATATCGATACAATATATAACACCAAATATCTTTAGTTTTGCCCATCCTGATTCTCTAACATTACACTCAGGCAGCATGTGGCTTCCTGGTGCCTCTGTTCTTCATAAGTCTGAATTTTTTTACTGAGAAGTTGTCTTCAATTTTCTTTTCCATCCTTTGGCTTACGATTCGCAGGACTATTTTTTGATGCATGTGATATCAGACTCAAGGTACTCCTCACATTACCCTGTTATATCTTCTTTGATATCAAAATCACTACAATCCGCTGAAAGGTCTCTGGTAGTCTGTCTGGTCATCTTCAGAAGAAGGGCGTTGTCCACCTGCCAAGGAATGGGTAACTGGGAAGAAGGGCAAGAGTTAAGAGAAGAGTAACCTTGGGAATATACTCAAGATATCCTCGGAGCAATATAGTGTAACATCCTACAAAAATTTTGAGGGACGGTTTTCTTATTTTAACGGAGTAGTTGCTTTTTCAACCTGAATGCCCTTATTACCTGAGCTAATCTTTGCTTGATGTCTGTCTTACTTTTTCCATTCATTTTATTCAGCTTAAAAGGTGTGTGAAGGATTCCATCTCTTCAAGCACTTCTCCTAGTTGTGGAATAACTGTCTCCAGCTTCTCTCTTCCACATATGTACAAGGGTTTACTTTTTCTTCCTGCTTCATGGTGGGTCCTCCTTGTACTTAATCTTCTGTATTCAAGGATGCTTGCTGGTTTGCTAGCTTTTACACCACAACTGCGATGTCCTCAGACAGCCGAAACTCTGTTTTCATCTCCATCCACCTGAAATCCTTTTATTCCCATTTCTTGAGCTTAGAGGACCTATAGAGTTGGACTTGCCATGTATAGCCTCTTTGAATGTCTTTATCTCACAGTTTTTATTTGCAAATAATCAGCTAATTCTGTGGCAAGGTTGGTTATATTTTGCAGGCTTTGGAACCCCTGCTGGCTCATGTGCTCCTTTTATTCCTTATGATTATTCTTGTCTCTCTGTCTGATTTTCTTGTTATTTGCTATCCTTCATCCTCAATGTGATGTTCTTATCATACCCCTGAAAATCTCTTCCTCTATTTTATAAACAATCTTAACCCTCTCCTTCCTAACCCGCCCGAAACTGGCCGTAAACAATTCCCTGTCACGCACAAAATTTAAATACCCTATTGCCCCACCAGTAGACCTATTTTTTTCTGCGATGAGGAACTTACGGATGTTACTTCGTTTAACTTAATATAACTTGAAATATAATGAAGTCTTTTATTTTAAAAATTGAATGTTTTAATGAAATAATAATTTTTTTAAACAAAGTTGTCTTACTTTATATTGCATTTAATTCCCTACTTCCAATCCATTTTCTTGGTGATGTTGAAGGTAACATCCTAATTTTCACAGAGGTAAATCGCAGCATATGCACTTCCATGACGTTTCTATGCTCCGTCCAGCAGGAGTTCTTCTTTTCTTTGAGCTGCAGTTGGCACACACTTTTTTTTCTCCCCTTGGTCTTTGTAAGAGTGCTGCTGTATCGGTGAAAATGTGCCCACCGGAAGGATTCTTTTACGCCCTATTACTTTGCGGAGGAGAATTTCCCTATCATCTGCCTATAAAGTGTTAAACAAAAATTCTTTTGTGTTACTCCATGCCAACTATTTGAGGGTGAATTGATTTCTTTATACAGTATAAAACTGTTCACTATAGCCGGGTTCACCACAATGGCAAATAAATATTTCCACCACTTTTTCGTTTTCCTACCTAAGTCATAGTAGCACCTTCTCTGATCAGCTCTGTCAACACCATCCATGTATTTGGTGTACAATGCAATTGACTGTGGACAGGAAACCATAGTTTGTTTGTTCCCTGCTCCTGTTTTTCTTGGTACATAGACTTTATTCTTGGGATGCAAATGGTTTGAAGGACACAAATATCCCGATTATCATGCCCAACCATAGCAGTAACTTTTCCGCTCTGTAAATTTTGACTCTCTCCTCTTTGGAGTCTAAGTTTTTTTGGATATTTTAATTCTGCAGGCCATTCCTGACGAGATGGTCTTGTAGTAGCGCATGAATATGTGTTATTCATAAGTAATTATTCCATGAGTGTCACACTTGAAAAAAAGCTATCAAAATACACGTGATGAGTTTTTCCTAAGTAGTTTTTCATTAAATTCATTACAACTTGTGTCCCAAGATACGTTTCATGATTTATTGTTTCCTTTTTACCTAAGTATACATTTCCCTGAAGGACATAACCATGGGAGCTTGCTAAAACCCAAACTTTAAATCCCCGCTTCGTTGGCTTTCTTTGGATTTATTGTTTTGTGCAGTGACGTCTTTTGAAAGCAACCATTGCTTCGTCAACACTTAACTCCTGACCTGGTTTATACTTAAGATGGAAAGTTTCCATTACCTCAAGAACCGGCCTAGTATTTTTCCAATATTCCAAAACCCTCCTCTCCCTGCTTTTTTTCCTGAGTTATATCACGTATGTGGAAATATTTTGAAATTTTTGCATATCTGCCAAAGGTCATACAGTTATGAACAATTGAGCAGTCAATATCTTGACTATGCCAGTAATTCCTACTTTCAGATAAATCGAATATTCCCATTTATACAAGGACTCCAATGCATGCTTGCTTTCTTTTCGTTTTTCTACCTAAGTCGTAGTAGCACCTTCTCTGATCAGCTTTGTCAACACCACCCAAGTATTTGGTGTACTATGCAATTGACTGGACTGGAGACCATAGTTTGTTTGTTCCCTGTTTGCGTACGATGAAATGCTACCATTTCATCGTACGTAACATCAACCCAACCTTTCCTGTGGAATGTTGGAAATCTTCTGCGTATTTGTTTGTATTCTTGACAATACCACAAAAAATATCTTCCCCGCCTAGCATATATTTTAGGAAGAAAAATTAATTGCCACCTATCGCTAAATCATGTTCAGGCCCTCTGTCTTCTTTGAACTCGGGTGGTTCTTTAAAAATCAGGGTGTATCTCCATGAGTCTCGCATCAGAATATCACCTTGATAATCACTCATACTTGGGGTTCCTTCATCCTCCAGTTCCACTTCACTTGAATTGTCACCATCACTGTATCCTTTTTCTCCATTTAAAAGCTAGAACTATCTGAATCACTCGAAAAATCACTTCTGTTCACTTCTTCTGCGATAGCATTTTCACTCAAAGAAGTCATGGTCAGAAATGAGGATCATTGGGGAAGATGGTTTTCTTTTCATTTAAGCTGTGCTTTGCCTTCTTGCGATACGAGATAGGAAAAGTATGAGCTCTTGATAGTGACCACTCACAAAGAAATATCTCCATTAGATATGACAGTCATTCTGAACAACACAGGAAGGGCCTTGGGTTTTCAAAGTTAATTTGCACCCCAAGAACGAGAACTCTATCTAGACATGAGAACTTATTGCTTATCACCTCATTTCAAAAAAGACCCAACTAAAAAGTCCTTCGAAATGATTCTAGAATGTGCTCTCATCACTTACCTGTTGATATACCAAGCTGGAACAAAGCACCTTATTGTCTCGGGCTTTTAACTTATGGTGACAGATATTACGACGTTCTGCTTTATCTTAATGAAATGCGAGAAAAGAAGGATGCCTGTGTTAGCAAAGACAAACACTCTCAAGATGAAACAGATGCCTATGAAGCTCAAAAGACTGCCCCAAATATAGCAGGGCAGGTCGGCCGGGTTAAGAAGGAGCGACGTAAATGGTAGCGGCCGGTTAATGAAGGAGCGGAGAACGAGGCATTTAAACTTCAGTAGGGAGAGGGTTAAACCTGATGTGATTTTCTTGTACTGATGAAGAGCATCAATCTTTTTCCTTAACAAGTGAACTGACTAATTTCTTCAGAAATCAGTGAGTTTAGGCTACAAAACATTAATTTTCACCCAAAAATTTTGACTTAAGTCTGCCAACTACATCTGATTGAACCAGCACTGGTTATTGTTCTTTTCTCATCAAATCTCTCAGGAAATTTGTTAATTTTCAACTTTCCCAAAATTCAGCAGTCATTCTCCTATTTATATCCTTAGAAAATACAGAGATTTATAAAAATGCCATACAATGTGCTATTCCACACTTTCCTCTTAATGTATATTCAACATCTGGTTTCCATGAAAAATGTTCATCTCAAGTCTATACATACTGTTAACCTTAAAGCCTCCTCTCTGTGCCTATCCTTTGTCATTTAATGTGGTGACCTGATGGTTGTTAAAGCTGGCATGAAACATCTGATCATTCAGAGCTCTTATTAACACAGGTGATATGGAAGGTATGGTGCATTTAGAACAACAGTCGCTATAACAGTGGTACCTCTGAATTATCCTTTAGTTGCATCTTGTGTGTCCTGGATCCATTGACTTTTTCTGATACTCCATTTGAAACTTCAGCCTCATCTATGGCCTCAATAAAATTGCCAAACAATTTTACTCAGGGATACACATGATTGGTGGAACCTGAATGAAGACACCATCACTCCCTTTAACCTCCACTTATCACATGTGGCATTATATAATTCTTTAATAGCACCATATTTATTTCCTTTCCTTTTCTCTTCTGCTTTTGGACATTTCTTATCTCTACACACATTTCTACGTAAATTCTCACTTCTTGGTTTATAGTTGTTTTTAGCTATGCAGCATCATCCTTGGCAGTTGTTTCAAGTATTGTCACTTCTTTGTTGACTTTTAAGATAATTTATCCTATTCTGATCATGTTTTAGTATATCCCTAAAGTGCTGTTGTCCCTAATACATGCTAGGATAATGATTTTTGGTCTCTGCCAACTGCTATAACTTCAATTGAACATACTACCACTGCAAATTGTTCAATATTTCACAGTCCATATTCAGAAAGGTCTGCTCTGTCTAATGGGACTAGCCATGTCTGGATTTTAACATGCCAATTCTCCTTCTCCTTGGAGAAGAAAAATCACCCCAGGGTGTGTCTGGCCAGGGAGGAGAAATATAAGCATTACATAATCTAGAAATGGATAATACCAAAGGACTGAACAGTCTGTTACTCTATCCAATCCTCTTTTTCTCTTGAAGATCACATCCTTACTGCTTTTACACTTAAATCCTCTTTCTTCCCAAAGCTTCTGACAAAGCCCTCAATGTCATCCAGAAGCAAGATTCATAAATTGCAAAAGGAAAAAGGATTAACATTGCATATCTTTTATTATTGTGGCTCACTCTCATGGTTAAAGAAAAAATTTTGCCAAAATGGAGATATCTATGAGAATTAGCCTGGTATGTCGGATTTCATACCTGGTGTGCAAGGTCAACTATTCCCGCTAATCTTTTGCAGTCACAGTATTTTGGATATCATCTAAATTAACCTCTCACGTGATGAATGGGAAGGATGGAGCCTTCTGAACTATCTGCCGTTAAACTGTAGTTTAGTTCCTTGTCACTGCTACTTGGATCTATTGCTTCCCAGCATTGGTTTTATATTGGAGATTCCTTGGCTGTAACTGAATGGCAAATATAGACATTGTTTATACTTGGGTTTGCAGGTGCACTGACCGACATTATGTACATAGGTTCAGGACAATTGGGAAGTAAATATGCGCATGGTAGGAACACGTTCGTTCTCTCGAACCTTCTAGAACGGCTTCCTTTATTTTGAATACCACCTTAACAGATTTACATTGTAGTACCAACATAACCAATGACACATCTCCCTCCGAAATCTTTCACACCTTTAGATTTCTTTTTTAACATTACAATATCATTACAGGATGAACAATTATAAATTGATTCTTTGCACTGGTTTAACCGTTCTTCCACTCCTAGTAAGTACAATATTCTTATTAGTTGCTCCACTCTCATGAGCCATACAATTAACATTTTCATGCATTTTTCCACTAACATTAGGTACATTGACATGTTTAGGAATAATAAAATTCTCCTTTACAGTATCATACACAATATGGTTTAAGTTAGAAATATCTTCATACAATGGAAATAAACATCTCTCATCACTTGAGGTTTTTGACTTTTTAAATTGAGAACTAATATTTCTAACCACTGATCCAGTTTTCTCTACTTTAATCCAATAGGATTTTGGTTCATCTGCCTTATTTGTGATAGTTGCTTTTTCCCAACAATTGTCTTTTGCACTTCTAACCACTACCTTCTCTCCCTTAAATTATTCCTCTTCCTTCCTATGAGCTTTCTTGTTGTACCATCTACAATCTTACTTTGTCTCGCGCACAGTTTCTCATACACATCCACTTGTATTTCCGGTTCTAACTGGTATAGTGATATTGGCAACCTAGATCTCATAATGTGACTATTTAGTATTTGAGAGGGTGAGGCTCCTAAGCTAATGATTGGACTGTTATTATACTCCATTAGAGCTTCATGAAAATTAGAACCATCTTCAAAACACTTTTTTGACAACTTTTTGCCAACACTTACTCCTTTCTCAGCTCTACCATTACTTTGATGATAATGAGGGGTACATGTTCTAAGAGTTATATCTCTTTCCTGGAAATAACTTTGACACAATTGTGACGTGAAAGGCATATTGTCAGCTATAACTGTCTTTGGAAAACCTGTCCATTTGAATATTTGTTGCATAGCATTGATTACTGACTGTGCTGACTTATCTGGGATAATAGATATACTTCTAACCATTGTGAAAAATAATCTACAATGACTAAAAAAGTCTTGTTCCCAAATTGAAATAAATCTGCTCCTACCTTTTCAAATCTAAATTTAGGCACAGAGTGAGGGGTCAATTTCTCTTTGGTTTTAAATGGCCTAAACTTTCCACAGGGTCTGCATTTCTGAATATACTCAGAAATCTGACTTGGCATGCCAGGCCACCAAAATAATTGATTTGCTTTTGCAATACACTTGTTTACCCCTGTATGTCCCTTGTGTACAATATCCAATACATATTGTCTCATTGATTTAGGAACAACGATTTTATCACCTAGATAAAGCATTCCTGCTTCAACAAATACATCACATTGTTTGTTATAATAAGGTTTACACTCATCACCAACCTTCTCATATTTGGGCCAACCCTCCTGGCAATATTTAGAGATCAACATTAACATTGGATCTTTGGACATAGCTCGTTTAATAGAACATTGATGCTCATCTGACATTGGAAGGTGTTTGCTAATAGAATGAACCATTTCACACATTTCAGGGTCAATTTCAGGTTTGTCATGAGTAGCTCGTGATAACATATCTGCTAAGTGCAAATATTTACCAGGTACATAGGTTAATTCATGATCATATTTCAGTAACTTCAGCCTAAGTCTTCGTAACCTTACTGAACCGGTCTTTCAAATTTGTTTTTTCATCACGGTTAACAAAGGTTTATGATCTGTTTGAACCGTAACATGTAGACCATAAATGAATTCATGGAATTTCTTTGCTCCATAACATATACTAAGTAATTCCTTTTCACATTGACTGTAATTCACTTCACAATCACTCCTTGTTCTCGAAACACATGCTACTAATTTATTCTCATTTCTACATTAAATAAAGAGACAACATCCTAGTCCATCCTTAGATGCATCACTTTGCATAATTATTGGCTTACTTGGATCAAAGGGAACAAAGGATGATGTTTGTGAAACTTTATCTTTAAGATTGTCAAGGACCTTATCATGATTAAGCAACCATTTAAATTCAACATTTTCCTTCAATAAATGAAATAATGGTTTCATGACCTGATTCATATCTGGTACATACAGTCTTACATAATTAAATGAGCCTAAAAGTCGTTGCAATTCTTTTTTATTTTTGGGCTCTTAATTGACTTTAGAGCTTCGACTCTTTGAGGATCAATTTGCATTCCTTGTTCAGAAATTATTTGTCCCATAAATTTGACCTTAGATTTCTTAAATTGCATTTTGTCTCCATTAAATTTGGCATTAACCGATTTGGCAGTATTGATCATATTTTATAGGGCTTGGTCATGTTCCTCTTCAGACCTTCCCATGACAAGTAAATCATCTCTACACACAATGACATTAGGTATGCTACCAAAATATTTTAACACTTTATACCGATAATCACAAAATGGTGTAGCAAAACAGCATAACCATGATGATTCATCATCTAATAGTAAGTGATGAAAACCTTCTGACAGATCAAAGGTTGTAAAAACTTTTTTCCCTATATATTTCATGGCAACATCCTCCAATTTGTATGGAATCATAGGTTTTCTAACAATAATTTTATTTAGATCTGACGGATCCAAACATAGTCTCAACTTCTTGTTTGTTTTCTCAATCAAGACAATTCTATTAACACATGCATTATTACTCATGGTCTCAACTTTACATATAGCACCTCTTTTTTCTAATCTATCCAATTCACACTTAAACTGATCCATGAGGGCATGTGGGACTCTGGAAGGAGGATACAATATTTCTCCTACCTTGTCTCTGATACTTAGTGAACACTTGTCTGGAAATTGCCCATGACCTTGGAAGATTTCTTTATTCTCTGAAATAAATTTACTTTCAGCATTAACATTTAACATATCTGGCACTATTGCTTCCTTAGCTTTAATCTGGTGCACCTTTCCGTTAGTTTGAGTAACCCTTTGAACAAGGTTTAACGCACAACAACCTGGTAAACCCAATAAAACTTTACATTTCCACTCAGCAATCATAAAATCAAGACATGACTGATTTTTAGGTGAATTGCAATATAAATTTACAACACCCAAAGGTTTTTTCTTACTACCATCAGAACCTTCTAACTGGACATTTGTTTTACGTAGGTGTACTGGTTTGTCAAGTTTCTCAAAAGGCATTATATTTACTTACGATCCTGGGTTTAGCTTCATCTTAACTTTCTTACCTTCCACATTTAGAATAGCAAACCACTCAGTAACATTTTGAGTAATATTTTCAACACTTTTCACACTTTGATTACCCTTTGTCACATTATAAACAACATTTACATTTTCAGAAAGTAATAGAGACGAATCAGACTCATTCTCATCGTCTTTTCTTACACTTTTCACAGCTTTTACCTTACATGAGACGGAAAAATGATTTTTCAACCCACACTTTTGACATGTCTTCCTGTAAGCTGGACATTGACGAATACCATGCTCTGTTTGACATCCTGTACATTTAAATATTTTCTTCTGAAACACTTTACCTTGGGGTTTTGACTTGCTTTGCCTGTCTCTGGATTTTACAGCATCCACTACTGTACCTGCTGTGTCGCCTATTTCTTCCATCTTGTTTGCCTGTTGTCTGCTCTGTTCCATCGCTCGACAATAAGTTTCTGCCTTCCTCAATGTTAAGTTATCTACTCTTAACAGTCCTTCATGGATAACTTTATCCCAAATATCATGCACTATTTTATCCCTCAAAATTTTCTCCTCAACGGTTTCTTCATCCGTTGTATCGTTATAATTGCAAGATTTAATTAACTTCCTGCATGCTGTCACAAACTGGCCAAACGTCTCACCGTCATTTTGCTTCCGATCCATAAACAAGTATCGTTCGTAACACTCATTCGTTCGGGGCTTCACATATTCCCCAAGTCTTTTGGTCACAGTTTCATAAGATTTGCGTTCTTCACCGGTCATTGGGATCGTTGACAGAACACTGCGGGCTTCCTCCCCCATAATATTTCACAATAGTAATAGTTTGATTTTGTCATTCGATTCATCATGTCCTATGGCAATCAAGTAATCTTCAAATGCATCCAACAATGCAGGAAATGCAGGAACAAGAAAAAAACAAGGAAGGAAAGGTAGCAGCATTGGGACCCTGGAGGTCGAGATCTGGTGGCAGTTTCACCGACGATGCCAACAATGCGTCTATGATGATATCTTTGACTGTTACACCATTTACTATTACTTATTTATTCCTCCCAACTTGTCTAATGACTGCACCATGTTTAAACTTGGGTTTGGAGGTGCACTGACCGACATTACATACATAGGTTCAGGACAATTGGGAAGTAAAAATGCACATGGTACAAACACGTCCATTCTTTCGAATCTTCTAAAACGGCTTCCTTTATTTTGTGTACCACCTTAACAGATTGACATTGTAGTACCAACATAACCAGTGACACAGCCATGTTCTGCTAAGTTTAGACTGAAGTTGGCACATCTAAATACAGCTATTTCCTCTTGAATAACACTGTTTTCGTAGCATGTTAAATTCCAACCTCCTCCAACCAACAATTCTAACCAACCAAGGGCCTCTGATCAATCTCGCATTTTAATAGTTAGCTGCTCTTGCATTCATATGACTAGAGTGTCTTATTAATTAACATTGACTGTGTTACAGCTACATATTTATTTCCTTTTTTCTCACTTTTCCATTTTAATTGTCTTTTAAGGTTAGGATGACTTTGTTTTTCTAATGATCTAGCCAGTGGTGTAGCTACAGTTTGAGCCCCTTGAGGCAGTCCTCGATCACTCTACAAAAATTGTCAACATTGGTCAGCCATGAAGAGATTACGTAGATTGTATTTCCTTTGCTGACCTCAGTTAACTACTGATTATTTATGATGGTTCATGGTAAATTGTTATTATAGGTAACTGATTTGGATAAGCTTTTATGTTTAATAATCATTTCAGTACCAATTTTTTAATAGAACTTTTAAAAATGATGCCAATTTCACAAGGGCCTTCATTTTAAAATTGAATATTTTTTCAGAGAGGAATGAATATGTGAAATTTTTATTTCAATGCACAAGAATCATTATTCTGTTAAATTTACCAATTAAAGTTTTATTTTTGATCACTAAGAAATGCCAAAAATTATACCATCCAGGCCAGACTTTTCTATATTAGACATGCCTCTGGGTAAAACTTACTTCACTCACATTATTTTTATATTGATTTATTTTCAGATGCTCAATACTACAGAGGACCTCACTTTAATCAGAAGATATTCCTGTCAGGATCATTGCCTAGATACCTACCACATCACTCCTGCAAGATGACTCCTCTCCATGCTGTCATAAAGTGGCGGGATTCAAGCAATCTGCAGATGCACAGACCAGAAACCAAATTGTGGACCATCCAGCATGAATCTTCTGAAATTTCTCGTACAATGTCAACTCTACTCCATCATGTATGGCAGCTACTGGGTGTTCAGTGTGATGTTGAGTATAAGTCTCTCATAGCAGTGAGGAAAGGGATAACCCTATTTCTCTTTTCTCACTGCTATGAGAAACTTGTACTCCACATCAGACTGAACACCCAGTAGCTGCCATACATGATGGAGTTCAATTTTGTAAATCTTGTATCAATTAAGTACAAAAAATAAAATTTTACTAAGACCCTACCCAAATTTTAATTACCAAAGTTTCAACGCTGAACAGAAAACCCTAAATATCGAGTTGGACTTATAATAGTATTTTCAGCAAATTTTGGCCCAGATTTCGAAAATTTTTGAAAAATTTTATCCAAAAATGCTAGTATTTTTGAAATTTTATTCAATTTTTATAGTTTTTCTGAATTTTTTATTCATCATTCTTTTATTTCTCTGAAATTGTTTTGTATCGATTAACTGGACTGAGCAAGGTGAAAAATGATTCTAAGTCCAAAACGTAAACATCCAAAGTCATTCTAAGTCCAAAACGTAAACAGTAAATAGAGGTAAAGGAAATAGCTAATGGATAAACCTTGAACACAGAAATGCAACTGTTTGAGATCATCAAGTTTATTTGTGGAAAAATGTCTGGTTACAATCATTACAGTAGCAAAATATTTCCCAAAAGCATTGACAAAAATCAAGTTGCACAAATTTTATTAGTTAGAATTACAAACTGGTGAGTATAATGAACAAGAAAAGTGGCAAACATTTCTGGAAGACAAAAATTCAAAAGCATTGGCAAAAATCAATTTGAACAAATTTTACTAGATTAAATTACAAATTGATGACTATACAGCACATGACAATGAGGCAAATATTTCTGGAAGTCAAAATTTCACTATCTGAAACATTTTTCAATAAGTAATTACAATGTTAGCTGTTCACATAGAGCTTTGATGATATTGCAGCATAGATGGAGATTCAGGCTTTGATGATAATGTATACACATTGTTAGCAGACTCTGCACCTGAAAAATAGAAAATTATTATTAGAGCAAAAAACTATTGTGATCCAGATTTCATGGCTTTAATTTTTTTTTTAATGTTAATTTTCATCAAGCACCTGAAATTTAACTTAATTGTATCTTGATAAACGAAGATACTCCTAGACATAATTCATGGAAAGTGTTTTAATGACAAATATTCCTTTGCACCAGTTTGAAAAATTAACAGTTACACCCTTAATAAAAACTCATTGAAATGGCTCACTTAAAAATATGTATTTCACAAATGAGAATACAGAGACATTCTGGCTTCCAATTGATTCCCAATAAATTGTGGCTGGGTGTAGCAATGTCAAAGTCAATGACAGATTAGTATGCAACTTTGAACCATTCAGGGAATGCAACCTGCACCTTTGCTTAGTTTTTGGCAGACTAATCACCTCTGAAGTTAGTGTTTACTGAATTATAGCATGAAAAATGTTAATTTGGAGACAAAGCAACCAAAGGCCTGCAGTAAGTAATCCTTTACATATGTGAGAAGATATCATGGCATTTGGCTTCAGACCTACTCATCTGGAAGTTCTTAATTTTAACTTTCGCATTAGTCATCTGACATTTACGGATTGATTTTGGCACCTATTTTTTACAATCAACTCAAAAAATGTGGAATCAAAATTTAATTAATCTTAAAAAAACATTGGTAACATCCCATTAAAATGCTAACTTTTACATTTATTGTGGTTTGACAAAAAAAAATGCTATGGGTATTTAACCCTCTTAGTGCTGACTCATACCAGCGGTTCCAGCGAGAAATGCTGAGGGTAACTTAATGAAATGTATCACTCTAAGAAAATAAATACTATAAAGTTATTGTTTAAAATATCCATACATGGTTTTTCTTATTGTGTAAACATTGAATTAGGTAATAAACAAAAAAGACTTGCATCATACAAAAAATAATTATAATTGTATTTGTGTACTGAATTTAAACAATTTTTTGCCTATGAGCAGATATATCAGCTCGCCGCACTAAGAGGGTTAAGAGCTACTTTGGACTGTCAAGACATTTCTGGTTATCCATGGGAGCCTACTACACCAACTTCAACTGTTATGCATGTATTATTTTGAAGCAAGGCTTAGTTCGGAGGCTGAATGTCTCTAGGCAATGATATCGTATCATAAGGATGTAGGACCAAGGAGTTATGCAGACCAAGAAAGTCAACAACAATTCAAATTGATGGAATTAATGTTAACAAAATTTATTTCACTTCAATTAACATCAAAATATTTAATGGACAAAAAAAATACACATGTGCATATGTTGGAACTCTGCACTAAATCCCATTGCATTATTGTGAGGATATTCCATAATTCAGAGCAATTTTAATAATGTGGTGAATGCATGTCTTGCCCAGCATAATACCCAGCAAGAGCAAATCATCAAACTGCTATGGGGTCATCAATTCCAGTAACTGAATGAAAGTATTGCAGTTTTCTTCAAATTTATTAAAATTTGAATAGGCTAAAGAATAAAGACTTGAAAGAGCCTCTGTATTCCTTCTTATCCTCAAGAGAAAAATTTAAATCTTCTTGCCCATTAGCCCATTTAAATACAACTTTATGTAAATGTACGGTCTAGCATGTGGGCTTTTCATGAGCTATTTGCATAAAAACAACAACTATATAAGAAGACAACATTCAGTCTTGATACAAGTCCAACAATTTTGAAAGAGTTCATTCACGCAAATTATTGAAATTTTTAGCTCATTCCCAAAGAAACAAAATGAGAATTAATAACCCAAAAGGTAATATACAGGGGGTCCCATAAATGTTGCACCACAGTGACACGAGCTAGGGCAGCTTAAGAGGAACCAAACCAGCCTAATATGACCTCAGTAAAAGTTGCACGGTTTTCGAGATGTTGCCAAATTAAAGCTTTTTCAAAAATTTCACTTTTTTTACATTTCTAGTCTCAGAATTCAATCGGATAATTTAACATTCTCATTAGGGCCGCTCTTTTAATCTTTCAACTGTGACTCATGTGCCGACTTCTACCTGGAACAGAGGCCTGAGAGGGAGGGGAGTCATGGGGTCCGAACAATTAAAAGAAACTCGAAAGCTGCTATACCTGCCTAACTTTATCGGCTTTCAAAAAATGCGATAGATAGAGTACTTTGTTCATTTGTGGCAGTAGCCCCATCAGAGAGCCAAATTGAGAGCTATTCAAGTGAATTCTGGGACTAGAAATGTAAAAAAAAGCGAAATTTTTGAAAAAGCTTTAATTTGGCAATATCTCAAAAACCGTGCAAAGTTTACTGAGGTCATATTAGGCTGGTTCGGTTCCTCTTAGGCTGCCCTAGCTCCAGTGTCACTGTGGCATGACATTTATGGGACACCCTGTATATTATTTTAAGTTAACCCTGAAATGGATTTCTTGTTTAAAATTATTCCTTAACTCCAAATTGGGCATAGAAAAGATACAAGCTAACCATATCATAACAGTCAGAACACCAAGAAGAGGCTTCATAGCTTTATATACAAAAGGGTTCCACACCACCCAAACCCCACAGAGAACCTGTAAGAGCAATTTTATTGCACCAAGTATTGCCATGTGTTACCTTCACTGAAGGAAAAAGCAAGGACTGCCTCATTGGAATAGTGTTGGTGTAAAAATACGAAAAGTTAAAATGAATATGCATAGTTCTTATTAATTTTATTGAATTCTTCAAAATTTACATGTAAAAAAATTTCACTCAAAAGACAGCATTATTTTGAAGTCTCCCTGAAAAAGGAATACCACACCTAGAAATTTACATCGTAGAGCAAATTAACAAAATATGAAATTAAATTAAGTTTTTAACCTCACTATTATCATTAAGCAATTTTTAACTTAAAAAAATTTAAGCAGCCAGTTTAACTTGTCATTTCAAGTTCTAAGGAACTAGAAATTTTTAAACCTAATATAAAGATTATGCATAGATATGACAAGCATTATAGGTAGAGACATGATATTACACATTGTGGGTTTCGGTTCCTATGAGAATTTTTCTCCCTCTGAATCTTTCTGCAATGATATATCAAGATGCAAATAATAATGAAACTACACAAATCTAATACAGGGACACCAACTTGTGGACAATATTCGAATCCTGGACTCAGTTGTACAGAATTCTTTAGATAGACCCTTACAATTCAGACACTCCCACAAAGGTCACAGCCACTGCCTATGGATTCACACCCTTTGAAAGCATGTTCCTTGGATGGAAATCTTTTAGGTGAGCAATATCAGATACTTGGTCTCAAAGTAAATTTTTTTGATGATATTAAGGAAATTGTTAGCCTTTAAGAATGGGAAGCCTAGGTAGAAGATAAAGTATGGTGATCAGTGACAAGTTATAGGATTGTCAGAATTCTTGATCCTGCAATGCACAATGTTATCTTGGCATGACCTGATGGTGTATTGTCCATGAACAAGTGAGCAGAAGGGGCAGTTTGTTTTCCTCTCAAAGTAAGTTTTTCCCAAACAAGTCTAACAAACAATAGTACACAACACTACAGAGGAAATTTGCCTTGTTAATTCCATGGTGCCATTTGAGTAGTAAACATCGAGGATACTTTGTGTTCTGGATCCTATTTGAACATGCCCAAGTATACAAGCCTTACACTCCAGAAGTTGGTGTGAAGGAACTGGTTCCTAACAATTTCACTCTTTTCAAGCAGTTTAAGGAGGTGAAAAATTTGCTTTTATCAGGCTTCATAACACAACAAAGCCCTGGAAATTGCCACAGAACTTATAATTGAAGATTTCAAGGCCTCAAACAGGTGGCTCCAAAAATTTGGAGAACATTATGCTGAAAGCAGTGGGGGAGTCGGCTGTAGCAGTTCAAGGTGATGTTACTGCCAGGGCTGAGAGATTTCCAGAATCGCAGGAAAATTTCAAACCCAAAGATAATGACAGGCACAGCTGTGCTCAAGCAGGACTGGAGCTTCTTTGGCAATTGGCAATAGGAAAAGCAGAAAATACTACTAAATATTACAAATATGAATACTAAATAATGATGTCGAAAATATAACGATAATGTATCCTTATTGGTTACTACCCATACATCCATAGGTGTTTTGCCAGGAAGTCTGCATTTAGTTTTGGGTCACTGGGGATCTTATTCACTCTGGGTGAGACAATCCAAAAACATTTTCCAAAGAAGCAGAAATGAACAATGACCATCTTGCTTGGTTCCCTGCACACTACCGTGGGTCACTTCTATTTGACAAGCATGATTGATAAGAAAATTTCTTTTCCTGTGACTTCTACATACATAATTTCGTTTACTGCAACAAAACATTTTTCTGGATTACGAAAAACTAGTATTAAGTGGACTAATAATCAGCACTAAGATGACAAAACGTGATAGTGGGAGATAAAAAACCAGACCTAATCTTGGAAACAAAAGCCATAAATAATTACTCTTTCACATACCTAAGTGTGATACTTTCTCAAGATGCAAAATATGAATACGATACTGCATAAAAGACAATAAGGAAATAGGATAATTTTCTTGATGTGTTATGGTTGCTTGGAATGTTGGAGAACAAATCCTTTGTAACTCTTCTGAAAAGGGTAAGCGCAACAAACCTACAATAAACTGGAAAGAGGAAGTCAAGGAAGCCATGGAAGTGTTACAGTTGCATCCAAGTGATTGAAAATAATTATTTAAATAAAAAAAATTTAACGTGTGTTTAAAACTGAAAATTAGATCAAACTGGACTAAAAAACTAAATCATTTCTCCTAGCCCCAAACAGATTTCTTACTCCATTCAGACCGCCCCAAAAATTTGTTATTGTGGATTTTAATAGCTATGAAGAGACTTGTAAGATTTAAAACAAAGAACTTGGGGCTCATGCAATAGATAATTGATGCATGAATCTTTAATCTAAGTAACTAACAATTTTTTTGTACTGCAAGTGATATGAACTGTTGTGCAAGTTTTCTCTACAACAGCTAATCCCTACACTCCTTACTATTATCATAGAGTACTCTGTGCTATTATCTATTGAACAATTCACACTAATTTGTCTTGCATAGGGCAGCGGCAAGGGAAGTGAAAATACTCATCCTCATGATGAGACAGATTCAGAACTTAAATTCTTAAATAGAAAACTGCTAATGTTTAGAATATAAAGAAAAGAACAGTTTATTCTATACAAGAACTGGAAGAGTGACGTGACAAAGCCCTGAAAAAATGGCATGCTAGTTAAGAATGAGAGAAATTTAAAAGCAATGCTGCCCCACAACTGTCTTTCCTTCAAAGGGCTCTCAGAGTAAGCACAAAGTAATGTCAAATGCATGTAATTCAGAAGCCCTCACCAATAGAGCCAAAGGTAACATGGTGATTGGATTAAAAGATTGATTTACTGTACCTTTAATAGACTATTATATTTATTCACTGTTTTATTTTAATTTGACAAGTTAGCTACTTAAATATTGCTATGTTGCTGCAGTTGATGGCATGTGAGCTACAATTTTGTTCCGAATTTCAACATTAAATGTGTGTCTTAGTGAGAAGACATCGCATCTTATAAAATCATGCGCACAACTGACCCCATCTAATGGAAAACACTTATGAATCCCCACTATTTGAGGGATCACTGAAATCCTGTTTTCAACAAAAATAAACGCTCTAATTTCTCTTAGTATTTGTTCTTTCATTGAGGTTCATTAAAAGTTAATTTTTAGTCCAATAGCTATTTTCTGAGAATGCAGTCCCCTTATGGAGTTTTTGGGAAAATACAGCGAGTGTTTAGCGAACTGTAGATAATTGAGCGTGGTTGATAAGACTAATGATTTTATAAAAAACCAAGAGTGAAAATATGTACAATCTGAAACCAGCCTATGAATGCACCTCTCCCAACAAGTTGCATCAACGGAACACAAAGGGGTGAATACTCATTAATATGTACTTCAGCACAGCATTTGAATAAATTAAAGTGCTGTATGAAGGAAAACTACAATTTAGCCAAATTGCAAGTTGATCCACTGTTTGCTAAAAGGTATATTAAAGTCCAGCCCACATTCACAATATCTTAATTAGGGCTTAACCTCCCTACACACCCCAGCGAACATTTTCTGAAATTCCCTAAATGAATACATAATAGGAATATTTAGCCATTTTTTACCTTAAAGAGAATTGTAAAATTTAAGCCTTAAGTTACATAACTATGATGTCCCAGACTTAAAACTAATTTTTTCACTAAATCATTGAAGTATTACCTAACTTAGTTTTGGAGTGGGCCCCTTGTCTTCAAAAGTAATTTGAAATTAAAAAGAGATGCCGACCCCCCCCCCCCCTGTATAACGTAAACTTAGAAAAAATGCCAAGTCACAGTGCAAAGTCGCTTTATCAGCCATTGTTTCATGGAAGATTTTTGACTGGTCTGAAAGTTGACTGACCAGCTTTGCTATCGTCCCTCTTGCTCACTCAACCTCGGTAACCATAACTGGATCACATATACTCGAAAACTAAATCACTTTAAAGGTTTAACTTTTCATTATAAGATCACTTTCAGTTTTTACAACAAAACCACAAAAAATTATCCATGCAAAACTACTTTTACATGAATAAAAAATTACTCCTAATATTTCTAGGCATTTAGAATCCTCCACCCACACTCCCTTCATGACTATCGCGAAATATAGAAAAGATTTTAAGTAAAATTAATACAGACAAGAAAATTCATGGTCTTAATTGGTGGCGGGAAACTAAAAGATGGCAAGGTCCAAGATACTATAGTTAGATATAATATTAGCGTGTGAAAAATTGTGTGTTCGGGATAGAAAATTTAGAAATTTCTTAGAATTTTGTGAAATCAAGCTTTTCAAAGCATGGAGCCAGTTCAGAAGAGTTAAAGTAGTCACACTATTTTTAAATTAACAATTACCTGAGTGAAGTACTCCCAATGGTAAAAGCTGCTATGGAACGCCATAAATGACGTACATATTGTGCATAAGAATGCCGTGACGAAAGAAAAAATGAAAGACATCCAATAGAGCTACTAGTGCTAAGTATATAAGATGTACATAACACGTGTGATGGCCAAATAAAAATGAACAAGATCCCCATTGAAATGGCAAAATTTTCGACAGAAATGAAACAATGACATAGCCGATCTGAATTATTCACTTCACACCCTAAAAACAACATCGCATATTACACAAAGCAAAATAGATATATGACATTAAATTGGCAACGATATAAATTAACGTATGAACATTATTAAAGAAATTTGTTCAGTCCCTTATGCTGAACCAAGATCGCTAATTTCTTGTGGCATCTCCGAAAGGATAGAATGCTAGAGATTTAAATAATAATAGCGATAAATTTTATTTGACATTAAGCAATGTACATTCGCAATAGTCTTCACTAACTAATTTAACTAATTCGACTAAAAAACTTCCGAAGTCAAAAATGTAATTAAACACTTGCAATACCATCAAAAATTGAAAAAAAGTACTTATAGAAATTTTTAACTGCAATGTACTGAATAAATCTCAAGTTTGACTCGTCCAGCATAACTATTCGTAGAAATTGAGCATATTTGAGCGTCAGCCATGCACACCTTGTAACTATCCGAAATTTTCGAAACCTTAACGCATAAAGTTACTCGCAATGGTTTGGGAAGAGTAAAAATTAGTTGACAAATCCTAGTCAAGTCCTAGTTTGAGAGACCGACTAATATAATTTCTCCCATTGTAATCTCCATTACGGCGTAGGGATGGGGCAAATGCAGACGAGTGATGACAAAGATATCTCCACCTCGTTTTCATAATAATAGGTAAATAACTCACTTTGGCTGCTGATCACATTTCTAGGGCGAAGATTCAGAGTGGTGTTTCGTTCTCGGTCAGCTCCGAAGAAGAGGAAGTCTCCATGCATTGCAGTCAACCTGAGGCACAGCCAGGCAAAGTTGTCGCTGAAAAGGAAATATGGGTAAAGTATGAATCGACAAGCAATGAATCAATCACAGTTTTAGTTTACAAAAACTTTTAGCCAGGATAGAACTAAAATAAATATTGAAGAAAAAGCGATAATTTTCAAAAAGCTCGAAAGACACTTGAATTTGATTATTCCGGAAGGTGACTGTCAACAGCTCATTTGAGCCATGAAGGATAGGAGGGTGAGATGGTTTAAGATAGACTATTTAAGGAATGGAGGGGAAGTAAAGATACTTATTTGCCTAATCCTCAGGAAACGTACGTCCCATTAGAGAGTAGAATTGTCGTAGCGAACGGCGGCAGTAGCCTGCGCGGTACGCGATGTTGATAAAGGAAAGGGTCGTGTGGAAGGGGTTAAAGAGAGGAGGAGACTACACACGTAAGGAAACTGCCAACATAACTACAGCTCTTTGAAGAGACAACATTTCGCGGTAATTATCTTTTTGATCATAGTCAACAAACAAATCTGGATCAATACGCGGACAATGTTAGTATCTCATTGGAAAAGCCCATCTGAACAGTTGGATTAAGTAAAAATGTAAAGAACCATGCAGTGTCAATTTTTAGATAAATGAATTCCCCAGAAAATCTTCTGCATACTTTCCACCCTGTTTCGCTACCACTGAACTACACTAGAATACCACACGGCACATGGAGGAATCTATATTTCACAAAAAATCCACCGTCAGGGATGTAACTCGGGCATTGTGAAGGACGCTGGTACTTAAGCCTCCGTAAGATCCTAATTTACCCTTGAAACATTATGAAATAACATAATTTAACTTCTAGAAAATAATTTGCTCAGTACGCACGGCGTGTTATTTGGTACTTACAAAATTTGACGGTCGAAAAATCTGCGAAGACATCTATGCAATTCACGATGACTGACGTCGCAGGCGCTGATCACCCCAAATAAATCGTGAATTCATCCCTCACCGCAGCGCCGGCCGTCTTGAAGTATCTTCAAGGAGTAGAGTGCGACGCTCTTACGAAGTCTTCCGCTGTGCATGAGATGAGAATGCCCCATGACTTCAGATTTCCACCGTGCCCGATGCTATCCGTTGAAAGTAGTATCAGCAGCAGTCTAGTAGTTTTCACACTTCAGTGCAGCCTTCTTTAACGTTGTGGATGATTACGTCGATGCTCAGCATCTGTGATCCTTAGCTGGTTAGGATTTCACTAGCTGCCTGCAGAACACTATAGACAAAAAACCAGAAAGAACTAAAAGTAGGATATTTCAAAATTTTATTTGTAAGACATCAATGCGCGATGATTAAACCCAAACCAGTCCACACAATTTTAAGAATTGTAGGAATAAAGTAAGATTCAGAATATTTATTCCTTCTCGCAAAAAGTAGTTTTAATAATTCAACTCAGTAAATTTACGTAAGAATAAAATAACCCACGAAATGATAATAAATTTCACGATTGTATCTTTAC
Organism: Ceriagrion tenellum; assembly: GCA_963169105.1. Taxonomy (NCBI): domain Eukaryota; kingdom Metazoa; phylum Arthropoda; class Insecta; order Odonata; family Coenagrionidae; genus Ceriagrion; species Ceriagrion tenellum. The sequence goes on from OY720641.1 coordinate 113,294,164, forward strand.
GAGATTGAAAAACAGTAACATAAGTTACAGAAATGCTCTGTGTCGGCGGGTTCGTCCCAAGAGCCAAAACACGTCGAGCGACTGCCACCACGATCCTTAGCCCCGGTATTTATACCCTGCTTGCTTCTAGATTTTTCTCCGATGCTCCCGAGTGATGCAGGGCAAATGGGATTGCTGCGCCTAATATTTGACGCGCTGGAATTTTCTCGCACTCAATAGGGATCTGGCTTCTCCAGAAAAACAACATCCTCTGCAGGGATTTGAACCTGGGCAACCCGAACCAGCCACATCAAAACCAAAAACCCTAGCAGAATTTGAGATCTCATTAGGTTATCGCGGTATCACGGGAAACTGCTTTTTAAGAGGAGATAACCTAAAGGCAAGTTGTTAAATATGGTCACTAAAATGATAAAATCTATTCAACGACTGACTCTTCAACATGAAAAGTGAAAATATTTCAGAGAGTATCGGAAAACAAGTAACCACGCACAACGGCCGGAGGATTTGGACGCGCACAATGATAATAGTTTCCGTAATAGAATGGCCAGCTCACTGAAATTCCTATCTCTACGTGGGACTGCTCAAGACAATATTTTCCCCCGGTAACTAATCGCGAACAAAGGAGGCAGTTAAATCGGGCTAGAAAAGAATACCAAACATGACACCGCGTACTATCGGCATTTCCAGGAAACTAGAACCCAGAGGGAAATCATGGACGTAACCAAGCATTCCGACAGCACCCGACCCCAGGGCAAGTATCTAAACCGGGCCAGTTAACCACATTCCCAGATGATGATAGAAGACTCAAAATTGAAATACACGATCAGTTGAATGGCCCCAGTCTTCAATAACATCATACACCGGGATAGTATCGGATCGTTCTTTGACGAACAACTCGACGAGAGATCTATTTAACTATCCACACATGCTAGTTCAGCTCAAGAAATATAAAAATATTCGCGCAGTCAACGGAAAATTAAGAGAATCCAAACGCAGAGAGAGAATTATTGTCCGTTGAAGTATTGGAGCTCGCGTTGAGAATTCTATACCTTCGCCCGCGAAAATTTGAGGAGAGTTTCACCTCGCTATCAAGGAAAGTCATTGAAGATGTGAACGGCCAGTAATTTGGTACGATTGGAAGTAGATAAAGGAAAGCACTCACAATACCTCTTTCTGACTGGAGAGACTGACTTCTTTTCCTCGATTGATAGAGAAACTTGCACGCCCTGGACGAATTTGCTCTTCCAGTCGAGTGAACCGTATTCGTTGGTCTCGGAGATTCAAGTGACCGACTACTTGTCTCATTGCTACGAGGAAGGTGAAGAAGAGAGCCTTCATATGAAACGGTCTCCTCCATTGGTCGGAGTCCAATTTCCAACGGAGGATACGATTGGTTGGTAGGAGTAGAGCGTCGTCTGCTTCTTCGCACGTCAGCGTTGTTTAACAGGATGGTTGGACATTGGAATATGCCGAGTGGAAATGGAGTGGGCAGGTGAGGGGAGTGCTGGATTTGGAGTGGGAAGGGGGGGTAGCAGTCAAAATGTTCCGACGACCTCAACCGATCAACTGTAGTCCGATTGGATTGGATTTTTGGGGAGGCGACCGACAGCTAAGGTCATTTGCGCCATATGGTATATGTAAGGGAGGAAGTTTGGAGAGAAACCCCGCGTCAGCATTAGCCGGCTCTCAACGAAAGGGGACCACGGTTTAACGTCTCATCCGACAGACGGATTACTGTACTTGAAGTGCCCTCCACAAGACACTCGAGTAGGGATCGAGTTTCCTCAGAAAAACATCCTCCTCTGCAGGGATTTGAACCCTGGCCGCCCGTATGGTTAGCCAGTTGTCCGAGAAAAGTGGCGATTCATCACAAGAATCTGGGAACGAATTTAAAGTTCAGCCTCAGTGCATTCAAGTCAAAATAGTTTAAACAATTTTTTATCAACCGTACTTTACGTGTTCCTCACGAGTATTTCACACATAACTTCTCGTATGACGCGCAGCAGATATTTAAACTTTAGATTAGCTATTTTTGGGAACATAACGAATGTTCTGCTCGCTTGGATACGGTACATTTCGCCCGGAAAGATTTCTTGAGCTCAAGTCTCACCCTGCAAGCCACCTCAAGGGTATGAGGCAGGGGGTGTGTTGTCACCAACATGCAATACGATGTAAGCAAAAGATGTCAGCAAATAGTCGAAACTTAACTGTCCACCATACGCCAGTATCTTTCATCTACATCTACATCTACGTAATACCCTGCGAGCCACAACGAGGGTGTGTGGCAGGGGGTGAAGATCACCAAACATGCACTATTGCCATGTAAGTAGGATATATAATCTAGACTACTATGCTAGAAAATAGGGTCATAGTTTATTAGTTACTACAGTAGATTATTAGTTATTGCAAGTAATTGCAGTAGTTATTACAATAGAATATTAGTTACTACGGTATAGTACAGGTTAAAATATACATGATAAGGTAGGGATTATTGGTAGTTATTACATGCATCATGCACTACAGACTATTCTAACTATGTTTCACCTACCTATCCCTTTTGCTACGTTGCCTATTGTTCTCTCTTATGGTACGCGAGAAAAATGACATTTTAAATCTATCGGTACGACAATCTATCTCTCTAATTTTGTTAATATGGTCAAACCTAGCATAATACGCAGGGGTTCTTAATATATATCTAACGTCATCTGTGAACAAATCGGTTTCGAATTTACTTAAAAGGTTTAACCTAAATTTTAACCTGCGTTCTGATAGTAATTCCCATCCTAGTTCTTCTATTAAACTCGTATCACTAATACAATTATCATAACGACATTTAACAAATAAATCATTAAGGTAGAATCATCATTAATCTTTAAGGTAGTACAAGCGAGATAGTTCCCTAGTCATAATAGACCATATTCGAATTATATGTTTTAATTTCACCAGCTGTGGGACACTTGAATTAAATGTTACATGGTGCAATAATATAGTTTTATATGATAGAAATGGAATGCAATTAAATGGATATATCTAAATAAGTCTTCAATTTGACTCATTTTTTTCACGCGGTGCGTTTGTATCTCCTTCAAAACGAAAGGTTTTTTGTGATACCCAAGAACCTATGGCAGTGAAAAAATGATTAATTAAAAAAAAAGTTGAGCAAATATACAAACTACAGCTATTCGTTTTTTTACGACATGTAACTGTTAGAAATTCCTCATTTGATAAATAATCTAACTCTGAAGTGTATACACGTACCATTTCCAATGTCAAAGGCCTGGTATTTTTTTAAAAATAACTCCGAAAGTAAGATAAGGGGTTGAATTTTTTAAGTCATTAGAAGAGGGAGATATTTTTCTTTAAAATGAGACCAAATTCATTGACTTCTAAGCAAAATGATATTTCGCTCAAACTACGACCTTAATACAGAAAAGGAACAAGTCCCTAAGACCCTGCGGAACACCCGAAGTGACCTTAATCACTTAGGATTTCTCTAATGCAGGACATTACGTCTTCATGTAAGCCGTGAGATTTTAGTTTTATATGTAACTTTCAATGGGATACTTTCTCAAATGCTTTTTTTTGAAGCCATGAAAAATTGAAGGGATATTGAAAGGGGTCGGATCATTAAGTTCCGTTGCGTCGTGGCCGTTGTTTCATCCATTCATTCCCGTATACTCTTGAATGAAATGTGGACAAGGAATATTTTTTCGACTTGCTTAAATATTTTATGAAAATACGCCGTCTGGGGTCCACCCACGATTAATGCTCCAGCTACTTTAAACCATACAAGTAACTGTATTAAAAGTTGACAATCAACTGAGAATGAGCCTGAATGAAAACTTTTGTCACGTTATTAGACTGAATTTATCAATTTGTAGTGGGTCCGTCTTCAAGTACTCAAATCATCTTCATCTACGAACTACCAAGTGAGCCGCGTCTAGGGTGTATGGCATGAGGAGAAATCACGCAAGGCATGCAAATGTTCCGTTTCACGATCGAGCCCCAAATGCTTGCGTGGCCGGTAAGAGAGGACCACAATGCACTCGAGAGAACAATTCTAGGGTAAATCATATAACTAGGGTAGTGGTTCGCTATCATATATACTTAAATTATACCCAGGGGTGGGGATGCTTATGGTTACAATGCACGGATTCAGGCGTTTAATTGCGGAAGCTCATGTTAGAATGAATGTAAAACTTTCGGACTTTTCCACAGGTTTATTGAATAACAACGTGTTTTGATATCTTATATCATCATCATCATCAGTTAATTCTTATTGTAATACGATGATAATTACTTCAAGATTACCAGCCAACGGAACACGGTGTTATTCAGTGAATCTGAGGAAAAGGACGAAAGTGTTACATTAATTCTGATGCTAATGGTGTTAAATATTGGTTACTAATTCATGCGAGAAGTCAGATCATGCGGAGAGAGTTGGTAGTATAATATGTGCAGTAAATATTTAAACGCAGGTACCAATTCTAGTATACCTACCTAAGAAGAGCAGGAATTCATTGAAAACATAAATTGCAACTTTAAATGCCCCTAATTTTCCGCGGAAAAGTGACATTTTAAACCTCCCTTTCCGTAATCTCTTTTCTATATCTTACACTTCCGACTGTTTCTGCCGTAATGCGTTGGTTTGCTGAATATCTTCCGAGAAATAGGCAGCTTCAATCAAACCTTCAACACTGAATGCGTTGTCCTTAAATCTACACTTAACGAAAAGATTATCGTTGTACAAAAATGACATTTTCTGTAGCAGTTATCAGGGATTAAACAATCGTTCCAGGCTTAACCTTTCACTGGAAAATATTTCATTTTCTAGGTGAAATAAACTGTAAATTGTCCCCGAAAAATTAAATGCTGTTTTACCGGCCCAGGTTTCGACGGGTAAGGACATCTTGAAAACTACGTCGAACAAAAATTATCGTGGATATTTATGATTGATACATTCTGTTACCACAAAAAGAGGTTAGGAGAGGTTTTGAAAGCAGATCGGGGTAATACAAGGCTTACTTTAATTTGCTTTGTTGAACTAACAGCGAGTCTCGAACGGTCTGTGCGTGGATTTTCCATCTCTATGCATTTATGAAGTTGCAAGCTAAATTAATAGTCAGAGTTACAACATATTTGTAGCATACCTATAGTGTGCCATATGTTGACAATCTATCATATCCAATCAGATGTTTTTCGGTTTTTGCTAATGCATTAATAGTCTCAGTTTCATTAGCTTTATTAGAATATTTTGTAATGAATGTTGGTAAAAAATCACACTCTGCTATACACCCCTGAGGCGGCCTGCAGGCTATTACATAGTGCTGATAAGGGATTATTCAAGAGCATGAATCACCCCCTGCCGCATTTTCTTGCAATTGGCTTAGTTGTTACCGCATTCATTCATGTGACTTTTTCTTGTGGTACGACTCCTCAAATCAGAGATTTTATTTATTGGTATTTTTCAGATTTTCGGGCATTTTTTAGGACCTGATGATGCCCACTGGAATTCATGCGAAACAGTTGTCTACAAAAATGGTACAACGGGGGGAGAACCAGAAAAATACCTATAAACAAGAAAACCGCGGAAGCCTTCGTAACAGAGATTTTTATCATTTCTATCCAAAGGCTAAGTGAACTATGCCAACGTCAACTTGAGGATTAAATGCAATGACCCTCCTCTTTCAGCTCCGATAGTTGCTATCAGCATTCGTTGATTCAAGAAGTTTCTCCGTCGTCGTGGAAGAATAAGGGGAAAGAGGAGTATTCCGAAGTCCTAAGCATTCATCCCGCTAAGCGGAAATCACCAAACCAGAACACCTGGCACTTTCCATTCTCGATCATATCCTTGGTTTTCGTAGCTTTTACAGCTAAGTGACGAGAGAAAAATGACGCGTTTTTTCGCTAAATTGAAGCCATAGACGTCGATATACCGACCCATTCGCCACCCCAGAAACGTAGAATGTGGCAGCAAGATCGCCATTTGACTCTAACCGCTTGGTATGTCATTTCGAAAACGATATGCGTTCTTCACTATTGATGGCCCAAGTCCCGAGGGTATTGGAGAAGAATAAGGTAACACGCTTGAGGGTCAACGGGAAGGCATAGAAAGAAAGAAGCGATAATAGAAAGGATATTAAAGCATAAATTCCCCTCGGATAAACGGTTGAAAAACAAGGATTTAACAGATGGGGGAAGGTGAGACTTGGTGCAATTTCGCAACTCAATGAGCGTAAATAATTTACCTAGTCCTCTCCCACTTAAGGTAGTTTGAGCGAAATATCATTCTACCTAGAAACCAATGAATTTGGTCTCATTTTAAAGAAAAATATCTCACCCTTCTAATGGCATCAAAAATTCAACCCCTTACCGTATTACTTTCGGAGTTATTTGCCAAAAAGTACAAGCCCTTTTACCTGGGGAAATGGTACGTGCATGCACTCCATAGAGACATTATTTACAAAATGAGGAATTTCTAACACTTAGATGTCGTAAAAAACGAACAGCGTGTAGTTTGTTTGTTTTCTCAACTATTTTAGAAAATTAATCATATTGTCACCGCAATAGGTTCTTGGGCATCACAAAAAACCTTCCGTTTTGAAGGAGTTGCAAACGCACCGCGCAAAAAAAGAGATTAAAAACTTATTTAGATATTTTCATTTAATTACCATTTCTATCATATAAAACTATATTATTGGACCATTAATAATGCAATATTTATTTCAAGTGTCTTCAGCCGGTGAAATTCAAATGTAAAGTAGAATATGGTCTCTATTATGACTAGGGAACTATCTAGCTCGGACTACCTTATTTTGCCCAATATATACATACATTGCAATTTCATTTCAACGTCTAAGCGTCATTTCCAAGGTGACATTGACATTTAAACCAATTTCCATGTCCTTTATACACAATGGAAGTGTCTTGAGGAGGAAAAGGTACCACGATAGAAGTAATGATCGAGTTTTGTTTTGGATTCAGGGTCAAGTGGTGATGTCTGTTGAAGGTATAAGTGTTGGGAGAAAATGGGAGTGGAGGAAGATTTGAAATCAGCACCGAAGTACATCACTTGAAATCAGTACCGAAGTCAAAATTGTATCTTTTCGCCATGCTAATTGCAAAACAAGGAAATAGAGCGGCATATACACTGGGTACACTCAAGAAATCTCGGGAGAGGAAAACGGCCGCTGTTGATTCAATAGGTAGTTTAATGCGATCGGATTGAGCCAAGATCATTGAGATATACGACGGATCGTGGTGGCCTGGTCGGAGTTTACGTTATACGCAAATCCGAGGAGTCTTACAGCTATGGGGAAAACTGTTGGCCACGTCACGTCACGGGTAAGCCCGATAGAAAACGGTTGAGGTAGGGGAAGACGAGAGGTGGAAAAAAATGATTTTTTATAACAAAATTTCCGGATATAAGTTCCTGGAACCTAGAATTTTCAACCAGAGACTGAGTCATTTTCCAAAGTGCAAAACACACTCTGAACAACCTCCCCCATATCTACAAAACACTCAGCCATTCTAAACTTTCAACAGAGCTATGCATCGGAAATCCTGATATGTCTTACGCCTGGTTATAATTGAAGGCGAATTTGATGCAGGGTATTGTGAAGTAAACCAAGTCACATTCATCCATACCATTAAGGAACAGCGAATGATTTTCAGGAAATGAGACCTTTCTTTGTGGAAAAAAGCCCGACTTTTAGGATAAGTAAGGATGGGGTTTACACCGTTTCATAAACCAACCCATTAGGCGCAATAATTCCATATATTTCGAGGGATTTGGTAATTTCCCTGAGCATTGTGTCAGTTCTTCACTGATTTATCCGCCATGCAAGTGTTAGGATCACCGACGTTTCTATGACTGACTCCGCCATATTCCTCAGGGCGTCAATCAACACATATACATCCTTTCTATCATCACTGAGATTCCCATGCTCATTCATCCCGCTCGCGATATGTCACATAAAAAGGACTTTTACCTTTTTCTATCATCAATTATGTGCTGTTGAGGTTACTCATAAGATTCATAAATTACTCATCGGCTGCATTCTGCCATTGGGCATTGTATTCGCTAACTAACAGTATTATTAATTCTTTAGTATTTACCTTCACACGAAGGTGGCCAAACATGATCCACAGTTTTCATAACATTCTGGATTCGGTCGCCAGAGATTCACACGCCTCGTACAGGAAAGTAGCAGGTGAAAGTCAAAGACGCAGAGAATTGATCGGGAAGTTAGAGGAGAAGTTACGCGACAAAAGCATTCACATTCGGATTACATAAAAAAAGAGCTCTTCAGGATCAAATGACAGAGTAGAGGAAGAAGAGGCGGCAGCGTCGGGCCCATAAAACATGTCTGATTGGCGGCTGAAGAGGAAACAAAATAGAAAATATATTAGGATCATGCAAAAATTATTCGTAAATGAATAATGTGTTTGGTCAAATAAGGAAAATATCCTTGTAATGCATGTGGACATAGTCTTTAATTGTGTTCGCGAGTAAGTTTTTAATTTTTTAAACGATAATAATAATTATAAGAGTCGCGGAAGCCTTCAAAGAAAGATAATAATAATAGTTTTATCACTGATTATCACATTTTTAGCGTCAGAGGTAGTACTAACAGCTTGCAACTGTAGAAAACCATACCAAAACCCCATTTAGGTAATGATGATTATTATGCATAGAACACTTTGTATTTTTCCAAAATTTATATATTCTGGTGCCTGAGGATGACGCCTTTGCGTCGAAACTAGTCGTACGATTGAAAATAAATTGTGGAAAAATACGAAGTGTTTTTTCATCATGATTAATTCCCACGAAGTCACGCCAGAACCCACCGAGTATATTAATGGTGCTTATCATTGCTGTAAAGGTTACAATCATTGTTTTGTCAGTAAATTACAAACTCATTGCTATACCAGCTTTATTAATTATTAAAACTGTTAACGACACCAACTTCGCTTCCTGTATTACGGCCATTAGGCATTGATAAAATATGAGAAGGTGTCAAAATGACCCCTTATCAGTCGGAGGAGAAGGGAGAATCCCGGCGGTTATAGTGATAAATCATTACGTTTTCAATGGACGTAGAAATTTTTTTTTTAATTTTAGTTTCTTTTCTCTAGTAGTTTCTAGTAGTTATTTAGTTTTAGATTCCTTCTAGACTTCCTACGTTTGAAGCGTAACCTTATGAAATAAGTAAACGCTTAGAGAAGTATGACAAAATTAATTCCTATATGCAATATCATCAACTTTTTAAGGCCGCATTTCAATATTAAAGACATTGGGAAGTAATTTTCCAACATACAACTCGGGGCATTAAGAAACGCATCGTAGATATTGACTTAATTACACTGCTATAGATGTAAAATTAGTCCTTGATTCCCAGATAATACCTACAATCCCAATATTTTTTTAAAATATATTTTATATATTTTTTTTAGCATAAGCAAATTTTCCAAATCACAAAAATGATAGGTTTCGATGATAGATCTGATAGGTACTCGTAGTTGACCGGCCACGCTACCACATAACTTCCAACCCGGGATAGAGAAACTTACGTAATATCCTCTCACCGCTGGGAAACAGCACTTGCTGTCCCTTGATCGAAAGGCCACCAGTTAAACCACAGCATCAACTACGTGTGTACTCTTTTTAAACTCGCAGGTCTATTGCGATACATTATTGAATATAAATTTTGCCTTGCGCAAGTAACTGCAAAGTTAATGCGACTCGTGTCTAAAAAGCTTTTTTTTTCCTAAGGTGAGCGAGCAGACGAGGTCGACCAGAAGCCTATAGTCGGAAGGCTAATAATAGAAACTACAGTGTATTTTTTTAGTGGAATAAAAACCCAACACAACTCTCTTGCATTAGGGGCCGTTCGAGTATTATGTAAGACGATTTATGCCATTTTTGACCTCCCCCCTCACCCAATGTAAGACAATGTAAGATTTTCCAAACCTCGCCCCCCTACCTCTCAGTTTTACGTAATACGTTAGATATTTGTATATACTCTTCGTTAAATGCTCGCTTTCTGCTGTTTCATCTTTCCATGGAAGCCATCGTACAGCTTTGAGCACTGGATACCATATAATTATGCAGTGTTGGAGTACCACATTCATTAACTCAGCGAAACAGTGCCACGGCTGATGAAGTTGAACAAACGCAGGATATTTGGGAACGATAGGATGTTTCAAACGGATGAAAATCTTAAGTTAATTGGTTCCAGACCCTCCTCCCCCCTCTTCATGAGACAGTACGATGATCCCAACAACGTCTTAAGTGATACTTCAATGACCCTTTAGCTCATTACACATCACGTAAACACTTATTTTACGGCCAGTGCTTATTCTCCCAGACGAGATTCGACTTCACCTTACAGAGCCTAACCCCTCTACCATAGACCCCGTCAAGAAAGTCGCGGTGACGCACAAGCGTCCGTCGCCGGATACTGGTTTCAATGCCCGAAAATCCTCACGCATTCAACAAAACCCCTTTTTTCATTGTGAACCACCTGGTTGGCATAAGGCGAAGGGCATTCACGGATACTCAACTCCTTTTTTTCGGGGGCTGTAAACAATTCTTCGAACAAACCGATGATCTGATAATGCCCAGGCGATTGCGGAGATAAGTCAGCGAGTCGTCCTTCAAACCTAAGCAGTGGATTCTGAGGGAAACAGCACGAGCTTTATCACCGGTCACTCACATGACTTGGCACTTCTCCGCCGGAAAAAGAAGGAATGTTCACGGAAAGCCTCGTGACGATGAAACTGAACGACCTTCTAAAAAAGGAACCTTTCCGTGCACTCTGCAATCGTGGGGGTTCCCATGATTCACATTCGAAGATTATTAGCAATGGCACTGAGGCCGTAAATTATAGTTATTAAAACAAGGAGAAAATTACTCTTGAGATAAATGTTTGAGTGATTGTTACACGTAATAACTGACGTCAGCGTAACCAGTCAAAACCTTCAATTCACAAGTGGAGGCAGCTGTTTCCATTTACATCTACGAAATACCGTGAAAGCCATCACTTGGGTGAGCGGCACGGGGTGACTCCAGTTCAAATCAGAACCGCTTACCTCCCCCCAGCCAATAGGCGCAGGCCAAAAGCAGACAGGACAACAGATCGCGGTAAGACTAGCAAACAGGAGAGCGCTGAGCAGACTAAAAAATGACCATGCACACTAGTTATGATACAACTGATGAATAGTATTATTAATGCGATTAATTAATAGTGCTACAAGGTACTAAATCAAGCCGGAAATTTCATATGGGGTGAGTTGTTAATGTGATGGTTAGTTATTTAGCAGGGGTACAAAAGCTGTTCTACCTAGTGAGGGTCAAAGTTTCATAGAACTGATACATCGCCACTATTATGATCCCATATAGTACGTGGAAAAAATGACATTCTAAATCTTTCGGTTTATCAGTATCTTTCCTTAATTTTACGTCCGTGATCGTTTCTGCTATAATAGAATATAATAGAGGTTCCCACCCTATTTCCTTCAACAATTCAGTTATACTGCTAAGTCTATTGAAGCAATTTTTAACAAATCTTGCTCCCCTCAGCCGTATTCGATCTATATCTGAATATATTCCTACCTCGTAAGGGTCCCATACGCTAGCGGCGTACTCCAATTGAGGTCTCACGAACGAAAATAGCATCGCTTCTTCAATTTATCCTCGCAGTTTCCTAATATTCCTTTTTTAAATCCCAATTACTGCCATCCCTATATGCTTCTTCGCAAATTTCCCATATCGTATGATTCCCCCAGGACAAGTCCTGAGTGAGGCTCATATCCTAGCTCCTATCCATCCTAGCTCAGTTTCATACATCACTAGCAGGAATTCATCCCCTTTAAAAGAATAGCTGTCATATAATCCGATGACAGCGGACTTGCAGCAGGCAGTTCTATCAATACCTTAATTCCCCTTTCCACTTCTACCAATGAGTAAACACAAAAAAATTTATATCCCGCCTAAATTCACATTTTTAAAGAAATCAATTGGACGATTTTAGTTCCTGGTGATTTCAAATGACATATCCCAAGCAAATGCCGCCATTAATGATCCCTTTAAGCCCACTCCCATTGGAATTCAAGGCAGATTTGAAGGAAAATTGACCCCGTGCTTAGGAGTCCGTTTTCCTCTGGAGGAGAGACGGCATTGTCTTACCACATTATCAGTCTGTTGACTTGTGAAACTGCATTAACTGTACTCCTTCGAGCCTAATTGCTATATTAATGCTTTTCTCTTGCGTTGGTAGCATACCTGTGGACGTGTACATGTTGGTGAAGCCCTTTCGACAATTTTTTTTGAAAATGTATTAATCGTTGTAGTTTCGTTAACTTTATTATGGTACTTCATTATGCATTTTGGTGATAAATAACCCCCTACCACACTCAGGAGGCACTCCGCCTTGCGCCTTGCAGGGTATTATGCAGATATATAGATGTATGTATACCTACCTATTACGTGCATTTGCAGATGAAAGCGCTGACATCTGACTTGGAACGTCTTAAACATAAGCCTTTAAAAGGATTATTTCAATCACGCATGATTTGGTAGTGCTGTCTGAGGAATACAAAAGTGTTGGGGGAAAATATATGTGGGGAAGAAGTCAGGTTCTGTAACAGATAAAAATAACAGAGAACGTTAAAGTCAACCGCATAATTTAAAATTAGCACCGAATACAAAGTCACTATGCTAAATGCACGACGTGGAAATAGGGCGGCTTATGCACTGGGAGCGCTCAGGAATTCTTGGGCGAGGACGACGGCCGAGGTTACTTCAATTGGGAGTTGAATGGGATAAGACGAAGGCAAGATCACCGAAAAAGGCAACGGTTCGCGGCGATCTGGACGGAGTTCACCTCACGCTATATTCATAACCGAAGAGGCTTACAGCGCGCTCGAAAACTGGTGGTCACGTCACGGAGGGGGTAACCCCAATTGGAAGGGTAGATGGAAAGGAAGGAGGGGTAAGCAAGAGGCGGAAGCATACGGATCCTTGTAAACAACATTTCGGCTGCGAGTTCCTGGCACCTGCGGCATAGGCTTTCAACCTAGAATTTTCCCCGGGAGACTGAGTCATTCTACCAAGAGGAATGCACCTCTAAACTATCTCCCCCGAGGCACTATCTACTACTCACTCAGCAATTCTAAATGTCGACACGCCACTTCGATGAAAATGAGCTTTCAACCGAGCTATGCCTCTAAAATCCTGATTTGCCATACACCTGGTTATAATTGGAAGCGATTTGCACTCAGGGTAATGTGAAGTAAACCAAGTAACTTTCATCCATTCCATTAAGTAGCAGCAAATGGTTTTCAGGAAATGGGTCGATTGTCGAAATTAGCCCTACTTTAAGGTTAGGTAAGGTTGGGATTTACCCAGCACCATAAACCGTAAGAATTCCACATACTATGACGGATTTGGTGATTTCCCTGAGTATTGTGTCAATTCTTCTCTGATTTTCCGCCGGAAAAGAGTTAAGACCACCGACGTTTCGACGATTGACTCCACCATATTACTCAGGGTGTAAATCATACATCCTTTCTATCACCGAGATTCTCACGCTCATTCATCCCGCTCGCGATATCCCACACAAAAATGTGCTCATCTCTTTTGCTATCATCAACTATGTGTGGTTGAGGTTACTCATGATTTTAAATTAGGCTACATTCTGCCATTGGGCATTGTAAGAGTATTTTCAATTCTTTAGTATTTCCCTTCACACGAAGATGGGAGATCCACATCACACGCGATGACTTTATACGTCTTACAGGAAAGTCGCAGACGGATGTCCAAGACAAAAAGAATTCATCAGGAAGTTAGCTGAGAAGTTACGTGACAAGCATATTCAATTTAATTAATCGGAAAATTCAGAAAGGAATTAATTCAGAAACGCATAATATTAATAAATGAGGGCTCATCAGAGTCAGTCAAAGTCGATGTAGATGAAGACGAGGGGAAGACAGTAAAAATGAGAGATTTGAAGTTGCAGAATAAAAGAAATTGCATATATATTCAATCGTGTAAACCCAGTAGGTACAGAGTGTAACTTCATTTGATCTTGGGGGCTAAGTTCTGTGATTATTCCATATAACGCGAATCCTCGTTGGAGGAAGCATTGGTCCTATGGAAATTAGAGGGCTACGTTCCACGGTAAATAAAATTCTTTTCAGGACCTATTTTTTCCACGACGTACGTGTTTGCTGGTATGGTTTTCAGAAAAGATAATTTACCACTTAAACTTATTCAACAATTTCTTCTCGCATTGGAAAACCCATTGCAATAAAATGGAATAAAAACTTCGCGAGTTGATGTGATTATACACAGCGTATACATATGCAATTTCATGCATATGAGCGAGATTTTTTTCCACTAATAACTTATTAGCATACGCCATATCAAGTTCAATTCTCTCCATTTAACAAAAAGATATTAATACATCAAATTAAATAGGATTCCTTTTAAGAAATTGGTGACTTTCACGAATGCTTCATCTAAAGATCGGCTCCTGAGGTTCCGTATGCTGTCAGGCTGGTAGATACCGGCAGTTGGTTTGCAATTACTGAATTAGTTCGTGATAGTAATTCTTTTTGGAGATATTTTTTCGTTCTTCCTTATTTCTACATTTTATTGGTTTTTAATGAAGCTAAAATAAAACACGCCTTTTGAAAATGATCTACTCCTGATCTGGGGATTTCGTCAAGTCCGTATCTGCTGCTTGGGCTTCCTCCACCCCCTGAGGAGTTACACAAAGGGCAGTGCAGATGCATCGATACACATGAAGAACTCCACTCTTCTTTCAATCGATGGATCGTGTTCTTGCTTAATGTTATAAGAGTTGTAAAATTGTAAATTGCCAGAAGCTGTTAACTTTGGCTCCTCAGGCTCCGAATCACCATCTTCATTTTCATCTTCACTCGAAGACTTCCAGCATATCCAATTCATCTATGTTTAGTTCCTCTCCTTTAGACCATAGTAATTTTTAACCGCACTTCCTTCTAAGTCTCAATTTCCCTCGCATCCGATTTCCCGACATCATTAATTATTTCCCCTAAGTCCTTGGATCAAGAAAAAATTTTGGAAGACGCAAAGAACAATAGGCTTAAGTTTTTTCCAGCAATTATTTGCAGATTCATTTCATCTCACACTTATTTTATCACTTATAATGGCTTTTACACATGCTCCGCTTCGCAGATGATATCGCAGCCATAGCTGGAAATCACGTTGATCATCAAAGATCACTAAACCTAATGGACCAAGTTCTACAAGAACATAGAAATGTAGAAGACGAAGACTAAAATCCTGGTATTCGGAAGAGAGAAGCTGAATGTGGAAGTCACCCAGAGAGGAGAGAAATTAGAGCGAGTGGATTCCTTCAACTATCCTGGAAGTACCATCACGTGAGGGGGAACAAGGGCAACGGACACCAAGCGAAGAATACGAAGCTCAGAAGACGTTCATGGGAAAAAGACAACTGCAGTGCTAAAAGAAGATATGACAACCAAACAAGAAACATTATGTAAAAACATTCGTGTAGAGCGTAGCACTCTATGCATCAGAAGCATGAACCAATGGAAAAGCTGACCAGAAAAGACTAGAAGCGTTCGAAATCTGGTGCAGGAGGAGGATGCTGAAGATAAACTTGACGTAAAAAATAAAAAATGATGAAGTGTACAGAAGAGTAGAAGATGAAAGGATCATATGGAACAACATAGAGATAAGAAGAACAAGATGGATTGGGCATACTCTTGAGGCACACCGGGTTTGTTAAGAACATAACTGAAGGTAAAATAGAGGGAAAAACCCTCAGAGGAAGACCCAGGAATAAGTTCATGGGCCAAATAAAGAGGAGAGTACATAGGAATAGATACGAGGTGATAAAGGAACTAGCATTAGACAGGGAAGGGTGGAGGGCTAAAGTCAATCAATCGACCAATGACTGAATGAATGGCTTTTAATATAGTATTTTTTTCTGAAATTGCTCACCGTAAGCAACGCGACGGGTTCGCAAGTCGGCAAAACTCCAACGGGTAGATATAGGTCTACTTTAGTCAGCAATGACTTCCTGCTCTAAGAGCAGCAGAAGAGAACAACTATTGGGTGGTAAGAACTCCACATTCTTTTCACTGTAACCTAAATCAAGGAAATATTGGCTGGCCTGGCGCATTATGCGGAGCAGCTGAACTTCCATCGCGTGCTAATTAATGTTGTAACTCCTATAAAAGCTACGTCTCCTTATTTACTTCCTTGGATCATCAGCAGTTCTTTCAACTGGTATTTTCGAACCCAAAAAGTGGAAAGCACACACTTCGTGGAAAACATTAAATTAATTAGCCGATAATACCACTATGTTTCACGAGTCACTGCGTTGAATAAGGGTATCCGTCGGGAGGGTGATGCTGGTTTTGAGCTTGCATAATGTTACCCAAATAATACCACGTCAAAAGAGCATGTCTCCGATATTCTGACTGGCCTTGTACACATTTCGTCAAACAATCCTCTCCTTGATTAGGATGATGGATGTAGTGCACGGGATCCCTTCTTGGAAGAGGTGGGAGGGTTAAAATAACGGGGTTACCCGGGTGAAGATTGCCGACTCGAATTATAGCAGGTCAGAACAAGATATATCTCGGCGGATGCTGACCGCTGATGGTTTGGCATGTATCTCGCCAATGATAAAGACTCATTCGTCTTTGGCAACCCCAGCTGTGATGTTCCAGATTATGTGGCAGTGAAATCTTAGTGCGGTGATGTAGATTTATACTGCGTCGATGTTTTCAATCCATAGAGGCTGTCCTGACTTACGATTATGTTAATATGCTTTGTTAGTTTAACTCGTTGAATTTGAGCTTTTTTTCGACAAAGTTTGGAGAATGTACTGTGCTACCCTTTTTTTAGCCGGAGTATACACTTCGGGAAGTCTTTCTTCATTCATATCCTATAATTTACACTCCTAGCTAGCGATAAATTGAAATTCACCGAATGTGCCTCAAAAAGTTTCATAATCATAGTGCAAAAGTTGATATGTTCTTGTAGCGTCAAATATGGCTTCATTAATGTGACCTTTTTTATGATTCAAGATCTTGTCCTAGCGGTTCCCAAAGTGGTTGCTACCACCCCTTGAAGGGCGCTGCTTTCAACTAAGGGAGAGCAGTAAGAGACAAGGGGGCAGCATGGGTGTGCAGAAGGCACGGCCCTAACAGAACAATACCACACATACATTTGATATTTGAATAAACAAACTCTGTATTGGATTTGAAAGCTCTCATAATTGTTAAATCTTTATTTATGAAATAACTTCTTTAATAATAATATGGGTTTTCCACACAATATTATTTATTACACAACATACATTTTATAATACAATAGATATTATACAGTATTATAATTAAATATCTTGGAATATCTTGGGAACACATACAAAACATATGAGGCACAGCATTGAAGAAACTAGGTTTTGTAAAGCGTATAATAGGAAGGTCCTCGGATGAAAAAGAAAAAGAGTGTTGCTACTTCACTCTGGTTAGGCCACACCTCGAGCACTTGGGGCCCTGGTCATAAAGATTTAACCAAAAAAATTAATAAAATACAAAGAAAAGCAGCATTCTTCGTTAAAAACTGCTACGAACGAACAGGGAGTGTTTCATAAATGTTAGAGGGATTAAGGTGGGAGCCCCTAGATACTCGGAGGTTGCACGCTAGGCTTAGACTGATTGAGAAATTCAGAACTGGTGTGTTTCAGAGCGACACAGAGAATGTTATCATGACGCCTCACTACATCTCTAGGTCTCACGGAAGCGATGAAATTAGAGAGATATACTGCCGAGTAGATAGTTACAATAGCTCGTTCTTTCCGCGCACAAGAAGCGATCATGCCTATATGGCGACTCGCAAGGTAGTATGTAGATTAAAGTCTAAATATTGTCAAGTAGCCACGCTTTGCCTTTTATGAAATTGATCTGATGTATATCAAATCAAAAGTTGATATTGACAATTTCCATTGTAAATGTAATGACTGCGATTTCACGAAATTATTCCACAACAACTAATGTAGGTATATAATGCAATGGAATATTCCAGCACGTACAGCTTGAAAATTTTGCACTAGAAATGTGAAATCTGGCTCTGTGGAAGAATTGGAATTGTGATTCACATGAAAAGAGCTAAAGATATGGTTTTTATTTCGCAATAAGTTTACACTCATCCCTGATGCGTATGTAATGTGAGCATTTTGGAAACAATTGTATTTAAAATCTATAAAATGTGTGCAAGTTACCCTGAATTTCTTTTTCATTAATGGATTTGTTTATATGCAATATGTCTAAGTTAGTGACTCCACACAATTTATACTTCGTGAATGTTTGGCCACTTATTAGCTTTCTCAATGGAAAAAGTAGGCGATGCGTAGACGCTGGAGTGCGCAGGATTTTGGAAGTGAGTGACGAAGATTTCGAAATGAGTGAAGACGAATCCAAAGCTGAAGATGATTCCGACGAAGCAATAGAAGACACATATTATCAAATGCAAATATTCAAGAAAATCGAGGGTGCAGGAGGAGAGAGGGACCAATCAGTAAAATTTGAGTGTAGTCAAGGAAAGGGAGACAGAAACCCTTGAGACATATATCAGGGGCGGGTACAGGGGATGGTCGATCGGGCGTCCCTTTAATGGACTAGAATCGGGCTTTGTCATAATTTTCTCTAGCATATCAGGCATACTTCTTTCGTGAAATTCTTTAGAGATACATTCAAAGTCAAGCCTGGATTTATTGATAATTAATTTGTTTGAATATAACTTTTTCGGCAAAATAATTGTACGATTGCTAAATATGTGGATCAAGCTTTTTCAGCAGAAATGCCGTGGCTATTCCGAGAATTTACTCGATCTAAGTGGATTTACGAATAATCTTAAGTTGTTGAGAAAAAATGACAAGGTCCATCTAAAGCCTAGATTGAGTATAAGTTTCAGGCTTAACTTTGTGTAAACGCGATTTTTCATAATTTCATGATCCGTGAATGATTTCTCATTATTTCCCCATTTTCCCCTCCCCCTCTATATCACTCCCTCCACCCACCTCCCGGTTTTAGTATATAAGACACTAAAATAAGAGAAATGTACCTTAAAAATGACATAACATGTCGAAACCATGGTCGGTAAAAATAAAAACTTATGGAATATACAAAGCGAGAAATTATTCCATTTTCCTAGCCAGAGTAGAAAAAAACCTCAATAACATTTTTTCATCCGTTTGATTTTTTAAAATAATTTATTTAAAGTCTGCGTTATACATCTCCTTCTACCTCTTTCTCAGATTTACTCATTTTCATTTGTGGCCGCTGTTTATACTAAGCGTCCACCTATTCATGTACTCATACTTTTTTAGACCTTTGCTATTTTCTTTAAGGAACAGTCCTTGCACCATGTTTTACGCCTCCCTCGGTTTCCTTCAACTCCAAAAATTCATTCCAAGATCACCCGCGAAATCGTCAAGTCCATAAAATTTTAACCGGTTTTGCTGGGCAGTATTTGATAGTTCGTTGACTCTTCATTCTCTCAATATTTTATTTCTGATCGCATACATTCTTTTTCGACTTCCCATTCATTTTTGTAGTTTTCGAGTTCCCGAGAGAGAAAATTTTAGATGTAAGCATAGCGCAGATATACCTATGCTACTGATAGCGTTATGCCACTCCAGATTGGAACCATTACGGAATTCAACATATTTTCTGGAGTTTATTCAACATATTTTTTAAACCACCCCATGACAGGTGGAAAGCCATCACAAAGATGGGGAGAGCTTCTTACGGCTAGACAATGAAATAAAAGACAGAAAATCTCCAAAAGCCGTAAACAATTGGCGCCCTTCGTCAACAAACACCAAATTTTGACCACGCTCTTTTTGAGCTGATTCTCCCAGAAGTTGGGCACATTTGTGTGTATGAGTGAGTGATTTTGTGTGCTTTGGAGTGTGCTTGGGCATCCGGGCAATAACCGGGCATCCTTAGCGGGGTCTCATTAGCCCCGTGAAGGATCCCAGGTTATAACCCAAACATCCTTAGCGGGGTCCCATTAGCCCTTGCAAAGGATCGTATTTGGTTGTGTGTGTGCGTCTGTGTTTGGTCCCTGGCGAGGAAGTAACATTCCTGTAAACCAACACAGGGGGGTATTCTTGGTTGAGAGGCTGTGGTTGGTCTCTGCTGTGGTTTTCCCAGCATACCAAGACAGCAAATTTGGTGTTTATTGACGAAGGGCGCCAATTGTTTACGGCTTTTGGAGATTTTCTGTCTTTTATTTCACCCCATGACAGGTGTTATCAAGTTTTCACTAGTGCTTCTATTGTTGATGATTCAAAAAGGAAAAGCAAACGCAGGCTCCACAATTATTTATTATACAGGCCTGATGATGATAACTTATATCGAAACCGGTCGCATTAATAAATAATTGTGAAACCTGCCATTGCTTTTCCTTTCTTAACCATCATGAGGGAGTTCCATGATTCGCCTGACACTATTGAATTCTTCAATTGTTGAGTTTCCATGCACTACTGTAGGATGTGGTGTAGTTCAAGTAGGTGAAAACTCACCACATGCTCTCGATGTGACTCACTTGATCCTCTGTACAACGTAACTAAACGTTAGTTTAAGTTTCATTTCGTGCAATCCCACAAACGAAAAATCTCTTCTCATCGACCGGGATTCGAACCCGGAAGCCTCGTTATCGGGCCAAGTGTCTCAGCCAAATAAGCTATCGAGGAGTTACGGCACATTTTTTCTCCCAGAAATTACTTAGTACGCATCGGTGAAATCTCAATACCTGCCACGCACCCAAGGTTCACTCGCTGGGAATATGAATATGTATAGATATACTTCGCCTAGAATTAAAAGAATTTGGTCTCATTTTAAAGGAAAAATATCCCACCCCTCCAGAAGTACCTAAGTATTATTATCCACTTGCCGCGCTAATTTCCGAGATATTTGCCAAGAACAAAAATTCGTTTACCATGGGAAATGTTACGCGTCTCCATAGAGACTTTATTATAAAAATGAGAAATAAATACGCCTGGATTCCCTCAATTCCGCAAAGAGTAGTTATATGTTCTCTTAATTGTTTTTAAAAGTTATTTATGACCAATGGCCGGGGGGTTTACTAGATTGTAAAAAAAAACCTTCTGCTGAGATAGCATTTTCACCTTAAGGCGAAAAAATGGAGTCGGCAGAGTATTTATTAAAGAAAGAGAATTTCAGATACGAAAAAAATAAAATTTTCCGCCATAAGTGCTTCAATATTTAATTCGTGGTCCTTACAACTGCTGAAGAAAAAACTCTAATACTTATGGCATCTACTCTTGGCATCGGGAAAAATCTTGCTCCAACCAATAATTCACACTAATATCTTACGTACGATGGTCCTTACGACTGTAGGACTTACGACGTTTATGTGATTACACATCCGTACCATGATAATCCATAGTTTCTAACGTTGTCTCTGCGACCCACTGCTACCGCGAGCAGAAACCAGAATGATAAATAGCGATAATGAAAAAAGACGCTCATTAAGGCGTAGCAGATGGTGTTACTTCAACGAATAAGCATAGAAATGTGTTATTTGCTTGAATATAACACTTCGAAAGCCTAAAAGCCACAGGGACTTCTCACCCCTTGCCACACCCCCTCGAGGTGACTTATAGTGTACTCTGTACAACGCACAGTTGCACTTTTAGTTTCATTGCCTGCAATTCCTTAAACGAATAATTCTTCGCATCGACCAAGCGGGAATACAGAGTCACTCCTATTGATATAGGGTGTTTTATTATAATAAAAATTATTCTGTTGGCATCTTTTAGAAATAAAAATATTTACTGTCTAATGCCATCAGTTGGATTTCTCTTCGACTACATAGTAGGGATAGAAGGGGGGGGATTTTTTGATGAACTTATTCTCAATTTTGGTTTACCAGACCAATGTTTTTAAAAACTACTATAACCATTGTTAATCCTTTATAAGTTGCTTTCTTTCATTTTCTTTTTCTCTGGTCTGTTTACTTATTTAGAAAGCATTTATCGTCTGCTTAACTTAGTCTTGAGTTTATAGTTTTATCAATTTTCTATTATATAATTGTTTTTTTTTTTAATTTTAAACGTTTAATATTTTTACTTTCTTTTATATTTATTGACTTTTAGAGTTTGAGAAGGTGCTTTGGGGCTTTCTATTTTAGCTACCTATGCAATATTCATGATTTCGCTTTCCTCCTGTTCACTTGTTCGTCGCGATGCCCTGGCGGGGGGGGTGAGGGTAGCGCCTGCCTCGTTCACACTATAATCCTTGAGTTCATTGGTCTGCACAACGGAAGTCCGAATGAGGCATAAATGAATCCACCGCTGGTTTGGGGAATTCACTTTCCACCCCCAAACGCTCCTATTGCTCCATTCGATTCAACAGGGTGTGGCATTGGGGGATTCTTTCCTCCACGAGGTCAGCCGTGGTGCCCTACCCTCCTCTGGGGGCCTCTCTCAGGAAGGATTCGACTCGGTCGAACTTCGGAGAATCTATGGATGTGCCGTAGAAGACTCCGAGTAATATTCACATTTCAATAGACGCGTGCAATTTCCGATCCGCTGCCGCTCGACACCCGACCCACCTTACCACGGCATGCATTCGACTGTTAAATTAATGGCTTCGTCAAAATAAGGCGAAAGCGGCGCGTTGCTCACTTGAACTGCACGGGAGTGCGTGAGTCTCATCTCTCCCGACCCGATGCACGACGACTTTAAAAGCTTCCAAAAAGAGTCATCTGAAAATATTTTGGATTTAATTGGCATTGTTCTCGCTGACACTTACTTCGCCGCAGATTTCCTTTGATCGCTCAAGCAAGTTTGTAAGGTCTATGCTGGAGGTTTAAAACAACGTCTTATAGGAAAAAGAAAACACTTTAGAGTGAATGGTGAACGAAGCAGATAATTCGCGAAAAAATTGGCTCGAGGTAAACGGTGATAACATTTCGTGTACCATGGTGATTTTTCTGTACAGGTTTAAATTTGCATTTTCCTTATCCCACGAAAGGTATTCCTGTATCCATAAGTACGCAGAAACTCATGTGCAGACCGCATCAAATATTTTTAATAATTCCAAAAGGGGCCTAAGTCGTATGCTCTACGAATATTTAATCGTTCGTCCCTCCATTTCAATTACTTTTAATCCAGGAGATTTGAAATTATTTGGTGTGTTGCATTCGGTCATTGCGTTTGTCTTGACTATCCGGGTGATTTTCAGGAGCAGAATAAAATGGGTCCCCTTTTTCCAAAGGTCGCATTTATATGGAGCTTCTTTTTGCAGTCAGTTACAGCGGATATCGGAACGCACCTCAGTGTAAACGGGGGCCAGCGTCACCTCCCCCCTCCCCCTCACCTGGGTATGGCGACGAGCAAATAATGAATGAGCGAACTAAATAAGGAATACTATATTCCTGTCGCGTTTTGGGGCTTTCGAAATGATTTTTTTTAAGTAATGGTAAATTTCTATGCTCATCCATTTAAGGTAGTGCGTGCGAGATAGTTCCCTAATCAGAAGAGAGACCATATTCATAATATACATTTTAATTTCCCCAACTGTGGGAGACACGAATTAAATATTGCATTACTAATGGTGCAATAAAATAGTTTTACATTACAAAAATTGTAAGTAATCAAATGAAAATATTTAAATAAGTAACTTGACTGAATTGTTCAAGGAATTAGCTTAGGATTCTTTAACTGATCAAAGGGCAAAATGCATGTTAAATCTCTTGATAGACTTCGAAGCAGACGATTTTATGCCGGACGTTCAACATGTTTTCTTAACCTCACCAGTACGTTAGACATGATCAAAACACAAGATAAATGAAATTGATGAACATATTGATTTAAAGTCATTATCTCCAAGGGAACATAATTAGATGGATCAATACCATGGAGCCCCTGTCTTTAATTGTTAATAATGCATATATTTTACTTGTTTCTATAACTTATCATTAATTATAACTCTTCCCAATTGAAAATTTCGGCACGATTTAGTATCTTATAGTTAATATGTATATTAAAAGCAATTGTAATAATAACCAGTGATAGTTTTATCTTAGCTAGTCTAGACGAGCATGTCAGCATTATCGTCTGCTTGGGACTCTCAAAGTGTCTAATTTGAAATCACATTATTCTCTGTTGTGCTTTTGGTCTGTGCCAAGCGACTGGAGGAGCGAACGAGGGACTGATTTGAACTGAGACAAGGGCAGTTTGGCTGGTATGGAATCGCCCCGTGACACCCTAGTGATAAGTTTCTTGGTAATTCGTACTTTAGATGTAGAAGATAATGAAAGACATAATAAATATGACAAAATGTCATTTCTTATCCTGACCTTAGGAGCGAGCGGAAGTGCCTGCCAGACCTGGCCTGGAATCGGTTTATCTCCGCAGCAAAGCATCCCCATTTTTCTACCAGTGCTGTGTTCCTGCTTTGCCGTGCCTTAGTTCCTTGTTCTATGGAGTGATAAGTAGACTGCTTTGGTTATATTTCTCTTCGTAATAGGGAGTTTGTGTTTTTACTAATATTGTTTTTTTTTGTTAGCGCTTTGCCTGGTGTGAGGTCAGTGTTTTAACTATTAACTATTTCTTAAACTAAATAAAATATTTTAACTATTTCATAGTTGTAAAAACTCCTTATTTTATTCGAATTTTCGTTGTGGCAACTAGATCAAAGTAATAAGCGATAGTCTAGATTGTTAGAGCCTAAGTTTGCTAAACTTAAAAAACCGATATAATAAGCCATAATTAATCTTGGCTACTTCTTTTTTCTAGTTAGGATGCCTTCGAATAGGTCACCCATTGCGATAATCATAAACTCCGGCGAGTGTGCGGCTCTCAGAGCCCGCATAGCCGAGTAGGAGAGAATCCTGCGGGAACTCCACTCCAAGGTCAAAAGAGTGGTACGCGTCCCTAAGGTGGATTGGAAATTGGGTGGTTCCTCTTAAGTTCGCCGGGCCCAACGAGCTGCTCGGGTTGGCTTTATTGCAAACAGTGGCTGGAAAATCGAGAGTTGCCTGGATTCCTTCAACCGATGAAGGGGCATTGCCACTCCGTAAACCTGAGGTTTGGGGGGTCGTGCCGCGGAGGAGTAGAGGTAAGGTCACTCATGAACGTGGTTCGAGAAATGCTTTGGCGTCTTCCATTCTCGTTTCCGATAGATACTCGTCGCTGTCGGATGGGAACTCCGAGGTATCAGACTCTCACTCCGAGACCATAACCTAGGCAGAGACTCTGCCTAGGTTTTGGTCTTCTCACTCTGCCGCGGAGTCGACAGAGTGAGAAGGGGTGGATTGTAGTGACAGGTAGCAGCAACGTCCGCCGTGTGATGATCCCTCAGCAGGAAAGGTCAGGCCGTGTGGGTGTAAAGGTGGGAACTTCTATCCGATCGAAGGGAAAATTTAGATTATATGCTTTACAAATGCTTGATGTAGACTATATTTTGCCGGACGCTCAAAATATTTTGTTAGAACGAAACTATTATGGTAGAAAATATCACAGGAAAAAGATTCAGGAAATCACATGAATAAGATACAGGGGACTGCAGAACCAAAGAGATTTTAAATGTCATTTTGTCCACGTACAATATTTATTAAGGGACCAAAATAGTTACGATAGATCAGTTCTAGAATACTGACTAGGTCAAATAGTTTTTTTCAGCAGTGAAAAATATTTTTACATGATTATTAGCTACTAAACTCGCAAAAGAACTCCGGCATGATATATTCCTATATGATTTAGTTCCGTGTAGGGTTATCAATCTGTCGCATTAACGATACTAACCAGCAGTTGTATCTTGAGTAGTGTACTGCATGGTAGCATGTTCGTCATTGTAGCACTCTCCTAGTTTCTGGTCTGACCGCGTATTGTCTTCCTGACTGCTATTGGCTTGCGCCTGGCATCCGGGGGAACGTGCGCGGTTCTGATTTTAACTGGTATGAGTGCTGCATGCCTGGTATGGAATCACCCCGTGCCACACACCCTAGAGGTGGCTTGAACGGTATTTGGTAGATGTAGATGAAGCCACCGTGTTAAGTCATGGTGCATTCCGAGAGGCTGTGCTCCGCAGGTGACGCAGGCAGTTGGGGCGGCGGTTCGTGATACGGATTGCTCTAGATTGCAGGTTGTGGCCCATGTTGGCGTCAAAAACGCAATGAACCGTGGATTCGAGGAGATCCTGCGTTCCTTCAGGGAACTGGACTCTGAGATGAGGCGGATAGGTGGTGACGAGGGGTTGATATGACGCTCGCAATCTGTAGTCTTGTCCCGTGGATCGATCGTGGACCCCTCTGGTGTGGAGCCGAGTGGAAGGTATAATCCAGAGACTGCATCGCTTCTGCACGGACATCGGAGCCTCCTTCTTTGACTTTCGGCCGGCTATCCGAACGTGTCGGAAATCGCTTGCAGACCGCCGATTGAAAAGTAGACCCAATCTTTTATGTCAATTAAAACCGACTTGTTTTCAGACGAAGTTTTCAACATCCTACGACCTCCAACATATTACAGTAGATCAGATCGTGAAAATTTAATAAGGGAAATAGATTGTTGAACAGAAAGGTTTAAAATGTCGTTCTTCCCACTATCGATAAGGGACCATAATGGCAGCGTTGAGACTTCGAAGTAGGTTAGTTGACGGGTAGCGTAGGTGATTAATTCATATGCACCCTAATGCATGTTTCTAAATATGCCGAGTAGTGCTAATACCATTTTTGCATGTTTCCTGAAAGACTCTTTTGGCATGTTTTCACAGTTACATTATGGATCAGTTTAGTAGTTTCTATGGCATTTGTGGTATACCGATAGTGTGGTGTGTGTTGGTGAAAGTTAAATTCTTCACTGTAGTTCATATTGGTGACAAGTCACCCCCCTGCCAAATACCCTTGTGGTGGATTGCAGGGTAATTAGTAGAGGTAGATGTGTCGGAACCTTCTGAACCGTTCGGGTTTCAATTTCTCGGCCGAGGCATCAGGTTGAGTAGCGAGTAGCATATTCGTGCTCTGCAGGTTTTTTTTTAGGGTAGAGAGTATGAAAGGAAGTAGATCACATTGTGGGTTATTGAATACAGGAGTAGTAAGTAAGGGTAGCAATGGGAGCTCTTTTAAAAATCAGACTAGCCTAGTACCTGAACGAAATAGAAGCGGCTCATGTACATCAAAGTCGACTGCGATTAATGTCCTAAGGTACTCTAAGCAAGGGAATTGTAAGTTGTCTCCGCGAGTATCAATTTCCATCAAGTTATAATATACTATCCAAACTTGAAGGCCTTGTAGAAATTGTTGTTGATAATAAAGTTATGAAATTGATTCACGCACGTATTTGGGACTTAAGAGTGGAAACATTCTCAGACTTGGGGGAGCCAGAACACAGGGGGCGGGTTATGAGTCGTCAATAGCCGTAGTATAAAAAAACAAAATCGTTAGTTTTCACCATCTCATTTTAAGCACGGACGCTGATGTACTGCTAGGAACAGAAAGTTGGTTGTCGAGTGAAATTGCAGATGACGAGATCTTTCTAAAATCATATGTAATATACAGAAAAGACCGAGAATCGGGAACATGAGGAGGGGTTTTTATTGCTGCTAATGGCGAGATCGTTAGCAGAGCCGAGATATTTCCAGACAATGACGTAGATAGGGAGTGATGTTCCATCAGGTGCTCGTCAAAAAGAATTTTTATATGTGCATGTTATAGGCCACCGGACTCTAGTATAAACACAGCTTTGCAGTAATCGATACAGGTTAAGCACTTCCTACATAAAAAAAAGAACGAAATATTAGTATCGGTTTCATTTTAACGTTCACTCGATAGACCGGAAGATATTAGTTTCAAAAATGACGGAAAGGAAAGGGGTAGTGCGACATTCTTTTCTAAACTTTGACATCAAACTCTTTCCATCAACATAACTAATAAATTCAGGCTTCACTTTGTGGAACCTCTCCATATCGGAAATCAAAAGCTTTCAAGCAATGGTTCACTAGTATTTTTATTGTTTACGACCCGGGTTTCGTCACGTAATGACATCTTCAGGTGAAGACACTACGTATGGAGAAAGTATAAGGCAATTCTTATAATTAAATTACATAATATTTTTACATGAAAATTTTCCCAGAAAAAACACGGTTCATAATTTACAGCAACCCCCGATAATAAAAGTAATTTTCTGTACTTTTCATAAAAATTCACCTGTTTCGGATAACTTTCATACTTTATACTCCAAACAAATACTTTGAAAACCAAGTGTACACAGTAGCGTAGCCAGGAGGGGTCTAGGGGGCGAATGCCCCTCCCGCCCCCTGTGTTCTGGCTCCCCCAAGTCTGAGAATGTTTCCACTCTTAAGTCCCAAATACGTGCGTGAATCAATTTCATAACTTTATTATCAACAACAATTTCTACAAGGCCTTCAAGTTTGGATAGTATATTATGAGAAAAATAATACAGTAAAAGTATGTAACAGTATGTTTAGTAAACTGGTGAATTTATGAGTAGACCCAAAACCTGGCTATGCCACTGAGTGTACATATAATATTTCATACAGACTTGATCATAAATTAAGACACATACAATAATATTTTGTAGAATAGGTATTTATTCTTGTGGAAAATTTCTGAGGATATCATTTGAATGGTGAATTACGAACAAGCAGGGAGGTGTGAGCAGGTGCAATATTTTCAGTGGGGTAGTCACTAGTTAAGTTAGGTCCCAGTAAATCTTCTAGATTTTTACATGCACCTCCATACACAATTCCTTTCCTCATTGAAGCAGGCATATTACTTCTTTTCATCCATCTATAACGCCTGTTCTCATCCTTCCCTGCTTACCCAACTCCTTTCCCTCTTTACTGCCTACAGCAATCTTGTTACTTCCTACTACTCCTTGTTATCTTCCAACCACCTACTCTGTTTTCTTATCAACTTCAGAAATTTCCTCTCTGACCTAGCATTACCTCATTTATCTTCCTTTCCACCTACCCCAACTTCTCCATCTTCCTCCATACTCACATCTCATTTGCCCGCAGCTTATTTATGTCCACTGCCTCAAAAATTATAGGGCAATCACCATAAAGATTTTACGATCAGTAATGTAGAGTCCATGTTCTGTTTCCTTTCCTTCCAATTTGATATTTTTGAGGTCACATGACCTTAGTTGTCGGTCGCTAAGCTCAAAGATTAGGACAGTTAAGGTCATAGGGGACAGGTAAGTCCCATAAAATACTGGAGAGACTGAGGAATGCCGATTGGTCTCAGTTCTCAATGAAGGGAAATATCCAGCCGCACCTCCCCTTGATGGGGGATGGGCAATGCTTCATGCGTCTAACGGGGCACTGGAGACCGAATAATCACCGGTATAAGTGGTTGCCCTCTACCAAGTGCCAATGGCCTCCTAGGAGGGCAGATGAGTGGGTAGAGGTACAGGGTACCCTTGGAGGGAAAAACCCGTCCTAATAAGCGGATGAGCCAGTATTGGCCAACAGTATGAGGATGGAGAAAGCCAGCCTAACAAACTACTCCATTAAAGACCCTTATGGGTATATAAGGATTAGCAGCCATGAGATGACTAGGTATGTAAAGGAAGGAAAGATTACTGATCATGGAAGTCGGAAGCAAAGATTCATGAGGCTTCTCCGGTCGTTATCCAGTGAAATCATCAGAAAGAAGAAGGAAATAGATTTAAAATTGGAACATGGAATATTAATACATTACTAAAACCTAGAAAACTAGAAGAGGTAAAAAACTGAATGGCCAATTATAAACAAGATATTTTAGGATTATGTGAAACAAGATGGGCTAACAATGGTGATTTCAGATCAGAAAATTTCGCAGGGTTATCCATAGTGGAAGTGATAGATCAGGAAAAAATGGTATAGCCGTTTTACTGAGAGGTAAATGGTCACACGATAGTAAACATTTTTAGAAACAATGTAAACTTCCTCCACTGCTATCCCTGGCATGAGATGATGGCAAAACTGGCAATATCTGATGCTATTTTCCATTGTAATATGATATCGGCTATTCTATTGCTGGGAAGACCGTACCATCTTCCAACCGACGCCAAAAAGACAGGTCGTAGAACTTGAAGTGCGATTATGAGGTCACTAGGCCGGTGGTGAGCCTTACGGAAGGCATGACAGTACCTAAAAGGCTGCCGGTTGATAATAGAAAAAGGATATTTGTTGCTGCTCCTCATTGGATGCTTCAACTTCAAGAAGGAATAAGAAGTTAGTAGAATACGCTATTTATGACTTTGGGCATGAGATGTTCAATAACTGCACTGGGGACCCGGTCGCCCTGAAAATTCATATATACCGCCTTGTAGGGTGAAGTCGACGGTAGTGTCCCCTGCTTGCTGATTTTGGAAGCTTTTTCCAGTTGCCGGACGACGTGCGAGATAGAGAATCACGAGGGCGGGCGGTTTCCGATTCAAATGAGTATCGCGAGACATTTGACCAAAATTACACTTATTGCACATGTTAAGCTGGATTTTCGATGAATTTGATTCGTACGAATCACGGTTGTTACAGTTGTTACTTCAGCATCTTGAGTTTTTCGACGATCTGTGCTACATGAGTGTGTGGAAGTTGAAAAGTGTTGTTTTTCATTCATGCAGCGTGAATGGATACAAACATGGTGCGAAACATGAAAATATTCTGTGCCTCTAGCGTAGCTTACCTTCGAGGATATATCGGATTTCTGAATAACCTGGTAAATTTTCGTCTGATCTTTTGTAGTAAATAATCTTACGCCATGCCGGATCCACAGGGTGGATATCCATGATATTTATCCGGAAGTGCCCTTCACAGTTCAAATTGGATGGGAGACTATGATTGGTCATCGGCAAAAGTACTGAAGCATGGTAAGTTTTTATTGATCAAGTTTTCATTTTTATATGATACACGAAAATCGAACACTTAACCTATTCTCCCTATAAGTAGTGAGGAGCGTTTTCATTTGTTCTATTCTTTTAACTCTACTGTATATGGTATGCAGTCGTGAATCAAGTGTATACTTTGTTTCGTGTTCCTTGTTACAATAAATGGAAAAGAAATTAAAGGTCTCCTTATCCAATATTATGTAGGTATTCCATCCACAGCCAGTTACTCTATTTTTGATCAATATGTGGTAACTTGTAAAAACTTTAAATTCTATCCAGGGTCCGTTTACCTCTTGCAACAACTAAGGCAGATAAGGAAGCTATCCCACAGCCCTCAGAATTATTGCGATGATAATTATCGGGCAAGCTCAATTCTTTCTTAACATTTCTCTGCATCAATATTCCTGGTACGAAAAATGTTAATCTGACATGGCCTACTATTTTTACTTAGGAATCGAAAGTTGTAAAACTTTATCTCCTTTGGGTATTGGTATGGTATTGATGATGGACTCAATGGGGAAAGGAGGAATAATGTGGGTGTGTGCAGGAGTTTGAATGGAATGTTTTTGTTATAATTCTAGTAAAGCGAGTGATTCATTATACTGCCTTTCACTGCTTCCTCTCTAACAGCAATTTGAGCATGGTATTCCTTGATGGTGGTGCTTTCAAAAAATAATAGCCACTATTTGTGTTTAAAAATATCATGTTGGTATACTGCTGGTTGATTGGTGGTTTTTATTCTTGTTTACATTATTCAGCTGTCCATCATATATGGAGAAAGTGGTTGAGATTGCTACCCTTTGTCTTGCTATTAAAATGTATTGTTCTCCATGCGCTTATTTTTGTCCATCATCATCATTGGTCGTTCAATCCCAAGATTGGTTGACTGTGGCCCTACATCCTTCCCTATCTAACGCTAGTTCCCTTACTTCTTGGCAGCTCTTCCAATGTGAATCCCCCTTTATTTGGTCCATGAACTTATTCCTGGGTCTTCCTGTGGGGACTCTTCCCTCTGTAAGTATTTCCTTCCAAGTTCTTAACCCTTTAACGCCGAGAAAATTTTTTTGTCCGATCTTCTTGATTTTTATATATGACTATTTAGAGCACTTAAATATTAATATCACAAAGTTTTAGCTAAATCGGATTCATAATGGCCAAGTTTTGGGGCATGACCATATGGTCACGCTAGATGGTTATGTGGTCAATTTATTTCCGAATGAAAAAGTTTTCTTTTATTATTTGGAGGTTTATTCATCATAAACAAAAATATCTAGAGCAAAGGAAATGGCTCCAGGCTTGACGTTTTGGAAGTAATTCATAGTAAATTATATAAAACTTTGTATACTCCACTATAGGTTTAATAACAGGTCCCGGGTTTCGACACTTCGTGTCATCCTCAATCTGAGGATGGCACGATGGCCAATTTTGAATTATTATATGTAATTGATTTATATTTATTAAATTGTTTTTAATCAGATGCACAGAAATTTTAAGAGAGTACCCAATTAAAAACAAGAGAATACCCAATAAAACTCTGTGCATGTTACGAAGCAACAGAATTTGGAAAAACACTACAGAACATAGTGAATTTATAAAAGCAATTAATCAAAATAAAAGTCAAACACAATACAATTACAATTAAATTTAATCACAATACAATTTTAAAATACTTACTTACGTACTCCTCGGCGCTACAGCCCTTGTAGGGCCTTGGCCTCTCTGACGATGTTAGCCCAGACATCACGAATCCCGCCATGCGTTCTCCAGCTTCTAATTCCCATCTTTCTCAGATCATCCTCTACATCATACAACCATCTTTTCC
Organism: Ceriagrion tenellum; assembly: GCA_963169105.1. NCBI lineage: Eukaryota > Metazoa > Arthropoda > Insecta > Odonata > Coenagrionidae > Ceriagrion > Ceriagrion tenellum. The sequence goes on from OY720641.1 coordinate 113,326,933, forward strand.
GGCGTCTCCCTCTCAATCTTCTACCACCAGGATTACCACTTAATATCTTTTTCACCATCCTATCCTCAGGCATTCTCTAGACATGTCCTAACCACCTTAATCTGTTGCTCTTAATTTCTGTCTCTATATTAGGATGTTTTGGAGTTCCTCGAGTTCTCTGCTTCATATTTTCCACTGTCCACCTTCCCTTTCAGCACCAAAAATCTTTCTTAGTATTTTTCTTTCCCATCTTTTAAGTAGCTCTTCTTCTGCCGTGGTCATGGTCCACGTTTCTGAACCATATATGACCACAGGTCTAATTACTGTTCGGTAAATCTTTGTTTTCAAGATCCGACTGTGGTTGCGCGACTTGAGCACTTTCATTAAAGCTCGATAAGCCCTATTGCCTGCTGCAATCCTGGTTTTTATTTCTTCATGCATTTCATTATCTTTTGCCACCAGCACTCCCAAATACTTGAAGTTGTTACATCTCTCATACTTATTCCCATTTCATATTATAGATTTATCTCAAACAGTAGTACTTTTCCTGGAAGAGGACAAGTACTGTGTTTTGGCAGAGTTAACTTTTAGCCCAACATTTCCTGCCTCCATCTCCAATCTCTCCAGTCCTTCCTCGAGATCTTTTAGTCTTCTTGATATCATATTGACATCATCAGCATATGCTAGGTTTTGTGATATACGGTTAAACAATGTACCACCTGGGTTGCTGACTTCTATTTTTCTCATCACCCGTTCCAGTACCACATTGAAAAGAATGGTGGATAGCACGTCGCCTTGTCGCAAGCCCTGATTAATTTCAAATTCCTTGGTGAGGTTCCCTTCTATTTTGACCTTACATCTTGTATTCTTTAAGGTCATTTGTACTAATTTGATTCATTTGGTTGGAAATTCCATATTAACCATAGTCTGAAACAGCTTATTTCTCTTTACACTGTTGTACGCTTGCCGAAAATCCACAAACAGTTGGTGCACATCCACGTTGTATTAATAGCACTTTTCCATTATCAGTCTAACCATGAAGATGAGGTCTCTTGTTGATCTACCCTGTCTAAAGCCACATGGTAGTCCCCAAGAATCTGCTCTACCAATGGGTTAAGTCGCGTAGCCAAGATTTTGGCTAAGACTTTATAGACCACACTTAACAGAGCTATGCCATGATAGTTTTCACAGTTGGCCTTATCTTTTTTCTTATGAATTGGGCAAATCATAGCCAGACTCCATTCCTTGGGCATCTGCTCTGATTCCCATGTATCCACTATCAGCTGGTGAATGAAGAGTGTAAGCTGTTCACCTCCATATTTAATCGTCTCTGCTGAAATATTATCACTTCCTGGTGTTTTATTATTTTTTAGGGTTTTTATCACTTCCTTTACTCCCCCTATCGTTGGAACTGGTACTGGGGTTGAATCTGTCTGAGGTTCTTGCCATTGGTGTCCACACTCCTCTTAAGCTACTTCTGGTATCATTTTCTCTGCAGTGACATTCAAAAGTTCACTAAAATATTCAGTCCATCGTCCTAGGATTTGTTCCTTTCCCCCAATCATATTTCCTTCCTTATATCTGCAAAATATTGTCCGTGGTCGAAACCCTTTTCTTATGTCATGTATTTTAGTATAGAATTTCCACACTTTCTGGGCTTTGTGTTGCTCCTCCAGCTCCGTAATCCATTTCCCCTTCTAAACTCTCTTTTTCCATCTACATCACTTGTCAGCTTCCTTTCTCTTCTGTCTGTAAAGCTCTGCACTTGCTCTTGTTCTTCTATGAATCATTTTCCTCCTTGTTTCATTTCTCTCCCTAATTGCTTCTCTACATTCTTCATCAAACCATCCTTGCCCTTTTACCTTATCTTTTACCCCGAGGACTTCATCAGCTGTTTCTTGTAATGCTTTCTTTATTATATTCCATTTTCCCTCTACACTTTCTCTCTCCCAGTTCTGTTGTTTAGTCTCCAAATTCTTTTCCAGGTCGGATTCATATTGTTGTACAATTTCCTTTTCTTTTAATTTTGAGACATTGTTTCTCCTAAGTGCTTTCTCCTTCCCAGTGGATCTGTACATTGCAATATGTTGTCTGTATTTTACTCGAACCAATTTTAAAATAGCATAGGAAATAAATTGAAAAAGCTTCTTAATGTTTGCTTCTACTGAATGAATTATCTCTTATCGTGGTGTTATTTTGTGTGAAATTCAATAAGGCACTCAATGCACAATCCAACTTTGCTCTTAACACATTCTGTGCACATGGAGGATCCACATAATGCACACCTTCGTCTTTTCCCACTCCCGCATCGATGGACTAAATGGTTTAGACCATCCAATCGCACACTGTCTACAACTCTGCCACACTCGTGGAACATTCGGCTTTGGATTGAACTGTTAGAAACTGGTGATCTTCTACTACTCTGAGGGGCGTTTTGGTACCTTATAAGGTATGATTTCGCTTCTGAATTCTGAGATATTTTACTTCCACCTTTCTTGGCGATGATTCATGCGTTGTGTGTGGCAGCGTCGATCATCCACATAAAGAGAGACCACCACCACTTTTTACTCACAATGCCAATTATGTAGTAGCTTATGTTCTGATCCATTCGATCAGTACCTTCCATAAATTTATTCGTCATCATCAAGTAGCAACTCCAGTCTCCCGGGTGTTGTCTATCAGCCTCTTCCAACTTCTCTTATCTTGGTATGTTTGTTGATATTGAACTTCCTCCCAAGAGCTCCCTCTCAGTTGGATGTCTTGTTTCAGTTGGTCGATCCACTTCGTTCTTGGTCTGCCCACTCTTCTCTTCCCTGGTATTTCCTTTTCCAGCCATACCTTAGCTACTCTGCTCATCCTCATCAGATGACCATACCATCCCAGTCTGGATCTCTTGACGTTCTCAATTAGTGATATTTTACATCCAACCTGTTTTCTGATGTCTCCATTTTTTTGCTTGTCAAGTCTTGCCTTTTGTACCATCGTTCTTAGGAACTTCATTTCGTTGGCTTGTATTCTGCCAATGTCTCTACTTGATAGTGTACAAGTTTCAAGGCTATATGATATGATAGGTGCGAAGTTAGACTTATACATGGTCATTTTTGCAGCTCTTGGTATTTTTTTTGTCCCAAAGAAGACTCCTTACTTGGTGGTAAAAACTTGATGCTTTATTCAACCTGTTAGTAATTTCCCAGGAATCTAAACCATCCTGTGAAATTACACTACCTAGGTAAGGGAACTGTTCCACTCTTTGCAATATCTCATTATCGAGTTTTAAAGTTATATCATTCTGTACTTTGCCAATAGTCTGTATCACTGTCTTACTTTTACTGACTTTCAGGTGTAAGTTTTGGAAATTGTTTTACCATCGGTTCAAATTTTCCTGGACTTCAGTTTCGTTGCATCCCCAAAGTACCACATCATCTGCAAATGCCAGAGCATTGACCTCTGTACTCTTCTCACTTTTTATTTGCTTCATCACTTCATCCATTACGAACAAAAACAAAAGTAGGGAGAGTGCACTTCCTTGCTGTACTCCTCTCTTTGTTTCAAACCACTCGGAATTCTTCCCCTCTAATTGTACACTGCTTCTGCACCCTTTGTACAGCATTTTTATTTTATTTATTAAACTTATTGGCACTTTCCATTTTCTCAGACACTCCCATATCTTTCCCCTTGGGACACTATCATAAGCCTTCTCTAGGTCTAAAAACACTAATGTTGATGGCTTATTTTCTCCCAGTGTTTTTCAGTCATTCTTCTGAGGGTAAAAATTAGGTCCATGGTCGACCTGTTTTCTCAAAAACCATATTGTTCTTCTTCAAACTGATATCCTACTATCTGTCAAAGTCTACGTTCGATCACCTTCTCCATTATTTTTAGTCTGTGAAGTAAAAGCGTGATGCCCCTATAGTTTTCACATTTTCTTTTCGAGCCTTTCTTGAACAGTGGTACTAATTATGCCATTTTTCCAGTCGTTTGGTATACTTTTCTCTGACCAAATTGCATTCAACACTCTTGTTGCCCAGTGAATGCCATACACCCCTGCCCCTTTAATCATATCCACACTCAGTTCATCTGCACCAGCTGATTTTCCCTGTTTCATAGTTTTTATGGAATTCTCTACCTCTAGCCTTGTTATTGGCCCTTCTTCCCGTGCGACCACTTCTCTCTCCTGTATCTTCTTCAGATTGTGTGTAATGGCTATCTTCCTGTCCATTTAGCAGTCTCAAAGTACTCCCTCATTGTTTCCCTGATTTATAATCTTCTCTAACAATTTGTCCCTGTTTAGTTTCAACCGCTTTTATTGTTTCAGCTGTTTTCCTTCTGCTGTTAACCAACTTGTAGAGGAGTTTTTTGTTGCTCTGGCAATCTTCTTTCAGTTTATCCACAAATTCTTCCCAGCTTGTTTCTTTTTCTTCAGTAATTATCCTTTTTGCTTTCAATTTCTTTTCCCTATATATTGCACATTTCTCTTGTATCACAGCTTCATTCCTGTCATGCATTTTCTGCTTTTCTTTGTCCTTATCTTTCTTGGCACTATTTCTTTCTTGAATTGCTGTTTTAACCCTCACATTCCACCAGGGTGTTTCTTTCGCCCTGACCCTTGAGATAGTTTTCCCACAGACTTCTTCTGCCTTACTGACTAGAGTTTGCTTAAATACTTGCCACTCACTGGCACCACTTCCTATTTCAGTTTTTGGTAACTCTTTTGCAATTAGTCTTTGGTATTCTTCCTTAATTACTAAGTCATTGAGTTTCCATACTTTAATCTTTGGCTTTTTCTTACTTTTTATCGTTGGCATTTTGATGGTCTTAGTGTACGCAACAAGAAGTCGATGGTCACTGTTTAGGTCTTCACTTGGTATAAGTTTTATATCCCTCACAAAGTTATTTGCCTTTGAATCTGTTAATAGTTAATCAATCAAGGTTTTAATTTTCCCATCCCAACTGTACCTTGTTACTTTAGGGCTGGTATGCTTTTTAAACCAACTAAGTATTCCTGATCGAAAGATTGTTCCTGACGCAAAAATCCAAAAGAAATTTTCCTTCATCATTTCGCTGTCCAAAGCCATGAGGACCCAGAACATGGTCGTACTCATTTTTTTCAGGTCCTACCTGGGCATTGAGGTCTCCCATCAGGATTATGTTTGCACAATCTATACAGTCTTCTAGTTCTCTCCTAAACTCTTCTTTTAAATATCTTCACAGCCAGATTGTGGTGCATACACCTGTATCACAGTTGGTTTCTCTTTGCCTAAACTAATTATTGCTTTAATTATTCATTCATTCACATATTTTATTTCTGATAGCGGTTCAAGTTCTTTGCTTATTATGAAGCCTACCCCTTTCCTTGCCTGATTATTGTTTCCATGCCAATTGATTTTATACTGAGTAGTTTCTTCCCTTTTCCTCTCCACTTTGTTTTGCTTAAACCTAGTAGGTGGATTCGCCATCTTTCCATCATTTCTACAATCTCTTCTGCTTTACCTGTTAATGTAATGATGTTTAGTGCTCCAATTCTGGTTTTGTCTTATTTGGGAGATTTTTTCTGTTTATTCTGCTGCCTAGCATCAGGGTTATAGCCGTAATAATGGGCATCAGAATTCCCAGATGATGTCACATCGGGTTCTTTATTCTTTCCAAGGCTTGTTTTAGTTTTGAAAGCAATAATTTAATCCACCACTGGCTTACTAGGCCTAACATGGCTTCCCCGAATGGGTATTTTCTGCAGTAGACCATCTAACTTGGCCTGTGTGCGCCACCGTTGACTAACAAGTAATGCCTCCGCCACCACACTAGGTGATGCACCCTGCTGTTGGTGCATCCCATCCTGCCGGGCCTGGAATCAGGTTACCCCTGAACAGCCCTGGCAGGACCCCCTTGCTATCTCAGCTCACCGACCCATCACGCCAAAAGGTTTGGATACCACAACCTTGTGATGGGTTACTCGGCTTAACAGACTCACCAGCGGGTAGGTGAGAGTGGAGTTGCACTGGAGAGGCTAAGTGACTCCTCTTGTGTAGAATCATATGATCGTATCCAACATTTTGGGTCCAAATTTATTATACTCTCCAAGTACGCGGGGATGGGGAATGAGAATTCTTTTTTTCTGTTCCCTTGAATATCGTTTCACATTTGCCGCAGGATTTGCCCCATACGATGTCGATGTGATTGTCACAACTGAGTTGTCTACCCAACGTACTATTGAGATTTTGTCGCTGCTTGTAATCTCATGAAGAGACCCCCTTTTCATCTTCTTCATAGTTTTTACTGTCATAATTGGGACATCACTAGGAATTCGGTTTTCACAAATCGTTCCCGTACCTCCATATCCTCGCTCTTTGAGGTGAGTGAGGAGAGGAATTCCAGTAAACAAATTGTCAAAGTACAGCTGAAATGGTAGTACTTTCATTTCTTCAGGAAACTTATGAAGAATCTTGAGCATGGGTCTGGCAGCCTTACTAAAATCACTCTCATAATCAGTGTTAGGATTAGGAGACTTTCCCTGTTAAAAATCATATGACACTAGATAACTTGCTGGAATGTTCATGCACCAAATCTTATAGCCAAATCAGATAGGCTTTCCTCGGATGAATTTTTTACATCCATGACGGCCAAAGTAAGGCACCATGCATTCATCATAATAATATCAATTTAAATAAAACTTTGTGTACTCCACTATAGGTTTAATAGCATGACCTGGGTTTCGACACTTCGTGTCATCTTCAGGTGCGAATACAACATCTATCACTCTATATATACAGGTTCGTGGTAGGGGAGGGAAAGGAATCTGGGAGAGGAGGGGTGAGGGGGTGTGGGAGGCAGGCGTGGGGGTGGGGGGAATGCTTGGAGGTGGGAAAGGGTTAGGGGATGGAGAGGGGAAAACATCTTAGTTTGTGTCTTGGGAAAGTCAACTACAATTTACACTGTGGAAGGTATGGTTTGGGTATATGGTGAAGAGCCATGATCACATTTACAAAGTAAACAAAGTTCATCAGTTCACTTGAGTTATCCGGGTTTTTAGGGGGGTGGAGAATATGGGAGAGTGGAAGGGGAGCACTTGTTCGTTAGCTGGGGGATGGTTTGTGTTTTGGGAAATTCTGCTACAATGTTCACTGCGGGAGGTCTGGCTTGGGTATATGGTGAGGAGTCACTTCACCTTCACCTTTTGCATTCATCATTACTTAAATGATGTTCACTTCTAAACTTAGACATAAATTTGCCCTGCAAAATATCTGAGAAGTGCCTCAACTTCCACATTTTATCATTTTGATCCAGTTTCATTCTGTCTGCGCGGTGAACAAAGCGGAAAATTTGGAGAAATCTATCTCCACGCATAGCATTACAAACAAGATTATTGTGAATATTTCTCTTTGATTCCCAATATGATCTTTTAGAAGGAACGTTGTTGTATCCAGACAGGAGCAATATAGCGGCATAAATTTTCATCTCTTCCGTGGTTATATTTAGGTCTGGAAAATTTTTTTGAAGGGCGTACTTATTTGCTTCGGCACAAAGAAAACGAATCATGTTATTGTCAATGATTGATTCCAAAAGTTCAAATGACTCAAATTACATTCATTGGTGTAATCTTGAACAGGAAAAATAGGAATGGTCTTCTACAGTCCTGCTGTATTCCAATCCCAATGCACCACCAATGCTCCGTCACCGTCAATGCAACAATGTTTTCTTTCTCTTCTTTGCCATGGACTTTCTTTTTGTGACCACCTTGTCATCTGGAATAGCTGCCGTCGTATATGCTTTAGACAGTACAACTTCCGCAGGGCACCGGAGCTATCGATTGCTTAGATTATCCACTAGACCTCCTTCATCCTCATCGGCAGAATCTTTGTCCATGAGGTTGTTTACATCTGGAGGCTCGATGTATATTTTATCAACATCCTCATACTCCAAAATGTCAAGAGCTTCTTGTAAGGTCTAGTCTCTACAAAAAATATAAACTTATTTTATTAAAAATAAGGTTTACACTTGCACAAGGATTTAAATACATTCAAAATAGGACAGATTATATTTCTATATGCAGAAAACAATAAAAAAATAGTAACCCCCGAATTTGAAAACAATTGACCTCATACGTGCCTAGCGTGACCATATGGTCACACCTGTGACAAACTACTTATAACATATCTACTAAAGCAAATACATATAAAATAATATATAAATACATTAAAATGAACCTACATATACTAATATCATTAATTAAAATACATACATACATTTACTAAAAGTATTTTAGTAAGACCATACTTACACAAGTCAAAAATCCGTGAGGAGTAGCTTCAATGGCACCAGAAGGGCCTCACGAGCTTGGCAGCACCTAACGTTATGATAGTGGTCTGTAAACTGCCAGTAGTGCTTCCAAAAACCCTTGGCAGAAACGTAAAACCATAAAGACAAAACGGCGACCCTGCGACATTTAATTGCCTCGAGATTACAAAGTAAGTTCTTCCCATAATTATATGGTCATGCTAGGCATTAAAGGGTTATCAAGCACATAGTGTCTCAAGGTGTGTCCAATCCATCTTTTTCTTCTTTTCCGTATAGAGTCTGTATATGGCTCCTTCCTCCTCTACTCCTCTGTAAATTTCATTATTTATTATTTTGCCTGTCCATCTTATCTTCTGCATCCTCCTCCAGCACCAGGTTTGGAAGGCTTCTAGTCTGTTCAGGTCTGCTTCTTCACTGGTCCATGTCTCCGATCCATAGAGTGCCGCACTCCACGTGATTCTTCTTGGATTTATTTCTTCTCTTGCTCCATAAATAACTATTAGACACAGTATTAACATAAATAATGATCTTATTAATCTTTAATTATACACGTCGTTGTTGTCTCTTTGACTGATCGTTCTTTTTTCGGTAACTAATCAACAACTCTTAACCCTTGACAACCCTTTTGCTTTTTTCTTTTAATTTAAATTAGCAATCGATTAATTCATAAACTTCAACACTTTCCCTTGTTGATTTAAATTAACATTTCGTTAAAACAATTACTCAAACTCTTTCCCTTGTTAATTAATCAATAATACAACTCTTGGATTCATTAATTTAGAAAAGACCCATTTTAGAGTTCAATATCTTCAATCCTTTTGACCTCCTCGTTGTCAAACTCCTTTCCATTGTCGAACAAAAACTCTTTAATGATGTGTCCTTGGTTCTTTGTGTGTGCAATCGTCACCTTGAGAACGTCCTTCACGTCTGACTTCTCCTTAACGATGTATCCATAACAATATTTTGTGTAACTATCCTTAAACACAACTAAATATCGCCTTTTTTGAAATGAATCATCAAATGGACTGCATACATCACCTGACATCAGCTCTCCAGGCCTTGAAGTCTTCTTCCTTGTGCCAAATGTCAAGCGATGAGCTTTGCCATAAATGCATGGCTCACACAGATCCATTTTTGAAGACACCTTGATTCCCAATTCCTTCTCAAGCATCTGTTTCACGTGCCTCTTGTCTTGATGACCCCATCTTTCGTGATACAATTGCAGTACCGAACCATCAGCTACAGCAACATTTACGCTATCTTCACTCTCTGGAAGAATCGCTGTTATCTCTGTTTTGAAGAGAGTTCCTCCGACTTTTCTTGATCCACAAACAACGGTTTGGTTGTCTACTTGAAAGCAACACCTCGTTGCCGTCAAGCAACACTTGCTGTTCTTATTTCTGTCATGAGCTGAAAGAACAGAAAATAAGTTTCTCGAAATGTCAGGAACGTACCAAACATCTCGTAGCTCCAATTGCAAAACTTTGCCCTCCACTTTGGACAAATCTTTATAGTCCCTTTTCCAACAGCCTGAAGCTTCTCTTTGCCCGCTGCTTTTACTGAATTTGGACTCGTGAACTCCTTAAATTCACTGAAATATGCAGAAGAATTTGTTACGTGCTTTGTTGCTCCGTTGTCAATCCACCAATCTGTTGAATGCATTTCTGTTGCAAACACTTTGCTGCACTCTAGGGTTAGTGCACATTTGATGTCGACCGCATTGCTGTGTGCAACCTTTGTAACCTTCTTCTTCGCCGGTCTTCCATCTTCAATCCACTTCTCACAATTCTTGACCCAATGGCCCTTCTTGAAGCAATAATTGCAGCAATCTTCTTTTCTTGAATTTTTGTGACCCGGACCAAAATTACTTTCCCTCTTCTGTTTGTCCTTCTTGACCACAAGTGCCTCCTGGGAATTTTCTTCGTAGGGTTTTTTCTTGTAATTCCTCTCAAACATGCACAACTGGCTTGTGAGTTCCTCAAAAGACTTGACATCGTCTTTTGTCAACAACATCCAACTTGATTTGAATGTCTCAAATGTGCTTGGCAAAATGTGCAAAATGTTACACATTAAAATCACCTCTGGCATGACGTTCTCACCCTTCGCCTTTAAACCATTATTTATCTCGTTTTACAGGCTCTTTAACTTTGCGATGTGCGTTGATACTCCTGATGTCCAAACAAAAGCAAAGAAATCAGTGCAAATTTGAAGTAATTGGTCCTTACTTGATGCTTCCAAGAGTTGTTTCAATGCCACCCAAGTCTCATATGCAGTTTCCTTGTCCATAATTTTTTGATAGACCTCATCTGTCACTGAGCTTGCAATCATTGACTTTGCATAGCTGTTCGCCTTACGGTACAAATCAGACTTTGTCTTGTGTTCCTTGATTTGTTTATCCGTCGCATCTTCAGCCAACGCACCTGGTTTCTCTAACCTTTTATCAATGACGTCGAGAGCACCTTCATGATAATCCAGCAAATCACGTACTTTCCTCTTCCACAGTGGCCAGTCTCTCTCACCTGCCAGCGGCTTGATGTGTTTTGCTAAATCCATCTTGAATTTACTTTTTAACTTCTTTGTTTACACTTTTAACGAAGTGCCTGCGAGCCCATAACCTATTGGATTTATTTCTTCTCTTGCTCCATAAATAACTATTAGACACAGTATTAACGTAAATAATGATCTTATTAATCTTTAATTATACACGTCGTTGTTGCCTCTTTGACTGATCGTTTTTCTCCGGTAACTAATCAACAACTCTTAACCCTTGACAACCCTTTTGCTTTTTTTCTTTTAATTTAAATTAGCAATCGATTAATTCATAAACTTCAACAATTCTTTTCACTTACTTTTTCCTATCTTGTAGTCCTATCATCTCTAAACACAGCAGCTGTGTTTTTACCATGAATGCTTTCTTGGCGTGAGATATTCTCCTCTCGATGTCTGTTGTACTTTTTTCATTCCATGTGATGGTACTACTCTGATTTCTCTCCACTTCATGTGACTTCTAATTTCAGTTTTTCTCTTCAGCATACTTGGATTTTAATTTTGGACATATTTATTTTCGTGTTCTATTCTTGAAGAACTTGGTTCACGACATTTATAAACCTTTGAAGATCATCAAATTTCCCTTTTTTGACTGAGATGTCATCTGCAAAGTGGATCATGTTTATTTCTTCTCTGTTTTTCTTAATTCTGATAAGTCCAATTTCTCAGTAGCCTCAATTTCAGTCTCAAATAGCCTCCTCCAAACATGTTGAACTTTGGTGGTATGAGGTTGTATCCTTGTCTTGCTTCTTTGTTAATTTTAGCTTCTATTCATCTTCCATCTCTTGAGTGTATTGTGGAAACTTGCTTCTTGTGTAGCTTCTGTTGCTGTTGTCCATTTCAAGTTGACCATCAGCTGGAACATTTCGTTCCACTCAACAAGGTTGAAGGCTTTCTCCAGGTCTGTGAATGCCACCTGCAGTGGCTAATTCACATGCGTTGTTTTCTCTGCCATTACCCTCAGGCAGAGAATGGTTTCTCTGGTACCTTTGTTCTTCCTAAATCCAAATTGGTTTTCCAAGAGTTTGTCTTTAATTTTCCTTTCCATCCTTTGACCTATTATACGCATTAGCATTTCAGATGCATGTTACACTAGACTTGAGGTTCAGCGCTCATCACATTTCTCAGTCCTTGTCTTCTTTGGTATCATGGTCATTACACTCCTTTGAAAGTTCTCTGGGTATGTATCTTTGTTTATTTCACCTAGGTTGTCCTTGCCTTTACTTCCTAGTGCTTTGATGATAATTCTGTTAATGTTGTCTGCTCCATGGGCTTTTTCTTGAAGTCTTTTATTGATCTATCAAATTTGTTCTTCGGTATGTGTGGGCCCCAGGCTTCCTCGTCAACATCCCACTCGTCCTTCATTAGGTTTTCTTCCAGTGGCTTCGGCCCTTGGTAGACTTATTCAATGTATTGCATCCATATATTCCCAGTGTCTTCATCCTATATCAGTATATTCCTATTAGCATCCCTGTTGTTCTTAGTTTTTGTTTTTCTCTCTTTAATGTGTTTCTTCACTAGCTTATAAATTGTTTTGGTGTTCCTCTTCTTCATGTTTTTGCTAACTTCCTCACAGCAGAATTTGATCTGATTCTCCCTGGTTTTCTTGAATTTTCAATTGACTTGGTTCCTTAGCATCTTGCAGAGGGTGGCTTTAACATCACTTCTAGGGTTGTTGTATTTTCTTCTTTCATCTGTTAGTTTCCTAATCTTCATCATTATATATGGCTTCTTCGTTTAGGCCCTCTTGCTCACCAGTTGCTCCTCTTCTATTTCTGTGATTGTCTTCTTCTGCCCATCCCATTTTCTTCAGTGCCCATTTCTCCTTCATTTTTTAGTTTCTCAACAATGCCTGTATCAAATCTTTCTCTCTGCCCTTCCTTTACCAGTATTGTGTCACATCTCGGTTCAAGTTTTATCTTCTTAATCATGACCTCATTCCTGCAAAAATTCCTGTGCTTCAAGGCGTACTCTAAACCTGCAAACACATCTGTCAGGATTGAATTTCATCTTAACTATCCATGCAGTCCGAATGAATTTTCAGTCTAATGACCCATCTACTATTTCCCATGTACACATGTTTTTTAACTTTTGAAATTCATCTTTCATTACTGCCCCCCCATGGCAACTGTGCTGTTCATTCTAGGCTAAGGTAACAGAATTTGGATACAGATGTCTAGGTTCTCTAGAGTAACGCACTAAAAAGCTCAAACAATCACAAACCTTCTTTTACCTGAGCCTAATCACTCTTCTGATGGTTCGGACTTTCTCATTTATTTTATCTCCCATGCTTTCCATCTCTCCTGGATCTCTTGTGCTAATATCAGGTAAGGCAGCATCCATATCCAGTAGAATAGGGGTGGCAGAAGCCAGTGCAAGATCTATCATCTGTGGTTCACTTACTTCTTCATCAACATCAGATATTTTGCTTGCGTCAGTTTCCTCTACTGTATTTGGGTTAGGTAGTGGTCATAGGCTCCTGTCATATTGCTCATTATGCCTAAATAATGGGAATTTGGTCTCATCAAATTCATCTGTCCTTACAATTACAGACCTTCTTCAAAAAGACCAGAGGTGGAAGCCTCCTTAACTCCCTCAATATCACCAAGTAATGCACGTACCTCAGCTCTTGGATCTATCATACCTCCTCCTTCAAGTAGAGTCCAAGTCTGGCATCCAAAGAATTATAGCTTCGTCAACCCCTTCCACACTTCTTGATAGGATTCCGTAGATGAGCAGGGATGTCATTCATGGCTCGGCTGGGGCACAGATTGTGGGTGATGCAAGCAGTGTTGACAGCATCATCCCAAGAGTTCTTTTATACTCTGGAGTCAAACTTACGGCACCTGGCCGTCTCCATTGGGGTTTAAATGAATCTCTCTGCACCTCTGTTCTGCTGCTGGCATCTGGGGCTCGACTTCAAATGTTCTATACCATTCTTCGATAAGTACTCCTTAGGTTCACTGCAGCAAAATTCTAATCCATTATCTGTCTCTTCATTTTACCCTCATGCAAAGTCCCAGAATTAGGAATGTATAGAACTCAACAAAAGCTTCACTTTTCTGCTCAAGAAATTGCATATTAACGTACCTCAAGTAGTCATCCAAGAATGTCAGGAGAAACCTAGCTCCTTTCCTGGATGGAGGAATAATGGGACCCTTGATGTCTCTGTGTATGAGACCAGGTAGCTCATCAGCCCTACTTTCACCCCTCATGGGGAATTTCATCTTGCATAACTTCCCTTGCATGCATATATTACAGACTCCATCCCCCTACTTTGTTAACTCTTGGATGACTAGCAAAGGTATCTTGGAAGGCTTCTTAATACATCTGCCTTCAACCATGGTAATACATCTGCACAATCTTGGCGATATGTCCCATGTTGCCTCCCACTAGCTGGAGCCTCGTTTCACTTGTGAGGTGGCTACTGGACCTTGCATGAGCTGCTGGGCTGGCCACCAAACCGTGACGTCTGCTGTTCCTTGCAGAAGTGGGCAAGAGCATGGACATCCTCTTCCAACCTTTCTGGTGGACTTACCTCCAGTAGGACTTACTACATTGCCACCTTGCTTTAAATTCTCTTCCTCTCTGCCATGCACTAGGATATGAGTATTTTTATTTATTTTCTAGCTATATTCTTGAACAATGATCTTAGCGGATCATAGAAATTTCCTGCTATGCCTGACTTGTTTGCAAAATGGATCATGTTTATTTCTTCTCTTCTAACCTGAACTACTTACAATCCAATTTCTGTACTTTTTCTATTGCCTCCTCCAAGTATATGCTTGAAATTACTGCGACAGAGGTTGCATCTTTGTTGAACTCCTTTTTTAATTTTGGCTTGTATTTTTCTACATTTTTATACTCACTGTATTTACTTACTTTGTGTATAGCTGGTAGATCATTGAACATTTGCAGAGGCTATCTCCAAGTCTACAAAAGCTGCATAAGCTGGCTTGTTCAATTGTACTATTTTCTCTACTAGGCATGATCCTGCCTATGAAAGTACTGGTTTTTACCTAAAAGTATTTTTGAGCATCGATTGTTCCATACCGTTTGTACGAACACAATATTATTGATTAATTGGTGTTTGTGACTGATTATTTTTATTTATTAGTATCTAGTAAATTTATTTAAATTAGACTTAATTAGCCTGGTATATCTGTAAACTAGGGTTAGTAGCTACTAGTACTGTAGGCAAAGAATCATCACTGATTGGTAGTACTGTTTGGCAAAAATCATCACCAATAATTTTTACTTAACATTTGGTGGTTTGTTAGCTGTGAATTTCTGTAACTTTTGAGCCTGCATAATAACTTGTTTGATCATGGATAATATATTTAAGGTAGGTTGTATAATGCCATATGGATCAATTCAAACTACTTTATGATAGAAGTTCATCACTATCCATCCTGGAATGTGCTGCACTTTATTGTATTCTGCAGCACCATTTTATATTTCTCAGGTTGCTGGACACAGTCTCAGTTAAGAATGCAGTGGATAATCATGTGTCTGTTCGCTCTTGATATCTAATTGAAGAATTATAATGCTTGATTTCATTGAATTTCAATTATGAGCAATGTGATAGATATAGGCAATACAATGGAATAGTTCAGTTTTTACCAAATTATGGTCAAAACCTGGCCCAGTCTCTTAGCTAGTCACACAAACATATTTCATGAAAATTATCTGGAAACACACGGTTCAAATTCGTGAAGTTTTTCTATTTCGTACAGCTAAGATTTGGTATACGGGTACTGCGAAGGCTGGTAACTTTGCATACTCTAACTGGACTCTCGGTACTTGGAATGTGAGAGGAGTGTATGGAAAGGAGCATGAGTTGCTGAATGTAATGAAAGTGAGAGGAATGGATGTTTTGTGTGTGTGTGAAACTAAGCATAAGGGGCGGGATGCTGTTACATTAGATGGCGGTAGTCTGGCATTGTGGTCAGGAGTTGAAAACAATGTACATGGCAGTCAAGGTGTAGGACTCATTCTTAATGAGAGAGCTAAGTTGCTAGTAAGGAAATACGAGTTAGTATCCTCTAGATTGTTTTGGGTTCGCATGAAAGTAGGTATTAGGAGAGTTGTGATTGTGGTGTGCTATGCACCAGTGGATGTCTGTTTCGTTTATTAGTCTGTTTTTCCTTTTTCTCCTAACAATACAATTCCTGTACAATAGGACCTACCTCTTTCAAACTCGTTCTTAATGTTGTCCTTCTTCATTGCTTCTTAAACTTGCGTCTTTCTACACTTAAACCTCTCTTGTATCTGCTTCACGGAAAGCTTTTCTCGTTCAAAGCACTGGACCTATTCCAGTTTATTTTTCAGTGTTAATACATTGTGTGGCATTGTGGAAATCAATCAGCAGTTGCCCTAAGGTCCCTAACATTCTCTGGTGTGGTCTCACCCTGTCAGCAGTCAGCAGCATATAGGAAAATGATTTGATTTCATTTGCAAGCAAAGCTACGCAACAATGTTATGTACTCTCTCCATAGAGAGGAGAGGGTTGTGCGAGTTGGAGGGGAGGTAAGTGTGCGAGCATGGGTTGGTGCAATAGTCAAGGAAGGGAAGGTAGGTGGAGGGGGGAGTGCTGTTGAAAATTTAGCACAATGTCCATGAAACAGAACTTACAGCAAGATACTAGCCACTGGGGGAGGGTTAGGTTTTTACTTATGGTAAAAGTTTTGCATGGAATTTTGTTTACAATTCCGCTTAACCCTGGGTTCACATGCCCAGAAATGGATTCTGTTTCCGCATTTGACTGTTATTGTTTAGAGGTGGGTCGTTTGCAAACAAACGGGTCCTTGGATTGAATGGAAGGACTGAATTCTACCGAATGACCAGTCCTTTTGTTTCAACCAGTCCTTTCATTCCTTTCGGCCCCTCCATCCTCTCGGTCACTTGAAGTTCCTTTCAGTCACTGGTCCCTTTTGGTCCCTCGTTCCTTTTTAGTCCATCATTCCTTGCGGTCTTCAGATGCATAAGGAGTTTACGTCTTTTTTCTCTAAATTCGAGAAAATTAATTTTTAAAATATCAATATACATCTCAAGATTGTGCATAGATCCTGAAGTTCAAAAAATACAAAAGCAAATTTAAAATGTTGTAAAAATGTTGAGTATAAAAATTTGATGATGTATTTGTATGCAAACACTTCTTTTTTATTCAAACACAAACGCATTGTAAGTTTTACGTAGAATATTTATTGGACAGCCCAATAAATATTCTACGTAAAATTTACAAAGCTTTTGTTAATTCCTGAACATTATGGAAAAGTTTTACAAAGTTAATGCTGTAACTATTGAACTTATTTTAGTTCCCAAAACTAAGGAAGACAAGTCAATATTTCATATCGGAATTTTTTTGTACACACAAAGGGCCTAAAGTTCTCCAGAAATCCGTTTATTCAATCTTTTTTACTTTTGAAAGCAATGTCATTATTTTGATATAAAGTGATACTCTGATGATTGCATTACAACTACTGGTGAATGACAATGTAACGAGTCATTTATTCAGTGTCATTTTCTTTGTTGACTTTTGTATATCGACGAGATACTGTGCCTGTATGTCATGACTTTAGGTTCGCTGCCCCACCAACTGGTCCTTGCAGCCGATCAGCATACTTGAATGGTCTCTTGTCTCTGCCAAGCACCCATTTCGGCCACAGCTAGTGTGCTCTGTTGCTCAAATGGTGCAGAATATTTTTTGTTCTAATTAGGGAATATAATTTATTTCCTCCCAAAACTTCTAGGGTCTTTGTTCCTCCCTAGAGGATTGTGTGTGGGGTTAGCGTCAGCTTAGACATGTTATTACAACTGTGCCATGAGATAGTTTATCACTTACATTATGTAGGGCAATTATTTTCATGGCATATCTATGTCCAGATGAATCAAATGCACTTTTGCCTGTTGGAGATAATGGAGGTCCACTTTTTTTCTGTTCTCTGTAATTTTTTTCTACTAGGGCCTTCATTACCATGGAAGCAAGGATGGGAGAAGGAAAGTGTGTACTTTAAATTGCAGTCCAACATTAATACTACACTTCTCATTGACTGTTCCTTCCTCTGACTCACTGATTCTTCCTTGTGTAAGTATATGCAGTTTGTGTTGGCAATTTTTTTACCACCCAGAATTTGTGTTGTTCTTGTTCCCGCCTTTTTGTCATTGTTCCACCTCAGTCTGGTTTTTATGTAAGATGTCTAAGATGTAAGACGGCATAAGTTACCAACATATATCCTTTACCGCTGGTATCAGACCTTTATTTACGCAACTGCGTGACCAAAACTAATACCTTGCTCATCCTCCAACCTTCCCCAATCTTCATGTTGTGACTCACCCTCAAGCTGCCCTTAGGCCTTCCACTGATGACGTGCACTCTTGGCCCACTCGAAGGTTTATATTTCCACGTCACTGCTCTCATGGGCATGGTTTCTCACACCCCATCCACCTTTGTCTCCTTTGCAAGTAAATTCATATTAGCCTTTTTTTCCAATACACTCTTACAATTATCACGGTGGTGTGTGGGTGACCAGAGGGTATCCAACAGAAGCAGAAAAGTGTGTCCAATTCCTGTGATCTCCATACTTAAGGTTCCCTCTGCAACACAGGATAATGTTTCATACTCTTTTGTAAGTGACCACCACCAACCATTTCATATTCATGGCTTTCTGTGAATTACCTCTAAAATGTTAAAATATTGGATATTTCCATTCAGGATCACATCCCTGATTAAAATTGATCAGGTAGGGTTGGTAGTCCTAGTGCACAAGAGTTTAATTTATCGTCTTATTCCATTCCGTTATTCAAGATCAAGTTTGTCGATTGAATGAAAACTGCCTTCAAGACCATTTTTGCTCCTATTGAAAGAGACAATGGAAATGTGCCATCCGTATGACAGATTTTATCCACCAATTAAAATTACTGATTGTGGAGAACCTTGTGATTATAAATTCAAAAAGCTTATAGCTCCTGTATAAAATTAGGCATTCAGTTTTCATACTTTGGACAGAGATCCAGGAATTCAATTGGGTGCTGCATGTGCTCAATGTGTTGGTTAATGCTGGTTCCACCTGACCTAGAACCTATTTGCTTCTCGTTTGATTATTCTAACTACTTTTTTAATATTAATTTTGAAGTTGGATGTTGAGTACTGATTCTTGTCATTAAATCTTGTGGAAGTTTGCAATACTTTTACTTAAGGACAGTGGCCATTTAAAGTTTTTTTTACAGTCTCGGTAAATATCCATTTATTTCAACACATCCCAGTAATTAGCATTGTCATAATTCAATTTATTTTCCTTAACAGTTGAATGCTTTTGTACCAGATGGTTGTGCTGTTCGAGTATTTGTACTTTCAGTACTGATTCCTCTATCGATACAGATTTCTTATAGTACCCAGTATGTATTTGCAAAATAGAAAAAAATGTTATCTGTTTGCACCAAATGTTTTATTTCCAGCTATTATTGTAATGATCAGTGACTACACATGATACCGGTCTGCTACCGACTGCCTTGTACAAGAACCGTTCGACCCTCCCACATCGACCCGACATCTCGATGCATACGATCGACTCACAATATCGATACAATATATAACATCTTTCTTTTTTTCTTTTTTGTTTTTAAGAAGTGATTGGTCGTACTCAGTAGATTACTAAATTTTTCCTTAACCAAATACAAATAATAAATAACAATAAATAAATACAATTCAAACAAGAAATAACCACAATAA
Source organism: Ceriagrion tenellum (assembly GCA_963169105.1). Taxonomy (NCBI): domain Eukaryota; kingdom Metazoa; phylum Arthropoda; class Insecta; order Odonata; family Coenagrionidae; genus Ceriagrion; species Ceriagrion tenellum. The sequence goes on from OY720641.1 coordinate 113,346,482, forward strand.
CCACCACAATGCAACAATCATCACAAGAGAGCAAAAACAATATAATAAATTTTTTCTTAGCCAAATACAAATAATAAATAACAAATAAATACAATTAAAACAATAAATAACAAAAATAAGCACTACCGTTGATGACTACATTTTTCCTTAGCCAAATACTAATAATAAATAACAATAAATAAATATAATTCAAACAATAAATAAATACAATTCAAACAATAAATAACAACAATAACCACCACAATGCAACAATCATCACAAGATAGCAAAAACAATATAATAAATTTTTTCTTAGCCAAATACAAATAGTAAATAACAACAAATAAATACAATTCAAACAATAAATAACAACAATAACCACTACCAAACATTGTATGTAACAAATGATGTGGTACAAAGTCACTCGCACGGGTGCATATACACCAGGGTTGAAATTCGCTATGAAAAAATCATTAGACTTGGCCGGGATTCGAACCCGGATCTCCCTCGAAATTCGCCTTGAAGGAAGATGGCTTGGTGGTGTAACTGGCTAACACACCTGACCGGCAATTGGGAGATCCGGGTGCAAATCCCGGTCAAGTCAAATGATTTTTTCATAGCGAATTTCACCCTGGTGTAACAACCACTACCATTGATTACTACATTTTTCCTTAGCAAAATACAAATAATAAATAACAATAAATAAATACAATCCAAACAAGAAATAACAATAACCGCTACAATGCAACAATGATCACAAGAAAGCAAAAACAATATAATAAATTTTTTCTTAGCCAAATACAAATAATAAATAACAACAAATAAATATAATTCAAACAATAAATAACAACAACAACCACTACCATTGATTACTACATTTTTCCTTAGCAAAATACAAATAATAAATAACAATAAATAAATACAATCCAAACAAGAAATAACAATAACCGCTACAATGCAACAATGATCACAAGAAAGCAAAAACAATATAATAAATTTTTTCTTAGCCAAATACAAATAATAAATAACAACAAATAAATACAATTCAAACAATAAATAACAACAACAAGCACTACCGTTGATTACTACATTTTTCCTTAGCCAAATACTAATAATAAATAACAGTAAATAAATACAATTCAAACAAGAAATAACAACATCTTAAACTTCTTCAATTAACCTTTTTGGGGCCTTAATAGCCCGACCCGATCTTCGAACAGAATGTTCCTTTTGGGTTTCATTGGTCTGGCTCTGTTGACCCAATAGATTCGCCTCATCATGACTCTGACTAACCCGGGGACTGATGTGGATCTCCTTTTGAATATATTGATTCCCATTCTTTCCTTCAATTAAATATGAATTTGGGCCAGTGTCTTTCTGTACAATCCTTCCTGGACTGCAACTAGAGTCAGGTTTCATTTCAAATATGACATTTTGCCCTGGGCGAAATGGGTTTCTATTGACTGTTGAATGATCAAAATATTCCTTAGCCCTCTCTTTTCTATCAATCATGAGTGCTCTATCTGTTCGATAAGTAATTTTGGGAATAAGTGAATTAAATGAACATGGAACCGTAGTTCTTAAGGAACGACTCATTAAATTAGCCGCTGGAGAGTGAATCCCACCTTTGGGGGTATTTATAAACAGTAATAAAGCAAGATATGGACATTCATTATTTTTGGCTACCTTTTTAAACATGTTTTTAACTGATTTGACAGAACTCTCAGCTAGGCCATTGGACCGTGGATAATAGGGACTCGAAATGATATGAATGAAACCCCATTGTTTAGAAAAATTCTTAAATAATTCAGAATCAAAGTATAGAGCTCCATCGGTATATACAATCACTGGAATCCCATGCCTTGCAAATTGGATTTCTTCTTATTAATCACAGATGAGCTCTTAAGATCATTTGACTCAATTGCCTCAGGATACTTTGGAATCAACGATGACTACATAATTTTTGCCATTCAATCCAAAAGTATCACAGCCAACCTCCATCCATGGGAACAATGGTACTTCTTTGTATTTCATTACCAGCTTTTGTTTGTTTTGCTGATATTGAAGGCAAGTAGCACACGACTTTACCCATTTCTTTATGTCTTGATTGATTCCCACCCAAAAAACCGACAAACTGGCCCGGTCTGCCATTCTGCAAATACCAGGATGCCCTCAGTGAAGTTTTATCAATATATATTTTCTCATAGCCTGGGGAATTATAGTCTGACCATCATAAAATATTACATCTTTCACCAAACGTAAATCATCTTTTAACTGAAAATATGACTGAACCAATTTATCAACATCATTATAATATTTAGGCCAACCATGAATAATATATTCCTTTAATTTGGAAACAACCGTATCCTGTTCTGAGGCTTTACTCACTTTTATCCACAACTCTTTAGTCACAGGTAAATTTTCCACCAGCAGGGATGCTTGCAACTCTCCATCATCATCAAGTTCATCATCATGGTCACAACCAGCTGGCAATACATCCCTTGATAAAATATCCACAAGATGTAAATATTTTCCTGGCTTATAAACTAGTTTAAGATTGTAGGGTTGCAATTTGAGCAAGATCCATCGCAATCTAGCTGGAATTTTATGGAGTGGTTTGCTATGTAACCCCAAGAGTGGCTTATGGTCTGTTTCCACAATGACACACTCTTGCCCAAAAATATATTGCCTACATTTTTCCACTCCAAAGCAAACTGCTAGCAGCTCCTTCTCCACTTGAGCATACTGAGTTTGAGTATCCGTTAATGCACGAGATGCATATGCCAAAGGCATACCATTGTGGAGTAGTGCCACCCCCAAACCCTTGGAACTGAGTGTGATCGTTTTTGAAGGATCAGAAAAGCCCAAAATTGGAGCTGTGTCCAACATTTTTTTCAATTCTAAAAAAAAACTTTCCAATGTATCATTCCAAGCAAGCTCCACATCATTCTTTAATAATTCTCGTAACAAAGCTGTTCGGTCTGAATTATTAGGAATAAACTTAGACAAATAGTTCAAGAGACCTAACAGCCGTTGCAATGATTTCTTACCCTGTGGGGACCTCAATGCTTGGACTGCTTTAACCTTATCCAGATCAGTTTGTATGCCATCAGGCCCAAACAAATGACCTAGAAAAGTTACCTTTTTCACATAGAAGGCACATTTGTCAGGATTAAATTCAATTCCAAATCTCTTGGATTTGATTTAAACTTTAAATATCAATTTCTCCATTTCTTCTTTGGCCTTAGCCCAAAGAAAGATATCATCCTGGAACGTAAATACATTATCTAAATCAGTAAACACCTTGGAAATGAATTCATGGAACTGCTCTGGAGCACATTTCAAACCAAAAGGCATTCTCTTAAATTTATACCTTCCCCAAGGGGTAACAAAGGTGCACAATCTCGAACTTTTTTCGTCTAAGGGCAACATCCAGAACCCTGACTGTGCATCTATTTTACAGAAGAGTTGTGCCGCTTGAATACGAGCAGACATTTCCTCTAGTGTTTTAATTTGTTACAATTCTTACACACCTTTCCATATGCTGGGCAGCTTTCGCATGGGAATATCCACAATATTTACACTTGTTTATCTTCAGAGCCAGCTGATTTTGGCTCTTAACCGAAGACTTCACGTTGCATTTATCGTCACTTGAATTAACTTTGTTTGAACTGCATTTAAGAAACTTATGTTGAATCACATCTACCGGTTCATCTTTGCTCTCAAACTTCACGTGCTGAATTTGTTTGCTAATAGTAGCCTGATTTCATGCAGCTTCTAAAGCCCTATCTGGGTATGGGTAATATATCACTTGATATATTACCCATACCCAGAAGTCTTTTTTGCATATCTTTGTCCAAAATTCCACAGATGAAGATGTCCCAAACCAATCCATCTACCAGATCTCCAAATTCATAAACACTACTCAAATTTTTCAAGGAAGCCATGTACTGCTCATACGGCTCAGTTACCTCTTGCTTTATCGTGAAGAACAAATGCCTATAGTAAGTAATGCTAGACTTAGGCTCATAATAGTCATATTTGTATAGTAACTTCTTAAATATAACTTCCAGGTTGTTTTCTTCATCCTTGCCTAATTTAAAGGAATCATAAATATCGTTTGCCTGATCGCCAGCCCCGTTCAACAAATTGGCTACCTTTTTTCTATCAGAGGCTTTGTCATAGTACGCATCAATAAATCTGACAAAGCAACGTTTGTAGCATTTCCAACTCACTGCCATATCACCTCCATACCCCATCGGTGCCATCATCGAGACACTGTTAAACTGGTCGGCTGTTCTTTCCGTGAATATGCCCCAATATTAAGCACATCCGCTTGCTGAGGTAACAAGTTTCACCGCTGTCACCATGTTTCATTTCCAGCTTTTATTGTAATAATCAGTGACTACACATGATACCAGTTTGCTACTGACTGCCTTGTTCAAGAACCGTTCGACCCTCCCACATCGACCCGACATCTCGATGCACATGATCGACTCACAGTATCGATACAATATATAACACCAAATATCTTTAGTTTTGCCCATCCTGATTCTCTAACATTACACTCAGGCAGCATGTGGCTTCCTGGTGCCTCTGTTCTTCATAAGTCTGAATTTTTTTTACTGAGAAGTTGTCTTCAATTTTCTTTTCCATCCTTTGGCTTACGATTCGCAGGACTATTTTTTGATGCATATGATATCAGACTCAAGGTACTCCTCACATTACCCCGTTATATCTTCTTTGATATCAAAATCACTACAATCCACTGAAAGTTCTCTGGTAGTCTGTCTGGTCATCTTCAGAAGAAGGGCGTTGTCCACCTGCCAAGGAATGGGTAACTGGGAAGAAGGGGAAGAGTTAGGAGAAGAGTAACCTTGGGAATATACTCAAGATATCCTCGGAGCAATATAGTATAACACCCTACAAAAATTTTGAGGGACGGTTTTCTTATTTTAACAGGGTAGTTGCTTTTTCAACCTGAATGCCCTTATTACCTGAGTTAATCTTTGCTTGATGTCTGTCATACTTTTTCCATTCATTTTATTCAGCTTAAAAGGTGTGTGAAGGATTCAATCTCCTCAAGCACTTCTCCTAGTTGTGGAATAACTGTCTCCAGCTTCTCTCTTCCACATATGTACAAGGGTTTACTTTTTCTTCCTGCTTCATGGTGGGTCCTCCTTGTACTTTATCTTCTGTGTTCAAGGATGCTTGCTGGTTTGCTAGCTTTTACACCACAACTGCGATGTCCTCAGACAGCCGAAACTCTGTTTTCATCTCCATCCACCTGAAATCCTTTTATTCCCATTTCTTGAGCTTAGAGGACCTATAGAGTTGGACTTGCCATGTATAGCCTCTTTGAATGTCTTTATCTCACAGTTTTTTTTGTAAATAATCAGCTAATTCTGTGGCAAGGTTGGTTATATTTTGCAGGCTTTGGAACCCCTGCTGGCTCATGTGTTCCTTTTATTCCTTATGATTATTCTTGTCTCTCTGTCTGATTTTCTTGTTATTTGCTATCCTCCATCCTGAATGTGATGTTCTTATCATGCCCCTGAAAATCTCTTCCTCTATTTTATTAACAATCTTAACCCTCTCCTTCCTAACCCGCCCGAAACTGGCCGTAAACAATTCCCCGTCACGCACAAAATATAAATACCCTATTGCCCCACCAGTACACCTATTTTTTTCCGCAATGAGGAACTTACAGATGTTACTTCGTTTAACTTAAAATAACTTGAAATATAATGAAGTCTTTTATTTTAAAAATTGAATGTTTTAATAAAATAATAATTTTTTAAAACAAAGTTGTCTTACCTTATATTGCATTTAATTCCCTACTTCCAATCCATTTTCTTGGTGATGTTGAAGGTAACATCCTAATTTGCACAGAGGTAAATCGCAGCCTATGCACTTCCATGACGTTCCTGTGCTCCGTCCAGCAGGAGTTCTTCTTTTCTTTGAGCTGCAGTTGGCACACACTTTTTTTTCTCCCCTTGATCTTTGTAAGAGTGCTGCTGTATTGGTGAAAATGTGCCCACCGGAAGGATTCTTTTACGCCCTATTACTTTGCGGAGGAGAATTTTCCTATCATCTGCCTATAAAGTGCTAAACAAAAATTCTTCTTTGTTACTCCATGCCTACTATTTGAGTGTGAATTGATTTCTTTATACAGTATAAAACTGTTCACTATAGCCATGTTCACCACAATGGCAAATAAATATTTCCACCACTTTTTCGTTTTCCTACCTAAGTCATAGTAGCACCTTCTCTGATCAGCTCTGTCAACACCATCCATGTATTTGGTGTAAAATGCAATTGACTGTGGACAGGAAACCATAGTTTGTTTGTTCCCTGTTCCTGTTTTTCGTGGTACATAGACTTTATTCTTGGGATGGCGAATGGTTTGAAGGACACAAATATCCCGATTATCATGCCCAACCATAGCAGTAACTTTTCCGCTCTGTAAATTTTGACTCTCTACTCTTTGGAGTTTTTTTGGATATTTTAATTCTGCAGGCCATTCCTTACGAGATGGTCTTGTAGTAGCGCATGCATATGTGTTATTCGTAAGAGTGTCACACTTGAAAAAAAGCTATCAAAATACACGTGATGAGTTTTTCCTAAGTAGTTTTTCATTAAATTCATTACAACTTGTGTCCCAAGATACATTTCATGATTTATTGTTTCCTTTTTACCTAAGTATACATTTCCCTGAAGGACATAACCATGGGAGCTTGCTGAAACCCAAACTTTAAATCCCCACTTCGTTGGCTTTCTTTGGATTTATTGTTTTATGCAGTGACGTCTTTTGAAAGCAACCATTGCTTCGTCAACACTTAACTCCTGACCTGGTTTATACTTAAGATGGAAAGTTTCCATTACCTCAAGAACCGGCCTAATTTTTTTCCAATACTCCAAAACCCTCCTCTCCCTGCTTTTTTTCCTGAGTTATATCACTTATGTGGAAATATTTTGAAATTTAAATAAAAATAAATCGAATATTCCCATCTATACAAGCTGTCCAATGTATGCTTGCTTTCTTTTCGTTTTCCTACCTAAGTCGTAGTAGCACCTTCTCTGATCAGCTTTGTCAACACCACCCATGTACTATGCAATTGACTGTGGACTGGAGACCATAGTTTGTTTGTTCCCTGTTTGCGTACGATGAAATGGTAGCATTTCATCGTACGTAACATCTACCCAACCTTTCCTGTGGAACGTTGGAAATCTTCTGCGTTATTGTTTGTATTCTTGACAATACCACAAAAAAAATCTTCCCAGCCTAGCATATATTTTAGAAAGAAAAATTCATTGCCACCTATCGCTAAATCATGTTCAGGCCCTCTGTCTTCTTTGAACTCAGGTGGTTCTTTAAAAATCAGGGTGTCTCTCCATGAGTCTCGCATCAGAATATCACCTTGATAATCACTCATACTTGGGGTTCCTTCATCCTCCAGTTCCACTTCACTTGAATTGTCACCATCACTGTATCCTTTTTCTCCATTTAAAAGCTAGAACTATCTGAATCACTCGAAAAATCACTTCTGTTCACTTCTTCTGCGATAGTATTCTCACTCAAAGAAGCCATGGTCAGAAATGAGGATCATTGGGGAGATGGTTTTCTTTTCATTTAAGCTGTGACCACTCACAAAGTGACCACTCACAAAGTAATAGATAGTGACCACTCACAAAGTAATAGATAGTGACCACTTTCAAAGAAAAATCTCCATTAGATTTGACAGTCATTTTGAACAACACAGGAAGGGCCTTGGGTTTTCAAAGTTAATTTGCACCCCAAGAACGAGAACTCTATCTAGACATGAGAACTTATTGCTTATCACCTCATTTCAAAAAAGACCCAACTAAAAAGTCCTTCGAAATGATTCTAGAATCTGCTCTCATCACTTACCTGTTGATATACCAAGCTGGAACAAAGCACCTTATTGTCTTGGGCTTTTAACTTATGGTGACAGATATTACGACGTTCTGCTTTATCTTAATGAAATGCGAGAAAAGAAGGATGCCTGTGTTAGCAAAGATAAACACTCTCAAGATGAAACAGATGCCTATGAAGCTCAAAAGACTGCCCCAAATATAGCAGGGCAGGTCGGCCGGGTTAAGAAGGAGCGACGTAAATGGTAGCGGCCGGTTAATGAAGGAGCGGAGAACGAGGCATTTAAACTTCAGTAGGGAGAGGGTTAAACCTGATGTGATTTTCTTGTACTGATGAAGAGCATCAATCTTTTTCCTTAACAAGTGAACTGACTAATTTCTTCAGAAATCAGTGAGTTTAGGCTACAAAACATTAATTTTCACCCAAAAATTTTGACTTAAGTCTGCCAACTACATCTGATTGAACCAGCACTGGTTATTGTTCTTTTCTCATCAAATCTCTCAGGAAATTTGTTATTTTTCAACTTTCCCAAAATTCAGCAGTCATTCTCCTATTTATATCCTTAGAAAATACAGAGATTTATAAAAATGCCATATAATGTGCTATTCCACACTTTCCTCTTAATGTATATTCAACATCTGGTTTCCGTGAAAAATGTTCATCTCAAGTCTATACATACTGTTAACCTTAAAGCCTCCTCTTCTGTGCCTATCCTTTGTCATTTAATGTGGTGACCTGATGGTTGTTAAAGCTGGCATGAAACATCTGATCATTCAGAGCTCTTATTAACACAGGTGATATGGAAGGTATGATGCATTTAGAACAACAGTCGCTATAACAGTGGTACCTCTAAATTATCCTTTAGTTGCATCTTGAGTGTCCCGGATCCATTGACTTTTTCTGATACTCCATTTGAAACTTCAGCCTCATCTATGGCCTCAATAAAATTGCCAAACCATTTTACTCAGGGATACACATGATTGGTGGAACCTGAATGAAGACACCATCACTCCCTTTAACCTCCACTTATCACATGTGGCATTATATAATTCTTTAATAGCACCATATTTATTTCCTTTCCTTTTCTCTTCTGCTTTTGGACATTTCTTATCTCTACACACATTTCTACGTAAATTCTCACTTCTTGGTTTATAGTTGTTTTTAGCTATGCAGCATCATCCTTGGCAGTTGTTTCAAGTATTGTCCCTTCTTTGTTGACTTTTAAGATAATTTATCCTATTCTGATCATGTTTTAATATATCCCTAAAGTGCTGTTGTCCCTAATACATGCTAGGATAATGATTTTTGGTCTCTGCCAACTGCTATAACTTCAATTGAACATACTACCACTGCAAATTGTTCAATATTTCACAGTCCATATTCAGAAAGGTCTGCTCTGTCTAATGGGACTAGCCATGTCTGGATTTTAACATGCCAATTCTCCTTCTCCTTGGAGAAGAAAAATCACCCCAGGGTGTGTCTGGCCAGGGAGGAGAAATATAAGCATTACATAATCTAGAAATGGATAATACCAAAGGACTGAACAGTCTGTTACTCTATCCAATCCTCTTTTTCTCTTGAAGATCACATCCTTACTGCTTTTACACTTAAATCCTCTTTCTTCCCAAAGCTTCTGACAAAGCCCTCAATGTCATCCAGAAGCAAGATTCATAAATTGCAAAAGGAAAAAGGATTAACATTGCATATCTTTTATTATTGTGGCTCACTCTCATGGTTAAAGAAAAAATTTTGCCAAAATGGAGATATCTATGAGAATTAGCCTGGTATGTCGGATTTCATACCTGGTGTGCAAGGTCAACTATTCCCGCTAATCTTTTGCAGTCACAGTATTTTGATATCATCTAAATTAACCTCTCACGTGATGAATGGGAAGGATGGAGCCTTCTGAACTATCTGCCGTTAAACTGTAGTTTAGTTCCTTGTCACTGCTACTTGGATCTATTGCTTCCCAGCATTGGTTTTATATTGGAGATTCCTTGGCTGTAACTGAATGGCAAAGATAGACATTGTTTATACTTGGGTTTGCAGGTGCACTGACCGACATTACGTACATAGGTTCAGGACAATTGGGAAGTAAATATGCGCATGGTAGGAACACGTTCGTTCTCTCGAACCTTCTAGAACGGCTTCCTTTATTTTGAATACCACCTTAACAGATTTACATTGTAGTACCAACATAACCAATGACACATCTCCCTCCGAAATCTTTCACACCTTTAGATTTCTTTTTTAACATTACAATATCATTACAGGATGAACAATTATAAATTGATTCTTTGCACTGGTTTAACCGTTCTTCCACTCCTAGTAAGTACAATATTCTTATTAGTTGCTCCACTCTCATGAGCCATACAATTAACATTTTCATGCATTTTTCCACTAACATTAGGTACATTGACATGTTTAGGAATAATAAGATTCTCCTTTACAGTATCATACACAATATGGTTTAAGTTAGAAATATCTTCATACAATGGAAATAAACATCTCTCATCACTTGAGGTTTTTGACTTTTTAAATTGAGAACTAATATTTCTAACCACTGATCCAGTTTTCTCTACTTTAATCTAATAGGATTTTGGTTCATCTGCCTTATTTGTGATAGTTGCTTTTTCCCAACAATTGTCTTTTGCACTTCTAACCACTACCTTCTCTCCCTTAAATTATTCCTCTTCCTTCCTATGAGCTTTCTTGTTATACCATCCCTCCATCTTACTTTGTCTCGCGCACAGTTTCTCATACACATCCACTTGTATTTCCGGTTCTAACTGGTATAGTGATATTGGCAACCTAGATCTCATAATGTGACTATTTAGTATTTGAGAGGGTGAGGCTCCTAAGCTAATGATTGGACTGTTATTATACTCCATTAGAGCTTCATGAAAATTAGAACCATCTTCAAAACACTTTTTTGACAACTTTTTGCCAACACTTACTCCTTTCTCAGCTCTACCATTACTTTGATGATAATGAGGGGTACATGTTCTAAGAGTTATATCTCTTTCCTGGAAATAACTTTGACACAATTGTGACGTGAAAGGCATATTGTCAGCTATAACTGTCTTTGGAAAACCTGTCCATTTGAATATTTGTTGCATAGCATTGATTACTGACTGTGCTGACTTATCTGGGATAATAGATATACTTCTAACCATTGTGAAAAATAATCTACAATGACTAAAAAAGTCTTGTTCCCAAATTGAAATAAATCTGCTCCTACCTTTTCAAATCTAAATTTAGGCACAGAGTGAGGGGTCAATTTCTCTTTGGTTTTAAATGGCCTAAACTTTCCACAGGGTCTGCATTTCTGAATATACTCAGAAATCTGACTTGGCATGCCAGGCCACCAAAATAATTGATTTGCTTTTGCAATACACTTGTTTACCCCTGTATGTCCCTTGTGTACAATATCCAATACATATTGTCTCATTGATTTAGGAACAACGATTTTATCACCTAGATAAAGCATTCCTGCTTCAACAAATACATCACATTGTTTGTTATAATAAGGTTTACACTCATCACCAACCTTCTCATATTTGGGCCAACCCTCCTGGCAATATTTAGAGATCAACATTAACATTGGATCTTTGGACATAGCTCGTTTAATAGAACATTGATGCTCATCTGACATTGGAAGGTGTTTGCTAATAGAATGAACCATTTCACACATTTCAGGGTCAATTTCAGGTTTGTCATGAGTAGCTCGTGATAACATATCTGCAAAGTGCAAATATTTACCAGGTACATAGGTTAATTCATGATCATAATTCAGTAACTTCAGACTAAATCTTCGTAACCTTACTGAACCGATCTTTCAAATTTGTTTTTTCATCACGGATAACAAAGGTTTATGATCTGTTTGAACCGTAACATGTAGACCATAAATGAATTCATGGAATTTCTTTGCTCCATAACATATACTAAGTAATTCCTTTTCACATTGACTGTAATTCACTTCACAATCACTCCTTGTTCTCGAAACACATGCTACTAATTTATTCTCATTTCTACATTAAATAAAAAGACAACATCCTAGTCCATCCTTAGATGCATCACATTGCATAATTATTGGCTTACTTGGATCAAAGGGAACTAAGGATGATGTTTGTGAAACTTTATCTTTAAGCTTGTCAAGGACCTTATTATTAGGCAACCATTTAAATTCAACATTTTCCTTCAATAAATAAAATAATGGTTTCATGACCTGATTCATATCTGGTACATACCGTCTTACATAATTAAATGAGCCTAAAAGTCGTTGCAATTCTTTTTTATTTTTTGGACTCTTAATTGACTTTAGAGCTTCGACTCTTTAAGGATCAATTTGCATTCCTTGTTCAGAAATTATTTGTCCCATAAATTTGACCTTAGATTTCTTAAATTGCATTTTGTCTCCATTAAATTTGGCATTAACCGATTTGGCAGTATTGATCACATTTTGTAAGGCTTGGTCATGTTCCTCTTCAGACCTTCCCATGACAAGTAAATCATCTCTACACACAATGACATTAGGTATGCTACCAAAATATTTTAACACTTTCTCATCAAATATATCACCTGAGTTACTTAACCCATAAGGTAACACTTTATACCGATAAACACCAAATGGTGTAGCAAAACAACATAACCAAGATGATTCATCAGCTAATAGTAAATGATGAAAACCTTCTGTCAGATCAAGGGTTGTAAAAACTTTTTTCCCTCTACATTTCAAGGCAACATCCTCCAATTTGTATGGAATCATAGGTTTTCTAACAATAATTTTATTTAGATCTGACGGATCCAAACATAGTCTCAACTTCTTGTTTGTTTTCTCAATCAAGACAATTCTATTAACACATGCATTATTACTCATGGTCTCAACTTTATATATAGCACCTCTTTTTTCTAATCTATCCAATTCACACTTAAACTGATCCATGAGGGCATGTGGGACTCTGGAAGGAGGATACAATATTTCTCCTACCTTGTCTCTGATACTTAGTGAACACTTGTCCGGAAATTGCCCATGACCTTGGAAGATTTCTTTATTCTCTGAAATAAATTTACTTTCAGCATTAACGTTTAACATATCTGGCACTATTGCTTCCTTAGCTTTAATCTGGTGCACCTTTCCGTTAGTTTGAGTAACCCTTTGAACAAGGTTTAACGCACAACAACCTGGTAAACCCAATAAAACTTTACATTTCCACTCAGCAATCATAAAATCAAGACATGACTGATTTTTAGGTGAATTGCAATATAAATTTACAACACCCAAAGGTTTTTTCTTACTACCATCAGAACCTTCTAACTGGACATTTGTTTTACGTAGGTGTACTGGTTTGTCAAGTTTCTCAAAAGGCATTATATTTACTTACGATCCTGGGTTTAGCTTCATCTTAACTTTCTTACCTTCCACATTTAGAATAGCAAACCACTCAGTAACATTTTGAGTAATATTTTCAACACTTTTCACACTTTGATTACCCTTTGTCACATTATAAACAACATTTACATTTTCAGAAAGTAATAGAGACGAATCAGACTCATTCTCATCGTCTTTTCTTACACTTTTCACAGCTTTTACCTTACACGAGACGGAAAAATGATTTTTCAACCCACACTTTTGACATGTCTTCGTGTGCTGGACATTGACGAATACCATGCTCTGTTTGACATCTTGTACATTTAAATATTTTCTTCTGAAACACTTCACCTTGGGGTTTTGACTTGCTTTGCCTGTCTCTGGATTTTACAGCATCCACTACTGTACCTGCTGTGTCACCTATTTCTTCCATCTTGTTTGCCTGTTGTCTGCTCTGTTCCATCGCTCGACAATAAGTTTCTGCCTTCCTCAATGTTAAGTTATCTACTCTTAACAGACCTTCACGGATAACTTTATCCCAAATATCATGCACTATTTTATCCCTCAAAATTTTCTCCTCAACGGTTTCTTCATCCGTTGTATCGTTATAATTGCAAGATTTAATTAACTTCCTGCATGCTGTCACAAACTGGCCAAACGTCTCACCGTCATTTTGCTTCCGATCCATAAACAAGTATCGTTCGTAACACTCATTCGTTCGGGGCTTCACATATTCCCCAAGTCTTTTGGTCACAGTTTCATAAGATTTGCGTTCTTCACTGGTCATTGGGATCATTGACAGAACACTGCAGGCTTCCTCCCCCATAATATTTCACAATAGTGATATTTTGATTTTATCATTCGATTCATCATGTCCTATGGCAATCAAGTAATCTTCAAATGCATCCAACAATGCAGGAAATTTAATAGCAGCATTGGTAACCCGGAGATCGAGATCTGGTGGAAGTTTCACCGACGATGCCAACAATGCATCTATGATGATATCTTTGACTGTTACACCATTTACTATTACTTATTTATTCCTCCCAACTTGTCTAATGAATGCGCCATGTTTAAACTTGGGTTTGGAGGTGCACTGACCGACATTACGTACATAGGTTCAGGACAATTGGGAAGTAAAAATGCACATGGTACGAACACGTCCATTCTCTCGAATCTTCTAGAACTGCTTCCTTTATTTTGCATACCACCTTAACAGATTTACATTGTAGTACCAACATAACCAGTGACACAGCCATGTTCTGCTAAGTTCAAACTGAAGTTGGCACATCTAAATACAGCTATTTCCTCTTGAATAACACTGTTTTCGTAGGATGTTAAATTCCAACATAGGGTCTCTGATCAATCTCGCATTTTAATAGTTAGCTGCTCTTGCATTCATATGACTAGAGTGTCTTATTAATTAACATTGACTGTGTTACAGCTATTTATTTCCTTTTGTCTCACTTTTCCATTTTAATTGTCTTTTAAGGTTGGGATGACTTTGTTTTTCTAATGATCTAGTCAGTGGTGTAGCTACAGTTTGAGCCCCTTGAGGCAGTCCTCGATCACTACCAAAATTTATGAACATGTTAACTCATTTCAATATAAAATTAAAATGACAAGTAGTGAAAAATTGTCAACATTGGTCAGCCATGCAGAGATTACGTAGATTGTCAAGATTGTATTTCCTTTGCTGACCTCAGTTAACTACTGATTATTTATGATGGTTCATGGTAAATTGTTATTATAGGTAACTGATTTGGATAAGCTTTTATGTTTTATTAACATTTCAGTACCAATTTTTTAATAGAACTTTGAAAAATGATGCCAATTTCACAAGGGACTTCATTTTAAAATTGAATATATTTTCAGAGAGGAATATGTGAAATTTTTATTTCAATGCACAAGAATCATCATTCTTTTAAATTTACCAATTAAAGTTTTGTTTTTGATCACTAAGAAAAGCCAAAAATTAATACCACCCAGGCCAGACTTATATTAGACATGCCTCTGGGTAAAACTCCCTTCACTCACATTATTTTTATATTGATTTATTTTCAGATGCTCAATACTAGAGAGGACCTCACTTTAATCAGGAGATATTCCTGTCAGGATCATTGCTGGGATGAGTGCCTAGATACCTACCACATCACTCCTGCAAGCTGCCTCTCCATGCTGTCATAAAGTGGCGGGATTCAAGCAATCTGCAGATGCACAGACCAGAAACCAAATTGTGGACCATCCAGCATGAATCTTCTGAAATTTCTTGTACAATGTCAACTCTACTCCATCATGTATGGCAGCTACTGGGTGTTCAGTGTGATGTTGAGTATAAGTCTCTCATAGCAGTGAGGAAAGGGATAACCCTATTTCTCTTTTCTCACTGCTATGAGAAACTTGTACTCCACATCACACTGAACACCCAGTAGCTGCCATATATGATGGAGTTCAATTTTTTAAAACTTGTATCAATTAAGTACAAAAAATAAAATTTTAATAAGACCCTACCCAAATTTTAATTACCAAAGTTTCAACGCTGAACAGAAAACCCTAAATATCGAGTTGGACTTATAATAGTATTTTCAGCAAATTTTGGCCCAGATTTCGAAAATTTTTGAAAAATTTTATCCAAAAATGCTAGTATTTTTGAAATTTAATTCAGTTTTTTCTAATAATTTGAAATTTTATTCATTATTATTTTATTTTTACGAAATTGTTTTGTATCAATTTACTGGACTGAGCAAGTTGAAAAATTATTCTAAGTCCAAAGTGTAAACATCTAAAATCATTCTAAGTCCAAAACGTAAACAGTAAATAGAGGTAAAGGAAATAGCTAATGGATAAACCTTGAACACAGAAATGCAACTGTTTGAGATCATCAAGTTTATTTGTGGAAAAATGTCTGGTTACAATCATTACAGTAGCAAAATATTTCCCAAAAGCATTGACAAAAATCAAGTTGCACAAATTTTATTAGTTAGAATTACAAACTGGTGAGTATAATGAACAAGAAAAGTGGCAAACATTTCTGGAAGACAAAAATTCAAAAGCATTGGCAAAAATCAATTTGAACAAATTTTACTAGATTAAATTACAAATTGATGACTATACAGCACATGACAATGAGGCAAATATTTCTGGAAGTCAAAATTTCACTATCTGAAACATTTTTCAATAAGTAATTACAATGTTAGCTGTTCACATAGAGCTTTGATGATATTGCAGCATAGATGGAGATTCAGGCTTTGATGATAATGTATACACATTGTTAGCAGACTCTGCACCTGAAAAATAGAAAATTATTATTAGAGCAAAAAACTATTGTGATCCAGATTTCATGGCTTTAATTTATTTTAATGTTAATTTTCATCAAGCACCTGAAATTTAACTTAATTGTATCTTGATAAACGAAGATACTCCTAGACATGAATTCATGGAAAGAGTGTTTTAATGACAAATATTCCTTTGCACCAGTTTGAAAAATTAACAGTTCCACCCTTAATAAAAACTCATTGAAATGGCTCACTAAAAATATGTATTTCACAAATGAGAATACAGAGACATTCTGGCTTCCAATTGATTCCCAATAAATTGTGGCTGGGTGTAGCAATGTCAAAGTCAATGACAGATTAGTATGCAACTTTGAACCATTCAGGGAATGCAACCTGCACCTTTGCTTAGTTTTTGGCAGACTAATCACCTCTGAAGTTAGTGTTTACTGAATTATAGCATGAAAAATGTTAATTTGGAGACAAAGCAACCAAAGGCCTGCAGTAAGTAATCCTTTACATATGTGAGAAGATATCATGGCATTTGGCTTCAGACCTACTCATCTAGAAGTTCTTAATTTTAAATCTAGCATTAAAGTCATCTGACATTTATGGATTGATTTTGGCACCTATGTTTTCCAATCAACTCAAAAAATGTGGAATCAAAATTTAATTAATCTTAAAAAACATTGGTAACATCCTATTAAAATCTTAACTTTTACATTTGTGGTTTGACAAAAAAAATGCTATGGGTATTTAACCCTCTTAGTGCTGACTCATGCCAGCAGTTCCAGCAAGAAATGCAGAGGGTAACTTAATGAAATGTATCACTCTAGGAAAATAAATATTATAAAGTTGCTTAAAATATCCATACACAGTTTTTCTTATTGTGTAAACATTGAATTAGGTAATAAACAAAAAAGACTTACATCATACAAAAAATAATTATAATTGTATTTGTGTACTTAAATTAAACAATTTTTTGCCTATGAGCAGATATATCAGCTCGCCGCACTAAGAGGGTTAAGAGCTACTTTGGACTGTCAAGACATTTCTGGTTATCCATGGGAGCCTACTACACCAACTTCAACTGTTATGCATGTATTATTTTGAAGCAAGGCTTAGTTCAGAGGCTAATGTCTCTAGGCAATGATATCTTATCAAAAGGATGTAGGACCAAGGTGTTATGCAGACCAAGAAAGTCAACAAGAACAATTCAAATTGATGGAATTAATGTTAACAAAATTTATTTCACTTCAATTAACATCAAAATATTTAATGGACTAAAAAAAATACACATGTGCATATGTTGGAACTCTGCACTAAATCTCATTGCACTATTGGGAGGATATTCCATTATTCAGAGCAATTTTAATAATGTGGCGCATGCATGCCTTGCCCAGCATAATACCCAGCAAGAGCAAATCATCAAACTGCTATGGAGTCATCAATTCCAGTAACTGAATTAAAGTATTGCAGTTTTCTTCAAATTTATTAAAATTTGAATAGGCTAAAGAATAAAGACTTGAAAGAGCCTCTGTATTCCTTCTTATCCTCAAGAGAAAAATTGAAGTCTTCTTGCCCATTAGCCCATTTAAATACAGCTTTATGTAAATGTACGGTCTAGCATGTGGGCTTTTCATGAGCTATTTGCATAAAAACAACAACTATATAAGAAGACAACATTCAGTCTTGATACAATGTCAAACAATTTTGAAAGGAGTTCATTCACGCAAATTATTGAAATTTTTAGCTCATTCCCAAAGAAACAAAATGAGAATTAATAACCCAAAAGGTAATATACAGGGGGTCCCATAAATGTTGCGCCACAGTGACATGAGCTAGGGCAGCTTAAGAGGAACCAAACCAGCCTAATATGACCTCAGTAAAAGTTGCACGGTTTTCGAGATGTTGCCAAATTAAAGCTTTTTCAAAAATTTCACTTTTTTAACATTTCTAGTCTCAGAATTCAATCGGATAATTTAACATTCTCATTAGGGCCGCTCTTTTAATCTTTCAACTGTGACTCATGTGCCGACTTCTACCTGGAACAGAGGCCTGAGAGGGAGGGGAGTCATGGGGTCCGAACAATTAAAAGAAACTCGAAAGCTGCTATACCTGCCTAACTTTATCGGCTTTCAAAAAATGCGATAGATAGAGTACTTTGTTCATTTGTGGCAGTAGCCCCATCAGAGAGCCAAATTGAGAGCTATTCAAGTGAATTCTGGGACTAGAAATGTAAAAAAAAGCGAAATTTTTGAAAAAGCTTTAATTTGGCAATATCTCAAAAACCGTGCAAAGTTTACTGAGGTCATATTAGGCTGGTTCGGTTCCTCTTAGGCTGCCCTAGCTCCAGTGTCACTGTGGCATGACATTTATGGGACACCCTGTATATTATTTTAAGTTAACCCTGAAATGGATTTCTTGTTTAAAATTATTCCTTAACTCCAAATTGGGCATAGAAAAGATACAAGCTAACCATATCATAACAGTCAGAACACCAAGAAGAGGCTTCATAGCTTTATATACAAAAGGGTTCCACACCACCCAAACCCCACAGAGAACCTGTAAGAGCAATTTTATTGCACCAAGTATTGCCATGTGTTACCTTCACTGAAGGAAAAAGCAAGGACTGCCTCATTGGAATAGTGTTGGTGTAAAAATACGAAAAGTTAAAATGAATATGCATAGTTCTTATTAATTTTATTGAATTCTTCAAAATTTACATGTAAAAAAATTTCACTCAAAAGACAGCATTATTTTGAAGTCTCCCTGAAAAAGGAATACCACACCTAGAAATTTACATCGTAGAGCAAATTAACAAAATATGAAATTAAATTAAGTTTTTAACCTCACTATTATCATTAAGCAATTTTTAACTTAAAAAAATTTAAGCAGCCAGTTTAACTTGTCATTTCAAGTTCTAAGGAACTAGAAATTTTTAAACCTAATATAAAGATTATGCATAGATATGACAAGCATTATAGGTAGAGACATGATATTACACATTGTGGGTTTCGGTTCCTATGAGAATTTTTCTCCCTCTGAATCTTTCTGCAATGATATATCAAGATGCAAATAATAATGAAACTACACAAATCTAATACAGGGACACCAACTTGTGGACAATATTCGAATCCTGAACTCAGTTGTACAGAATTCTCTAGATAGACCCTTACAATTCAGACACTCCCACAAAGGTCACAGCCACTGCCTATGGATTCACACACCCTTTGAAAGCATGTTCCTTGGATGGAAATCTTTTAGGTGAGCAATATCAGATACTTGGTCTCAAAGTAAATTTTTTTGATGATATTAAGGAAATTGTTAGCCTTTAAGAATGGGAAGCCTAGGTAGAAGATAAAGTATGATGATCAGTGACAAGTTATAGGATTGTCAGAATTCTTGATCCTGCAATGCACAATGTTATCTTGGCATGATGGTGTATTGTCCATCAACAAGGGAGCAGAAGGGACACTGTTTTCCTCTCAAAGTAAGTTTTTCCCGAACTAGTCTAACAAACAATAGTACACAACACTACAGAGGTAATTTGCCTTGTAAATTCCATGGTGCCATTTGAGTATTGAAAAAACATCGAGGATACTTTGTGTTCTAGATCCTATTTGAACATGCCCAAGTATACAGACCTTACACTCCAGAAGTTGGTGTGAAGGAAGTGGTTCCTAACAATAATTTTACTCTTTTCAAGCAGTTTGAGGTGAAAAATTTGCTTGTATCAGGCTTCATAACACAGCAAAGCCCTGGAAATTGCTACAGAACTTATAATTGAAGATTTCAAGGCCTCAAACAGGTGACTCCAAAAATTTAGAGAACATCATCATGCTGAAAGCAGTGGGGGAGTCAGCTGTAGCAGTTCAAGATGATGTTACTGCCAGGGCAGAGAGATTTCCAGAATCGCTGGAAAATTTCAAACCCAAAGATAATAACAGGCACAGCTGTGCTCAAGCAGGACTGGAGCTTCTTTGGCAATTAGCAATAGGAAAAGCAGAAAATACTAAATATTACAAATATGAATACTAAATAATGATGTCGAAAATATAACGATAATGTATCCTTAGAGGTTACTACCCATACATCCATAGGTGTTTTGCCAGGAAGCCTGCATTTAGTTTTGGGTCACTGGGGGTCTTATTCACTCTGGGTGAGACGATCCAAAAACATTTTCCAAAGAAGCAGAAATGAACAATGACCATCTTGCTTGGTTCCCTGCACACTACCGTGGGTCACTTCTGTTTGACAAGCATGATTGATAAGAAAATTTCTTTTCCTGTGACTTCTACATACATAATTTCGTTTACTGCAACAAAACATTTTTCTGGATTACGAAAAACTAGTATTAAGTGGACTAATAATCAGCACTAAGATGACAAAACGTGATAGTGGGAGATAAAAAACCAGACCTAATCTTGGAAACAAAAGCCATAAATAATTACTCTTTCACATACCTAAGTGTGATACTTTCTCAAGATGCAAAATATGAATACGATACTGCATAAAGGACAATAAGGAAATAGGATAATTTTCTTGATGGGTTATGGTTGCTTGGAATGTTGGAGAACAAATCCTTTGTAACTCTTCTGAAAAGGGTAAGCGCAACAAACCTACAATAAACTGGAAAGAGGAAGTCAAGGAATCCATGGAAGTGTTACAGTTGCATCCAAGTGATTGAAAATAATTATTTAAATAAAAAAAATTTAACGTGTGTTTAAAACTGAAAATTAGATCAAACTGGACTAAAAAACTAAATCATTTCTCCTGGCCCCAAACAGATTTCTTACTCCATTCAGACCGCCCCAAAAATTTGTTATTGTGGATTTTAATAGCTATGAAGAGACTTGTAAGATTTAAAACAAAGAACTTGGGGCTCATCCAATAGATAATTGATGCATGAATCTTTAATCTAAGTAACTAACAATTTTTTTGTACTGCAAGTGATATGAACTGTTGTGCAAGTTTTCTCTACAACAGCTAATCCCTACACTCCTTACTATTATCATAGAGTACTCTGTGCTATTATCTATTGAACAATTCACACTAATTTGTCTTGCATAGGGCAGCGGCAAGGGAAGTGAAAATACTCATCCTCATGATGAGACAGATTCGGAACTTAAATTCTTAAATAGAAAACTGCTAATGTTTAGAATATAAAGAAAAGAACAGTTTATTCTATACAAGAACTGGAAGAGTGACGTGACAAAGCCTTGAAAAAATGGCATGCTAGTTAAGAATGAGAGAAATTTAAAAGCAATGCTGCCCCACAACTGTCTTTCCTTCAAAGGGCTCACAGAATAAGCACAAAGTAATGTCAAATGCATGTAATTCAGAAGCCCTCGCCAATAGAGCCAAAGGTAACATGGTGATTGGATTAAAAGATTGATTTACTGTACCTTTAATAGACTATTATATTTATTCACTGTTTTATTTTAATTTGACAAGTTAGCAACTTAAATATTGCTATGTTGTTGCAGTTGATGGCATGTGAGCTACAATTTTGTTCCGAATTTAAACATTAAATCTGTGTCTTAGTGAGAAGACATCGCATCTTATAAAATCATGTGCACAACTGACCCCATCTAATGGAAAACACACATGATTCCCCACTATTTGAGGGAACACTGTAATCCTGTTTTCAACAAAAATGCTCGAATTTCTGAGAATTATTTTTCCATTGAGGTTCGTTATAAGTAAATTTTTAGTCCAACCAACTGCTATTTTCTGAGAATGCAGTCACCTTATGGAGTTTTTGGAAAAATACATCCGAGTGTTTAGCAAACTGTAGGTAATTGAGCATGGTTGATAAGACATGATTTTATAAAAAACCAAGAGTGAAAATCTGTACAATCTGAAACCAGCCTATGAATGCACCTCTCCCAACAAGTTGCATCAACGGAACACAAAGGGGTGAATACTCATTAATATGTACTTCAGCACAGCATTTGAATAAATTAAATTGCTGTATGAAGGTAAACTACAATTTAGCCAAATTTCAAGTTGATCCACTGTTTGCAAAAAGGTATATTAAAGTCCAGCCCACATTCACAATATCTTAATTAGGGCTTAACCTCCCTACACACCCCAGTGAACATTTTCTGAAATTCCCTAAATGAATACATAATAGGAATATTTAGCCATTTTTTACCTTAAAGAGAATAGTAAAATTTAAGCCTTAAGTTACATAACTATGATGTCCCAGACTTAAAACTAATTTTTTCACTAAATCATTGAAGTATTACCTAACTTAGTTTTGGAGTGGGCCCCTTGTCTTCAAAAGTAATTTGAAATTAAAAAGAGATGCCGACCCCCCCCCCTCCCCTGTATAACGTAAACTTAGAAAAAATGCCCAAGTCGCAGTGCAAAGTCGCTTTATCAGCGCATTGTTTCATTGAAGATTTTTGACTGGTCTGAAAGTTGACTGACCAGCTTTGCTAGTGTTCCTCTAGTGCTGCGGATCGTCCCTCTCGCTCACTCAACCTCGGTAACCATAACTAACTGGATCACATATACTCGAAAACTAAATCACTTTAAATGTTTAACTTTTCATTATAAGATCACTTTCAGGTATTACAACAGAACCACAACAAATTATCCATGCAAAACTACTTTTACATGAATAAAAAATTACTCCTAATATTTCTAGGCATTTAGAATCCTCCACCCACACTCCCTTCATGACTATCGCGAAATATAGAAAAGATTTTAAGTAAAATTAATACAGACAAGAAAATTCATGGTCTTAATTGGTGGCGGGAAACTAAAAGATGGCAAGGTCCAAGATACTATAGTTAGATATAATATTAGCGTGTGAAAAATTGTGTGTTCGGGATAGAAAATTTAGAAATTTCTTAGAATTTTGTGAAAACAAGCTTTTCAAAGCATGGAGCCAGTTCAGAAGGGTAAAAGTAGTCACACTATTTTTAAATTTACAATTACCTGAGTGAAGTACTCCCAATGGTAAAAGCTGCTATGGAACGCCATAAATGACGTACACATTGTGCATAAGAATGCTGTGACGAAAGAAAAAAATAAAAGACATCCAATAGAGCTACTAGTGCTAAGTATATAAGATGTACATAACACGTGTGATGGCCAAATAAAAATGATCAAGATCCCCATTGAAATGGCAAAATTTTCGACAGAAATGAAACAATGACATAGCCGATCTGAATAATTCACTTCACATACCCTAGAAACAACATCGCATATTACACAAAGCAAAATAGACGTATGACATGAAATTGGCAACGATATAAATTAACGTATGAACATTATTAAAGAAATTTGTTTAGTCCCTTATGCTGACCCAAGATCGGTAATTTCTTGTGGCATCTCCGAAAGGATAGAATGCTAGAGATTTAAATAATAATAGCGATAAATTTTATTAGACATTAAGCAATGTACATTCGCAATAGTCTTCACTAACTAATTTAACTAATTCGACTAAAAAACTTCCGAAGTCAAAAACGTAATTAAACAACTGCAATACCATCAAAAATTGAAAAAAAGTACTTATAGAAATTTTTAACTGCAATGTACTGAATAAATCTCACGTTTAACACGTCCAGCATAACTATTCGTAGAAATTGAGCATATTTGAGCGTCAGCCATGCAAACCTTGTAACTATCCGAAATTTTCGAAACCTTAACGCATAAAGTTACTCGCAATGGTTTGGGAAGAGTAAAAATTAGTAGACAAATCCTAGTCAAGTCGTAGTTTGAGAGACCGACTAATATAATTTCTCCCATTGTAATCTCCATTACGGCGTAGGGATGGGGCAAATGCAGACGAGTGATGACAAAGATATCTCCACCTCGTTTTCATAATAATAGGTAAATAACTCACTTTGGCTGCTGATCACATTTCTAGGGCGAAGATTCAGAGTGGTGTTTCGTTCTCAGTCAGCTCCGAAGAAGAGGAAGTCTCCATGCATTGCAGTCAACCTGAGGCACAGCCAGGCAAAGTTGTCGCTGAAAAGGAAATATGGGTAAAGTATGAATCGACAAGCAATGAATCAATCACAGTTTTAGTTTACAAAAACTTTTAGCCAGGATAGAACTAAAATAAATATTGAAGAAAAAGCGATAATTTACAAAAAGCTCGAAAGACACTTGAATTTGATTATTCCGGAAGGTGACTGGCAACAGCTCATTTGAGCCATGAAGGATAGGAGGGTGAGATGGTTTAAGATAGACTATTTAAGGAATGGAGGGGAAGTAAAGATACTTATTTGCCTAATCCTCAGGAGACGTACGTCCCATTAGAGAGTAGAATTGTCGCAGCGAACGGCGGCAGTAGCCTGCGCGGTACGAGATGTTGATAAAGGAAAGTGTCGTGTGGAAGGGGTTAGTTAAAGGGAGGAGACTACACACGTAAGGAAACTGCCAACATAACTACAGCTCTTTGAAGAGACAACATTTCGCGGGAATTATCTTTTTGATCATAGTCAACAAACAAATCTGGATCAATACGCGGACAATGTTAGTATCTCATTGGAAAAGCCCATCTGAACAGTTGGATTAAGTAAAAATGTAAAGAACCATGCAGTGTCAATTTTTAGATGAATTCCCCAGAAAATCTTCTGCATACTTTCCACCCTGTTTCGCTACCACTGAACTACACTAGAATACCACAAGGCACATGGAGGAATCTATATTTCACAAAAAATCCACCGTCAGGGATGTAACTCGGGCATTGTGAAGGGAGCTGGTACTTAAGCCTCCGTAAGATCCTAATTTACCCTTGAAACATTATGAAATAACATAATTTAACTTCTAGAAAATAATTTGCTCAGTACGCACGGCGTGTTATTTGGTACTTACAAAATTTTACGGTCGAAAAATCTGCGAAGACCTTATGCAATTCACGATGACTGACGTCGCAGGCGCTGATCACCCCAAATAAATCGTGAATTCATCCCTCACCGCAGCGCCGGCCGTCTTGAAGTATCTTCAAGGAGTAGAGTGCGACGCTCTTACGAAGTCTTCCGCTGTGCATGAGATGAGAATGCCCCATGACTTCAGATCTCCACCGTGCCCGATGCTATCCGTTGAAAGTAGTATCAGCAGCAGTCTAGTAGTTTTCACACTTCAGTGCAGCCTTCTTTAACGTTGTGGATGATTACGTCGACGCTCAGCATCTGTGATCCTTAGCTGGTTAGGATTTCACTAGCTGCCTGCAGAACACTATAAACAAAAATCCAGAAAAAACTAAAAGAAGGATATTTCAAAATTTTATTTGTAAGATATCAATGCGCGATGATTAAAACCAAACCAGTCCACACAATTATAAGAATTGTAGGAATAAAGTAAGATTCAGAATATTTATTCCTTCTCGCAAAAAGTAGTTTTAATAATTCAACTCAGTAAATTTACGTAAGAATAAAATACCCCACGAAATGGTAAGAAATTTCACGATTGTATCTTTACGAGATTGAAAAACAGTAACATAAGTTACAGAAATGCTCTGTGTCGGCGTCCCAAGAGCCAAAACACGTCGAGAGACTGCCACCACGATCCTTAGCCCCGGTATTTATACCCTGCTTGCTTCTAGATTTTTCTCCGATGTTCCCGAGTGATGCAGGGCAAATGGGATTGCTGCGCCTAATATTTGACGCGCTGGAATTTTCTCGCACTCAATAGGGATCTGGCTTCTCCAGAAAAACATCCACCTCTGCAGGGATTTGAACCTGGGCAGCCCGAACCAGCCACATCAAAACCAAAAACCCTAGCAGAATTTTAGATCTCATTAGGTTATCGCGGTATCACGGGAAACTGCTTTTTAAGAGGAGATAACCTAAAGGCAAGTTGTTAAATATGGTCACTAAAATGATAAAATCTATTCAACGACTGACTCTTCAACATGAAAAGTGAAAATATTTCAGAGAGTATCGGAAAACAAGTAACCACGCACAACGGCCGGAGGATTTGGACGCGCACAATGATAATAGTTTCCGTGATAGAATGGCCAGCTCACTGAAATTCCTATCTCTACGTGGGACTGCTCAAGACAATATTTTCCCCCGGTAACTAATCGCGAACAAAGGAGGCAGTTAAATCGGGCTAGAAAAGAATACCAAACATGACACCGCGTACTATCGGCATTTCCAGGAAACTAGAACCCAGAGGGAAATCATGGACGTAACCAAGCATTCCGACAGCACCCGACCCCAGGGCAAGTATCTAAACCGGGCCAGTTAACCACATTCCCAGATGATGATAGAAGACTCAAAATTGAAATACACGATCAGTTGAATGGCCCCAGTCTTCAATAACATCATACACCGGGATAGTATCGGATCGTTCTTTGACGAACAACTCGACGAGAGATCTATTTAACTATCCACACATGCTAGTTCAGCTCAAGAAATATAAAAATATTCGCGCAGTCAACGGAAAATTAAGAGAATCCAAACGCAGAGAGAGAATTATTGTCCGTTGAAGTATTGGAGCTCGCGTTGAGAATTCTATACCTTCGCCCGCGAAAATTTGAGGAGAGTTTCACCTCGCTATCAAGGAAAGTCATTGAAGATGTGAACGGCCAGTAATTTGGTACGATTGGAAGTAGATAAAGGAAAGCACTCACAATACCTCTTTCTGACTGGAGAGACTGACTTCTTTTCCTCGATTGATAGAGAAACTTGCACGCCCTGGACGAATTTGCTCTTCCAGTCGAGTGAACCGTATTCGTTGGTCTCGGAGATTCAAGTGACCGACTACTTGTCTCATTGCTACGAGGAAGGTGAAGAAGAGAGCCTTCATATGAAACGGTCTCCTCCATTGGTCGGAGTCCAATTTCCAACGGAGGATACGATTGGTTGGTAGGAGTAGAGCGTCGTCTGCTTCTTCGCACGTCAGCGTTGTTTAACAGGATGGTTGGACATTGGAATATGCCGAGTGGAAATGGAGTGGGCAGGTGAGGGGAATGCTGGATTTGGAGTGGGAAGGGGGGGTAGCAGTCAAAATGTTCCGACGACCTCAACCGATCAACTGTAGTCCGATTGGATTGGATTTTTGGGGAGGCGACCGACAGCTAAGGTCATTTGCGCCATATGGTATATGTAAGGGAGGAAGTTTGGAGAGAAACCCCGCGTCAGCATTAGCCGGCTCTCAACGAAAGGGGACCACGGTTTAACGTCTCATCCGACAGACGGATTACTGTACTTGAAGTGCCCTCCACAAGACACTCGAGTAGGGATCGAGTTTCCTCAGAAATACATCCTCCTCTGCAGGGATTTGAACCCTGGCCGCCCGTTTGGTTAGCCAGTTGTCCGAGAAAAGTGGCGATTCATCACAAGAATCCGGGAACGAATTTAAAGTTCTGCCTCAGTGCATTCAAGTCAAAATAGTTTAAACAATTTTTTATCAACCGTACTTTACGTGTTCCTCACGAGTATTTCACACATAACTTCTCGTATGACGCGCAGCAGATATTTAAACTTTAGATTAGCTATTTTTGGGAACATAACGCGTGTTCTGCTCGCTTGGATACGGTACATTTCGCCCGGAAAGATTTCTTGAGCTCAAGTCTCACCCTGCAAGCCACCTCAAGGGTATGAGGCAGGGGGTGTGTTGTCACCAACATGCAATACGATGTAAGCAAAAGATGTCAGCAAATAGTCGAAACTTAACTGTCCACCATACGCCAGTATCTTTCATCTACATCTACATCTACGTAATACCCTGCGAGCCACAACGAGGGTGTGTGGCAGGGGGTGAAGATCACCAAACATGCACTATTGCCATGTAAGTAGGATATATAATCTAGACTACTATGCTAGAAAATAGGGTCATAGTTTATTAGTTACTACAGTAGATTATTAGTTATTGCAAGTAATTGCAGTAGTTATTACAATAGAATATTAGTTACTACGGTATAGTACAGGTTAAAATATACATGATAAGGTAGGGATTATTGGTAGTTATTACATGCATCATGCACTACAGACTATTCTAACTATGTTTCACCTACCTATCCCTTTTGCTACGTTGCCTATTGTTCTTTCTTATGGTACGCGAGAAAAATGACATTTTAAATCTATCGGTACGACAATCTATCTCTCTAATTTTGTTAATATGGTCAAACCTAGCATAATACGCAGGGGTTCTTAATATATATCTAACGTCATCTGTGAACAAATCGGTTTCGAATTTACTTAAAAGGTTTAACCTAAATTTTAACCTGCGTTCTGATAGTAATTCCCATCCTAGTTCTTCTATTAAACTCGTATCACTAATACAATTATCATAACGACATTTAACAAATAAATCATTAAGGTAGAATCATCATTAATCTTTAAGGTAGTACAAGCGAGATAGTTCCCTAGTCATAATAGACCATATTCGAATTATATGTTTTAATTTCACCAGCTGTGGGACACTTGAATTAAATGTTACATGGTGCAATAATATAGTTTTATATGATAGAAATGGAATGCAATTAAATGGATATATCTAAATAAGTCTTCAATTTGACTCATTTTTTTCACGCGGTGCGTTTGTATCTCCTTCAAAACGAAAGGTTTTTTGTGATACCCAAGAACCTATGGCAGTGAAAAAATGATTAATTAAAAAAAAAGTTGAGCAAATATACAAACTACAGCTATTCGTTTTTTTACGACATGTAACTGTTAGAAATTCCTCATTTGATAAATAATCTAACTCTGAAGTGTATACACGTACCATTTCCAATGTCAAAGGCCTGGTATTTTTTTAAAAATAACTCCGAAAGTAAGATAAGGGGTTGAATTTTTTAAGTCATTAGAAGAGGGAGATATTTTTCTTTAAAATGAGACCAAATTCATTGACTTCTAAGCAAAATGATATTTCGCTCAAACTACGACCTTAATACAGAAAAGGAACAAGTCCCTAAGACCCTGCGGAACACCCGAAGTGACCTTAATCACTTAGGATTTCTCTAATGCAGGACATTACGTCTTCATGTAAGCCGTGAGATTTTAGTTTTATATGTAACTTTCAATGGGATACTTTCTCAAATGCTTTTTTTTGAAGCCATGAAAAATTGAAGGGATATTGAAAGGGGTCGGATCATTAAGTTCCGTTGCGTCGTGGCCGTTGTTTCATCCATTCATTCCCGTATACTCTTGAATGAAATGTGGACAAGGAATATTTTTTCGACTTGCTTAAATATTTTATGAAAATACGCCGTCTGGGGTCCACCCACGATTAATGCTCCAGCTACTTTAAACCATACAAGTAACTGTATTAAAAGTTGACAATCAACTGAGAATGAGCCTGAATGAAAACTTTTGTCACGTTATTAGACTGAATTTATCAATTTGTAGTGGGTCCGTCTTCAAGTACTCAAATCATCTTCATCTACGAACTACCAAGTGAGCCGCGTCTAGGGTGTATGGCATGAGGAGAAATCACGCAAGGCATGCAAATGTTCCGTTTCACGATCGAGCCCCAAATGCTTGCGTGGCCGGTAAGAGAGGACCACAATGCACTCGAGAGAACAATTCTAGGGTAAATCATATAACTAGGGTAGTGGTTCGCTATCATATATACTTAAATTATACCCAGGGGTGGGGATGCTTATGGTTACAATGCACGGATTCAGGCGTTTAATTGCGGAAGCTCATGTTAGAATGAATGTAAAACTTTCGGACTTTTCCACAGGTTTATTGAATAACAACGTGTTTTGATATCTTATATCATCATCATCATCAGTTAATTCTTATTGTAATACGATGATAATTACTTCAAGATTACCAGCCAACGGAACACGGTGTTATTCAGTGAATCTGAGGAAAAGGACGAAAGTGTTACATTAATTCTGATGCTAATGGTGTTAAATATTGGTTACTAATTCATGCGAGAAGTCAGATCATGCGGAGAGAGTTGGTAGTATAATATGTGCAGTAAATATTTAAACGCAGGTACCAATTCTAGTATACCTACCTAAGAAGAGCAGGAATTCATTGAAAACATAAATTGCAACTTTAAATGCCCCTAATTTTCCGCGGAAAAGTGACATTTTAAACCTCCCTTTCCGTAATCTCTTTTCTATATCTTACACTTCCGACTGTTTCTGCCGTAATGCGTTGGTTTGCTGAATATCTTCCGAGAAATAGGCAGCTTCAATCAAACCTTCAACACTGAATGCGTTGTCCTTAAATCTACACTTAACGAAAAGATTATCGTTGTACAAAAATGACATTTTCTGTAGCAGTTATCAGGGATTAAACAATCGTTCCAGGCTTAACCTTTCACTGGAAAATATTTCATTTTCTAGGTGAAATAAACTGTAAATTGTCCCCGAAAAATTAAATGCTGTTTTACCGGCCCAGGTTTCGACGGGTAAGGACATCTTGAAAACTACGTCGAACAAAAATTATCGTGGATATTTATGATTGATACATTCTGTTACCACAAAAAGAGGTTAGGAGAGGTTTTGAAAGCAGATCGGGGTAATACAAGGCTTACTTTAATTTGCTTTGTTGAACTAACAGCGAGTCTCGAACGGTCTGTGCGTGGATTATCCATCTCTATGCATTTATGAAGTTGCAAGCTAAATTAATAGTCAGAGTTACAACATATTTGTAGCATACCTATAGTGTGCCATATGTTGACAATCTATCATATCCAATCAGATGTTTTTCGGTTTTTGCTAATGCATTAATAGTCTCAGTTTCATTAGCTTTATTAGAATATTTTGTAATGAATGTTGGTAAAAAATCACACTCTGCTATACACCCCTGAGGCGGCCTGCAGGCTATTACATAGTGCTGATAAGGGATTATTCAAGAGCATGAATCACCCCCTGCCGCATTGTCTTGCAATTGGCTTAGTTGTTACCGCATTCGTTCATGTGACTTTTTCTTGTGGTACGACTCCTCAAATCAGAGATTTTATTTATTGGTATTTTTCAGATTTTCGGGCACTTTTTAGGACCTGATGATGCCGACTGGAATTCATGCGAAACAGTTGTCTACAAAAATGGTACAACGGGGGGAGAACCAGAAAAATACCTATAAACAAGAAAACCGCGGAAGCCTTCGTAACAGAGATTTTTATCATTTCTATCCAAAGGCTAAGTGAACTATGCCAACGTCAACTTGAGGATTAAATGCAATGACCCTCCTCTTTCAGCTCCGATAGTTGCTATCAGCATTCGTTGATTCGAGAAGTTTCTCCGTCGTCGTGGAAGAATAAGGGGAAAGAGGAGTATTCCCCAGTCCTAAGCATTCATCCCGCTAAGCGGAAATCAGAGAACCAGAACACCTGGCACTTTCCATTCTCGAGCATATCCTTGGTTTTCGTAGCTTTTACAGCTAAGTGACGAGAGAAAAATGACGCGTTTTTTCGCTAAATTGAAGCCATAGACGCCGATATACCGACCCATTCGCCACCCCAGAAACGTAGAATGTGGCAGCAAGATCGCCATTTGACTCTAACCGCTTGGTATGTCGTTTCGAAAACGATATGCGTTCTTCACTATTGATGGCCCAAGTCCCGAGTGTATTGGAGAAGAATAAGGTAACACGCTTGAGGGTCAACGCGAAGGCATAGAAAGAAAGAAGCGATAATAGACAGGATTTTAAAGCATAAATTCCCCTCGGATAAACGGTTGAAAAACAAGGATTTAACAGATGGAGGAAGGTGAGACTTGGTGGAATTTCGCAACTCAATGAGCGTAAATAAATCACCGAGTCCTCTCCCACTTAAGGTAGTTTGAGCGAAATATCATTCTACCTAGAAACCAATGAATTTGGTCTCATTTTAAAGAAAAATATCTCACCCTTCTAATGACATCAAAAATTTAACCCCTTACCGTATTACTTTTGGAGTTATTTGCCAAAAAGTACAAGCCCTTTTACCTGGGGAAATGGTACGTGCATGCACTCCATAGAGACATTATTTACAAAATGAGGAATTTCTAACACTTAGATGTCGTAAAAAACGAACAGCGTGTAGTTTGTTTGTTTTCTCAACTATTTTTGAAAATTAATCATATTGTCACCGCAATAGGTTCTTGGGCATCACAAAATAACCTTCCGTTTTGAAGGAGTTTCAAACGCACCGCGCAAAAAAAGAGATTAAAAACTTATTTAGATATTTTGATATGACTAGGGAACTATCTAGCTCGGACTACCTTAATTTGCCCAATATGTACATACATTGCAATTTCATTTCAACGTCTAAGCGTCATTTCCAAGGTAACATTGACATGTAAACCAATTTCCATGTCCTTTATATACAATGGAAGTATCTTGAGGAGGAAAAGGTACCACGATAGAAGTGTGGAGCGAGTTTTGTTTTGGATTCAGGGTCAAGTGGTGATGTCTGTTGAAGGTATAAGTGTTGGGAGAAAATGGGAGTGGAGGAAGATTTGAAATCAGCACCGAAGTACATCACTTGAAATCAGTACCGAAGTCAAAATTGTGTCTTTTCGCCATGCTAATTACAAAACAAGGAAATAGAGCGGCATATACACTGGGTACACTCAAGAAATCTCAGGAGAGGAAAACGGCCGCTGTTGATTCAATAGGTAGTTTAATGCGATCGGATTGAGCCAAGATCATTGAGATATACGACGGATCGTGGTGGCCTGGTCGGACTTTACGTTATACGCAAATCCGAGGAGGCTTACAGCTATGGCGGAAACTGTTGGCCACGTCACGTCACGGGTAAGCCCGATGGAAAACGGTTGAGGTAGGGGAAGACGAGAGGTGGAGAAAAATGATTTTTTATAACAAAATTTCCGGATATAAGTTCCTGGAACCTAGAATTTTCAACCAGAGACTGAGTCATTTTCCAAAGTGCAAAACACACTCTGAACAACCTCCCCCATATCTACAAAACACTCAGCCATTCTAAACTTTCAACAGAGCTATGCATCGAAAATCCTGATATGTCTTACGCCTGGTTATAATTGAAGGCGAATTTGATGCAGGGTATTGTGAAGTAAACCAAGTCACATTCATCCATACCATTAAGGAACAGCGAATGATTTTCAGGAAATGAGACCTTTCTTTGTGGAAAAAAGCCCAACTTTTAGGATAAGTAAGGATGGGGTTTACACCGTTTCATAAACCAACCCATTCGGCGCAATAATTCCATATATTTCGAGGGATTTGGTAATTTCCCTGAGCATTGTGTCAGTTCTTCACTGATTTATCCGCCATACAAGAGTTAGGATCACCGACGTTTCGATGACTGACTCCGCCATATTCCTCAGGGCGTCAATCAACACATATACATCCTTTCTATCATCACTGAGATTCCCATGCTCATTCATCCCGCTCGCGATATCTCACATAAAAAGGACTTTTACCTTTTGCTATCATCAATTATGTGCTGTTGAGGTTACTCATAAGATTCATAAATTACTCATCGGCTGCATTCTGCCATTGGGCATTGTATTCGCTAACTAACAGTATTATTAATTCTTTAGTATTTACCTTCACACGAAGGTGGCCAAACATGATCCACAGTTTTCATAACATTCTGGATTCGGTCGCCAGAGATTCACACGCCTCGTACAGGAAAGTAGCAGGTGAAAGTCAAAGACGCAGAGAATTGATCGGGAAGTTAGAGGAGAAGTTACGCGACAAAAGCATTCACATTCGGATTACATAAAAAAAAGAGCTCCTCAGGATCAAATGACAGAGTAGAGGAAGAAGAGGCGGCAGCGTCGGGCCCATAAAACATGTCTGATTTGCGGCTGAAGAGGAAACAAAATAGAAAATATATTAGGATCATGCAAAAATTATTCGTAAATGAATAATGTGTTTGGTCAAATAAGGAAAATGTCCTTGTAATGCATGTGGACATAGTCTTTA
The DNA here is from genome assembly GCA_963169105.1 of Ceriagrion tenellum. Taxonomy (NCBI): domain Eukaryota; kingdom Metazoa; phylum Arthropoda; class Insecta; order Odonata; family Coenagrionidae; genus Ceriagrion; species Ceriagrion tenellum. The sequence continues at coordinate 113,380,823 of OY720641.1, forward strand.
ATTGTGTTCGCGAGTAAGTTTTTAATTTTTTAAACGATAATAATAATAGTTTTATCACTGATTATAAAATTTTTAGCGTCAGAGGTAGTACTAATAGCTTGCAACTGTAGAAAACCATACCAAAACCCCATTTAGGTAATGATGGTAGGTATGATTTAGGTATGATTATTATGCATAGAACACTTTGTATTTTTCCAAAATTTATATATTCTGGTACCTGAGGATGACGCCTTTGCGTCGAAACTAGTCGTACGATTGAAAATAAATTGTGGAAAAATACGAAGTGTTTTTTCATCATGATTAATTCCCACGAAGTCACGCCAGAACCCACCGAGTATATTAATGGTGCTTATCATTGCTGTAAAGGTTACAATCATTGTTTTGTCAGTAAATTACAAACTCATAGCTATACCAGCTTTATTAATTATTAAAACTGTTAACGACACCAACTTCGCTTCCTGTATTACGGCCATTAGGCATTGATAAAATATGAGAAGGTGTCAAAATGACCCCTTATCAGTCGGAGGTGAAGGGAGAATATCGGCGGTTATAGTGATAAATCATTACGTTTTCAATGGACGTAAAATTTTTTTATTTTATTTTAGTTTCTTTTCTCTAGTAGTTTCTAGTAGTTATTTAGTTTTAGATTCCTTCTGGACTTCCTACGTTTGAAGCGTAACCTTATGAAATAAGTAAACGCTTAGAGAAGTATGACAAAATTAATTCCTATATGCAATATCATCAACTTTTTAAGGCCGCATTTCAATATTAAAGACATTGGGAAGTAATTTTCCAACATACAACTCGGGGCATTAAGTAACGCATCGTAGATATTGACTTAATTACACTGCTATAGATGTAAAATTAGTCCTTGATTCCCAGATAATACCTACAATCCCAATATTTAAAAAAAATATATTCTATATAATTTTTTTAGCATAAGCAAATTTTCCAAATCACAAAAATTATAGGTTTCGATGATAGATCTGATAGGTACTCGTAGTTTACCGGCCACGCTACCACATAACTTCCAACCCGGTATAGATAAACTTACGTAATATCCTCTCACCGCTGGGAAACAGCACTTGCTGTCCCTTGATCTAAAGGCCATCAGTTAAACCACAGCATCAACTACGTGTGTACTCTTTTTAAACTCGCAGGTCTATTGCGATACATTATTGAATATAAACAAATGAAAAAACGACTTCGTTTTCTTCCACTGATTTATTTTTCTGGTACAACATGTTTCGACACATAGAGGTCATTTTCAAGTACAAAAAATTTTAAAATTCAAGCAACTATATACCTGGAAGGGTCTTGGGGGAGGTTGGAGAGGGGTGAAAGAATGGGTGTTAGGAGGGGGGGGAAGGGGAAACCAGGAGAGAGTTGAGGGGTGGCGGTTATGGTGAGAATTAGGGAAAACCCTTAGGAGGACCGTGTTGGTGAGAAAGGTGGGGGCGGGGGATGGAAGGTAGAGGGAGGGGTGGGTTAACTTGGAAAGGGTCGTTAAGGTGGAGGTGGGTTATCAGCGGGTGTGGAGTTGGGCGGGAGGGATCTGGGTGTTCGTCTTTCGGTGAGGTTTAGAGAGACTTGTAGGAGGGGGGAAATTCTTTCAAAAAGGACGTCGTTTAGTAATTTACATTTACTCATGTTCCTCCTTATTTCTAGCTCCTCCTTTTTGTCCATCTTCCTCCCTTTTATCTCAAAGTGTAGTATCTCCGGTTTGAAGTCGCTCTCGTGGTTCTCTTCCCAGAGATGTTTGGCGAAATGGGACTGCGACAGATTGCAGTTCCGGTAACATCTCTTATGTTCCTCGATTCTTCTCTCGAATGTACGCCCTGTCTGCCCAACATATGCAGCACCACAGTCGTTGCACTTTAATTTGTAAATGCCACTTCTTTCAAAAGGTTGCACTTGGTCTTTTGTGTTACCCAGGAATTTTTTGAGGTTTTCACCGTTATAAAATGTCACTCTATACTGTTGTTTTGGAAATATGTTTCCTATTTTTTCAGAGATCATGCCATAATATGGCAATTTACACCATCGGATCTTTTCCTTTTCCATTATTACTGGAGTGAAGAGCAATTGCTGTGCTTTGAAAGAACGTTTTTTTTGGAGCATTTTGTCTATTATGTTTATGTTGTAACCGTTTGACATGGCTATTGATTTTATTGTTTCTAATTCTTTGTTGAATGTGTTCTTGGAGAGAGGGATACTCATTAGCCTGTTTAAAAGAAAGTGAAACACGGATAGCTTTTGAGAAATGTGATGGCGGGAGTCTGAGGGGATGACATGGTCCGTTGCGGAGGCTTTGCGGAAAATTTCAAATTCAAAACTCTTGTTCATTTTCGACACAGTCACATCCAGGAAATTCAGTTTTCCTTCTTTCTCTTTCTCACAGGTAAATTTCACGTTTTTGTGTTGTGTATTCAGAATTTTGAGAAAATTGTCCAATTGTCTATCCGTGCCAGTCCATATCGCAAACACATCATCAACGTATCGGAACCAGCAATAAATGTTGGTGCACACTGAGTTACAATTGAACAATTTTTCTTCCAAGTTGTCCATAAACAGTTCGGCCAATAGTGGAGATAAGGGCGAACCCATCGCCAAACCTTCACTTTGTTTATAATATTCACCATTGAATTTGAAATAGTTTTGCTCCACGCACACTTTTAATAGAGAAATAAAATCCATGATGATTTTCGTATCCGTACCCGCATCACGAAGTCGTTTTTTTCATTTGTGAATATCAACTTCCACATAGTTGAGCCTGATACCATTGAACGTATATTGAATATAAATTTTGCCTTGCGCAAGTAACTGCAAAGTTAATGCGACTCGTGTCTAAAAAGCTTTTTTTTCCTAAGGTGAGCGAGCAGACGAGGTGGTACTGTCGACCAGAAGCCTATAGTCGGAAGGCTAATAATAGAAACTACAGTGTATTTTTTTTAGTGGAATAAAAACCCAACACAACTCTCTTGCATTAGGGGCCGTTCGAGTATTATGTAAGACGATTTATGCCATTTTTGACCTCCCCCCTCCCCCAATGTAAGACAATGTAAGATTTTCCAAACCTCGCCCCCCTACCTCTCAGTTTACGTAATACGTTAGATATTTGTATATACTCTTCGTTAAATGCTCGCTTTCTGCTGTTTCATCTTTCCATGGAAGCCATCGTACAGCTTTGAGCACTGGATACCATATAATTATGCAGTGTTGGAGTACCACATTCATTAACTCAGCGAAACAGTGCCACGGCTGATGAAGTTGAACAAACGCAGGATATTTGGGAACGATAGGATGTTTCAAACGGATGAAAATCTTAAGTTAATTGGTTCCAGACCCTCCTCCCCCCTCTTCATGAGACATTACGATGATCCCAACAACGTCTTAAGTGATACTTCATGGACCCTTTAGCTCATTACACATCACGTAAACACTTATTTTACGGCCAGTGCTTATTCTCCCAGAAATCTTAAGTTAATTGGTTCCAGACCCTCCTCCCCCTCTTCATGAGACAGTACGATGATCCCAACAACGTCTTAAGTGATACTTCAATGACCCTTTAGCTCATTACACATCACGTAAACACTTATTTTACGGCCAGTGCTTATTCTCCCAGACGAGATTCGACTTCACCTTACAGAGCCTAACCCCTCTGCCATAGATACCGTCAAGAAGGTCGCGGTGACGCACAAGCGTCCGTCGCCGGGTACTGGTTTCAATGCCCGAAAATCCTCACGCATTCAACAAAACCCCTTTTTTCATTGTGAAACACCTGGTTGGTATAAGGCGAAGGGCATTCACGGATACTCAACTCCTTTTTTTCGGGGGCTGTAAACAGTCCTTCGAACAAACCGATGATCTGATAATGCCCAGGCGATTGCGAAGATAAGTCAGCGAGTCGTCCTTCAAACCTAAGCAGTGGATTCTGAGGAAAACAGCACGAGCTTTATCACCGGTCACTCACATGACTTGGCACTTCTCCGCCGGAAAAAGAAGGAAATGTTCACGGAAAGCCTTGTGACGATGAAACTGAACGACCTTCTAAAAAAGGAACCTTTCCGTGCACTCTGCAATAGTGGGGGTTCTCATGATTCACATTCGAAGATTATTAGCAATGGCACTGAGGCCGTAAATTATAGTTATTAAAACAAGGAGAACATAAGTCGTGAGATAAATGTTTGAGTGATTGTTACATGTAATAATTGACGTCAGAGTAACCAGTGAAAACATTCAAATCCCAAGTGCAGCTGTTTTAATTTACATCTATAAAATATACCGCGCAAGCCATCACTTGGGTGAGCGGCACGGGGTGACTCCACCACAGGACTGCAGCACTCATTCCAGTTCAAATCAGAACCGCTTACCTCCCCCCAGCCAATAGGCGCAGGCCAAAAGCAGACAGGACAACAGATCGCGGTAAGACTAGAAAACAGGAGAGCGCTGAGCAGACTAAAAAATGACCATGCACACTAGTTATGATACAACTGATGAATAGTATTATTAATGCGATTAATTAATAGTGATACAAGGTACTAAATCAAGCCGGAAATTTCATATGGGGTGAGTTGTTAATGTGATGGTTAGTTATTTAGCAGGGGTACAAAAGCTATTCTACCTAGTGAGGGTCAAAGTTTTATAGAACTGATACATCGCCACTATTATAATCCCATATAGTACGTGGAAAAAATGACATTCTAAATCTTTCGGTTCTGCAGTATCTTTCCTTAATTTTACGTCCGTGATCGTTTCTGCTATAATAGAATATAATAGAGGTTCCCACCCTATTTCCTTCAACAATTCAGTTATACTGCTAAGTCTATTGAAGCAATTTTTAACAAATCTTGCTCCCCTCAGCCGTATTCGATCTATATCTGAATATATTCCTACCTCGTAAGGGTCCCATACGCTAGCGGCGTACTCCAATTGAGGTCTCACGAACGAAAATAGCATCGCTTCTTCAATTTATCCTCGCAGTTTCCTAATATTCCTTTTTTAAATCCCAATTACTGCAATCCCTATATGCTTGTTCGCAAATTTCCCATATCGTATGATTCCCCCAGGACAAGTCCTGAGTGAGGCTCATATCCTAGCTCCTATCCATCCTAGCTCAGTTTCATACATCACTAGCAGGAATTCATCCCCTTTAAAAGAATAGCTGTCATATTATCCGATGACAGCGGACTTGCAGCAGGCAGTTCTATCAATACCTTAATTCCCTTTTCCACTTTTACCAATGAGTAAACACAAAAAAATTTATATCCCGCCTAAATTCACATTTTTAAAGAAATCAATTGGACGATTTTCGTTCCTGGTGATTTCAAATGACATATCCCAAGCAAATACCGCCATTAATGATCCCTTTAAGCCCAATCCCATTGGAATTCAAGGCAGATTTGAAGGAAAATTGACTCCGTGCTTAGGAGTCCGTTTTCCTCTGGAGGAGAGACGACATTGTCTTACCACATTATCAGTCTGTTGACTTGTGAAACTGCATTCACTGTACTCCTTTGAGCCTAATTGCTATATTAATGCTTTTCTCTTGCGTTGGTAGCATACCTGTGGACGTGTACATGTTGGTGAAGCCCTTTCGACAATTTTTTTTGAAAATGTATTAATCGCTGTAGTTTCGTTAACTTTATTATGGTTCTTCATTATGCATTTTGGTGATAAATAACCCCCTACCACACTCAGGAGGCGCTCCGCCTTGCGCCTTGCAGGGTATTATGCAGATATATAGATGTATGTATACCTACCTATTACGTGCATTTGCAGATGAAAGCGCTGACATCTGACTTTGAGCGTCTTAAACATAAGCCTTTAAAAGGATTATTTCAATCACGCATGATTTGGTAGTGCTGTCTGAGGAATACAAAAGTGTTGGGGGAAAATATATGTGGGGAAGAAGTCAGGTTCTGTAACAGATAAAAATAACAGAGAACGTTAAAGTCAACCGCATAATTTAAAATTAGCACCGAATACAAAGTCACTATGCTAAATGCACGACGTGGAAATAGGGCGGCTTATGCACTGGGAGAGCTCAGGAATTCTTGGGCGAGGACGACGGCCGAGGTTACTTCAATTGGGAGTTGAATGGGATAAGACGAAGCCAAGATCACCGAAAAAGGCAACGGTTCGCCTCTATCTGGGCGGAGTTCACCTCACGCTATATTCATAACCGAAGAGGCTTACAGCGCGCTCGAAAACTGGTGGTCACGTCACGGAGGGGGTGACTCCAATTGGAAGGGTAGATGGAAAGGAAGGAGGGGTCAGCGAGAGGCGGAAGCATACGGATCCTTGTAAACAACATTTCGGCTGTGAGTTCCTGGCACCTGCGGCATAGGCTTTCAACCTAGAATTTTCCCCGGGAGACTGAGTCATTCTACCAAGAGGAATGCACCTCTAAACTATCTCCCCCGAGGCACTATCTACTACTCACTCAGCCATTCTAAATGTCGACACGCCACTTCGATGAAAATGAGCTTTCAACCGAGCTATGCCTCTAAAATCCTGATTTACCACACACCTGATTATAATTGGAAGCGATTTGCACTCAGGGTAATGTGAAGTAAACCAAGTAATTCCATTAAGTAGCAGCAAATGGTTTTCAGGAAACGGGTCGATTGTCGAAATTAGCCCTACTTTAAGGTTAGGTAAGGTTGGGATTTACCCAGCACCATAAACCGTAAGAATTTCACATACTATGACGGATTTGGTGATTTCCCTGAGTATTGTGTCAATTCTTCTCTGATTTTCCGCCGGAAAAGAGTTAAGACCACCGACGTTTCGACGATTGACTCCACCATATTACTCAGGGTGTAAATCATACATCCTTTCTATCACCGAGATTCTCACGCTCATTCATCCCGCTCGCGATATCCCACACAAAAATGTGCTCATCTCTTTTGCTATCATCAATTATGTGCGGTTGATGTTACTCATGATTTTAAATTAGGCTACATTCTGCCATTGGGCATTGTAAGAGTATTTTCAATTCTTTAGTATTTACCTTCACACGAAGCTGGGAGGTCCACATCACACGCGATAATTTTATACGTCTTACAGGAAAGTCGTGACGGAAGTCCAAGATGAAGAGAATTCATCAGGAAGTTAGAGGAGAAGTTACGCGACGAACATATGCCCATTAATTAATCGGAAAATTCAGAAAGGAATTAATTCAGAAACGCATAATATTAGTAAATGAGGGCTCATCAGAGTCAGTCAAAGTCGATGTAGACGAAGACGAGGGGAAGACAGTAAAAATGAGAGATTTGAAGTTGCAGAATAGAAGAAATTGCATATATATTCAATCATGTGAACCCAGTACAGAGTGTAACTTCATTAGATCTCGGGGGATAAGTTCCGTGATTATTCCATGCAGCGCGAATCCTCGTTGGAGGAAGCATTGGTCCTATGGAAATTATGGGGCTACGTTCCACGGTAGAGTAAATAAAACTCTTTTCTGGACATAAATTTTTCTACGATATGACGTGTTTACTATCATGATTTTAAGAGAAGATCATTCACCGCTTAAACTAATTCAACAATTTCTTCTCGTGTTGGAAAACCTATAGCAATAAAATGAAATAAAAACTTAGCGAGTTGATGAGATTTTACTACGTATAGGTACATATGCAATTTTATGCACACGAGCGAGATTTTTTTCCACTCATAAATGTTTATTAGCATTCGCCATATCAAGCTCAATTCTCTCCATTGAACAAAAATATATTAATACATCTAATTAAATTAGGATTCCTTTAAAAAAATAGGTGATTTTCACGAATGCTTCACCTAAAGATCGGCTCCTGAGGTTCCGTATGATGACAGGCTGGTAGATACCGGCAATTGATTTGCAATTACTGAATTAGTTCGTGATAGTAATTCTTTTTCGGAGATATTTATTCGTTCTTCCTTATTTATACATTTTATTGGTTTTTAATGAAGCTAAAATAAAACACGCCTTTTGAAAATGATCTACTCCTGATCTGGGGATTTCGTCGAGTCCGTATCTGCTGCTTGGACTTCCTCCACACCCTGAGGAGTTGCCCAAAGGGCAGTGCAGATGCATCGATACACATCAAGAACTCCACTCTTCTTTCAATTGGTGGATCGTATTCTTGCTTAAAATGTTATAAGAGTTGTAAAATAATTGCCAGAAGTTGTTAACTTCGGCTCCTGAGGCTCCGAATCACCATCTTCATTTTCTTCTACACTAGAAGACTTCCGGTATATCCAATTCATCTATGTTTAGTTCCTCTCCCTTAGACCATAGCAATTTTTAACCGCACTTCCTTCTAAGTCTTAATATCCCTCGCATCCGATTTCCCGACATTAATAATTAATTCCCCTAATTCCTTGGCTTTATCAAGAAAAACTTTGGAAAACGAAAAATACATCAGGCTTAAGTTTTTTCCAGCAATTTTTTACAGATTCACTTCATCTCACACTTATTTTATCACTTACAATGGCTTTTAAACATGCTCCGCTTCGCAGATGATATCGCAGTCATAGCTGGAAATCACGATGATCGTCAAAGGTCACTAAACGTAATGGACCAAGTTCTCCAAGAATACGACATGAAAATATAGAAGACGAAGACTAAAATCCTGGTATTCGGAAGAGAGAAGCTGAATGTGGAAGTCACCCAGGGAGGAGAGAAATTAGAGCGAGTGGATTCCTTCAACTACCTCGGAAGTAACATCACGTGGGACGGAACAAGGACGACGGACATCAAGCGAAGAATACCAAGCTAAGAAGTCATTCATGGGAAAAAGACAACTGCATTGCTCAAAGAAGATAGGACTACAAAACATGAAACATTATGTAAAAACATTCGTGTAGAGCGTAGCACTCTATGCATCGGAAGCATGAACCAATGGAAAAGCTGACCAGAAAAGACTAGAAGCGTTCGAAATCTGGTGTAGGAGGAGGATGCTGAAGATAAACTTGACGAACAAAATAGGAAATGATGAAGTTTACAAAACAGTAGATGAGGAAAGAACTATATGGAACAACATAGAGAAAAGAAGAACAAGATGGATTGGGCATACTATACTCTTGAGGCACACTGGGTTTGTTAAGAACATAATTGAAGGTAAAATAGAGGGAAAAGCCCTCAGAGGAAGACCCAGGAATAAGTTCATTGACCAAATAAAGAGGAGAGTACATAGGAAGAGATACGAGGTGATAAAGGAACTAGATAGGGAAGGGTGGAGGAGGGCTGAAGTCAATCAATCGACCAATAAATGAATGAATGGCTTTTAATATGGTATTTTTTTCTGAAATTGCTCACCGTAAGCAACGCGACGGGTTCGCAAGTCGACAAAACTCCAACGGGTAGATATAGGTCTACTTTAGTCAGCAATGACTTCCTGCTCTAAGAGCAGCAGAAGAGAACAACTATTAGGTGGTAAGAACTCCACATTCTTTTCACTGTAACCTTAATCAAGGAAATATTGGCTGGCCTGGCGCATTATGCAGAGCAGCTGAGCTACCATCGCGGGATAATTAATGTTGTAACTCCTATAAAAGCTACGTCTCCTTATTTACTTACTTGTATCATCAGAAGTTCTTTCAACTGGTATTTTTGAGCCCAAAAAGTGGAAAGCACACATTTCGTGAAAGACATTAAAATAATTAGCCGATAATACCACGATGTTTCACGAGTCACTGCGTTGAATAGGGGTATCCGTCGGGAGGGTGATGCTGGTTTTGAGCTTACATAATGTTACCCAAATAATACCACTTCAAAAGAGCATGTCTTCGATATTCTGACTGACCTTGCACACATCTCGTCAATCAATCCTCTCCTTGATTAGAATGATGGATGTAGTGCACGGGATCCCTTCTTGGAATAGGTGGGAGGGTTAAAATAACGGGGTTACCCGGGTGAAGATTGCCGACTCGAATTATACAAGGCATATCTCGGCGGATGCTGACCGTTTGGCATGTATCTCGCCAATGATAAAGATTCATTCATCCGTGGTAACTGTGATGTTCTAAAGATCATATGGCAGTGAAATCTTAGCGCGGTGATGTACTCCATATTTTTATCCGACCTAATATCAAATTCTTCATTCATCTTTCCGCGAAGCTATCGTGTATTGGACTCATGAAAATACTGAAGCGTCTTGCCGACTAATTACCTTTGACTGACTTAATTTTATTTCATTACAGACTTGAAGTCTGCATAAGTGGATCTCTATGGTGAAGAGACATTCTGCAAACGCGAATCGGCGAAACGAGTCGTGATATTCAAAGATTGAGGAAAAGTACAAAGTATTTCACTTATTTATGAAAATACTACGAGAAATAATACGAGGAGAAGCCGGCAACATTCAAGTTTAAAATCAATTGCTAAGATCGGTGAGACATTTTTATCAGGTTTCGATTATACCAGGAAAAAATTCAGTGAGCGACCTTCTGTGGAATATGCGAACCTAACATTGAAGCTTCACACCGCGTACGGCGACGCTCGGTGCCGATGTGTAGCATTGCAGTGAAGGACCATGGCTCACTGGTTCCGCCCTCAATCACCGAGTGGCAACAACAAATTAACTTTCATCCCCCACTCAGGAAGACAGCTGGCTCACCGTCCTCTTCAGCCCGGTTTTAAACTCGGTTTTTATTAACGCGTTAAAAATCGATTACAAAATGTGGATTAACGATTATAATTATTGTGGAATACATATGCGAAGAGCTTTAAAAAAAGAGCACGATCTTGCTTCCAGTACTATTCATTGCCAAGAAAATATTACCCTCTTCTTTTGTTACAAAATTTCACTAATAGCACCTGTTTCTGCCCTCCCCATTTCATGAATACTGTTGCTTTTATAGTCCTAGAAAATGTCATTACTCTGTCATTAGAAATACATGGAATTCATTTGCAGATCTCTAATACATATTCACTGCTTATCATTGGATGGGAATCTATCAATGTAGACCTATGGATATGCAGTGTATGTATGTTAAATATCTTATGTTATTTATCTAGTTATTCATATCAATGTAAAATAAATTTATCTTCTTGCATGAAAAAACTTCTTCTCTAAATCTGAAGAGTGTGATATATGCAACTAAAAGGCAGAATTAGTCTTCTGATAACTTTTAAAATGTAATATCTGTTTAAATTTGCTGTCATCTAAAACATGGTTTAAAACTTTATAAGAGTTTCAAATGTTATTACAAAAAATGGTATTGTTGATTTTTATGGTTTTGAGTTACAGTTTATCTATCAAATCCATGAACTCACCAGTTTGAACACCCTCTTTTATGGACAAAGTGAGTTAGCTACCATTGCGCTAGCTTAGAGTCATTATGGATTCTGTTTTGTATAAGTGGTGGCAATTTATTTATAAATCCAAAATTTTTTGCATTCGAAAAACGATTCTAGATCTTGTCCTAGCGGTTCCCTGCTACCACCTGCTAAGTGTCTGCTACCACCCCTTGAAGGGCTTTTAACTAAGGGAGAGCAGTAAGAGATGAGGGGGCAGCATGGGTGTGCAGAAGGCACGGTCCCAACAGAACAATACCACACATACGTTTGGAATTTGAATAAGCAAACTCTGTATTGGATTTGAAATAAACATAAATACACTCATAATTTTTAAATCTTTATTTATAAATTAACTTCTTTTATATGGGTTCTCCTAACAATATTATTTATTACACAACATACATTTTATAATTCAATAGATATTATACAGTATTATAATTAAATATCTTGGAATTGCCTTAAATTCTGCTATATGGTGGGGAACACACATACAAAACATATGAGGTACAGTATTAAAGACAATAGGCCTTGTGAAGCGTATAATATGAAGGTCCTCGGATGAAAAAATAAAAGAGTGGTGCTACTTCGCTCTGGTTAGGCCGCACCTCGAGCACTTGGGACCCTGGTCATAAAGATTTAAACCAATAAAATTTATACAATACAAAGAAAAGCAGCACGCTTCGTTAAAAACTGCTACGAACGAACATATAGTGTTTCATAAATTTTAGAGGGATTAAGGTGGTAGCCCCTAGATACTTTGAGGCTGCACGCTAGGCTTAGACTGCTTGAGAAATTCAGAACTGGTGTGTTTCAGAGTGACACAGAGATTGTTATCATGACGCCTCACTACATCTCTAGGTCTGACGGAAGCGATAAAATTAGATAGATACACTGCCGAGCAGATAGTTACAATAGCTCGTTCTTTCCGCGCACAAGAAGCGATCACGCCTATGTGGCGACTCGCAAGGTAGTATGTAGATGTAGATTAAAGTATGAATATTGTCAAGGAGCCACGCTTTGCCATTTATGAAATTGATCCGATGTATATCAAATCGAGAGCCGATACTGAAATTTTCCATTGTAATTTTAATGACTGCGATTTCACGAAATTATTCCACAACAACTAATGTAGGTATATAATGCAATGGAATATTCCAGCACGTACAGCTTGAAAATTTTGCACTAGAAATGTGAAATCTGGCTCTGTGGAAGAATTGGAATTGTGATTCACATGAAAAGAGCTAAAGATATGGTTTTTATTTCGCAATAAGTTTACACTCATCCCTGATGCGTATGTAATGTGAGCATTTTGGAAACAATTGTATTTAAAATCTATAAAATGTGTGCAAGTTACCCTGAATTTCTTTTTCATTAATGGATTTGTTTATATGCAACATGTCTAAGTTAGTGACTCCACACAATTTATACTTCGTGAATGTTTGGCCACTTATTAGCTTTCTCAATGGAAAAAGTAGGCGATGCGTAGACGCTGGAGTGCGCAGGATTTTGGAAGTGAGTGACGAAGATTTCGAAATGAGTGAAGACGAATCCAAAGCTGAAGATGATTCCGACGAAGCAATAGAAGACACATATTATCAAATGCAAATATTCAAGAAAATCGAGGGTGCAGGAGGAGAGAGGGACCAATCAGTAAAATTTGAGTGTAGTCAAGGAAAGGGAGACAGAAACCCTTGAGACATATATCAGGGGCGGGTACAGGAGATGGTCGATCGGGCGTCCCTTTAATGGAATAGAATCGGGCTTTGTCATAATTTTCTCTAGCATATCAGGCATACTTCTTTCGTGAAATTCTTTAGAGATACATTCCAAGTCAAGCCTGGATTTATTGATAATCAATTTGTTGGAATATAAATTTTTCGGCAAAATAATTGTACGATTGCTAAATATGTAGATCAAGCTTTTTCAACAGAAATTCCGTGGCTATTCTGAAGAATTTTCTCGATCTAAGCGGATTTACGAATAATCTTAAGTTGTTGAGAAAAAATGACAAGGTCCATCTAAAGCCTTGATTGAGTATAAGTTTCAGGCTTAACTTTGTGTAAACGCGATTTCTCATAATTTCATGATCCGTGAATGATTTCTCATTATTTCCCCATTTTCCCCTTCCCCTCTATATCACTCCCTCCACCCACCTCCCGGTTTGAGTATATAAGACACTGAAATAAGAGAAATGTACCTTAAAAATGACATAACATGTCGAAACCATGGTCGGTAAAAATAAAAACGTGTGCAATATACAAAGCGGGAAATTATTTCATTTTCCTAGATAGAATAGGAAAAAATCTCAATAACATTTATTCATCCGTTGGATTTTTTAAAATAATTTATTTAAAGTCTGCGTTATACATCTCCTTCTACCTCTTTCTCAGATTTACTTATTTTCATTTGGTGCCGCTGTTTATACTAAGCGTCCACCTATTCATGTACTCATACTTCTTTAGACCTTTGCTATTTTCTTTAAGGAACAGTCCTTGCACCATGTTTTACGCCTCCCTCGCTTTCCTTCAACTCCAAAAATTCATTCCAAGATCACCCGCGAAATCGTCAAGTCCATGAAATTTTAACCGGTATTGCTAGGCAGTATCTCATAGTTCGTTGACTCTTCATTCTCTCAATATTTTATTTCTGATCGCATACATTCTTTTTCGACTTCCCATTCATTTTTGTAGTTTTCGAGTTCCCGAGGGAGAAAATTTTAGATGTAAGCATAGCGCAGATATACCTATGCTACTGATAGCGTTATGCCACTCCAGATTGGAACCATTACGGAATTCAACATATTTTCTGGAGTTTATTCAACATATTTTTTAAACCACCCCATGACAGGTGGAAAGCCATCACAAAGATGGGGTGAGCTTCTTACGGCTAGACAATGAAATAAAAGACAGAAAATCTCCAAAAGCCGTAAACAATTGGCGCCCTTCGTCAACAAACACCAAATTTTGACCACGCTCTTTTTGAGCTGATTCTCCCAGAAGTTGGGCACATTTGTGTGTGTGAGTGAGTGATTTTGTGTGCTTTGGAGTGTGCTTGCGTAAATAACCGGGCATCCTTAGCGGGGTCTCATTAGCCACGTGAAGGATCCCAGGTTATAACCCAAACATCCTTAGCGGGGTCCCATTAGCCCTTGCAAAGGATCGTATTTGGTTGTGTGTGTGCGTCTGTGTTTGGTCCCTGGCGAGGAAGTAACATTCCTGTAAACCAACACAGGGGGGTATTCTTGGTTGAGAGGCTGTGGTTGGTCTCTGCTGTGGTTTTCCCAGCATACCAAGACAGCAAATTTGGTGTTTATTGACGAAGGGCGCCAATTGTTTACGGCTTTTGGATATTTTCTGTCTTTTATTTCACCCCATGACAGGTGTTATCAAGTTTTCACTAGTGCTTCAATTGTTGATGGTTCAGAAAGGAAAAGCAAAGGCAGGTTCCACAATTATTTATTATACAGGCCTGATGATGATAACTTATATCGAAACCGGTCGCATTAATAAATAATTGTGAAACCAGCCATTGCTTTTCCTTTCTGAACCACCATGATTCGCCTGACACTATTGAATTCTTCAATTGTTGAGTTTCCATGCACTACTGTAGGATGTGGTGTAGTTCAAGCAGGTGAAAACTCACCACATGCTCTCGATGTGACTCAATTGATCCTCTGTACAACGTAACTAAACGTTAGTTTAAGTTTCATTTCGTGCAATCCCACAAACGAAAAATCTCTTCTCATCGACCGGGATTCGAACCCGGAAGCCTCGTTATCGGGCCAAGTGTCTCAGCCAAATAAGCTATCGAGGAGTTACGGCACATTTTTTCTCCCAGAAATTACTTAGTACGCATCGGTGAAATCTCAATACCTGCCACGCACCCAAGGTTCACTCGCTGGGAATATGAATATGTATAGATATACTTCGCCTAGAATTAAAAGAATTTGGTCTCATTTTAAAGGAAAAATATCCCACCTTTCCAGAAGTACCTAAGTATTATTATCCACTTGCCGCGCTAATTTCCGAGATATTTGCCAAGAACAAAAATTCGTTTACCATGGGAAATGTTACGCGTCTCCATAGAGACTTTATTATAAAAAATGAGAAATAAATACGCCTGGATTCCCTCGATTCCGCAAAGAGTAGTTATATGTTCTCTTAATTGTTTTTAAAATTAATTTATCACCAATGGCTAGTTTACTAGATTGTAAAAAAAACCTTCTGCTGAGATGGCATTTTCACCTTAAGGCGAAAAAATGGAGTCGGCAGAGTATTTATTAAAGAAAGAGAATTTCAGATACGAAAAAAATAAAATTTTCCGCCATAAGTGATTCAATATTTAATTCGTGGTCCTTACAGCTGCTGAAGAAAAAACTCTAATACTTATGGCATCTACTCTTGGCTAGGGAAAAATCTTGCTCCAACCAATAATTCACTAATATCGTACTTACGATGGTCCTTACGACTGTAGGCTGTATTTTTTATGTGATTACACATCCGTACCATGATAATCCATAGTTTCTAACGCTGTCTCTGCGACCCACTGCTACCGCGAGCAGAAACCAGAATGATTAATAGCGATAATGAAAAAAGACGCTCATTAAGGTGTATCAGATGGTGTTACTTCAACGAATAAGCATACAAATGTGTTATTTGCTTGAAAATAACACTTCGAAAGCCTAAAAGCCACAGGTACTCCTCACCCCCTGCCACACCCTCGAGGTGACTTATAGTGTATTCTGTACAAAGTACAGTTGCACTTTTCGTTTCATTGCCTGCATTGCCTTAAACGAATAATCTCTTCGCATCGACCAAGCGAGAATACAGAGTCACTCCTATTGATTTAAGGTGTTTTATTATAATAAAAATTATTCTGTTGGCATCTTTTACAAATAAAAATATTTACTGTGTAATATCATCAGTTTGATTTCTCTTCGATTACCAAGTAGGGATAGAAGAGGGGGAGTTTTTGATGAACTTATTCTCAATTTTGGTTTACCAGACCAATGTTTTTAAAAACTAGTATAACCATTGTTAATCATTTATAGGTTGCTTTCTTCCTTTTTCTTTTTCTCTGGTTTGTTTACTTATTTAGAAAGCGTATACATTTATCGTCTGCTTTACTTAGTCTTGAGTTTATAGTTTATCAATTTTCTATTATATAATTGTTTTTTTATTTTAAACGTTTATTATTTTTACTTTCTTTTATATTTATCGACTTTTAGAGTTTGAGAAGGTGCTTTGGGGCTTTCTATTTTAGCTACCTATGCAATATTCATGATTTCGCTTTCCTGCTGTTCACTTGTTCGTCCCGATGCCCTGGCGAGGGGGGTGAGGGTAGCGCCTGCCTCGTTCACACTATATTCCTTGAGTTCAATGGTCTGCACAACGGGAGTCCGAATGAGGCATAAATGAATCCGCCGCTGGTTTGGGGAATTCACTTTCCACCCGCAAACGCTCATATTGCTCCATTCGATTCCACAGGGTGTGGCATCGGGGGATTCTTTCCTCCACGAGGTCAGCCGTGGTGCCCTACCCTCCTCTGGGGCCTCTCTCAGGAAGGATACGGCGTGGTCGAACTTCGGAGTATCCATGGATGTGACGTAGCAGCCTCCGAGTAATATGCACGTTTCAATAGAAGCGTGCAATTTCCGATCCGGTGCCGCTCGACACCCGACCCACCTTACCACGGGATACATTCGACTGCTAAATTAATGGCTTCGTCAAAATAAGGCGAAAGCGGCGCGATGCTCACTTGAACTGCACGGGAGTGCGTGAGTCTCATCTCTCCCGACCCGATGCGCGACGACTTTAAAAGCTTCCAAAAAGAGTCATCTGAAAATATTTTGGATTTAATTGGCATTGTTCTCGCTGACACTTACTTCGCCGCAGATTTCCTTTGATCGCTCAAGCAAGTTTGTAAGGTCTATGTTGGAGGTTTAAAACAACGTCTTATAGGAAAAAGAAAACATTTTAGAGTGAACGGTGAACGAAGCAGATAATTCGCGAAAAAATTGGCTCGAGGTAAACGGTGATAACATTTCGTGTACCATGGTGATTTTTCTGTACAGGTTTAAATTTGCATTTTCCTTATCCCAGGAAAGGTATTCCCGTATCCATAAGTACGCAGAAACTCATGTGCAGACCGCATCAAATATTTTTAATAATTCCAAAAGGGGCCTAAGTCGTATGCTCTACGAGTATTTAATGGTGCGTCCCTCCATTGCAATTACTTTTAATCCAGCAGATTTGAAATTATTTGGTGTGTTGCATTCGGTCATTGCATTTGTCTTGACTATCCGGGTGATTTTCAGGAGCAGAATAAAATGGGTCCCCTTTTTCCAAAGGTCGCATTTATATGGAGCTTCTTTTTGCAGTCAGTTACAGAGGATATCGGAACGCACCTCAGTGTAAACGGGGGCCAGCGTCACCTCCCCCCCCCCCCTCACCTGGGTATGGCGACGAGCAAATAATGAATGAGCGAACTAAATAAGGAATACTATATTCCTGTCGCGTTTTGGGGCTTTCGAAATGATTTTTTTAAAGTAATGGTAAATTTCTATGCTCATCCATTTAAGGTAGAGCGTGCGAGATAGTTCCCAAATCAGAAGAGAGACCATATTCATAATATACATTTTAATTTCCCCTACTGTGGGAGACACGAATTAAATATTTGCATTACTAATGGTGCAATAAAATAGTTTTACATTACAAAAATTGTAAGAAATCAAATGAAAATATTTAAATAAGTAACTTGACTGAATTCTTCAAGGAATTAGCTTTGGATTCTTTAATTGATCAAAGGGCAAAATGCATGTTAAATCTCTTGATAGACTTCGAAGCAGACGATTTTATGCCGGACGTTCAACATGTTTTCTTAACCTCACCAGTACGTTAGACATGATCAAAACACAAGATAAATGAAATTGATGAACATATTGATTTAAAGTCATTATCTCCAAGGGAACATAATTAGATGGATCAATACCATGGAGCCCCTGTCTTTAATTGTTAATAACGCATATATTTTACTTGTTTCTATAACTTATCATTAATTATAACTCTTCCCAATTGAAAATTTCGGCACGATTTAGTATCTTATAGTTAGTATTTATATTAAAAGCAATTGTAATAATAACCAGTGATAGTTTTATCTTAGCAAGTCTAGACGAGCATGTCAGCATTATCGTCTGCTTGGGACTCTCAAAGTGTCTAATTTGAAATCGCGTTATTCTCTGTTGTGCTTTTGGTCTGTGCCAAGCGACTGGAGGAGCGAACGTGGGACTGATTTGAACTGAGACAAGGGCAGTTTGGCTGGTATGAAATCGCCCCGTGACACCCTAGTGATGGGTTTCTTGGTAATTCGTACTTTAGATCTAGAGGATAATGGAAGACATAAGATATATGACAAAATGTCATTTCTTATCCTGACCTTAGGAGCGAGTGGACGTACCTGCCAGACCTGGCCTGGAACCGGTTTATCTCCTCAGCAAAGCAGCCCCGTTTTTCTACCAGTGCTGTGTTCCTGCTTTGCCGTGCCTTACTTCCATGTTCTATGGAGTGATAAGTAGACTCTTTTGGTTATATTTCTCTTCGTAATAGGGAGTTTGTGTTTTTACTAATATTGTTTTCTTTTGTTAGCGCTTTGCCTGGTGTGAGGTCAGTGTTTTAACTATTAACAATTTTTAACCAAATAAAATATTTTAACTATTTCATAGTTGTAAAAACTCCTTATTTTATTCGAATTTTCGTTGTGGCAACTAGATCAAAGTAATAAGCGATAGTCTAGATTGTTAGAGCCTAAGTTCGTTTAACTTAAAAAACCGATATAATAAGCCATAATTAATCTTGGCTGCTTCTTTTTTCCATCAGTTTACACCTTTAAGATAAGGACTAGTTCTTTGTGATCGAGTTTATAGAAGATTGCTGAGTTATTAAAAGTATAGCCACCTTTCTGTAGTTTAGCTTCCTTTTGGGGGATTCATTGCGAGTAGTGTTAGGATGCCTTCGAATAGGTCACCCATTGCGATGATCATAAACTCCGGCGAGTGTGTGGCTCTCAGAGCCCGCATAGCCGAGTAGGAGAGAATCCTGCGGGAACTCCACTCCAAGGTCAAAAGAGTGGTACGCGTCCCTAAGGTGGATTGGAAATTGGGTGGCTCCTCTTAAGTTCGCCGGGCCCTACGAGCTGCACGGGTTGGTTTATTGCAAACAGTGGCTGGAAGATCGAGTGTTGCCTGGAGGTCCTTCTACCGATGAAGGGGCATTGCCACTCGGTAAACCTGAGATTTGGAGGGTCGTGCCACGGAGGAGTAGAGGTAAGGTCACTCTTAAACGTGGTTCGAGAAATGATTCGGCGTCCTCCATTCTCGTTTCCGATAGATACTCGTCGCTGTCGGATGGGAACTCCAAGGTATCAGACTCTCACTCCGAGACTCACTCCGAGAGGCAGAGACTCTGCCTAGGTTCTGGTCTTCTCACTCTGCCGCAGAGTCGACAGAGTGAGAAGGGGTGGATTGTAGTGACAGGTAGCAGCAACGTCCGCCGTGTGATGATCCCTCTGCAGGAAAGGGCAGGTCGTGAGGGTGAAAAGGTGGGAACTTCTATCCGATCGAAGGGAAAAATATAGGTTAAATCTTTTACGAAAGTTTGATGTAGACTGTTTTTTGCCGGACGCTCAACATATTTTGTTAGAGCGAAACTATTATGGTGGAAAATATCACAGGGATAAGATTCAGGAAATAGACTGCAGAACCAAAGAGATTTTAAATGTCATTTTGTCCACGAAAAATATTTATTAAGGGATCAAAATAGTTACGATAAATCAGTTCTAGAATAGAATAGAAAAAGGTCTTTATTGTTCTGGGACTTTAAGTCCCCTGGAACATAGAAAAGAAATCAATACATGCCATAACATAAAAGATTACAAAACACTAAGCAATTTTACATAGGTAATCAGTCATGTTTCTCTTGAACATCGAAATTGTCATAGAGGTTCTAACATTTACAGGTAAACAATTCCATAACTTGCAGGAGGAAATTAGGAAAGAGTGCTCAAATAATAAGGTATGGAATTTAGGGACTAAAAATAACTCGGTGACACGAGTTGATCTTTTTCCTGTATCTACATTACATATAAAATTTTCATACAAATAGGTGGGGTTTTTGGATTTCAGAACCTTAAACACGTATAAAGCCTTTTTCAGTTTTCGGCGTTTATCCAATTTCAGCCATTTAATTTTTTCGTAATAAGGCGTGACGTGTTCATCATAGCGGATATTGAAAACAAAGCGCAGACAGGAGTTTTGAAGACGCTGCAGCTTAATGCACAGTTCTGAGTTAACATCTGAGAAAATGATTGAACAATAGTCAAAATGTGGGAATACCAGAGTTTGAACCAGCTTCTGGCGAAGTGAAATTGGGAGCAGATGCCTGAAGTGCTTCAATTGGTACATAGTCTTATACACATTGTTAGATATAGCTTTAACGTGCTCCCGCCAGCTCAAGGTGTTATTTAAATGAACCCCGAGACTTTTCCCTGAAGTCGAGTAATCTATAAGGATATTCTGTACTCTTATTTTGGGAGGGCCACTCATTGAGATGAAGTTCAGATAGGAAGGACTACCAAATATTATTGACTTAGTCTTGTCAGGATTCAACTTCAGCCGATTAACAGCTAACCATTTACAGATAGATTGGATATCTTTATTGATCAATTCAACAGCATTTTCTATTTCCTTTGGGTGGGATTCGAGATACATCTGCAAGTCGTCTGCATAAAGATGGTATTTGCAATGAGATATGATGCTAGTGAGGTCTTTGATATATATAGTGAACAATAGGGGTCCAAGAATTGAGCCTTGCGGGACTCCCCGGGGAACAGGTAGAAAACTTGATTCTTTACATTCACCGTATTTAACAGCCTGTTGCCGATTGGATAGGTAAGAATGAAACCAGAACAGAACGGAGGGAGATAACTTAAGTTGAGCCATGCGTCGTAGTAGAATATCATGATCTACGGAATCGAAGGCTTTGCTAAGGTCAAATTGAACTAGAATTGTGATTTTTCTTTCATCTATTGATCGACGAATGTCATCTGTTATTTTAATTAGTGCAGACTGAGTGCTGTAGTTTTTACGAAAGCCCGATTGATATTTGTCAAAAAAGTTCAGCCGAGATAGATGATCTACCGTAGAGTTGTACACAAAGCGCTCAAGGGGTTTTGAGAGAGCACACAACACAGCAATGGGCCTAAAATCAGACATATCTTTAGGCGCTGGAATTTTATTGATAGGACGGATTATTGCAGATTTCCAGAGAGTTGGAAATGTAGAGTAATTTATGGAACAATTATAGATATCTAGGATAAGAGGCATTACTGCGGGAAGTATGAGTTTAATTATTTTCGCATTGATTCCATCTACACCTGTGGAGTTCGATTTCAATGATTTGACCGAGCGCATGAGAATTTCGGGAGTGTAATGCGGTAAGTACATCCTTTCACTGTCAAACAGGGAGATTAGTGAAGAATCGTAAAACTTAAGGCTATCACCAGTTAAAGTAGAGTCATCGAGTCTTTCGTTTTGGTTATCATCCTTGAAAACAGGAGTGAGAAAGTAACCGTTTAAGTCGTTCGGGGAGAAAGTTGTATTAAGTAGGGGTCTCCTGGGTACTGACTAGGTTAAATAGGATTTATTAGACTAGATTAAATAGGATTCTAGGATACTGACTAGGTTAAATAGGTTTTTTTTTCAGCAGTGATATATATCTCAACATGATTATTAGCTACTAACCTCGCGTGAGAACTCCGGCATGATATATTCTTGTATGATTTAGTTCCGTGTTGGATTATCAATCTGTCGCATTAATGATACTAACCAGTAGTTGTATCTTGAGTAGTGTACTGCATGGTATCATGTTCGTCATTGTAGCAGTCTCCTAGTTTCTGGTCTGACCGCGTATAGTCTTCCTTACTGCTATTGGCTTGCGCCTGGCATCCGGGGGAACGTGCGCGGTTCTGATTTTAACTGGAATGAGTGCTGCATGCCTGGTATGGAATCACCCCGTGCCACACACCCTAGAGGTGGCTTGAACGGTATTTGGTAGATGTAGATGAAGCCACCGTGTTAAGTCATGGTGCATTCCGAGAGGCGGTGCTCCGCAGGTGACGCAGGCAGTTGGGGCGGCGGTTCGTGGTACGGATTGCTCTAGATTGCAGGTTGTGGCCCATGTTGGCGTCAAAAACGCCATGAACCGTGGATTCGAGGAGATCCTGCGTTCCTTCAGGGAACTGGACTCTGAGATGAGGCGAATAGGTGGGGACGAGGGGTTGATATGACGCTCGCAATCTGTAGTCTTGTCCCGTGGATCGATCGTGGACCCCTGGTTTGGAGCCGAGTGGAAGGTATAATCCAGAGACTGCATCGCTTCTGCACGGACATCGGAGCCTCCTTCTTTGACTTTCGGCCGGCAATCCGATCGTATCGGGAGTCGCTTGCAGACCGCCGATTGAAAAGTAGACCCAATCTATTATGTTAATTAAAACCGACTTATTTTCAGACGAAGTTTTCAATATCCTACGACCTCCAACATATTACAGTAGATCAGATCGTGAGAATTTAATAAGGGAAATAGATTGTTGAACAGAAAGGTTTAAAATGTCGTTATTCCCACTATCGATAAGGGACCATAATGGCAGCGTTGAGACTTTGAAGTAGGTTAGTTGACGGGTAGCGTAGGTGATTAATTCATATGCACCCTAATGCATGTTTCTAAATATGCCGAGTAGTGCTAATACCATTTTTGCATGTTTCCTGAAAGACTCTTTTGGCACGTTTTCATAGTTACATTATGGATCATTTTAGTAGTTTCTATAGCATTTGTAGTATACCGATAGTGTGGTGTGTGTTGGTGAAAGTTAAATTCTTCACTGTAGTTCATATTGGTGACAAGTCACCCCCTGCCAAATACCCTTGTGGTGGATTGCAGGGTAATTAGTAGAAGTAGATGTGTCGGAACCTTCTGAACCGTTCGGGTGTCAATTTCTCGGCCGAGGCATCAGGTTGGGTAGCGAGTAGCTTATTCGTGCTCTGCAGGTTTTTTTTTAGGGTAGAGAGTATGAAAGAAAGTAGATCACATTGTGGGTTATTGAATACAGGAGTAGTAAGTAAGGGTAGCAATGGGAGCTCTTTTAAAAATCAGACTAGCCTAGTACCTGAACAAAATATAAGCGGCTCATGTACATCAAAGTCGACTGCGATTAATGTCCTAAGCTACTCTAAGCAAGGGAATTGTAAGTTGTCTCCGCGAGTATCAATTTCCATCAAGAGGTCGTCAATAGCCGTAGTATAAAAAAACAAAATCGTTAGTTTTCACCATCTCATTTTAAGCACGGACGCTGATGTACTGATAGGAACAGAAAGTTGGTTGTCGAGTGAAATTGCAGATGACGAGATCTTTCTAAAATCATATGTAATATACAGAAAAGACCGAGAATCGGGAACATGAGGAGGGGTTTTTATTGCTGCAAAAGGAGATCGTTAGCAGAGCCGAGATATTTCCAGACAATAATGTAGATAGGGAGTGATGTTCCATCAGGTGCTCGTCAAAAAGAATTTTTATATGTGCATGTTATAGGCCACCGGACTCTAGTATAAACACAGTTTTGCAGTAATCAATGCAGGTGAAGCACTTCATACATTAAAAAAAGAACGAAATATTAGTATTGGTTTGATTTTAACGTTCCCTCGATAGACCGGAAGATATTAATTTCAAAAATGGCGGAAAAGGAAAGGAGTAGTGCGACACTCTTTTCTAAACTTTTACATCAAACTCTTTCCATCAATATAACTAATAAATTCAGGCTTCACTTTGTGGAACCTCTCCATATTGGAAATAAAAAACTTTCAAGTAATGGTTCACTAATATTTTTATTGTTTACGACACGGGTTTCGTCACGTAATGACATCTTTAGGTGAAGATGAAGAAATAAAAAACTTTCAAGTAATGGTTCACTAATATGTTTATTGTTTACGACCCGGGTTTCGTCACGTAATGACATCTTCGGGTGAAGATGTCATTACGTGAAACCCGGGTCGTAAACAATAAAAATATTAGTGGACCATTACTTGAAAGTTTTTTATTTCTTTCCAGCAATTTTTAACAACACCGACGAGAGGAAAGAACATTGTAGATCTTTTGGCGATTAACATACCTGATAGCGTCCTTAATGTTGTAACAGTGAACGGAATTAGTAACCACAAAGCAGTAAGTGCGAAATTTCATGTACTGACAAAAGGGTAGCTACACAGAGAAAAGTGTACTTATGCCACAAGGCGGATTTTGAAGGTTTAAAAGAGGAATTATCGACCTCTTATAAAACGTTTAATGATGTAAGCGAAAACCATACCACTGACGACATACAGAATACTTTTCGTAGCATCACACGAAAAGCCATCAACAACGCAATACCAAGTAAACTGAAAAAGATCAGTACAAAATAGTTGGTATAAGGCGGAGGTTCGGAAATCTCTCCAGCAACAACGAAACTTGCACGCAAAAATGAAAAACGCCTATCTGGATCTAACCGATGTGGGACATGAGAGAATTTGTGAAAGATATAAGAGAGCTAAAATAACAGCAATAGCGGCGTCATTAATGGAATTACATACATTCATACATACCCATCACGCCGTTCCCTTCCCTTCAATAATTTCCTCCATACTGACCTATCCTAGAACACCTCTTTTGCCCCCATACTCTGTTTCATACACGCCCTCCTGTTTTTAAAACTCCTCATATTCCTCCTCCTAAGAATTTCCTCAACCACTTATCCATCGTGGCTTCGGCTGTCCGAGGCAACATTTTGACGTTTTGCAGTAAGTTGTACTAGAGTATGCAGGGTTACCAGCCTTCGCGGTACCGGCACCACGTGCAGCTTTCCCTGCTAACGGTTACGGCGTTTTACCGGTCAGTTTTGGCACATTTTCGCCAGTATGCCACGAGAGAAACCAAAGCGTAGTAATACCCTAGGCCCGCTTTCCCTATTCTGCTCAAGCTAGGATCCCTTCTGAAAGGACTACCATGAGAGCCAGCATACTGTTGCCCGCGACCCACCCCTAGGAGGTATATGCGGTGTTCTGACACACCGGTACATGGCGTAGGAGCTACCGTGATCCTTAATGGAATTAAAAAGTAAAATATTAGGTGAGACTTTGGAAGATAACTTAATGCCATTTTGGTCTCAATGGGAAATAGGTTTTGCATTGGGAGATTTTGTCACGAGGACTTCTATTGTTAGGGGGCGGTATGGGGGAATAGGGTTAGAATTATATTCTGGAGGCGCACAGGATGCCCTCTGTGAAGAAGAGATTGTTGGAGGTTGGAGAGCATCCATCCATCCACCTTATTTTCTCTGGTTTGATCTTAAATGTTCTCTAGTTCCTCTTATTATTTGACATTATATTTCCTTTCTTACATCCAGAAAATACTCCCTCACTTCATGATGAAGTTCACCTACTTCTCCCTGTCTTCAGGGTTTCTCTCTATTATTCTCACAGAGCGACTTTTACCGTGCATTCTTCCAATGCTTAGTCCTTCTTCTAGTACTTACCATTCCTATTCTCCCTTCAGTAGCTTCAATTACAGCCATCACATCAATTATTAACCCTATTTTGCAATGAATATGGATATTGAATATGTACCGCTAATTTAAATAAATAGTTCCATTGATATCTCAAATTCATTGCTACATCACCCCCATTATTTTTATTTATCATTACTTTATCTTTGAATGTTTTTAGGTTATTCACTGTTTAATTCTTGAATCGGGCATATTTATCTAAGTTAGATGATTAGTCATACTTTATTTGATTCATACTTGTAATTTGTCTATTCTTGCATTTGGGTACTCAAGTCATGATGGTAGCTTCCCACAGGAAGTCCCTGAAGCTAGCTAAAGCTCATTGGTTTTTTTATTTATGTTTGTATACCTAAAATTGAGTAATGAATATATATCTATTCATGTCAAGATAAAATTTCTGGTTTATGGAAGCCAAGAAGACATACACATACATTGCAGCCGGTAGCTATAAGTGACTACTTGCATGAGAAAAATCACGAATATTTGATAATTGGGCTAGAAATGTTTCGAAATAATTCCCTGGTATTCATAATTTCTTTTCGTGCAGGTCATCGAACACTGTCGTCTTGGTAGTGTCCTCTCGGGTCGTCACTTGGAGTTCTGCACCCACACGGCCGTTACTAGTGATGCTCCGAGTCCTGCGATCTCCTATGGCAGTGTTTTCATCAATCGTCACGTACTCTCCAGAGCAGCGGACTTGAAATAAGTGTGATCAAGTGTTATGCTCCTCTTTTTGAATAGCTAATTATTAATAGCCTGAAGATATTAATGCATAGCGATCAGTTTCAACTTGATTATTTAAAAAAATTAAATGTCATTTCGAATAATAAATGTGGGCATAATTTACTTTCATAGCTCTTAAGCATGTAAAAACGAGTCATATTAAATTAATAGGCTTTATATTACGAAATCTGTCATCATTCCTTAAATACCCATCAAAATGCACCGTGTAAATTGCCTGGTTCACCTTAAAAGGGATGTTCCACCAAAAAGCGCCGAATCGTAAGTATATCGCCGAGAAAAAAATTTAAGTCCAAGCTATGTCGTATAAGTGGTCGCATGTGGATGCAGTTATAAATACAAAATGGAGATCGATGAAAAAATGCCCGCAATCGAAGAACAAATGAATGTAGTACCCAAATACTTTTTGGAGCTTTCGAATATTTCTGTTCTGGCTCACTTTTTTTAGACTTCTCATATGAACTTCAAATACTAATTTTTCCCGCAGTTTCTGACGAAGCGAAGTGGCCAAGGGGTAAGGTGTTGGATTACTAGCTGAGTAGCGCGGGTTCCATTCCCGTGAGCTCCTCTTGGCGATGAAGATCCCACATGAAAGATGCATTTATTGCATTCGGGTAAACTCACCATAAGATCCCAAATTTTTGGCCCTTAGTCCCTGATACTTATTTGAAATCATCTAATTTCAACTTCAAATACAGAATTTTCCCGATTTGTCAATCGACGCGTGGTGGCCTAGTGGGTAACGCTCTGGGCTGCCGGGAGTGGTTGTGGTTGGAACCAGTATGCGCGGGTTCGATTCCCGTGCAAGAAACTGGGCGCGTCCGGCTGACCCAAGCTGTGAGCCATGGGTACCGGCTGTATAGCCGGGAGGACCTGGGATTCTGGGGGAGACTCCGTTCACGCGGAGACCCGGCGGTTTGGTATATATACCTCACGCGGTCGGTTTTTGGAGGGAGGGGGTTCCCTGGTGGTGCGTTACCCAGGCCAGGGAACAGGGGAGGTCTCAGGTCCTTTTTAAAACTTTTGTTGGAGAAAATCAAACATTCAAATCTCCCCTTGTAATTAAATTTTTCATAATTTTCCCTAACATAAATCTGGTGGGCTGTTCTTTAGAAATTTTAAAATTCACAAAACTAAGAGCTCTGAAGTACGTATCTAAAGTAAATAGTTTTAATTGGTGACATGAAGCTAAAAAGTTACGGCCATGTAAAAGGTGTAAAAATTTCTATGGTTGATTTCATAGAACATTTTGGAACCTTTCACAAGGCTGTAACTTTTTGCCTACATGTCACCAATTCAAACTACTCACCATAGATACGTATTTCAGAGCTCTACATTTTGTCCACTTTTAAATTCTTACAGAACAGCCCACCAGAGATATTTGATCTTGAAAATAACAAAAACTTCAAAAGTTACACTTCTATGGTGATGAAAAAATAAAATTTTGCAACATCCTAACTTCAAATTATTTTGGCAAATGAGTTATGATGCAAGGGTACTTTTCAACCCTTATTAAGGCCTAACGTATTTTACTTACTTGTCAATTTTTGGACGAACCAGTATTTGGAAGGAGTGAAATACAAGTGGAAAACTTGTTTAACAGATATTCATAATACAAATTTTATTTTAATATACATTGATATTCATTCATTATGTGAAACATTCTTCAGAAATTTTCTACAACTTTATTAAATGTGTTTCACTGATTTTCACAGCCATGGCATCATCACACACATCATTTGTTGATAATTTATCTTAATTAAATTAAACTGTAAGGAAATTCACAAATAGTATCATATGCATCTTGTATTTATTTAAGATGCATGGAAATCAAACAATTCTGTACATTTTCAATGTCGAGGATGATATTTTCAATGTATCCCTTGTATAATAGGTAGGCATAAAATTCCAGTGGTCACTTCAGCAACTTTTTTCTGAAAGACCAAATACTCAGTTACTTCAAACCAATATTGATACACTATGAGGGGCAGTCTTTTTTTTAAATAAGTCATCCCACCAGCCATGTAATTGGTCAATATTAGCACAAATGCATTTAAATAATGTGAAAATTTTAAGTTCTCAAAATGGAAATATGTTCAGACTTTTTTGATGCATCATAAAAAGGAACACGATTTTCGAAAAATTAGAACTTGAATCAAGACACGGATTTTGATGAGCAGGCACTTTAAAGAAACTCGTATAACATGATTTCTGTTATTATATGACATACATATTACGAATAAATTCACAAAGCACCGTCAAATTGTATCATTTTCACAAAATTTCTGTGGCTGAGGTGGGCTGCCCTTCTCAAGAGTGAAGGAATGAAAGAATACACATGCTTAAGGGAAACCATCAAAGGTGTTAATCTCATAATTCTTTAGCCAAGCTAAATTCACCATTATAACAGAAACAACAATTGCACTTCTGCACAGGATATTTTAATGAGTACGGCACATTTCATCTCACAGAGCCATCATCAAGTACAAGGTCTGGTACCTCCAAGAGCCATCATTATAAAAGAAATAACAATTGCACTTTTCCACAGGATATTTTAATGAGTATGATGTGTTTCAGCTCACAGAGCCATCATCAGGTACAAGGTCTTGTGAGCTGAAATGCATCATACTCATTAAAATATCCCATGGAAAAGTGGAATTGTTGTTTCTGTTATAATATAATGAACTTTCACGATATCTCGTCTGAATCTGTTGAAATCATTCTACATTCTCCATTAATGAATACAACAGGGAGGTATTAAGTAGCATAAATTTTGCTGCTCACTTAGGTCTTTCATGGCACCTGCAACTACATATTACCCTACACTGCAGAAATGTGTGACAGGAGGATTTGGGAAGTCAGATATAAAGAAAGGAAGGAGGATAGAAATGTAATGTGGAGCAGAAAAGGTCAAAGAGTGAGATGTATCTCGATGGAGTATTATCCTTGTCAAATATTAGGGCCTGGGAGGCTAGAATAACATTTGTGGGAGTGTGTTTAACATGAAAGAACGAAACAATTAAGATTTCCACCATTTGAAGATTTGACAATACTGTTGGTACCCCGTCGGTTTGATGCCAAAAGGTTGACAGTATACCCGGAAAAATAATGGGGGTAGTTATGGTGAGAGGTGGACTTGTTGTTGGCTTGTGGGAGAACAGAGAGGATGTAAGTAGGAGAGAACCCCAGCTAGGTGAAAAAGAAAGTGGACACGATAAAAGACAAGTGAGGATGCCCAAACAGGGGAAGACAAGAAAGCCAACAGCATGGAGAGAGCAATCGCCGGGGGAGACAACTGCCTGCTGTAATTTACCACTTCATATTGTTTCCTGTAGTACAAAACGGGCGGAAGCTGTGCAAGACTACTAAAAATTGTCTGGTTTATTTTATGTATTTATGTACGATGTGCATGTGATACATCATGAGTAACTATTTAAATTTGGCCCAATAAACAAATTAATTTACTAAATAATTATAGAAGGGAAGAAAGTTAGATATTTTAATTTGCTACCTGTATTATTTAACGTAAATAAACTTATTTCATGTTGTACTTGCACTTTGATGAATTTATTTGCAAAAGGTGAAATTAATTTCTCTCTCCACCACAGCAAATTTGTGCAGGACCACCATCCATTATCAAGAGGGTAACGAACCAGGTATAAATATTTATATTAACATTCAGAAAGGGCAGGGGAACAAAGTAGGTTACAACATATTACCCTACATTGCAGAAATGTGTGATGGGAGGGTTTAAATTTCAAAATACACCACAGAGTGAAACATAATTTGGAGAAGGAAAGGTCATAGAGTGACATGTACCTTGATGGACTATTATCCTTTTTAAATATTTGGGCCTAGGAGAGTAGTAAAACATATGTAGGAGCATGTTTAATATGAAAGCACATAACAATTTGAAAATTTCCACCACAGTTTGATGAGTTTGGGAACTGTCCCTGAGAGGAGTGACTCCAGCATGACATTTCAAGGATTATCCCTCAACCCTTTCAGCTAGAAAACCTACATGACCCACAATGAGAGAGAGGCCTTAAGGTGATGTAGCTCCCTGGGTGTCATGATGAGAGTAGCTTGGGCAAATCCTACGTTGGGTGGGTGACCAAGTCACGCTTCCCTTCATTAGAGATATGGAGTCATCTACACAGCATCATAGTTCATTTTTGGAAAGGGTAGGATAAGGAAACTGGTTTATTCACAGGTGGATTTGGAGGGAAAAGAGCAAACACGAATGCCAAAAAGAGAATGTAATCAAAAGAAGGGAGACAAAAGCAGGCATGTGCCAACCAATATTATTCACTGCTAGATAATCCAAATCCTAAAATGCACTTTTAATGGGAAAAGTAACACAATGCAAGAGAGGGTATAATACAAATGAAGAAAGGAGTAAATGTTATTATGTTTCTACATCGAAGAGAGTATTTTGAACTCTCCATCAGTTATTTTATTTTTATGATGTGTATCACAGCTACTCTGCACCATCAAGAACAATAGTTTGTATAATATGAGGCCCATAATAAGGGGGTACAATAATAGCCCTTCCACTATTATCAATGGATGCTTTCTTACTGGAAACTTTCCGGACTCATTAAAATACTCAAAGGTTATCCCAGTCTTTAAAAAAGGTGATTCAACTCTTCCCAATAACTATAGGCCCATCACTGTTATATCAGTGATTGCTAAAATCATTGAAACCATAGCCTATACTCAAATCCATGAACACTTCGAGAGCCAGAACTTTTTGACCCCCTCCCAGTTAGGGTTTTGGCCTGGGAAGTCCAATGAATCTGCAGTTGACCCAGTGGTGAAGAGTATTTTATAGGCATTTGAAGGTAAACAATGTGTCTCGCTCACTCATTGTGATCTAATATCAGCCTTCGACTGTGTTAACCACTCAACCCTCAAGCTTAAACTTCAACATTAAGTATGGCTTCCAAGGCAGTGAACTAAAGTTCATGACATCATATTTAACTGGCCGAAAGCAGATGGTCCAAATTAACGGTAATCAATCTAATTTTTTGCCTGTGAAACATGGAGTACCACAGGGGTCTGTTCTTGGTCCCCTTTTGTTCTTAATTTTTATAAATGACCTACCATACAACCTTTCTGTGGAGAGTATGATTTATGCAGATGATACAACCCTTATCCGTAAATGTTGTAATCCTAGTTATGTTAAGCATCTTACAGAACAGACAAAAGCAGAAGCACAACTCTGGTTTTCAGCTAATCATTTATTCCTGATTGATACCAAAACACAACATCTTAACTTAATCTTACATGCTGTCTTAACAATGTTGATGAAGTAAATAATCCTGCAAAGCTATTAGGTTTTAATATTGATACAAAATTAACATGGAGTTCACATGTGTTCCAAGTTAGCAAAACACTTTCCAGGGCTCTGTTCCTGTTAAGGAAACTCAAGACCTGTGTGAGAGTAGAATATATGAGATCAGCCTACTTTACCTTCTTTCAGAGCATACTTGCTTATGGTCTAAGAATCTGGGGGCATTCTCCTGAAACTGTGGAAATACTCAAGTTACAAAAAAAGGCTATGAGGATCCTGAATAGCTCTGGACCCCATGAGCACTGCAAGCCTATATTCAAAAACTTGCACATTCTAACCATCTGCAGTCTGTTTGTGCTTCGTAGCCTTATGCACATAAAACAAAACCTTAACATGTATCTAATTAGATCTTCAGTCCACTCACATGACAGAAGATCTAAAAACAATATTGATATCAATCACTGCAGGTTATCAAAGAGGTACAATCAATCTGACAACTTGGCAAAAAAAAACTATTTAACAAGTTGCCTAGCAGTGCCAGCTCAGTAAGCTGTTCCAAATTCAAGAGTGTAGTTGAAAAATGGTTGTGTGCTAATTAATATTAATAATAATTAAGTGTGCTAATAACCCTCTATATTCTATTAATGATTATTTTGAGCTGGACTTTGAATCCATCGTATTTTAAATGTGCTTTGTATTATATGTATACTAAATGATTATTATGTGTGTATGTGACGAAACCTATACAAATGTACTTTTGTCTTTTGGCGAATAATAAATTGAATTGAATTACTATTTATTTAGTTATAGTTGTGATTGTTATGTGATCTCGGGGGCTAGGGAGAAAAGCTATCTTTTGGAAGGGAAGGCAGGAGAGGAAGATTAAGGGCTTGTGAGGTGGAAATGGTTATTACATATTAAATATAAGAAATGTTGTCAAAAAAGAGTGGTTATGAGTGTGGGAAAAGAGGCCTTGCTCTAATAATTTCAATATGCTCCAAAGCATCCTCTTTGAATATTTAGTGATAATTTGTGAAATTTTTGGGTTAAAATCACTTGAATCATTACTTTTAAGCAGATTCATGGAAAATTGAGAGATGGAATCCATATTTATAAACTTCTGGTAAGTTCTTTGATGTGTGTCATGAAATTTCAACCAGATTGGAGAGGTAAATGCAGAGAAGGTGATTGAATGGTAGGGAAAGATGGAAATGAAGAGCACAATGCGACCACTGATCTTACAAAGATGGTGGAGGTTTGGCATCGCAGCTAGCAGATTCATAAAATGACACAGCAAAGACTACATTTCTGAGTGAATGACTACATTTCAGAGAGGCTAGGCCACACCTATTCAAACCCAGTTGGCTAAGTACCATACGAGCAACATTCGCTAACCCCAAAAATTAATTTAGATCCTCCCGACTGTACCCTCATCATATTTGAAGGGAATAATAGTGCCTCATTTTTCCTCCAGTCATTAATTGTGAGTGGGAGGAAAGAATTTCTGCTCTATGGGCTTGACAGTGCATTACTTTCAATTTGTAGCTACTGTAAGCTCTACCAAGATGTCATGCAGGGCCGAAATCATATCTCCATGCCAACCTAAACATGTATGATATGAATTTTTTCAGGAGTCTTTGCCTCTTGAAGAATTGCATTGTTTTACCATTTTAAAGTCTAATATGTACTTCAAACAATCTCAAATCAAAATCAAAAGTGCTAGTTCTGCTACTATTATTATTGATTTGTAACAATTACAACAAACTTGAATAGATTCAGATGAAACTATATAGACAGGAAACTGAAAGAATACATGGACCTTTAATTTCTGTCAAATCATAGATGAAATTAATTTGATTTAATGATAACATTGATCCTGCTACCATGCTGGACATTTATTTTTCTAC
This sequence comes from Ceriagrion tenellum, assembly GCA_963169105.1. Taxonomy (NCBI): domain Eukaryota; kingdom Metazoa; phylum Arthropoda; class Insecta; order Odonata; family Coenagrionidae; genus Ceriagrion; species Ceriagrion tenellum. The sequence continues at coordinate 113,414,694 of OY720641.1, forward strand.
CATGATAGATGGTACTCTAGATGAACATGGCTTTAACAAAAGACAATTATCATTAGGTGTGTTTCCTGCAGCCATAACCCATAGAGATTGAAGGATATAAATTCCAAAAAGTAAACAACTTCACCTATTTTGGAGTGACGCTGACCAATAATAACAAGGAAGATGCAGAAATACAACAAAGATTGAATGCAGCACATAAAAGTTTCTCAGCATGCCACAAACTGTGAAGTTCTAAGTTCCTATCCCACAAAACAAAAATCCGTGTATATATAAAACTATTATAAGACCAGTGTTACTCTATGGTTCTGAAAATTAGGCGCTAAGTAAACGAACAGAAAAATGATTAATAGGTAGTTTTTGAAAACAAAATATTAAGAAAAATCTATGGAGCATCCTTTGAAAATGGAGAATGGAGGGTGAAAAACAACAGGGAACTGAGGCAGCTGTATGTGGACCCAGATATTGTGGCCGAGGTGCAAAGTAGAAGAATGAAATGGGCTGGCCATATTCTGAGGAAAGAAGATACCTCCATAACGAAAAAAATTTTGATGAACAACGCTGAGGGTAGAAGACTACCAGGAAGACCCAAACTACAATGGCAGGACCAGGTTGGAAGAGAAGCAGATGCAACAGATCAGGATATCTGGAGGCAATGTGTTGGCAAGGCAAAGTACCACCTGGGGTACCAAGAGCCAAGTACCAAGAGTAGTAGCAGTATATTTCCTGCAGCAAAAAAGTATCTAATGAAAAGCAAATTTTGGGAATTGTGGCATATTGAGAATTCCACAGGTAAAAATGTTCATTAGGTAAAAATAAACTTTAAATTAGAACTAGGACATGCAAATTACAGCAAGCTAGGGAAATGGTATTGAGAAAAATATGAATGTATTAAGAAATGGTCAGGCAAAATAAATTTAAAATAAAAATCCAGGAGCTTCTATTTGCACCAAACAACTCATAATAAAAATTTAACACATCCATAATAATTCTGCAAATAACTTCAGAAACACTAGGTTTTTTAGAACTCACTCTAGCAATTTATATTTTCTGCTATTTCATGCTACTTATAATTCAAGAATCTTCACAAAAATTCTCAAAAAATATCTTCCCCTTCCCCAGTACCCACAGATAAGGCTTTAGATGAAAATTGTTTGGGTAATTTAAGGAGAGATTACAAATTAAAAGAACCGACCATCTATTCAAACTAAATATTCAAATCATATCATAGTTTTACGAGTGTTCTGCAATAGCTGAAACCTCTCCATATAGAAAAAATAGAGATTATTTAGAGTTCAAATCATGTTTTTTTAATGTTCTGGCAAATAGTGATTTAGTGTTCCTTTTATGTGTTTTGAGACAGGAAGAACATAAAAATCACAAAAATAAAAGAATAAGAAAACACAAAACGAACATAATATCATTTAAGTAAAATAAGTTAAAACATAACTTTGGTTAAGCGATATTTTGTTCTTTTTGTGTTCTATCTGTCACAAAACAAATAAAAAGATAACTAAATGAATATTCGCTTGAACATAAAAAGAACATAATTTAAACACTGAATGAACATAAAAAAACACTAAATGAACACTCTTTTGTGTGTTCATTTTATGTTCTTTCAGTCACTAAAACTAAACACATTAAAAGAACAATAAATAAACATTCACTAGTGAACATGACAAGAACATAATTTGAACACTGAATGAACACTTTTATTTCTGTTATAATGTTCTTTTTGGGTTCTTCCTGTTAAAAAGCACACTAAAAGAACAATTAATGAACATTAAAAAATAATTTGAGCACTGAATAAATACTTTTTCAACGCTAAATGAAAAATTTTATTTCTGTTGCAAAAAATTTTCCCTTTGAGTTCATTCGATGATCTACGCAACGATAACCTGATATATAAACATTAACTGAATCGCAAGAAAATTTTATTGAATATTATTTTACTATAATTGATAATTACTCGCCTAATATGCCATTATGTTCCTGAGGTTCTGGTAATGGGATTTTCAATTAGAAAACACCTTAGTCAAGGAACATGTGGCAACTAAAATTCATTTTTCATTAATAAAGAGCTCTTCCTATCTGGGAATTTTATTGAAATCTAAAGGGTACAAATTATTTCAACCAACGTCAACACCCTGAAAATGAATAAACACAGGGATTTCTATGAGATTCCATCTTAGTCCACTGGTTTTCACTAATTGTTCTATGCAAATAAATGCACTGTTAAGAGCATTAACAGTGAGGGAAAGAGTGAGCATCAACTTTTAGGAAGAAACAATAGTCACTGAAGCAATCGTGTTAATGGCATTAAGTGACATTGTATCCTTCATACAATAGTGACAAATTACACTTGTGAAACAAAACATTGTAACACCTAAGTACAGCTTACCAACTGCTCACCTCCTATCCTAGATATTCCATCTCTAACATCTACACGATCACTTGATGATGTAAAAAATAAACTATTTATGGTACACAACACATTCAGTTAGCGGTTCTTCCACTACTGGGAAAAATAGTCCCAACCTTGCGTGTATCCCTAACAACAATGGATATTAACAACAGTGAACACTCATAACTATTTCACACACACAGCCGGATACAGCCCTGTAAGGTTACGCAAAACACACATATTTAAAAGTGAAATTCAAATGCTAGAAGTTACAGTACTCACAGGTGCAAACAACACACCGACCATTTAAAACGAATCTTGGATCACAGAGAACCGAAAAAGTGAGCTGGCAAATATGTGTGGACAGGGATAAGCTAAAAGGTTGACAAGGGTGGAATCAGGGACTCAGGTCATGTTATCTCCTGTGTGTCCCCTATACAGCTGGAGTCGAGCTACAGGGATGGGAACTAATGGTGGCCTCTCCCGGATTCAACAGAGATTTACAACAATCAGTATTTTGCCCTTGTTTCTGATGACTTAACACAGCTCTGGATAGTTGCCATTGGGATGGTAACGGAAGTAACGATAGTGGTGCATGCTAACCAAAAGACTTATATCCTACCAACTCACATATATTAGTATATGTTCTAAAAATGTATAAAAAGTGTTCATTCACTGTTCAAAATATGTTCTCTCAATGTTCTAGGAATATATTTCTCAGATAAAATAAGGGTTAGTGAATGTTCCTTTAAATGTTCATTGATTGTTTATTATATCCATTAATTGTTCAAAAAAATGCTCATTCAGTGTTCAAAAAGTGATCATTCAGTGTTCAAATTATGTTCTTTTAATGTTCAGGTGAATTTTCATTTGTATTATTTTGGTGTTTTCTGACAAAGAGAACATAAAAAGAACATTATCTACAACAGAAATAAAAGTGTTCATTCAGTGTCCAAATTATTTTCTTTTTCAGTTCACAGGTGAATGTCCATTTAGTGTTCTTTTAGTGGGTTGTGTGACACACACCTCTTCTAGGGTTTGGAGTTGTAGATGTAGAATACGTCCAACGTCTACATAGTATCATACAAGCTACCTTTAGTGTGTTTGGCACAGGATGATTCCTCACCAAGCATACAGTACTTGTCCTAGCTGAAAACCCTGCAAATTCCCCTGGCTGCTTGGTTCAGACCAAATGTAGGGCAGAGAAGAATGTGCGGTCAGACCAGAAACTAGGATTGTGCTATGTAGGCAAACACGCTAACATTCGGTGCCCTTGTTAAGAAGAATTACTAGATTTTTCCTGGATATGTGTATACACCCACAAATCTCATAAAATTAAGCATTAAATCTAGATCAGAATTGGGTATGTACTTCGTCGAAGTTGACCGTTTAAAGTGACAAAAAATCCCTCTTTGGAGGGAGGGAAAAACACATGAAGACTAGCAGGTGTGATACTTATCTGACACCTACTCCCAAAAAAAATCCATCACCACAATTCAAAGTGGCTAAGTGGCAAAGGAACTGCAGAGCTGGTCAAGGAAAACTTTGTAGTAAAAAAACCTTTGGTAACCATAGTAACTCACCCCATCCAGACAGTAGACCATGCAGATATTTCTATAAATCTCCAGCCAATTGACGATTGCAGGCAGGTACTTACTGCTGTTAACTTCTAGAACTTAACTGGCATGATATATGTCTGTCTATTCATTTGATCATAAGGCTGATAAGATAATTCATTATTAGCACATCTATGCATTATTAGGGAGTATACTATCAATCCAAATGAATTGGCAGGTCTACTCCCCATGGATCATGTTGGAGCACATGACCTTCTCACGTAGGACTTCTTAGAGCACACTGGAAGTCAAGGTATGCATGACGAACATCAGGTTTGTGGCGGTCACTATCACTCGAGAGGAATCACTGGCCATTCTCTTCAATTTGCCTGCAAATAGAGAATGTGGAGGGAGAGAAAAAATAAAACATTTGCAAGCCACTCTCATGGGAAAAACCACACTGCTCTTGAATAAACGACACATATTATCATGTTATTAATGTTTATACTGTTGAAATCACTCACAGCTAGAAAATGGTTCCAGGACCTCTCATTCTGGCTTGACTCAATGTGAACACTGGAAATTACAAGCAACATACCAGCCACCTCTGATTGCAGCCAATTCTCCACACATAGGCCCAATCGCTCGCTTGGTAATAAGTAGCTTGCTTTTCTATATGCTTTGCCACTTAGGAGGGAGGGTTGTGAAAGGGCGAGGGCTGGGATACGGTGGGCTCACGGAAGGGACCCACAGGGGGTGGGGGGATGGAGAACTATAAAGAGGGAAAGAGAGGGAGGGGGCCTGATACATTGCATTCATGGATTCTCCGAGGTTCAATCTTGTGGAGCACCTCCTGGATAAGGCTACAGAGGATGAGGGTAGGACACCACATCCAACCGCATGGAAGAAAGAATCGTCATGTCCAGTGACGAATTCGAAGGAAAGGGCCTCCCTCAGGATTTCGTCCTGTCAGCATGATGCAGACCAAGAAGTCATGGCCCTGATCTCCCCCATACCCCATTCACCACATATTCATACCATTCTTGGCTCAGTCCAGTGCAGTGGCATCGTAGGACTTTGAGAACCTTTCCCCCATCCCGTCCATCAACATATCCAAACCTGCCAGTGGCCCAGACTAGCATGCCCACCATGACTGACAACAACTACTCACAAAATGATTGATCCTCTGCATTAATGTGGATCGGGCCCGCACCCTCCCATAAATACTCCCATAAATAAATGATATATCAAATAACAGATGCATGGGAGGATGTGTAATATTTGTCAGAAGTGACATAAAAATTGCAAAAACATGGAGTGATACACAAATAGATAACCAATGTTAAAAATAAAACGTTAGCACTTTATGCATGCTATCGATTGCCTAGCAGCTCAGTGGGTGTGTTTATGAAATTTTTTGATAATTATATAGAAGATCATGTTCTTGTAAATAAAAGGGATGTTTTGATGGTTGGAGATTTTAAGATACACCTGAGTAAAAATGACCATTACCCCGAAAAATTTGTAGAAATGATCAACATGGCTGGGCTTCAAATTAAAAACAATGATCCAACTAGGATAACTAATAGGTCAATGACAAAAATTGACATAGTAATAAGTAACATCTGCCAGGAAACCAGTAGGTCTGGTAACTGGCATAGATGGGATATACAGTGAGATGTTGAAGTGTGGGTGTAATTTACTCATTTGTCGGCTGTGTGAACTATATAATTTATGCTTACAGACTTCTGTTGTTCCAGTGGATTGGAAGAATGCAATCATCGTTCCAATGTACAAAGGGAAGGGAGGAAAGACTGAATATAATAATTATAGAGCCATTAGTTTATTAAGCATCCCGGGAAAAGTATTCGGCAAAATTTTAATCGAAAGAATGAGGAATATTACTTCTGACAGAATATGGGGTGTGCAGTGTGGGTTTATGCCTGTGTGACTAGCTTTTCACACTTCAGCAAGTGATAGAAAAAGTCAGAAAAAAAAGTATTGTGCATTTGTTGATTTAGAGAAGGCATATGATAGGGTAAATAGAAAGAAGTTATGGAAGGTTTTGAAGAACTATGGAGTGAATGGGCAGTTATTGAATGTTATAATGGCGATGTATGATAATAGTAAGGCAAGCGTGAGAGTTAACGGGGTTCTGAGTGATTGGTTTGCAATAAAACTGGGCATAAAGCAAGTATGCGTAATGTCACCATGGCTGTTTAATTTATTTATGATTAAATGTGTTAGTGATGCATGTAGTGAAAATAACTGCGTTCTCATTGGAAATGTAAACATGCGAGTTCTCCTATATGTGGATGATGCTGTTTTGATCTCAGAGAGTCAACAGGGATTACAGAAGCTCCTAGATAAGTTTTGTGAATCAACAGAGAGAATGGAATTGAGGGTAAATCCGTGCAAGACTAAAGTAGTAGTTTTTGATAAGTAGAATGGGGAGAATAACTGTGTAATGAGGGCGGATGGTGAAGTAATTGAAAAAGTGCATGATTTTGTGTATTAAGGTAAGATGTATGTGAAAGATGGATGGATAGATGAGGAGATAAAGAGACGTGCGAATGCTAGAAAGAAAGTGGTAGGTAGCGGTGGAGCATATTAAGGAATGAGTGCTTGTCTAAGGAAGCGAAAATTGCCGTGTACAAAAGTGTACTTCTTCCCACTTTGCTATATGGTAGTGAAACATGGGTATGTAAGGATAGACATAAGAGTAGACTAAACGCCGTGGGTATGAGTTATCTGAGGAGTATTTGCAGAAAAAGTAGGATGGATAGGGTCAGGAATGAGTGGGTCATGAATGATGTGGGTTAAATGCTCCAGTAATGGACATGTATGAAAGGAGTGTGCTTCGTTGGTTTGGCCATGTTGAGAGAATGGATGAGAGTCGAATAACAATACAAATATATGAGAGTGAAATGAATGGTGCGAGAGGTAGAGGTAGGCCGAAAAAGTTGTGGTTGACTGAGGTTGAGGAAATTCTTAGATAGAGGAGTGTTAGGACTCTTATAAACAGGAGGGCATGTATGGAGAAGTGTATGGGGGTAAATGAAGCAAAAGAAGTTTTCAAGGATAAGTCAGTATGGAGGAAATTATTGAAGCAGAGATAGATGTACAAATACGATATGCATTAATGAGTGAAACATTTTGACTCTGCCTACCCTGAAAGGGAACAGTGTGATTGGTATGTATGGCTGCTACTCTGAATCGAGCGATGCTATTTCTGCCTAACCCTATTCCTTGCTCCAGAATAGCGTCAGAAGCGATTCTGAATACAATGCAGCTATCCAAGGCTTTGGGTCTGTAACGCTATTATTAACCCCGCCCCTTTGGGTATGAAAACCTTCTGGTACAGTAATTGGAAATTCAGGCAGCCAATGATGAGTGATGTTTTTATGTTTCTCACAAACAGCTGAGACCTTTGCCATGGATGCCGTGAGTCTGGTATGTTATATCTTGTATGATAAAGAATGTTTTCAATAAATAATCCAACTAAATTCATTCAATGCTGTCTTTGGATACTATTATTATACTTTATTTTGTTTTGCATTCATCAGCTGATAGATAACTCTCTGATAATTTTAGATTTTGTGATAGAATGGGATTTCAATTTAGGAAAGGCTGGCGATGTTTGTTATGCATACCTATATGAACATATAACAGCTACCCGATCTGGAAAAACAATTGTAATTTCTATAATGATAGTTCACCTCAGTATCGTAAAAAAGCGTATTGCTTTCGTGTATCTTTTAGGTTAATTTTTTAACATTTTAACTTCCACAATTTATTCGAGGGAGCAGACGACATTTGGATACATGAGACGTGCATGATCCAGCATTATCTTCAAAGTATACTTTCATTTGAGGTTATCTTTGGAATTGTTACCTATAATCATCTAGTATTCTTTTAAATTCATCAACTGATAGAAAACTTTCGAAGAGCCTGTGCGGTGAACGGAAATTCAGTTCAGAAAATTCTTGCGACGTTTGTTACATATTGACAAATGACAGGTTACCATGCTGAGAGAACAATTTTAACACATATAATTACAGTTCAACTCAAAATTGTAACAAAGCATATTGTTTTTGTGTATCTGTTGGGTTGTTTATTTTATTCTCACCACTTATCCGACTGAGCAGACGATGTTTGGATGCATACGAAGTGGGAATAATGATATATTAGTGTATCAAGGAAAGTGATGTGATGGTAAATATCAATTATTTTATCACGGATATTTGAAATGTATTATTGTAAATAGCCCGTGGGCTTAATAAGATGGTTAGACATTGCAATTAGCCTCTTGAAATCTAGCGGGACCGTTGGGAAATGTGAGGTTGGAAGTGAATGTGAATATGGTAAGCAATATTTCAAGCAGACTTGTTTAACCCTTTCGCTGCTGTGAACGTAGTAGCTATGTTCGCCCGGTTGACTGCTGCGAACGTAGCTCATACGTTCCATTGGCAAGTGGTTGTTCCTACCCACGCTACTGAACTTTCTCTATTTCTGCGAATGCCATTCACCAAGTTCATGGTTATACATGGTGCAAATCTCATCCCGGGAGCTTGAGTGACTATTGAGTTGCAGGTGCAATGAGAGGCATACTTTCTGTGCCGACGTAGGTTAGCGTTTACTTTTTTTCCGCACAGGGGCTGGAACGTCTCTGCAGCTTGACCGCAGCAAAAGGGTTAAATAATACGACGGAAATGTTACATACAATTCTTTACGGAGAGAGTGAATACTCATCCTATGCGTGTAGAACAGGTTCTTCTATTTTACCTAAACTTGTTATCCCCGGCTGAGAGATGGGAAAAGTTATGCAATACAAGAATAAAGCAATGAGACTCCATCGAAAAAATACCAGTCTACAATGAGAGGTATGGGAAAAGGCAATGTCAAGGAAGGTTTCCATTTTCATGCTTAAACTCAACTTGGTTAAGTTTCAAATAACTTTGCTCACCTATCCTTCCCGTCCAGCTTGGCACATTTGCCTACTTTTTATGAGAAGAATTTTTTATGTCTACTGGAATAAATATATTGACAAGTTGATCCTGCTAATATTTTTATGTTTTTAGGAACACTTTTCAATGCATATTTTGCTGAATCCTCGTTAGATAACGTGTGATAAAGAATCAGGTGGCCGTTTCACACGAGAATAGCTTGATGCTATTAGAATAACGTGGGGATCAGATCGTCGCCTAAAACAGCGTCACTCCTAGGCATCAGTCTGCGTTCAGAATCGCAAATAGCGTCGTTGACGCTATTCTTCGAACCGAAAGCGTCACTAAAGCTGTTTTTGGCATATAGCTGTACAGCTATCTCATTCAGAATAGCAGCCTATGTATGTATAATTATGTTATTTTATAACTTCTTGTTGTCCAGCTGTTTGTCTGTTTGGTACAAATGTTGCATTCGTTTTTAAACTAACTTCCCGATTAGCTAGATATTTGAAACTTTAAACACAGCTCAGAACTGGTTGACAGTGCAATAATATGTAATTAATAATACATAATATAAATGTAATACAATGAGTTTTACGTTCTCTTAGCTTGATAATGCAAGTATCCTGTATACAACGCAATTCAACGTCGTTCCTGTACACAGGGTTGCCTACAAGCCAGGAGTCTATAGTGGATGTTTCGAATGCTTATTTTTTAGAAGATAGAATCCTTTTCAATGACATATGTACGCACATCCATTAATCAAAATACGATCATGAACGTCACAGAAAGTCTTCGTGAAGACGACATGGGACCTAAGAATATTAAGAGCCCTATGCAAGAATAATGGGGGAAGTATGAAACATGTTAATATTCAGTGCAAGATGAATTTAAGTTAGAATTGTCAATGTAGTTGTTCTTAAAAAGATAAGACTGCTTCATATAATTATTATTAAAGAAGCTATGGAAGAATAGCCAACATGAAAGGGAATAAGTCTGGTCATATATCTATTGTGAAATGGGTTCAAGATAATAGCGTTACCTTAGAGTGAAGATGCAAAAAACATTGTGGAGAGAAGTGGTGAGAAACATACAGTAAACAAAGAGCAATCAATTAGTAAAAACAGTAAAGTTCTATATTCTTCATACACAAGAATAACCACAACAATAAAGCAAACGGTTACAGCAACCACATGGAGAATAACCCCATGTAAAAACAATTATTCAAATAAAAATTTTTTTAACCAAGTTTTTAAAACAGGCCAAAAAGTATAAAAATTATTTCTCCTATCCCCATACAGATTTATAACCCCATGCAGATTCCCAAACCCATGAAAAATATCCTGAAACAATAGTAAGGAGTGCAGGGAGTAGCTGTCATAGAGAAAACTCACACATATTTGCTGTACAATAAAATTGTTAGTGACTTAGATGAACTATTCATGCGACAATTATCTATTACATGCACCCCATGTTGTTTGTTTTAAATCTTACAAATATTTTCAAAGCTATTCAAATTCACAATCACAAAATTTCTGGGCAATGTCTATGGGGTTGGGAATCTATATGGTGTTATAAATCTTAATGGGGCTTGAAGAAATTATATTCTTCTTTTTAGTTTGTTTTAAAAACGTCATTAGTTTTATTTTTTATCTAAATAATCATTGTACTATAAAATAAAATGATTAAATGGCAACAAGAGATTTTAGTTTCAACTTGCATTATCCCATATCACCCAGCATGTGAATAATGAGTTCCACCTTACTTCGACATGACTCCTGTGTAGAGGAAATGTTTTTAAAGATTACCATTAAAGAGCATTGAAGATTTTTTAATGATACAGCCAATCGTAAGGTGCAAATATAGTCATCGTAAGAGTGAAAGAGAACAATAAAAAATTAAAAGTGAGAAATAAATAATTCATATCGGGCCATACTTAGATGTTTTTAATTCCTAATGGAAGAAATATCAACCATTCAGTATATAAAAATTACCCCATAAATTTGCCAACCTACCGGTGCATTTGACATAAAGCTAGGTGTCTACTATGAGAGTTCCACCTTAATAGAGAAAACTCACACATACTTCTCATATACTCACGAGGCAGAGTACAATCAGGGCCCCACTAACCAACAAAACCTTCCTTGGAGAGTCCCACTTTATTTACATTATAAGTGCTTTGATTTTACACTGATAAAGATCTCATCTCAAAACAGCATAACTCCTTTTTAGGAAGCCAGGGGTTGTTTAACGGCTGCTACGGTAATTTCAACCCCGTAAAGGCATTACCTGCTGGTAAAATAAAATCTAATGCTAATATTACTAGGCATATCAATAAATGGAAATCAGTAAACTTCTTTTCCTTTACTAACTTTTGATATTTAATGCATTTGGATTATCATTCGGGAATGATGGAAATCATTACGTCGTTAATGAAAATATTATAGTTGAAAGGTTCTTTTTTATGCCTTCTCGATTTCTTACGTTTTAAGAGCAGCCATAATAACAAAGTGAACTATTAATTATAAAGACACAGTTAATGCACAGAACCCAATGAGATAAACTGTCTGAGACTGCATTTAAAAATTATAGACAATGGAGAGTAATTAAAACAAACATGCACCTCTTGTTGAATAGTCATGGACTTGCGAGTCGATTTGAAAGAGAATACGTCCCGTAATCAAGATTACGTTATCTCTTTATCCAAGAGCATTTTCGTTCCATAAGACCTGTATTTTGACTAATGTAACTGCATTTCACTCTGCTTCCTCCAATGCAACTGCTACTTCTAGTGCCTTGTCGCAAGGGAAAAAAGCACCAATATTTGATTTCGCACCAATGATTGATTGATGATAAATATTTGAACGTCGCAAATATAAGCTCTCAGTATTTACTTAAACCAGATTTTTTTTTATTTTTTTAGCTGTCTCACCATCAGAAGGAATATGTTAGGGTGCAAAGTATTTTGATGATCATAAATTTTCTACTTAACGCCACACTCAACAAAATTAACGATTTGCGAAGCACTTATTTCTTTAAAATCTTTTTTATACATTTGACATAATGATAATAAACACTGGATAAATATTTCTCGGGTGTTCCACCGGGTAAGCAGGTTCATAGGTCCCGAACCCCTTAAGATTCAGAACCCCTGAGATGGAGAGCAAGTCATTCTCCGAAATATCGGGAGCTATGGACCTGCTTACCCGGTGGAACACCCGAGAAACTTTTATCCAGCAGATACGCTGGGAAAACCTAAGATATTTCATAACAAACACTCCCTCCTATACTGCCATGAGATGACAGTTCTCAGCTAACCTCATTGCCAAAATTCAATCATGCCACACTAACATGACTAAAAGCATTGTCAAAAGAGGAAAAATATTGATTCACTCTGCTATAGGGCTTCTCTCCGATTTCCAATAATTTGTATTTAAATCTTATTTCTTTGATAGATTGGAGACAATGTGAGTGTTACCATGGAATGCAGCCCTAAATCTTCATTAGACATTGATGCTAAAAATAATCGTGGCAACAAATGACAAAGTAAGCCCTTATCTATCTTTTTATTTTTACGAAGGCTTCCACGGTGATTTGAGCATTTCCGTTAATCGGGGTTTTCCCTCGTTGATTCATATTTTTGGACAAGTTTCATTTTCGTTATAGCCAGCGTCGTCTGGTCCTGAATGAGCTGCAGAGATTCTTCTTCGGTTATATACAGGGCGATTCAAAAGTCTTCTTATGACTACGGAAATTTAGAACTTTATTATTTTTCAACATAGATACATGAAACAAAGATGAAAATGTTACTAAATGTATCAGTAGAGTGCAGATGTATGCCGTGCTTCAGATGGAGGTCACATTGAACACTTGTAGCAATAACAAATAAAACTTGATATATTTAGTAACATTTTCATCTTTGTTTCATGTATCTATGTTGAAAAATAAAGAAGTTCTGATCTCCATCTGAAGCACGGCATACATCTGCACTCTACTGATACATTTAGTAACATTTTCATCTTTGTTTCATGTATCTATGTTGAAAAATAAAGAAGTTCTGATTTTCCATAATCATATCAAGACTTTGGAATCACCCTATATACCTAATGATTCAGCTAGACAGGCACACGCTGATTAGCCGGATGGATTGTTGAATTTCATTGTTGGAAAAGACGTTTGATAGTTGAGAACTTCACAAATCATAGCTCTTTTGGAGTGTGGCATGACGTAGAAAATTTGTTTTCATCAAAATACTTTACACCCTGACATATTCCTTCTGAGGGTGAGACATCTAAGAGTAAAAGGTCATCATTGCACTTGGTAAGACAAGGAAAAATAACTATTCATTTTTTTTACACGATTATACTCTTGCTACTAAAGGAGGAGATCACGATGAGGTCATTGAATTGACCCGAGAACACTACCCCCTGCCAAACACCCCAGTGGTGGCTTCCAGGATATTAAGTAAATGTAAAAAGAAACAGTAATATCACCATTCCAAAGGTGGTGAAAGACCGCACTTGTCACCTGAACGAACCTGCTCTTCGTTCCGGGCAAGAATAAGTGGCCTCATGTCGAAATATTACTTCCGCTTATTATGTCACATGATCGACTGGCACAACGGTGAGAGCCTCACACATTCTAATGTAACACTCTAGGATAATCATTTTCGTGGACTGAAGATCCTGCACTACTGCTCTCCCCATTCTACTGAGCAAGGTGGAACCGGATAATGATTATCCGTGGGAATAATTTGAATTTTGATTCGTTGCCAGCTATTTCTCCAATATTACACATGCGTTAAATGTCCATGGTCAATTGTTCTATGTATTCCTGCAATTTGAATGAGAGATTTGAATGTCTTAAAATTTCCAGTGATTTTGAGGGTAATAGCTGATTCCTGATGGCATTTATAGATTGCTTGATTGCTAGTATATCAGTTATAAATTCCTGTTGCAAAGCAGTGTCTGCTCTAAATAAGTATTGAGAGCTTATATTTTCGATATTCAAATACAGATATAGGTGGTTTATTCCCTTGTGCAATGTACTAGAAGTAGTAGTTTCGTTGGAGGGAGCTGAGTGTTATACAGTTAGTTTAGTCAATATGTTGGTCTTAAGGAAAGAAAATACTCCCAGATAAAGAAATAACAATCTAAAACTACGGGACATATTCTTTTACAGATCGACTCGTAACTCCATGAATATTCAACTAGAGGTGCATGCTTGGTTAATTCCTCTCCATAGTCTATAATTTTTACATGTGGGCTCAGACAGTGTATCTTATAAGCTTCTGTGCATTAACTGAATCTTTATAATTAACCGCTCACTTAGTTAATATAGTGACACTCAAAACGTAAGATTCTAAAAGGCATAAAAATGAAACTTTCAAAGATAATAATTTCATTTACGATGTAAAGATTTCAGGCATTCCCGAATGATAATCAAAATCCATTTATTATCAGAAGTGAGTCACAGAAAACAAGTTTACTGTTTTCCAGTTCTTGATAAACCTACTAATATTAGCAGTAGATTTTATTTAAGGTGCAGGTAATGCCATTACGGGGTTGAAAATACCGTAGCAGCCATTAAACATCCCTTGGCTTCCTAAGTGTGGTTCTTTTGTCTTGGATGAGATTCTTATCAGATGAAAATGAAAGCACTACGCTCATAATATTCGCTCTTGAAGACGGATTGTTATTGAAAGCGATGCGAATTTCAAGGGGTTTGAGTTCTAGCCACTTCTTTAACACCTTACTCATATTCACATTATCACTTCCCAGGCATTCCTCAAGGCAGTAGGCACATTGAAAGCTATGTGAGCCCAGTCAAAATCGATACTGAGTTGAAATGGATATTGAGTCAGAAAGGTGGGGCAGTGTCTGAAAATTCAAAGTAGTTCAAATTTAAGCCAAAATTCAAAGCATTTTCGAAGCATTATTTCATGGATGTGGCCTGGCCTCAGACAAAAGGGTACAGTCCTTGATCAATTCCTCCATATTTTCTCACTGGTAGAATGATGGGTTGAGAGTGGCCGGCACAGCCCTACTTTACCCCAAGGAAAATGGGCCCATTTTTCTAACCGAGGAAGGTTTTTGACAATAAACACAGATACTCCCTCAACCTATCCATTGGTATGTATACCACAGCATTGGGCGACTCGAGGCTTTATTCTCTGTTTAGAAATATTTCACTGGACCCTTCAATGTAATGAATAGCTTTCCGATGTATCATCTGAGGTTTTCAACACTCCTCGTGAGCTTAATTCCCTTGCTGGATGGAATGAAACTTGTCATCTGGATGGAAACCCGAGATGATTTTTTTCAGCTATTACTCAGGGAAAGCACCACATACACCTCCTTGTAATATTTTGATTGAGGAATAGCTGTTTATTTGGCCCAAGGAGTGGAAGCCAGGCATCCTCCAACATTGGTTCGGGATAGACAAGTCTCTTGACATAACGAGGAATGTACGCCATGCATCCTCTCCCCTCTCTCTCCTACCGCTCAACATTGGCTATTATCACAGGCAGGAGAGAAAAATTGTTATTGATAATCCCAAGGTATTTTACAAATGGTTGTGAACATATTTGCTATGCCGGTGTCATTGCTGTTACAACGGTTTAACTTAAAACTCAATTGCATCGCACGCTGCGGAATTAGCCCAGGTTTAAACTTTAACAACAGCTCGTGTATAAATCAACAAAAAACATGTTTTTCATTCGTAATTCTAGAAACATGTTTAACTACCTAACTAATGTCAGAACCTCCAATGTTTATGCTAAATATTGAGAGGATGGAGATAACAAAGTTGATCCATGAGAGTTTTAGCAATGAAAACAGACTATTTTCAAATAGAATATCTTAAGAGTGCAGAAAAGGAAAAAAATTGTTTACATGATTCAATAAGCTTATCATCATTAAAAATGATCATTACATGAAATGCATTTTATTTCTTTAAATTGGTTGAACTAATTGAAGATACAGCTACCTAAACTCAACGGAATCGACTATTTTAATGGACAGTAGAAATACTCAAAAATGTCATTCCCTTCCGGGGTAGGCAAAGTCAAATAATTCAGCTATTGGAGTTAAACAGAAAATTCGTTCCCATTTTAAAATTTCCTTTATATTCCCGTATCTTTACCTACCACTTACGCTTACCTTACACTCTTGCATTGATTCATACATGCTCTCCTATTCACAAGATTCTTCATTTGGGTCTCTTCCAACATTTTCGCCCAAAACTTTCGCGGTCTACCGCTTCCCCTTACACTATTTATTCTACAATTTAATATCTATTTCGTATTTGACTCAGATCCTTACAACTCGTCCAGGCTAACGTCGCACACGTCTGACATAAATATCCATTGCTGGTGCACCTAGCATTAATTCTTTCATGACCTTGTCATTCCTGACCCAATCCATCCTACTTTTGCCGCAAAAAATCCCAATTTTTGCTGCGATTTAATAACTTCGGTAGACCACTTCCGCCAATTGCGGTTTTCGCTTACCTAGGCAAACGCTCATTCCTACATGACTGCAAAAACTACCTATGACTTTCCCGCCGATATTCATTCCCCTTATAACTTCTTTATCGATCCCTCCATCTTTCGCAAACAATCGGAAAATTTACAAAAAACCGTCCACTTGTTCAATTAATTCATCTATATACAATCAATACAATCGTTCTCATCGCTCTCCTTATCAAAAACAGCTACTTTTATCTTAGACTCATTTATTCTTAACTCCATACCCCACGTTGCTCCATAAAAGTTGTCTATGAGTTTTCGTTATCCCCGAAGGTTGTCAGTGGCAACACTGCGTCATCTACGCTCCACAGGACTCGTTCTTTTAAATGTCCAACCATTTCACCGATGTCATCCCTACACGCATCTCTCATTCATTTATCCGAAATAGTTTTGAATGGCGATGGAGTTATAATGAATCTCTTCTTGATATAGAGTTTAATTTTAAACCAAACATGCAAAAACCTCATCAACTGTCACTTAAGCTATGCTAACATTGTTCGTTGCCTGCATTACATTGAACAACTGCTCATTCGCTTCAAATTGCCCATTTAACTAACTTCCACGGCCTAGTTTTGTTCACGGTTCCTGTCTCTTTCTTTTATTCCTACACTACATCAAAAAAAATTATAGTATTTTTCCTTTCGGACGTCCATATTCCTCTCTGTCAATAGGTGAAGTAAGAAGGCTGTTCACTACATCCACTACTAGGGACAAACCCGGACTATAAACTTAAAATTGTTAACATTAATACTCTTGGATCTTAATATGAATGTGTTATTGAAAAATTTTCCCGGAGTGCCTAATTAATATATTTATATTTCAGTTATGCGTACGGTTGCCCCAACCTTTACTTAGGTCAATGGAAACTTCATGGCATCTGCCAATCCATCCAATAGGGCTTGGAAACAAATTTTGTACTCGCACTAGAACATTTACGGAGTTCCAGAGCGTCAGAACCCCATATATAACCTCCTCCCGGTAGATTTCGGACAGCAGTATCCCGTAATAATCCTATAAAATTTGATCTAAGCTCGAAGAAAAGAGTTACGGCGGGTTTAGTTCATATTGAAGCATACTAGCGACGAAACGAAAGCTGGAGACCAGCAGAGTGACGTATCCGTATTCCAACCAAAATCATTGCAAACTAACTGAGAAATATTTAATGATCTCATACTGATCAGTGAAATCGTTCCGCGATAAAACGATAACATTTATTGCTTACTAGTTTTTATCCCATGATTCGTAACAGAAGTAGGTTCATTTATATATATTTTTAAATTTTTAGAAATGTTTTCCTACATACAGTACGCCAATACTTAAGCATCTCTATAATAGCAACGTCAAGTTGAACATAATAGGACTTGCATTAAAATTCACGTTGGCTCCCTACTCTAGGCCGTAATTAATTCGACGAGCTAAGACTCCACCGATGGTCAAATTGTTTGAGCGGATGAGAGCGTTCCTACCTACCGACCTATCCCCACTCCCCCAACCTCGTGTACCTATTGGACCGCTTTCCCGCAGGAAAGCGGAGAACAACCCTCTCTGCCCCAGCGTGTGAGAATCTGGGTCTCAGTTAGCCAGACCACGCCATTGTCTGTGTGGGACGGGGTTCTGATTTGGTCCCTGGCCTGCCTAAGAGTGCAAAGGCGGTGCAATGGCCAGGGGTGTAAAGTGGGACCCTTAGCCAGGCCAACGAGTGCGTCGGGGGCGGCTAAGGGATCTTTCGTGTACCAGCCGAAGTCTTCTCGACCCCCGGTCCCCTGACCGGAAGCCATTCTCTCCAGGCCGGAACCGCGGACCTTGGTTCCCCGGGCGGGGAGGTCCCTTCGGGATATTGGGTGCGTAAGATAGGCTACCGTGGGTCGGGCCGCTCAAACGTTCCAAATCCCTGTCCCTATCACGTCGCTGATGATGGTGAAAAAGACTGTTGTCACGTCGGTGTCCTGTCTGCATCTCACGATCGTATCGAAAATGCCGCCCTTATATAGGTAGAGAGCTGACGTCACTGAGCTGCGAGTGGGGGCGGGGGGCGAGGTGCTCTTGTGTCGTCCAATCACGGAGGGGCGTTTCCAAAACTTCCTAATATGGTGTTATGTCTCATCGCTAGCTACCAAAGGTTTAATTTCGTAGAACTAATTATAAATTAAATGATATTTAATTCACAAAATGTTTCCTTATAATTCAATGCCTAGATCACCATTTTGTTTCATAAACTATGAATGCGTGTGGTTTGATCTACGTGAATGTCACTTGATTAAGGCGTATAATTCGGTCAAGAACGAATTGATATCGTGGAATACGTTCATGGGTATGGCTGTGTATACCGTGCTAAATTGGTTTTATGCCGTATTGCAAACTACCATAGAAATAATCACCCAGAATTTCGTTTTCTCGTTTACAAAAGCCTACTTCAAATCACATTTAGTCAAAATAAATACTCTCATATCATTATGTGGCAATCAACATGAAGAAAAGGTTCTCTAATATAAGTAATTTTCAGAATAATAGCATTCTGTCAATGGCTGCAGAATTATTGATAAAAAGTGACGGTAATCAAGTAATACCATGTTTCCTTATAATTGAATTCCCAGACCACCACTTTATTTTCGTAAACTATGGTTGCAGGTAGTTTGATTTACAGGTGTATTTTAAGGACGGTAACCAACATTTTCATACGCCAATGATGAGTAGTTTATATAGAATCCGGTAAGGAAAAATGGCTGTATTCTACCTGGTTTGCAATTCCTTTGCCAGCTACTTTAACGTTATTTCTCGACAGATGAATGGTACCACTGTGTACTAAATCATGCAATAACTATATCATGCCGAAGATTTAATGTTTGATGGGTTGCTAATTAGGATGTTAAGATATTGTTCTCTAGTGAAAAAATTACTTTACCACCTTTACCTATTTACGTTACCTATCTATCAACGTGCAAAAAGTATCTTTAATAAAAGTAGGCACATTTCGAAATATTTTCAATTCTTTAAGATAGAAAGTGACGGTAGCCAAAATTATTTCGTTTATCTCAGGAACTCATCGTTTCTTTCCTAAATTATTCATCGACATGCTATTTGAAATAGATGCCTATTAATTACCACGGGCGATTTACGAACCAAATTACGTACATAATACTTTATAAAGTTAGTGGTTCTATCTGTGGATTGCTCAGAAAATCAAAGAACCCGTTACTTTTAACGAACGTTTGGGAGTATATTGTATATCGTCATACTCTGCATAAATATTAGCGTATTTTTGCAGAGTAATATCACTAATAATTCTTACCTCCTCAGATATCACAATTAAGTATTTTTTCAAAAATATGCGTCGGCACATGCATATTTTGATTCAATTTATCGTAAAAATTGACATGTAAATTTAAACAGTAATTTCAATTGCCATTTTGAGCATTACACCATATTTACCGTTAACTTTATTCACATTGCCCTAATACCTCAATTACAGATCCCTTCGGTGATGATTTTTGCTGCTTCTAATAATATGCCATAGGGCCCAGAATTGCATAAAATATTTGGACGTTTTCGATGTTGATATTTTTTTGTATGTACACCTTTCGGTGGGGGCACAAAATTTACGCATGAATCCAAAAATTAGCGTCGTAAAATACATATTTAACTGGATGTAATCATCAGGGTAATTTGGTTATGGGAATACAATGCCATGGAAAACTTAAGACTGACAGCCGAGTATGTGATACTACAAACACTTTACTACCGCACAAAGAAGCTCAAGTGCTCTCCTTAACTCAAGAAACACGAGCAATGTTGAGTTTCAAGCAGTAGATGATACCGAGGAATGTGATGATTCCTTTCGTAAAAGCTCCACTACCACGGAAGAAAATAGAAAAATTACGCCAAACGAGTTAATCTGAGAAACTTCTCTTGGTTTGAAAATTAACTCATCGCGTTGGTCAAATGCATCACCGAAACTACAATAATTACGTATTGGCGCATATCCCAAGTAGCTTTTATTTAATAATAAATGTATCTCTTCCTGTAATCGTATATTGAATAAAAAATATGTACACAATGGAAAGTTTACGGACTCGTGGTAGGAGCTCATGGCATTCACAACTTGAACGGAAATTGTTACCACAGGGAATTCACTACCGAGACGATCGCAGAACACTTGTCACAAACTCAGCTGTCTTCCACAAAAACTCAAAGCAAATATTTTGAACAACAATGCATCTAAGTTAGAAGGTACTCACCCAAAGCGGTTTTCAATTCGACTCATTCTATCCCGTCAGTGAAATTAGAAACTCTCTAGTTCCAACGAAGATATACATAATCGCTCCAAGGAGTCACAGTCCAACGCTGCATTTTAAACACTTTCAGCGCGTAAATGCCAAAAACGTATATCACCAAATAAAGCTCTATTGACGAAATGAGAATTATTTACGTGATCTTAATGATAGCTATTTCTATACGGAGTCTTAATTCTTTTCTTTATCACATACAGGACACCAACAACTTAAAAACTTTCCACGAGAACTGATGTAGCACCAAATCCAGAGATATTTATGGGAGTAACACTTTTAACTCAAGTCCACACTCAGCGCCGGCAAAATGAAACTCCCTCGGGTGGAACGAACACTTCATATGGTGAGAAAGAGATTTACTGAACTTTTTGAAGATCAAGTATTCACTCCACATATTCACCGTTGCCCACCATTTAATCACTCCTGGTGAATCAACGTGTTCCAAAAAAAGAATACATCAAACTTAATGCAAAGACACCGAGTTTATACGCCAACAAGTTAAGCTATCTCTGGAAAGGAAGGAGTTATATTCTGCAGCTGCATGATGGCTAAAAACTAGGTTAACATGTAGGAGGACCTGCGTCAACTGAACTAAATTGATGGAACTCCTCCCTCTCATTACGTCATTCCTCGGCTTCTTATTTACCGTTGGCCTCCAAAGCCTTTCCGGACGGTCAAAGGCACCTACCTCGCGTGATTTGACCTTAGCTAGCTTTAGACTTTCCCTGGAAGGTACTAACATTTCTTTTCTGTCGAAAATGCCATCAATACCGATGTTTACGAAGACGGACTTCGTACTGATGAGAGTGTACACTATGTCTTTACCGGCTGAAAGGATATGTGAATACCGGACACTTTAAAGGTGTCTATATCAATATCATAGTCATAAGATTTGCTTATTGAAAATGCTACAATTAAAAATCGGCTTGTCGCAAACGTATTTACAACGGTAAACTATTTGCCAATTATAACACCGGAACCTTTACAGATTTTCGTTTAATTAAAGCTCAGTGAATTAATGGAATTGACAGACGAAAGAACCAATTTTTTCAAACGTGAAATCTCTGGTATTAACTACCCCTGGTAACAACGAGAATTCTCGAAATACTCAATCACAACATACAACACACTTGCTCACAAGACGGAGATAGTGTGGAGCGAAATTCACACCTAATCTAAGAACATTAAAGTTCCAATTTCTTAGTCTCACGGCTGCATTTTCGATATTGTTGCCCGATGGCAAATTAAGACGACAAAGATGGAATTATTCGAATGCAATGTGGTCGTAGCAACTGGAAACTCAATATTTGTCTAGATAAATATTCATGTTGACCTAAGGGGAGAACAGAATTTCGGCATTGGAGATGAGACCTAAATAATATGACAACACTACCGAAATTTGAAACTGTCTTCAGATGGACGGTAACGATGGAATCCATCCTCGGTCAAAGATAAAGGCCAAAGAAGAATTGAAGTGGCCTAAATGAAAAACTATTCTCCGGGACGTAATGGATAATTGATTGTTATTATTCAGATACCAAGTCGAGAAAAAAATGTATTACACAGTCAGAAAATAAACCATTTATATTTAACGTACTTGGAGTATTTATATATGTTTGCAGAACGAGGGCATACAACTCCGTGAAACGTTACACGAAAACAATATTATGTGAGGAAATCCTCACATTCAAATCTGCTGTGCCCCCGGCTACGTCATATTATGCAACCAAAAGGTAAAAAGAATGGACTCGTGATACTTTACTTTCTACACAACCCATAAGGTCTCAACATAAACAATGATGTTAATCAGAAAAGGTATCTAACATAAAATTACCATGGAGGCAAACAATCCTGTGGTCGGACATCATTTAAAAAGCCAATTCTCAAAAATTATTCTAATTATTAGATTATTCTCATACGTATAATCATCCGTAAACAATGCCATTGGTCATTGGTAAAAGTGCCATTTACACCTACGAAATTTCGAGCAAGCCAACCTAGGGTGTGTGGCACGGGGTGATTCTACAACAGTTACGCAGCACACATTCCAACTGAAAGAAGAACCGCGCACGTTTCATCGGATGTCAGGCGCAGTCCAAATGCAGTTGGGATAGCAGTCAGGATGCGCAGTCAGAGCAGGAGCTAGGATAGTGTTACGTTGATCCAATGCTACCACGCTGAACACAATTTTAGATACAACTACTGGCTTGATACTGGATTGATCATTAATGCGACTGATGAATAGTACTACGGGGCAATGAATCATGCAAGAGCTCTATTATGGTGGAAATTTTATGCGGTGTTAGTTACTAATAAAAATGTTAAGTTATTAAGCACAACTGCAAAGCTACTTTATCTAGTGAGGTAGAATTTTCCAGTAACACTTAACAATGCAGTACCATGCTTATCGGGAAATGTTTTCACAAAACTTGTTGCTCTTCGCTGTGTTCGATCTATATCTGAAACTAACCCTACCTCCTAAGGGTCTCATACACGAGTAGCGCACTCTAAGAAAGGTCTCATGAGAGAAAAATAACATCGCTACTTTAAATTATCATCAATGTCCTTCGTATTCTTTCAATTAACCCAATTAACGATTTGTTGTCCTTAAATTTCCCGTATATGCCTCATCCAGGACAAGTCCTGAGTATGGGTCACACTTAAGAAAATAACTGAAGCAAAGATTATTATAAATCTTTACGATATGCATAGCATTGTTTGTGAATTGTTCAGTGAAATACGGTGGAAAAAACTATCTGATCGAGAGGAAAAATATGGATAAAAACTTTTGAAAAAGTTTGATACATACTATTTTTTACCAGACGCTCCAAACATTTTGATAGAGCCACACAATTATGGTCGAATCGATAACAGGCATCAAATTGAGGAAATGGACGGCAGATCCGAAAGATATAGGTAATTTATGCCACCTACAGTAAGGAATACTTGTAGTCGCAATAATTTGGTTCCAGTATATTCAACCCTCACTAGGTAAAGCAAATTTTGCAAAAGAGAAAAATATCTTAACATCATAATTAGCGACTAATCAAACATTACATTTTCGGCGTGATATGATGACTTAGTTCATAGTGGTATTATTTATCTGTCGAGAAATAACGTTAAAATAGCTGGCAAAGGAATTGCAAACCAGATAGAACACAGCCATTTTTCCTTACCTGATTCTATATAAACTACTCATCATTGGCGTATGAAAATGTTGGTTACCGTCCTTAAAATACACATGTAAATCAAACGACCTGCAACCATAGTTTACGAAAATAAAGTGGTGGTCTGGGAATTCAATTATAAGGAAACATGGTATTACTTGATTACCGTCACTTTTTATCAATAATTCTGCAGCCATTGACAGAATGCTATTATTCTGAAAATTACTTATATTAGAGAACC
Organism: Ceriagrion tenellum; assembly: GCA_963169105.1. NCBI lineage: Eukaryota > Metazoa > Arthropoda > Insecta > Odonata > Coenagrionidae > Ceriagrion > Ceriagrion tenellum. The sequence goes on from OY720641.1 coordinate 113,438,819, forward strand.
TTTTCTTCATGTTGATTGCCACATAATGATATTAAAGTATTTATTTTGACTAAATGTGATTTGAAGTAGGCTTTTGTAAACGAGAAAACGAAATTCTGGGTGATTATTTCTATGGTAGTTTGCAATACGGCATAAAACCAATTTAACACGGTATACACAGCCATACCCATGAACGTATTCCACGATATCAATTCGCTCTTGACCGAATTATACGCCTTAATCAAGTGACATTCACGTAGATCAAACCACACGCATTCATAGTTTATGAAATAAAATGGTGATCTAGGCATTGAATTATAAGGAAACATATTTTGTGAATTAAATATCATTTAATTTATAATTAGTTCTACGAAATTAAACCTTTGGTAGCTAGCGATGAGACATAACACCATATTAGGAAGTTTTGGAAACGCCCCTCCGTGATTGGACGATACAAGAGCACCTCGCCTCCCGCCCCCACTCGCAGCTCAGTGACGTCAGCTCTCTACCTATATAAGGGCGGCATTTTCGATACGATCGTGAGATGCAGACAGGACACCGACGTGACAACAGTCTTTTTCACCATCATCAGCGACGTGATAGGGACAGGGATTTGGAACGTTTGAGCGGCCCGACCCACGGTAGCCTATCTTACGCACCCAATATCCCGAAGGGACCTCCCCGCCCGGGGAACCAAGGTCCGCGGTTCCGGCCTGGAGAGAATGGCTTCCGGTCAGGGGACCGGGGGTCGAGAAGACTTCGGCTGGTACACGAAAGATCCCTTAGCCGCCCCCGACGCACTCGTTGGCCTGGCTAAGGGTCCCACTTTACACCCCTGGCCATTGCACCGCCTTTGCACTCTTAGGCAGGCCAGGGACCAAATCAGAACCCCGTCCCACACAGACAATGGCGTGGTCTGGCTAACTGAGACCCAGATTCTCACACGCTGGGGCAGAGAGGGTTGTTCTCCGCTTTCCTGCGGGAAAGCGGTCCAATAGGTACACGAGGTTGGGGGAGTGGGGATAGGTCGGTAGGTAGGAACGCTCTCATCCGCTCAAACAATTTGACCATCGGTGGAGTCTTAGCTCGTCCAATTAATTACGGCCTAGAGTAGGGAGCCAACGTGAATTTTAATGCAAGTCCTTTTATGTTCAACTTGACGTTGCTATTATAGAGATGCTTAAGTATTGGCGTACTGTATGTAGGAAAACATTTCTAAAAATTTAAAAATATATATAAATGAACCTACTTCTGTTACGAATCATGGGATAAAAACTAGTAAGCAATAAATGTTATCGTTTTATCGCGGAACGATTTCACTGATCAGTATGAGATCATTAAATTTTTCTCAGTTAGTTTGCAATGATTTTGGTTGGAATACGGATACGTCACTCTGCTGGTCTCCAGTTTTCGTTTCGTCGCTAGTATGCTTCAATATGAACTAAACCCGCCGTAACTCTTTTCTTCGAGCTTAGATCAAATTTTATAGGATTATTACGGGATACTGTTGTCCGAAATCTACCGGGAGGAGGTTATATATGGGGTTCTGACGCTCTGGAACTCCGTAAATGTTCTAGTGCGAGTACAAAATTTGTTTCCAAGCCCTATTGGATGGATTGGCAGATGCCATGAAGTTTCCATTGACCTAAGTAAAGGTTGGGGCAACCGTACGCATAACTGAAATATAAATATATTAATTAGGCACTCCGGGAAAATTTTTCATTAACACATTCATATACAGATCCAAGAGTATTAATATTGACAATTATAAGTTTATAGTCCGGGATTGTCCCTAGTAGTGGATGTAGTGAACAGCCTTCTTACTTCACCTATTGACAGAGAGGAATATGGACGTCCGAAAGGAAAAATACTATAATTTTTTTTGATATAGTGTAGGAATAAAAGAAAGAGACAGGAACCGTGAACAAAACTAGGCCGTGGAAGTTAGTTAAATGGGCAATTTGAAGCGAATGAGCAGTTGTTCAATGTAATGCTGGCAACGAACAATGTTAGCATAGCTTAAGTGACAGTTGATGAGGTTTTGCATGTTTGGTTTAAAATTAAACTCTATATCAAGAAGAGATTCATTATAACTCCATCGCCATTCAAAACTATTTCGGATAAATGAATGAGAGATGCGTGTAGGGATGACATCGGTGAAATGGTTAGACATTTAAAAGAACGAGTCCTGTGGAGCGTAGATGACGCAGTATTGCCACTGACATCCTACGGGGATAACGAAAACTCATAGACAACTTTTATGGAGCAACGTGGGGTATGGAGTTAAGAATAAATGAATCAAAAATAAAAGTAGCTGTTTTTGATAAGGAGAGCGATGAGAACGATTGTATTGATTGTATATAGTTGAATTAATTGAACAAGTGGACGGTTTTTTGTAAATTTGCCGATTGTTTGCGAAAGATGGAGGGATCGATAAAGAAGTTATAAGGGGAGTGAATATCGGCGGGAAAGTCAATAGCTGAATTATTTGACTTTGCCTACCCCGGAAGGTAATGAAGTGATGGGTTTTTATGTATGTATCTATGATGATAACTGCCCGCTATGTTTGCGTGTTAGTGGCCAATATTAATTCTCACAGGAAAACAATGCCCAACTGCTGGTCGCGGGTGGAAAAGATAGAACTTGATGCTATTCGTTCTTTCATATTCACCATACACACACGTATGAACAGCTCTCATGAGACTGAACTATAGCGCAATATTTTTAAACTCGAAATTATGGGTTCCCTCTTGCATTCCTTTCATTATCCGTGGCGTGGTAAACCACCCAATAAGTTTCCTCGATGATAATCCCGATGATTAAAGGCGGGATTGTACAGTGGCGGAAAAAAAATAACTCAAAACTCATTGGCGTCTGAATGCGGCTTACGCGGGGACTAATTGAAATTGTTCGTCCTTCGATAACTTGACACTACTGAGACAGCCAACGGAAACTGGGAATATTCAAACTATATGAATGGATATTTATTTTACGAGTCACATAAATAGGATTACAAATAAGATTCACGTTCGCGAAATCGTCTTGGAGTTACACACGTGACGAGTTTGCTTCGCCGCAAAGCCAGTCGAGGTTCCGAAGTCGTAGTCAATTATATTGAGATACAGACCAAATTTTTTTTAGAGCTCTGGACCCTTTAAAAAACATTTTTCTCTATTGAAACTTAAGAAGAGTTACGATGAAAGAAATATTGGTTGGGACACAAAATGTTTGTGTTCTCCAGATCAAATCCTCTTGCAATTAAAAGTTTTTCCGAGTGTTGGAAATTGCTGCGGGTGAATGTCGTTTTAATAGTTCTCAAACCACTTCGGAGAAGTATCATACCTTGCAATTAATATATTGGCGTACTATCCTGTGAATTTCAAGTTAACATATGGGAAATCCGGTAGAATAGAATGGTTTCCATGAAGAGAAAGTATTTCCGATATCTTAATACCCTACGTAAAATTCCACCCTCGTGCATTCAGGTCGTCTCAAACGCTTTAATTCCTCTTAAAGTTATATTATTTACTTTCTGGGAACTAACTACTTTCAACAGTCCAGAACATCTTATTTGGTCCAGCTTTTAAAGAAAAGCTTGAATTGCCTTTTTTCGTAGTATAGTAAGAACCACTGGACGCGGAATTTTCTTGATCGATGCAATAGCCTATAGGTATCGCGTTCGTCTGCGGCTAAGGAAGTCTGGGGTTGTAATCTAGGGGAGGCTTTTTCTATTTCCCTCATAATTAATCTAGGCGATGTGACTTAATTGTTGCCTATACTTTGCAGGAATCTGCGGAAGGCCCAGCGAATGGATATTGACCTCAACCATGAGTGTGCCTTTCACACCTATTTGGGCTTTGTAAGGGAATCAGAGCGGTCTCCTTGATCGTCAAATGAGATGTTTACTTCCCATCCATGGGCCCCACTTGATTCCTAGGTCCAGCCTGTCGTCTGATGTTCATATCCACTCACTCGCCAATTTATCAATCAATGAAAAGCTATTCATGAGCGAGGGAATAGTCCGAATCTTGGATAGTACCAATTACTCGATTTAGTTCACTTACCTGAGGCTACTTTCACTTTAAATTTACTTTGAAATAATTTAGTAAAGAGGTCAATTATTTTAAATAGAAATTAGAGTTTCGTTCCATCTGCCAAATTTGTAAATATCGAATACTTATCTGAGTGAGAGACCAAATAAGTGTGGAATTTTCTTCAAAAATCTTCAAAATGGTTTTTGAAGTTTTCCCAGCATTATTTTCGAGCTTTTTTATGAGCAGTACATTAACCATGTAGTTCAACAGTTCAACTTAGAGGACGGGGGATAATACTTAGAGAATAAGGTAAATTATTGGATCATTTAGATAGCTTTTGACATAATCGCAGTGAAAAATTTTTCGCTAAATAACGCAGTTAAATTTTATGAGGAGCATTCTTACACTCACACGTAAGTAATACTCGGACAAAATAGCATTGCATATCTTTCATCGTGAAAGCGATAAAATACTAAAAATCATATTTTCCATGTAGCGATTAAGCAGTAATTAGATATCTTCCGTATGATCATTTGTATATTCCTCATAAATCCGCTGAGTAGTCAAATAAATATGAATAATGAATGTGCACCATCAAAGAATACACGATTGCTACGTTCCTAAAGCATCTATTCCTCTTCAAATATGTCGTAATATTATATCTTCTACGGAGATTAAAGTTGTGTGCGCCCTACATGACGATACTGACAGACTTTTTAGACTCATAAATTTCATCTCTTAGTGGTAATGAATTTTCATGGATTTTGGAAAGGGACACTATAAAGCTTTATTTACCACGAGTGGAAAAGGTTAAAATGTATGCGTAATTCTCTCAACCTGAGTTATGCGTACACAGGATCACAGTGATTGATCATCGAGAATTAATCGAAAAACGTTAGTTTGTCGCATTTTTCTCATAATGAACGTCCAAATACTTCCTATGGTGTTGAGCTCTGGGCTCCGTGCAGCCCGCTCCATCTGTGTAACATGGTTTGTTTTCAACCATCTCCTAAAATTTAGACAATTGTGAACTCTCAAATATTCCTATTTACGGACGAAAAATGAATGCCTGGTACTGATAAACATTTGAATTAACATAGTTCTCATTATAGCGGCCAATTTGACGAATTTTGTTAAATGTTAGTGAGAAATAGAATTTTGTACATTTAAAAAACCAAATGAAAGTTCAGTGGGTGAAAGTCGAAGGCGCAACACCTATTCGGGTAATTTTTCGACTGATATATTTGCCTTCAACAAACCAACTACCCAATTCCTCCTCCTGGGAGAAAGATGAGGCATACTTAAAGGCTAGTAAGAATTTTCTCCTCCAAGAATTTACGGAGAGGCCGCAATAAAATTTTGAAAATTTCTCTGCTTGCGCTGTCTGCTTTGCTTTTCCGTCTATCGACGCACATCTCAATGAAGTAGCATTCACAAAACCTTAGCAAAGTTCAAGGTGGTGGTGGTCGGGGTTGTTTGTTGTTGTGAATGACGCATAGGTTTCAAATACTCGCTGCACCAGAAAGAAAAGCCTCGTCACGCTTCGATAAATTCGGAGGCACCCGTAGAATACTTTTGAGGGGGTGACAGAAGTCAAATACCACTTCTTTCCACTGGGTTAAACTGCAGGCGTCCGAAACATGATCTTTGGCAGAAAAGGTATCGCCCGCCACATAAGGGGGAAATAAGCTCTTATTAAAGGCAAACTACGTCCCAAATCAATATCATGCGTCCTTCATACATTCCGAGTTTGAATGGATTAGTATTGGCAGTGCTTTGAATCGACACGGGGAAACCTTTTGGGGTCCTCGAGAGTCTCACAAGATTACTCGTTGCTTTAACTCAGACTTAAGTCAGCTGGTCTCAAAACCTATGCACGATGGGAAGTAATGGCGTTTGATTGGAATGTTCTGGGCGGATGAGGTGAAATCCGAGAACTACTGCTTTCTGTTTGCATACCAGTGAGAGCAGTATGCTTTCTCCTTTACTTATAGTTCCATTAAACGTTCGCAGAAAATATTACCACGCATGTAAATGTAACTCAGTTCACAGAAATGACTACGGACGCAAATAACGAAAGGATACGCAACACCATCTGAAATTAGCCTTGAAATAAGAGAGATCGGTAGTTGTAACTCGGTAACAAACCTGAATCACGATCGTGGTTCTTCATAATGCTACTGTACAATTGCGCTCATGATTTCGGAAACGTGATCGTCAACAAGAGAGATCAGGTGCTTCATAGCAGCGGAGTGCGCTCCCAGGACTTTGAGCATTGCCCTATCAATGCGGTTTGCCTTATAGATGAAGATAACGACCACGAGAAGGAAAGAACCGTGATCCCACCCCTGGTCGAGACATTTTTGAGTTTTGAAATCGATTTCTGGTCATGAAAAATAATTTTTGTGGCGAATTTCATCTCTTATGTATTTATAAAATTATCTATAATCAGCCAGTCGTTGCAACTTTATACTTTAACTTCATTCATGTCGCCAATATGAAATAATTCGTATAAAAACTAATTTGCGTTCATTGGAAATCGAACACGGACTAATATTTTCCTGACCAAATATGTGCGACAGCTGCAACATAAACCGTTACCTATTAATTTCATTCATGAAATTTTACTCCAAACTGAAGTCATTAAAAAGCCTTTCTTCTAATTTTATATTAGCGGCGATATTTTCGTTAATACATATAAGAAAATATTTTGCAGTAAGACGTAAAAAAAATTGCTCATCCATAACTAAACCTACTTTGGGTTTAATTTTTCTGAATGTTTGTTCGTATGTTCTACATTTACTAGATTAAGCTTCACAGTGAACAGCTCGTCACCAAGCTTCCTATGATAAGATGAAAGACACGTCGAAAAAATATGCCTAGATTATTCGGTATCGACGCGAGCACATTTATTTTTAATTGGTGAAATTATATAATTACGCATTTTTTCAAAGTTTAATCCCATTCTGACGAACTAAGAACGGATTTATATTGAATCATGAGCGATTCAGTGATAATTATCCGTTTTGAGATCGGAACTTCATCAATCTACTAAATGACTATCAAGAAAAATTACATCACGTAGACTATACTTATTTTAAATAAATCATTTTTGTATTGACAATTGGTGCGAATCAATCTCCATTTATATTATTTCGGTGAAAGAAACACAGGACGGGTCATTCAAAATGATCCTCGGATATTCGACCACAATAAATATCCCTTGGTGGTAGCAGATGATGATTTCAGCATAAAAGCCGAGTTGGGTGGGATAGTTTAATTTTTTTATAATTAATCTTTCTGTAAAAATGTTATTATTCCACGTAAGAAACATGCTGAAATGAATACATCGATACACCGCGACTGAAGGCGCGAATAATATAAGAAGAAAGCTCGAAAAAAGGCGATTGATGAGCAAGTTCTAGGCTATGGCAAATGTAAGTTCCATTGCGGATGTCAAATATTTGCGGTAGACGATGTCCTACTCAGTGTTGTTAGTCTTTCGAAGTGTGTGCTGCTCTTAGAAGTTCCCATTCCCATTCTGGCGCGCGAAAAATTTCGCGTTAATTTCTTCCGCCACTGTACTACGACTTTCTCCACTTACTGCAATTGCATATCTTTGTTCTTCAATACCTATTATCCATCTGAATGATTCAAGTATTTTGCGTTAATTGAATTGAAAGCGTGTAACTGCAATGGTAGCTTTCGAGAGCAAGGATAAAAGTGACTCTTGAAAAAAATCAGAAAGAAAATACCATACGAAATAAAATTTGGAAAATCCCCGAAAGGAGCTCTTATTTGCAAAATATTTTATGAAAGATAGTCTTAATGATTAAGTTATGGTTTCAATAGCAGAAAAAAATCGTCACTTTTACCTATTTTGCCTGCGCAACCTCCACGAATATTGGTGCATCTATCGTTTGGACAAAAGCAATGATGTGTATATAAATAAAGAACGACTATCTCTTCGTTGTTTATTTGTATACAAATCATTGCTTGCATCCAAAGGATAGATGTACCAATAGTTACATTCGTGTAGTTATTTTCTTGAGAAATCTTTAGTGGGAACATCAGGATAGGTATGGGCTGACAAATTAAGGAAAATTGTTAAATACAAGCCTGTTAACCTATCAGGTTTGAATAGACTGGTGAAAACTTAGATCGCCAGGTAAGAAGTGATAGAGATGCAAGCATCTTTCTACAGCCACTTTTGGAGCATGCATTAAGGATTTTAGTGTCGGAAAGATGTAGATCGTGAATTTGACTATATAAAATATATATAGGCTAAATAAAAAGCCACGCCCATTACTACCATCAGTCGGATAGAAAATGTTGAATAGCTATTAGCAGGACTAAATTTGAACAGGTTAAAATTTATGAGATTTAATGAAAGCCTACGATTATCAGAATACTTCAGATCTCACGAGTTGGGAGTTGTCTCGAAGGCTTTTATTTTACACCCTCGCTACATCTGCTGCACTCAGAAAATCAACGAGAAATAACAAGCAGCAAGTTAACACCATAATTGCTTTTTCAACACTCAGTCAGTAGTCACGGTTTCAACTTAAGTCCACGGTAATCGACTAAAGAAAAACATAACAAATATTAAAGGACGAATGCATTCTTCCCTAAAGTTTGACAACATGAACGTCAAATACTGAGTGAGACATGCAATCCACCTAAACTTTTCTCACCTTTTCAAATGCTGGTGTCCTGTTTCAAAGTTTCCTGCATTCTTTGGACGTTCACCACGTTGGTTGTTTCTGCAGACAACAGATTCTCTCGCGTTCCCTTCGGGACTGAACAGATCAGTGTGGAGGGCTCAAGTGTTGTTAGCGGAAGCAAGCAACAAGGTGAACACCCAAATAGTGCGGGAATCTTCGAATCAAACTTTTTGTATATCTAGTTCTAGAAATGAAATGTAATCGTGTACTAAATTGTATGAATTATTTCGAATACTAACATTAACCTGATCAACAAAAATATAGCTAGATAATACAGGATACTCCCATTAGAAACAGCAATCACTGATTAGCATAAATACATACCTGACATATGCATTGCCATTCGTAATTGCTTGTTGATTTTAAATCACTCCGGACCACACTGCGACACGCCCTTGAGGTGGCTTCCAGGGTGTTATATAGCCTACCGTGGCACGAAAGAAGCCCAGGGGCTGTGACAGTATGTTGCCTGATCACTTGAAAATTAAATATCATTCGTAACTGTTGTGCGCACTCAGAATATAACACGAACAATCTTAACCTAAAAGGCACTTCGTACCGCTCACTCCGTTGTACACACACAATTTGGCACTGTAGAGGGCGGGAAACTACGTAAACCTTTTTCAGAATGATAGGACTGCCTCGTTTTTTTGTAAGTGGATCGAGGCTTCACACGGATATCTGGCTTCCATAGATATGCATAATGCAATCCTTCTCCATTCCCAAAATAAAACTGAGCACGTAAATTTGAATCTTCGGTAACAACACTCTCACTACACATCGCTAAATACCTCACCATAAACACAAGTCCATCTTCTCAACACAAAGTCTTCGCGCAACTGGACTCGAACGGGGCCACGAACTTCACGCGAAAGTTGTCTTGCGTCACTCTCCTGGGCGGACCGCAGGACCATCTCTTGGCACACTCGAGTCGTATGGCTACAGCCTCGGTTCCATATTATTTTGGACAGTTTGAAGGAGTTTCTACACAGCGATGGGGCGAGAGAAAGTAACGGCCGGGCCGAAATTTGAAAATAAGGAAAGGTACGAAAGGCACCCCGATACCAATGCTGCATTGCAAAAATAGCGGGATGAAACCAACATGAACTGAAAATTTCTAACTCCAGTTTACCCAACCAATTGCTACCTAAGCACGGGGAGGTGTTGGGACTATAACCAAACATGAAAGAAGATGGGAACAGGGTAATGTAAATGGTAGAGAGAGGGGATCGAAAGAATAATTTATGTTGGTAGAGTGACTTAGCGTTTCGCTACGTTTTGTTTTGCATTTAATTATAGTGATTAGGTTGATTTAAGATTTACAGACATAACCTCAGTCAAATTACTTCGTCTCCGCCATTAGCTCTTACATTTATAAATACATCTACATCTACGTATTACCCAGCAAGCCATCACGAGGGTGTTTGGCTGGGGGTGAATTATCACCAACATGAATTAAAGTGAAGAACTTAACTTTCACCAACATGCACCACACTTCGGGTATGATACAAATGCTACAGAAATTACTAATATAATCTATAATGTAACGATGTAAACTTGGTACAAGAGTCATGCAGGGAATATGCAAAGCATGGCGTTTGCACCACTCGGCAGATTTAGAAACATGCATTAGTGGGCATTTGAATAAATCAGCTACACTACCTGCCTTACTAAACTCAACTAATCTAGCCTACTTCAGAGTCTTAACGCAGCCATTACGGTGTCCTATTGATCGCTGGAAAAATGACATTTTAAACCTTTCTGTTCTACAATCATTTCCCTTATTTTATGCTCATGATCAGATCTGATCATGCAGATCGTGGATCGATCTACCGTAGTATGTTGGAGGTCGTAAGATATTGATAACTTCGTGGGAAAATGAATTGGTTTTGAATTTACATAAAAGATTGAGTCTAATTTTCAATCAACGGTCTGAAGGCGATTCCCATCCAAGTTTTTGCAAGAGGTCAGTAACACTAACGAGACTATCATTACGGCCTTTCACGTATCTTGCTGTTGCTTTAATGAATATATAGCGGGATTAAAATAGCAATCCTCCGGCAAGCCGGAGAAACGCGTGTGCTTCAACTATCTGCAAACAACACAACGCAATGGAGCTATGAAGAGATTTCTTCGACTCATTTTCAAATCGCTGCCCAGACCCAAGGATTTGAAACAGGCCCCAACGGAATGAGAAATCACGGCACCCTACCCAGAAATCCAAGCCGATACACTTATTTCAAAAGTTCTACTAACATTGAATCAGGGAAAAACTGTTCTGTCGGTCTGTTATCCGAGGGATGCTACTGACAACTTACGTTCTTTGCGCCATGGATGATTGTTAGTTCGATAGGTGAAGATATTTTATCGAAGAAATGGTTGAGTGAAACCAGTCATCGACATTAACTTGTTCTTAAAGTGGCTTTAACGGGAGTTGGGGACCAATGATTGCACATTTTAATAATTTTTCCAGTATATGGAAAAAAAATTCTTGGGCTACCTTTAAGTGCATCTATTCATGTTTGGGACCCACCGTGCATGTAGCAATGGAAATGATAAACCCGAGCTATCATCTTTTGTTTGTACAATTACGAGATAATTTCCGAGATGGGAAAGTAGACTATTTTTCGCCTTGACTGGGAGTTACACACTTTCATCTCCATATTACACTTAAAGCCAATTCCAGGGTGTTTTGCAGGGTGTGCCTTTTCACCAACATGGGCAAGTTCCGAAATTAAATTTCATCAACATGCACCACGCCACGAGCATGATACAAATGCTACAGGAACTACCAAACCAATAATAATGGAACTATGTAAACATGATACAAGAGTCAATCAAGGAACATACATGACATGGTGTTAGCACTACTCGGCAGATTCAGGAACGAGCATTAGGTAACACATCAATTTATCAGCTGCTCCCGGTCAACTAACCAACTTGAAAGTTTTAACGCAGCCATTATGGTCTCTTATCGATCGCGGGAAAAACGACACTTTAAACATGTCTGTTCTACAATCTATTTCCCATATTTTATTCTTATTTATTCTCATGATCTCATATACTAAGGTATGTTGTAGTTCGTAAGATATTAATAACATCGTCATAAAATATCTCTGTTTTGAATTTTCATAAATTTGAGTTCGACGGTCTGAATGCGATTCCTAGCCCAGTTGTAGCAATAGGTCAGTAGCAATAGCGAGACAGGCTTTAAAACATAGAACGCGTGTAGAAAAGATCAATATGATAGGCGAAAGGCCGGTTGACCGTCTCTACTGACTATGTAATCCTCATGATAATATTCCAAGTAAAAGCTTTGAAATTCTTCCTGGGTGGAGAATATATTATAATTTTTGTAAATCCTAAAAGGTGACATAATTATAATCATTTCCTTGAATCAAACTCCAGGAAAATATTTTTTCCGATGACTAAAATTCCCACCATTAAACTACATTTACGTGCATAAGTATTTAATTGCATAAGTAAATTGCGGTCGAAGACTAAACCTCTCGTTTGATTGTGGGTGAAGAAAATCCCAGTTTTCCTAGGGTCTCGTCCACGGCACTCACTACAAGCCACGATACGCCACACGCGGCTGCGCCGCAACGGTTGGACGTACGACAGGGCTAAAAACTAAGACTAGCTAAATATCGAAGAATACTTAACAAATCCAAACATGCATGTCTCGGTTGAAGTAATTTGCTCGAGCGAATTTTGAAGCGAAATTATTACGGTCAAGCGAAAGAAAGTGTTAAATATTATTGTTATAATACTCTCTCTCCCTTCTCTTCTTCTTTCCTCTTTTTCCCTTCCTCTCTTATTTTCTCTTTTTTCCCGCCGTCGAAAAATTTCGGGGGGTTTTAACCCCCAAACCGCCTGACCCGTTGGCAGATGTTGGGAGGAGGGGTCGGGAATAAGACTGGAGGGATGCTGATTCAATTATGCTACTGGGTTGCGTTCGGGGATCTTATGACGGCCTCGACGACGATGCAGTGCGGCAGCCAGGGAAGAGTATGGAGAGACGCGACCGAAATAAAAGAAGCTTTCGGCTGGCTGAATGATTCTCTATTACTGCACAATGTTTTACTATACTACACTTAAAGATTAACATTAATTTATCATTGTTACCTTTCGATACCTATATAAATCACTGTGAACGGGTAAAAATATTAGATTCTGTGTATTTCTTTATGCATTTTAAAAATCCCCCCAAAACTTTTTATTCCCCCCAAATTTTTTTCTATGACGCAACTTGCGCCATACAACCCTGTGGGCGGCCCTGCCCATACCCCTTTTTCTGACTTACCACGGCTGCCATCCCGCACGATCCACGTTAATACACCTCTGGGCTAAGAGATGGCAGGTCATCATTCTCCCGCTAGAACTCCCTGAGAATCGACGAGGAAATTTGATGATGAGACTTCATGTAAGACACGATGCAATTACCATCTATTGTGGTAATACAATCCTATCTCTCTTGTATGGCAAATACAGGGACAATGTAAGTTTGCTCTCGAGTCGCGTTTAGAAGAAGTGGTGAAGGAACAAATATTGATTCGTAATACGTGTCTCTTAGAATATTTCTCCGAAGTACATACACAACAAATACGTGTATTCATAAAAGACGCCATTATCTTCAGTGAATTCTTCCCAATCCAACACTACGCCAGGACTCTGATGCGATCTCACGGGAATACGGCATTCGACTGATTGATTCCTCGAAAGTCATAGTGGCAGCGAGCCGATCGTTTCCGCGCCAAGTCAATGGTAGGAGAGGTAATTTGGTCCCAAAAAAAAGGGGTAAGGTTGTCTCATTCCCGAATAGGGCTTCGATTTCTTGGGTATAAAGAACAAAAAAGACTTAATATGAAGCAGTAAAAAAAGAAGCAGCAACGATTTCTGGCTGCTAGCCTCGAACCCAGGAAAACTTCGAATGGTGAGGGCCGTGAGGACGCGAATACGAATAGGACGCGAAGTAGGAATAAAACTGCGTTCACCATTTCATTCTGGGTGAGGGCCTTTTTTAGTTCCGTGTAATGCCGTTCGGATTACACAGCGCTGGGGCAACCTTTCAAAGATTGATGGACACGGTGATCGGGGCAGAGTTAGAACCGTACTGTTTTACGTATTTGGATGACATTATAATTGTCAGTAAAACATAAGGACCATGAGAAAATGCTTCACCGGATCTATGCTCTGCTCCAAGAGGCCGGATTGAAAGTCAATCACCAAAGGTGTAGCTTCTTTAAGGAAAAGCTGAAATTCCTTGGGTACATATATGTAGTATACTAAAGTAGGTAACGGGAAACTCAACGCTGATCCCAAGAGTATAGAATCCGTTCGAGTTTATCCTACCTCGAGGTCACGCAACTCCAACAATATAATTTCGTCATCACCTATAGGAAAGGTAAATCGAAAGTCGTCCCAGACGCGCTTTCACGCATCTATTTCATCGGAACTCCTGAATGGCAGGGGGAAAAGGTCGACGATCCTTCGTATTTAGAATTGAACGAGCTTGGAGAACCAGCCAGAATCAAATCCAGAATACGTTATAGTTGACGGTCAAATATATCGTCACGGACACTACGAAGGAGAGACTGGTGCCAAGGCCAAACTTGTTGGGCCCCTCGAAAGCCGACATACCCTCTTAGTAGCCTTATGTTGGACTTGGAGTTTTATTAGACATATAACCGATTGAGGTTAACTTCTGGCCCACACTACGGAGAGACGTAGCAAAATACGTGGGGAGTTGCGAGGTCTATCAGAGATATGAGGGCGAAGAAGGATCTGACCCCCCCCCCCCCCTTGGACTATTGTCGCGACAGATATCGTTGGACCCCTTCCGAGGTCGAGATCAGGGCAGAAATACGTCCTGGTTTTCCTAGACACAAGTACGCGCTGGCCGATCACTATTCCAGTGCACTTGTTAGGGCAGAAGTTGTAACTAATCAGCTCCTATGCATTTCATTAACCATTGAGGGTGTCCAGTTATATTGCTGAGTGACAACGGCCCCCAGTTCCGTTCGAGAATATTGCAGAGTGCTCGTGAGGCCTACGAAATACAGCCTGCGCAGATCGCACCCTATCATCCCCGCGCGAACCCCACGGAAAGAAGCATACAGACGCTGAAGTATATGATCGCTAGTATGTATTGTCGTGAAGACCAAAGAACATGGAATGAGGGTATTTCCCCTTTTATGTTTGCCTTAAGAACAGCCAAACAAGAGACTACTGGTTTCTCCCATGCTACTTTAAAGTTGGTGAGGGAGCTTGGGAGACCGAACAGTGCGTTCCGAGTTCTGAACAATTTGAAAAGCTCGCCTTTAGTGGCTACCTACGGCCTGCCACAAGGAATTGGGGATCGACTATCCAGGTATTATGAAAGTGCTAAAATTGCGATGCGAAAGGCAAGCACTGTATTTCAATTTAAGGAGAAGGGACGTGAAGAATGAGATAGAGACCCCCGTGTAGAAACTTGACCACATAAGATGCCTCTAAGTTCTGTGCCGAAAAACTAGAGCCAAAATTTGAAGGTTCATACTGAGTCAAGAAGAAAGTGTCCCCAACAATATACCGACTCGAATCTCTGCGTAGAAAGAATACACCGTTCATGTTGAAGACCTCCGACCTGTATTGTAATGGTATTCGTTTTTTCAGAGGGGACGCTGTGTAATGGGTAAGGTGTGCCTTTTCAGGCCCCACTTGTCTTGGGGCTGGCGCACAACCTCGTCAAGGGAGGTCACCTGGAGAAGGAAAAGAGAAGGCTAGCCTTGCCGAGGAGGGGAGTCGTCAGGCAGTCGGGACTGAATTATAGAGTGGAGTAGAGGAAGCCGACCTCGAGATCCCAGTTAAGGCAGAGGCAGTGACGGTGTCTACTGAGCTTGCAGAGAATTCACACCCTTTTCTGAAAGTGTATCGAAATTTCTTTTGTGAGAAATAAATTACGCTTACATTACAAGACCACAGGTAAAAATTTCTCCATCCTCAAAAACAAAAAAAACTGTCCACGAGCTGAAAGTTGACTGAATTAACCCAAAGTGCCCTTACATTGCTTTGCCTTCAAAATAGAAAAGGATAATGACAGCATCACAAATTAGCATTATAAAAATATGTAGGCATAGTAATGAGTAATAAATATAATATTTATGATATAAGATTCACACCGCTTGGGCACTCAAAAATGTAGTCATGCATCAATGGAAAACTTACCTATTCCACTCCCCCTCCTTTCCTCCAAGATTACACTGTGGATTCACTCCATGAGTCCACACATCCACTTCACTTCATGAGGCTACCTGTCACACAGACCATCATTGTACAGAAGTGGTCTTGAACTAATTCCACTAGAATGGGCAGACACATTTGACACCAGCAGCGTAGAATTTTTCTTTATTACTTCTCGGCAAACTTTAGCACAGAAGCAGACTTATATCGATATACAGATGGGCTCTAAAGAGGACAACAAACCATTGAGTTACAAAGCATTTTATCTAATCATAAGGAAACATTCAATATTTTACTCAAAATAAATGTAAAATTACACACCAAATTCTGTGCCAAAAACCAGAAATGAGTTACATTTCGTAAATAAAATCTTATTCATGAAATTTTGGTGAATTTTGGGAATTTTAAAGCAGTAAATTAAAACCTATAAATAATTCAAATATCAAAATAAATACTTTGGCACTTGAAATATTTTGTGCTAAAACCAATTTTGAAATTTCAGAGTCCATAATTATGAAGTATTACATATATATGGTCACCACTTTTTGCAGAGCTCATACTATGATGTCAAATTGTAAATAAATTTATCCACGCTGCCATGAGCAAGAGGTTAAAAAATTCAGTCTGCTAAATCTAAATCCTCTTATATTACATACTGTAAAATATAATGCATTAAAATACGTATCTGATAACTAAATGCAGTGATAATTCATGGTTGCATTACTCACAAAAAATCATAGTGGTCACTCACAAAAAATTACTCATCGTAAGTTAGAGAATGAAAACAGTTTTTGCCCAGATAATGGAATAATTCTTTATTGAAATAAGAATGTGAGATACAAATCATGGGACAATACCTCAGACAAATTTACAGGAGTGAACAACATATCTTCAATGTAACACAATTTCTAAAATCATAGGTGATAGAAGAAACCACTTAAGTTTACTTTTGAGATCACTGTGCTTATACCACCAATTAGAGATTCCAGAGATACCTTACTCCTTGTTTAGCCTTTTCCTACCATTAAGAAGGAAGTTAAAGACTTTGTGAGTGTCGTATGAATTGCATTCAAAACTGTGAGAAAAAATAGTTAATTCTGAACATATGAAATGCTAGAATGTGCTGGAGAATATAAAAATCTATCAGATCCCCAGGATCCAAAATTTCAGCCACATGTTCATTTCACTAAAAATTCTTCGTGTGATGTCGAAGTATAGGTCCATTAACAGTTTGTTTATTAATTAGCAAACATGCTTTGTCTACAGCAGTCGTCAAAAGTGGGGAACCACAACTAAATACTCCAACAGTTCCAGTCTGCAAGATGAAAGATGGAGATTCATAAATTAAAGGCAAACAGGCAGGTAAGTACATAATGCAGAATTTTATCCTTACTTCTCCATAAAATTTAGGGACTAAACTTGATATTTCTTACGTCCCTATACAATTTTTTATAAAATTCGAGTCCATAAGAAGTTCCCACATGTCAAATGTGTATAAGCATTGTAAACATTGTTACGCAAAAAGTGGACATAAAAGGGGTTCAAACATTTTTCTTTCATTTCCTTCCTGTTTTAGATCTTTCCATATGAACAACATGAACACTTTTATTGTTTGAACAACATGAACAAACACAGTAGTTACACTGTTCCCATGATGGTTTTAGAAATGAGCCCCTGCTACTTAAATCCCCTCGCTCAGCATTTCCCAACCTTTTTTCAACGTGTGTAGCCCTTGGTAACCCATTTCTCTCCTACGTACCCTGACAGTTGCAATCAGACAATATGTTTGTCATACTCCCAAAACTATAAACTCTTAATCACCTATGAGCATACTACAAATTGAAAACCACTCCTCTTGAAGCTTAATTCAGAGAGCTATTTATTAACCCCTCTATGCAGGAGTACAATTAATAAATATAACTGTTTAAGGCTGAACTTGGTGAAAACAATCAATATCCATGCTGAAGAAGTACAATTACATCAGAAGCTAGGCATGTAGTTGTTAAATTTTTCATGTCACCTTATTTCTTAATTGACTCATGAAAAACCAATTTACTATAAGGGCACTTCTAGAAACTTTATTTCTTACATCTCATTCTTAGGCTTACAATGCTGTCTCCAATTAAACAAAAAAAACTCAAGAAAATTTTTCGGCCACAACAACATAAAACAGGCAAATAATGAAGAAAAAATAAATGATCATTAGCCAACACACCCTCATCTCCAACAAAAATGATGTAGTGTAGCACATGGTGCTTCCTATTACCTTTGAGTGTAGCTCTTGCAGGGAGGCAAAAAATTCCTCAAAGTTTGGTCTTCCAAAATGTGTCACAGCCATAAGGCCTGTGAATAAAGACCTGTTGCACACTCGTTGAAAGTGGCGCTCACAGATGTACTAAAAGAAAGGTAAACTATTATCTACAGGTACACAGCAGAATCAGGTATAAATTTAAGGAATTAAGCAGATTCACTATCTTGCAATTCAATAACTGATGCAATTCAAAGCCAATTTTTATTTTTTTTAATCAATACAATAAAAATCAAAGATGGTCTGCATAGTTATTAATCACAACATTCTGAAATTATACTTGCAACATTAAGACACTACACTATAATGAAGAAAAGTTATTAATTAATAAATAATGGCTAACCATAAATAATGCTACAGTTCTAGACAGTATGATCAGAGCACTTTAGTGTAAAAGGTCTAACACAGATAAAAATATCTGCTGCACAACAAGCATGGAACACAGGCATTGTGTTGCCATTGGAAGAGCCTCTCTCTCTCTTGCACTGCAAACAAAGTATTGGCAGTAAGCTAAGGATTCTTTCTCCATCATTTGTCTCTGAGATACTATGAACGATTAGTTGTAATACAGCAGCTATTTTTGGTAGTTAACAATCCAAAGCTATTCCTAAATAAGACATATTAAAAAAATGTTTTTTTTAATCGCTTTTATGTAACAAAAAAATGTACTAAATTTCATTCAAATTCACCCATTTTTAGGGGTTGAAAAAATTGTCTTCGATGGGACGCTCAGCAACATTTTAACTCCGTCGGGTTGACACAAAAGTTTACAATATCGCATACACTACAGGATAAAAAAGCTATTTTTAAAAACATTTCTTTAATATTCATATCATTTTCGACTTTTTTATGACTGAATATTGTATTGTCACCGGAAATAAACCTATGTACAAAATTTCAGATCTCTAGCTAGCCAGGAAGGTAGTTAAAAATTGATTACAAAATTTAATCCTGACACACAATAACCTGACACACAGGACCCTGACACACAAGTGAAGTTAAATAAAAGCGATTAAAATTGCTTGCATTAATGGACACTAATTGATTTTTTTTTCTTCTCAAATTTAACCCAAAAATCCTGACAGGATGGCCACTGATATCCAATTTTTAAAGTCCCTGATTTTTCCCTGAATTTTCCCTGATGGATTTACCAATTTCCCTCAACAATCGCCAAAAGGTCACCAATGATTGGAATATTTTTTTTTCTAAATCTTCTACAGTAGCCCTTAATTTTCTAGATTTTCTAATCATTGTCTAGTATTTTTAGAACTGCGAGTATGTATTTACTGTAAGCTAGTGTGCTCCAGCTACCTGTCAACCTGAGTTTCGGAAGTTAAAATAAAACTCGAAGTAAAATTTTCTGAATAACATAGACCTGGATTTCTTGTGTACAACGTTGTGATCATGAATTTTAACACCACTAAGCAAATATCGCAATAAGAATATACAAAAGAGATACATTGTACGTCTGATTCACAATTAAATATTTCATGAATTGAAGGGGCTTATTCCATGCACGTCAGCGATGGACTTTAGTTTCAGTTGATGAAATAAAGGACAAGAAAGACTGGCCGATAAGTGTAACGGTAGAAAAATAATGAGGTTTCATATCCCAGTTTTTCCCTGACTGTTACAAGAATTCCCTGACTTTACCCTGAAATTCAAATTTCCAGAAATTCAAAATTCCCTCACAATTCCAGGTTTTCCTGGTTTTCCCTGACGATCACCCATGATGCATCTTGAGAGCCAGGATATATAGCAAATGTGATTTGTTAATGAGGGCAATAGTGAAGGGTGGCTGGCTTTCCTGGTGAAGATTAGTGGGGGTTCAGTGAGGAGATACCAACAGATGTTGTATTGATAAGAATTTCAGTGGCGAGGAATTTGGAGTAAAATTGGGATGTTTGCCTGTTTTCCTCACTCCACAAAAGCATTCAACAGAGTGTATACCTCAATAGTGATTCTTTAGTTTCAAGTGCTTTGATGTTGCAATGACTGGGAGAAGTTAATGAAGCCATCAATGAATACACAGGATGCACTAGAGGGATAAGCAACTGGTTCACAACTAATATATTCTCTAGACAGTGCATAGTCAACAGAGCATCAATGTTCGTAGCTGTAGGAAGGGGTGTGAGACAGGTCTGCCCCTTGTAGCACATTCTTTCCTAAATATACCAGGTGATGATACAATAGGTGTGGGGGGAGTAGAGAGGCACGAATTACGGTAGAAGAAAACTAATGCAAGTGGTTTCTGTCCATTAAAACAGTCGAGTCTGTTGAGTTTAGGATGCTGTATCTTCAAGTAGGGTCAACTGATTTTAACAAAATGAAATGCATGCCATATAATAATGATTTCTACATTTATAGATGCATTTTTAAATTATTTCCTATCCTAATTACACTTTTACAATTTTTTTTAAAAAGCTCCTGTTTTCGTCGCACAAAATCCCATGGCCCAAATTCATGTAATTGCCATTCTCTTAATATCTATTGTAGAGATGAGACATTTTGATGAAAGTTAGCCAAACATGTTTCGAACAAATTAAAGGAAAAAAATTATTTTTATGTTGAGTTTTACACGAGCTGTTGTAAAAGTTGTAAACCTCAGCTGATTCAGAAACTAATGATGCGCTAGAGGTTTGAGTTATACCATTATAGTTGCAATGATGCCAGATTTATAAATATGTATAAAACCATTGGACAAATATCCTGGGATTTCCAATAATGATTTTTATTTATTTCCCTTTAGTGCCTGCCCAAACTGCAGAGTTGAGCGGTAGGAGATGACTTGGAGGGGAGAGCGTGCGCGACATAGCCACTTGCTACCCATAGAACTTAAGTCTGAGCAAGGTTGAAATCATTACCAGATGTGTTTACCCACAATCGGGACTGAATTCCCTCACCAAGTCTCATCAGTATAAAATATTTTATAACCACTGTCCCTAAGATTTTTAATTCTGCAGAGAAAATTATGAGGAGTGGCTGCAATTCTCCCGGACTCCATCATCACTGGCTTCTTACATAATTTCTGGTACCTAAACCCCAAATTTTGCAGCACAGACTGCAAATTAGGCAATGAGGTATCCAGGCAATCAAGTAGAGACTCCAACAATTTGTCCCTTACGCTATTTAGAGTTGGAAACTTATTCCTCAAATAGAAGTCATGTTCCATTCTTCTAACGACCCTTTGAGTGAAATCATTGATAACAATATTTGGACGACCCAACTGCCTTTTCCTTGGAGAAGGGTTGCCATCACAAGAATTTTCTTTTTCACTAACTTTAGCTTTAGCAGCTGTTCTTGGCACAGATTTCACGCTAACCGTGGAGATTTCAACCTCCTGGCAATAAATTGGAAAACCAATAGCATTGAACCAATTTCAAGGACGCGTGATTAAGCGAGGCCTTACTCAATACACTTTTACACTACTCTCTTACTCAAATTGTAAACGAACCTATGCACACAGACGTAATAAAACATTAGATCTTTTAGCTGTTAGTCACCCAACAATTATTAAACACATCCATATTCTTGTAGGCATAAGTGATCATAAAGTAATTTTTAGGGCTTTGAAAACAACAGTAGAGTCCACTATAAAATCTAAACGGAAAGTAATTTGGAAAATGCTATTACATAAAATTTGGAGAGATGTAAGAAGCCTCATTCACGAAATTCATAGCCACAATGAAGGACAAGAGCACCGAAGTATCATGGAGATATTTTTAGGAAATACTACATAAAGGAATCAATAAATATATTCCACACAAATTCAAACAAGATAGTAAAGAACCTCGTTGGTGCAAACACGAAGTAAGGTGAGAGCTCAAGAGACAAAGGAAATTACACAACCTATATAAAAATTCTATTAAGTCTGGTAACAAAACAATGGAAGTTGCGGCAAGAGAAATTTATATTGCCCAATGCTCAAAAATGAAGAAAATCATGCGCACTAGTTTACCAAACTTCCAGAAAAAATTCTAGGTAAATTTTTATACAATAACCCCAACTCATTCTGGTCTTATGCGAAAGAGCTCCAGGGCGAATCTTTGACAGAGTCTTTAATGGATACTAATGGCAAAATGGTCACCAACAGCATCGATAAAGCCAACTTATTAAACCACTACTTTGAAAAAGTATTCACTAAGGATGACACAATACACAATTTAGATATTACGGACATTAACAAGCTGATGGCTGACATTAAAATTCAGCATGATGGAATAATTAACCCTTTTAGTGCGGCGGGCCGATATATCGGCTTTGGCATCTCAGGCGTAAAGTGCGGAGGGCCGATATATCAGCTCATAGGCAAAATATTGTTTAACTTTTGCACACATATATGTAATTACAGTTATTTTTTGTACGAAGTGTAAGAATTTTTTTATTATTACCTAATTCAATGCATATGCAATAAGAAAAACTGCATATGGATATTTTGAACAATGACTTTATAATATTTATTTTCCTAGAGTGATACATTTCATTCTAGGTACCCCCCGCATTTCTCACTAGAACCGCTGGCAGGGGTCAGCACTAAGAGGGTTAAACAACTGTGTTCGATTAAAAGTAACAAGTCCCCTGCTCCAGAAGGAATACCTGCACGCATGCTCAAGGAGTTAGCACCACAGATTCTTCGAAATGATATTCAGCAAATCATTATCCAAAGGCAAGGTGCCTCAAAACTGGAAAATAGCCAATGTCACACCGATATTTAAAAAAGGAAATAGAAGTGACCCAGGAAATTACAGGCATATATAGTTAACATCACTTTTATGCAAAATGCTCAAACATATTGTTGTTAGCAATATTATGGCATTCCTGGATAATCATAACCTCTTACACAGCAGTCAGCATGGCTTCCGTAAGGGCAGGTCCTGTGAAACACAGCTTGCTCTTTCTTCATGATATTCTAAAATCAGGTGAATCGAATAAACAGATTGATGCGATATTCCTTGATTTTAAGAAGGCATTCGACAAGGTTCCTCACAAAAAACTCGTTTATAAACTGTATTCATGCAGAGTTAATAAAAAAATAGTGAACTGGATAAGGGACTTTCTCAGTGATCGAAAACAAAAAGTAGTTATTAATGGTTTTAGCTCTGATATGGTTGAAGTCAAACCTGGTGTTCCTCAAGGCCCTCTTTTATTCATTATTCATATAAATGACCTAAGTTGTCGAATTAGCAGTAAATTAAGATTATTTTCAGATGATACAGTTATCTACCGAGAAATAAGTGAAGACGCAGACTTTGAAGCTCAGGCATCAGACCTTAACAACGTTCATTCGTGGTGCCCAGAGTCGAGTTCAAAACTAAATATTAGTAAATGCACCACAGTTCACTTCCTGCAAAAGTCATCACACAAATGCCAGCCATACCTACACCATGGGTGAAGTAAACATAAAATCTTCAACTACAGTAAAATATCTTGGAATTACCTTAACTTCAGATATATCGTGGGAATACAAAAAACATATGCAGCACAGCATTAAAGAAACTAGGTTTTGTTAAGCGTATAATATGAAGGTCCTCGGATGAAAAAGTAAACGAGAGATGCTACTTCTCTCTGGCTAGGCCACACCTCGGGTACGCCGTAAGCATTTGGGACCCTGGTCATACAGATTTAACCAAAAAAATTAACAAATACAAAGAAAAGCAGCACATATCATTAAAAACTGCTATGAACAAACATATAGTGTTACACAACTGAGGGACTAAGGTGGGAGCCCCTAGAGACTCGGAGGCTGCACACTAGGCTCAGCTGCTTGAGGTATTCAGAACTGGTGTGTTTCAGAGCGACACAGAGAATATTATCATGACTCCTTACTACATCTCTAGG
Source organism: Ceriagrion tenellum (assembly GCA_963169105.1). NCBI lineage: Eukaryota > Metazoa > Arthropoda > Insecta > Odonata > Coenagrionidae > Ceriagrion > Ceriagrion tenellum. The sequence continues at coordinate 113,462,926 of OY720641.1, forward strand.
TCTGCCAGATGCGATGAAATAAGAGAGATACTTAGCCGAAAAAAAGGTAGGTACAAAAACTCATAACTCAAACCTCTATTGCACTGCTAGTTTCAGAATTAGCTGAGGTTTACAACTTTTACAACAGCTCTTGTAAAACTCAGCATAGAAAAAGTTTTTTTCCTTTAATGTGTTAGAAACATGTTTGGCTAACTTTCATCAAAATCTCTCATCTCTACAATACATATTAAGAGAATGGCGATAACATGAAGTTGGGCCATCGGATTTTGAGCGCCGAAAACTGGGGCTTTTTTTTTTAATCGTAAAAGTGTAGATCGGATAGGAATATTTTTTTTATGCATCAAAAATGTAATTCTACCGTATACATTTTATTTTGTTAAAATCAGTTGACCCTACTGGAAGATACAGCGTTCAAAACTCAATGGACTCAACTTTTTTAATAGACAGTAGGACATATATACAGTAACCTTACTAGTTCAGCTTGTCAGCTGAGGTATTGCAGTCATCAACGAATGCCCTCCAGAATCAGTGCAACAGAAGTGGAATTTAGATGAAAGAATTATAAAAGAAGACAAAATATAAATTTTCAATGAAAAATATGACATAATTAAATATAAGAGCAGGAAGCCATAACTTATCCAAGTAAATCAATATGTATTGTTACTTAGAGATCATTTGGATGAAAATCAACAAAGTTCAATACGCATTACGAGAAAAATTCAACAAAAGAACTAACCACCAAGATCATTAAGAACTGCTAAGATTATTTGCACCATAGGGGACAGGTAAGGGAGGAAGAGTGGATAGAAACCTGGCATCAGCATTAGCCTGCTCTTAATGAAAGGCGCCAAGGAGACCATGGTTTAACGTCTCATCCAACAGACAAAGTACTGTAATTGAAGTACCCTCCACAAGACACTCAAGTAGGGATCGGGTTTCCTCTGAAAAACATCTTCCTCTGCAGGGATTTGAACCCTGGCCGCCCGCGTGGTAGGTGAGTACTCTAGCCACCACACCACCCTGATCCCCCGAGAGAGAGTGGGTGGATGGATTAAAGAAGAAATAGGGGGTAGGCTACAGAAGATTGTTTCAGAGGTTAGAATTCAGGCAGTAGGGTTAGGAGGAGGATATGAATTTTGGATGTCACTGAGAGATGAATGAAGTACACAAAGCAGGAGAGAGAAGAAGAGATGGAAGCAATGTAATGCTAGTATGGATAACAAACAAGCAGTGATGGTCTATCAATTAATAACCATGTGTGTAATAAAGTTGTCTGGATTACATCCCATTGAATTAAAAATTATATTATGAGTACTGATTGAGAGGTCAAGTCTATAAATCTATAGGATTTCTAGTCCAGAGTCACGCCATAAAATGTGACAAAGTTTTACTTAATTCATCTTAGGATTTAATTATCCATCAACCTAAACCAAGTGAAACAAAATATAATTAATTCCTAAAAACTCAGGATGTTTATATGTCATTCCATTGATTTATATTTCCATAAACCTTGCAGAATTACACAATATAATCACTCCCTAGTTCAATTTTTAGCATTATATGAACTGTAGCAGCATTTGATGCCATCTACATAAGCCACTTAATTCTTCATTTCCATCCAATTAGCACATAACACATAAGTCTCAGGAGACATAGGCGATCCATGAAATTGTTTGTGAAAGTCTTTAAATCAGGGGTCAAGTCGGGGAATAAACAAGAACCAAGCATACTTAGTATGCTATAGCTACCTCTCCCTATAATTTCTGTGGCCTTTTGGCCTTTAGTGTGGGAGCCAATGAGTCATCTTATGTATGCTGGCCCCCAAATTTATGAAAAGGTAACTAGGTAGATTTCATTATGACTTTCATCTTGCCACGAAAATTATCTCCAACACTCGCCACAATTTTTTCTAGGAAGTTAATTACTTTCCAGAATCAATGTGCATTGGAATCTGCAGGATGGGATCTATATATATTTGACATGCACATTTTGTTCTAATAGGAAGGCTCACAGTGAATTGTAGACATAAGAAAGCCAATTTTCAATTTATTCTTTGATTGATGGCTTGATATGCTCTTTCAAGGCGGACACCAGCAGGCAACAAACATTGCAGATTTATATACTATACAAATATTATACATTTCTCATAGATATGTTCATAATAATTATTCAGTCCTATTTGCAATTCTATTAGCAAACAACGGCAGAAATTCCTATTATGAAAATTTCAAATATCAGCAGGTGACAAGCAAGTACTCACCAAAAGTATAGTCCTTAAATCAAATTTTTGGTAAAATTGAGTGACAAATATATGGACAGATACTGTATTGCTTTTATCAGTGACCTCAAGTTCTTTGATGATGTCCACAAACCATTCAAACTGCTTTTGAGTTCTTGTAATCCATAGGAAATACACCTGAAATACATGAAAAAATTATTTAAAGAAGCACTCTGAAATAATTTGCATATTTATAGGAATTTCCATTCCCTAGATTCCAAAGAGTAACAGCATTGATTCCCTGAGTATTGTGTGATTTCATAATTCTGCTGCTAGCCTTAACTGGAGTGAGATTTTAAAAATATTTTCAATTAAAAAACAATTTCAACTATCATAACCATAAAACAGGTGACAAAGGTGTTGGCTTAGTCATTTTAGGAGGTGACAAAGACAATTGGAATAGGGGTGTTGATTGGAAAGTGGAGGGTTTTAAGGGAAATGGAGGAAGCGTTGTGAGAAACCATGCATTGGTATAGATGTTAGTCTACTCTTAACAAAATGCAGTAAGGGGTTAACAATTTAAAGTCTCATCTAATTGATGGAATACTACACTTGAATCGCTATCCATAGAGTACCCAATAAGAGGTCATGATTTTATAAGCTTTATGTAATAATAAGCGGTAACTCAAAGCTGATGACTTACAATTCACAGATTTTATTTGAGACAAACCAAAATTATATATATCTGGATGAATCCTTTTCATGACCTCTTATTTCAGTTAATTACAGTAGAAACTTGATATTGCAAAGTAAGCGGGACTGAAAATTGGCACTTTGAATTTTTGAGTTATATGTTTTTGATTTAATAATAAATTGTGTAAAGCATTTATTTTAGTTTTCCCATTGTGGTGTTTTACAATGTGCTACAATAAATTATGGTCAATATTCATGAAAGCATTCTTTAAAAAAATATGTTTAAATGATAAAGAATCCTAAAATAACTATTACATCGCAGTTTCCCTTGCAAATGCTTTAAAGTCTAAAATAATAATTTTAGCCAATTTTCCACCCAGTTTTTCCACCCAGTAAAACGAATACCAAGCTAAAATTTCACATAAAAACTTACGCATATATTGAAATAAATTCCATGAGAAATTAATTTTCATAATTCACCATCATTAGAGAGGAGGAACTCCGATGGCATAAGCTTGAGATATGCATTAGTTTCTAATATCAACATACTTGTGACAGAAGCTGACACAACTGTACTTCACACCCCCAACACTTCATCATTCAACCAAAGCTAAACAGAGTAAGCTTTCCAGAAAAAATTCCTTCTCATACCATTATTTGTGGTGTCTTCTACATATATCGTCTGCTGAATACATGAAGTTGGGAGGAAATATTATTTCCATCTTATCACAAATTGCATGAAGATAAATGGGGCATGATTCAGTATATTTTCCATACTGTCATCAGTTTAGCATGTGCTGTTTTCAGTTTTAAATGGCAATGTCTAGTAGATAGGTAGAATAATAATGTAATTGAATAATAACAATAGAAAAATTACTTCGACTTTTACATATGTAAATAATTTTCAAAACATTTCCCGAGGGTATCTGTGATAACCAATTAGGTATTCCATTGGATGCATAAACCTATAGATAAATCATGCCTTTTCTCCCAAAAGTCACAGTAGAAAAAGAGGAGGTATGTCATAGGAATCCCTTATCTCTCTTCCCTTTCCAGATATCTCTTGAATAGCCTTGAAACTTTGCATGAGTCAGTGGGAGGAGTGTATAGCATGCTTGCAAGCCGTTGAAGGTCATCTCTAACTACCACCATACCCAATGATCTCCAAAACACCGTTTCACCAGGACATTATGTTTGTTTCATATATGCAAGTTTTGTGGAGGCTACGTAAACAATTTTCAAATTTGCCTATTGAAGGTTAGGTTATTGCTTAGTATTGTTCCTAAATGAATTGGCACAAAAAGATGCAGTCTTTTATCACAAGGTATAAGATTGAAGTGATAAAATACGTTGAAGAAATAGGAAATCATGCTGCAGGATGAAAGTACAAAGTGCCGGAATCGTGCATAAGGATTTGGACAAAGAACATGGTTGCACCATGCCAGTTACCCCACTGATGAGCTATGGCTGTCCGAGTTCATATGGGATAGTCAACAATTTTGGTTAAGCAGTGTCAATGGATATAAGTGTTATAAGAACTGAATGTAAAGGCTAGTAAGGAATGAGATTAAAAAATCAGAGCTCGGGGCATTTCCATACACATTCACAAACTTCCATGCTTTCATAATATCCCAAAAAAATTACAATTATACCTTGTTTCAACATAATCTGTTATAGTGTAAAGACATATTACATGACCCCTTGTCTCTATGTTATAACGAGATTGTGCTGTTATTGGTATTGACTTTTTGTCGAGACCAACAATTTTGCTTCACATCATCAAAAGTTGGTATTTTCATGCTTCATAGAATCAAGTTTCTATTGTACATGTTAGTTTTTCTGGAGTCATAGGTCTGATATATGTACCTTCTTTCCAGAAAAAAATTATAATAATTATATAAAATTATACACACAGTAGACACAAGTCATTAAGGATAAATATTTACTAACCTTCTTACAAACGGTCTGAAGTTTCACATTGGATCTAAAAACAATATCTTTTAATATTGAAGCAAATGGTGTGACTCCAATTCCTCCACCTATTAAAACAGACACCTCAAATTGATACCAGTCTTGGTGACCTGCACCATAAGGTCCATCAAGGTATATCTGAAACAAAAAAATTCATTACATAAAATTAATGAATTTACCATTGGAGACCATTGAAATATATACCTTTACAGACCACTGTGAAAGAAAGAAGTACTTCTTTCACTTCATAGATATGGTGTATGTGTGATTTCTTTCATGAGATGTTAATCCTAATCATTTACTAAAGTCCAGATGCTGGGGAAGAATGTTTGCTTGAGTTAGGAAGAAAAGGTAAGTGATGGAATAAGATAAAGGGTGGTCAGAAATAAATCTACCAAATGTATTCAAATTAAATGAAAGATATCAAATCTAGGAGTGATATTGAGAAGGAATAGCAGAATAGAAACATGGTTTATGGAGTGTAGATCAGGGATGGCAATTAAAATGAAACAAAAGTCAGAACTAGCAAACTTCAGCAGCTTCCTCTCTGGGAGTGAAAAGTAGGAGCAAATCAAAATGGAATGAAACCCAAGGAACTTAACTCAAATATGAAACTCAATCAAAGAGTAGAAACCACTCTGCATCAAAATGGAAAGAACGCTTCACAGCAAAATGAAATTTAGTTGTAGTCCATTTATGTTTCACACCAGAAGGGCCATATGCTTCATGATCAAAATGTTTAGTTACGCACCACAAGTTGGATGGTGATTAGTGAATTTGCAGATGCTTCATGGTCCCGACTTATATCAGTGTCAGCTGTGTAAAGGGTGTCAAGTACAAAATAGGAAAAAATGAGTTTACATCTTTGACAGGTTAGAAAAATGAAAAGCTACTGGACGTTACAGAGAACTCTGTACCAACCATTGTTCTCCATTGATCTAACCAGCCAAAGATGATGACTCATTTTAGCCCATTTTTGGAATTAACACCCTTTACAAAGCTGACACAGATATATCCTCAAGGTTATCATAGATTTTGTGTTAACAATAAGAATCCTCAAGGTAAATCTACAGAGAAAGCTTTTTAAGTATTTCAAAAATAGGACCCTCAGATATATTGACATCAAGAATCATACATGTCTTGACTATAGGTAGGTACTTTACTTGCCCTAGCAAAGGGAACAGGTAACAGCTAAAAGCAATGTTATTTACATTTGACTTGGATAGCAACCATTATAATATTTCAATGTATGATTCCAACACAACAGGACTCTCAGAGTTTTGTGATTGTATTACAACACACCGTTTTCATTCATGCCACACATTTGCACATTTTCACACTAATGCAATTATTCACACTTGTGCAGTTCACACTTGTGCATTTATTGTGAGAAATAGAACAATCAAAAGAAAATAAATCAATTTAATATAATAATACAAAAAAATAGAGGCAGGAGGAGAAGTCAAGAGTACAAATTATAAAATTATTGACCTTAGGTAGATGGCGAGTTCTTAATATGTCTGGATCATAAATTTGTCTTAAGAGAATAGTCCAAGGTCCAACTGCCCGGATATGAACCGTGAGATTAGGTTCATGAGGTGCTGATGACAATGTGAACGGGTGAAACTCACTCTCACTTATTGCAGGGCATGAAATTCTGACCCATTGACCTGAGCGGTACTCAAAGTTGCTGGGCCTCTTGAACTCGAGCATGATCACATCTGAGAAAAAGAATATTTGCATTAGAACTAGGTACTGGAAAAGTTGTGCATTGCAAAAGCCTCACAGATGCTGAAAGTAACTATATCATGCATGAAAAGATGAAAGAATCAGAAATATCATACTCAAACTGTCCTTCATCTGCATTTTAATTCACTGGCATTCTGCACATTAGATGCTCACCAACTTATAATGCAAAATTTTATGCATCTAATGCTCAGCAAATTTATACTTAAACACAAATGATGACTATCCCTGAACAATCAACAGAGATAGGAGGAAAAGTATACCATCTTTGACGTCATCAGCCATTATTAGTTGATTGCTGTAGAACTAATACTTTGTTTTCTCCGACAATATCAATGCTTTGTCCCAAAAATTAGGACTGTTGGAAATTTTTGGCACATGAAATTCAGCAAATGCTTTTATGTCTGGGAGCTATAAAAACTATGGCTTATATTGTAAATTAAGAGATAAAGAAAAATAATAAATTGTTTTGTCGATCCTAAATTCTCATGCCTTCTGCAATGTTTACTGTGAATTTTTTTAATGCCTTGATAGTTTCCAAAAGCCTCAAAAGAAGGTGATAGCAATAATGAGAAGGAATAGGTATTAAATTTTTGACTGCGTTGATATGAAACTGATATTTTGGTTGAGTGTAAAAAGTAAAATTCTCAAAATATCATTTTACTCAAATTATTTTATTCAGTAAAATAATAAGTGTGCTACTTTGCCACTTTTGTTTTGAATCTGAATCAGCACACAATTAACATCTAAGGATGTATATTTATGTCTCTATCATGAAATTATGATTTATTGAGGTCCAGATTTTTATCATGATGCCATAAAACAAGGAAATTTTTAACATGAATATTTACTATAAGGCATACTAGTGCTGCTATTCTGAATGACATAGCGTTTACGCTAATTGCCAGAAATAGCCTTCGTGATGCTTTCGTTCCAAATAATAGCGTCAACAACGCTTTTTGCGATTCTGAATGCAAGACTGAAAAATAGGAGTGATGCTGTTTTAGGCAACGATCTGAAGATGAATGTTTGACAAAGTAACTCACTTGAAGGCAACAACTCTGCTTTGAAGACTGGAATTTCAACCTTCTTTCTCCTAAAGGTCACAATGCGGTCCATGGTGAACAAAATACAAGGACCTATGAAGAAATAATGAAAATATGGCTCCTGCAAACAAAAATAACCGATTTTAGCTCTCTGAAGTACATACATATTACAACAGATGAAAATTCCCTTGCATGGGAAAAATTTGATTCTCCCTTAGAAACTTCTTTTATTATTTAATAACCATTCTGATCGAATCTCCACCATAGCAAATTCAATGAAACATATCTTTTCTACATTAAAATTTATGTTTTTAAACTAAATATGTATTTCCAGTTTCTATAATAAAAGATACATTTGTCTATAAGGGTAGTGAGTCCCAAACAAGGTAGAGATTAAAAGCTAACCTTAATGCATGCTAAATAAAATTTTTCTCACCATACCAATGTAAATTTTGACTATCAAATATTTCAGATATCACATGGCCATGAGATAATTAGCTGCCTCTCTAACTGTTAGGAAGTGCATTATTAATACATAAATGTTTGCATTAATAGGTAATACATTGATATATTTAAGTATTTCAGGTTGGTACTATTGCTTGTCCCAGTGTGTGTTTCTTTTGTCTGACATAACGGATGTGATGCTCTTTTTCTTCTGAATAAAAGTCCAGTTCCATGTGCTGCTTCAAACGACTCAGTTGCATAGTCATTTATATCTTCCCTAATCCGATCCGAGCTATATTTATTTAGTGCGTAATTATAGCGAACGGATAGAAATCCTAACACTAACAAAGCTCTCACTGCTTGAAAATTCAAATATGAAGTCAGCGTTGAAACATGTAGGGTCTTCAGGGGCACCAAAATTTAGTGACCAGACTTAAACATATGAATTCATTCTCCTCACTATCCACTTATAGAAGTGGAAAAAATTACTTGTATCAATTTTTAAAAGTAAGTACCATCCTTAACTCACATTATATACTATGCACCTAATTCCGGACCATAATGCCAATCACATTAAGATACACATAATGGGCACTGATTCTGTGAATTTTTCTTAACTCTTCCAAGATGTAAGGGGTTGGTTTTTTGATTTCCAACATGATAATACTGATTATGTAACACTACCTACTTGAAATAACAGCCAGTCCAATGTGTAGGCTAACCGTACTTTCAAGAAATCATTGATGACCTTTATCATTTCGATTTCCACATAAGTCACACATAGTTAGTCACTAAGCCCTTAAGAGTTAAAAGAAATCAATATCGGTGCTCTTTAAAACAAATTTGAGGATTTCATGCATACATGAATATTTCATCTTTCAGGGCAAGCATAGTTTATTCCCAAGGAAGCAAGGCTTATGACCGTGTTGAAACCCTTCTCTCACTAAACTAACAATACATTTTAGTTTGTATTGAATGTTGGTTGACTTTTCAAGAATAACGTGCTGAGACTTGTTTGCTTATATTTTGCACTTTGAAAATGTTATCAACAGTGATGAGTTGAATACAAAATGTAAGGAATCTGAATCCCCAACTCAAATCTACTATTTTCATTGAATATTGAACACCAAATCTCAAATCCTGCTTTCTCTTAACCCTCTTAGTGCTGACCCCTGCCAGCGGTTCTAGTGAGAAATGCGGAGGGTATCTAGAATGAAATATATCACTCTAGGAAAATAAATATTATAAAGTTATTGTTTAAAATATCCATATGCAGTTTTTCTTATTGCGTATGCATTGAATTAGGTAATAATAAAAAAAACGCTCATCCTTCGTACAAAAAATAATTGTAATTATATTTGTGTGCAAAAGTTAAACAATATTTTGACTATTAGCCGATATATCGGCCCTCTGCACTTTACGCCTGAGATGCCAAAGCTGATATATCAGCCCGCCGCACTAAAAGGGTTAATTAGATTTCTCAATTCCTTATCATTGACCGTGAATAATAATAACTATTTTTAAAAAAATTCTAATCCATTTATTTTTTATTTTTTTGCAAATTCATGAACACATGAGTTGTTCTAAGTTTTCCCTTACTGTTATCAATTAGCTTTAATTACTCAGCTTTAAAAAAAATAAAACTGAACAGAAATTTGTACCACAATTGAGTCTATTACTTACTCATTCAGGAATAAAGAAAGAAAATGAAGTGAACACAACTGATTTTTAAAATGTATTATTGAGCATTCTTAGTTATTTTCCAAATTTCCCTTAGTTGTTTTACAACCTTTCCATGTATTTTTTTGGCTAAATTACAGGCATTTGCTGTTTTTCTGGCTAAAATTGAAAATTTGTATGCACATAACCACAATTCGTCATTGGCTTTGGAGATGCAACTGCAGGATACACCATCAGAATTTAGGACAAAATGGTGCAACAAAGTGCCAAACCCTGACTACGGATAAAGTCAATCTAATGGTTGTATTAGATTGACATTGCTATAATGCATGATAATCTATATATTGAGAGTAAAAGTGAAGATATTTTGTTGAGATGGAATCCATGTGGAACATCGTGAAATGGCATAGATGCCATTTTTTTGGAAAAGAATTATCCCTCCTTTTATGCATCACTCTTTAAGTGCTCAAACTACATTAAGTAATTGTTAACAAGGCTTTGGTTTTTAAAAAATCTCCTTCAAGCATGCATGAATTGTCTGTGTTTAGCGAACCCAGTCAAAGTTTACAAGAGTCACCATTTATGCCAAGAATGTGTAATCCTCCTCCTTGCTTTATTTGAATACTGTAATTATGAAATATTTTAAGACTACAGCAATGGAAAGTAATGAATTTATTGCATGCTATTTTTTTTCAGACCATTTTGAAACCATGAGGGAATCATGGAAGCCATTATACCCAACAAACATTGTTGAATACACTGCTGCTTTCTTTGTTTTTAGTGGATCTTACTTCAATAAAATAATTTCGGGAAAAATGTTATCATACGTGGTTGGTTTATTCTTTTATTTCTCTTCCTGCGGATTTCGTGTTGTTTCATTAATGTGTGAGTATTCGCTGGTTGTACAAATTCCCCTTTTGTTCCTTGTCAGGGTGTTCCCTGTTTAGGTGCTCAATTGGGTATTTTCCACGTATTTTAATCTTTGGACATTCTGATTCTGTTACTCATTCTATTGTTTAACAATTTTCTTATATAAGGTATTAGCTTCATTTTTAAAAGCTAAAGAAAGCTGAAAGTTTTGAATGTTCCTGAGCACGCTCCGAAAACAACCGAATTACCTGTCACATCATTTTTGTAATATATGCCATATTTGTCGTTTACTGTAAAATATCTTCTTAAAATATGGTCTCTTCTGTACTTCCCGTGCTATCTCATTTTTCTTCTCTTGCTCCGCAAAAATGATGTCACACCAACTACATTTCATTTCGCAGTCATGTGAAAAAATATGAAATTTCGACTATTTTAATCTATTATATGTATCTCTGTGAATATTGAATGTATTTTAAAAATATTTTCACTCTGTATATTTTTAAGAGTGAAAGTAACGTATTAAGATCCGTATTCTTACAATTAAAATTTGGGAAAATATCCAATTCTTGATGTGTATTGATGGATGCTGTTTGAGAGTGGAAATTGTATGAGGAAGTCCTTGAGCATCATGGTTTGATATTGTTGAGAGCAGAGCAAGGTAATACCCATATAATGACTGGTCAAAATAAAAAACTGATGGCTATGCTATATGGCAAATGGTAGAATGTAAGTAGGCTCCTAGAACCACAAATGGGTGGAACCATAGTACTCCGCAATTCACATTGTTCATCACGTTCCTGCATGGTGGTACACTATTGATTTCTGTATCTAAGGAGTGTGCTCATTGGCTCCTCAAGAGCCAATCACAGGTGCTGATTCATGGCTACAGGAAACCTTTCCCCTATATTGCGGACACTTCTTCATCAAATATCCTCCAGATCTTCACGCTCTCTCCCCGCCCTTATTTTGGGGGATATGTTTCCCTCTCCTGGAAAACAGAATCCATGTCATCTGTGGAGAGTCTTCAGAAATTCAGGGACATTTGAACATCACAATGGCAATAACATGTGTGTAACATACAATTTAGTATGCCTAACGCAGTCAAATGCTCTCATGGGTCAATAATTAATGATATCCAAAAGAGTGCATCGGCATAGCCAGGATTCATGTTAGGAGGCAGTAGATTAATATTAAGGAGGGGCTGGGAATCACCCTATCTGGCTTTGTATACATCAGATTTCACATGAAATGTCCGTTCACAGGGAGGTAGTACTGCCCTCCTTGCCCCTCACTGGAAATGCCTATGTTTGGGATGTTGGAGGGACTGGAAATCACCCTATCTGGCTTTGTATACATCAGATTTCACATGCAATGTCCGTTCACAGGGAGGTAGCTGCCCTCCTTGCCCCTCACTGGAAATGCCTATGTTTGGGTGCATAATGACACAGCTGATATTCCTGCATTCATCAAAACAATATGGCCACTATGGTAATATCTTGATTCTCAACATGTGGATTAATTCTTCCCACATGATAATTCTCCCCAAGAGGCAAAGTCTTCCTTATAATCAAGTATTTCTCATCAAGGGTAAATTATGCTGGATGTCACATTAAACAAAGGTTAAGCTAGTTCATTAAAATACATACTATCAGCTGTCCAATGAGCAATAAAGTCAACATAAAAAGGGGGCTACTGAGATGTCTGATCCCCATCTCCTTAGTTCTACAGATCACCACCAGAAGATAGCAACTTTGCTTACAACTCTCAATAAGAAACAATAAAAAAGTAAAGGAAATGAGACTGAAAAGCATACGAAAAATCATAACATGAATTATTAATTGTCACCAAATTCAGATTATTACAAGGTTTCTTCCTTTTATAAAACTATTAGTGAGTATTTCTAAACAGCATTAGTACTAATCTCAGCTTTGAAACAACTGTAATGAAAATACCTACACCTCACTTTCCACTCCTGTTTCTCACACCTCATTACATTGCCAAAGTTATTATTCCATCATTCACAGTTAATGCCAAAATATTCCTATTTCTTGTATGCTTCCAAAGGCTCCCTACATTTTCTGTATTTCCCAAATTTCTGTGATTAAGAGGCTATATGGGTCGCAACAGCATAAAGTCCCATGCACTTGGTGACACATCCAACATTTTCACCACTATTATTTACTTCATCCGACAAGACAGACACTGAAAAGCATCAGGAAAGCATCTCGAAGGCATCAGAAAAGCATGCATAAATTAACCTCAGCTCTGCATAAATTACAGGCGACAGCTTACCTGAACAAGTCTCCCAATGCCATGAAGAACCATTAGAATGTATAATAGTGGATGCAGAGAGTGAACCATCCAAAAAGCACTGTACAATTTTTCTCGTGCCAGTGGTAATGAAAAAATTCCCATTATGGCAACCAACACTGTTAGAAAAATTCCAGTCAACCCTGTTATGGTTTCCCAGCACCAATACTGGAACTTGGGGATTTGATGAGTTCTAGAAGATAAACCATGCACTTTAAAATACCCAATAATTAACTTAAATTGAACCACCACAGTAAATTATCATACGATAATGATTGCCCATCACTTTTAAATTTTACTTCACTGAGGAGATTCCACGTGGTTTGTAATAATTTTTTCCACATTATGCGTGAAATGACCATTTAATACCATTGCTAAAATGCACTTATTCATGGAGCCCACCCCAACCACCAGCCATGACTACATGAATCTACACACATGCATACCAAACAACAACGAGTAAAATACTGAGGTCAGTTTATTCAGGATTTTCCCGCGTTGATTCATGTTAACGGACAACAGTTTTGCTAACATTTCAGCTAGCGTCATCAGGTCCAGAAAGAGCTGCAGAGATTCATTCACGTCAGCGAAACTGTTGTCCGTTAACATGAATCAACGCGGGAAAAACCCGAATGAACTGACGTCAATAAATCACCACGGAAGCCTCAGTACCAATGAGTAAACTAACATAAAATTTTCTCAACATTCCCCAGGTTACCCACTGCTAAGTGTTTTGTGCTTACTAGACAAGGCTGGTAGATTTGTCATGGATAGCCAATTTGCAGCATATTCTCCATGCCATGGACAAAAAGGAGAGACTAATAATTTTCAGCAGACAAATGATGCATAATTAATGCTGAAAAAATCAATTCATTACAAGACTTGACTAGTTGTTAAAACTTTATGTTTAGATACGATAAGATGTTAGCTACGTTATTCAAGTTGACGGTTAGACTTCATTCAGCAAAGCAGTTTTAAAAATTCTCAACTTACACTCATAAGATATAGGCTATACAATAATAAAGTACAAGATAATTTTCATTGGAATTTGTAGATTATCATTCACTATAAATATTACAGCCATAGGTCATACTTACGCATGGAAGAAATTCCTAAATAAACAGCTAAGATCATTAGATGTTTGAGTAGATATGTGGTAGAAATTGAAGGCATGTCCCAAAACATGAAGAGCTACAAAGTAAGAGAGGGATTATTTACTTTTATGAGTATTTATGAGTTTAACATCATCCAGCTCATCACATGTAATTTTTAAAGAAATCTGAAAGTCTACACAATCTGCAAACAATAAACCATTCATACCTTTCTCAACTTTTACTTTGTACAAAAATAAAAAGCATTAACCGTAAAAAGATAATGCAGATTCTCTTTCATGAACTGAAAAGTATATGGTCCAACATATCACTGCCTAAGATTCCTTATACTGGCTGATTAGAACAATGTATTTTTTATGGGCAACATGGCCTAAACTCCATGTTACCAAGTCAGGGGCACTTAAAAATAGGCACTTCGAACTTTCGAGTTTCATAATTTCAAACCTGTTTAATAAATTTCAAAATACATCTCCTCTTGTTTCCCATAACCATCTCAGTCCTTGATAATGTAGAACTAATGGTATTGGCAGTAATTTGGTGGAATTCCTTCATAATGAAATGAAATTTCTAAGTAAGTTAAAGTAGGAACTTTCTTATGACCCAGGTTTCATCTCTGCATGGCATCATCAGGTTTAGATCATATTTAAGCAATGTGTTTTACAAGATCTGTACCCGATGATGTCTTGCAGCAATAAAAGAAGAGAATAGGAAGGTAATAAATCTTTTGTGAAAAACTAAGTAATTCATCATTTTACTATGACAATGTGCTAAAATGAGTGGTAATCATTATTACTGAAAGCATTATTAAAAAAACGTAATTACACCATATAAAATCCTAAAATAGCTACTCATATGTAGTTCCCATAGAAAATACCAAAAGTCTGCAATCATGGTGTTGGGGAATTTTCCCCAGTTTTGTAAACATGCATAAAGCTAAAACTGCATGAAAATGTGAGTGTATATTGTAA
This sequence comes from Ceriagrion tenellum, assembly GCA_963169105.1. Classification (NCBI taxonomy): domain Eukaryota; kingdom Metazoa; phylum Arthropoda; class Insecta; order Odonata; family Coenagrionidae; genus Ceriagrion; species Ceriagrion tenellum. Next base: position 113,477,984 of record OY720641.1, read on the forward strand.
CGGTGGCGCTTCCCACCAGTTGTTCTTTTTGTTTTTCCTTTCTGATTTAATTTCGTTTATGTAATTATGGCAGAACACTCCCTTCTCCCCGTTCCACTCTGCTTCATGTCATATGTAGTAATGTTATTTAAGAAAGAAATGTGTGTAGGAAGTTATTTTATTATGTGTCAGGAAAGGTGCCTCGGCTGTTTTGTGTGATTTAAGTCGCCCGCAGTCGAAACGTCGTTGAAACGCATTAACTGCAGTCCTTTGTGTGAATAGTGAATTCGCATGGAAGTGGCATAGTGCTCCCAATCTTCCACATGATCCTCCCTCCCCCCCCAATTGCTAAGAAGAACGAGAGACCTGGGATGAACAGAAGAAAGACTAATACGGAGTTGGAGAGTCGAACGCACGTCTCTTGGAGAAATACGTAGAGATCTTTGCAGCTGGTTGGGACCTGCTACGGTGGCGATTCTCCATCAGCCTATGACGTGGAGAACAATACAACCCAATTGAGAGCCGAGCTGGTATCCAGAATCGTCTCATTCTCCGCCGCTGATCTCTCCACCATCGGAGCTCCGATCGTCCAACCTCAACGAGGAAAGACCAGTAAAGTATGACGGGAGATTCCCGCTACAGTGTCAATCCCCCTTTTGAAATTCAGTGATTCCCCGTGTCCCTGTGAGATCACCCCATAGACCGAGGAACGATTAATACCCATCAGAATAGAAGGATTGCCCCAGCATATGACTATCATTCCCACAATTTTCGTTTTGTTTGCTTTGTGGTGCCGCATTGCCCAGGATGTAAAAGTTTATTCAGAAGACCTGCTTGAGCCCATTGCAATATTATTATTAGTGTCATTCTCCATTTTTCTTTGTGATTTGTCTAGAGTTAAGTTCCCTATTCCGAACCCCACTAACTCATTACTCTTAGTGTTCTGCTATAATTCACGCCAAGTGTCATTTTTCAGTTGTCTTTACAATTCGCGCGAAGTGTTGTTTTCTATTTTCTTTATGAATAAATGTTTGATTTTCGCTTGCCAATTTGAATTTGGTCTCAATTGCGGGATTGTGTCCTGACTCCTCATCCCCTTCATCCCTTCCGTCGTTTCGCTTACCAATCTGCCCGTTTTGTGACGTCGCCCCGCCCTGTGACCTTCCTCTCTTACGCTCATTCAGTTTCCGGAGGTATCGTCCATTACAATATTTAGATAAATTAAATGACAAGGTATTTTTTAAATCTGCCATCAGTAAAGAGGAGCAAATGCAAAGGATACTAAAGATACGGATTTGTTTCCAAGATCTATGTAGTTATGACAGTAGCGGAGTCAGCCGTGCTCCAAATTGCCTTCTTTTCATCATGCAACCATAGGTAAAAAGAGCAAGGGACTCAGCCTATTTCCAAAAAAATCTTTTTTAATATTATTATTTGCAATGTCTTCCGTATCCTCAGCTGAATACACAAAGTTGGGAGGAAATATTATCTCCTTCTAACTACTACATAATTACACGATGACATGGATGTATGCAAATGGGGCATGATTTTAAATGAATTCACTTTGTAATATTCCACTATGGTCCATAAAACACGTTTGTATGTTTGTTTGAAAACACTATTAGATCTTCAAAGTTGTGTTGAGATCACGTCAGTCACCAATCACTCCCACAGATTCCTCGGAAGAGGAACAACTTGACCGTACTGGGTGGGAAATGTGATAGAAAAAGAGAAAGGAGAGGCACAGGTCTACAAGTGAGCAGTGGAAACAAACTTGACTTAGGGAAAAGATTTCAAGGAATGAGTTGGCAGTCTATTTAACTGCAAGTTATAAGCAATTCAAATTTTCAAATGATGTGATTACTCAAATGTCTTGTACTTGAGTGCAAGAGTGACACTCTAAGAGTGCAATTAATGCAAATTAAACATGATTTACAAGGCAGAAGTGGTAGGAAGTCATCTTGGAAACAGGGTATCTAATAAAAAATACAAACTGGACAACAGGACACAAATAAAATGTGTTAACATCTTTGTATTCCCTATATGGAATGAAAAGTTAACTTGAAGTGCCTCATACTCATGAAAGAATAAGTACACTAACATCTAACACCATTGTGGGATATTACAAAGTGAATTCATTTAAAATCATCGCAATGTTGTTCCACCAAGTGAAGCCAGAAAATTTATTATACACAAGTGGGGCATGATTCAGCACATTTTCAATATCACCATCAGTTTAGGATATGCTATGTTTTTAGTCCTAAATGGCAGGGTTTTTTGGATGGATAGGATAATAATGTGGAGATCGTAGAGAATGATACCTAAGAAAATATACCTTTGACTGCGGCGATAAATTATGTCATCTTTACTTTACGTTTATGTGGCTTTACTTTACCCCACTAAGAATGCCAGGTTATTCACACATTCACTCTCACAAGCTCTCAAAATCACTCACTCACACACACAAATGGGCTCAACTTCTGGGAGAATCTTGCACAAAAAGAGCGTGGTCAAAATACACACACAAACACGGACGAGGTTGAGCGTCGGATACGCGTCTTTCAGCCACAAGGTGGCCCTCTTCAGCGAACTGAAGGGAAAAAACACTAGCAACACAAGGTTGAAAGTGTGAATAACCTGGCATTCTTAGTGGGGTCTCATTAGCCCTTCGAAGGATCCCAGGTTATAACCCCAAGCATCCTTAGCGGGGTCCCATTAGCCCTTGCGAAGGATCCCTTTTTTTGGGGTATGTGTGTGTGTCTGTGTTGATCACTGGCGAGGAAGTCACTTTCCCGTAAACCATCACAGGAGGGTATTCAGGTTGAGAGGCTGGGGTTGGTCACTGACGTTTACGTTAAACCAACACAGTAAACTTTTCTTTCTTTCTTTTGACGAGTGGTGCCAATTATTACGGCCATTGGAGATTTATTCTTTATTTGTATAATAGGTGTACATGTTAGATAGTTAGATGTTGTTAGACATGTTAGATATATGTACAGGGTTACCTGGGCTGGGAGCTCATGAAATGGTACAAGGAATAGGGGCGGGATTGGGGCCAAAGGTTTTGCTTGCAGTAGAGTTTAGGGTGACCTTGTTTAGTATGACTCGTATTAGTGTCTTAGCCAGAAGAGAGATAATGTTCAGAATGAGTGGCAGAAGAGGGTTATGGTCAATGCATGGAGGGTGGGGATGTATAATTTGGGTGTTGAGTGGAAAAGGCAGGAGGAGATTTTGAGAGAGAAAGCTTTTGAGGAGAGATCTCCCAGAACTAGATATGGAGCGAGGAATAGAAGGTCAGAAGAAAGATTGTTTACAGAATTGATGTTTCTTTCTCTTCATTGGTGAAGGTTCATGCATGGTCAACCCGGCTTTTAGAGTCATCTTTTTTCAGAGGTAGTGGCTATGACTGGTGTCCAGTCCTATTCTCCATAGTTTTATTATGCATTTTTTTCGTCCCAGAACACATCTGAGGATTTGAACAGCTGGAAATCTGAGCACATGACAGTGAGTATGTGATGCAACAGGAGAGATTTTAACCAAAAGAGAATTGATAACTCAATGACAATGCTGCAAGGTCAGAACAAATATAACAGCATGCTAAAGGAAATAATGGGTTAAGCTACCTTTTTCCCCATCATTCAAGGTCTAACTGATATGAGGAGTTAGGATTGTATTAGGAGATATAGGTCGAAAATGAATGGGTGACATATATAACGCAACATGTATATATGAGGGAAGAAAGCACAGCCATTCACAAACTCCTTTAATGCATCATAGATGTCACTGATGATATTTAAAGAGTCCATAAAAGAGGTTATCTGATGCAGTTTTTCTCCATGGTTTGTAAAAAAAATTACATTTGGCCTCAGGACCAGGCCCAAAATTAATAATTTCAACAATATCCTATTTTCAAATAGTGCCAATTTTTAGGCATAGGCTTTTCATCAGGACCAACAAACTTACTTCGCATCATCAAAACTTCATATTTTTGTACTTTGTAGTATCGAGTTTCTACTTAAGTGGAAGAAGGATGAGCAAAGAAAGAATGGCTGGGTAGACTAGCCAGACTAGACAGATTTACCATTATGCAGACTAAACACATGGCTAAAGTACAACATTTTTGAGGACAGCTTTTTTTCACGGTTTTTCACCATTTACACCTATTATTTTTTCAAGATATAAAATTTTATGATCTGCTGCAGTGGGGTTAAAATGGCTGGGAATTAGTGAGGCATGAATTCTAAGTTATCAATTGTGAATAGTAATGAGGAGGTGAGTTGTAGGGGTGGAAAAGAGGGGGGTTGCGCCACAATGATTAGTGCCAAGTTGGCCTCAAAAAATAAATATGGGCTTGAGACTAGGTAGATAATAGGCATATATTGAGATGGAGATCCAAGTCCTTGGGTAAAGAGTAGGTGCCATTTTTTGTGCAATGTACAACATCAAAACTGGTAACAGATAATGTCAACTATTTGACTGTGAGCTTTACAACTGTGGGGATTCACATTCTACAGCTTCTTTTCCCTCAACCGACTGACAATCAGGACTGGAAGGGGAAGCCAAAAGAGTGAGATGGGATGAGTAGGAGTTAAGGGGTGGATAAGAGCCGAAAAGAAAGATGGGATTTCTCATGCTTCCAAAGAGTAAACACATTCTTTAGCAGCCTAAGGAGAGGGTATGTGAGCCACTTGATGCTGTTATTTTGAATGTTATTAATTCAGTGGTTCAGCTTTTCATTCCTTAAGAAGTATAAAATGCAGTGAACATAATGCAGTAAGAAGTCATTAATAAACTTATTTTTTTGGATGATTTCAGAGATTGAATTTGAGTCATCATTCCCAGGATTAACTAGCAAAAATTCTTTCCATCAAATATCTAAATACATCTAGAATTAACAAACCAAAATAAAAGAATGTGGAAAGCTCAAGTGACTTATAATTGTTTCGATTTTAATATAGTTCAAATCAGTAGATGAGCTGCCTGCAGATAAAAAATTCCACCAACATCATTTCCATAATGTATGTATCCTCTCAACTTAAGAATAATGCAGAAATAGAGGTTTATGCAATCATATGCTCTTAAACACAAACAAGCAAGGATTTAAAGGCAGAAAAAAACATTCACCCTGACTAGAATACTAACTAATTTCCTAAATAATAATAATAATAATAACGTCCTGACCAGGTTGAATGGCTTTATCGAAAAAATCCTTACGGAGACATCGGACCTCTGGATGGTCAACTGAGTGGTCTACAATGCTGCCAAAATAATGGCTCACTCCCAAAAGACCACCTCTTGGGAGGACTAAGCAGCAAAACAGCTTAAACAGTTTGAGGCCAGATCATGCTGGTGAGACGGCAGACTTCGAGGATTCAGTGTGTGATGGAATACATCACATCTGGGCGGGCTTTCACACCCAAAGTCCGGCACATAGGACGCAGGCTCAGATTTCACCATCACAAATTGAACAAGAATGTGCTGCTTACCATTAATCAACACGCGGCTGATAGAGTTTGGGCACTCGCCACAGCCTGGAAAAGGCTCCTCAAGAGGAGTAAGGCTGTGAGGCCTTGGGCCTTACTCCTCTTGAGAGGGAGAACTCAACCTTCCTCCTTCACCCGTCCCATCTCTTTAAACCACCTCAGTCCATCGTCGAATCTCCACCACCCATCCAAGGGGTGGAGCATTTCTGGAAGGATATCTATGAAACATCAAAGCCATTCAACAGAGACACACCGGTCATAGACCTCTTTAAAAATTTTTGTGACTGCCACCTACATGAAGTGGATGGACCTCTTTCAGTCACAGAGAGTGACGTGAAGAAGACCTTTTCAGGCAAGAAGAATTTCTCGGCTCCAGGAATGGGTGCCGTGAACAACTTCTGGTGGAAGAAGTTCACTTCCCCCCACCAACACCTCGCCAGAATCTTTACGTCCTTTCTCTCGGCTAGAGAAGAAATTCCACCATGGCTGACAGAGGGACGCATGGTTTTAATACCTAAGAAGGAACACTTGTTTGATCCTAACCGCCCTATAACCTGCCTCAATGCTGTATATGAGGCATTCACCTTCATCTTAAGCGACCTTATCCTCCATCAGGTCCATTCGGTTTGGGAGGAGGTGTATAAGCAGAGGGGTTCAAAGCGTGGAATCGTAGGATGTAAGGACAACCTGCTCATTGATAGATGCATATGCCAGGATGCCATCCAGCCTAAGCGCAACCTATCAATGGCCTTGGTGGACTACAGAAAGGCATTTGACACCACTTCACATGTGCTCATTGTAGCCATGTTGAAGATGATGAAAGTCCACCAAGAGGTTGTGTCCTGCATCCAACACCTGATACCACTATGGAGAAAGTGCTTCGTCCTGACCGCAGGCAGGCGGTCAGTCTCGACTGAGTTGGTATTATACCACCATGGCATTTTCCAAGGCGATAGCTTGAGCCCCTTGCTGTTCTGTATTTCCCTCCTACCTCTCTCACTAAGGCTGCGACAAGTGAAAGGATACATGAGTGGTGTGCCAGGTGACAGGAAGCATAAGGTCACGCATTTATCTTATATGGATGACCTTAAGCTCTACACTTCCAATGCAAAAGACCTTCGCGTGGCCGTGGACACCATACTGGAGTACAGTGAGGCTATAGGGATGGAGTTCGGATGGGACAAGTGTGCATCCATCCACCTGGGGAGAGGAAGATTTTCAGAGAACAAGGAAGACGTGCACATCGTTGACGGGAGCGTCATTTGCCACTTTGAGGGAGATGACAGCTATGAATATCTCGGCGTCCCCCAAAGCCGAATGCAGGAGGTTGCAGCAGTGAAGGAAAGAGTCACCGCCAAGTACAGACAGGCTCTCAGGAAAATCTGGAGTTCTGAACTGTCTGGTAAGAACATGTTCGCGGTTCCCACACTGCTGTACACCTTCAGATGCATGAAATGGAACGTCAACGAGTTGCAGAACCTCGACAGGGGAATGAGGAAGATGATGACCATCTGCAGAAGTCTTCATCCAAAATCTTGCGTCGCCAGACTGTATCTCCCTCGCAGTGTACGTGGTACAGGTCTGTTGAGCCTGGAGTGTCTCCACAACAGAGTTGTCCTTGGAACAGCCTGCCGAGGGCTCAAAATCAGAGACCCCCTGCTCAGTCTCCTAAGAGAACACAAGTGCCGGAGTAGGGGCGTTTCTCTTCCAGGCAGCCAAAAGGGCAGCAGACGAAACCAGTATGGACTTTGACCCGACATCAGATGGTAGCGACAATGGCAAGTCCAACTTGTCGTTGAAGACAGATGTCCTTAAGCTCGAAATTAAAAAGGCCAAGCAGAACACCTTGCTCAAGGCACACACCAATAAGCCCATGCATGGATGTTTCTATCGAAACATGGAGAAGCATGGGATATCAAAGAAGCTAACATTTGCCTTCCTCCGCTCCGCTGGTCTAAAGTCAGTGACTGAGGGTTTCATTCTTGCATGCAAGGATGGTGTCATACACACACATCCGTACTGCCGCATCATATTCAAGACGGAGGTTGCAGACACGAGATGCAGGGCATGCCGAGCCCAGCCAGAGACTTTGACCCACCTTCTCTCCGGCATTAGCTATTACGCCAAGTCAGCGTACATTGCTAGGCACAATGCGGCCCTGCGGGTGTTATATTTTCATCTTTGACACCATTTTGCCATCGACGATACTCCTGTGCTGCCATATGCCCCTGGAGATATTGAGTCTGTCGTGGAGAATGATAAATGCACCATCAGGTGGAATTACTCCTTTTCTACCACCAGGCAGTTGGAGGCGACCAAGCCTGATATCGTTCTCCTAAACCACCTCTCACGCTCCATGTTTGTGATAGAGTTTTTGGCCCCTGCTGAAACGAACATGGATGCAAAAGAGGCTGACAAATGGACGAAATATCAAGACCTGCTTTTTGAGATTCAGCAAATGTACCCAAGACACTCTGTTAAACTGGTAGTCCTCATCATAGGTATGCTCGGTAGTGTTAAGGGCTCGCTGCTGGAGAGCATCAAGTGCATTCCGTCCTGCGTGTCAGAGGCAGAGTCACTTGCAGCTTGCATGCAGAAGGCCGTAATACTTGAGTCCCTCCGTCTACTCCGCACGCACGACCCAATGGCAGCATAGCCACCAATCCGATGGGCATCGGACGTGGCTGCGATAACTGTCAAACCCCTCTTGAGTCCTGGCCATTATGATGGCAATGAAACCGAGGACTCAGAGGGGAACGTTTCCAAAGTAATGAATAAAAATAATAATAATTTTATTGGTTCCTAATAGACAAGTTTTTTCACAAGTATGGAATACGTCACTATGCCTACTTACAGGCAGCACAATAGATTGAATTTGTAGTCAGCATAGATAAAAATGTATAACTGCAAATTATCATAAAAGAACTGAACAAATAATATATATATACACTATACGCACACAGAGATTAACGAAATATTACAGCATAAATAACAGTGCATCAAAGTAATAAAATATGAAATTCATTTTTCAAATGAAAGCGACATAAATTCATCAATGGTGTAGCATTGATGGTCACAAAGAAATTGATAGAGTTTAGTTTTGAATGAGCCAAAATCATGTATTTCCTTCAAGTTACAAGGCAAAGCATTCATAAATTTAACACCAGAATATCCAGGGCTCTTTGCAAACATGGCTGAGTTGTGAGCAGTATTCTCATGTCATTACAGCCTCTAGTACTATACCGATGAAAATCAGCATTAGTGTTCAGGTTAAACAAGTGCCTCAACAGGGCTTTATTTTGATGCACAAAAATTACCATATGGAAAATGTACAAACAGGGAAGAGTCAGAATTTTTAAATTTTTGAAATGAGGTCGACAACGTCTTGTCCTTGGAATCTTAACCATGATTCTTATTGTCCATTTTTGAAGTCAAAATAGGCGAAAAAGATAATGTGAGTGCCCCCGATCTGTAATTCTATATTTTACCCGACTGCAAATAAATGCATGGTAAATGGTGAGGGCAGTAGCATTACCAACCATAGTCACAATTTTTCTAAGGAGGTAGCAACCTGAGGCAATAGTGTACATTTCTCGGGCTCGCTACCGGGTAAGATATTCATAGGCAGCGGACGTTTCGGGTTCCGACTCGTTACCCATTCTCAAGGCTCAAATTGCCTTGAGAATGGGTACCGAGTCGGAACCCGAAACGTCGGCTGCCTATGAATATCTTACCCGGTGGCGAGCCCGAGAAATGTACACTAATGTTATTCGCCGGGAAAGTGTTAAATCATACATAACCTGAGGCAACTTTAGCACATATTTTATCCACATGAGTTTCCCAGGATAGCAACTCATGAACATGTATCCCCAAGAATTTTGACTCGGAGGAGGGCTTAAGAGAAAATCCATATAGCTTCAGTAGTGGAGAGAAGGTAATCTTTTTTTGGTGGAGGTGGAATTGAATGAATGTAGTTTTTTCACTGTTGATAAAAACCAAGTTGTCATTGCACCATTTGCTCATGCAGTTGATATTTTTCTGCACCCCAGCATAATTTAGGGTTATGGAAGAGGTCAAGTGTGTCGTAAATGTTACACATATAGTAAGCTAAGCTATAATAAATTTTATCAGAATATTATTGCACCCCTTCAAGAGCACAGAAATACTAAAATAATAATAATTTAAAAGAACCTTACATTCTTACCTGTGAAAAAAAATGCCCACAAGGCAATGTACTTATGCAAGAATATCGCTGAATCAAAAGGAATGTACTCAACAAGAAAGGTTTCTCTCATGTGAGTTATAGCATTTCTGCACATGGTGAGTAATATTGCAGCATAGGCAAACATCATTGCAGATGCAGCACCTCTAGTCAAAGAAACCCCATAGCCTGTGATGCCTCGTAATCCAGAATGCTCCCTCTCAACGGAGTAATCTAAAATGACAAAAGTTCATTGAAAATGAGATTTTAATTGAATTGAGAATTAAAAATACAGATGAAACAAAACAATGAATTCATGGATAAAATAAATTTAAACTGATAAAAAGTTACATCATGATGATGTTCACCAAAGATGTAACTTATCAATATCCCTTAAATTTTCTGCAGACTGACGGAGTAGAAACTTAATCAGCTCCAACAGAACCCTGTCAGTCACAATAATGAAATATATTGTTTCCAAAGATGGGAAATAATTCCTTACTGGTAACAAAAACATTTGACTTACTTTTAATTGGAATGGATCCGTGTTTCAAATTGTAATTTTACCAATAATCTACTCCTGTTGTAATTGCTATTTTGTTGTATCTGCTATTCTCAGGGTAATTAGTAATCTCTCACGTCAATTAACTCACGGCAGAAAAACTCAGGGTAATGTCGTTCAACATAGTTTTTTGATTGTTTTTGACAATATGAGCAGCTGTTTACAATTCTTCATTTAACCATTACCTCCTTCATTGTATTCTCAAGAATGATCTACACCAGAAATATTTATTGCAGAACATTGTGCCCTATAAAAGATTTAAGTTTCTCCTGGTGAATAGTATTAATAAACTCTTCTCGGGCTCTGCACCAGGTGATTGGCTTCATGTTTGCCGACGTTTCGGAAAATTACTTGTTTTCCATTTTCAAGGCATGCTACTCTGTCCGTGTCAGATTGTAAACTCTCTCAGTTTACAATCTGACACGGACAGAGTAACACGCCTTGAAACTGAGAGAGAAACGCACTGAGAGAGTTTACAATCTGACACGGACAGAGTAACATGCCTTGAAAATGGAAAACAAGTCATTTTCCGAAACGTCGGCAAACATGAAGCCAATCACCCGGTGCAGAGCCCGAGAAGAGTTAATTAATTGTGCCCTATGTTTCACAATTTACTACAGATGTATATGCTGTATCACAACATACTGATTACATATGTGACGTCGGGATCTCTCAAATGATAACAAATTCCCTTGGAATATTAATTTGGCATTGCCCCACTTTAATACATGTCTCTCCACTTCAACGTTCTTTTTTAACAATCCTCCCTTCTTTTAATCAACAACAACATAGCAACCTTTTACACAAACAATAAACAATATAAAACATCAACATAGATAAACATACATTAACATATAAATTAATTCCAGCAAAACCCAAATAATGAACGAAAATTAAATAAATAAAATTAAAATAAATAAAAATGGAATTAAACAAAGGCAGGCACGACATTACGCATATAAGTAATTAAGCTAATTATAAGTATAATAGTTATTATTAATTAAGTGCTTGGATTTTAGTACTTGGACATGCTGTATTTTACTACTTTGGGTGTGATACATGACTATGTATGGGATGCACCCTTATATGTTAGCAGTAGTTATGCCAGCTTCAGAATCATATCCAATCACCTCTACAGCATAGATGTAACACTTGATAAAAATTAATTCCTACTGTTAAGCAGATATACCAGGACAGATGAAAAACTAATGAAGTCATAGATGTGTTCAATAGTCCATCAGTGATATGAAAAAGACAATGGCACTTCAATTTCGATCCCGAATTTTGTGCTTTCCCCAATTTTCTATTTTTTTTTGTCTTTTCCTATCCCATTCCCCACAAGAACATACTATGAAACCCAATACTTTGCACTATTTCAGCTTTATGTTTTCCTCAATGTTTAATACTTTACTTCCAGAGTCTCAACTCTAGTATTTTATATGATTTTCACATTCTGAATTTATTGCTTTCGATGTATACAAGCTGACCAACTGGCAATTCTATAGTTTTCTTGATCTCAAATAAACATTCTGTGAGGCTGGGGGACTGGATCACTTCCTCAGCTTGTTCAATCATTCCCCTCCCGTATGTTTTTCTCCAAGTCAACACACCCCTAAAAAACATCCTTCACTCTTACATTGGAAATTTTGGTGTGCAGAAGTTTGACCCCGAATTGCAACAGGCACTACTAGTCATACCTACCTTTTTATAAGGTGATATGTTTTTATCTCAAGAAATTAATGCTGTCATTGTTGGGCACAGATGGGTTAATGAAAATTACAACAGACACAAGTACAGTAAAAATACTTATCGTTAACTTTAACTTCATCATAAGTGTCAAAGACAGAGAAAATATTTTTTCACCAACATCAATAGACGATTTGTTCTTGTCATAAACTTTTAGTGACCTCAGATACATATCTCCCTATTTCCTATCCTATATATAAATGAAAACTTGCATACTTTTCTTGATCTGCCTTCTCTTTACCATTATTTAATTGAGGTCATTACTTATATGTTTCTAATCTATCATAAAAAATAAATGGCATCCTCCACATTAACATGCGAGGTGGCAACAAGTGCAGATACTAAGATTGCTGGAGGCCTGCAAGTGAATATTTTGCATGATTGATGGCTGTTAAGTACAGGGCAATGACTATGAGCTTAAGGATGAGGCTCCTTCTTAGATAATTTTGCATGCACCATCCGAAGGTTGATTAGTTCAGTGAATTTTGCCTCTAATTTCAGAGCCACTTTCCAACTAGCAAGAGAAAATAGACAGCCAAATGATACACAACAATCATCTCACTTGAAGCATTCCACGGCATCATCTCTTCAGCCATGAGAAAGAAATTTGTGAAAGAAGAATAGGGCTATCCAGGACAAGATTGTGCCAACTTCGTACTCTTAAATGATAAATAAAACATGATGAAGCTCATGAGGTGCAGACCGCCCTGGTTTTGTCTCATCAATGACAGATTAAACTGTCACAACAGAAGAAGAAGGTTACACAGGAATGCTTAAACAAAAATCAATGGCAGGATTATTCTATATACCATTTCTGCATAAGTTTTTTCCCTTGCACAATTGTCACCACAAGTTCACTGCGCTAAGGCCTAGAGGCCCAGAACAAGGAACATACATGACTTGCAAGGCAAAAAGTGTTAAGAATAGGAAGCTTTTACGGCAACTATTCAAATCATCTCAGATGAACCAGTAAGCAATATTTTTTAATGGTATTAGTTGATTAAATTAGTGAATAAATTATCTTAAGGCATGCATGGAACCCTTTAAAGGTTTTATCAATAATAGTCATTGAAATATCAGAATCATGTAATAAAGAAACTTGTTGGATCAGGATTCTTCTACTTGATATTAAATCTCAGGATTTAGGTCTGAGGCTGGTTGATATATTGCCATGATACCTCAAGCAGCCTCAGACTTAAAGGCTATTAATCCCAGTCATAATACATAATAGGAGGAAAACCATATGTACTTACAGTAAAACCTTTCAGCAAATATGCCAAGCAGTACAAAAGTAAAGAGAACAGTCCAAAAAATTATTCTTGCTTGAATTTCTACAAATCTTTTAAGAGGTAGACATGTTTTCATGGTTCTATCAACAGTGATAACCCGAAGTGGTGGTGAATGGTCAGGCTTCTCATTAGCACAATCATCAGCCCCTGAATCTTTGACTGCAGTACTTGTATCCCTGGAAACAACATCACCGGGTAAAGGACTCAGATAAGATAATGTTTCTCATGTAAACATGTTATCACATTCAGAAAGGGGTTCTAGTTGATTCAACTATGCAAATTAATTCTTCATAGGGAATTCCGTCAATTTTTACTAACTTAATACAGAGACCAGACCAGTGGGAGAATATTTGAGGCTTTATTATTTTATAATACATACATAGATACCAATCACGCCGCTCCCTTCCAGGGTAGGCACAGTCACAAAGTTTCACTCATAAATACCTACATATTTGTACACCTAACTCTGTTGCAATAATATCCTTCATACTGACCAATCCTTGCAAACCTCTTTTGACTCATTTACCCCCATGCACAGCTTCATACATGCCCTCCTGTTTTTAAAACTCCTAATATTCCTCCTCCTAAGAATTTCCTCAACCACACTCAACCACAGCTTTCTCAGCCTACCTCTACCTCTCGCACCATTCATTTCACTCTTATATATCTGTTTCGTTATTCGACTCTCATCCATTCTCTCAACATGGCCAAACCAATGAAGCACACTCCTTTCATATTTGTCCATTACTCGAGCATCGAACCCACATTCATTTATTACCCACTCATTCCTGACCCTATCCATCCTACTTTCGCCGCAAACACTCCTCAGATAACTCATACCCACGGCGTTTAGTCTACTCTTATGTCTATCCTGACCTACCCATGTTTCACTACCATACAATAAAGTGGGAAGAAGTACACTTTTGCACACAGCGATTTTTGCTTCCTTAGACAGGCACTCCTTCCTTGATATGCTCCTACCACTTTCCTTCCAGCATTCGCACGCCTCTTTATCTCCTCATCTATCCGCCCATCTTTCGCAAACATCTTACCTAAGTACACAAAATCATCCACTTGTTATTTACTTCTCCATTTGCCCTCATCATACAGTTATTCTCCCCATTCTCCCTATCAAAAACTTCTATCACTTTAGTCTTGCACGCATTTACTCTCAATTCCATTCTCTCCGTTGATTCACAAAACTTATATAGGAGCTTTATTTTATTATGACATAATATATTTTTAGACATATGTGTGAGTCAATGCTGATAAAATGTGATGGAAAATTAACAATTCATTCCAAGCAAGTACAAAGAAAATATATTTTAGAGGAATCTGCATGGTAAAGTTCATTTTCTTCCTTGATGGATTGGTTCCACATTGAAAAAGACTTAGACAGATATACCAACTTCAACAGGCTAAGTTCCATTTTCCTCTTTCAATCTGTCCCTCCATACTTCTCTTAGAAAGAAGGAAAGAAAGACCAAAGCGGCATGATTAAAAGTACTACAGTAGACTGTAATTCTAATGAACAATGTTCATATGAATTTTTGGTTTCTATGAAGCAAATCATTGGTTCCGATCAAAGGGGTATGTATGGTAAAAGAAATGATACATATTACAAACTTTTCCAATTTAGAACATTATGAACCTTGTTCCCAGTCCCCACAGGGACAAAAAATACTTTATTATGAATTTTGACGCATATACAACAGCATCCATAAAGGCATCCTCAACACTGAATAATAAATAATGAAGCTTTGCCACATGTCTGATGCCAAGAACTTGAGAACAACCATGTAAACTGGATACTTCACATGAGCTATTTAGCTGGGTTGAAGATAAACATCTCCCATTGGGTTAGTGAACTTTGGAGGGACTATTAAAGCATGAGAGGTCGAGGAGGGGTGAAATGGAAGAAATGAAAAATAAGGACTTTCTTCTTCCATTTCCCACCTCCCCAACATCTCAGGCATCTATTGTCCCTCCCAAGGTCACTAACCCAATGGGGAGCCCAGTACATTCTACCGGGATAATCCTCCCTTCCCTGCCAACTTAACAGACTGGCTTAGGCTCCACCCCCTACCACCACCTACATACTACATTTTCCCATCACTAGATCCAAAACCCCTTTCCAATTCCCTGCACCACTACAAGAGGTACACAAAACATTTTCCAGAGTGTTTAACATTGGGGTATGGGATTTTTGGCAGGTTTAATCTAGAAATAGGTCATATTTCAGACAATACACACTCTAGAAGTTGTTGGCACAAAAATAATGACGGGGGTGCACTATGAATTTCGCCCTATTGCAAACTCTCCCTCTAAGAGGCATTTGGTTATATAGGGAGCCTTCTCAGTTACTTATTCACAGACAGATGCTACTGTTTTATTTACCTCCACTGAACAATCTTCAACAAAAGTTAATAACCCAAGACTAATGCTTAAGTTAGTTCTGTTCGAATCAGGGATTTTCACTTCAAATCTAACCAAATCGAATCTCCCAAAAGATATTTCGAATCAAATCGAAACAACCTTTTTCTTTTAATTTCGGTAGCGAATCGAATCACCCTAAAAAATTCGCTTGCGAATCGAATTAGAATCCAAATAAAATGTAAAAGCTTATGCGCAGATAAAGTAATAAAGATTTTCACAATATTTCAGAACCTTACATTAGCTTATATATTTATCGTGGCACAAAGAATAGCACAGAATAACATGTGGTCGTTTAAATTTTCGTATCGCGTGAGGAAAACATCGCATAAAATGGACGGCGCACCATTTTTTGGAATGAGTGCCATGTTTGAATGCATGCAACGATTCAAAGAGGAATCTATCAGATTCGAATATTTCGAATCGTTCGGTTTCGAAGCATCCAAATTCGCAGGCAAATCGAATCGAATTAAGCCTGATTCTAGTCGATTCGAATCGATTTCGAAGCATTCGCACAACTCTAGCTTAAGTTAATACTAACATTGCATGTTAAACTGAAAACATACCTATACATGCTCTTCACTGTCATATGAGCCATTTCAATGGATGACATACGGCGAGCTTGCTGTTGCATTGGAATTTGGCTTTGGGATGGAAGTCCTGCAAAACTAAGTCCTGCATAACCAATATTGTCTTTGTAGTCTACCAGAAGCTTCTGAAAATCTTCAATGTCCAATGCTTCCTGCAATAATAATATGGATACATATTTCAATACATGAAATGGGTATAAAAAATTAGTCCAGTGCTTGGTAAAGCTTTACTAGGGGTCACCTTCATTGTTTGTGTGAAGGATCTTGGTCTCAAATCTTCACAAAGATTCATAAAATAAGTGGAACAGCAAAGACAGAAATGCACTTAAGTTCAAGACATCCATAAATTCGATACAAATCAATGATTCAATGAATGGTCTGAGATCAGTTTTACGCAGCATCTTTGGCTAGCCTATGTGCACACTGCTGAGGTTTTTCAGAATCCTTTATGGTGGTAAGGAAATTCTGTGATGGAAAAGGATTGGAAGAAGGAAAGTAAGGGATTTACAATTGCATATTGAGATCGTCCATTAAAAAGTTCTGGGTTTCTTTAACCTTAATAAATACTTCTATGATCTATTTCAATGTTAAACTATATTTTATATTTCCCATCAGTATTTATTCACACTTTTCCTTTCAACATACTAGTGGCAGGGTGTGCAAACACAGGGGAATCCCCAAGACATCCATTGTAGTCACATTCCATGACAAACTGTGATTCTATTTCTCCCACATCTAAATTCTTCCAGGTTATCAAGCCATTGAATTAGCATATTCATTCCTACTTATGTTGCTTTTTGAAATCATCAGAAAAAAAAATCATTTTTCAGCACATAATGAGAAATTTTACGCTAGTTTCCATCACACAGTTCTACAAAACAAGCCAGCATTTTCCTCCTCTACATGACATAAGTGTGACAAAAGATACCATTTATCATCCTGTACCACCTTCACCTAGATTGGCAAAAGTGGGAGACTTGAATCAATGTGATGGCCCAGGGAGTCAACACATAAAATCCAAGGCGAAAATATTTGGTGGATAACTGCTCTGAAACTGGCTGTAATTGCTCTCAGACCTATCTGTAACTGTTGTGGAAGACTAATAATAATAATATCTTTATATCTAACAGCCGAAGCTAATTACTAGATATATAATATATTGACGAACACACACAACCATACCCAGGGAGGTGTAAATATCCTATCCCAGGCGGGACTCGAACCCGCGACCTTTGGTTTGGCAGGCGAGGACTTTATCCCTCCGACACTGAGGCCAGAGGGGTATCTATTTAATATGGGTATAAATGTCTAATATAGAAGCGGTCTGTAATGAGTCTAGATTAGAAACATCATTAAAAATCATATACAGTCAAACCTCCCTTAACGGACACCTCCAAATAGCAGAAACCTCCCATTAGCGGACAGTTTTTTAGTTCCCGGCAGCAGAACATTGAACCTTATGGAACTAACACCTCCAAATAGTGGATACTCTTAATAACGAACGCGGACAGCAGAAAATGCATATTTTTGCCCCAATTACCTCCAATAACGGACACATCACGTGCTATCCTGTGAAAATTTCTCTTCCTCCAAACAAAAAAAATGCCATTTCATGAAAGCCTACTGCTTACAAAGAACTTATCCAGGAAAAAAACATCGAACAATTTGGGAGAAACACCTTGTTGGTCTACTGGTTGGTGCTCCTTCCTCTTTTTATTGACACGGATTCCTTATTGTGGGTGTTGAGGAATTATCAGTATGGGGTTCTGCTGACTACCGAGGGAAGACAGTTGTGTGGGAAGAGATAGATTGAAAGGGAAGGAAGATGCTCAGGAGCAGCAAAGCAAGATGAAGTCCTTAGGGTGATGTAGATAAAGAAGTTAGAGAAATGGAGGAGGCTAATTGGGGACCTCTCTACTTCTATTCCCAAGCTTTATGTGCCTACCAAGCGAATGCTTTGGTCCGGCAGGGATACGGAATTTCCGCAGAATTGACTTTGAATCATCTATTTTGGTGACTGAGGCCCAACCTGGCACCTGGATACAAAAGACCTGCAAGCGGGCGCGAATGGGCGGCTCTCGCCTGAGTATGTGGGATAGTAAGGGAGAGAGACGGACCCTAATGCACATAACTGTAGAAGTACACCGGACACGGGGGTCAAACGATAGAAAGCAATGCAGATATTCTGCGCTATCCGGATATTGAAGGAAGAAAGGAAGAGGGGGATCATGAGCGCTGGCACAGGCACTTACAAAGTAGGCGAACTTATGTACAAAGTAGTGGGAAAGTCGGAGTGTTAAAGGGAAAAGGAGGGGTATGTATGACTGTGGCCCGCTAGGTTAGTCAGATTTCCGACACTATAGCCTCAGTGTCTCCTTTAAATTTCGCGAGGTGATACGTGAAGACCCAGGAATACAAAACTGCTTGGGCATCATCCTTCAAAAAGTATTTACATTTCATGGCACCGAACAATGGCTGAAAAAAGGAAAAGGCTGTGTTTTCGTGAGAAAGTTGACATTATGCATGCATCAGACGAAGAGATGTTAAGTGTTTGTGCAATTGCAGAGAAATTTGGCATCGAGAAGATGCAAGTAAGTGACATTCTTAAAAGCAAGGGGAGACTGTTGAAAGAAAGGGCTGAAAACAAAAGGGAAAACATTAAGAGACAGTTTCCAAAAACTGACGGGCTGGCAATTGATAGTCTCACTTACGAGTGGTTTTGTGGAGCACGTTCATTTAATATTCCAATATCTGGTCCATTAATCCAATGGAAGGCAATCGAAATTGCAAAAGATATGGGTGTCTCTGACTTTAAGGGGTCGAATGCCTGGCTTGAAAAATTTAGATTACACCACAACATATCATTCAAAAGTGGGTGTGGAGAAGCACCTTTCGTGAGTGAGAAAACTGTGCAAGTGCGGAGGTCCAAACTAAAGGATTTGGGTAAAACTTACAGTGAAAGAAACATTCAACTGAGATGAGACCAGAGTTTTGTTTCGTGCATCACTGGGGAAAACCACGTGTTTGAAAAATGAAAAGGGTTCAGGTGGAAAAGTTTCCAAAGAAAGAGTCACATTACTATGATGTGCAAATTTGATCAGTGAATTTGAAATGCCGCTGGTGATTGGAAAATCCTTCAGACCATGATGCTTTAAGAACATACATGTAAACAATCTTGGTGTTCACTGGCATGTGAACAAGAAAGCATGGATGACTCGTGAAACCATGACTGACTGGATTAGAGAGTTCGACCAGAAAATGGGCAGGGAGAAAAGAAAGGTTATTTTGTTCCTTGATAATGCTTCATCCCATCCGGACTTAACGTTAGAAAATGTGAAATTACTTTTTTCCCTCTTAATATGACATCTTTTTGTTAGCCTTTGGATCAAGGGGTCATGTAAAACTTCAAAATACAATACAGAAAAAGAGTACTGAGGCATATTTTATGGAAAATTGAAGACAAAAGTGAAGCAAATGAAATATCAGAAAGTATCACTATTCTCGAAGCCATTCTATGGACTATTTCATCAGTGAATGATGTTCAGGGAGCAACTGTCTGTAATTGCTTCATTAAGGCAGGATTCAATTACAATGAGGAGGACAGTAATTCTATGATAGAGAGCGGAAACTCTGACCAAGAAGAACTGGAAATGCTAATGAAAAAATTTTTGGGTGAAGTAGAAGAGGAATATGCTACAATAGATGAGTGCTTATGCACAGAAGACCAATCCCTCAGTAGAAACAAACTTATGTCTGAGTCAAAAATCGGTTCTCGCGAATGTTTATGCTAAAAGAGTATTGTTTCAGTATTTAGTTTTGTTTCAATATTTGTTTTAAATTTGCTTATGATAATGAAGATTCCAAAAGTCATTACAAGGACAACAATTAACAATATTTACATTACGAATGTTTATGCTAAAAGAGCATTGGTTCAATGTATAGAAAATAAAAAAATTGTTGAAAGGTGTCAAAATTCTAACATTTTTATTAAACGATGCAGTTACAGCACATACAAACTGCGCCGTAATTGTCCGGACAGCAGCCCCCTCTAAATAGCGGACACCTCTGAATAGCGGACAATTTTTCCGGTCCCATACATGTCCGCTATATGGAGCTTTGACTGTATTAGTCTTTCAGAGCATTTACAGACCAAACATTTTTATCAATGATGTCTCTTAAGTATGATATGACAAGTAATCATTTGGTCTCGCCTCTATATCTCATCTCTGTACCTCATCTCTCATCTCATCTCACCTCTATCGCTCAAAAAACTCATTTATAAATTGCAAGCATGCATAGTCAATAGAAAAATAGTTAAGTGGATAAGGGACTTTCTCATTAATTGGAAACAAAAAGTAGTTATTGATGGTTTGAGCACTGATATGGTCGAAGTCACATATGGTGTTCCTCAAGGAAGCGTGATCGGCCCTCTTTTATTCATCATTTATATTAATGACATAACTTCTCAAGTTAGCAGTTAATTAAGATTATTTGCAGATGATACAGTTATCTACCATGAAATAAGTGAAGATATGGACTTTGAATTTCTGCCATCTGACCTTAACAACGCCCATTCGAGGTGCTAGGAGTGGGGGTTAGAATTAAATATCAGTAAATGCACCACAGTTCACTTCCTATGAAAATCATCACACAAATGCCATACATATGCTGTGGGTGGAGTAAACATAAAATCTTCAGATACAGTAAAATGTCTTGGAATTACCTCAACTTCTGATTTATCGTGGGGAAATCGCATAAAAAACATATGCGGCACAGCATTAAAGAAACTATGTTTTCTTAAGCGTATAATAGGATGAAAATGTAAAAGAGAGATGCTACTTTGCTCTGGTTAGGCCACACCTTGAATACGCTGCCAGCATTTGGGACCCTGGTCATAAAGATTTAACCAAAAATATTGATAGAATACTATTGATAGAATACTAAAAATTTTAATGTTGTGAATAATTTTAAGTTTCTTGGAGTATATATTGAACAAAATCTAAAGTGGGATGTTCATGTGTCATATTTATGTAAAAAATTGAACTCAGTATTTTATTTATTGTCTGTTTTAAAATATACTGTAAGCCTTGATGTACTGAAAACATTGTACTATGGTCTTTTCTATTCCAGAATTTCACACAGGATTATATTGTGGGGAACTCCTTCCGCATTGAATACTGTATTTTTAATACAAAAGAAGTTATTGAGAATGATTTGCCGTAAACCTTTTCGTGCTCACTGTCGGCCTCTTTTTAAGTCACTGAAAATTTTAACTCTGCCTTCATTGTATATTTATTATTCCATACTCTATGTGAGAAAACATGAAACTGATTTTATCCCAAATAAGAATTATCATACCTATGAGACAAAAAGATGTAATGATATGCATGTGCTGTCATCTGCTCTTGCCATATATTCTAGGGGACCTCGCCATATGTGTATAAAGTTGTATAATCACCTACCACAATTTATAAAAAAAGAAAAAATAATGGCTGTATTCAAGACTTTAGTTTATGATTATCTATTGTGTCATTGTTTTTATACTGTTAATGACTACCTAAACCATCAGCAATGATTGTATATGTCTTGCTAGTATTGATATGTTTTTCTAAATAATGTATTGACGTGCCTTATATACTTGCAGCTTGGACTACAATGTGTCTCTTGGGCAAATAAAGTTATTATTATTATTATTATTATAAGGAAAGCAGCGCACTTCGTTAAAAACTGCTACATGCAAATGTATGGTGTCTCACAACTTTTAGAGGGATTAAGGTGGGAGCTCCTAGTGACTGGGAGGCTACATGCCAGCCTTAGGTTTTGAGAAATTCAGACTGGTGTGTTTCAAAGCGACGCAGAGTATATTATCATGATGCCATGCTACATCTCTAGGTCTGACAGGAGCAATAAAATAAGAGAGATACACTGCTGAACAGACAGGTACAAAAACTCGTTCTTTCCGTGTACAATAAGTGACCACAATAAAAAATGAGCTCCACTAAATACACTCCCATAATACACATTACCATTTCACCTCCCAAAACTTTATCCCTTACATCTTTACACGGCTGGTCTCCTAACACCCCCTGCCACACACCCATGCAGTGGCTCGCATGGTAGTATGTAGAGGTAAATGTTTTGTACTAGGCATAGCTACGCATACCTTCCCTTTCAGAATGTGATATGTTTTCTTTCCTTTCAAGCATTTATTGCTATCCCTATATCCCCTTCCCCTGAGCAAATATGACTGAGTTAACAAAAAATATTTCAGATGCAAATACTGTGATAATACATACAGCTAACTTTTACTCCATTCAAATATAAAATTCAGAGAGAACATTTGTTTTTTGTTCTTCACAACCACGATCAATTGGGTTTCACACCATTACTAATCATTCTTATCATGAATTTAGCATCTCCAGCTATTGTTTTATTTCTTCCTGAATTCAATAGACTTCACAATTTTTTCTTCTTTGGTACTACTCAATGCCTTCTACTCACATGTTCTGAACTGTAGCCAATAATTTTATGTTTGAGGGACATACTAAAAAGTAAACATTAACTATCACAACAACGTCTAGAACTAATACCAGTTCTGAGAATGATTGAGGCCTATAGGTACATATTTTGTGAGCTCATACAGATGGTATGAACAAATTGCGGCAGATTTTTTCATGTTTGTCTTGCAGACGTAGGAGTACCAGAATTCCCACCTTATAATACACACTTTTTCCCCAAAGAAACTCTGGGACAACCACTCTGAAACTTACTGTCAAGGTCGGATTTTTCCTAAAGACCTTCTTGTTGAAATCTAAATATCTAAAGCAAGTATAAATCTTTTGATAATAGAGATAGAGACATAGGTAAAAAGGAGAAAAGTGACATGGAAGATCATGACATCTCACCACATTTGTTTGAGTGCTCAGTAAAAGCTCCCTCTGCTTCACCATAAACAATATAAAAGAGTAATAAATAAAGATTAATTACTTTTATCATATTTATATTCTACAGTCAAAACTAGTTTTACATGCCTTCGCATCACTAAAATGGTTACAATACGTATGAAGCATGTTCTTCCTTTGCACCTGTTTAAGACTTCCATGGACTTGGATATGCAAATATAGCACAGAGATAACATTATGTGTTCAGCAAAAGATTTACCACAATTTGTTTTGGGGTACAAGTTACTGTCAAAAACTCACAAATGCAAAAACGACTTCGTTTTCTTCCACTGATTTATTTTTTTGGTACGACATGTTTCGACATGTTTCGACACATAGAGGTCATTTTCAAGTACAAAAAAATTTTAAAATTCAAGCAAATATATACCTGGAAGGGATTTGGGGGGAGGTTGGAGATGGGTGGAAGAAGTGGGTGTTAGGAGGGGGGGGGGAACCGGAGAGAGGTGAGGGGTGGCGGTTATGGTGAGAATTGGAGAAAACCCGTAGGAGGTTGGTGAGAAAGGTGGGTGAGAAAACTCACCAACGCAGTCCTCCTACGGGTTTTCCCCAATTCTCACCATAACCGCCACCCCTCACCTCTCTCCGGTTTCCCCCCCCTCCTAACACCCACTTCTTCCACCCCTCTCCAACCTCCCCCCAAATCCCTTCCAGGTATATATTTGCTTGAATTTTAAAATTTTTTGTACTTGAAAATGACCTCTATGTGTCGAAACATGTCGTACCAAAAAAAAAATAAATCAGTGGAAGAAAACGAAGTAGTTTTTTTCATTTGTGAATATCAACTTCCACATAGTTGAGCCTGATACCATTGAAAGTATTACTCATTCATTGACCAACACTAAATTTTTTGTAGAAATTCAGTCTCAAAAAGTTTAATAGTTTTTAAATATCAATAAAAGCATTTAATCACATAACTCATACATCATTTGAAAACTTATTAAATCACATAATTCATGAAATTTCAAGTCTTCATTGTATTGAATTGATTTTTTGGAAGAAATCACAACTTTATATTTATCCATCTAATATATAATAATTTTAACATGCAATATGTTGTGACATAGGTTTGTCAAAAAAATTTTATCATACCTTATCGGATAAACCAGCAGCGAGCATCATTGAATAAATAACATTTTGAATCTGCTCCTCCTCTAGTTCAGCATTCACTGTATCCATCAAAGACCTTGGTAAAAATGAGCGAACAATTAGTTTCAATAGATATCCTACAAAATTAATAAGAACTAAATATACAATTCAGGAGCTTACTTAATCATGTTCATAAAATCTTCTCTGGTAAGACGTCCTCTACCATTTATATCATACATGTCAAACATTAGTTTTGCTTTTTCATCAGCAGATCCTGAAATGAGAAAAATGTTTTTAAAAGCTAGTCACAAATGTGGACTTATTTGTTTTTCGAATGCTTTTGACTTGGCATTTCTCACAGAAAAGTGCCATAAAAAAAGTTCCACTAGAACCTAGCATCAAACTACTTTAGTCTTGCCTGGAAAATGTGCAAATGCAAGAACCAAAATGCCCGACTGGCAAATGACAGACAATACATCATATATATAAGATATTTCAGGTGATTAAGCACTTGCATTACCATAATCAAGTGCAGCAAACACCAGAATATCAAAGTAACCAAGAAAGTTAATAATCATTGTTAGGTTTTTGATAGGAAAATTAAGATTCTGCTGACTGCGGTCAGCTGACTCCCCTCAATCGCCAGCCGCATTGACACAGCACAGCGCTCGCCCTCTTTGAACCTGACTATCACCGGGGAAGGAAGTATGTCTCTCCTTGGTTCCAGTTGTGACTTGTATTCGTCTTGTATAGACCAAGTTAACGGTATTTAGCCTACGAGCTTGCTTTCTATTGTAATATTTGTGGTTATATAAATGCTGTTACTTGAAGTTAATCAAACTGGCTAAGGTTGTTGTCATTTTTCTCTCGTTTTCCGCCCACCAATCACAGTCAATTCACTCGCGACGTCAAGTTTCAGTGGCTTGCGTTACAGAACTTTCAATTGAATGTAATCTCTTCAGAAAACCAAGCTGTTTTACTGTACTAGAATTTCAAAGCATTTGATAAATCTTATTCATAGGTCCTTACCTTTAGCAAAAATGATCAAGATGTCTGCAAACTCACGGAATGAAATATATCCATTTTTGTCTTTATCCACAAGAGAAAACATCTGCAATTATCACAGGAATTTCATCAATAAAATTATAACTATTAAGAACATTGATAGTTTTTATTAGCATGCATCTTACCTTGCTGACAAATTCTGATTCAGCCTTCATGCTTAGAGCATCTGCAAATTCACTGACTGTTAGCTCAGTGTAAATGACCTCTCTAGCCTCATTTGAGTCTAAACTCAAAATCTCCTCCTCTGAGCTATCTATATTAAAGGCCTGAAAAAAGAGCATCCAAGAAAATCATTTCAGTGGGATGGAGCATGATACCTACAGCCAAAATCAATCATTTAATTTTTAAAAAGTAGGAGACTGGATGGTACTATTGATCTATAGACATACAGACAGCCAAACTGTCACATTTTGGCAACTCACACTCGAGATATGTCCAAAATATTACAAAAAAGGTTCAGCTTAACTACCTCTTTACAAAATCCTTTTAAGTTATCTAATAATAATTTCATTTCACCACCTGCCAAGTCCACAGTTAGACAGCTCTTACTGCAGATAATACGCATGTGCCCCAAGGATCTGTACTAGGTCATTTATTGTTTCTCCTGATGATCAATGACCTTCCAAGTAGCATAATTGCAGACTGTATCCTATATGCTGACGATACCTCATTTATGAATAAGTATGTAAACCCTGAATAGGCTCCTGAAGAGCTGAAAGTTTTGGAACGACAAGCAAGTGACTGGTTTTCAGCGAATAAACTACGAGTGACTATGCAAAAAATGCAATAGCTGATGTTTAATATTAATACATAATTCTAGTAAATTTGAAACTTCTGTTCAGCTAATAGGTTTTAAGATTGATAGCAAGCTTATCTGGAATGGCCATGTTACTACTATTGGTAAAAAACTTTCAAAGTCACTGTTCCATATAAGGAGACTTAAAAACTGTGACTGCGTTCCTGAAGAATATTTAAAGCTTACCTGCTTTGCTTTTAATCTGTACATTTTTCAATGCCTAATTTATGTTAGAAATAATGAAAATAAATTCACACTTAGATCTCATATTCATAACCACAACACCTGGGCAAAAAATAATATTGATATTACTTGGTGCAGACTGATTAAAGCTTTCAATCAAGCAGGTAATCTTTCAATAAAATTATTTAAATAAACTATCCCATACAGCTGTAGTGACCAGCTTAGGCAAGTTTCCAAATGCAATTGAGGACTGCTAATTTTAAACCCCTTGTACCTTTAGAGGAATTTTTTGAACTTGACTTTTCAAGGGTGAATCTGTAGTTTGTATCTACAGTAATATTTTAACCCTTTTACTGCCAGCGGGCCGATATATCGGCCCTCGCTGGATGTGCGAAAACTGCCATGGACCGATTTATCGGCCCAATATTTTTGACATTTTTTTCTTAGTGTAGTGATGCCTATTTAACGGCTCAAGTCTCATTTATCGGCTGGAGCTTTATCTCTGCTGCTTACCAAGATGGTTTCACTTCATCCTTACGATGTATGTTATTTGTTTACTTTTTTTTCCTCATGAGTTCTCCCGTGTTTTTTCGTTACGCTCGGCTCAGTATCTCATTGCACAGGCTCGGCCCAGTATCGTATTTCTTAGTATCACGTCTCGTACTGGTCACAGCTCTCTCTGGACTATGTATGCGGCCTACTCAAGGGCTTCGTCTCATTTATCGGTATGTGCTTTATTTCTGCTTCTTACTAAGATGTTTTCACCCTGTGTATGCTGGGTTGGTTTGAGTGATCACGTCTTCGGTTTCGTCGCTGAGCGACATCATCAAAGCACCTAAGTGTTTCATTCAATACCATGAAGTCATTCCACTAAGTTGCGCCTGAAACCATTACTTTGACCTATGTAGGCTGATTGCTCACATTATGCTTGCCTTGTAACCTCTCCTGAGCTTTTTCGTTACCCTCGGGCCAGTATCATACTCTCTTTCGTGCTGGTCAGAGCTCGTGCTGGTCTGAGTTCGCGAGGACTGTATTCTCCGGGGATCTTAGTATTTATTTTACAGTGTCAGTTTCCAGCAAGATTACCAAATGTTCTTGTATTGAGTAAGTAATTGTTAAAGAATAATATATCTTACAATTTTACATTATTATAAAATATGAGCTTTCCGTGTTTTCATAGCCTTCATTATAGTTTCACGAATTTTCCTTGCTCATATATATCAGTGACTTTTATGCTGCTTGTCGCATTTGCCGTATTATTTATTTGCTGTACCTTTCTTGTCGTCTAATTTTACTAAGGATTGGTGCAAAACCTGTGATGTTCAGTTCTTACATAGCTGCGTCTTATTGGAAAAATATTTACGTTTTATGAATTCAAGTACCTAAATAAATTTCCGGAACTATGCACCCCTCTTTCTCAATGTCATTTAGTGTTGGACGAGTAGATACGGCAATTTGCGATTTATAATTTTGTATTTCGATACAATTTACAAAATGTCATTGTTGGGTTGTCCCTGTGACAAATGCCCAAGTACTTGAAATGTAAGGATATTGAAGATGCGCTCATCACTAATGATGATAGCAGTGATATTTCATCAGAGACCTCCGATGAAGACATTTCTTCTTCTAGCAGTGAAGAATCTTTCATTTACACCTCAAGGCCAGGGACAGAGAGGCATCAGATCTCTTCTTCCTCTGAGGGAGATGACTCGTGTGGGTCCGGCCAAGAAGGGGATAGAAATGCTGATCCAGGCGAAGCCGAGTGGGTCAAAGTTAGAGTGAATGGTGATAACCCTCCAAAGATACCCATTGAGTTTCTAGAGACACCAGGACCAAAGCATGCTCCTCCAAGTGATGCACAACCAATCCAATACTTTCGTTTATTTTTTACGCAAGTTCTATTGAATGAAATTGTTAGGGAAACAAATGCATACACTCGACACTTTCCCAGTGGCGATGGACGTCTTACTCCAAATGCTCGTGCGAAAAATTGGGAAAAAATAACGGTTGCCGAACTAAATGCATTTATCGCATGCACTTTGAATACGGGTTTAATTCGAAGACCTACAATTGAATCCTATTGGTTCACTTAAAAATCGCAATACATCAGATGGTTTCACGGGATGTTTCCTAGGAATCGATTCCAATTGATCTTGAAATTCTTTCATTTAGCTGACACAAAAAACTACCTAGTTCAGGGGAAGCAGGATATGATCCTTGTGCCAAAATACAGCCCCTAATTGACCATGCCGACTTAGTTTTCAGGCACCACTATACCCCCCATGAGTATTTGAGTTTTGTTGAAAGCCTGGTTGGCACCAAAAACCATATGCAACTACTTCAACATATTCCTAGTAAGCATCATCATCGCTGGGGTATAAAGTTCTGGATGTTATGCGATTCCGTGCCGCACTATTTGTTATCTTTTTATGTTTATAGAGGCGCTAAGAGCTCAGAAGAAAAGGAACTAATAAAAAAGTTTGGCTTGGCTTACACAGTTGTAGAAAAGGTATTGAAGATGGGTAGCTATCTAAACAAAGGTTATCATATTTTTATGGACAATTTTTTCACATCAGTACCTCTGGCTGAATACCTATACAGAGTAGGAACTTATGTAACTGGGACTATTTGCAGGAATATTAATTTATTCATTTAGCTGACATTTATTCCGATAGAATTAAAAGAAAAACTTCATGTAGGAGAAGAGCGGTACTATCGTAGTGGGCATATTCCTGCTGTTGCCGCGCGGGAAAAAAATCCCAGCGATTTCCTGTAATTCTTCTTTCGATGCAAAAAAAATGCAAAGCAGAAAAGAGTAAACCTTCATCTACAAAGCGAACTCAGGTAAAAGACATGGAGAAGCCTTCCATTATTCAATCGTATAACCACGTATAACGATTATATGGGAGGAATTGATACATCAGACATGATGCTCTAAACCTATCTAGCCGAGAGACGTATAGTAAAATATTGGAAAAAGATGTGTTTCAATATTTTTGCGCGTATGGTACTGAATTCCTATATAATATATAAGGAAAATTTGACATCTGGAAAAATACCTTTGTCCAGGCAACATTATACTATTAGCATAATTGAGGAACTTGGCATAGAATGGCTTCAAGAAAAGCAAAACAGAGGTAGGCAACTAGCATCACCAGTTACATGTTTTGTCAAAAAACTTAAAAATTGCCAAATAAAAAAGAGAAGGACTGTTGTATTTGTAGTATAACAGGTAAAAAGGGAAAAGGTCAAAGAAAAAGATCCCGAACTGTGTGTGCTAAATGCAATAAAGGCCTTCACGGTGAATGCTTCCATAAGCGTGTGTGCATCAGCTTATGAGAGCTTCAGTGTACAGTCATAAAAAATATTTGATAACTCTCGCAAATATTTATTGATCATCATAAAAATGTACCATTGGAGAGTTAACTAATTGTTTTCAATAATAAATACTGTTTCATCCTATGTAAATAATATTTTTCTACTCATAATGTAAAATAAACTTAGAATTTTGAGTTTTTTACAATAATAATAATTGAATTGTTATTTTTTCCTTTATAAAAATAATGTTCAACCCCCATAATTCTTGCATGGTTTTAAGCCCCAAACATATCTTGAGCATTGGGAAAAAAATTTAGATGTATTAAACAAAATTAAGTACTAGAAATAATTAAAACTCTGAAATCTTGCAAACTTCCTGAAAACAGCCTTGGCAGTCTTCGCACATCCCACTCAAAATGGGCTGGCAGTAAAAGGGTTAATGTGCGTATTGTTTGTGTTTGCTATTCTTTTTGGCAACATCTATAGTAGCATGCATTACTCTTATGATGATTATAGACTATAATTATTAAGATGGAGCAACTAAGACTCTGACATAGTCCTTATGAGAACAGCACCTCACCCAACTCAGATTTAGGGACCATCTTTAATGTGTTAAGGACTTGCACTTTATGTGAGGACATTTTTCTATGATTTGTGGTCATATTTATGAAATGCAAGAGTTTTTATTGCATCCTACCATGCAAGAGTGATTAAATACCATCTCATTGGTACACCACCAAATAAGCAAACATACTAACCTGAGAGAAAACAACCCTGAAGAACGTTTCAAGTCTCTTTTGCCGCTCTGCTCGTGTGACAGCAAGATGTAGAGCTGCCTTAAGGCGAATGGACACTCGTTGCAATGAAACTTTTATTTCATCAACAAAAATATCTAGAAGCTGAAGGAAATTTTCCCGTTGAAACTCACTGTCAAACTTAACTACCTATGAAGTCAGAAGAAAGAATAGAATAAAATAACAAGCTTTAAGGCCAAATGTTTGTTTTAATGAACAAATTGTTTGATAACAACTGATGAGATGATATTATTCAACAGAAAGGCTTTAAGAGCTAAAAATATAACCATCAAATGTTGACACATTACTGAACAAATAATGCTACCTCCATGATTCTAATTATCAGTTGATATTTATAGCATCTTAATTTAAGAGTGAAAGTCTTCAAATGAGAACCTCATTGCAATTACATAATTCCACATCACAACTGCAACACCATACTATCACATTAATTTTTCATCTTCCTCTGTTTTTTCATTCCAATGAGATGGATTAATTTGCCTTATAAAATTAAGGAATATAAGAATCACAGAAGTTAAGAATGTTATGTCTATCAGAAGTTATGTCTATCATTTCACATCATATAAGATGCACAATTTTCCCAAATAATCAATCCTAAGTCACCTCTGAGTTTCATACACAAAGACAAGTCCTTTCACAGGCTTAAGTCGTACCCCAACACACACTTCTGTGCACAAATTTTACCCTACATCTACATACAACTCTCAACATTCCAGGTATGATGTTTTATTTGACATCACGACTTAACACTGGACTTTAACCCATGAACTCATTATACATCAGTTCTAAACAAAGCATACAGCCATATAAGGACAATACTTCATAGAGCTTAACCCTCCTGATACTGTCTCCTGCCAGCAGTACTAGCGAGAAATGTGGAGGGTAATTTAATGAAATGTATCATCTCAGGAAAAAAATATTTTGGAGTTATTTATGAAGATATCCATATGCAGTTGTCTTATTGTACATATTAAAATTGAACTGGCCAATATTTGTGGACCCCAGAAGTCGAGGGGTCTAAGTGACATTTTTGAAAAAAAATAAGTTAGGTACAGGAATGGAATGTGAAAATATTAATCTTTTAGGTGGTAAAGGGATCCAAGTGATTTCCTTGACAGGTGCTGCTATCTAGGGTAATGCCTCGAAACTACTTAGTGGTACTTAGTTGTACCAAACATTTTCAACTTTGACTTAAGTTTTCTCTACACAATGGTTTTGTTACTTAGACTCCTTGACTTCTGGGGTCCTCATATAATATAAAAAACTATTACATCGTATAAAAATAATTGTAACTATATTAGTGTACTAATGTTTTACAATGTTTGCACATGAGCCAATATATCAGCCTGCTGCACATTTCCCCCAAGAAACAAAAGCTGATATATCAGCCTGTCGCAGTAAGAGGGTGAACAACAGAGTAGAAATGCTGAGACTGACAGAGGATCCCCAAGGACATTGTATGCAATACAATAAGTAATTACTATTGAGAAAAATGCCACTAAGGAATATGCTGTTAAGATCTCATTTTACATAGAGCATGTACTTCCATTTCACCAAGTAGGGTTACAGCAAATAACTTACCAAATCATATTCATGGCTGGCTCTCAACACAATGTGAGGACTTCCATTCACCACAAAAATTTCCAGGTGCGATGAATGTTTCACATCCATGAATCTCAGAAGACTTCCCTTCTGACTCAGAATTTGTACCTGTTTCTTGGCTGAATTTAGCATTAAGACAACTCGACGAGAGGGTTCTTTGTGACCTATCCATTCCTCAACTAGAAAAAGAAATGGAAAAAGGAAATAAAAGAGGAGAAATAGCAGAGGAATTCTTTTACTTGTAATTTTGTAGCCTTTAGGTGAATTGCATAATTAGCATTCTTTGATGTACGTAGATTATGACTTATGGAAAATTCATCTGCTTCACATGAGGGCAAGTTACCATAATATAATAAATACCCCTTAGAATGGCTTCTTAGCAATCTTCTTAGATATAATCATTAATATAGTTGATTATCCAGCGTTTCTGGCCGCAAAGCACATAATTTCAAGTGGTTTTACCGTATTAAGAATTTTCTTACTGATGGTACTTGTTTACTTCTCATTGTTAGAATATATTATGTTTATTATTATTTAATATCGTCATTGTGAAATTTCCTAGAATTCCTGCAACCCGCATAATAGGCTTGCCGGTGGAGCAGGACATTCAGGAACGTCAAAAGTTTAAACAGTTATAACTACAAAATATAGGCTTCAAACATTTTTTTCTTTGCTCACTTGTGTCTTATTTCATCGAGCTGAATATGAATATGAAAAAAACTGAATCTTGTCACCAGGAAGGTACATCAATTTTTCGCTTCGCGTTGAAAGGGTTATTATAACATCGTGGCATTCTCCTGTTTTACTCAGCTATAATTTTAGTTTTATTTTTTAACTCAGCAGATGAAAACCTCATTACATTATGTATGATTTTACACTTTCCCGGCGAATAACATTTGTGTAAATTTCTCGGGCTCGCCACCGGGTAAGATATTCGTAGGCAGCCGACGTTTCAGGCTCCGATTTGTTACCCATTCTCAAGGCTACTCATTACATTATGTTTACCGAGTTTCAACATTCTTTTGCAGTAACCTATGGAAACTAAACTACAGGCCATTTGCATTCCAGAGGCTTTCCGCATCAATAAAACATTGTGGCATTCTCCTGTTTTACATGGGTCCAACTTAAATTAGTCCACTTGAAATGAATTTTGCCAATTTCAGGCAAAAATATCCCTGAAAATATAGTAATCAGAAACATTTCAGTATACGGCCTAGATTTCCACTGTAATACCTATCTCTAGATATAAAACCCAGCTGCCATTGTAAAGGTCCCATTTCCCCTCTAAAGCTAATGCAAATTCCACGGTTACCAAGGAAATATCCTATAGTTGACAGAAGTAAAATTCATGATTTTGACATTAAAAACACGATTTATAGGGAAATTTTATTCGTGTAAGAAAATTGAATGAAAAAATAAGAAACTGCAATATTTTATCCATCTAATGGCAAAAACTATAGCCTTCTATCTTTAAGAACCATTTAAAATATGCAAAAAGAGAAACCTCTGCACTTGAACCAAAATGTTTAGACTTGAGTTTTTCAAACACATAAGACACCAGAAGGCCCAATACGCTGCCCTTGGGGCACAGGGGCCTTCCTTGTAGTCCCAATTTCCTCAAAAAAGGTTTACTGATCCCATTTGTGGAAATTTCACTAAAATAGGTTCACTCGTTCAACACTTATGAGGCTTTTAAGAAAGCATTCCTTTCGAACCTTGGTCCCTCTGGGGCCCCAGCATGACTTACGACCCCATGATTGTTGTAAATTCAGTATAGGTATATTTTACATGTTTCTAATACAGGCAAGAATTATCTTCCAGGGCCAATTTTGGGTGATGAGCACTTGAGGGCTTTCTAGGGCCCCAAGGCCCTTGTTCTATAGCCAGGGGTGATCCCAGGAATTTATTTTGGGGGGGGGGAGGGGGGGGAGACTACCATTAATTAGCAATTTTCAGTCATCCTAAAAAAAAACTATAAAAAATGTTACACCATTATATCTATATAATAATGAGCATAATAATAACTATTATACTTTTCAGATCAGTGATTTAATGCTGTATGTTGTATTTGATAAATATGTCTAGTTGTTAAAATTGTTTTGTCAAATCCAAAATTTTCAGGGGGGGGTGTATCCCCTGCAGGGGATCATGATCTTCCCCCCCCCCCCCCCCCGGGATTGCCCCTGTCTATAGCCTATGCGTGAACCAGATATATCAAGTATCTTCCTGCCAAATTTTGTTACAATCGATTCAGTGGTTTATGAGTGACTGAGTAACAGGCAGACAGACAGACAGACAGACAGACAGACAGACAGACATCACTAGATTTGTATATATTAGTAAGATACTCTTAACCACTATCTTCCAAGTGTGTATCTCCAGCTTAAAAAACAATATCCCTAGACTACAGAGCTAGTTTATTCTCCACACGGCGTCAACTAGGAATGGATCTCTATTTTATTTGAAATTGATATCTTCAGTTATTTGGTTTCGTTTGACATAATGCCATTTGAGCGATGCAACTCCTCTCCCTCTTGAAAGTGGCTACACCAAAGTACCTGTTTTCACCCACTTTTCACAGTTTTTACTGATAGAAATGTTTAGAATCACGGGGTGGAGGAAATCAATTTGCAAGCCTAAAAGGATTATGATAAATTCTTCTTGAAAAACTTTTCAGAATGCAAAAACAGTACTCTCGGCCTACTGATTAAAATGAAATATGGGACATTTCCCTTAAAATTTAGGCAAGGCACAAAAATCAAGAAAAAAAGGAAAAAGATGATACAGATAATGTCAAAATTTTACGGGAACTTGACAAGAAGCTATTTCATAAAAAAATTAATGTTATTTGTTTATTTGTCCCTGGTATGAAAGAATATTGGAAAAAATCAAATTGTGGTCTCTCATATGTTAAATGAAGAAAATATCCTTACATTTTACAAGAGATCAACTGTTGTCATTAATTAGGTCATTGAAAATTTACAGATTTAGTTTGTTACTCAAGCACCATCTAATTTAGAAGAAAGAGCTGTCATGAGTGGTTACTCTTCTTCCTCTAAGTGGAATCTGTCTTCTGACAGGTTTCAACAGGATGCCCTCCATTGCAGTCAGTCCTGAGCATCTTCTTTCATTTGCCTGTAACTTCGGCCATTTTTTATGTCATTGAGCATTCCCATTCTTCTTCCCCTTCCTCGCTTTCCTTCTATTTTTCCTTCAATAATTCTTCTTAAAAGACAATTTTGGCATAATATATGTCCCATCCAAGCTGTCTTCCTCTTTTTTATTTCCCTCAGCAGTTTTCTTTATTCTTCTATTGTCATTAGTACTTCTTCATTTCTCATTCTATCTGTCCACTTCACCTTAAGAATTTTTCTCCACAAACACATTTCAAAACTTCTAGGCACTTTTCATCTTTCTTTTTGACTGTCCATGTTTCACTGCTGTAAGTCACCACACTCCATATAAAACATTTCACAAATCTCTTTCTCAGATCTATTGGAATGCCAAATGCTGTCAGAAGTTCTTTCACCTTCTCAAATGCTTTATTACCCATAGCTATCCTCTGTCTTACTTCCTGGGTACAGCTCCCATTCTCAGTCACTAAACTTCCCAAGTACTGAAATGATTTCACTTGCTCAACAATTTTTTCCTTCTATGGATATATTAATGATTGCTTCATTCTTACTTATACTTACTCTCTACACTTCTGTCTTTCCAACATTTATTTTCATTCCATATTCTTTTTCCACTCTTGCAATACTCTCCATCATATACTGAAGCCCCTCTTCTGATTCCACGAGTACTGCTTGATCATCTGCATACTTCACTGTCTTCATTTTTCTCTTCCTACCACTACACCTCTTGCTTTTTCTAATGCTTTATAGGTTAGCTCATCAGCATAAATATTGAAGAGAGATGGTGACATGCAACATCCTTGTCTGACCTCTTTTCCAATATCCATCTAATCTGCCTCATCATTTCCTACTCTTATCACAACTTTCTGTTTTGTATACAGCTCTTTTATTAATCTTCCATCCTTTCAGTCTATGCCAATATTTTTGAGAATCCTCAGTACTCAGTGAGTGGTTACTATGGTGGCTGAATTCTCATACCAAAAACTTGCATCCATTTTATTTGATACAGCACAATTTTAGAAACAGTTTGGACATGAAATCTTCCAAATTCAGAAAGTTAGAGTTATCTCACATGATAGGAAACTAATCATATGGTTTAATTGAGAATAAAGGCCACACCAAAATGCACTTACCAGAAAAAGGAGTGTTAGCTTCTAAGTCCGAAAAAGATTCTCTGACTCGTCCAGCTATCTTCAGCTGTCTCTTGGATTCCAAGTTTTCCTTCCAGTTAATCATCAAAAGAAGAAGACTTATCAAACCTTCAAAAAATTAAGGAAACTTATAAGAGCAGATATTACATTGTAGCACTCTTGTGGCAGTAAGAAAGTTAAATTTTTGCAAACAACCAGTAGTCAGAAGTAGAACTAAGAAAATAGCCAATGAATCACAAGATACAAATGACCATTAAGATTGAAGGGAAAATGTGATAACAGCAAAGAACAAATATCCAATTACAAAGAACATTATATTATGCATAGCGATTTGTGGATTTTTCCACTCCCTCAAATGCCCTACAGTCAATTCTAGCTGTCCATTCATAGTGTACCAAGCTGGTCATAATTAGCAAAGAACAAATATCCAATTACAAAGAAAATTATATTATGCACAGCAATTTTGTGGATTTTTCCTCTCCCTCAACTGTCCAACAGTCCATTCTAGCTGTCCGCTCATAGTATATCAAGCTGGTCACAATGTCACATCATACGAAGGTAGATTTTTAGTTTCAGCATGATTTAAGTGCAACAACAATAATTTTCTAATATTTGACAGCTCACCAGAGACAAATTTCTTGACTCTGGCTTTTAATTTGTATTTTACAAATTAATAAATAATTAACAGATGGTATTGTCATGGATGCATATATATCTCTCTGATGTTTGAGAGCTCACCTGAGGCAATTTTCTCAACATTTGCTTTTAACCCTTAGATGCTCAAGGTGCCGATGTATCGGCTTCATTTGGTTGCCCTAAAATGCTTAATGTGCCGATATATCGGCTCCAATTCCAACACTTTAAATATATCGTGAGTTTTCTGTGAATGAAAAATAAAATTTCCACAGGAGCGAAAGGGTTAATTTGGATTTAAAAAATAATTGATTGAAAACGTAGTTATGGACACATACCAGTCTGATATTTGAGAGCTCACTTAAGACTAACTGCCACTGCAAACAGAGCAAAAAAGATTGTGATATATCTATTCATTTCCCCCACCTCCCATCTTCCAATCCAGCTAAGAGCCCACTTCCTTGAACTGTGTTTACACAAACACATTCACCATTAAAATTTCATTGCGTAAACATCCAAAACTGTGCAAATGTATGAAAATGTGGCTAGAAAATACCCCCTGTTCTGATCACTCACTTTCGTCACTATCACTTGGTGGTATTCCATCATTAAATAAGAAAGAGGACAACTTTTACTGAAACCACTAATTTTTATTGCAAAACCAAAACAAAAGTTTTGTAATAAAAATTATTGGTTTTAGTGAAAGTTGTCCTCTTTCTTATTTACCCCCTGTTCTGACTGGGAGCATTTGTCCATGCATCTGTCCAGCCACACCATTGCGTGGGTACATGCATCATGTAAATATACACTCACACAAGCACTTTTTTTCAAATTTCAAAGATCAATTTCAGAAACCTTACCGCACCCGAGCAAATATTTATATGGAAATTTCACCTCATATTTTCACATGCTATTCAATGTTGCATGGAGCTATATAGTAAAACCTTGACCTATTGAACCTCTTTATTTCATAAACCTCTAGATATAGAAATGATGGCAAAGTCCCGGCCATACACAATGTATTATAATATGAAAGACCTCTCTACTTAGTACATCTTTTATTCATAATCCTTCATATATAGAATGGATAACCTGACCCCATGGTGAACCATTACCTCACTACTTCAAAATAGCGATCTTTTTTTCATGATGAAACTTGCAACATAGAACTTTTTAAAGTGATAGTATTCCAATTCCAAATAAAAAGGAGGTTCATGAGGCTTTAAGAACTAGGAGTGTTTTTTCCTAAACAGCAAAAACAGTAGTGATACTTTAAGCCTCCTTAATAAAGTAGAGAAAGCTGTTGGAGCAGAAAACATTTCAAAAATGAAAGAGAGAGGCAGTGAAACATATTTTGACAAAATGTTAACATAAGGGTTACAATAAATAAACTGAATATTTTTCATATTCCCATATTTATTTTGATGAGTAATCCCATATTCCTTTTGACAAAGTTAATACGTATAATTCCATATCCTGAACATATATTTATATTTATTAGTATGTCATATAATTTTGGTACTTTGCAGTTTTGCATTGGAATGATCATTATGTAAAAATGCTTGTATTTTACAACACCAGCTAATAACAGAACTTAAAAGCCACATAAGGTTTTCATTCTGGTGTTCCTCTGCATTAATGTTGTTATTTGAGTACCTACTTATTAATCATTAAGTTAATTTTTTACATGGCCAACAACATTTACTCATGCATTCTGATGACTTATTGTTTTGTTGAAAAGTATTTTGCAGTGTCATTGCTAGATAATGACTCTTTTTGTTTTGCCAAATTTATTCAAATGTCCATTTCAAAATGCCAGTCTGTCTAACTTCTTTAATGTGACCCTCTTTATATGAAAGTGCCAAAAATTTGGTCCCTTCAGTTTTGATTTACAGTAGTTTTACTGTATTGATTTTTTTAAACACCCAGTATAATCAAAATCTAAGACACTTAACATAACAGGAAATTCAAATACAATTGTAATAAAGGCATCAAATAAATTTTGTTGTCCAATTAAAAAATAATGATTAGACATTTCCAAGGAGATATTTCATTTAAACAATAAAATTTCCAGTAAAATTTGAGACGACTATGAGTGTATTCTGCGAATGAACAATTAATTTATTGTCTCAATGGGAAAATTTTAATTAATAATGATGCATGGAGTAGAGCACCAATTCTCTGACAATTTGTTCAATCTCGAAATTATCCAAAAATCCATCAGCATCCAATACACCTTCCCTCCCTTTCTTATCTTCACCCCATGACACACTTCTTTTCTGCATCCATGACACAGTTATATTTAGTTTTTAAAAATGGCTTTGGCCTGGTGCATGAGACTTATTTGCACAAAGTTTATTGTTGCATAATGCTAAGTTCTTGGATTCCATGCTGCAAAAATTGGTAACTGACAGTTTTGGGCTTCACAACATGGAGTCAAGGGGATAAGTGAAAACCAATATTTAAGTCCAATCTACACAGTGGATATGTATTTCCCTCCTTGATAAATAAAATTCAGTGAGAATGACTTTTTTGAAAGATTAGAAAAAAACTCAGTTTCCACTGATTTATTTCAACAATTAGAATTATAATTCAAAGTAAGTACTATAATGATATTTTTCCCTGAAGATAAAAAAAATTTAGGAAGCATTCAAGCTTTTGGTATTGTAAACATTTAGTGAAATCACTCACCTATAATACAAATTCCAAGTCCAGTGTACGTCATAGCAAATGCTGTCTCACTTCCCCAAAAATAATCATACGTCTTAGGAGGCTTGCATTCTTCAATTTTGGAGTCCTTAATAGTTGGAAGATGATAGCACATCCTGTCTGGCTTCATGTAACCATCTCTGCAATATCTGCCAATTAAATAGTCATGACAGTTGCTATGAAGTTCACTTTCTGAAATGAAATGAAATACAGTACAATTAAGCCACGATAAGTTAGTACCTATACAGGATGCCAAACTTGTATTAAAATTAGCCCATATTCATTGATTTACTGATAACACTGGTTCTTACACTGGCATTTATTAGGCTGGATTTAGCAGATTCTGAGGATTTTGTACTGGTTAGCAAGATGATAATAAAATGTTTTACTCTCCCCTACCCAGTACAATGCATGGATTCAACAAATTATTGTATATATTATTTTAAATGTCTGATTTAATGATTTCAGCGGCTGTTTGGTCCATCAGCCAAACATTTGACCACAATTTTCAGGAATTGAAGAAAATGAGAGCAAAAATCGAAAATAATTTTCTGCCAAAGAAATAATCAAAACTCTTCATTACATTCATTAGATTGCCCACAGCTTTTAGAGTGTATGGCATAAAAAAGGAAAGTCCAGGGCAGTTTGATACAAGTTTGCACAACATTAAATGTTCACTTGCTAAGCTTCCCCTTGTTAATTTTTAGGTCTGCTGCACGTTTGCAGCAAGTTTTCATGGAGTTGGATTTCGACAGTGAAACCAAGAACTTGGCACATGTGTTGACAGAATTGAAATCTGGGGAATTTCTGCTGAGCTCAATGATGCTCACCCATTATTTTCATAATTTAAGAGAAGTTTTGACAAAATTGTGTATCTGTATAACTTATATGATGCCTTTGACAAAATAAGAATCATAATTTAGGATTTGGTTCTTTCCCAGCCTATTGTTGGTGAAGTTTTCACAGGTTTCCCATCGGGAGAAATAATTGAATGAAATAATAAAAAAAGGATTTATTTTTCGAGCGTCCTAGGTATCAACTTGAGTTTCTACTGATTTGACTATCCTGTAGAACATATTTTTTTTAACTATAAATAAATTATGCACAATTGGTGACTATCAAATGACATCAACAAGATATTGTTTATTTCTGTAAAGTAGTTTTTTCATAAACCTTATGGAATTATTCTCACCAACTTAATGACTAGCGATTACCCAAATCAGTGATGTGCGGTCTCCTAAGCTATTTGCTGACTTTAACAAGTTCACTGCGGGGGTGATCAATGCCTTATCCCTCACAGTGCGGCGTGGCCCACTGGTGGATCACACTCAGCTTTTTGCATGGGCGGCGCCAGTGGGTTACACTCCTTCTCAATTCCTACTCTCACAACACTCCACGCAAGTTAGGATAATTCAATGAATTTTATGGCAGCGTTCCTTGTTGGATTTGTATGACCCACTGGTGGGCCACGCCGCAGTGAATGTGTTAATTGCTTTTTAATTGATATACAGGATAGATGATTATAAAAAATTTTTTAAAAATAGTACAACCTCATTGGACAAAAATAAGAAGGTAACAAGATTTGTAGACATTTTGGAAATATTCACCATTACAAAATTGCAGAGGTCTCTCAGATCACATGTCACTGGGTAAGGGTTAAGGAGGAAATCAATAGTTTCTCAACAATTCTGACGCAGATTGTGCACCTTTTCGGTTAATTATAATTAGCTTTCACATGAAAAATAGTGTATCATGTTAAGGTATTCCAATAGAACTTGCTTTGATACCATGATCACTCATAGTTACAAGCTATGTGCAAAAGTTAAAAATGATTTTAAAGAGTAAACAATGGCAGTATTCTATGCACGTATGAAGTCACATGCCACAGTTAGGGGCGGCGATTGGATTGAGATAGTGAGAGGGGACATGAGGCACTCAACGCTTGAGCTTGGTGTCACAGACCTCTCTGAGTCAAAAACCAAACGTTGCACATGTTGATTGTATTGTTTGAGAAAGAATTGATAACTTTAGTCAATCCATCCTGGAAGGAAAAACACTAAATTTTTGCCTTGATCCACTCCATTATTCTTTATCCCTATTAGCAGTCTTAGATTGATCCAATATTTACCTTTTAGCCATAATACAAAGAACATCACTCTCGTCAAAAGACTCAAACAATGGCTCCTTTAGTTTCTTAATGCCATTAACAGTCAAAATTCTCACACCAAATTTCTCACTTAACCTATTTACTTGCGTCCAGCTGTCGGACTACATAAATAAATTCACATTGTTTAATACTTCCAGTTAATTGCTTCTTGGAAATTCCACCTAGAGAAATGATTATTGGTGTTTCACAGATGGCGCAAAAGAAACTCGGCACAGTTCTCTCGGCACAAGTTGTGTCTCATAAATTGCCAAAAATACTGACTCTTGCTCTACATTGGGCTCACATGTAGGAAGCATTTCAAGAGCCACCAATCAGATGCTTTGCTCCATTTGCTAGTCTATCCATGGGCAAAGTTGAGTTTTGCTCAACTTTCTCATGTGTAGACATTGGATCAGCCCACCAATTGTTTAATGCATCTGGCACGCAAGGCGCCACGACTCGTGGAACAAATGGTGGACACATGAAGCCATTTCATATTTTCATTCAAGATTTACTGGATTATAATAGCATACACTCATAAATTTTTCACTACTGTAAATCATGAAGTTAACGCAGGATCGTAAATTGTTAGCTTTATCATTATGACGGGCAGACATATCCGGTCGCTCCCAAACACTCCTGAGACATCCATGAAAAAGCTTGAGTACCAAAGAATGCTATGAGCATGCAAAGCCTCAACATAATTTTACTTCAATATTCATTCGCCAATGGATGTCAGAACATGAAGTCATCCTGCACAATGACATCTCTAACAATTAAATATGAACCTTTCATGCATAGAGCCAGTGCTTTACATTTGGTATTCTCTGAAAGGTGACTGTTCGCAAATTACTGAATTCAGCACAATTTGTCTTTGCATTCAGACATGAAGGCTTTGCCAAATACCAATAAAAAAAGTGGGAAAGGCTGAACGATCATCTTGTACACCTGGCTATATGAAGCACACAAACCATGGACAGCAAATATACTCTATCAATCCTCTCTACTCTGTAAAAGAAGCTAAAGAAGCTAAGGCCTAGCCAAAGCCAAATGCGTGGATGGCA
Organism: Ceriagrion tenellum; assembly: GCA_963169105.1. Lineage (NCBI taxonomy): Eukaryota > Metazoa > Arthropoda > Insecta > Odonata > Coenagrionidae > Ceriagrion > Ceriagrion tenellum. The sequence goes on from OY720641.1 coordinate 113,520,931, forward strand.
CATCAAAAACCCTTATACCAACACTCGTCTCCTTTGATGTGAGCAAGTTTTCCAACATCATGCGTGAGGAGGCAAACACCTTGCTGAGTGACTCGCCAAATCACGAAGTTCCTGTGCACACACTGTCTGTATGGCCTCAAACATCCTCTTCTTGCTTCTCTACAACCATAGCTTAAACTATGAGTGAGTAATGCTAGCATGGGCAATAGTGGTGCCACGTGGCAGAAAGTCAAAAGCCCAAATAATGGTATTTTTGAATGAAGAATAGCTAAATTTCAAATTCTCCAGATTTTGAGTTTTCTGGATTTCAGGATTCCGGATCCAGGGTCCTGTACCGTAGCTTATTAAAACATAATTTATTATAACCTAACGGTACATTTTATGCCCAATTGCCTTTACATTATGGCAATATTCTACTCTAAATACAATGCATGGTACTTTTCTAAAATCTAAAAAATAGAAAAAGAAAAGTACCAAGTATTTTATTTTATTACAAATCCTAGAATAGGCCATAACAGAACTTTTTGAACTATTATTATACGAAAAGACTATGTCCTGTATATGGTCAAAAATGGTCATTTTACAAATACTTATTCTAAAAGATGAAATTGAGTCTTACTATCTTCAGGAGCCATGAAAGGATTTCGCTGAATATCACCAATATCCATTTTTGTCACTGTCATTACAATGTCGTAGATTGTTAGCTTCTCAATCCTTTCCACTTCTTCTTTGGTAAACAAGCTAAAAAGAAAGGTTTAAAAATCTTTTACTACATGAAATAAGGGCCATTAAAGTTTAAATGTGAACTTTTATCCATACTAAAGTAATTTCATATAGTCTGAGTAAGATAATAGTAAGTTAAACTGAAAAGAAATAAAAATAAACAACTCTTACAAGGTCGTATGATTTAAACGAAGACTACCAATATGGATTCTTTGGTCATGTGATTCAATTTACCAAATGGCATTAGATGTTTTACAGATAGGCTGCATTATTAGCTGTCATCTGTGCTATTGTCTTGGATGGACTCAAAACCAAAATTCTAAATAAGAGCTAACTGTGTCAGAAAAGGTTTTGTCATTAGGTATACTAGAGGATGCAGTGATGCCCAGTGAAAACTTAATTAATTCTATCAATACAGCAGAACATTGAAAATACACATCATGAAATTTATGAGAAAAAAATTCTTTAAAGAAAGAAAAAAAGGTCCATCCCAACCAAATAGCTATCTAAAATTCCAAATGTTACACATACTCTAAAGGAAAAAAGGAATTAGTTTTCGTAAATAATGATAAAAACATAGCACATCTAAAGTGCTCCTATTAATAAGTGAGTTACTTAATACCATACACTCCAGGGTATATGACGAACTGGTGTAAGTATAGTCCAACCCATGATTTTTCAGCCAAAAAAAATAAAATTTTTTCTTCAACTCGCATATAGTCTGACCATCAGTTTTTCACACACAGGAACACAGAAAACCACATAAAATAAGGATAATCATTTTTTATCTTCATATCTCGAAGCTCACAAAAATATACATTCACAGCATGATCTTACATTTATTACAACATCGTATGGTGTCAAAATCATTCTAAATTATTGCAACTAATAATGAACTGTAAAAATTATTAATTTTACCTTCAGCATAATCTAGAGAAGAAAAATGTTGGGAGTTCCATTTTAACTACAAGATGGTATGTACAAGTTGCGGCAGGCAAAAGTCAATCCTGCACCAGAAAAATGGATGTATTGATTTAATACATTTTTTATTAGCTCTTTACCCAGTCATAAAATGATATTCTGGAATGCCTAGTTTCCTTAAAATACTACTGCACTGTCTAGATTCCCAATGGTTACAATTTTCCAAACAGTCCTCGAAATAAAAGGTTCCAATAGAGTACACTGAGATGAAGACTATCCTGTATTGATAACATTAAGCAAGGCATTACATTAACAGGATTGATTGAGCAAATTCACCACAAAATATATTCAAAGCCATCTGACTAGCAATAAACAACAAAAGCACAAAGACAGAAGTCCATGTAAAGCTACCCTGACATCCGGGGACATCTGATCCCCCTTTTGTTTCTTTAAGAAACACATGTTTTACAGATTGCTGCCTGACGTCAGCCACTTTGATTCTAATTACAAAATGCAAAGAGCAGGCCCACATAACTCACTCATCATTAAATGAAAATCATGAAATTAACTGGTTACAATGCAATAAACTAATTGTGCTTTCGTTCACCAAAGTAAGAGGTCATGTGACTCTTCCGCACACTAGGGCATTGGTGACATGAGAAATATTTAACTCATTTTTTTGTGCTAAGATTATAGCAGTCAAAAGTATTACTCATGTAGTGTCTGATCCACTACACGAGGATCAGCACTACATGAGGTTTATAATTTGGTGGTCTTAAAAAGTTGGACTATGCACAAGTACATTCAATTAATCAGCATAACTGAATATGTGGCATCAAACATGTGAACCCCCAGGATAATAGGGAATTCTTCAATTCCATTCCTTAGCAGCAACAGTTCTTAGTAATTACGATTATCAATTTAGTTTTGTACATAAGGTTACACATTTGACTCACCCATTATTTAAGTTGGCATACCAAAATCTATCACCATCTCTTATTCTTTTGAATTGATGGCTGATGATTGTTCGGAATAATTCTCCTGGTCCACTGGCAGTTTCTAAAAGACCTCCAACCCAAAGATCAATGTCATTCAAAGAATTGTTATACAGCTTCTTTAGCTTTGGTATTACCTGCAATTATGAAAAAATGCCATCTAAAAATTCACATATTATTTCTTGATTAACATTAATGAGAAAATGAGCTATAAATGATGATCCAGATAGGGGTGCGTAGGAAATGACTGGATTAAATTCTAAGTAGGTAGAAAAGATGAATACGGCATATTATTATAAGATGAAAGATACTGAGGGCATATGAAGAAGGTCACATAAGAGTTAACCATTAAGAAGTCACATACCTCTGCATCACTGGTTTTCTCTGGTGTCCTAAAAAAGTTAAATGTTTTTACTTCCTCCAAGCCATAATATTTACGAATTGTATTATAATCAGGCAGACCATGATCTCTTGCTCTCTGAATATTTAAAGCCATCAAGTCTCTTCGTGAAAACTCAAGCGGTCCAAAAACTCTCCCTGAAAAGACAATGAAAAGCAAGCAAATCCGATCAATTTGGTAATTAATTAATTAGAAAATGTGCCAATTTGGGGAAGGCCCTTCCTAATAAGCTGGTATTGCATAAAAAAGATTAGAAAATTGAATAAACAATATGTTGTAATAAAATCTGAGGAAAGCCCAAGAAAGAGATGTAAATGCAAAGAGCTAAAAAACAGAATGGTAGGCATTCATTCACATATACTTTCAACCTCAGTGTTTGAATAAGGTATATGACATCATATATATCATCTTGTATAAGACCATTTTGCAAAGAAGTATGCCAATATAAACTATGAAACTTTCATTCATTCATTTCAACCCTTATACATCCCCAATTTTTCATAATAAGAATGAGTTTCTTATGTATATCCACATGAAGATGTTGCATACAATACACTTGAGGAAATGTCACAGATAACCCATCAGTTTTTTTCACGTCAGGGATTTAAAAACTCTCGTACTAACCATCATGAGAATATTCCACTTCTGCGTGAAGTCAGCTAAAAATGCACAGAGAAAGTGCCAAGATTAAATCCACCAGGGACAGAAATGTAACCGCAGAACATCAGCTAGCAGGACCAATACGCAAAATACTATACTGCCCAGGCTTATGAATTTCGAAGGATTTAACTCTTTGCACTCTGATTTCTTTTACCCCTTAACTATAGACCAGTCAGAATTTAATTTTAAATATCCAGAATTTGAGGATTGAGTGTCAAGTGGCACTTGTCCCAGTTGCTGGCCTCGCTGTCATTGGCAATTGCTGTTGCATAGCCCTGTCGAGCCTCACTCACTACCTGAGTGAAAAGGGTTAAGGGAACTAGATGTTCACGGAAATTTCTGCATACATATTATCATAGCCAGTTTCACACACAAGTGAAATATCATCACACACGGTTAATCATGGTATTAGGGATGTTAAAGGATTTTTCCTTCTCCAAATGTCAAATCAGTTACATAATTCAAAGATTGCAAATAATTCAAATAAATAAATAAAGCAAGCTGTAGTGGCATTCATTCTCTTACACCACAGTAAGGGAATACACCAGAGGGATCATAAAGTAGAATGCAAATAAATTCAAAGGGAAAGATACACCAGCACAAAACTTAAAGAACCTTGTGCCGAGGTATTCTCAAAATTTCCATTGGCATGATGTAAAATTAAACTCAGATGATACATCCCAGCAAGGACAGAATGCATCTTGAGTTCCTACCAATTCAATATACAGGCACTCCATGAATTTCGTATTAGACGAATTCCAACACATGCCGCATAAGTCAGAAATTCCTCCAAAGCTAAGCCTATGCTTAGAAATTTGCGATGAAGAGAAATGTGGGGCAAGTTTTTGGTCATATTTTATTTCCAATAGTTATTGAAATTCAATAACTATCACATATTTCCTTACTTCATTTACCCAAATAAACAGATTGCCAGAAAGTTGCATTCCATTAATGTCCTCTGAGTGTCTTTTAACCCTTTGAGTGCCAACTGATTTTCTAGGTACTATGTTAAAATTGCCGAGGCATTTTTGCTTTAAGCTTCAAAAGTAATCTGCATTTAGGTGCCATCTGTGGACAATCAGTGACAGCATCTAAGAGTGACATTGCAGGAGGCACTTTTCGCGAGAGACAGGAGGAGTGCGATAGCGCTCCCCGGCACTCTAAGGGTTAATGCTAGTGGATTCTTCGAATGGTATAAGAGAAGGGGTCTCAATTTGCAATCGCACATCACGTTACCTCCAAGCAAGAGAGTCCAGCGAGCTTTTCCTGCCTTAAAGCCTTGTGGACACTTGACTTCTCTGGAGGTAAATGTACAGCGAGGCATTCTTTCCCATAATAGCCCTGTTTTGACCACATTAAAAATCTATTCAGATAAATAGCCACCATCATCAATTATTTTTACAATGACCTTAGGGAAATTCTCTGCTGCCTCTGTATTACCACTGGTTGCCTCACCACTTAATTTTACATTGCAATAATTCCAATGAATTTTAAATTGATTAAAGCACCCATTACAACAAAACATCAATCCATCTCATCTTTCTGATTCTTCAAGAGTTCGTAAAGACTTACGGCCTTATGTTGAATCGTCAGAAGACTAAGAGGTATACCAGGTACACCTCTTTGATACTGCTCCTCCATCCACAATGTTATTAATTATTCCATTTCATCCGAAAGACAAATGCATTGCTTGGTAATCATGGTGGACCTCATACACACAGAACCTTTCACATGTTCTTTAATTCATTCTGAGTCTTTCACAACAGTGCTTGGAGATGACTCCAGCATGCTTAAAACATTTATGTGCTCAATATCATTTGCCCACTTTCATATTTCCTAACAATATCAATTTTCTCCTTCAAAGTGATTGTACCTCCCCTTTCTGAGACACCAGCTTTACCTTAACCTCGACAATTATTAGCCATAGTAGGGGGATCTGAAACATGGCACTAATATGATTTTTTAGAAATCAAACGCACAACTTTGACATCCGGAAAATGACCTAAGTGATTGATTGATGGAGACATTGAGGTACCGAGAGGTCATTTAGTAGCTATATTGTAAATATGAAAATACCCTCTGTTACAATGAAGCAAATACATGAGATGCCTTTAGCTCCTTACATTGATTACATTGTTGCATCATTTGATATCATGTGCGGATGATGCAAAGTGTTTTTCAAGGAAACTGTAATTTGAATGTTACAGAATGAATGATTGGTAATAGCAATGAATGTATGGTAACTTTAACATCCAAGATCTTCAGGTGGTAACACTACCATTCGCATACAATTAGTAGTTCTTTGGAAAGTATGGGAAAGGCGCTCAGAGTGATCTTTCACTGTCCAAGTGTGAAAAAGTGATTTATAGTTGAATATTTCATTGTAAGACCCACTTTACCTTTAGGAGAAGTATCCGTACTTTTGGGAAAGCATTTGTATTATTTTAGCAGGCTTTTTTATAATTATTAAGAAGAACGAAAGGTAACTCTATTGCCATCAGATTCCTGGAAGACATTCATGACCTGAAACTTTACCAGATCGATTAAGGAGATGATTTGATGCAAAATAATAAAGAGGATGATTAGGGATTCGCATTTTAATGCAATATTAGAGTTCAAAAGGATGTAGAAATTTGTAGTTGGAGAAAGTATGAGTCAATTTCTTGTTTATAAGTCTTACTCCAATACCGTAAATCACAACCGACAGCCGCTTTCATGGTACTCATTGAAGAGGTATATGATGAAGCTGAGTTATCTCTTTACATGGAATAGGTGACCTTGGATTTTACATTTGAATATACAGAGCAATAACATCACATTTCTACAGTTTATCAATTACTGCAGCTATTGGTCGCCATTTATTACATTGCAAAAGAAACATTTACAGTACTAGCCAAATTTGTCTACCATAAAAAATTCCATCCTAGCATTCATTTCTTTTAACTCAAGAACGGCATGGTCAAACCTTTGGCTACAATTTACAAACAGTTGGAAATTGGAATTAGGGTGATCAGCTGTCTATTTTAAGCACAAGCAGCATCATTATAGAGTGAACACAACCACTTATTTTGTTAAAACTGTGAATTATTACTTAGAATGATTTTAGGTGGAAGACCAGAAGATTTTTAAGTGATTTTCTGACAAAAATTGATTTTTTTCATCAATAAAAATTCCCATGATAAACAATATGTTGACTAATTTGTTTAGCATATCACTTTAAATCTCTATAACTATTGGATACTTTCTCCACCAGCCAGTATATGAGCAATAATTTCACTTTTCGTGCTCCCATTCAAAAATCAATTGCATCTCTAAGGACAAGATTGCCTCTTAAGTATGGATTTAAGTCGAGACTTGCATGACTCAGGGAAAGTCAGCGTAACTCACCTCTTAAATCTTCCACAATTCTGTTGTCTTCATGTTCAGCAACCTGAATGGCCATTCCCATCAAAAGACGATCAATATCCATGAATTCAGATGATGTATAATTTGACAGAATTGGCTCCTATAAGAAATGTGGTAATGACATGAATTAAAGACTCACAGATGTTTATAGACTCACCTATCAGAAAACAATGCACACATAAGAGAACAAACTCGGAATAAAATACTAAAAACAATACACAAACACCTCATAGAGGATGCAGATTTGTGGAAAAAGAAAGCATCAAAATTATCCATGCACCATAGGGTGTCCCAATTTGCATCGATGTCTGAAAGTCATGGGTCTTAGGGTCTCAGATGGTGGCATTTGTTGAGAAAATGAGGTGTGCAAAACATTTCTGAAATCAGAGTATATTTAGAGATTGTGCATGCAACTTTTTGTTTAACATGGGGGCTTTCATAAGCATGTGCCGCCCATTTGAAAAGACTGCCCTTCCGGGCCTCTGTGCTACCCCCCACCAGGGCCAGGAATGTAACCACAGAACATCAGCTAGCAGGGCCAATACACAAACTACTACGGTTCTGATTCTGTAGCCTTAAATTGGTTACTACTTTGGGAGGGGGGTTTTTAAGGACTTTGCCAAGCCTAGAATCGCTCTCATCAAGTATTCTCAGGCTGGATTGACCAAGGATGAGTAGCAAATGCAGCATCTACTCCAAGTAGTCTCCAGTCACTGAAAAGTAAAGCCAAAGATGACCAAAAAGGCACTCACAGTCTTCAATGCAAATATTTTGAGAGCAAAATGTAATCAAAATTCTCAAAAAGAGTGATATTAGAATTTAGTTCTCATCCCGACCATGGATAGGATTAGATTGGATTTTTGGGGAGGCAACCGACTGCTAAGGTCATTTGCGCCATTGGGGATAGGTAAGAGAAGAAGGGTGGATAGAAGCCCGGCATCGGCATTAGCCTGCTCTTAACGAAAGGCGCCAAGGGGACCACGGTTTAACGTCTCATCCGACGGACTGAGTACTGTACTTGAAGTGCCCTCCACAAGGAACTCAAGTAGAGATCTGGTTTCCTCTGAAAAACATCCACCTCTGCAGATATTTGAACCCTGGCCGCGCGTATGGTTAACCAGTACTCTAGCCACCACACAAACCCACCCCCCCCCCGACCATGGAGTTTCTTATCTCAATTATATTAGTAAATATTCTAAACACAAGACTTTGTTTTTTACATACCAGTCTCACCCCCCTCCCAAAAGTAGAAACCAATTTAAGCCTACTTATTAGAATCTTCAATAAGTGGGGGAAGAAATGGTGAGGGTCGGCACGGAGGCCCTGAAGCACGGGCTTTTCAAATGGGCAGTGTGCGCCTATGGGAGTTCCCATGTTAAACGAAAAGCAGCGTGTGCGACCCTTAAATATAATCCGATTTCAGAAATTTTTTGCACACCTCATTTTCTCATCAAATGTCACCATCTGAGACCCATGACTTTCACACATTGATGCAAAATGCACATCCTAATCCCTCACCCTCTGTGTCCATCACCCTAATGCACCCTGAATAATAATTACTACATAAGTAACCAACTTGACGAAGGAATAATTTCTCATATTGATGGAGTACAAGTAGAGCACCAATTATCCATATTAACACAGGGGAAAGCCCAATCCGATAATCAAAAGCGATAGATGATCTGATCACATTCTATTGTGTGGTATTAGTGGCCTTGGTTTCAGCACAATGCTTTCTCAAAGGCTTTTGTGCATTTCATGACAAAATACTAGTCTTCATATTATAAAATTACATTTATCAAGCAATTGTTCATCCCATTCATTTCTCCCAAACATTTTGCCACCTAAAATTAATGTCCGTTGCTAGCATACATTAAACATGCTCCATCAATTTAGGGCACATTCTGAGGTAAAGCTTAATTTCTGACATGAATTCATTCTGTTTTTATATATTTCCATTATTATTACTATGCCTACTTCTGATATTTACCCATCAGTAAGCATTAAAATTCATGATCATGATGTATTAAGCAATGTTTACATAATGAGTATGTCCACGTGAGTAGATGCATGAACTAATTCACTCAATTTCTGGGTAGTAATTAATGAGTAGATGCCTGAACTAATTCACTTTTAAGACTCACATCAAGATACCTGATGCAAACATGAATGACTTGAAATCCTTGGATAGACTCCTCCACCCCAAACTATAGGTGTTTCAGCTCTCGCCGCAGGATTACAACTTCCACCTCAGACTCAAGCTACTCGCTTATCTCCAAGGCAGGGAAGCAGTGGGAAGTAAAGGGATGGGAAGGGAAGGTTAGCGAGCCACCAGCCCCTTAGAGGCCGACACCAATGAGGCAGATTGAGGACAAAAGGACCTCAATTGGGCTTCTGCCTCCCCGAAGTAATCATACTAGTTAGGTTACCCAAACAACGTGAGACAAGTAGCCGTCAGTCTCGCTTTTGCGGAAACTTTCCGCACATCTTTGAGAACCGGAGGAGCCTGTTGCCCAAATAATTGGGATTAGGTGTCCTCCTGGCTCCCTTTCCGGGTAGACGCCGTGCAGTCTGCCGAAGTACGTCATGTTACCCCAAACTATAGCTAACCCCAACTATAGCTAACCCCAACTATAGCTAACCCAGGCACAATTCTCTTTTGCAGCACTTAGTATTTGCCCCTTCCACCCCCAAAGAGTGGGAAGATAGTTACCTGCGGACGCCAAAAAATGTTACACGTTCTAACAAAAGATGAATTCCATCCCTTAAGATTATTGGAACAGCCATTTCTCCAATAATCCCGCAAATACACCCCTAAAAAAGCAAAACAGTAAAGCAAGATTATATTTTTAAGTAAAATAAATATCACATGAATTTTTTCGTAGCAAAATATCCAAATAATTCATGAATGATAAACTGACCTTTAGGGACCAAAGTGTGCCCAAATCTCATAGCTGCTGACTGAAAAGGTTGTTCAATTTGGGGGTCGATGTGTGGATCATACCCTAAAGATGGATCAGGGTAAATGTTACAAAATAAATTTACATAGAAGGAGGAAATATAAATATTTTCAAATTAACCAGAGTATTAAAAATTACATGCTCCATCCAAATATATTGGAGATTTATTTTAATCAGGTGAGCCCAATCATTAAAAAATTGGAAAATATTAAGACACTAACCTGATTACTATAGCATTGCAGTTGCATGGCTGACATAGATCATTAGTACAAGTGAATTACACTAAGTGATTCTTGAAGGTGCTTTATTTGATTTTATCTCGATACCAGAGGTAGTTAACATTATCATCTGATTAAAAGCACTATAATTTGTTTCATAACTACCTGATATACCTTCAGTTGGAAGTTAATAAGATGGAACTCCATACGTTTCATGGAGAATCATCTGATTAAAGCCTATGCTCACCATGCAGTATTGCATGTAGCCAAACTCTACATTTCTCATCAGAAAAGGTATCATTACCAATGCAGAGTTTCACATCCATAATTCTAATATGCCATGCCATTGAATGGATCCTCCAGCAAGACCTAACAAGTAGTGTAGTTTTTTCCATACATGTGCGAGCAAAATACAGTAGATGTTGCGATTGGGTGTTGTGTTCAAGTTTTGTCCACATCAACAAAAAAATATTGAAAGCACAACATAATAACCAATAGGGACAGAAATATGACTGCGTAAAAACTTAAAATCAAGAGTTTGTCATTGAAATTCCATTTCTCCACCATACTTGAGTGTCACTGTGTAAAATTTTCAATAACAAAAAGTCAAAGAGTGCAAAATCAATGTTTCACTTTATATCCTCTGCATTATGGTAGCTCACAAGCATGAGGCTATGTTGATAAGAGATTTATGGCTTACCCAGCAAATGGCTCAAGTGTATTCTCCTCCGGTTTTTCATTGAATTATGCCTGCATGATGGGCGACATTCAGAGAGGTGACTTTCTTCATCCACAAGGCTGTTGGGGCCAATACGTCTATGAACAGAGCATCAGCATCAATAGCCCTGAGGATGATAGGAAAGCCTCCTCCATTGAAACATCAGCCAATGTGCACACATTAATCCAATGGAAAACCTGAGAAGAATCATGAAACTATATTATCAACAAGTAAGAGAACAACATAAGAAAATCATGATTTTATTTAATGATGCAACCTTTAACCATGTCCATCTCTTAATAGGCCAACTCTATACAACTTCTGCTGCCCATCATGGCTTCATCTGTTCTAGGCTATTCTTAGTCCTTTAGCATTAATTTTGTATAGAGTGTAGTACCTATGCCATGCACGACTTTCACCGAAAACTATTATGGTATTCAAGTCAGTTCCCCACCAGTGGTTGCTTAAGCCAGCTTTCAAATCCTAACAGCATTCTCTCATTTCTTTGACTTTGCCTAACCCATTGAACAATCGGCCTGTGTGTGTATGTCATATCATATATTTATTTGATCATTAGCCACATATACCTCAGAATAGATTTAATCCATTTATAAACATATGTATGCATAAAAAATAATATGATATTTGCACATAAACTACAATTACAAAGCAAATATATGACAATAAGCACTTAGATCAAAAGTCCTTCCAAGTTCTGAGTCATGTATTCTTCTACTGATTAAAAAGTTTAGTACTTAACCACTTTTGACCAAGTTTTGAAACTCATGTTTTTTGGATTGTCCACCTCTGGCAGAATGTTTCAGCTTCAATGACATAATGTTGAAGTTAGTTTCTGTCTTCATTAACTTACAAAAGGGTATACCTAGATCATCTTTATGCCTTATGTACTGTGTGTACATCGGACATATGTGGGATTGGTGTTTGAATTCCTTGTAAATAGTTTAGTAGCCCATTTATGTATCATGGGTACACTGCCATAATTCCTGACTGCAAAAAGAAAGGTTTGCCATGTTCATCATACTTCAAATTGGACAATTTTCCGATGAATTCTTTTTATAGCAACAGTACCCTTTTTATACCCTACACCGCTATGTGGTGAGGGTATATTGATTTTTATCACAGCAGAAATGTAACGCATTGCAGGAGGCATGGCTGGTATGGGAAAGTACATATTGAAATGATCAGCATCACCTTATGAGTCAATCTAGCTATGTCTGTCTGATTGTCTGTCTGTCCATCTGTCTGTCTGTCTCTTCGCACAATAACTACTGTAAAAATTGTGATATCGAGCTGAAATTTGGGTCATAAGCCTCTACTGCCTCTGATACAACTGGCTTCAATTTCTTGATAATTCATAAAACTTGGCTGATATTCTTGCGCAATTCATAAATGTGAAACTGCTAAGACAACCTTTGGTGCAAATGAAACCCAAAAGTTCAACAGAATTTATATCATTTTCTGTTTCTTTCAGTCTAAAAGTGAATTTTAATGTCTTATTTTCATTTAAAAATAATTAATTAGGTACCAGTGAACCACTCACTCGCTCTGTTTAACATGTCATTGACTGTTTGCCATTCACCTTTATAGTCTTTGTTGGTAGTATTTAATGTGTATGTATAAAACCTTTAATTCTTAATAAGCTGCTGTATTCTAACAACATCACAGCTATAAAACCATCAGTTCATAAATCAATTCAAAACATTCACAGCATATTTAAATCATTGCATTAATAAATGATATGATATGCAGTCACAAGCACAAGGCCAAAGATATTTCATTCCTTGATGTATTCAGAAAATGTTGTTTGACTGGGTTTGCACTCACCTAGCTCTTAAACAGGATCTCATTCTGAGACTCTAGGATGGTTGCATTTATTAAAATCATTATCTGAATATGATTGAAAATTTTCGACCTTGTTCTCATGGTGTAGAAGTTAATAAATAGCACGACAAAACAAATATAAAAAAGGTCATGATAAAATACTGACAATATGACGACATCTATAGCACTATGTAATGCTCTGTGATGAATAAAGATTATTATTATTATTATTATTACCTCATTATATTGAAACATTACTAATTAGAGAAAAATATACTAAGAGACTCCCTTACCTTCATACGCAGGTAGTTTTTCTCCAAGAAACTGAGGAAGCCAATCATTCACTATAATATGTTGCTGAGTTGCTATTAGCCACTTCCGTGCTTCAGAGAATATTCTTTCAGAATCCCAAGTAGGCATGGATTCATGCAAATGAGCAGCAATGGCATTGTGCCATCTAAACCACAGCACACCAAATGACAAAAGGAAGGCATTTTCATTGCCTCTAGGATTCCCAAGCTCTGGAATGAAAGGTCAAATGATACAAAGAGGCAAAAAGTTCAATGCTAATCACACTAAACTAACTCTGCACTAATAAATCACAAATAAAAAGAAAATGTCTTGGTATTTTTCCAAAGAAAATTTTTCTCAGTCCAGAATAGTGGTACAACAAGAAACTTGGGCATTGTTAGATGTTCTTGATTGTAATATTTGGAAACCATTATCACCGTAACTGCAGAGTTATAGTGATTTTGTAAAGAGTAATCCTGATGCGGGATTGTGTGCCTTGGAACAGGTGATTACTGAGCCTTCACAATGGGCATGATGGAAATAGCGTGTGATGTTGCCACCTTCAGGTCGTAGTGATAGCAGCTTATGATAAATTAGTATAATAAGGCTGAAGTAATAAATGGTAAAATCTTTATGAAATAACAAAGATGAAGTAAATTGAAACAATGCGACCATTCTGAGTGTTTAATGTTAAGAACTCCCAGATGGACTGAGAGTAAATGGCAAATTTAGGCCCTTACAGGAGAAAAAATTCCTTTGGGAAGCTTTTCTCATGTTAAGGCAACAGGCTGCCAAAATTGAACATCACTTCCTGCTCAGTCACCAAAGTCAAGCATCATTAGGACTCCACTTGGATTCAGAGGGGTCATGCACCTATTTGTCCAAGTTTGGCTCCCCGTCTACAAGTGGCAGACAGTAGGTACAAAATGACCATCTCTTTCAGGGACTGATGAAGATAGCGAGTCCCCAAGTTAACGATCTACAATAGTCTACCCACATAATGCACAAAGAGCCTGTATGGTCACTAATGTTGACACAACTAATCATTCAAATGTGAGGCATATTTACTCACTAAAAAATCTTGAAACAGGAAAAGTCTCATGGTTTTCTATGAAGTGGTCATGATAAAATGGAGGAGGAGGGTTGGCTAAGGGAAGCTGATTTTCAACATTGTAGGCAGGAAACAAGCCATCCGCTGTAGATGCCAACTGCCCATTAGGAGCCATTTTCCACTTGGACCCATCTCTCTGCCGCCGAAGCTGGTCAGACCATGCCTTGGATGTTCCATACACCAAGCCACCATCAATGTAAGGAGTAATCTCATTCAGCTACATACCCAGTAGAAGAGAGAATAATAGCAAATTAGATGGAAGAATACTCCTAAAATTTGCAAATTTTTCAGGGAATGCTAATATTACATATTAGTCCACAGACTAGGATACACAAAACCTTTTATAAAAAGAATAACATATGACTAAAGTACATGAAGTTAAAAGATGATTACAAAGATTCCAAAGACCTTACAAAGATTCCAAATTATTGTCAGCTGAATAAAAGAAATGTCTGGAAGGCTAACCCTTAAGTTACAATGTAAATTAAAAATGTATAGGTAGTTTGTCTAATATTAGAGATACTTGTATATTAATATCAAGAGTTGATTATTGTTTAAAATTAAGAAAAATGCATCCCATTTCTAAAAATGACCATTACCAATCATTATTTCATTACAGAAGACCGCTTCATGATTGATTCATTCCACTGGACTGTTTGTAAAGTGAATTCCATCATACAGTGAGCCAACATATTAGAGGACAAGGGATTGGTTTCAATATATCAACGCCAATGTATTCCGTGGTACTTAATTGAGTGCATATGGGTACCAAATAAAATGGAATCAAATGATTTAAACCGCTTTTCAACCATTATTTAAACTTTGCATAAGATATACTACATAGACTAAACATCACATTTCTTTGCATGAATATGCAAGATGAATCACCTCTACCCCATACTTGCAGGCAAGCTGTGAACTCAGTGACTTTATTTTTCATCACATTTCCAACCAATGGGAAGAGAACATGGACTAGAAATTATTTGAACCTCATACTTCCACAATCCACTCTGCATCAGCAATCAGAAAGCTTCCTTTCAGTATACCATCATCTCTACATCACAATTACCTCAACGATAGCGGAAGAATTGTGTGCATAGAAAGTGGTATTGCAGGCTTACTAGAAGTATGAGCACAAAGTTGGCATTCGGTTATGATAAAAATAGGCTTGCAATAAATGAGAAGCAGCTTTTGATAATATTAAATAATAATTTACATACACATCCTTGTCATCAACCACCTGTCATATGCTTCCAAAGATCTTCCTTTTCTACATGCCACACCATCAGCCTTGATATTGTTCTCCCAGTCAAGGTCATCCCTTGAAGTAGGATTCATCGATAGGCAAGAAACAATAGAAATAGCAGCACAGGGGAAATCCTCTACTCAAAGCCCTTTTCTCAGAACAGCTGACCTGACTACTCAAGGTTGGGAGAGTTGTGGTGGGTGGCCAGGGACCCACAACCTTCTTACAAGCATCCATGCATCAAGTACAAAAACACTAAACACTTATTGACATGGTGGACCTGACCCTTTGGTGGAAGTTAAGCTCAGAACAAGCTGAACTTTCAACGTGAAACAATAATAGCCTTTCTTGCAATGATGATACAGGCACATCAAGAAGTAAAAATTCAAGTTTTCTCTTGAAAAACTGATGTAAGATGCTTTGCCAGACCCCATCTAGACAAAGACTTTTTAAGAGTCCAATTGCTTTTCATTATCAGGATGTTTCTTTACTATCCTTTTGACTGTTTTCTAAGCAGTTATTAATTCTTTAATGTCCCCATACGTCACTGTATTTCCATTGTTAGTAGCATCCTCCTCACATCTACTTCACCCAACAATGTTCTTTAATTGGAGCTCTTGGACCTCTTTTGTGGTCATCTCTCTCCTATAGTCATTGATGAGTTCCTTATAGTATCATTTCTGTCAACCTTAAGCCCTGAGGTTCGACTGGAGTCCAGACAAACCACCAACTTCGGGCAATTTTAGTTGCGTAATGGTTAATGGGGAATGAAAAGTCACAGCACGAACAATGCCCAACAATGGTTGGCAGTACCGCTTTGCAAATAAGACACTCAAAAACTGATGTTCTTTCTTCACAAAGTGGTAGACTGCGTCAGTGACCCCAGGAGGAATTGTAATGAAGATTCTCTCGATACTCCAGGATAAAATAAGGAGAATGAATTAAAATGGAAATTTAGATAGGCCATAAAAATACATCCCTATCATTTCCCTGAAATGCCACAATATATTTCAACTTGTTTCGTTGATGTGATCCGTCATCTCGTGACTGCTGGAATCCTTTCGAATTGCTGGGAGGTAATACACTATACCAATAAGTTACTCTTTGGCAGGGGCAATCATATTTTTCCAAATTGGAGATAAAATGTCTTTGAAATGACTAATGAAAGCCTTTTTGTGAATCATCATAGATTTAGACAGAACATGATAGAGATTCCTAAAAGATGATTGCCAGTAGTTCTAATCATCAAAACAATTCCTCCAATTGAACGAATGGCAATTTAATACATTAATCATATAATATGTAATAGTCACTATTAACAAAAATGCTGTCAGAGTACAAATAAAGAATAGAATGCTGAATGAATTATGGGTATATAAGGTCATCGCAATGGGAAATTATTAAGCGTGCACAAAAAACTGGCATCACTTTAAATTTCTAACATGATGATCGTGAAGTGAAATCTTCGTACAGCAGGGTTCTGCTGTATTTAAGAACAAAGGTAAAAACACTTCATAAAAATATAATGCAAATGAAGCATGATTGTTTCATATATGAAGTAATCTAAGCCTAGCAATGAGCAAAATCCACTGTTGCTAAACATAAAATTGAAAACAAGCTTCATCTAAGATAAGTGAGAAATCTGTATGTTAATTTTACCTGCTGCCTAGGATTATTTGGTGAGTATCCTGTGCGCATGTCGTAACGAGTTCTCAGAAAAGGCATCTCAGAATGTCTTGGTGACAGCCTATAAGGATGCTTTTTTGGAATAGGGATATTGAAGTACTCGGGAGGACAAGCTGGTCTCTGAGCATCCAATATTTCTTCCACAACCTGTTGCCCTAAAAAAATGAAAAATGCAGTGAAGAGTAGATTAACTAGCTTGTGCATATTTTTCCAAGCTTCAATGACACCCTATTCATTAAATATGAAGCTAGATTAGTATCAATTCATACACCACTATCAACATTAATGCATAGGTACATTGTTGAATGATGTTACTTGGTTCTGTGAGACACATGTCAAATTGTGATTTTAGTCAATCCAATACCTCTATATAAACCACTAAGAAACATACTATTTAACTAAAAATTTTATATATGAAGGAGTAGTATCAAATATATAAGAGATATAGTTTAAAAATAACTTTTAAAGCTTGTAAAATAAATTAACATATGTATACTCCTGTCCAAAAAAACTCACCACCTTGCAGCCGAAAAATTTCTAAGTCCCGAGTTAATGTCTATGTGACAATGCCGAACCACGCCCCCTTTTGCAGGAAAGCAATAAATGCATGGGACAGAAAATAAACCTTTGAAACGTACTTGACGAGAGGGAACACCCCTCAGCGAAAAATTTTGACGTAAGGAATTATTTCCGGGGAGCGGGGGGGAAGGGTGGGTTGGGTCTATTGTGTCAGTCAGATCTTGTCTGTGTCGGCATGCTTAAGGGTGGGGAAGCTTGGAGATAAGAACGGTTGGTCGGAGGACGAAGGTGCAAAATCATCCTTGTTTTCGGGACCTACACGAATGAAAGAACTCAAATATCTATTTCATGTCTTCATCAGCGCACAAGAATCCTTTCTGAAAGTATTGGGTCTTTCTATTTTTAGGCCGCAGTAAGTGTATTGCGTCGCAATAAGAGGTAGAATAGAGTCTAGTCGAATATAAAAATCATTTTTTTACACTTAAATTTCTGATAGCAACAAGTCGATGTCTAACAAACGATAGAGGTTCCATTATCTAGGCATTAAGAACAGATTGTGATCATTCGGAGGGTTTGAACTGTAATGAATTGGATACAAAATCATTCTCTTACACTTAAAGAGTTTTGATACATTATTATATTTGAGTTTAATATTTTATATGACACATCGTTGACATCTGAGACAATAAAAACATGTAAACCACACAATGTGGCCCTCAAGGAAATCATTTGAAGGTATTTTTTTTGTCGTAGAGAAGAAAATTTTTATTAATTAGTAAAAGGTAGCTTAAAATAGACACAATTATGAATTCACGTTAATTTATTTATCTTTCAAGTCCTAATCAGCAATTGATTTTGTCTTGCCGAGTCTCCTGAATTGCTTCAGGCCTGCTTATATGCCTTGAGCAGGGAATTGAGAGGGTATTGGTTGTATCCTCCAAGTCAGGTTCAATATTTTATCCCTCCTCACCGAATTTCAATGAGTACCCTCTGCGGATTAAACTTAGAATGAACACACATGACCACCCCTATGATGGTGGATAGCCCACGCTGGTTGTAATCGCACATTCGCCAACTTTAACGAGTGAATTGTAAATACACCAAAACGAAAGACAGCCTCTTCGCCACCTTTGCTCGTCTTACCAGTGAGGCCCGCGTGAGAATTAGAAGGGAAGGAGGCAGTGACATTGTTTTCAGATTGGAGTGGGGGAGAAGGAGCACTCTAGTGGTCTGTTGGGCTCTTTCACTAAAGGTTTGTGAAGGCAAGGGTTCCCTTGGGGGACCGAGGTTAGAGATTCTCAGTATTGCCTCTGACCTGCTAAAGTGGAATTCTTAGATAAGCAGAGATGGGAAAATATGCTATAAACCTATGTAGTAGTCTTCTACATTCATCATTACTGTCTGCATTTCAAAGAGCCTTTGTCGCATCCTTGCCATTTTCTCTGGAAAACACAACACTTTGAATTTAGTTTTGATATGGTATAAGTCATAGAAGATTTTTATGGAGATATACTTTGAAAAATAAATAATAAAATTTACAGCTTTTTCCTTGGGGTTTTTTGTATCGATATAAAGGTAACAAAGGGCAGCATTAACACAGACTATCATAGTTCCCAGCAGAGAACAGAAAACGTAGGAGCCGTGTAATTTTTATGATTGTGTCCCCTAAAAACTCAAGCAGCATTGCATAAATTAACCATGAGAGTTTTATTTATTTGAAAAATTGGACTGGATATAGATCAGGCCAATGTTCAACTTGTGGAAATCCTCAGCGGAAAAGTTTTCCTCGGACATTTCAGTGCCTTCAAGCTGTTGTGAATTAGGCATCTCAACACTGTCTAACCTAGCAGGTCTGCCCCCTTTTCCAGTTTACAGTGAAAATCAAACAGAAGTCCAAAACACCTGAGTGAATGAAAACGGTTCAAAAATAACACTACTCTGACATACCCACCCACAGCTGACAAAGAAATCGCAGCCCCGTTTAGGTCACTTTCAGAGGAAAGCAGTCTTTCTCCAATCCAGGATTGTGAGGAGGGCTTTCTTTTGTGAGGAATGAATGCGGAATAGATGAATATATTGCATACAAATTCAAACGGGAGAGCAAAGAACATTGTTGGTACAACCACGAAGTAAGGCGGGAGCTCAGGAGACAAAGGCGACTGCACAATCTATATAAGGGTTCTATTAAGTTGGGTGACAAAACGGCCAAGCTTGCGGTGAGAGAAATGTGCGTTGCTCAGTGCTCAAAAAAGAGGAATGCTCTACGAAACTTCAAGATAAAAATCCTCAGCGAACTGCTAGATGAAAACCCCAAGTCATTCTGATCTTACGTGGGGGAGCTCCAAGGCAAATCTTCGACAGTAGAGTCTTTATTGGACACAAATGGCAAGGTGGTCACCGACAGTGTTGACAAAGCCAATTTATTAAACCACTACTTCGAAAGTGTATTCACTAAGGTAAGAAGTGTAAGGAGTGGTGGTTAGAATAAATCTCAGCAAAAGCACCACAGTTCACTCCCTGCAATAGTAATACAATACACAATTTAGACATTCCTGACTTTAATGAGATGATGGCAGACATAGCAATTCAGCGTGAAAGAATAGCTAAACAACTGCATAGCAGTCAGCAAAGCTTCCAGAAGGGCAGGTCCTGTGAAATACATTTTGCGCTTTTCCTTCATGATATCCTAAAATCAGGTGAATCAAATAAGCAGATAAACATGATATTCCTTGATTTCAAGAAGGCATTCGACAAGGTTCCTCACAAAAAACTCATATAAATTGCAATCATGCAGAGCTAATAGAAAAACAGTGAATTGGATTAGGGACTTTCTCAGTGATGGAAAATAAAAAGTAGTTGTTGATGGCTTTAGCTCGGTTCAAAGGATGGATGGTCGAAGCCACATCCGGTGTTTCTCAAGGAAGTGTGATTGGCCCTCTTTTATTCATTATTTATATTAATGAACTGAGTACTAGATTTAGCAGTAAATTAAGATTATTTGCAGATGATACAGTTATCTACCATGAAATAAGCAAAGACGCAGACTTTGAAGCTCTGTCATCAGACCTTAACAATGTTCATTCATGGTACCAGGAGTGGTGGTTAGAATTAAATCTCAGCAAATGCACCACAGTTCACTTCCTGCAAAAGTCATCACAAAAATGCCATGTCTATATTGTGGGTGGAATAAACATAAAATCTTCAGACACAGTAAAATATCTTGGAATTACCTTAGCTTCTGATATATCATAGGGATTACACATAAAAAATATATGTGGCACAGCACTGAAGAAACGAGGTTTTGTTAAACCTATAATAGGACCTCGAGGTCTGACAGAAGCGATATAATGAGAGAGATACATTGCCAAGGAGATAGGCGCAAAAACTCATTCTTTCCATTCACAATAAGTGACTACAATAAAACTGAGCTCCTCTAAATACACTCCTATAATACATGTCACCATTTCATCTCCAAAAAACTTACATCTTTACATGGCTGGTGACCTAACAACTCCTGCCACACACCCAAGCGGCAGCTCGCATGGTATTATGTAGATGTACGCGTAGATGTAGTATGTTTACTGCTCTCCCAGAAATGTATTTATGGAGTCGAAAGGATGTTGCCTCAACACATTTGATTTTGGATAATGGAGTGGAGGCTGAAATAACTGAGTGAACTGAAGATAGTATTAGTAGTAAACAGCATCATCTGCAAATAGTAGAACTCGCACGTTTACATTTCCAATCAAAACACTGTCATTTTCGCTACATGCATCTCTAACACATTTATCCATAAATACATTAAACAGCCATGGTGACATTACGCATCCTTGCTTTATGCCCTGTTTTATTCCAAACCAATCACTCAGAACCCCATTAATTATCACACTTGCCTTACAATTATCATACATCGCCATCATAACATTCAATAACTTCCCATTCACTCCATAGTCCTAAAAAACCATACACAACTTCTTTCTATTTACCTTGTAATATACGTTCTCTAAATCAACAAACGCACATTACAATTTCTTTCAGATGCCCATACATTTATCTATCACTTGCTCAAGTGCGAAAAGCTGGTCACTACATCCTCTCCAAGGCATATACCCACACTGCACAACCAATATTCTGTCAGAAGTAATATTCCTCACTCTTTTCATTAAAATTTTGCTGAACACTTTTCCCAGAATGCTCAATGAACTAATGGCCAAATAATTATTATATTAAGTCTTTCCTCCCATCCATTTGTACAATGGAATAATGATTGCATTCTTCCAATCCACCGGAACAACAGAAGCCTCTAAGCATAAATTATATAGTTCACACAGCCGGCAAATGAGTAAATTACACCTACACTTCAACATTTCACTGGATATCCTATCTATGCCTGCAGCCTTCCCATTTTTCAATACTCTCACAGCCGTTATGACCTCATTCTCACTGATATCCTTTTCCATCATCACATTCTAGCATACTACTTCGCAAGGCTCATCATCAGCGCCTGCAACATCATTTTACAATTCTTCAAAATACTCCCTTCAGCAGTCCCTGATATTGCTCTCATCCCACACGATCACTCCACTTTAGTTCTTTACCACATTCATTCCCTGCCTTCACTAATCTTAACCCTTTTTATCTACTTCCAAAACAGTTTTATCGCCTTCAAAATCACTCTGCATCTTGCTAGCTTCAGCCGCACGCATTCTCTCCTTGCTCTCTTTCACAACAATTTTGCATTCATTCCTTTTCTTTCTGTGAATCTCACATGCCTTAGTACGCTCTTCCTCAGATTTGGCAGCAATCATATTCTTGAACACCTCTTACTTTTCCCTGACTGCAATTTTCACTTCTTCATTTCAGAAGGCATCACCTTTCATTCTTCCTACCACTCCATTCCCACATACACTTTCAGCATTCTACATTCTACAATCACTCCTTTTAAACACTCTCACGCATCATTTACATTCTCGTTTTTTATTTACTCATCAAATTCTCTCTGCTTCAAGGATAGAGCATCCTCAAGTATGCAACCATACTGCATTCTTACCTCACTGTCTAGAAACCTCTCCACTTTTACTCTCAACTGCAACTTATGTGCAACATTCTTTCTTGGCACCCACTTACTGCCCAGATTCACTTTGGAGAGTACCAACTAGTGGTCTGTTCCACATTCAGCACCCCTCATCACTCTCGTGTCCCATAACTCCCTCAATCTCTCATCATACACAACGAAATCAATCATGCTTTTACAATTGCCCTTTTGCCAAGTATACATATGTATTCTCTTATCTTAAACCATGTATTCAACACAAACAATCATTTTTCCAAGCACCAAGTTTTCTCCTTACTCCTCACTCCTCACATACTCACCAAGTTTTCACCATTATCATTCACTCGAGGGTCACCAAATGGCCCTAACACTCTCTCAGATGCATCCCGCCTCACACCATCCCAGCTATTCATGTCACCTAATACAATTGTTCTCTCACCAGGGTCACATTCATTCAAAACCTCTCTCAGTTTTTCCCAAACCTCATCTTTCACATTGTCACTCTCTCCATCCACTGGTGCATAGCATGCCACAATCATAACTCTCCTAATACGTACTTTCATGCGAACCCAGAACAATCTACTCTAATCTAGTACTTCCTTACAAGTAGCTTAGCTCTCTCATTAACAATGAGTCCAACACCTTGACTGCTGTGTACATTATCGTCAACTCCTGACCACAGTGCCAGACCACAGTGCCAGACCACCGCCATCTATAGTAACAACATCCTGCCCCTTGCCCTTAGTTTCACATACACACAAAACATCTATTCATCTCACTTTCATTTCATTCAACAACTCATGCTCCTTTCCACATACACCTCTCACATTCCAAGTACTGATAGTCCAGTTCGTATCGCTAAGTCCGTATCTTGATGGGCCAACCTTATTCAGCTTCCGCTGCCCATCGTGGCTTCAGCCGTCCAAGGCTATATACCATTATATAGCCTCAGAATACAGAATATACCTTATAAATTAAAGATACAAATAATCTTAACTCTGAATGTATGAAAATCATGCAGAAAAATTATTTTTGTGAGTAATCGAAATTTACCAACCAAAGAAGACCATAAAAGCTGTTCTGCCAGTTATTGACATGCTGCTTCGGTCACCATCCATAAGAGCGTCACTAAGGTCTAGAGGATTTGGCCGTTTGCTGCCAGATGGCTTGTACACTCCATCCTCATATGAAACTGGTACATGGCGAAGTAAAGGTGTGTCTGAAAATGCCCAAAGCTAAATCAGTTCACCCAACACAAAATAAACATTCCATTCACAAGGAAAAATTAGAAAATCTAAGGCTAATTATTTCTACTGATTTTTATTATTGTAACCATTAATTAATATCAAAAAGTAGGCTAAAAATGAAATCATTAGAAAGTGTAATACAGACAGTAACAAAAGAAATTTTAGTTGAATAGAAATATCCTGCTTTTGATTTACCTCTCTACCAGAATAATTAGCATAA
Source organism: Ceriagrion tenellum (assembly GCA_963169105.1). NCBI lineage: Eukaryota > Metazoa > Arthropoda > Insecta > Odonata > Coenagrionidae > Ceriagrion > Ceriagrion tenellum. The sequence continues at coordinate 113,545,146 of OY720641.1, forward strand.
ATCATTTCATGATTATAGCTCTCAGCTCAAAGGTCTGCTTGGTAGTTTAAGTTCACCTTGTAGAGAGCCAGAAGTCATACAAAACACACATAACAATGGAAGCAGGGGGAGAATGTACTCTTGTTACCATATTTTTAGCCACAAATAGTTAACTACCAAGTAATGAGAACTAGAAAATCACTTTTAAAAATAAGAGGAGGTACAGAAAAGGTCATTCATAGGATGACCAATCAGTCCTTGTCCAGTCCAATGCTTAGGTTATACTCAATCACGTACCACACTACTATTATTTTTTTAAACAATTCATATCCAACAGTTTCAATATAGCATGAACATATACCCACCACATAGGTATTACACAATGAACTTATGAAATGTTCCTTGAAGTCATATTTAAAAAATACTACAAATTTGATTGGAAAACAAAATATACACATTTTTTGGGCATCTTCCATAAGTTAAACTATCCAATTTGAAAATTTAGACCCATTTACGAAAGGCAAAAAGTATTGACACATGCATTAATACTAGGGTACTGACTTTTAGACCTCTATGAAGAGATGAGAGAGTCATATCACAAAGCATAAAATCAAGCTCAAGATTAGCAAGAATGAAGCTCATGGCGTAGCTAGAATGCTAAAATTATTGACTATGACATTAGCAAATAGACTCACAAGCCACCTCAACTATTAGGCAAATTCCAAAACAGGGAATAGGCAGAAAAATAATTTTTGGGCTGTAACCAAAACACTTGACAAAAAAGGACAAGTGGTGGCTACAAAAATAGAAAAAAAGTTTAATTACTTCAACTATTAGAGGGAAGAACAATTGTCATACACATTAAAACTAACTATAAAGGAGTGGCAAACGCAAATTCATCTAAGGATGCACGAATGACTACACCAAATTGTAAAAATTAAAAATTTTTTGTTTTAAAAAAGGACAAGGGGCATTAAAATCCCCCTTCATCCTCTTAAGACAGAAAGTTTTGACAAAAAAGTGTAAAATTCATCAATTAATTATTGATTGATTGCTAAAACTGTTTCTCAAAATTAGCTATATTTGGTTCAAAAAAAAATAATTACAATTGAGTTTGCAGGGGTCTGTTTTTATCAATTTGACCCCCCTCGGTGGTGTTCAATTCTGATCCATCCCCATCAAAAGGTAATCCTATTTACACCACAGAGAAGAACAGAAAACAACCAGAGAGGCTGATAAGTATTTCTCTCAGGGAAAATTAAAAAAATAAAATGGTAGTTGTTTCAAAATTTGTCAAAGAAACGAGGTAAAAGACCTTCTGATTCCGCGATTCCGCACTGCTCCCCACCCCAATCGTCCACTGATGTCAGCTATCATGTTCAACATGGCACATCACCTCTAAATCAGTGACATTGGTTGTTTGTTTGGCTCCCATCGGATGTGCTCCACTACTCACGCAAGAACCAATTGACAAATTTTGAATGAAAGGAAGGGAAGGGGCTTTGTCTCTAATGACATGTGGGGCCTTGTTTTGGTGATGTAAGTAGTGTTCATGTTGTGTTGAATGGAAGTTCTCGTTTCATGCTCACTCAGCCCACTCTAAAAGTGATGACTATAAGTTGAATGAAAAAAAATAAAAAAGGGAAAAGTTTTGGTTGGAGCTGGTCACCCTAAGAAATGCTGTCTTAAAGTGTCTCTAAAGTCACAGAACTATGCATTTATTTCCTATAACCAACAAAGTACTTGTAAATAGATAAATCAGTCATCAGCCTAGTGCCTATGTGAATGTTTGTTTTATCAGCTCTCACCTGATTGTAGAATTATTTTTATGGGATAAATTTTGAGAAAGGTGAGAAAATCTCTTAATGCTGTAATCTGCTAACGTTATCAATAAAATCGACAGAGCTGACTCTTGAATAAAAATATAGAAAGCTTTACTGCTTGGTCATTGATAAACTTATCCTTGAATGAGCGATTCTCATCTTTAGAAAAATTACAGTTATTAAACTTCTAAATCCAAAATAATTCAATTCTTTTTCTGAAACAAAAAATTTCCTGAACAGCTGTCACGTAACATTCTGAAATTTTTCCAAATGTTCTTCACCAACCAGGACTAAAAAATGAACTGGTTGTGCCACACCCCAAGACAAAGGCCCTCAAAAGTTAACACAATGCAATTTTTGAGTGTTCCACTAGGCTAAGCTTATCATGACACCAGGTACAACAGCTTCAGTACGTAAGGAGTTTTTCTATGCTTAAAAGAATACATTTTGTACCCAACACCTTGGGTGTAAATGCCTTTCCTTCGAGCAAAAACAACTGTCCTTGCCAATGATGATTAGGCTAAAACACCGAGCTCTGCCACAGCTAAAAAGGTTCAATGAGAACAAGTAATGAGCCAGTACATTCACTGACCCATGTAATGGAATGGAGAAGGACCAAATACTCTTGGTTAACAATACTCCCAGTCATTGACACTCGAAACTTGAGTATGCCATGAAATTTTTGTCCAGCAAACACACACATTATCCAACTGTAAATGGGTCAAGATGTACATGATGGGTCAAGGTGTACAGAAGTTTTAAATTTGTTGCATCATTCATGCAAGGATTCATCTTTCTTCATGGAAGTACATGAGTGGTCTAATCCATATCATTTCACATGCTCTCAACAGAGGACAGCCATATCCAAAGTGAATCAGCTAATCACTTACCTGAGTCAGAAATAGCCTGACTAATCATACTTTTTAACACATATACAGCTGAAATAACTATTGACAAAACAAGATCAGATTGTGCCGGGCATGAAACATTTTGGAAGTGAAACATTTGACATTAGCATCAGTCATGTTGATTATTTTAAAAATTTGTAAAGGTTAAATTTATGACTTACAAAATCTAAGAACATAACCAGAATTTACAGGACAGAATTTTGGTTTCAGAATGCTAGAAAAGATCTTTCAAATATTATATATTGGACAATAGCAAAATATTTTGTTAAAGAGGAGAATCATAACAGGGAAATTTGTATGTTTCTGAAAGCTGAGAAGAAAACACAACAAAAAGCCAAAATATTAAACCATTACACATGGCAACTTAAAATACTTTCATAAGTACATACCTACTGCTCCTAGTTCTGGGTGTGCAATGTTATTATACCATCCATCAAAACCAGGATACTCGGGAGGTTCCTTGTCTTCCATATGACACTTCCCAGATTTATTCACCTCCCAGTACCTCCCCCAACAGCCATTCACAAGCCATTTTAGCAAATCTTTCTTTTGATGTGGTTGTATTCCATGTATCCATTCTTCAGGCTCAGGCTTCAAATGGTACCCTGAAATAATTTGCAAGGGTTTAGTGGAGTATTTAGGAATGAATAAATATGCAATTTTGACTAGAAGATCTCAACCTGGGGGGCACATTTCCTAAGCGAGACATGCCAAGGGGTTGAGAAGTCGCAGGAAAGTTGATTTATGATAATAGTGGGTTTAATAAACAAGAAAAACTAGAAAAACTGAAAAATACATTTTTTTCTCTCCAGGGGGTAAAATTAAGGAAAACTGGCCATTATGGGGCATTCAGACTAATTTTAAGCATTGAGGTCTGCACACACTGGCACAGGACATGAAAGCGGGATGCCGAGGTGGGATTCACACACAGCACAATTATTTGGCAGGATATGACTGCACACAGACCAGCACAGATCCCACCCTGTGGAATTTGGGACCACCACAATTTAATTTCAGTTTGCAATATGCAGTGATTCCTGAGTCCCACAACTTGAGTCAAGAGCAAATTTACAATGGGAAATGGCAATCTAAGAGCCCATTGAAGTTTTTCAACAGTATCCTCTGTGAACATAGGCCATGTTAGACTCAAGGGCCATAAACTGGGCAATTCAATGTTTTAATGGAATACTAGAATACTGGTTTTTTGTTCACTGTTGGTGATACAAGTAGTCAACTTTTGATGTCGTAACAAAGTCCATGATCTCAGAAGCTGTGGTGGAGCCCTGCTAGACTCCTGTGTCCCATTCCAAGTTATTTCTGCAAGAGTTGTAATGCCCAAGCCCAGCAACTACCACAAATATTTCACTTAGAAGCATACAAAAGTGGTCTTTGCTCCTGGTAACTTCCCATCCTTCTAATTATAGCCATTGTGATTATTGAAAACTATGTACAATGACTAAATATAGTACTATCATTACTAAGTTCCCAGCAACTACAGAAGACCCTCGCTAATCCAGACCCAGGTAGCCTGGACCCCTCCATAATTGGACAGCCCTCAGCTAGGTGGAGTAGCATGGGTAGTTTTCCAAGGGGCCATGAGATTGCAGAACCACTCAACTTTTATTTTCAACCCTCTTGAAAAAGTTTGTTTTAATTCCGAGCATTTTAGCGCATCAATATTTGTGTTTACCTTTAGTGTCCAAAGCAGTACACTCTTCACATTTTGTATGAAATGTGCTAATGGTTACAAGTTACTGAAGGGACAATGGTGCAACTGAGGGAAATCAGTTGTCTCAGGCATGACTTCATGGAATTTACTATACATTGTAAATGAAGTAACATTGTTATTCCACAAAAATTTTATTTAAGACGACCCAGGTTTCAATATGGCACGTCATCATCAGGTGATTTAACCTGATGATGATGTGACACAATGTCAAAACCCAGGTAGTCTTAAATAAAATTTAAGTTGAATAACACAGTTATTTCATTTACAATATAACTGATTGAAGACAAGGGCATCAAAGGAGTGTGGTGTTAAAAGGAAACATGTTACTTTGAGCATTGCCAACAGGGTGAAGATCCTGGAAAGTAGGATGCCACGGCCGCCGCTGCAAGTGAGGTTTGTAAGTTTGGTATATCCAAACAAGTTGAGTCTGATATCAATATGAACAAAGACAAAATTAGACAGTTTGAATTTAAGTTTGATGCCAACACCCGCAGAAGTGGACCTACAAATGCAAAAGATGCTAGAGTAGCCTGAAGATGAAAGACTGGACAAAGCCATTCACCATTGTTTCATTCAACGGCTATCAAACAGTGTTGGAATCCATGGCTTAGATTTACAAAACACAACTCAAAAACTAGTTAAAAATTTACAGATAGAGCATTAAATGTTAAGTAATGGTTGGCTCAGGTGATTTAGGAGGGGGCATAATATTTGCAACAAAAGAGTGTCAGGTGAATCTACGAGTGTCAATTTTGATGCTGTAAACCCACATAGAGAAAAATTGCGATCTCAAATAAATGAATGTGATTCAATGTTGTCCCAGATCTGCAATGCCAATGAGACAGGATTGTATTGGAGAGCATTACCTGAAAATACTTTAATCACTGGTTTAGTTTTTTTAAATTACCGATCTCTTAACTTTCATTTCTTTTACTTTACTTTGTTTTAATACCTATATGTATTCAAGCTTGAATTGCAAGGAAAGAAGAATGCACAAGTAGACCCACCTGAAAAAAACTTCACAGATTTCGCAAATCTCTATGAAATCCAGAATTATGTAGGTCATTCTTGAAAAGGTAGCCATCATTTATATAATCTATAATATATTATTTATTGCTATGTCTTCTGTTACAAAATTTTTAGGTGTGTACATCGACGATACCCTGAACTGGGAATCACATGTTGATTTTTTATGTTCACGAGTAGCAAGGAGCTGTTACCTACTACGTAGAATAACTCCGATCACTAGCTTAAGTGTTGCTCTCTCTGTGTATTATGCTTGTGTTTTTAGTCGACTAAAATATGGAGTCTGTGCATGGGGTCATTCCCAGCGAACAACAAGACTGTTTAAACTACAGAGGTGGGCCATAATAATTTTGGTTGGCGTAAATAAATGCACTAGCTGCAGGTTATATTTTAAAGAACTTAACATCTTAACATTCCCATGTATATATATTTTCTATACAATTATGTATGTTAAAGAGCACCATCTGGCTCTTGGATTGCCCTTGAACAACGATGTTCATTCATACAATACCAGAAGAAATGGTGATTTTAAAGTGGTGTCTCACAATTTAGTGTCCTTCACAAGGCAACCGTCATATGCAGGATGCATGTTGTACAACAGTCTCCCTAGTGAGATCAAACAGACCCGTAGTATTCCTGTTTTTAAAAAGAAATTAAAGAACTTCTATTGAACAATGTTTTTTACTCAGTCGATGAGTTCTTGAATAAGTGATTGTATTTATGTATTGTGTTCTCCTTTGGAGGCGAGGATTTGTATTTATGTATTGTTTCCTTTTCCTGTTTTTTTTTTCTTCTCCTTGACTTGTCCCATACATATGTTTTTTATGTCTCCGGGACCAATAAACTACTTACTTACTTACTAATAAATTTCAGTTTTAGCTAAAAGCAGGATGCTGGGATATGCTTGAGGGTTCTAGGATTATTCCTTACTTCTCGCATCTTCCTGCACATATGGTGTTATTCATTGAATTGTCTATGCACACAGATGCCTTCTGCTGAGAAATTAGACTTCAAACCAGAATTGTGGAGACATGGGAGACGTTTTAAAACTCTCCTACAACCCTCAAATCTGTAAACTGCTTCAATACTTGTACTTCAAATGCAACCAAAGGAAGTTGGTATGATAGAATTTTGGATGAAAGCCAATGTTTGAATTTATGTGCAAAAACAAGGAAAAGTCTGTGCTGCTATTCCTCTTAATGAAATTCCTGTGAAAAAATGTAAGCATTGATCGACTTCTATCTCATATTAATTTGCACAAAAACTTCTAGCTACAGTCAAGACATTGATACAAAAGCTTTGCACACAAAAGCCTCGTTCTGATTCAAGCAACTAGAAAGGTCTCTTTTCGCCTTTAATTATTGACAATACATATCACATGATATATTTTAATTGAATTTAATTAACACATATTACTATGCCATCTCACCTTAGGTGGTCTCCCATACAATGAAAGTGGATGAGAAATCATCAGTGACTTGGCCTTCTGTAGCATCAAATGCCATAAGGCTCCATTTGAGAACCCCCACATAATCTGCACTTCATATAAATCTGGACGACCCTCGCCCAATATAGTACAATTAAGCGAGGATCTATTGTAGAGAACTATAACATTAGTGATGATATAAAACTATCTATATCACCATATGGTTATGTACCAATTTTTTCTGAGGGTTAAGTTTCCTCAGAGCAAATTTCATGTAGTAAAGCCTGAATCACACAATCATTTTGGCCGTCCCTTTTTCCATCATTTTTTCCATCCCTTTTCGCATCATTTCTATGTTAACTACTCTCATTCCATTGAAAGCCGAACGTGGCATTAGAGTCGCTCTTTGCGGCTGAGCGCTCTGATTGGCTAAATGGTGGAGTCAGCGATGCCTCCAGGGACGAAAAAAGGGACGTGTCCAGTGATGAAAAGCGATAGGAATCCCTATCGCTGGAGCTTTCTTTGAGTCACACGATCATTTTCGAGCGATCATTTGAGCTATCATTGGAGCTATCCCTTAAAAGGGACGGAAAAAATGATCGTGTGATTCAGGCTTAAGTCCCACTGAAGACATTTGACACAAACAGGATCATATCCTTTATTTCGTATTTCCTACAAACTTGCACTGAGTAGAGTGCAGCACTGTTTTACGATTATTCTTTTGCTTGTCCCTGGGTCTTTGGGTGTGTCTGTTTGAGCCTCATGGCAGTTCTATGCAGTTGTGTGAATCATATCAGTTACACCTCGCGTACTGTAAGTTGTCTTGTAAAAAAGATACGGATCTAAATAAATTAGCATTTTTGCCCAGCATTACACACCAATGCAAAATATAGAAGGAGTAATCACCATATTCCATTTGTTTATTTTTGTTGCATTCACAAAAACCAAGGGATGACATGCATTTAATATTTATCATATTAATTAAGAAGTTATTTCTGGAAGTACATATAAATACTTACTAGTTTCAGAATCACCACCATCATTGGCATGAACAGAATGAGAATTTGAATGAGAATTTGATGAGGCACTCGAAGATGAATCTGGTTGAGAAACTGAAGGAGAGTGAGGGGGATTATTAGTAGGAGAACCTGAATGAGTGGATGACGGAGAATCTGGATGGGTATTCGAAGGATTTGAATGTGAGTTTGAACCAACATTAGAAGGATGGCTAGAAAGAGAACTTGAAGAACCTGTACGGGAGTTTAAAGAGGAAGATGGGTTGGTAAATGAAGGAGAATTAGAAGGGGAATTTGATCGAGAATTTAAATTGGAATTTGAGTAAGTGTTTAAGCGAGATCCTATTTCTGCTGCGTCAATCATAATTCCTGCATTGGTGCAGGCAGCAATGATGAGGCACAGCATTACAGCAGGAGTAGTTGAGGCCATTTTGGCTGAAAAAAATGAAAATCGTCTTCTACAAAAGTACATTTAAAATTATTATATTAAGGGCAGGTCAACGAAAACTTTTCTGGTCTTCCACCAGAAAACTGTTTGACTATGTTTCAACAGCTACCTCTGCCAAAGCCATTCGGGCAACATCAGTAAGTAAATTATTTTGCATCCTATATACTTTTATGGCATGGGTCAGAAGACATCTGATAGGTGGATGCCAACTTTTCCAGTTTTCACCTTCATTTTGTGGTACGTGGGTTACCAAGCCTCACTCAGGACAAGGTCAATTTTGCAGTAAAAAGCTTTTTAGTTTCCATTTGCATCTCAATTGCCTCCTTTTTCAAGTGGTCCCAATAGCTCTTAAGACAATGGTGGAGATTGCCATTAAAACATAGGTAAACAATTAGTATCCAACCTGGTGGAAGACCCAAGAAAACTTAACCAATAGTATAGGTACTGAAAATACCAAATCCTACAAGGGTATGTCCTTTTACACATATGGGAAGGAGCATAATGTACAGTATTCCTCAAAAAGGTTAAGCATTTCTCTTAAAATATTCCAACAATTAAAAAAAATATCAATCATTAGAAATATATTTTTAGCATTGCTGTCCATTTATTTGGTTGCATATACTGTATTGCATGCTTAATTTTTACAGCTACTAGTAAATCTAAGAAATAAGACTTTTATTAATCTTTGGAAAGTAAATTGTAATTTTGGCTCCTCTAAATTATCTTTACTTGAGAATACTTTCATTGTTGCATTTATATTCCAATGATGCTACCAATAAAAATTGCAAGCTAGAATAATTTCCTTCACCACACTCATGGAAACCCTTTCTTCTGTATCTTTCCATCAGTTTCCTTGTACAATATATATTTTTTTCTACAGTTTTGATGATTAGATTAACCCTCAAGCACCAAACATTGGCTATAGCTGACGAGGATTTTATGCACTATAGAGTGAATACCTGCCATAGCCAACAAGGATTTTCCTATGCAAAAGAATAAATGTCAGCTACAGCCAATGCAGGGAGATGGGGAGTGACTGCTGCCAAACCAGTAAACCCAAGAGTGCTGTTTCCCCAAAAAATGACCTTAGCAAGAGGTTTGGCCCTATCCTTGGCAACTGAGCTAGACCCTCAGCCTCAGTAATTAATTCTTGGATCCTCGGCCTCCATAAATTAATGCTTGGAAATTGATCCTTGATATTTTGCTGAGTGTTTGCAATTTTTTAATGAAATTATTGTGCTCAAAATTATGTACTTCTCATATTGAATTGTTGGAGTATTCAACAAATTTAAGCTTAAAAAAACCTCTTCAAGAGAATAGCAATCAGAGGACCACAGATCCTTTTGGCAAGAGGTAATGGGTTGGAGGGTGAAGCCCTGTGGCTGAGGAAAGGATCCAGCTTCCTACTGACTTGGGTACCACATAGCACCACCACCAAATGGCACATCAATTCTGTTTGCCACCAGAAGAGAGCTCTTTACAGTGGTGTAGAGGGAATGCCCATGCTTCTCATAACAGAGAAAGCATTTATTTTGCGAGGCACCAGCACGAAAAGGTCTATCCAAATGAAATTACTAGATTTTTTATTTTCCTGATATTTTGCCATCAAGTTTGCCAAAATTTTGGGAACACAAAATAAGGTGTGAAAAAATTTTCAACTCCTTGGATTTTTTTGGTGGCCATCCTCATATAGAATCACAAGTGCTTTTAGTCCAATGTAATGTTTTGGGGAAAACAATTCAACTTTTACATTAATGAAGATAACAAAGTAATCTAAACACCACTGAGTTAAACTAAGACTGACCTATAATTTTTGCAATAAATATGTTTCACTTGATTACTGAAAAAACCGCTGTAAATTATTACCTACAACTGTGCTTCACTTCGTCAAGAAGCATATTTTTAGCATAAAAATTTCTATATACGGAAGTTATTCTGGCATTAATAATTTTATCTCAGGCAATTGTCTTGTAGATCTATCCTACAGAAAAGAATATAACCTGAAATAATTCTTTCATTATACATGGTCCATCAAACACAGCAACTCGGACAAAAATGACAACATTAAAGGTAAAATATCTAATATGGAACTGAGTGGAAAATTCTGAAATTTTCATGGAATGATTCTTTTAATAATAATAACAGGTGGTATATGATGAGTGAGGCATATGTGGTTTAATTTAGTCTCAAAAGAGGCTAAAAACGTAGGTATGTAATATTCAAGTGTAATACTGTGAAGTATACTGTTGTTGTCTTAAAATTGGCTGATATATGCAGATAAAATAAGTCACTGCTTTTAATAGAGACAATAAAGGGCCCTACAAGGAAGCTGGCAGTCTAATTCTGCTAACTATCCAAAATAGATGATAGCCGTTAGCATTATTCTAAGGAGAGACTAAATGCTAATCTTGTAATTGAGGATAAAATAGTAAAATACATGTCATTATGCACACTCTACAGCGATTCCTCAGAGTTCCAGGTCAAATCCCCAGTTTTTTATCAATATTACTAAATGTAGGAGATAATGAAGCTCACTTGGGTAATTGTGAGAGCGACAGTGCAAACATTTATGAAACTCCTAAATGGCATGACGCCCATAGTGTGCTGAAATAAAAAAAAGCTGGCCAAAGTACCAAAAATGGATTTTTACAGTCTGGGAGTCAAAGTAGGCATAGTGACTCTCCTTAGGTAGGTGCATATGATGTATGATTTCATTTATCATAATTCTTCCGCATTATTAATATGTTTCAGTATGTTTCAGTATTCAGTAATACGGCATTCAGTTTTTGCTGAAAATCTTCCAAATGAAGAGACTGCAGAATAGGGAGGATTGGAAAAATCGATTTTTCGCAGGGAAACGTGGCCTTCTGGAAAAAGTGCTTGCGTATGGCATGGAAAATTTAGTTCAAAAGTTGAGCAATGCTCAAGTAACTCTTGAATTTATTCAGCCATGAGAGGGGATAGAGCAGGGCTGGGGTGTCAATGTTCTCGTCCCATTTGATCAGCAGCGTATAGTCTTCAGCATCAAAATCAAAATCTGGTAATCCAAAAGTTCTTGGATTTTCTGTCGAACTCGTATTTCTTCGTGCCTCTAAGATCTTTTCCACCCATCTCTTCGCACTTCTTCTCGATGGTCAGCAATCATTGAGAGGAGTAAATTTTCTGGGTGCCCGAAAAACCTGTTTCTCTGAATAACAGGATCAATGATGTTTTTAAGATCTTCCGGCAGATATCTCGATAAATTTATAAGTTTCCATAAATTTACAGCACCGTCGTGTATACAATAGTTTTGCTTCACTGAAAACCAGACAGGTGCTTATACTTTTTGAATGAACGATGCAAGATTTTTTTTAAATTGCTCTGGGATTTTCAGTGGAGACATATAGCCTCAGTAGTCGATTGGCCATAGTGAGCCAGCGAGAATGAGCCACTTTTCCTGGAGTTTTTCTGGCCAAATTTTCCGAGCAAAATCCTTTCGACACAGCATTGGAAATTTCCAAAAGATACTGCTGGTCAGTGCTCAGCAATTTCAAGTCTACTTCGTGAGACCAATTTGTTGTTATTGGCTCGAATTATATTATATCAAGAGTGTGATAGTCTTGAATGGAGGAGCCAATAGGTCCTGCAAACAAATTTGGACCCTTAGTTTGCCTATCTAATTTTTCAAACAAATGCCGCAGCATTAAGTCAATCAAGTGCAATTGACAAATACACTACTGTAAGGGACATCGGAGCAGTGCTTCCAGCAAACAGATGATGCCTCCTTTCTGACCTGTATTCACTTTGGAGCCATTGCATCCAATAACTTTTAATTTTGAAAGATCAATATTTTCTTTTGCAAAAAAATCAAGAATTGCAGATGTTATGTTTCTTGCAGATCCTCCTGTGGGGGAGACAAACCCCAAAAAGTGGGAGCCTGGCTCTTCAACTAGCACGATATGTTCCTCCCTAACCTTAGATTGATAATTTCTCTTGCCTATTTTCTCCAGTTTAATTGTTTCATCCTTTATGTCGTCAAAATACAACCCTTAAATTGCACTTTTTGATTTTTTTCTCTTTGCTTTCATTGAATTTAGCATCTTATTTTTCTGTATTCGTAAATAATTCCGGTCTACTACCTCTGACATGTCTTCCGGAGTTATGAGCTTTGCGTCGCCTAAAGTTGTGCTGAAGATCATTGCTGCTGCTCTGAGGGACATGCCGGTTCTTGCATGGACCTCCGCCACAGTTGGCTATTGAAGACGCATTTGCCCCGAAGAAGGTCCAGGTTTATTTTCATCCCTTATTGTTTGAGGAACATTGTGGTCCAAGTTGGCTGATTCCTCTTCGGTTGAACTTTCTCCGGATGTTGAGGAAGAAAAGTCTTGATGTTCACTTTTTTCGTCTTCAAGAATAAAAGATTTTGACTCGACGCTCCTCGATGATCCTCTTCTGAGTATTCTTTTCAATCGTCGAGTTTCTGAGGCATCCAATCCACCAAATACCATCTTTCGTTCTGTCCTTTGAACCCTTAAAAATGCCACTTCATGTGGGGGAACTTTATCTTCCTTCTTACATTTACACTCTTTGATTCTTTTGCACTTACACGCACAAATATCACATAGTTTATGAGATTCGTTTAAAAATGTATCAATTATTTTGATTATGTGACACCTTTCGTAGGCTTGCTTGCACTTTTTCTTAAGCCATTGTATGTATTATGATACCGTAAAATCATTTGGATCACACCATGTTCCAAAATGATTGGAATAGAGGCGTGTCCCAAAGGTCGGACACTTTATTCGCCACCACACTAGCTACTTGATGAACCATAGGCTCCCTACCTGTGTTTTCAGATCTCAATGTGTTGCGAACATAAAAAAAATATTTTATCACTTCTTTAAAAGTTGGCAACGTCGATTCGTTTTATTTTGATGAGACACCAAAAAAGGGACAATTTTCCTCACTACGCATCCTTTTTTTGACATTTTTCCAAGACCAAATTAAGGCACAGTTAAAATATTCAAATCACGTAGGGATTTAACTTGAATAGCGAGGCACTTATTTCCAAATTCTCACTTAAAATAACAACCACAGCACTGACCAACAGAGAGAACGTGTAGAGAAAAGCACGACTTCACTGAATGCCTAGTAGCGAACTGCAGGCACTGTATACACTCACTGAAATAGCAAGGTGCACTTGTCCACTAAATGAAATGGTGCTAGGCGCTGACAATGTATACATATTTTGGAGGCGGTAAGGGAAGGAAGGGAGAAAGGATAGGCGATGTGTGGGAAAACAAGGTGACAGGGAGGAGAAGGGGTGTAAAGCGAGGGTATTGGGGGTTTTACCAGGGTTAACAAACTCAAGCAACAAGTACAATGCAGTGGTAAACAAAACAGGCTAGGTATAATTGTGGCGGCGGCTTAGCGAGCGTCTGCTACTTAAGGAAGGGTTCTTTTAGGGATGGACGGAGGGGGCGGTGAATTGTCTCAGTAGGGTTCCATCTCACTGAGTACAATGCATGGAACCTTAGTGCGACCATTTATGGCCCCCTCCGCCCACCTCAAGAAGAAACCTTCATTGTCCACGCTAGCTAATCTGTGGTGGCTACCTGCCCAGAGGACACTCTGCAAGTCCACCAACATTCACCAGAAATTCACCTTTGGTAGCATAACTCTGGAATTCTGAACCTAGTAAAGAGAAAAAGACCGCCTCAATTGCCCGTTTTTTATTTGCCACTGCATTATACTTGTTGCTTGAGTTTGTTAACCCTGGTAAAACCCCCAACACCCTCGCTTTCAAACTCTTCTTCACCCAGTCATCATTCGGTTTTCCCCATTATCGCCTCACTTTTCCCCCTTCCTTGCCCTACCGCCTCCAAAATATGTATATATTGTCAGCGCCTGGTACCCTCCAAAAGCCACCTGAGGCAATTTGGAAGTGTTATATCAATTACAAATAATTGTTCCGTAATTTTTATTCGATGGAAAATAGGTTTAATTGTCGAATATTAGTTAGACCAACGACTGGAAGACACATGCATGATGAGTTTTCCTGCGTTCGTGGCGAGCGGGCAGAGGACGCGACCGGGCAGGAGGAGGGGGGGGAGCTGCTGACCGTTTCGCTGCGACGCTGCGGGGGGCGTTGCGTGATTTCGCGCGGCCGCGCACTCAAAATAGGCAATTTGTGACTTAATGGCTGCAGATACGTCCAAATGGACGTAATTTTCGGCCTAAAGAATTGCAACTCGGCAAAATCCGTTTGAAACCGCTGTAAAAACATGATTTTTTTCCATTTTCAGCCCCCCTCCCCATAAATGGCCACGGCGCGAGGGTCAAGAGTCAACCTAGGGGTCCCAAATTCTTCTGGCCTTATTTTGAGTCACTTTGACAACTTTTTCCAGAAGGCCACGTTTCCCCGCGAAAAATCGATTTTTCCGATCCGCCCTACTGCAGAACCTTTTGTAGAGGCCAAATGGAACAAAAAGTTATATCAATTCACAGAACAGACCTTATCCTTGGGCTATATTGTATACAACTATAGTTTTTATTGCTTTAGAGGAGTATCATTCTGTTAATGGGACAAAATGGATGGCCCTGTTTTACACAGATTTTCTGCTTTTGTATAGAGAAATAGTTATTATCTACCCGGAAAACCGTAAATAGCTTACATGTAATTAAATCATAAGATTTACTGAAGATTCAGGAGTGATTATCCCTCGAGAATATCTCTGACGCCGAAAATAAACTTTTTTCGATCGTGTGGTGAAGTCAAGCCTTGCGCGCTAGCTAACGGAAGTACCGTGACGCGGCGAGTATCATCATACGTTACACAGCCATGGCCTTACTTATAGCCATTTTCTTGTTGTATAAATTGTAAAGGGCCGCCAAAGGTGCTATGATGGTAGAGTGAAAAAAGAAACCATTCTCGTTCACGATATCCTTTCGCCGTAGTTGTCTCTCTTCGGTTACATACAAGGGGCTAACCTTAGAGTCCCTCTTTCACGTCCAGTAGCTCAAGTTGACTTCCTTTGGATACATTCAAGGAGCTAACCCCGGTATTTCACGTTATAATTCAAGTCTTTGAAAGGGCAGTTTCGCTTCTGTGAGCAACATGAATAGCTCATTGAACATGCTCACTTTTCCTTGTGGCATCGGCAAGAAGCTGGCGTCCGACAACCATTGCGCCTCGTGCCGCCCAACGAGAAGGTTCGCTAAACGGATGTTATATAACACCGCGGGACCGTTTGTTTGGACTGTTTGAACCCGCGACTTACGATTCTTTTACTTCGTAGCACTCGTTGACATTCACCTTAAGTCTAAAAGTTGAAGTGTTTTTTAAATACTCTGTTTATACCACTCCATACGCTGAAATTTTATTAACATTGTATTTTTCTACTAAAACAGCCATGTGACTCCGAAGCATTTTGAGGTTTTATTTTAAAATAATAGGATTTGAACAGCGCATGTTGCTTAGTTCACATTGCATTATTGTATTTTAAAGGATTTTCGTCAAATTTCCTTAAAAGATGCAAAACAATTTTTCTGGTATAGATCCTATGCTGAAAATCTAGATCGGACCCTTCCGTGGGAACAAAAAGTCTAACTATCAGCACTTCTCTGTTTTTTATTGATAGCGTTAGTACGTCGCTACTTTTAGACAATAGTCACACGACTGGACTCCGCCAACCGATCGAAAAATCGCGTTCATTGTCATATTTTTTTTCTCAATGGATTCAAACTCCTAAATCTTGGTGAATATTGCATAATGGGTTCTACTATTTAGCCCCATTAACAGGACAAATACCCCTATAAAACAATAAAAAATAAAACATCAAAGCTTAAGGTCTGTTCCGTTACATCATATCACTTTTTATTCCATATGGCAACGACAAAAATGTTCTACATTTGGAAGATTTTAATCGAAAACTGTATTCAGGCGTTTTATATAAGGATATTTTATTCAACTTAAGCCCATGCATATAGCTAACGCGGAAGAATTGTGACACCTAAAATCATACATCACTTGCACCATTCAAAGTAGTCACATGCCAAATTTCAACTTCCACATTAAAAACTACATTTTTGGTGTTTGGCTGGCAATACCAACTAAGCCACCGTTGGCCAAATTTCGTCTTTGATTCTGTTTAAGTAGGGCGACTTACAGCCGATGCAAAGCCGACATCGGGCCGATAGCTACCTGGATATAGTTACTCAACAACATAAAGCGTCGAAATGAGGCCTATGATATTTTTTTTAGGAAATGAGTGATGTCCTACGATATTTTTTGATACGATGTTTCTGCATCCTCTTGAGGTCCACCTTCGAAAAGCGTAGTTTAAGCCAACAGAAGTAATTAACTTAATGCATATTTCCGGGCACTAGCCACGTGAAGTTGGGTAATGGTAGATCAATCCCTCTAATGCCGCGAGTAATCAAAAATATTTAGCGAACCGCCCTGGTCCGCGAGCCTCAACGAGGAATCAAGAAATATTAATGTAGACAAAAACATGTTTTGTTTCTAATGTTCCCTTCGATTCGAATGATTGCTTCACTATGTCTGGTTACATAAGGCATTATCTCTTACGAGTTCCGGTATGAATTTATGTCATATCAAAATTTTATCGTGTGACCACGACAGCCAGAGCGAATGGGAAAACGATTGGAGAGTAAATGGAAACGCCGCTCGAATTTAGTTAATTCACGCGTTCATGCAATCACTCGTTTATAGGGGTTCAAGCATAGAGTAACCAGACTGGATGATTCTAAACATTGCCCTCGGCAAATACGTAACAGGCACCGCCTTGATGAGCACAGAAAATCCACACAAAATACTGAATGATTAACAACTTACCTCGTTAAAATGACTAATGCTTCTCCAACCGTGGTGGCAAAGACCATATCCTTCGAGCCTGCAGAAAGACCTTCACGGACGGCGGAGTCAATTCTGGGACTGGAACCAAGAGTCGAATGCGGAAGGGGCTTGCGACATGCAGTCCCTTGCATCTGTAAGGCAGCTTCCTCCCAAGACCGCGACCGACTTCCTTGAGGCACCACCACATCCTCCCCTCGAGCCGACGCTACACAACACCTTTTCTCACCGCCTATTCCCGCCATACCTAAGCACTCACGCCCAAACGTTCCAACCGATACCTAATGCACCCCTTTTCCTTGCTATCTGCCCGACCGGATGCAGATTATATATCGGTAGCAGTTACTCCTACTGACGTGACAAAGAAAACCAGGGATTTCTTTTCCACCGCAGCCGTAAATATGAGATGTCAAAACTATCGTGTGGGAACAACTGCGCAGCTAACATGTGCTCTGATGACCCCCCGGAAAATAAAGGGATTGAATTGGCCTTATGGCTCCCCAACTCGGATGTTAGAGTTTGAATCCTTGCATCGACGGAGATTTTTTGGCGGAATGCCATCTCTACTTCTGTGTCATGTGGAGATTACTTCAAAAGCAATACTTCGCCCTTCAGATGGGACGTTAACCCCTGATCACCTTGGCGCCAATTGTACGGGGTACACTAATGTCTTCGTACAGTATACTTCATAGGGGTCATAGGGTAGACTTCAGATGTCGGCGGGGGGTTCCTCTCAACCCTCCTTCATTTCCTTCTTTCCTCATATTTCTCACCCAGTCCCTAAAATTGCGCAAATTAAAAAAAATTGCACATCCGTAGTTGGTCGTCTCCCAATATCACCGACCAACTGATGGCTAAGCGTGCGGCGCACACATGGGCCAGGTTAATAAATGCGCCTAAGACTTCAGGCAAGAGAGAAATATTTAAAAATATATATTTCATTATGTTAATCGAAATTAAATAAACTACATTTTTTTAAATATCAACTACTTCATATACTTTAATTATGAATGCTAAAGTTAATAAGAGACTTTTATTAAACGAAAAGGTACAATTATGCAACAATGTGCAGGAAAACGGACTCGATCAGACTGAATTGAAAATTAGAAGCATGACCTTTTAATATCATTTACCATCGCACTGGCAAAATCTAAACAAATGCTTAGAAAAAGTGGTTCGCAAAACCATCACCACCCAGCTATAAAAATGTCACAACTGTACAGCGCACTTATACCTACTTTTTTAACAATGAAATAGTTTCATGATAGTTTTATAAGGTTTTAATAGCAGGGCTTGTTTGAGGGTATAGGAGCGCAACTAAAATTCTGCACACAGGCGCGGGGTACTAGAGGCCTTTAACCGTCGGAAAA
This sequence comes from Ceriagrion tenellum, assembly GCA_963169105.1. Classification (NCBI taxonomy): domain Eukaryota; kingdom Metazoa; phylum Arthropoda; class Insecta; order Odonata; family Coenagrionidae; genus Ceriagrion; species Ceriagrion tenellum. Next base: position 113,563,725 of record OY720641.1, read on the forward strand.
TAGTCCCACCTACGATTTAATGCATTTATCCTTGGCATGCTTCAGGTCCACCATTAAATCTACGCTATTTCTTGTCTTCGCATGTGCAGCCCATGTAAGCTCTGATGCTACTGCAGCAGCAAGAGCCGTTGTCTCATCAACATCCATCCCCCATTCGAAATAGAATCGCTCCGCGAGTAGATGAGTGAAAACGACCGAGAACGAACGCTCAGAATCTGAAAAGGAGCTGTTATGCGATTGTATGTCAGCGGAAGTAGCGCTAACAACGATGAGATTTCGAGAGAAGTATTCACGCACGAATGTTAACACCTCGAATAAACATCTGCATCCAATGAACTTCACGAGTGTGCTACTCCATCAAAACTGTGAATATACTAAGTTCTCCAAAGCCATTTTACCGATGATATATTATCAAAATAGTTGCCCGTTTACATGCAGAATTGGTTTTTTTTCTTCCCTGACTGCGAGTATTGACGCTGCTTTGTTCTACGCGGATAAATTCCCAGTAAACAATATTCTTTACATTAGCTAAAAGCGCATCTCCGAAATTAATTAATACTTGAAGCCATTATATTTTAATATTACTCCAAGTTGAGAATCGGGCCATGGCAGCCAGCACAAGCTCATTCTCCTAAGGAAGGTGACGCATTGTCTGTGAAGCCAGAGCCTCAGAGGTTTTTTTGCGCGCAAGATATGGCCATCACACATATTATCTGCTTCTTAAAAGATTTGTAAGATAAAAATTTTCACATTTATGAAAGAAATGAAATTGAACTGCTAAGGTTGCAGCCCAAGTTCAAACCGTTCACAGAAAAGGAAATTTTTGCGTCACTGATATGATGAACGGATAGGACTCCACTTGAATAATCCCTCCGAGTACTTAGAAAAGGTTTCACTAGAATTTGCCAATTTATGAAATTTTAAGCATGCACCCACATAAATATTCCCATACCCGAATTTTGGTCCCACCATGATCAAATGCACGACGTTGAAGCATTAGTCAACAAGCCCAATCGATAAGGCTACCCATCTTCATCAGGACTACAGGAGCTAGGACGTTAAAAGAAAGATAGGTATACACACAGATTTCTCTTTTTACAGACAGTATTGCTTTCTCGCCAAGTGAACTCATTCCGTAGCTAAACTCTTGAGGTGTCTAACCTCTTGAGGTGTCCGAAAGGAGGTGTTTCGATGATGGGTATAATTCATCTACATCTACGTAATACCCTGCGAGCCACCACGAGGGTGTGTGGCAGGGGGTGAAGATCACCAAACATGCACTATTGCCATGCAAGTAGGATATTTAAGGGAGGCATGCTAGAGAACAGGGTCACATGCAGCTAGGTGGTTAGTATCTACATAATGAGAAAGGGATTATTGGTTGTTATTACATGCATCATGCACTACAGACAACTCTTACTCTATTTCACCTACCTATCCCTTTGCTACGCTGCCTATTGTTCTCTCTTATGGTACGCGGGAAAAATGACATTTTTAAATCTATCGGTACGACAATCTATCTCTCTAATCTTGTTAATATGATCAAACCTAGCATAATACGCAGGGGTTCTCAATATATATCTAACGTCATCTGTGAACAAATCGGTTTCGAATTTACTTAAAAGGTTTAACCTATATTTTAACCTGCGTTCTGATAGTAATTCCCATCCTAGTTCTTCTATTAAACTCGTAACACTTATACAATTATCATAACGGCCTTTAACAAACCTAGCGGATCTCCTTTGCACACGCTCTAATTCTTTTATCATACCTTCCTCTACGTACGTAATTGAAACCATGGTCGTCAGTGATAAAATAATTTTGTGGAATCGCTGCGTCTCATATGGTAAAACTAGACAGCTAAAACATTGTAATTCAAAAAGGATGTCTAAAATCAACCAGGGAACATCTAATTAAGCAAATGTACATCTACATACTACCCTGCGAGCCGCCGAATGGGAGTGTGGCAGGGGGTGTTAGGACACCAGCCGTGTAAAGATGTAAGGGCTAAGGTTTTGGGAGGAGAAATGGTGACATGTATTATGGGAGTGTATATAGTGGAGCTCAGTTTTTATTGTGGTCGTTTATTGTGCACGGAAATAACGACCTTTTATATCTATCTGTTCGACAATGTATCTCTCGTATTTTATCGCTTCTGTCAGACCTAGGGAAGTAGTTAGGCGTCATAACAATACTCTCTGTGTCGCTCTGAAACACACCAGTTCTGAATTTTTCAAGCAACCTAAGCCTAGCGTGTAGCCTCCAAGTCTTTAGGGGCTCCCACTTAAATCTCTCTAAAAACTTTGAAACACTATATGCTCGCTGACAGCTGTATATAACGAAGCGTGCTGCTTTTCTTTGTATTTTATTAATATTTTTGTTAAATCTTAATGACCAGGGTCCCGCATGCTCACAGCGTATTCGAGGTGTGGCCTAACTAGTGCGAAGTAACATCTCCCTTACACTTTTTAATCCGAGGACCTTCCTATTATACGCTTAACAAAACCTAGTTTCTTTAATGCTGAGCAGCATATGTTTTGTATGTGTGTGCCCCACGATATGTCAAAAGATGAGGTAATTCAAAGATATTTTACTGTAGTTGTAAGATACTGTAGTTGAAGAATTCGTTTACTCCACCCACAGTGTAAGTAAATGTTTGTATGTATGTACCTAATGTACATAATTATCCAATGCGTAACAGTTATTGTACTGATGTGACATTCGAGTTTTGTTATGATTGGGACGTTAGGGCTCAACTTGAACCTCGCGCTGCAGCGAGCGTCCTCAGGAGAGAAGACATTCGACGCAACGCAGAGCGAAATATGCTCCTACCACAGCAAAACTCGAAAACCACATCAGAATCAATCAAAAGCATAAACGCCCGATATTATTAGGTTAGTAGTACGGTACTAAAAATCTTTGCAGGGAAAAGGCAAGGACAACAAAAAAGTGAGCGAAAATCAAGATATATATATATATTTTTTACATTACACGGGAGTTATTATAATACTCTTCACAACATGATATGCATACCATGTCTTGATATGTAATAAAAATGGTCGCTGTACTGAAAGGTGAAGCTCAACAGAAGAGGACACGAAGGTGAAGGTAACAAATATGATAAGGCTCCTAATAATATAGTGCTTCATTATTCCATATTGCGGTATTAATGACTGAAGTGATCTGTAAAGCAGAAACACCAGATATTTATGGCGGTAAATAACTGAAAATGCCGTTAGCGTAGTTTTTTCTTACCCCGAGATTCGTTTACCAACGAAATATTACTCCCATTCGACAAGGCATCCCAAAACATAATTCAAAAAGTTAATCGGAAAGAAAACGAACTCTGGGCTTGTATCTCTTTATAGGCGATCGCGATCGCTTTCGATGTCTTTTACGCCTTCGAATCCTTGTATCGGCCGCACATTTGCTCCTGGTATTCGGTTTGAAGTAGAGCAAACGCGTGAGCATAGAAACAACGGTGGGCATCTGCTTATCTCCGAATGTAGTCTGGTAATCGACAGCCACCCTCTGACACACAAAAGTGAGAATGGTGAGTAAGTGCTCCTTTTTTCCATTCTGGCGCAGCTCTTCACAGAGACACTGGATGAACCAAGAACCTTTGTCAAGATCCCTAATGGACGTGAATCCTAGACGTTACAAGAAAGAAGAAAAGGAAAAAAGTGACACGTCAAAATCCACCACCGTTCCTCACGAATTCACAATAAAAAAAATATATTCGTCAAGACTAATGCTGATTGCTGACACAATACGAGAGAATTCACAAGAGTACAACGCAGAGATGAAGTCCGAAATGACATGCAGCAAGGAAAGGCTCTCACTTACAAACAGAACATCGTGGTTCTCTTCGTCTATCATTGTACTTACGTATTCCATTGTTTCATACTGGGAAATGAGGCAAAATCGAAAACAAAAGACTAGATTAAAATAAATTAATTTATACATCCGACTTATTTCACCCATACCAGTGGGGGCATACGTAAGGGCCAGAAAAACTGTAAAATGTGCTCTTCGGCGACTATCTACTTTCCAAGTGAATTCTCCCCGATATGTCAACTTTCAAGGTAGTGGGCAGTTGAGGCTTTTCGGGATCTCTTGCACGTATTTGCACTGTCGTAGACGACAGTTTCGATATCATTGCAGCTACCTTCTTCAGGTTAGAAGTCAGGTGAAGAAGATATCTGCAATGCTATCAAAACTGTCGTCTACGACAACGTAAGCACGCGGAAGAGAGCCCGAAAAGCTTTCACTGCCATCCCAACGACTCCGCGGAAGCCTTCGAGTACATTTTCAAAGTAGTGATTAATTGCATCTAAGAGTGATACATAAAGCCACGTTAATCACTTAAGCGTGGTAGCATATCAAGCATCTATTCCTACGACAGCAAAAAAAACTGCTGGCAGACCTGAGAAAAATGACCGGTCTGGTTAGACTTGGACCGAGGGGTATGCAACTCTGAGAAATGGTGTACGCTTGTTGAGAAATGGACAGAAATGGATAACTATGGAAATAAATGGACAGAAATGGCTAGAAATGGACAGAAATGGTTAGAAATAGGCAGAAATGGATAGAAATGGACAGAAATGGTTAGAAATGGACAGAAATGGATAGAAATTGACAGAAATGGTTTAAAATGGACAGAAATGGATAGAAATGGACAGAAATGGCTATAAATATAGAGAAATAGATAAAAATGGATTGAAATAGATAGAAATGGTCAGAAATGTTTAGAAATGGACAGAAATGATTAGAAATGGACATAAATTGTTAGAAATGGACAGAAATGGCTAGAAATGGACAGAAATGGATAGAAATGGATAGTAATGGATGAAATGGAAATGCGGAGTACACTTGTTTTTGAAGTTGCGTAACCCTCGACTTGGACCAAAGAGATATGAATGGCGTAAAGTGAGATTTCATCCTTCACAAAAAAGGACTAAACAACAACTAGGGGATAAGAGGTCAAAAACCTCCTGAGAACTTTTCAAAGCTGCACATATCTTTACCCATAACATAAACAAGAATAAAACCTCATTCAAGCAGTACACAATCGTGAAATTTAAAGAAACCCAAAGAATTAGGCAATCGATAGCAAAAATAATTGTGTATGAAATGCAATCAACCCCTCAACATCCTTACCTCGAGCAGAGGAAAAGGCCAATAGTATGTCCGAGCAAGATGGAATTTTATAGTGGGTTGATTCGCGGACCGAGAGATTGGCTTGACCAATGTGATTGACTGATCTATCCACGATCGATCCTGGATCAATTTTCTTTCCTCTGCATGCCTAAAGATAGATAGATAGATATTGTTTATTCTTCCATCAAATAATGTACACAACTACATTAACATCGAATATGAAAGATTTAGGTAGTCTTTAAGGTTATTCCTGAGGTAAGACTACCTTCAAAAACAAAAACATGCGTTACCCAGACAAAAAATTGAACAAAACACTATGTGTACATGACATTATATAATACAGTCTCTAATGGACAGCAACACAAGACAAAAATACCACTATGCGTTTAGCAGATTATATATACTAGTCTCTAATAAACAGAAGCAGTCAATTTTTAATTCTTAGAATAGAGTATCAATAAAGGGTTAAAGGTCATCGATTAGAGGTTAGCTTAAAGATTGCGCTGTTGCAACTAGGCGCGGTCCCAGGGAGGGTTTAAGAGTAATTACATTCCAAAGCCCCGATGCTGGCTTAGAATTTATTGCATTTAAAAACTGGATAAGTGACATCATCCCTCTGAAAAGATGCAAAAGCTTAGTTAAGACCTGCCATATTAAAGTCGAAACTTGGCAAATTTTAATATTGCATACATACACACCAATCACGCCGTTCCCTTCCGGGGTAGGCACAGTCACAAAGTTTCACTCACAAACACACATTTGTACACCTAACTCTGCTTCAATAATTTCCTCCATACTGACCTATCCTTTCAAACCTCTTATGCGTCATATACCCCCATACACTGCTTCATACACGACCTCCTGTTTTTAAGACTCCTAATATTTCTCCTCCTAAGAATTTCCCCAACCACATTCAACCACAGCTTTCTCGGCCTACCTCTCCCTCTCGCACCATTCATTTCATTCTTATATATCTGTTTCGTTATTCGACTCTTATTCATTCTCTCAACATGGCCAAACCAACGAAGCACTCCTTTCATATATGTCCATTACTGGAGCATTTAACCCACATTCATTTATTACCCATTTATTCCTGACTCTATCCATCCTACTTTAGCCGCAAACACTCCTCAGATAACTCATACCCATCATGTTCTCTCTGTCGCTCTGAAACACACCAATTCTTAATTTCTCCAGCAACCTAAGTCTGGCGCACAGCCTCCAAGTCTCTAGGGGCTCCCACCTTAATCCCTCTAAAAGTTGTGAGACACTATGTGTTCGCTCGTAGCAGTTTTAAACGAAGCGTGCTGATTTTCTTTGTATTTTATCAATTTTGTTGGTAAAATCTTCATGAACAGGGTCCCAAATGCTCGCGGCGTATTCGAGGTGAGGCCTAATCAGAGCGAAGTAGCATCTCTCTTTTACTTTTTCAACCGAGGACCTTCCTATTATACGCTTAAGTTTCTTTTTAGTTTTAGTTTCTTTAATGCGTCGCATATGTTTTGTATTTGTGTTCCCCACGATACATCAGAAGTTAAGGTAATCCCAAGATATTTAACTGAATCTGAAGATTTTATGTTTACTCAACCCACAGTATAGGTATGGCGTTTGTGTGGCGACTTTCGCAGGAAGTAAATTGTGGTGCATTTACTAATATTTAATTCTAACCCTTCCTGGCACCTTCCTTCTAATTCCTGGCACCACGAATGAACGTTGCTAAGGTCCGATGACAGAATTTCAAAGTCTGCGTTTAGAATTTCAAAGTCTGCGTCAAAGATTATTTCACGGTAGATAACTGTATCGTCTGCGAATAATCTTAATATACAGCTATTTTCTCCCCTCTTATACCTTCTACAACAAAACATCCTCCTTCCACCCCTTCTACCTCTCCCAACCTCCGCCACCAGCTTCCTCTCCTCTCCAACCACATCCAATACCTCCTCGCTACCCAGCTCACCCTCTCCATCCTTTTCCACTCCCACATCTCAAACAATTCAAGGCTACGTACTTCCTCCCTTCGCAGCGACCAAGTTTCCGATCAATACAGCGCCACGCTCTATATTAGAGTTTTCACCAGCCTCTTCTTTACGTCTCTACGAAGATCCCCCTCATCAATTCCCTCCTCTTAGGCAAAACCTTCTTTGGCCATGGTAATGCTACATCTTACGCCCCCGCCACTAAACCTATTCTCCTAAACAAACACTATCCAGAAACAGTAAAATATCTTGGAATTACCTCAACTTCTGATATATCGTGGGGAACACAAATACAAAACATATGTGGCACAGCATAAATGAAACTATATTTTGTTAAGCGTATAATAGGAAGGTCCTCAGATGAAAAAGTAAAAGATAAATGCTACTTCGCTCTGGTTAGGCCACACCTCGAATACGCCGCGAGTATTTGTGACCCTGGCCATAAAGATTTAACCAAAAAATTAATAAAATATAAAGGAAAGCAGCGCGCTTCGTTAAAAACTGCTACGAGCGTACATATGGTGTCTCACAACTTTTCATCTACATCTACGTCATACCCTGCAAGCAACCCAAAGGGTGTGGCATTGGGTGCTTCCACACCAGGCATGCATGAATGATACGGTTGAACACCGATTGAATTACATTGAAAGCCGCGTACCACACCTGCAAAGTGCCAATTAAAAATCTAATACCCAAGAAACATTCTATCGTCAATCGTTCCAACATGCAAGGGATACAAAGACTACTACTACATATTCAAAATATCATGCATAAATAAGAACATCAACATTTACATCATGCATAAATAAGAACGTAGAGAATAAAAGAGAAAGATTTACTGTCTGCCTACTGTCACAATTCGAACTATTTATGACGACGATCACAGCTGTTATGGTCCCGAATGGTACGCGGAAAAAATGACATTTTATACCTATCGGTTCTACAATCTAGCTCTCTAATTTTATTGGCGCGATCTAATCTGCCGTAGTACGAGGGGATTAATAGTATGTTTTTTACGTCGTCAGAGAAATGATTTTCCTGAAATTTAGTTAGGAGGTTAAGTCTATAATTTAATCTACGCTGTGATAGCGATTCCCGTCCTAATTCTTCTAACAGTCCAGACACACTAGCCAACTTATCGTAGCATCGTTTCACAAACCTAGCTCCTCTTCGCTGCATGCGATCTAACTCTGATATCAACCCCGCTTCGTATGGATCCCATACACTAACAGCATATTCCAGATGAGGCCTAACGATTGAAAAATAACAACGTTCTTTCACTTTCTCATCACATTTTCCGAGTACTATCTTGATAAAGCCTAGCTTCCTGTATGCTTGACCGCATATATGCCGAATATGTTTTCCCCAAGATAAGTCGTGAGTAATTGTGACCCCTAAGTACTTGACAGACTCGGCGTGAATAATTTCCGTATTATTAATTCTCTAAGCCCTACCTGGCCTATTTTTCTTTTTCCAAAAGCTGACTGCTACGCACTTTTTTATGTTTAGTTCCATCTTCCACTTTTCGCACCAAGCATGAATAGCAAGTAGGTCGATTGTTAACGAGTCGCTATCTTCGGAATTGTTAATATCCCTATACACAACCACGTCGTCTGCGAAGAGTCTAAGCTTACTTTTAACGACGTTGCTAATATCATTTATGTACAAGAGAAATAAAAGTGGACCAATGACACTTCTCTGAAGAACATCCGATGTAACGCTGACTGTGTTTGACATGATACCGTCAATGACAACCCTTTGTTCCCGCCCATGTAAGAATTGATTAATCCAACTAATAATGTTTTTATCTATTCCATATGCTTCTAGTTTTGAGAGTAACTTAACATGAGGTACCTTATCGAAAGCTTTCTTAAAATCGAGGAATATCGCGACAACTTGAACATTATTTTCACCCGAGAGCAAGATGTCATGAACGAAGAGAGCCAATTGGGTTTCGCAAGATCTACCCTTTCGAAATCCGTGTTGGCTAGTTATTAATAATTCCTCCCTATCTAAATGACTCATAATGGAGCTTACGATTATGTGTTCAAATACCTTACACGAAATGGATGTGAGAGAAATAGGCCTATAGTTACTAGGGTCTTCCCTGTCGCCGCTTTTGAATATAGGTGTGACATTTGCTACTCTCCAGTCCTTACGCACTACGTGATCTACTAAAGATTTGGTAAATATTAATTCTAAGTAAGGCGCTTTGTCTGATGCCAATGTTTTATATACGCGAGCAGGTATTTGATCTGGACCGGGGGATTTGTTGGGGTTGATATTTTTTAGAGGGATTAAGGTGGGAGCCCCTAGCGACTCGCTACACGGTGGTCTTAGGTTGCTTGAGAAATTCAGAACTGATATTTTTCATAGCGACACAGAGGATATTATCATGACTCCTCACTACATCTCTAGGTCTGACAGATACGATAAAATAAGAGAGATACACTGTCGTACAGATAGGTACAAAAACTCGTTCTTTCCACGCAAAATAAAGACCACAATGAAAACTGAGCTCCACTAAATGCACTCCTATAATACATGTCACCATTTCATCTCCCAAAAACTTACATCTTTACACGGCTGGTGACCTAACACCCCCCGCCACACGCCCATGCGGCGGCTCGCAGGGTATTATGTAGATGTAGATACGTAAATTGCTCGACTTGCACTATTTTGCGCCCTCCCACCCACTTATGTTCACCCCTGTCTTCTTGCTTCTAAAAAATCTCCTCACTTTCGTCTTTTTATGGTTTATCTTCATCCCATACCTCTTGCACTGCACCTCAAACGCATTTATCGTTGACTGTAACATCTAGGCTTACTGGGAAACCAATGCTTGAGTCATTCAGGGTAAAATAAAATATCTTAAAAAATGATCCCTATTGACGACCTACTTCGCAACCGATTTTTATACAATTATCGTTTTCGAGAATATTTTCCACATATTACAGTCTCTAACAGTCTCATTACAGTTTCTATGTCCATCCCTTATTTTGTAGCCTAAAGGTGCTCCCCCTAAGACATTTATACGTTTATTAGGTACTACGAACGTTCTTCTTGAGAAGTGACAACACTTCTATCTGGTTTGATAAACCACATATTGGAGGTGGCCGTAGAAATATGCTGTTTCCTCTACAGAAAGTTCGCCTATCTAAATTTAAAAGATGTAATGTTCACATCGGACCTAAGCCATACAATATGTTACCACCTACTCTAAAAGGTCACAAAAATGAGTTTACATTCTTAAAAATACTCAAGGAATCGCTGCTTGCTCTTGAAAGGTTAGACTTTGTTTTTGTGTGAAAGAAAAATAGATGTCTTCAAATTTGGAAAAAGTTTATATCTAGTTTTTGAATTTTTTAGGTTATTTATCGTTTAATTCTTGAATCTGATATATTTAATCTAAATTTGATGATTAGTTGTACATTATGTCATTCATACTTGTAACATGTATTGTCCTTGTAGTATGTAATGTAGTGTGTATTGTGCACTATGTTGCATGTGTATGTGCACTATGTGCACTATTGTGTACTAACATGTCATGATGGTAGCTTCCCACAGGAAGTCCTTGAACTTACCAAAAGCTCATTCTTTTTTTTCATGTTTATGTACCTTAAATTGAGCAATAAAATATCTATCTATCTATCATCTAGAGCAAATATTTATACTATAAGAGCATTTTAAAATTGGCATTGACCCTCTATTGAGAAATCAAAAGCGAAGTATCGAATTAATATCAATCATTTCCAAGACAAGGAATGGTTCCGCGAAACCAAGGGTTAAATAATAAATATCGTTGACTTACTTGAACAAAGAAGAGTTTAGGCTTCCCAGCTAAACTTTTGCACTTGTCAGCGGTGAATGGACTCCAAATGTCGGACACTTCGAAAGCGCGATCAGCTGCAGCAAGCCTTCCATGATCGTGCCCATGAGTCATAACCACAATGCATAAGCAATCGGCATCGGAATGATCGTCACACGCGACTGGAAACAAATAGATATCGTAATCTATTACAAACGTGGAGAAAAGAAGGGCTTCTTGATGATCATTCCATGAAGCCTATTTTCAACTCGCTGTAAACACCAGCGCAACTTTCAAACATCAGACTTCGCCAGAGAAGTGGTCGGCTAACACTGTTGTTGCCAGTCCATCACTTTTAAGTCATGGTGGGCCGAATGTAAATCAAATACGAGCACCCGCAAGTATATCGGCCGGTAGCCTTAGGAGCCATTCAAGTATTACGTAAGACGTTTTTGTTGGTGGGGGGAGAGGGTGTGAACATCTTTCTTCGTCTTATGAAGAGGGGCCAATTTACGTAAGATTTTTGCCTGCGTTGAAACAATGTATCGTTTCCAAATATCCCGTGCTTTTTCCAAATATCCTGTGATTGTTCACAACTTCATCAGTTGTGGTACTGTTTCGCTCTAAATGCTAATGAATGTGGAACTCCAACACTGCTTAACTATACCATATCCAGTGCTCAAAGCTGTACGATGGCTTCTATGGAAAGATGAAACAGCAGACAGCGAGCATTTTACGAAAAGTAGATCTAACCTCTTACGTAAGAATTAGAGGGAGGGGGGAGGATTAGGGAAAATCTTACAATGTCTTAAATAGGTGGAGGTTAAAAATCGCTTTATGTAATACTTGAACAGACTTAGACAGAATGCGCTTCGTCTGCTAAGAGATATGACGCGATAGGTTTGAGCGAGGACTGAAAACAGAACACTGGAGGTTGGATATTACGATCTCGGGTAATTTATGTAGCAGGTTGAAAGATAGTTGAGCCTGCTTTTGTAATGAATTAGATTTAAGGCAGAATAGTAAATGCTGAATAAGCAAGTGATAGATTCTGGAATTGGAGATACGCGTACCCAACTAGAGTTGCGTAGCCAAAGGTGGGAGGAAGGGGATTCGCCCCTGCCAGAACTTTTCACGAGACGGCATTTTTGAAATTGAAAATAATTTTTAACACTTTTTTAAATATTAAGTACAGTGAAACTATCCTGAGGCGATAGGCCATCATACACTTGGAGTGGTAATGATTGAAATTAATTACGATAACGAATAAGTTCACATTATATGTATTTTACAGAAATTCAACTAATAAATTAAATAGATTTTGATGACATCATAAATGATTTTTTAGCAAAAGGCACGAAAAAAAATCTCATTCTTAATTTTAATTTAGAAATAAAATAACATTTTCTTAAAGTTGTTTCTCTAAAGTCGATCATATAGCTTTGATGTGTGCTGTGGATATTCCATGAATAAAGCCTCAAATAATAATGGAGACTTAAACCATAGGGTAAGAGATTACTGCTTACTTTATGATTAAACTCAACGGAGGGCGAATGAGTGTGTTTTACGAGTAAGAAAAAACCCCGACGGACTGGCTACAACAAAATTATCGCAGGAACACCATCCCAGGCGTAGACAAGCAAGGAAAATGCCGAATGGGATATGGAAAGATCAACTATAGATTACATCATGATCAGGCAAATATTTTGGCATAGCGAACTAAACGCACGCAATTTCCCAGGGGCCAATGTAGACTTTGATCTCAACCAAGAGATCCAAAAATATAGTAAAGGAAATAAGGCTAATAAACCGGAATTTAGATACCCTCAATGACTTTAAAACGAGGAGCATCAGAAGTAGAAGAAACAGTAGGCGTGGATAATGAGATGTTAGAGGGAGGAAAAACAATACAAAAGGTGGATCAAAAAAGGACAAACAGCAGTAATTCACCATGATCAGTAAGATTAAGGGGAGGAGAAATGAAAGATTGTAAATAATGAGTTAGACATGAAGAAGAACGATTTGAAATTTTCACGGCTGTGGCATCGAAATGTTATCACTACCGAGACTCGGATATTCCGAAGCCATACAGATTAGCCTCTCCGAACACTCATCAACGTCAACTATTTCCCGACTACCAAGAATCATAATTTTTCCCGGCGTATCTGGTGATTGAAGGTCTCTAGGGTATTCCACCGGTTTAGCAGCTCCGTATCTCCCACGCGGAGATATCTCGGCTGCCAATCCTTCGCTCCCAAACATCAGCTATTCCGAGGTGATCGCTACGCCACACCCATACTTCCATAAAGACTAAGTTCCCGCACGAGAAAATGCTCGCTCATAAAGGCTCCAAGATGCCGCGGGAGAAACATGCATGATGCGGGTATGTATGCGGGAGAGAGGAATAGCCATTATAAGGATCAGTTCGGGATGGAAATTCATATATGTTTTTGGGACTCATGCGACAAAGAATTTATCTATCTACAAATCTTTGAATTCTGGTGCTGGAGGAGGATGCTGAAGATGAAATGGACAGTCAAAATAAGAAATGATGTAGTGTACAGAAGAGTAGATCAGGAAAGGGCCATATGGAACACCATACAGAAAAGAAAAACAAGATAGATTGGACACACTCTGAGACACAATGGGTTTGTGAGGAACATAATTGAAGGTAAAATAGAGGGAAAAGTTCCCAGAGGAAGACCCAGGAATAAGTTCATGGACGAAATAATGAGGAGAGTACATAGGAAGAGATACCAGGAGGTAAGGGAACTAGCATTAGATAGGGAAGGGTGGAGGCTAAAGTCAACCAATCTAAGGATTGAACGACCAATAATGAATTTACCGACTAATACCATTCCAGTGCGGTATCTGATTTCAGGATTCATTGTATTACTGCCAACATAAGTATTGCATTGATGTGCTACCCATATTGCATTACATAACAAAGATGTTCCTTGATCGATTTAGAGCAGGTAACTTTGATCACATCATCAGCATCTTTTCTAAGCATGTACCCATCATTTTTTCAGCACCTACTCGGAGGGAAGTATACCAGTGTCTTTCCATAGTGCAGTGACTGAATTTCAGTTTTCAGGAAGGGTGGTCAGCCTATGTCAACTGTCACTCAGGATTGAACGACCAATAATGAATTTACCGACTAATACCATTCCAGTTCGTCATCTGATTTCAGGATTCATTGAATTACTGTCTACACACTGACCAATGATGATGAGGAAAACTACTAACAGAAGCAGAGGAAATTGTGGTTTGATGGAGAGAACACAGTGAAGATAAATAACAGCGCTAGGTTCATTGCCCAACAAATGTACCAGGAAGAGATTAACTTAATTCAGCAACAAGTATTTCAAGGACAACTAAAAATTACTTTCCAACAAAATCAATGATAATTACAAGTAGACTACAATATATTTTTATAAAATAGCAAACAATAGGATTGCGTCATCGCATCTTTGAATTCAATGACGCAATCCCAGATTTGATTGATTTGAAACTTTGACTGAAACATTGAATTCTATGAACGCCATACTTTAAAAAAAATGTGACTTTATTTTTCAAATTTTTAAAAGGTTATTGCGATTAATTTTGGCATATCTCAGAGTCGAGTCCAATATTGCCTTAGATATTAAACCTATGAAAATATATGAAGTGCGCGCTTGTGCCTTGCATGTCTAACCAGATGGATTCGCGAAATCCCATATTTTGTGCTTTGCGCAATATAATCATGCAATACGAATTATAGGGCTCTAGAACATCGTGACACAGCGCTGCAAGGTTCTAGTGGTGCAATGTTGCTTGGAAAATGTTTCTCCTGGAATCCCGGCAGTAGCACTGACCAGAGGGGCCGGGGGGGGGGGGGGGCGAAACAAATGTATGAGACTCTGAAATGTAGATCTAATCGCTCATTTTGTGAATGACTACTCTAGTAGTGAAAAACTATGTATAACTGGAGTAACTGACATCATCACTGACCGATGGCCAATCATCCCAAGAGTAACGATTATACATTTTTTTTTATTCTTTGGAATTAGATTACAAATAAAATTACAATCTGAAAAAAGTAACGATTACAAAGTAAAAATATGTCACTTTTAATTGTTACGGATTGCTTGTGATCGGAATTCTTGTAATCAAATACTTTCTACCACTTGGTACAATATAGTAAAGACAAAAAGCTTCAACGGTAAAAAATTAAAACGGGTTTGAACGTTCAAAGAAGTGGGACACCCGATAATCATTCGACACCGTCCTTCCCCTTTCACTCTCCTAAATTACGGAAGGTATAATTGCATACAGCTTTTGCAGATACTCTTTTTAAGAATTAGCAAGTGGCAACGGACCATCCAAAACCTACTATAACCGGTACATAGTCGCATAAAATGACATTTGAATGGCAATTTATCTCTAATTATGAATCTTATGTTAAGCTTTCACCCTCTAATATTCATATTTTACCATCTATATCAGCCAAAAACTGCAGAGTCCATAAAAATATTACAGAGGAACGAATTACCATAAAAATTACCTATGTGACATAGTAAGTGTGATGAGCACCGAGGTTGAATGAACTGAGCAAAACTTTAACCATCGAATAGGTAAATGAACTAAGCTCTTCACAAAATAGAGTCAATCTATGAGTGAAGAGACGTCAGGTTTTCAACCAGTTTGATAATTACTACATGAATCGACGCCCAAAGTTTAGTATGTTTTTTATTTAGGTAGTAAGTTTCGCAGCGTAATTCCGCCGTTATCTTCAGGCGACGCTACCGTCTGGTGAATTCGCTCAGTATACGACGCGGAGTAGTTCCACTTCGAAGCATCGCAGTTCGACTTATCAATTCGATTGGAAGCCTGAGAAACCTGCACTTCAGAAATACGTCGGGAAAACTAAGGTCCAGAAGCAGCATGTTGAGGAGTCAACATTACATATAACCAAAACGACAACTCAAATACTTTTGGCCATATTTTGAACAATAAGTGGAACAATTTTCCTATAACTAGACCCGTTCTTTTGCGCTTAAATTCTTTAATTTTTTTACCTTCCTGCAGAACTGTCTGGAGAGCATTTAAACACAGGTCGCTATGGACTTCAACTTCGAAATCGAGGAAAGAAAGAGTCTTCGATAAGTTCTCAACATCTTTAGTCGATCCGAATCTGGAATGGTATTGATTATTTTCAAAGGAGAAGAAATTGAAGATCAATGCTCTTCCTCGGCGCGCATGAAACATATAGTATTCTTGATCATGCTTGCTGGGGTAGTCGCCGAAAACGATCGTCTCCTCATCAGAGTCACCAAAGCTTTCATCGTCGCTTCCCTTGTCATAATACCTATTCCGACGGCTTGTATAACGTTAGTTGCATGAATATTTATTTTAATTTCAAATTCTACACTCAAAACACTCAACGCTAGACATATAAACAAAAGTAGGATCAGATACACCTAACTTACCATCGGTCCATTATTCCTCGTTCGAAAAGTTTCTAATTAACAACTCACAACTACCCAGGTATCTCCTCATGTCTACTTGACTTTCCGGTTTAAATCCATCTAAAGTGACGTGGATCTTGGACTCCCAACATTTTCCCGTGGGTCAAGACATTAAAATTTGGAATAACATCACTAAATATTTCCAAAACAAAAGATTTCTTTCGTCAATTGTATATAGTCGGTCGTTAATCATATTATTGATTCAATGAATGTTGACAATGGAAGTTCTACAAGCGTGAAACCGTTCGTATCAGCACAATGAAAATAAGTGTTAAGATTCTAATCGAAAGCGGATACTTATTGGCGTTGGAAACATATCAGGCAACACCAGCTTATCTACCACCATGATGACCACTAAAAATGACAGGTAAATACTTTGTCTGTATCTCCAATCGTAATCGCTCTACGAGTACCGCATTTTAATTCAGATACTGCATTAATATCAAGGACATACGATTAAACTCCATTATTTTGTAACGATCAGTCTGTTAGAACAAAGCTTTCACCCATTTGTTAATAAGTAGCGCGACGAATAGTTCTAGTAGCGCATGCCCTTAAGACAAATACTTTCCAAAACCATTTATCTGTCCCAAGCTCAATTTCTTCAAGTTATAATTGGTGGTATCAGGCGTAACTTTGAGGAATCTTTTAACATCATAATGATAACACTTAACTTTGTTATTCCATATATCTTTATTTTCTACAACCCGGGTCTCGACGTTTAGACCCGAGGATGACGTCGAACGCCGAAACCAGGCCGGGCTACAACCCGGGTCGTATAAAATAAAGATAAGTGGAATAACAAAGTTACCTAAGTGTTATCATTATATTCTTCATGTTGCCTAAACTTGCCGTAACTCCTCACAGGTATCCGAGTCTCAAAAAACAAGGAATATGAGTCAAATTGCACTGCAATACCTTCGAAACTAATTAATGCAGCTTGTGTCACTTTCAAGACCTTACGATAGAGATAATTTCATTGGAAATTAAAAAGGAGTAAAATAAGACAGAAAACGTAGCACTAGAAAGGCTAAAAGACGAGAAAACAACAATAAACTCCAAATTAAACTGGATATCCCATTCAAAAAGCTGAGCAACATGACGGAAAATGGGGATAACGAAAATCAAGAAAAAGAAGAAAAATGAAAGAAAATTGGAACACCTTTAAGGAAACTCAACGAAAACAGAAACAGCAACGGAAGTGAGCGGAAAATCAAAAAACAAAAAAGGACCCCTGGTTCGATGCAGACAGTGAGCACGCTCAGCAGAACAAGAGAAACGAGAAATGAAAGTGGCTTAACATAAAGCCAACGAAGATTGCTTAGGATATAATGGAACTAATAAATCAACCACAAGATTGCTGAGCAGAAAAAAGGGAGTATATCAATTGCCTATAGGAAAAAGCTGAAAGTTATTAAAGAGTAAATAATGCTTAAGAATTTTATCTGGGAACAAAGAGTTTTAGAAAAGGATAAAATCCATGCGCGTATGGAATCAAGAATAAAGAAGGCTAGATACTGACTCAAAAGAAGCAAGTGATTGACAGGCGAAAAGAATATTTCTAATGCCAACTTAATTGCGATCAACCCTCACAAAATGAAGAGCATGCCCAATATGAGAATGTAGAGCCTCATGTTGAAGAACTCCATAAACTGATCTCAAGATTATGGTGAGAAGAAAAGATGACAGGAGTGGCAGGAAGCGATCATATTACCCATTAACGGCAAAATGCGATAAGAGCTATGTGAGAACTAGGGGTAGTACATCTTTCCTTGGCAATGCTTATAAAGTCCTCTCACACATTTTCATTTTATAGGAAGCGATCAGCAAATGTTGGGATGACTTTTCGTAGATTTTTCATAAGCACATGGCTGAAAAGTCAACGAATATGGCAAAAGATGGAAGAGTTTGGTATTTCAAGAAAATTGATAAATTTAGCTAAGCTGCCAATGGAAGGTTCCAAATGTAAAGTCAGGATAGATAGAGAAATGTCTGACGCATTTGAAGTTGTCTTGGGAGTAAGACAAGGAGATGGGCAATCGCCTTTGCTGTTTAACATGGATGCCCAACAAAATGTAGGAAAGACAAACTATGGAATACGAGTAGGATATAAAATTAACATAGGTACTCGCATTCACTGGCGATGTGACTCTCCTTACAGAAAACAACGAAGACCCAGAAGAACGGACGCGAATGTTCTTTCGCGAGACGGAGCACATGGCATTGAAAATATATTATATAACGAAATACATGCCCTTCACGAGAAAAGAACTACCACAAGCAGGTAAAATAAATGAAAATGGGTAGTTGTGAGAAAGTGGAACATTTCAAATATCTCGGAGAAATAATATCAAACGAAAATCGTGAAGAACCAGAAATGACCAATAGAAAAAAATCTAGCTAGTAAGAAATAGCTAGTAATCATGCGTTCAATATGATAAATCAAAGATAATATCTCAGAAGCCTAAATAAGAATGTACCAGTCATAATTCCTCCCAGAGGTGTTTTATGGTGCAGGTATATGGATAACGAACAAGAAAGAAGAGAGAAAACTTATCGTATTTGAAAACAAAATCCTAAGAAAAGTCTCCGGTCTCACACATGAAGACGGGATTTAGAGAATCAAGCATCAGGAAATAAGTGATCTTTACATAGGTCATAACATAGTGGCATATGCAAGAACGAGAAGAATGAGATGGGCTGGCTACGTGATACGGAGTGAGCAGGGTACACGACAAAGAGGTAGGCCTGGGAAGACCAGAAGGAAGAACACCTCCTGGAAGACCGAGACGAAGATGGTGAGATGGAGTCAAGTCACACAATAACCGGCCTGATGAACAGTATATGTGGCAGCAAACACAGAAAGATGGTCACTTGTGGGTAAGGCCAAATCCTACCTTGGATACAGATGTCCATGGTGGTAAGAGTAAGAATGTTACCTCCAGCACTAAAATAATGAGCACACCCGAAACTTTTCGTGGGGGTACAACTATAATGACCCACACCGGAGATAATAATTAGATTAGTGATAATGCTACTGTTTGAGCCGCCTGGGGCGGTATGTCAATGGCAGCCCTTCCTTTTGGGAACATAAACCCATTTAGACGCTTAAAAATTAAGTCGAGGGAATACGTTTTATTCCTTTTGTACACTAGATTTAAATTTTGTATACTAGATTTAAACACAAAATTAAAAACGCAATTTTTTTCTCCAGCAAAATTATTAATGGCATCATCAAAGACTATTTCGTAGACTATAGTTTACGAAATAGTCTTTGATGATACCATAGATTAGTCGTAGACTATACTCTACATCATAGACTATTTCGTAGATTGTCTACGAAATTGTCTACGAAATGGTCTTAGATGATACCATAAATAGTTTTGCTGGAGAAAAAATTGCGCTTTTATGTTTTATAGGTGATAGATAGTATTAGGTAAATAGAAAGATTCCTTTCCCGTTATTTGTGAATACCTAACAGTAAGTTTTGACGTTCTGGGTGGTGTTACTATACCTACCAAGAAAAATTGTTCGAAAATTTTATTAAAGACAAAATGTCACCCGCGGCGGGCAAATGGCTCCGCCCACCCCTATTAAATTACCAAATCTAACGGCTACACCGCTGTATTACGCACAAACTTAACCTATACTAACCACACCCCACGGAAACAGCCATGGATTGGCCATCGGTGGTCACTGCTTGACACCTGCGGCTGAAAATAGATGAACGCTTTGTAAGATTCCACTCGTCGGACCGATCGATTTTTCGTATTTTAACGTCCTTATCACGATACAATGGCATCATCTATCCACGTTTTCCATACATCGAGGAAGACACGAGGCACTTCATTTTCGACAGCAGGAAGGCGAAGCGGAGTGTGGGTCCACGTCTGCACTGAAAAATTACCGGAAGATCAAAATAACTAAAAAATGACAACTACGCTGGTTTGACCTCGTAAATACACGATGAAAGGGAAAACGGCCACTACCGGGCGAACCTCTTCCTCACCGCTGAAAATACACGATCGACTAAAGCCTAATTGGCCTAATTATCGAGGTATCGAACTCGATGTTCACTGCGTGGAAAAGTGACGACTGAGGCTCCAAAACAGAATGGAACCGGAGAAACGTCATGAACAAACCGGTGGAAAAGTACACCGCTTCAGCATTCTCTTCACGGAAAGAGAGGAGTCCTCTGCTACAATAATTTCGACAATAACTACAACTCTATACTCCGATTTCTAGGATTCGAAAGCGACGATGAGCAAGAAAAACGCTAAGTGCAAAGATGCAGTAGGTACCTACTCGATGACATAAGAGAAACACCGTTTGACTACTTACTTAAATTTAAGTATAAACAATGAGGTGGAATCTTCTGGTAGATGAATTATAGTAGTATGTAGAAAGCACAGTTAACTTTCGGTTTATGATTACGACAGGAATATTATAATAGAGTGCATACAGCAAAGGAACCGCTCCGGAGCGATTCAGCCGAATGAGGGCGCTCCGGACGAGCAGTTTCAGCAATTTTAGTGTGAGGAAAAATACTCGCTCACTGTGCGGTGAAAATGGCGGAAGTTCAAAAGCAGAATTTCAAGAACTTAAGGATTAAGTGAAAAGTAAAGGATGTCAGCAATAGCGATTAATTCAAAACAAATAACTTTTATAAATTATACTGTCAACTAGGACGACGCGTGATGCAGAATGGGGCGGACATTTCTGGTATATCGTTTGTCGTGAGAAATCAATATTCCGAGTGAAGGTATACGCGATGAATTATATATTAGGCTACACATACTGAATGGATAACAAGATTCAATTTCAGCTGCAAGGCATTAAAATTGGAAAGAAATCATTGCTAGGTCAACAAAAAGAATTTTCTGATATTCCGCCTGAAGGAACTCCACCAAACTATCTCCCGCACCGGCTCATAAGCATTCATACGACGCTTACTCGGAGCGCGCTGTGAACTGGATTTGAGCAGCTCCTTACGCTCAATGCCCCCAATGGTGCGGGTCGTGCAAGGATCCTTGGGCGGTGAGGAACACTGGTGGTTAAGGGGTAGGCGGCGACAACAAGCCCCTTCGCTGCGGCCCTCCAGACTACCCCATAATCATACATCAAAATGTCCAAATTATCCATTCATCAAGGGCATTTCAAGGAGTCATGGTTGAAAGGACGTCAGAATATGGGAATAATCTTTTCTTGCATCAAATCTGACAAACATTGGCTGTATGACATTTTGTCAAACATTTAAGAACAAATAGGATTCTTTATGAACAAAAGGTGTTTATAGATATAAACTTCCTCTTAGGTATTTCTCACTTTCACCCTGGGCGGTACAATTTCCCCATAGAATGTCTGTAATTGGTCACGCCTTCGCACTGAGAAACAGTTGTCACAGGCTGACCATCCTTCATGAAAACTGAAATTCAGTCACTACACTATGGAAAGACACTGGTATATTTCCCTCCAAGTAGGTGCTGAAAAAATGATGGGTATATGCTAAGAGAAGATGCTGATGATGTAATCAAAATTACATGCTCAAAATTGAACAAGGAACGTCTTTGTTATCTAATACAATTTGGGTAGCAGATCAAAGCAATACTTGTGCAGGCAGTAATACAATGAATCCTGAAATCAGATACCGCACTGGAATGGTATTAGTCGGCAAATTCATTATTGGTCGTTCAATCCTTAGATTGGTTGACTTTAGCCTCCACCCTTCCCTATCTAATGCTAGTTCCCTTACCTCCTGGTATCTCTTCCTATCTACTCTCCTCTTATTTGGTCCATGAACTTATTCCTGGGTCTTCCTCTGGGGACTTTTTCATAGTATTTTGCCCTCAATTACGTTTTTCACAAACCAATTGTGTCTCAGAGTGTGTCCAATCTATCTTGTTTTCTTTTCTGTATGATGTTCCATATGGCCCTTTCCTGATCTACTCTTCTGTACAGTACATCATTTCTTATTTTGACTGTCCATTTCATCTTCAGCATCCTCCTCCGACACCAGATTTCGAAGGCTTCTAGTCTATTCTGGTCAGCATTTCCAATGGTCCATGCTTCCGATCCATAGAGTGCCACGCTCCACAGGAATGATTTCATACATTGTTTCCTGGTTTGTTGTCCTATCTTCTTTGAGCACAGCAGTTATCTTTTTCCCATGAATGCCTTCTTAGCTTGGGCTATTCTCCGCTTGATGTCCATTGTACTTCTTCCATCCCACGTGATGGTACTTCCGAGGTGGGTGATTTGTCTAATTTCTCTTCTCTCAGGGTGACTTCTGCATCTAGCTTCTCTTCCACATATGTACTAGGATTTGGGTATTTGTCCTACTCAATTTCATATCGTATTCTTGGAGAACTTGGTCCATTACATTAAGTGACCTAAGAAGATCATCGCAATTTCCACTTATGATTGCGATATCATCTGTGAAGCAGAGCATGCTTATTTCTTCTCTGTTTATCTTTATTCTGCTCAGTCCAATTCCTTGTGCTTCTCATACAGCCTCCTCCAAGTACGTTGAACAGTGCTGGTGAGAGGTTGTATCCTTGTCCTACTCCATTGTGAATTTTAGCTTCTATCTCTGATTTGCATTGTGACAACTTGCTTCCTGTGTAGTTGGTAGATATTATTCTGTCGTTGTAATATATTCAGAGCTTTTCGAGCAGTCTGAACATCTTGTTCCACTCAACATTGTCAAAGGCTTTCTCCAAGTCCATGGATGTGGCATACAATGGCTTGTTCAAATGTATTGTTTTCCCCACAATTACTCTCAAGCGGAGCATGGCCTCCCTGGCACCCACGTTCTTTCTAAATCCAAACTTGTTTTCTGAGAGGTTTTCAATTTTTCTTTCCATTCTTTGGCTTATCATTCAAGTGAGTATTTTTGATGCATGTGTAACAAGACTCAAGGTTCGGAGTTCCTCACATCTCTCAGTCCTTGTTTTCATTGGTATTGCAATCGTTATGCTCCTTTGAAAATCCTCTGGATGTGTTCTGTTTTGGCAGCTATTTATGATTATCTCGTACAGGTTATCCTTGGGTTCTTTCCGAGTGATTAGACGATTTCTCAATTGATGTTGTCTTCTCCACTTGCTTTGTTTTTCTTTAAGTCTTCTACTGCTCTATCTAATTCACTCTTCAGTACGTGTGAGCCCCAATCTTCCCTGTCAACCTTGCTTTCATTGTTTATTAGATTTTCTTCCAGCGGCATTGGTCCTTGGTAAAGTTCTTCCATGTATTGCTTTCATCTATTCCCAATGTCTTTATCCTCTATCAATATATTCCCTTTCCCATCTTTGATGTGGTAGTTCTTATTTTCCTCTCTCTGAAAAGTTTCTTCCCTAGCTTGTATGCCGTTTCAATGTTTCCCTTCTTCAAATGTTCATTGACTTGCTCACAGCAGCTTTCTATCCAATCCACCCTAGCATTCTTGCATTCTCTATTGACTCGGCTCCTTAGCTTCTTTTAGAAGGTTGCTTCTCCTTCGTTTCTGGTTTTCTTGTATTTCCTCCTTTCTTCAATTAGTTTCTTAATCTCCATTGTTTTCCATTACTTCTTCATGTTGGCCATCTTACTCACCAGTTGCTCCTCAGCTACTTCTACAATTGTCCTCTTCAGCTCATCCCATTTTTCTTCAATGCCCATTTTTGCCAGCAGCAAATCTCTCTCTATTTCCTTCTTTGGCCAGTATTTTTCTGTCCCACCTTAGTTTGCATTTTATCTCCTTGATTTGCTTGTATTGAAGGTGGCTGTCCATGGCACTATCTGCACTGAGATAGCTCTTACACTGGTTTACTTGGTTTTTGTACCTAACTCTGACAAGTATATAGTCTATTTGGTATCTGGCAATATCAACTGGCATTTTCCATGGGTACCTCCTATGCTGATGGTACTCAAAGAGAATGTTAGCTACTACCATATTCTTCTTATTATTACCTGAGCTCATCAGAGACAGGAGCCAGCTATCATCACCACTTCACAAGAAAAAGGGACAATTTAGTGGTGCTTCACTTTAGACTATCCAAAAGTGCCAATTATTTTAATGTACTTAAACTTTGATTTATTAATACACTGCCCCGAGAGGCTAGGTTTGTCAGCCTGTCTAGGTTCAAATTGACCTCAAAGCGTTGGCTTTTGTGTAAAGCATTCTAGTCATTGCAGGAATTTGAGGAGTGTGATACTTCAGACCTCACATTTTAATTCCTGATTTCCTTTTATACATTTTTTTCATTAGTGTTCTTACTTTTTATACCTCTTGACGATGACCATTGCATTGTATTGTTTAATGTCAAATAAAAATTATTATTATTATTATATTATTATTATTATTGCCGAACTCCACCAGTATTTCTCCCATGGCATTTCTTTTGCCTTGTCCGAAATATTCTACACTATTTCCTTTATTTTCCTCTTTTCTCTTTCCTACCACTGTGTTCCAGTCTCCCATGATGATGAGGTTATCTTTCCTCTTTACTAACCTTAGGACTTCTATTGGTTGTACAATTCTTCTATTTCATCTTCTGTAAGGCTAGATGTCGGCATGAAGGCCTGCACGATCACTGTGTCCATCAGCTCACATTCCAGCTTCACCCTCAGAATCCTTTCACTGTACTGCCAGATGGATTTCACTATCCAGCCCCATTCTTTCTTCAGTATGATGCCTACACTGGTTACATGATCAGGAAACCCAGTTATACCAGTTACAAGGTTTCTATCTTGCCGCCATTTTTTGCAGGACTAAACATAAGAATGGTGGCGCATGTATATTTTTAAGAAATGACCTGGTGTGTAAAGCAATGGACTTGAATAACTTTTGCATAGAATCGCATTTTGAAGTGGCAGCCGTGTACCTCAAGCATTTGGGACTGATAGTTGCCTCTGTATATCGCTCGCCTAATGGTGATTTTCAACTATTCTGTGAACATCTGGAAATGGTCCTGCAATATTTCCAGAAATTCAAGTCTAAAATTGTCATTGGAACTGATCTTAATGTTGACATGAGCTGCTCATCTAGGAATGGCTTGCAGCTTGGTATTCTTCTAAGGTCATTTGATCTGTATTGCACCAATACTGAGCCAACAAGAAAGCTGGCTTGTCTTGATAATGCAATAACTAATTTTAACGAGTATGATTATAGTGTAAATGTCTTCGATCCTATGCTTTCTGATCACTGTGCAATTTCAATGTCTGTCAACACTAAAGTAGGTGATGGTTTCTTGAGTACTCCTAATACCATTTTCGTTCGGCATATTACTCCCCATCAAATTGAATATTTTAATTATCTTCTGAGTGAAACGGAGTGGGATTCCTTGGTGGGATATAGCGATGCCCTAAGAAGTTTCACAGCTTTTTTTGAACACTTCATTTTGTTATTTGAACATGCTTTCCCAAAAAAAACAACTCAAATTTCACATCAGAAATCTAAAAGGCATAAATGGTTCACTAATGAACATGAAGAACTGAGAAAGGTCTTATTAAACGTTCATCAACAGTATAAAATAGCAGGTAATGAAGACATCAAAAAACAGTATATCAATCTCAAAAGGGAATATCATGCAGAACTAATCCGAGCTAAATGAAACTACAACAGTAATTTTATCTCTAATGCCCCAAACAAATGTAAGGCAGCTTGGTCCATCATTAAAATGGAATCAGGTCTGAATACTAAATGCAAGGACATACCAATTGATGTGCATACTCTCAACAAGTCATTCATCAACTCTGTAGAGAGTATTCTTTCTGGTATCAGTAATTGCAAGGTAACTGCAGACCAATTCCTCCATAATATTTTTACTGAAAGTGTTCCCTTCCGATGGAAAGAAATTTCCCAGTTAGAAATTATCCGAGCTGTGAAAGCACTCAACAACTCCGAGAGTAAGGATGTATATGGCCTTACTAGTAACCTTATTAAGTCTATTATTCATACAATAGCCTATCCTCTTGAAGTTGTTATCAACTCTTGTTTTCAGTCTGGCATTTTTCCTGACGCCCTCAAATATACAAAAGTGATTCCTGTCTATAAGCGTGGAGATGTACAATTGCCAAATAGTTATCGTCCAATATCAATCATTCCTGTTTTTGCAAAAATATTTGAAAGCATTGCTTACACTCAAATATTGAACCACTTTGAATCTCTAAATTTATTTACAACAGCCCAGTTTGGTTTCCGACCAGGCAAAAGCACAACAAAAGCAGTTGACAGTATAATTAAGCATATCATCAATGCCTTTGAAGTGAGGCAAGGTTTGTCTCTTACCCTATGTGATCTTTCATCTGCATTTGATTGTGTTGATCATAAAATACTTCGACAGAAATTACAGCATTATGGCTTCCAAGGCACTGAACTAAAATTTATGGCCTCATATATGTGTAATCGAAAGCAGTTAGTGGTACTCAATGGTACTCAATCTGAATTCCTTAAGGTCAGGCATGGGGTCCCACAAGGGTCTGTGCTTGGTCCCCTCCTTTTCCTTATCATGATTAATGATCTGCCAGCAAATGTATCCACAAATTGTGTCTTATATGCTGATGACACAACCCTCTTACATCAGTTTGACAATTACACTGAGGTTTCTGGAATCATATCCAGTACTTTAGCGCTTGCAACTGACTGGTTTTCAGCCAACAGACTATTTTTGAATCCAACTAAAACACAATCCTTAATATGTTCTTTATAACATGTTGCCCCTGAAAATGAAGATGTTAAACTTCTTGGCTTTCACATTGACCCAAAACTTACTTGGAGTGCCCATATTTTTTCAGTAAGGAAGAAACTAGCCAGAGCGCTATTTTTAATCAGAAAACTTAAATGGTGTGTGACTCATGACTATCTTCGCAATGCATACCACGCTTTTTTTCAATCTCATCTTTTATACGGTATCAGACTTTGGGGACATGCAACTGACGTAAAATTGATTTTGTTACTTCAGAAGAAGGTGGTTAGAGTTATCACCAGTGCAGACTATCTTGCACACTGTAAACCACTGTTTGTTAGTTTAGGTATTATGACTGTATATAGCTTGTATATATTTAACATATTGTTGGACATTAAAGAAAATTTGGATATGTATTCTACAAGGAGTGATATACATACTCATTCCACCAGAGCCAACCATAAACTAAATTTGCCTTACTGTAGACTTACCAAATCTTATAACCATGTAAACCTGGCTATTAAGTGCTATAATATGTTACCTAGCACAGCCAACACTGTTGAAAATAAAGTGTTCCGTTCTGTCCTACAGAAATGGCTCATAGCTAATGCTCTGTACTCGTTGGAGGAATACTTTGAGCTTGACTTTACTACTGTTCGATTTTAATTCTGTATTATTACTGTGTCTGTAATTCTGTATCTCTCATTGATAAATTTGTTTTTTTTTGACGACATCTAACACAATGTATATGTGCAATGGATGAATAAAGTTTATTATTATTATTATTATTATTATTATTATTATTACATCTGCAATCCTCTGGTCATCTCATGTATGTATATCACTCGGTATCCGTTGCTCCAGTAGTCCTCTGGCCCCCACCCACTTAATCTCGCTCACTCCCAATATATATCTACCCCTACCCTCTCCATCTCTTGTTTCACATTCTCCAGCTTCCTGCTCACCCCAAAATATCTCACGTTTCATGTTCCTATTCTGCACGAGATATAGTAGCCTGATTTACCCCTCCCAGTAGTTCCTACCGGGTAATTCGGTTGGGGAAATATTTTACTGGGAGGAGTACAATCACATCAAATATAGTTAGAATGCAGGGCTGCATTTACTAGGGAGATTAATGTGGTGGTTTCCTTGTTGATTCCACATCACAGTACCCCGGCAAATTCCATGAGCTTTCACTCTCGCCCGAAGCTGTCGCTGTTGATACCGGTCTGCGCCATCAATGCTTCTGCTGCTTCTCAGTAGTGGGGTCAAATTTGGGTAGCGAGCAATTTTTTCCGTTGCTTGGTCTCGAACCTGTGACCCTCGGAACGGGAGTCGAACACGCTACCACTGGTATAAACCAGACCTCAAGTCCAGTGTATTATCACCAGCAATTATTAGCTTTCACCATAGTATCTGCGGTTATTTATGATAGAACAATGGCCTGATTGATGTATTCGGGCCCATTGAAAAACTATTGTTACCGCCCTTCACCAGCGCAGAAGTAACTCCCTGAGCACATTCCGAGGGAACTAGAGCTGTTGATTTGCTCCTTGGACATTTCCTTTCTGGAGTATTCTTAGCGTACACCAATGTGTTGCCACCATATATGTCCAGCATATTCTCGGGGCATAACTTGACTCACTGGGCATACGCACGTCATGGGCGGCTTTTCATCTTAAATGAAAAGGCTGTCGAGCACAATCTCTTATTAAATATAATAATAAATAACTGGGGGAAAAATTTTTCAGCACTCTTAAGAACACCAAAATTTCCCATAGGCTGCCAGTTATAGCTCCTTTTCTGGTTGTATTATTTATAGATTACCTAACATATGAATTATATTTAGAGAAAATATTGACAGCAAAGAATATTTATCTCTTCTAACATCACTGTCTTCGAAGGTAACATATTTAAGTAGGAAACTACCTTTAAAATAGTGAAAAATCCATTTCTCCACGGGTAACATGGTTGCAATGCAGATCCAAGCAGCGTCATGTGGCACGTCTCGAGAGGCCAAGAAGGCAACTCAAACAAAAATAGCGAAGAACAGAGAGCTTGAAAAAATATTCTGGTACGCTCTTTTCACATGGAATTGGTTCGAATCAGTTTAAATTGTTCCAAAGGAAACCGAGTACTCACCATATTCAGCGCCCAAAATTTAAAGATGAAGACAGCGACGCGACTGGACGCGACATGAACAAGTTAGGAGCGAATTGCAATACCGCAAGCAAAATATATTAAATCGACTGAGAGCGAGTGAAGGCTGTCATCCATGACAATCAAACGATAGAAGAATTTCTGTGTTTAATAATTAATTAAACTGGGGCGAGGGGTAGATATAAATTAACATTTGCGGATGAATTACCTAACTTCCAGCATTTACTTGTGTTTCAATACTGGCCAAGCAATGTTAAACGAAGTAGGCGAAGTTTTCGCTCTCGTGAGTAGATGAACCCTGATCCCATATTACTACTACGGAGTAAATCAGAAGACCTTTATAAGTAAAGCATGTTAGTATTCGGTTTATTAATGACTCTAACACGGTCAAATCCTAACGTCATAGAATTTTATTTGCCTCGGAAACTCCTTTGAGAATTGTTCAGTAGTAAGGGGAACTAGTGTAAGGGAAGTGACTACAGTGCTGTCAACAGGAAATAAAAAATACTCCTCGGGCTTGATCAGGAATTCATGACTGCAATTTTAAGTAAACATCCAGAGTTTTTTTCGTGTCCCTTCGACACCACCTAATACAATGGATGAAAATTTTGATAACTGGTTGTCCAAATTGGCTAACACCTATAAAACGTTAATGCCTCTCCAGCAAGTTGAAACGATAGTGACTCTCATGAAGATGAGCTGTCCTGAGCAACGATTTGTTCTTGAAAAAGAACTCTCTCAGTATTTACATCAAGATATCCTAGTCGCCCTTCCAAGGGAACTCCAGGAATTAATATGCGATTATGTAGACGTAAAGTCTTTATTTACAGCTTGCTGTGTAAGTAAAGAATGGAACGGGTGAGTACCTGAATAATAGGATTTTATATCATTATATTAATTTCCCTTGTGGGAACAACTCCTGATAACACCAAATTGTATTGCAGCATTGTTTCATCCCTCAGCAATGTTTGGAAAAGTAAAGGCAATAGTTTAGGTATAGGCCTGGTTGAAAATGGAGAAATAGATTGGAAAAAGGAATGCTTGAATGCTTTGAGAGTTATAGCTGGAGTGCGGAGTGGGTCAGCATTCCAACATCGAGAATTTACAGCAACTGGTTTAACGTTAGACCATGTAACTGGTCTTCATTATTCGCATGGATTACTTGTTGGAAGTAAGTTATTAAGATTAAGTTCTCACTAGTAGATACTCTCCTGGTCTGTCTCTTATAGGTTTTAAGTGTACGAGACACTCGTGGAGAATATCAACTGAAATACCTAACGAATTAACACCCTTATGTGTACATTTAAGTCTAATCTTTAATAAAATCATTGCAGCAAGCTGAAATTGAGTCTTTTTCTCTAAACATGAAACAATCTCTTTTGAGATAATGAGTACATCCAGTCACATTAACCTGGGTCTTGAATTAAAATAAATATTCATTGAAGTTGTCTTGAGAATCACAATAATAACAGCCTTAAGAACTGTTCAAAGATGAGTGGGCATCCCTTGTTAAGCATTAATGCTGATGGGAGCAAGTCTTCAAGGTGATTCTTCAGCTTCTGATTTATCATATTGTTGGTCATTGCTCACGACTGATTTTGCTTCTGAGCCATAATTTGTGGCTTTGGAAATGAGGAGAACAGTATAAGTTGAAGTAAGGGCTATCAACATCAACCTAGGACTTGAAATGCTTTGATAATCAGTAGGTAACTAACTTACTTTCAGGTGCAGAGGACCAAGTTGGGATTTGGAGGACAACT
The DNA here is from genome assembly GCA_963169105.1 of Ceriagrion tenellum. NCBI lineage: Eukaryota > Metazoa > Arthropoda > Insecta > Odonata > Coenagrionidae > Ceriagrion > Ceriagrion tenellum. The sequence continues at coordinate 113,594,760 of OY720641.1, forward strand.
GACTATGAACTCGTTGCAATATTTTCTGTACCATATAGAGTTTCATGTCTGCGGTTAAACCGCTCCACTTTGATCCTTGGACACACCAATGGTTGTGCTACTGCATGGTGTGTACGGACTAATGGAGTAAGCTCGGCAACTAATGACTGGTGTAGAGCAGACATGACCCAAGAGTTTAGGGGACACACTGGTGTTGTCATGTCTGTCAGTGCTTGTACAAAGTTGGATTTGTTGGTCAGTGGTTCCACAGACTTCACTGCCAAACTATGGAGCATCAAAAGTGGTGCACTCATGAAGACACTCATTGGACAGACTCATTGGATTATCCAAGTGTCTTTGTTTTCATATTTTGATAAATCTTGTGCTCAAGAAAAGGGAGTGAATAGACTGATAACTAAGACAAGAGATAGTATTCACTTGTACACATGGTCAAAACAGTCTTCCACTAAGGATGGAGTGTCGTATGCCAACATCATATCAATGGAGAGTTCAAAGAAAGTGATATCACTTCACCCTGTTGGTAATTTTGTGACATCAGGTTGCCACATTGTTGGAAAAAATTTAGTTTTTGTGCGACAAACTTGGACTCAAGGGCATGCAGAAATTGTCTTCCATGACACTGAGAGGCTAGAGTGCACTAAGAAAATTGGACTAAAACTGAAGATACGAAAACTGCTGGCAGTTGGTAAAGTCTTCGCTCTAGTCCTTCAGCCATGGGTTCAGCACCAACATTTCAATTTGACTGTTATTAACATAACCAATGGAGAAATTGTTGGAGGGTGCTATGTTCCTCACTCCAGGTAACTAAATCATTCTTGTAATGAGAGCAGGCTTGGATTTACCATTAGGCTGACTAGGCACTTGCCCAGAGGTAAAATTTTTGCAGGTGGCTTTTCCTGGATTTTTAACGGTTAACATTTGTTGTTAATTTTTCAAGTTATCAAACTTTAAAATCTGCAGTGGTAGGGTGTAAGTATAGCACAAATTCTCAGCTTTCCATTCAAATGGGAATGAGGTGGAGAGAGAAGGTTGGAATGGAAAGGGGTGGTATGGCAATGATCACTGCCTTGACAGCTTTTAATCATAAATCTGGGCCTGAATGAGAGCAGATTCACTTTAACTTATTATATTTCATAGCACAATTAATGATTAACATAATTTGCATAATCCCTACTAATAATGCTTTTAATTTCAAACCTTTTAAGTACCCATAAATCTCCCCATGGAAGTTATATTTTTGACATTCACACTGTGGAAATTGTTGTTTGAAGATATCAAAGTAGTTTAGCTGTTAACCTTTACCTTCCCGAGTTTTTCCGTAGTTGTAAGCCTTGCAGGCCGGGGTTTTTTAAATTATCAGTGTTTTTTAAATGTCCATCAATGTGCCAAACGAACACGCTCGGCAGTCTAGGGACACAATTTTTGTGCCGGAGAGACACGCTCGGAAGATAAAGGCTAATGCGATAGTTCTCTAATTTGCATGTGAGCTAGAGTAAGTTAGCCATTAATTTGAAGTATTGCAGTTGCTAAGATGTTACCTCCAAGCAATGAATTCTAACGGGAGGAAGACACCAGAGATAAGATGATTCAGTTAGGGAAAAGAATTTTACGTGAGAAAAGCACAGGACTTTTCACAAGGATGCCACTTGAAGGGTAGAGTGATATTAAGTATTCTTAGTATGGCTCACTAATCGGAACTCCAGGGAAAGGCTGTGAAATGAGATGAGAGGGATTTGAGGTATGTGCTGAGGAGTGGCGGATGGACTAAAAGACAGAATGGTAGGTGAGGAGAGGAAGCAGCCCAATGAAATTAGTAGGCTCAATAGGAGAGTGAACCAGGCAATAATGGATTAATTAATGGTAGGTGTCTGTTGGGGAAGATAGTGGGCTAGTGGAAAGCAGGAGAAATTGATAAAGATTTTTGCAGGTAGAAATGACAGGTAGGAAGAATGAGTGAGAAGAAAAAGTATCAGGCTTGATGTGGTGGAAAGAATCATGATGATGTAGTATATACATCGAAACCAAGGTTGTACTAATTTATCTAAGTGAAAAATTGCCTTTTCATTCTTTATGAGGTAGGACGAATGACAAGCTGAAGAAAAAATGCAGAGGGTGCCTGCAGTCACCGAGTAGTAAGTTGCAATAGTTCCACATGAGGATGCATCGTTGATATTATTTGCTTTGTGATTTGCTATTCACTAGTATAAAATGCAGTTGTCAAGTCTCACCTTTAACTTCAGATGGCAAGTCTGAGAAAAGACCGGTAAGAATACAAAATTTAAAAAAGATGACATTGGCAGGTCACACTTAGTAGAGGTTTAAGTAGCTTAGGTCACACTTGGTAGAGGTTTAGATGATTTATCCCTTTATTTTCCAAGCGTGTCTCTCCGGCTCTAAAATTGTGCCCCTAGAATGCAGATCGTGTTCGTTTGGCACATTGAGTAGATATTTAAAAAACTGTGGACATTAAAAAATTCTGGCCAGCAAGGCTAACGGCTACAGAAAAACCCATGAGATGAAGGTTACTGTTCATATACATGGTATGTACTCCAGTACATAATGAGTAAGATGTGGTTAACCCTGTTTAACTGATGATGTCCTGAGTCAAAGAAACACAGTGTATAAACAAACACTATTTTGTGATTGAGTACATTGTTTTACTGTTTATTAGAGGTGGGAATTTCGGTTCATTTTGTGGATTTGGTTCATGGGATTTGATTCGTGGCAATGATTCGGTTCTTTAAATCGTTCATAATGAACCGAATCCATGTGAATCTCGAATCCGTGTGAATCTTGAATCCAAGTGAATCTCGAATCCATGTGAATCTTTCGACTTACTGCATTTCAAATATTAGCGTGCGAAATAACAACCAAACAATAACAACAAAATAGGTGAAATGTGATGCCCCAATTTGGAAACACAAGACATTTGACAAGGTGTTTCAAGGGTATTTACAGGGTTCTTATTGAATGATTTGGATTTGGCGGATTGGGAGATTTGCTAGCAGAATCTTCCACACAAATCGTTCATAATGAACGATTTGGATTCGGCGGATTTGAATCTTCCATCAAATTGTTCATTTTGAACGATTCATTCATGAACGACACACCTCTACTGTTTATAAAACTGTCACTTAGTATTTGATGTAATTTCTGTCAGTCTTTGAATGTGTGACTATGACCCAGTGTTTTGGGAATTGTTTACCATCAAGCCACAAACACTGGCATAGATTTGCCTATTACATGAGATCTCTGCAAACCAGCATTTGAGACTACCCTCATTCACCATTGAGCCCTTTCCCTCCATAGCCTCGCAAAAAGGAATGATTCTGCTGCTTTAAGAGGCATGGGAATTTCCTCTTCTCCACTGTATTGAGCTCTTTTGTGTGAGACCGTCCCAACCCTTAAGCCCTCTTTTGCTACAGCTTGCGGCAAACTCCTCATGAATTCCTTGCATTGCTCCAAGGTGTTATAATTTAATATGGAACAATTGCTAGCTGTATGAATGTGTATGAGTTCAGTGTCAGAACTTTCTTCCTAACACTAGTTTCAGTTTAGAATGGCAAATATTGAGCCTAACTCAAGGAATTTCCTTTCCTTTATACTTTTGGAGCATGCGACGAATATTACTTAGAAATACCAATGGAGATACAATAAGTTCACCGTAGATTTATGCCGAGGGGGTAGCTTAGAGGTTAAAGAGGCTTCAGCTTTTGTCATGGGCCCGGACCGTCACCTGCCTGAGGCTGTTCAGGGATCACAGAATGTATTTCCTATTGATAACCTAATGAAAAAGAAAAATTTAGCTGACTATTCCACAAATATATTTGTAATTACCTCATTTCTCCAGCCAACGGAGCTGACTGCAGTATGTAGATAGCTTTTTAAAATAGTTAGTTTAGTTGCCTATATTTTATTGAATTTCCCCAGACATTTTACTTCTTGCAAGCATTTTTTATTCAAAGCTAAAACATACTAAGTTGTTCACATTGATGCTTTTCTACTGTAATCTGAGCCATCTCCCTAAGAGCCCTCACTTTCAAGGCTGAATTACAGTACAACTACCCTGGAAACCCTATTTTAATCTCAGGTTACAAAACATACTCAAGGGTACTACTGTATAACTTTTAGAAAATATGGAATAAGTGACCTATAGGCATAGCCACTTAATTCAAGAACTTTAAATTTAGCTAATTCATAAGACTAAGATATTGGAACATGCCTGTTGAGATATGTGAACACCATGGCTTCTCTCAAAATTCATCTTTGAACTTGCAAAGGGGATCAAATACCTTTTTGATTGCCTTTTAATTCTTCATGCGCAGGAAATTTCACAATACCAAAACACACTGGACTCAACAAATTACTTAAATTGCCATCAGGTTTGGGTTGTGCCACCCATATATCTGGGAATAAAGACTTGTTTGATGGATTGTATTTCCACATGAATTCTGAATGCACAATAACATTATTTTTTCTCTTTTCAGCTCTGCTACACCTGACCTAGCTCAGATAACCATTGGGAATGTGTCTTGGTGTGATGGGCTTACCTTCCTGCGACCAGATGAGATAGTGGTTGGTTTGGGGCTCCCATTTGGTGTAATTCATGTTGTAACCTGGCAAGATCTGAGACTACAGGCTGAATAAATTTGCATATAAGAACATCGCAGAGTACTTTTTCATTTGGGAATGAAACTACCCCCTAGGTATTTTAAAGGAAATTACAAGGGCTGCAACTGCTTTATAACATTTTATTATTGGTAAGCTACAAAAGAATTACTTCTGTGCCTGGGCCTTTCTCATCTGTGTCAAAATATTGCTAAGTTCTTCACGCTTCCTCTTAGCACGAATGTGGGTTCCCAACTGCAAGAAAAACATACAAATATTGTAAAAACAATGCCGACTAGTACGAATGATCATTCACAAATTGGCCAAATGAAATGAATTAATTACCCTCCTCTTCAGGAATTTCAGGGCCCTCTTATCCTTGGACACTTTCAGCAACTCCATAGCACGCTTCTCATAAGGGGCATGGCCACACACTTCTCTAATCAAATCCCTAACAAATTTGGTGTGTTTTGTTTGCCTCTGAAAGTAAAGATATGAATAAATTAATGTCAAAATAATATATCAAAATGATTCAACTGATGATAAGTAACAATTGCAAGGCTCAAGGAAAACTCCTCATTTGTACAGATTTCAGATGGTCTGATAAATTTTTCTATGCAGCCACTCAAGTCTTTTAAAGAAAATATCACAGTTCTAATTTACTGATTTGGCTTGGAAAGAAATGAGAAATTTTTTTTCAAGATTTAAGACTGAAACAGAGGCCGCCACCATAGACTATTTGGTCACAATGGCATTCAATGCATTTACTCATTGGTAGCATATCTGTTAGATGTGCTTCTATGTATCTGAGCTAGATTCTATAGTGGTTTTCACTTTAACAAATACAATGCACTGATATCCTCACACTATTTGTAAGCCCATAAATGAATAAGATTAACAGAGATGGTATTTAATCCTTTAAACACTAGTATTCATGCCTAAAAATAGCTTAAACCCCAGTACTCATGACTACTAATATATTACCTGCAATGACAGGCTGATCCTAAGACATTTACAGTGACTTCTGAGTCTGCCATAATTGCATATTTTTATGAATGTTAAATTTTGTGAAAAGCATAAAACTAATTTGCTATACACAACAAGTACAGGCTGTGGACTAAATTTTATAAAATTACTGAAATTAAATTCTTGAAAGAGAACACAAAATTTCAGCCAAATTTGCATGTTTCCACAAGTAACAATCTATAGAGCAAGTCCACCATTTTGGAATAATAAATGTGAAGCTCATGTTTTACACATTGAAGCACAGGACTAAAAAGGGATTTGCACATATTGCATCTCTTGCCACTTGAATATATATTGCTTTCTAGGTTATTTCATTGGTATTACATCAAATTTTCATGTTTCAAAATTAACCAAGTTTGTAGTAGGCCTCTTTCATCACAAAGGCAAGGAGTCAGGCACAACATATATATTAATCATAGGAAGGGAATCGGAGATATGAAAGGAGTCACCGGACCAACGCGAAAAATAGTCCCCACATTAACCTTTTGAGTGCGGCATGACATGATATCACTAATCACAACTCTTTACAGACGGAGTTTCTAGATCTGAAGTATGACTGAGGCGAAAATCATTTTCAAGCAGAGCGGTTACGAGTTAGCATGGGTAAAGCTTATGGGCACATCCACAACTGTGGGGAAAAACTTAACCACTTCTCATTTCGTTCCCATCAACATATTTAGTTATAAAAGGATTTAGTTCTGTTGTCCAGCTCCTCACAAAACAAAGAAATAAGTTGGACATTTGCCTCAAAGGAGATTTGCGCCTGAACTTGACGAACATAAAGCCGGATATTCAAGCTTAAACTGAAATCCACCAAGCACAAGGCAGCCATTGAAAAGGTAAAATAAAACAATAACAAAGTTTTCAAACTTTCATTTATTTTTTCAAATTTTAACCGTCAACTATCATAATTTTTCCAGATTCCAATTAAAAAATGAAAACATGTACTCCTGTTTTTTAAATGTACGTAAATGACCTTAGTTAATTATTTCACTTCTTTCTTGTTCAAAAAAATCAGTTAAAAATTACATTTTAATTTTTCTCTATTTTATTCAAGAGTGACCGGATAAAACTGCTTTAGTTGTTTTTATACACGGTAATAAAATTGTTTAAAATAATCTGCTTTATTATTTACACTTCACTTCAAATTAAAATCAGGCATACAATGAAAATGAAAAGGGGGCAATAGGTGTTAGTCAACCTCCAGAAAGGGGAGATGGGACACAAAAGGTTGGGAACCACTGTTCTAGATGATTATGAGTAAAAATGAAATGGCTGCCGACATTGGTTTAATTGGCGGTCAGCACTGAATATCAGTAACACTCCTTTCGTAATCTTTATAAAAAGGTTATGGCAAAGGAAACCAACTTCTTCGGCTTCATATTGAAACAGAACATTCATATTCAAAGTAATAACAAACGGGAAGTATTTCAAAATGGAAATGGTTGGCAAGACAAACCTCAATAAATTACTGGTTTTATTTACACAAGTCATTGATTCAATCGTCATACCTTTCCCGATAACATGTGATTTCTTGTTGCTTAACTTTGTTTGTAATGATATTGCAATGTCTTCATTTTATTTCTCACGAAAATCTTTGAAATCGACCAAACACACAGCCTTTACACTAAATCCCTACGGTTGAAAATAACTCTGTCACTTATTTGACTATGAAGTGCCGTAAATACTATCTTCAGTTCACTCAATTAGTGAGTTCAGCCTCCACTCCATTATCCAAAATCAATTGTGTTGAGGCAACATCCTATGGACCCCATATATACATTTCTGGGAGAGCAATAAACATTCCGCACAAAAGAAAGCCTTTCCCACAACCCTGTATTGTGGAATGGCTCCACTCTTCTAAAGGTGACCTAAACAAGGCTGCGGTTTCTTTCTCAGCTGGGAGTGGGCATGACGGAGAAGTGTTGTTTTTGAGCTTTTTCCAATCATTCGGGTTGTTTGGCTTCTGTTTCCTTAATAGTGAAGGAGAAAGGGGGCTTATCTGCTAAGTTAGACAATGTCAAGATGCCTCATTCACAACAGCTTGAAGGCGCTGAGATGATGTCTATTCAATGTGATAGAATACTGCTTTCTCTAACACCATGTTGGCTATCTCTGGTCTCCACCGTCGTATATCTTTCTGTGATAATTTTCTCATCGTATTCTTAAACGCTAAAAAGTATTTATGAGCTGATGTAATACGTATTATTTTGATATCAGAAATACCTCCATCACACCACCAAAAGCACTCTGAAGATGGATAACGTTGATTTGTGACAGGATCTCAGCGGAAAGATGGAAAACCTTTCCCCTGAGGATTCCTACACGTTGAACATTGGCGTAATCCTTATCCAGTCCAAAGTCCAATTTTCAAATGAATAAAACTGTCACGGTTCGTTTATGCAATGCTGCTCGAGTTTTTGGGAGAGACAATTATAAAAATTACTTGGCCCCAACATTTCATGTTCTCTGCTGGGAACTTCCATAGACTGTGCTAATGCCACCCTTTGTTACTTTACCATTGATGCAGGAAACTCCAAAGAAAAAGCTGGGAATTTTATTATTTATTTTTCAAAGTATATCTCCATAAAAATCATCTAATTACGACTTTAACCTGTTTCATAGTATATCAACACTAAATGTGAAGTGTTATGTTTCTCTCGGAAAACGGCAAGGATGCGACAAAGGCTCTACGCAATGCAGATGGTAATGATGAATTTGAAGACTATTATTGGGGTCTATAGCATATTTTCATCATCTCTGCTTATCTAAGAATTCCACTATGGTACGCCAGAGGCAATACTGAGAACCCCTAACCTCGATACCCTGAGGGAAACCTCGCCGTGACGAACCTTGGGTGAAAGAGCCTGATCGATCACTAGACCACTCCTTCTCCCCCACTCCAATCTGAAAACAATGTCGCTGCCTCCTCCCCTGGCAATACATGTAAAGTCCTCGCTAGGAAGACGAACTAAGGTGGCGAAGAGGCCTTCTTTCGTTTTGGTGTGTTTACAGTTCACACGGTTAAGTTGGTGAATGTGCGATTACAACCAGCACGGGCTCTCCACCACTGGTGGTCGTGCATGTTCATTCCATGTTTAATCAGCAGAGGGTACCCAATGAAATTCAGCGAGGGGGGATATAATACTTGATCATGATTTGGAGGATACAACAAACATCCTCTCAATTTTCTGCTCAATGCATAAGATTAGACCTGAAGCAATTCATGAGACTCAGCAAGACAAATTCATTAGCGGATTAGAAATTGAATGATAAATAAATTAATGTGAATTCATAATTTTATCTATTTTAAGCTCTTTATTCTAATTTACAAAAACTTTGTCCAGTACGACAAAGAAATACTCTTAAATGATTTCCTTGAGGGCCACACCGTGTGGTTAACATGTTTTTATCGTCTCAGATTTCAACGATGTGTCATATAAAATATTAAACTCACATCAAAACTCTTGAAGTGTAATAAAATGATCCATGCATCCAATGTGATCCAAGATGATTATGCATCCAATTCAGCACAACTCAAACCCTCCGAGAGATGACAATCTGCGATTAACCCTTTCGTGCCTGACGTCGGCCCGAGCCGACGAGCATTTTCATAGGCAAACCACCTGACGTCGGACAGTGCTGGCGTGGATTTTTCAACACAAACGACCTGACGTCGGCTATGTTTGTCGCGGGGGATGGGAAGTGACCGCTGAGGTAGCAATGATCGGAGGTATTCATGCCCTGCCTGAAACCCAGATTAGCGAGACCCTTGAGCCAGTCCTCGGCCCGACCCTTCTACTCATTTACGATCCTCATCACAGAAGGAATCCGTGGTAAACTGGTTGAATTGTCAATGATTTTTGCAAAGAAAAACTTATTGCATACTCCAATTTTTTATTTGAAATGAATTCTTCGTTTTGTTCTGTGCATAAGCAATTTTTAAACGAAATTTTAGTGTCATTATTAACGGATTTCTTGTGTGTAATCCAAAGTATCTTGTGCGTTCACATGCAATGAAATATACGCAAAAAGAGAAATTTTTGTTGTTTCATTTTCTATATCGTTCGTGTTTGTTATTATCAGAATGCTTACCTGCACTATAAAACCTCTATTTTCCGATTTCTTCATTGATCCCCTTAGTAATTACTCATATGCCATTATTTTTAGGTAATGTATCTTGAATAGCAAATACTGTTCTTACGCTGGTGCCGTAATGTTAGCTACTCATTCTGGGTGGAACATTTGTTTGGCCGCCTGGTGATGTCTGTTATAATCTATTTGGAAAAACCTTCCCTTCCACTCCCACGTCTCACGAGCATTCATGCAGTCCACGTATTGAGCGCTAATGACATTTTTGCCGAAACTTGCTGTAAAAATTGAAAAAGTCCTAACTTTGTTATTATCAACGCTAGAAATCCGTTTAAAATTCTACAATGCCTAAAAAATTGTTAGCTATTCTTATATGAATGTAAATAATTGAAAATCATAAAAAATATTTATTTAAAAAAACACTGCCAATGCAATTAGTTGACCGTGGACCCCCGCTAAGAAAGGGTTGGACGGTCGAGTCCGGTGGCCGGGGTAATAACCGGGCGCTGGGTTGGCGGTTGAGCTGGGTCCCAAATCGGAGGGACGAGGATACCTGGGCAACTCCACCCCTAAAAAGTGCTCCGTAGAGAGAGGTTTAAAATTTTCTCAAGCTACCCGTAGCACGGAAAACATTTTCCACTCGTAGGCACCGGCAGGAAAGGGTTAATGCCAAGATAATGGAACCTCTATCGTATGTTAGGTGACTTGTTATCAGAAATGTAAGCGTAAAAAATGACTTCTGCATTCGATTTGACCGGATTCAACCTCTTATCACGACGGTAATAGACATTCTGCGGCCTAATAAGAGGATGGCCCATCAATTTCAGAGAAGGTTTCCTGTGCGGTAAATGAAGACATGAAATGGATCTTTGAGTTCTGTCTTTTACTCCTGTAGCTTCCGAAAACAAGGACGATTTTGCGACTTCGTCTAATGACCAACCATTCTCTCCATGCCTCCCCACCCTGACACCGACGGGACAGGACCGCCACAATATACCCAACCCACCCTCATCCCATCCCAGAAATAATCCCTTGCAGGTCAAAAATTTTTCTTCTTTTCCGTCCCGTGGGTTTATTGACCCCCGCACAAGGGGGCATGTTTCGGCGTTGTCACATTGACGTCAACTCTGGATTTAGAAATTTTTCGGCTCAGAGGCGGTAAGTTTTTTTTTGGACAGGAGTATACAAAATCCTGTACCCATTTCAACTACCTACTAAGAAGAGAAACTCAGGAACAAGATTAGTTATGATGGACATTTTTCTCCACCTAATTGCAGAGCTACTTCCCTGGAAGGAATTCTGAATTGTCTACATTAACAGGTGCAACTTAAGGGCATGTTTAGTTAAGCCAAGGACAAATCAGGCAAGAAGTTAAATAGGTATTAATGCAAAGAATTCAAAACAAAATACATTGGCCAAATACGGGAGATCTTTCAACTAGAGAAGGACAAGGGAGACATTTGTGGAATGGATAAATCAAAAAATCCTACAAAGCAAAACACTTGTAAGTGGCCAAGAAAGTGACTTTGAGCCAGAAATTTCATCACATAGAGGAAAAAGGATGAACTCGCTAGAACAATTGGTGGTCAGAAAAAATTTTAATATGCATGTTTTGAACGAAAATATACATCCACTATCCCCTCATTAACCTAGTCTTTAACCTAATGTCTTTAATCTAGACCTTATACCATCCTTATCTTCGCTAGACCCCTCCTGCATCGCATCCCTACCCCCTACAGTGAATTTTACATAACTCAGCATTTATTTAATGCAACCTCTATCCACCTCATTTTCTTCTGCCACCCTCACTCTCCCCCGCCCAAATTCCTTCACATGGATACTAATGTCTGGTACAAGACTTAGAAATGTACCATATAATGTTCCCTTTACAAAAGAACTAGCCATCGGAAAATCAATCAATAATAAAATTACCAAGTTAAATAATTGGGTAAATCTCCACTTGTGTCACACACCTTTCAAAAACTTTTTTTGACCCTTTTCACTTCACACAACACCACAAAATGTACGTGACAAACTGCCAACCTTCCAGTATTTTGAGATATTTTTACTTTGGGCAAATTAAAAATCTACGAGAAACAGGAAATTTTCAAACGTTTCAGGAAAGGTACTTCCTGGCCACCATTGCAGTTTCCACTTTTGACCCCTATGTGGTGCAGCAGTCTATGAGTGGCCTTTCTATACTACTCTCTCCCGTTTGCTGATATTCCTTACTGTGCATTTTTTCAACTGTTGTCGTGATTTTTGGAGGGTTGCAAAGGAGGAAAAGGGCATTTTGGAGTGTTTACGAAGTGTGAAATTCACTGTAAATGGCGATGTATATATTTTAAAGATTGCCCCTACCCCTACCCATTGTCCCAACCACGGTCTGTAAATGGCCATTTTTCATACTGAAAAAGCATTTCTAAGGTTTTGTGAAACTGTTTTCGTGATTTCACGAAGAAAGGGAAGGGAAAGAAAATGACCATTTACCGACCGAGGTTGGGTCAATGGGTGGGGGAAAAGGGAAGATAAGAAAAAAGTATATTTATCGCCATTTACGGTGAATGTCAAACTTCATGAACACTCAAAAATGCCCTTTTCCCCACTTTCAACCTTCCAAAATACACTAAAACGGTTGCATAAATTCATAGAAATGCCTTTTTCAGTATCAAAAATTACCATTTACATTCCATCCTACCCTAGGACCAGTTTCACTCCGCAGACCCATAACCTTGTTCGCTGGGGAAATAAGGGGTACATTGTACAGAAGAAATTAGTGACATCCCTCTGCCGGAACTTCCCTGAAACTGGGAAAATGGCATCGCAAAAGTAAGAAAAAATGACAAAAATTAGTCGATTCTATGGTAAATATCTAAAAAAAAAACAGTATTTCCATAACTTTTCTTAAAACATTTACTGATACTGTGATTCTTATAGAAGAAAAGTATGTCACTGTTATTACCCTTAAATACACCACTTCCTTGGAAGTAATTGAAAGGTGTGTGATGCAAGTGGAGAATAACCAATAATTAATTCAGTTGATGTAGTCCCCACCAAGTTATGCCCAAGAAAATTGATTTCATGAGGTATAATATTACACATTTCTATTTGAAAAGCTGAGCATTTGCGATATCTGCTAGAACGATCGCACATCTGTCACCAATTTGATAACTCACTGAGAAAAAGGTATTTATTGAGCTAAGATATAGGTGAGAAGTATTGCACTTTCCTTCATTATTGTCACGAATAATGATGGCCATTAACGGTGCTGTTGAAATTTAATTCCAAAAATGAAAGGAATGGAAGTTGTCTGAGTAGCTGATACCTCACACAAATGAAAATATGATCTTTATAGTTATTACAAATACATAAGCGATAAATAAACTAAAAATTATTTCCCTTTGTTGGTTAATGCATAAATCCATCCAGATGTCCACAATGGTCTACGATAGCATTGTTTGTCTTATATCTTTTATTTCTCAGCCATTTGAAAATGATTGATTGAAAATGAAAATCTATAGCATTCTTAGACAAACCATCTCTTTCATGAAGAAACTGAATCCTTCCAGCAGCTATATAAGTAGTGTAAATGGGACACAATGATGGCTAATTGAGGGCAACCCATTGGGATGGATAAGATTCCTGCCAGACATGAGAGAGACTACAGAGACTCCCTACGGGTTGGTATACAGGACGGGCTTTCTCGGAGACCCCATAAATTCCTAGGTAACGAAGTTAAATAGGACTCTTATCCTTGTCAGAAAATGAGAACACACTGCACATAAATTCATGAACAAATACATGACAATTGCTTCTCTCTGATTAACAAGAAACAAGACTGCCACTTCTCAAAGGCCCTCAACCCAGTTACCGTCGTAGCATTATGTAGCGTCAAGTCGTATGAACCCCGTGACTAGTACTGACTGCATGGAGGGTAATAGCTCCATGTCCAATATCCTTGAGGTTGCTGGCATGAAACATCGGACGGGAAAATCAACGTTGTGTGGCTTGGGGCACATATAATGACACAACATTACGTATGCTTTTCTGTTCAGAAAATTCGTGACCATAGCAAAATCTTAGTCCTCAATGCAGTCCTTTAACTAACACTCAAGCATAAAAACGCGTCGTAAACTAACGTAGCTCCTTACTCGGGGCATACATTAGTAGATTAGATCGTAACCGCAACAATATCCCACAGAACGGTCCGGTTTAAACCGTAAACAATTGGAGACCTCGATACCTGCCATAGGGGCCTAGTCGTTTGAATGCTAGACTGACTGGTTACCTACGAAGCTCACTTGCCATGTAACGCTTTCTCACTAACCAGTGTTAACAGGACGAATGGCATTTCTGCAGCATAAACTTTCTGTTCATTTAAATACTAATAAAATAACATTCAATGCTCCCTGCAGCATAAACTTTCTGTTCATTTAAATACTAATAAAATAACATTCAATGCTCCATCAACTTCGCTGGTTAATAAGGTTAGAGTTCGCTGAAAAACCCCGTACATCACTACCCTGACGGGGTTCGAACATTTGATAGAAGTAACCATTGAGACAACTCGGAAACTTTCGTCTGCAAAATAGATGCAACGATGAATCAAAATTAACACACACGTCATTTTATGGGATGGCACAACCGTTTGCCCGAGCGTGCTGAACTTAATTTAAGGATTTCATGTCAGTTAACTCACCCCCTTTAGCCTCGATGGCCGTAGTTTTTGCTTCTTGTCTGGTTTATTTTTTCCGAGCACGATCTTAGTTGTTTTATGGCCCTTGTTGAGCCCAACACACATTTCGTAACGAGGTGCCATGCTGAAAACAGAAGTTACAAATGATTCAGTTTATTCACATAACAAAAATAGAGGTAATCACCTAAACAGGCGGTCAGCCTCTAGGACAGATTTCCCATGATATCACATTATAACTCGCTACAACTTATTTAAAACATTAGTAGATAGGTTTACCTTAAGATTAAATAACGGATGATCAAGATATAAAGCAATTACACACAGATTCAACTTCTATACTTACACGTGTTTGACTCTGCGTACGTCAGGCGAAACAACGGACCTCAACCGGAAGTGAATGAACATTAACGGTTCGTTTTTGTTTTCAACATATCATTTTTACATCATTTTTATTCCTAAATTTCAGGATAATTATGATTTAAAATCATCTAATACTGAATAAAAAATAACTAAATCCTAATTTTATTTTATTAAATTTGTATTTTTTTTTAAATAAAGTGAGCAACTCACGATCCCGCCCTTAATTTTAAAACATACTTTTGGAGAACAGTGCATGAATTTTTAGTTATGAGCAAGAACAGTGTAGTGTACAATCCGTGGTTATGAGCATCGCTACCTGAAAGTTCAAATTTACGAGCAAGATCAGCGTATCAAAAAATAAGATGATTGAATTTATGATGTTTCAATTGATCTGGCTCGCTAACCATCCGCATACCAATGTAAAAAAACGATGGTATAATTACTAATTAAATTTATACCTGCATTGGTCCTGAATCACCATGGTATAATTGGCGTGTACTACCTTTAACGTGTATCATATTTGTTTCTCTCCACGTATTGTTCACCTAAGGATGACGACGACTGACCTCTTGAATGTTCTGAAAATGTTACCACATTAGGTGCTGACCAAGGGCGTTCCCATTACTGATCACTGGAAAGTAGCGAATCCATCTCCCCACAAAACATCACCCTTAATACAAACTAGGACAGAGATGAAATTGTGAACATTTATATGACATTCTCTTTGGCTGCCTGCTTTTGATATTTAAAATGATGTCCTCCTACTAATTAATGACCTATAGTCAGGAAAATTTGTTATAGGAATAGTTTTTGCAGTTATGTACCCCTTAAGTCTGAACTACGTACCTCAGAAACCCCTCCTCTAAGGGCTTTTAAGTCATGTTCTCCTCTAATTGTTTATACTTCCCACCTATAACCTGGATATAGGTTGATACATAATTAGTTTCTTCACAAGATGAATCCAATATCCACAGGAGGAGAGCATGCCCCTTTCTTTGAACTCTCAATATTTTAATATGGCTGAATAGGGTGAGAGTGGTTAAAGTTTTAAAATACGGAATTGAGGTGAATGAAACACTTGTGTTTCACTCCTTTACAGCAACATCAGTGGAGTCTGAAATCTGATTCAGTTCTCAGAAGAAGCCAGTCAATTACATAACTAACAGGGTGAGAAATACCCAGCGATTTATTTGTTGACTGTATAGGTCACAATTCTGCAAAGTAGCTTGATTACCATCGCATTAATATGTAATGGGATAAAAATCAGAATTGTGTAAACCACTCCTGTTGCAGATAATGGAAGGGGCAATCAGTGACAATTTCCAGAAGAACTTGCATTGAAAAATTTGGACTTCTACCAATGAAAATGTGGACACAGTCATCAAACACAAACTATGGTGACATTCAATGTCACAACACGAAATAAATAAATAACAATTTCTTTGAATATTTTCTTCTGCAGTTACCTTAATCCAGAGGGACAGTAAGAAAGAACCCTAAAAGGAGACTGAAGAAAATTAAATTGAGAAGAAAAAGGCTTTTAGTGACCATTCATGGAAAAGATACTAAAAGAGAGAACTGCAATTAGCTCCGTTGCCAGCTGAACTATACTTTTTAACTATAATATTGACAGATCATCAATCTTAATGAAGAATCAACATCAGAAAAGAGCTACAAGAGGAGCTTAAGTTCAAATTAATATATGTATTTATAAAAGTTTAAAAGGCACTTCATGACATTAAAAGCTGTTAATGACTTTTTATGAAAACAATTAACATTGAGAGTAATTTAAAAAAATACTAGTTTGACAATACCTCAATGGAAGAGAATGAATCATTAAGTACCTAAATATTGAATAGGCAAGTTCAGTGAAATACTCCACCAACATACAAGAAGTATTCTCCCAGCCCAATGACTCAACCAATATTATGATCCAGGCTTCAATTCAAGCCAAGTATTTTTCCTTAGTCAAATTTACACTAATTTGTACCTTGATAGGCTCAAAATTAATTATGAGAGGTTGCAAAATCATGAGGTGGGGTTAATCAAGGGTCACTGCAAATTTAATCCAATTAATAAATCACAAGTGCTAAAGCTAAAGCTCCTAGCAATGCACATTAGGACTCAGGTCAACAAAACATTCAGAATGCTCTTCTCTTATAACTTTAACCTGACCTACTGGCTCTGTTAATTGATGACATCAAGAGGCCAAGATGCAATATGGCTCTGGAAGGCTCAAAGCCCCAGCAGGCAATTACAGCAACTGAAGCCTCTCAGAACCGATACTCAAGCCAAATGATTTCTTTACGGCAAATTCACGGGAGTGTAAGCACCCATGCGAGTGACTTTGTACCACATCATTTGTCAATGCAAAGATTGGAAATTCATCAATTTGTCCTTATACAAACAACAATATTGAGTTTATCCACTGCGACAGTGGCTTGTATGCATGACTATTGTCTTATGTGCTATAATGTAGACTTGAGGAGAGAACATCTAGAATACATACATACCAATACACCGTTCCCTTCCAGGGTAGGCAGAGTCACTAAGTTTCCTTCATAAATACATATTTGTAGAATCCTTTTCAAATATCTGCGGAGTCAGCTGAGTCTCCTGCCTTCCAAATGAGCCACGTGAGGAATGCTACCAAGAGGCGGTCTTTTGTTTCCATTCGCATACTAAGTCTTAAGACATAACATGGCGACGGCCACCTCTCTCTTTCCACACCCCACCTCCCTGGTGTCAGAGGCCAACTGTCACCCAATGAAATCGCCCAACAGCATGACATATCAAATAGACAGACACACAGATGGACATAGCACTTAATATAAGAGATAGATACTTCATTAGACTGTTGCAAAAGTATCCAAGTGTAAAATTTAATACTCAAAGAACTTAATTTTGATAAAATGAGAGTGCTTTTTAATCTCTCACACCCTTTCAGGAGAGCAAAATTAAGTAGACACAACAAACAAATAAAACAGAAAAGTTATCAACATTGACCAGTCAGCACACATCTTCCACCATTGTTCACAGTCAGCCAGCAGCTTATCAAGGTACATCAACAAACCTAAAAATTTCATACTGCAAATCACATGTGATTTATGTTTTTAAATTCGTATATTAGCATAAATGCAATAAGGTACAATTATTTCCCACACAATACCCGAGTACAAAAAAGGTATGATGCTGCCACAACAAAGACATTTTCATGTCACATGCAGCACCAATCCTTCAAGCAGGGGATATACTAATCCTATAAGGATCTAATTACCTTATCCCCATTTCACATGCCATGATGCCCACGAATAATTAGCATGATCACCATTTCTTGGTGCTGTTAGCTTCACATATGTACAATATTCTCACAGCAGTGTACATATGATAGCCACATCAAAAATATTGAGCCTTGCCATGGCATTGATTGCACTACAGCAACACTACAACAGTATGTAAAATGTCTTCAGTATTATGATTCAACAAAAGAAACCTGAACAAATTAAATGGGAAAGGGGCAGCTTACAGCAATCACTGAGTTCACTAACATGTGATTTTACGACAATAAACATGCCATGATATGCTAAAAATTATTATCAATCAGTCAACACATAAATAAAAAAGTATTAAAAATATATTTGTGAAAAAGTTTTTTATACAAACATGATGACTTGGACAATGATTTACACAGCAATTTACTTGAAATCTCTAGGGGTTCCAATGGAACACAAATACTCATTTCATCATAACACAATACCACAAATGGGTAGACATATAACAATTCACATATCTTCTGTACTCCACTTGTGTGACTCCTCTTGTAATGCTTTTCTAGCATTTTGTTCCTGAAACCACTTCTGTTCAAATCCAGTTGATCTGTCAACACCATCCCATCGATAGCCAGGTCTTATGCCAAATCGATTTGGTGGAGGTTGAGGCCCTTGATACACTGGAAATTTTTTCTCTGAAGAAACACACAAATAGAAAACAGAAAATCATAAATAAATATCATTACCAGATAAAAACTGAGGCATCATCTTAATGGATAGAAATTTAGCATGTGATAGCTGCCATAAATGTCAAGTGCAGACTCCTATCATATATACAAGACACATTTTACCATTTTCACTTTCTAACCTAACCATAAAAGAAATTACAAAGGCAAAACTTTCCCATCGGGCAAAAATATCATCTTGAAGGTTACTTAAGACCTCAGAAAACAATAGTTTCATAGAGATCCAACCCAGTTTAAGCCATTAAGGTGGAATTTAAGAATTGAGTATTTTAATACTTTTTAATTGAATGGAAGCCTAAATTATGACAAAAATATCCCCTCATCTCACTCTCAGCCTGTTTTCTCAACCAAGACTACTGAGCTTCAACAACTTATGGTAAAAATCATGATCACCTAATACGCAAAGTTTATCTATGGTCACACATAAAACCTTAAGACATACAACTGCAACAGTACAGCAAACTATACAGCCAAGCCAAGACACTTAATCATTCGCTACTCGCGATTCATGGTTTGCCATACAAGGCAGGAGGCAATATGCATTACTTCCGCTGGTCAGCAAGCCATAGGAGGAAAACAATTCAGAAATGTACCAGACCACTGTACAGTCAAGACTTTTGATAAAAATAAAATTGAGAAGAGTAAAGGCTAACAATAATGAAAAGTCACATCAAGTGAGAGCAACTTTGTAGGTATTAGTGCCTAGTTTGCCTCCAGGGTGTCTAGAAGTTAAGGGATTGGCGGCACTGGGAAAGTTTCATCAAGAGACAAATTTACACCACAGAGATATGCGCTAATGTTGGTTGCACTAAATGAGGCACGACTGCAAATATTTCTATGGCAATGACCTACCTCTCTCTCTTCCTATAAGGAGGGCAGAAGACATTAAGAAAAAGATTAAACCTTTCAATGTTAAACACCACAGAGAGTGCATTCAAATGCAAAACTTCCCCATTGTGACAGATTTTTACAATGAAACAATGACAATACTAATGAGGGAGCGCACAGAATCAACTTACTTTCTCCACTAAGACTCGGATTCTCTTTTTCCATCTTTAACTTCTGGCTCCTTATGTACTCTTGCATAGGGTCTCCTTCCCTTTCCTGTTCCTTCAAGTAACTTTCTAAATCCTTGTCATCGGCATAACGAGCCAAAGGTTTTGACATTTCATAAAGGTCCTCATGCAAGCGTGACTGCTGTTCCTCCACCTGTTTAATCCTACAGTAAAAAAGTAACTGTATTAAAACTCAGATTAACACCTTACAAGAAGGCATAAGAAAACAATAGCACAGATGGTGATGGATAGCCAGGCAGATTGTTTCTTATCCAAAACTAACATTGTCATCCAATAGTAGAAAAAACTTCAATAATTTCAGCCTTAACTCTGGAAAACTTTTCCATGCTCAGAAATGAACAAAACTTTGTAAGTTTTATGTCGAGTATTTATTGTACGACCGGTTTCATCGAATATTCAACTAAACCCATTGTGCAATAAATACTCTATGTATATCTTACTAAGTTTTGTTAATTCCTGAGTAATTAAAACAATGACATGAGGTACCCATTGCTGTTCCAAGAAGCAAAATGAGTATGTCATAGAAAATGCACACATTCCAAAAATACCTAGATACCATAGGTCTACATTTCAAATCCACAATTATTCATGGGGATGCATTAACTTACTGGCTAAAAATGCAGTACTGACATAGTACAGAATGTTCATCCCATTTGAACAAACACCAAATTTTGATGGCTTACATTTTTCTTAGAGTGGATGAGAAAAAAATTTACAAGAACGAATACCATGATAACACACAGCTCTGTGGTCAAGCAAAAAAAGGTCCATGGGCATCAATTATGGTCCCTATCACAGTGAAGCTATCTTCAGACAGTGATGATATTAGCAACTGTTGCCACAATTTTGATTCTTGTGCCTGGTTTGCAGATTAGCTGTACGATAGTGGTCTCTAATCCACCTTAGCTACGGACCGATTGCAAAATCCATTTTGGTTCATTTAGTTATGGCTAACGTATAGTCCACTTGTAGCTCTATATTGCTGATTTCAATGCAGTATTAACCCTTTTGAGTGCCAACCGATTTTCTAGGTACTATGCTAAAATTGCCGTAGCATCTTTGCTTTAAGCTTCATAAGTAATCTGCATTTAGGTGCCATCTGTGAACAATCAGTGAAATACCAGCATCTAAGAGTGACATTGCAGGAGGAGTGCTATCGTGCTCCTGGCACTTTTTGCAAGAGACAGGAGGATAGCGCTCCCCGGCACTCTAAGGGTTAAGCCATATGTTAAGCCAACCATCAGATGACATAGCCTTTGAATACACCAGATACAATAAATTTGACACATTCAAGCAATTAATATAGGAAGTTTGACATAAAAAAATATAACTAACACACTTTTTTTTAATCTGTGGAAAAGTCAGATTGTTATTTCTTATTATACCAGATGCTAACAGAAAAAAAATAATATCCATTTCATACATCTGACTCTCATTTAATTGTTATGAACATTATTGATGGAGGATCACATCCACACCAGATAATATGCCAAGAAAATATTTAACCAGATATTACAAAACCAGGTCTAATCGTATGCTCAACCTTTCTCTGCAAAAGACTGAAAGTAATTGAAGAGGCCCCTTAGCCAGCATTCCCTCCATTGTCAACATAAAGAAGTATTTCAACAGCTGTACAAAGTTAGTGGCACAAAAATTCTATATTGAATATTGATGTGATCTTCTCACAGAGCTTTTATCATTGAGGGAACATAAAAAATGAGATGCAGAAGGAATGGAGCTAGAAGTTGGGTGCAATTATGATTCGAATGAAACACATGATCTTAGTGATTCTGCTAGATCCAAGTGTTCCACTTAAGTATGAACCACCAAGTTCAAATGTTTTGATTAAAAATAATGATCGGTTCTACCAAGTAATGCCTCAGACCACAAATTGCAATAATAATGCAGGAGATGAAATCTCAGTAGAGTAACTCAATCCCGAGGACACAAGCTGTAGTGCTTTATACATAAAATGGAATTGATAAGTATGGTGATCACCTTTAATTCATAATTCACTAGGATAGCTTTATATCATAGATAATTATATAATGATTAAAATATTCACCATTGAACTAAGTATTTCCATTCTCCATGGAGCCTGAACACCGAAGCCCACAAAATGACTTGAGTACCTTAGATTGAAGCAATTCTCTTTTGCATACAACCCAATTTCAAAACATACTCTTACCCTTTTCCCCATCTGGAGTACTTTTCTTTCTTCTTATCTTCCTTTTCCTTCTCCACAGCACTTTCAGCTGCTTCCCTGGCCAGGTCCCTCTTTTTTCCTGTAGCCCTGTCTCGCATTACAGTCGCAGCATTCCTTCCTGAGACTTCATCACTCATCTGTATTTCAATTAAAATCAATTATCATATTATATCAAACCCAGTTTAGAAGAGAAGCAACACATCATAACTTTATTCACTTGAATCAAACCAGTAAAATTAAAATGTAAAGATAGAAAATCTAGAGTATGTTTCTCTTGATACCAATATACAGCCCAAGGAATTTTTTTCTCTAGATAGTGTCTACCAAAATAACTTGATGGCATACACCAAAGCTTTTTCTACAATTGTATGTAATGAAATTTTGTACGCCTTCTTGTAGAGATCTTCACACTCATGACACCAGGGGTCAGGATAATTTTAATGATGACCATTGCTGAGTAGCAGTACATCAAAACCAATGAAAGCTTAGGGGAAACTGATCTTTAACCCTAGAGCAGTGATGCCCAGTCTCTCAGACTGACAATATAATCTTTCTGGTGACATAGGCAAAGTATGAAATTTAGAAGAAGTAATGTGGCATCAAAATGATATTTGCTGAGCTGGGTGAAATTTATGGCACTGTTGGTGTCTTTCTCCATCGAGAAGGAAATCTTCAGGTGGAGGGTGTTGAGGTGATTGAGGAAGGAGTCTAATTGGCGGCTTGTTCCAGTCCAAAGGCAGAGAATGTCGTCTACATAACAGTACCAATATACCACATTTTTTACATGTTGATTGTGAGCCATATGGATACTATTAACTTCCACAAAATGAAGTCTGAAATTGTAGAGTGTATTCGTGAAGCTAGGATGGCATTGCAGGCGAAACTATATCTCAAACTTTCGGTCAAGTACAGCATCGCAGCCCTGAACATATACTTCAATACCAAGTGCCTCGAGTATAGTCTTCAAAGCATATATCCAGATTCGTGCTTCTTCTTTTTCGACAACAGCTAAGAAAGCAGTGGACAAGGCTAAAACCTAGTGGCTGTTGAGAAAGCTGAAACTCTGGTATGCAAGAAGGGACACTTTCTCACACTACCTATTCCTTCTGCATTTAGAACTTGGCTCTAAGGTACATTTTGCTGAATGGGTGACATTTGCGGACAGTGTTAAGGAACTAGTGAGTAAAATCTCTTCTCGAAAATATGAAACCTTGGTGAAAAAACTCAGCAACCTAATGATTGAAAGCACAAAAAATGAATGACTAGTTACTCTCCCTAAAGACTCCCCCATAGCTTCTAATTTTGTGCCGGCCACAAGAGTTGTCAACCTAAGTAACCAGATGTTCAATGAAGAAGAGTTACATGTCTTAAACAAAGGCCTTAAGTTTGCACCCCCGAAAAAAGAGCTCGAATCTGATATCACGAATCTAGTCGCTGACAGCAAGGTTGCCCTCCGGAACGAACCGCTTTCTGCCAAGCACCATGTGGCCGAAGCCATCATGATTTTGATGAACAAAGCTATGCCAGCATCAGCCTACTCTACAGCATCCAGTTCCAGACTTCTTCTCTTCAACAGCTGAGAGACATGATCCAGAAGGAAGACCTCATCATCCAAAAGACAGACCAGGGAAGCAGTGTTGTAGTGATGGACAAACATTTGTAGGTGAAAAAGTGCCTTGATTTCTTAAACAACAATACCATTATAGAAAGACCCAACCTCAAAATTTCAAAGTGAAGTGAAAAAAGCAGTACATAAATCTGTGATTTTTACTGCGAGGGAAAAAGATGTTTAATTCAAATGAACCCCTCTACTCCAAGGTTGAACGGTCTCCCCAAACTTCATAAATAAAAACCATACCGATTTGGCCAGTTGTGTCCTCCCCTTCATATCTTTTGTCACGTAAACTAAACATACTGCTCTAGGAATACACAAACTTCAACCCCAAGTTTGGAGTAAAAAATTCAATTGAGTTAGCAGAAAAACTAAAAGCCATCACTATCCAAAAAAACGCTAGATTGGTTTCCTTTGATATAAATAATTTGTTTACTTGTGTTCCTAGCGCAGAATCCATTCTCAGAGCCCAGTCTGTACTCAATAACTCTACCATTTCCAAAACCAATCAAAGGAATTGATCTCCTTGGTGATCAATCAAAACTATTTTAGTTTCAACCATCGGTTTTATAATCAATCAGACGGGCTAGCGATGGGTTCCCCACTTTCCCCCCTTCTAGTGGAACTCTTTGATACTTTAGAGGAAAATCTTTTCAAGGCTCACAATCAACAAGTAAAAAATGTGGTTTACTGGTGAGGTTATGTAGACGACATTCTCTGCCTTTGGACTGGAACAAGCCGCCAATTAGACTCCTTCCTCAATCACCTCAACACCCTCCACCCAGAGATTTCCTTCTCGATGGAGAAAGACACCAACGACACCATAAATTTCCTTGATTTATCAATAAGTACCTAAGGAGGGAGTCACAAATGTTCAATTTACAGGAAACCTACCTAAAGTGACCACATAATTCCCAATGATTCCATCCACCATTTTTCTCACAAACTTGCTGCCCTTCATTCTATGCTTCACCACCTCCTACACATTCCTCTTTCGCCCACAAATTTCAATAATGAACTACAAATGATATTTAATATAGCCTCAAGCAATGGGTATAACCTCATCCTTGTCCACAAAATGCTGAGGAAAAAAAAAAGCCTTAGCAGTAAAAAGGATTTCCTCTCAGTCCGTGGAACAAACTGACTTCAAGTGGTGCTAGCTTCCATTTCTGGGAGATATTTCGTACAAAATCTCCAATCGCCTTCCTACCTCGCTGAAAGCAGCCTTTTACCCACCCTTAACCCTGGCGAAGCTACTTGTTAATGGAAAAGGTAGACAGGAACCACTTAAAGTCCGGAATTTACAAACTCCAGTGCAATACTTGCAAAGAGACATATGTTGGGTAGACCGGATGGAACTATGCAGTGCATGCCAAGGAACACGTGAGGTATTTTAGGAATAATGACCCTTCCTCCCTCTTCGCCAAAAACCTTCAAGAGTGCAACCACACCAGTGACTTTTTTCCCAAAATCCTACATACCCTTCCCAAAGGATTGAAGATGGACGCTCTCGTACAGATTGAGATAATAAGGCATACAATCAAAATACAAGCAATTGTTTCCGCAGTCCTCTCTGAAAAATTAACCCTGGAAAAACCAACCCTTTCATCCAACTGACTGCATCCTCATCTCCTACCTCCCTTATTCCTTTCCCACCAGACCCCCCCTCATTCCCACGCCCGTATTTCCTGGTATACCTCCACCTTACCCAACCCCCCCTGCACCATGTCATGCTACTGTCGAACTGCTGCCTTACCCCCACCCACACTCTCCCTTTTGTATACAATGTAGCAAGTTAGAACACATGGGCGGAGAATCGACCAAGTGAATTAAAAAGTACTTAACCCGTGTATTCCTTTTCCATTCCCCCCACCCACACCCTTCCCTTTCCTTCTGCCTTTTGTATATATATCTGTACTGTTTGGACTGAAATTTTGTACCTGATGATGCCACAAGTCGGTGAAACGAGTCGTACCACACAAAATAAAATTCTGTAGAAAAGTATGAAATTATATTCTTTAAATATTGGGTCATATTGGGTTATATTCTTTAAATATTGGGTTATATGAAATGCGACTCAAGAGCTCTTAAAAAAAAAAGTCATTCGAATATAGTTCCTGAAGTTCTCTGGCAGCCATCTCTTTTAAAAGATTCTGGCCATCTCTTTTAAAAGATTCTGGAGACTAAATTTTTTGTGCTCTTTATACCAGTTTTTCACCAACACACATCATTGTGTCTTCATTTTTGTTTATTCATCCAAACACAGGAAATCACCCAAAATCACTACACTTGATCCAGTATCCATGATGATGTGCGGCTCACGGCAGAAGAGTCTAAACTGAAGTTTGTCTATTAGGCTTGGATGTCTATGTGCAATGATAAGCATGTTGGGCTCAAGGTGCTCTTTCTCCCGAGCTGACCATGCTTGACCATGTATGGGCTGCTTTAGAGTGACATGCTAAAAGTCATGCCATTATGGTACGAGTATTTTGCTGAGACATGCACTATATGAATAAGCATTAAAATACAAAACTGAATAAATATGAGACAACGTTCAAACAGAATATGATCTCAGATGAATTATGAGTTAATCCATGGTTATTTACAATTATAGCCTTTGGATAAATAGCCACTTAGAGGCTGGCACACCAGCACTTTTGGGATACCATTTAATTGTATCTCACAGTATGCTAGTCATACTCCGCATACTCCTAAGAAGGTAACTTCCTTTATTATGAGGAATATCACACTATGAACTGCTGATTTGCGACAAACTATATGCCTGAGAAACCAAAAAAGTTTTTCCGGAGCAGACATTGCTGAAAATAATATCACAGTACATTCTATGCATCTTATGAGTGATAACAGTTTTAGGAAATCACACATCGACCACAACCAAAATTAAAAACTCATGAGTTTAAAAAAAAATCTATACCAATCTTCTAATATCAATCCTTCTACGAAACAAGCCAATGAAGCAATGTGCAAACTTAGTATTTTGGGTAAATTTGCTTTTATTTTGTATCACACTCTGCTGTAAAATGTCAACCAATTTGTTCAACCAAGTAATGGTACTCACCTTAGCAAATACTTCCTTTTCCTTCAACTGATGCTCCAAATTCTCCATTCTCAGTGCTTTTGCATCCTGCAAACCCGCTTTTTTGCCCTCGAGTGTTCTATCCTGCTTCTCAACCTTCTTGGAGCTACCTTCTTTGCCAATTCTGTCAACTAATTTTGATGGCTTAGCGGGCAGTCTCTCTTTAACATTACCCATATTGTTGCTCCCCTTCCTTCGAGGAGGGGACTCATCTGAATCGCTCCCTCCCCGCTGAAAAGCCTTTTCTGTTTTGATACGTGAGTCTGTCGGTTCTTTCCCTATGGGCCTTTCAGACTTTGGTTGGTTTTTAGATTTCTGCAGATATTCATCGAAATCACCTTTGCTAGGAAACTTTCTTGGCGGCGACTGATCATAATCCACATCAAATCTTGATTTTTTTCGAAAAGGCTTAGGTTTCCTTTGAGGCGACATATTCGATCCTTCCTCATTTCTGGGCTTTCTTGGAGGGGACTCGTCGGAATCCCTATCATGTCTGGATTTCCTACTTGAAACTTCATTTGAATAAGGCTTAGCACCGAGTTTCCTAGGTGGAGACTCATCAGAATCTCTATCAAATCTTGATTTTCTCTTATAACCTTCATTTGAATTTGATTTGGGGCGGCTTTTACGTGGCGGTGATTCATCAGAATCTTCTTTCTTTCTCCGAGCTCTGGGAGGAGAAACATCTGAATCACTATCAATCTTAGAAGTTTTACGCACATGCTCATAGGGAATTGATTTTGAACTAGATCTTCGCGGTGGAGATATGTCTGAATCATCAGTCTCTGATGTATTTCTACTTTTGGTATCACGTGCATCTCTAGCAGAGGGTGAGGACCTACTCTTTTTAGATGAATGTCTTTCAGTTCTTTTTGAGGTATCCGAAGACTTTCTCGATCCACCTTTTCTAGGCGGAGACTCATCACTGTCGCCTGCTCGAGACCTTCTTGGAGGAGATGCATCTGAGTCTTCTGAGGGCAATTTTGGTTTTTTCTTATGCACCTTTCCGGTATTATCTTCCCGATTTTGCCAACTGGACACTGGAGGAACAATGTCAACATCACGAAAACGGTCTTCTGGTTCATCACGACACTTCACATATCGTTCTTCTGTTACTTTAATATCTTCTATTCCGTTTTCATCTTGTATAATTTTCCATTTGGATCCCCGAAACAACTCAAGAGCTTTCACTTCCTCAGGTCTCTCGTCAACAATTCCAGCAATTTGAGGAGCATCTTCTGCTAACTCGTACAAGTTATAATCACCATCATCCAATGGCTGTAAGCTATTTAAATCGATATCGTCATCCACAATTTGAACCCTGGAGACAAAAAGACAAACCCATTACAAAAGAATAAAGGAATCACGTCGACCAAAGATGAAAGCACGATTTGGTTCCACCGCTTTCGGGGAAAACATTACAGCCCATTAAAATTTCATTGTTTCCTAACATTCGTATTTAATTGACGAAAAGACATATTTCCAAAAAATGCACGAGCACTTACATGAATAGTTCTCCAATTGAAGAAAATTGATATTTTAGAGCACGACTAGCAGAAGGACCACTTTCTGTATGAAGGATATACATTATTCAAAAAAATGAGATCTTACCTTCCAGGTTGATTGAGCTTTTTACGTTTCTTCTTTTTCTTGTCACCTGACCCCCCAGATAAATACTTTTTTAAATATTCTTTCTGATTTACTGTAGCCACGCTCATGTTTACTTCCTATATCTCAAAACAATCGCAGAATTCTTTCGTTCGATCATTGGAGTTCACTACTTGTAATCGATATCCCACTGCGATATCTCTCTGAACAGTGCGATATTCACGACCTCGACCCTATCGATCATAACCTTCTCTTGTTTTTGTCGGGTGGCGGGAACGTTGACGTACGTACGACATAAAGTACATATAAATAACATACCAGTTTTTTGTGATTTTTGATTGTTTTAGAATATCATTATCGTCATATCAAAACAATAGTTATAGTTATGGATATATCGATCAAAGGGGAACTTTATTTTCGGTTCTCGTAATGGGATATTGGTAATTCATAGTATGTACCGACAATGCCTTACCTGAGCGATGACAGTTTAAAAACTTGTGTTACCTTGGCCCGAAAAAATCAACCCAAGAAATATCAGTACCAGCACCAATACCAACATTTAGTGTTTTATATTGGAACAACAATGCGGAATAGTTACAGACAGTAACGTCCCATATTACTAATACCATAGCTGAACTGACGTGTGGAATGGATATAAATAGAAACTCTGAGATAGACGCGATGGAGATAGATAGATAGTTGATATATATTACGGAGATAAAAGGTCGAACAGGTATCTGCCTCATATTAGTTATACTGTTACTTGCGGTAAATATTTCATATGTCAATAATATTACAAAATACTACATAATACAATACAGGAAAGTCACGGAAAAGACCTAGTTACTGTGATATTAGAGGTAATAGTGGTACTGCTTAATATTGCTTATACTGTTGCACGTTGCTCCTTCTAATTGGTTATTCCTTGACTAGCGCGTGGGATATAATTACATTTATTTATGACATCTAAACTAGAGTTAACATCTCTCTAAATATTTCATATGTCATTACTATTACCATATGCTACATCAGTCAATACAGCAAAGTCAAGGAACAGACCTAATTACGGAAATATTAGAGGTCAAATTCGTCACTCCTTCATATTGGTAATTCAGTGACTAGCGCGTAGGATATATATACTATTATTCATAACACGTAAACTAGAACATACATCTCCCTGGATATTTTATATTTCATTACCATTACTATATGCAACAGAATCCATTACAAGAAAGTCGCGGAAAAGACCCAGATATAGAGGAATTCAGGTTCAAAATAGTACCCGCCGTATTATGGTTATTCTGTGACTAGCGCGTAGGATATATATACTATTATTCATGACACGTAAACTAGAACATACATCTCCCTGGATATTTTATATTTCATTACCATTACTATATGCTACATCATCCATTACAAGAAAGTCGCTGAAAAGACCCAGATATAGAGGTATTAAGGTTCAAAATAGTACCCGCCGTATTATGGTTATTCTGTGACTAGCGCGTAATATATATACCATTATTCATGACACGTAAACTAGAACATACATCTCCCTGGATATTTTATATTTCATTACCATTACTATATGCTACATCATCCATTACAAGAAAGTCGCGGAAAAGACCCAGATATAGAGGTATTAAGGTTCAAAATAGTACCCGCCGTATTATGGTTATTCTGTGACTAGCGCGTAGGATATATATACCATTATTCATGACACGTAAACTAGAACATACATCTCCCTGGATATTTTATATTTCATTACCATTACTATATGCTACATCATCCATTACAAGAAAGTCGCGGAAAAGACCCAGATATAGAGGTATTAAGGTTCAAAATAGTACCCGCCGTATTACGGTTATTCTGTGACTAGCGCGTAGGATATATATACTATTATTCATGACACGTAAACTAGAACATACATCTCCCTGGATATTTTATATTTCATTACCATTACTATATGCTACATCATCCATTACAAGAAAGTCGCGGAAAAGACCCAGATATAGAGGTATTAAGGTTCAAAATAGTACCCGCCGTATTATGGTTATTCTGTGACTAGCGCGTAGGATATATATACCATTATTCATGACACGTAAACTAGAACATACATCTCCCTGGATATTTTATATTTCATTACCATTACTATATGCTACATCATCCATTACAAGAAAGTCGCGGAAAAGACCCAGATATAGAGGTATTAAGGTTCAAAATAGTACCCGCCGTATTATGGTTATTCTGTGACTAGCGCGTAGGATATATATACTATTATTCATGACACGTAAACTAGAAAATACATCTCCCTGGATATTTTATATTTCATTACCATTACTATATGCTACATCATCCATTACAAGAAAGTCGCGGAAAAGACCCAGATATAGAGGTATTAAGGTTCAAAATAGTACCCGCCGTATTACGGTTATTCTGTGACTAGCGCGTAGGATATATATACTATTATTCATGACACGTAAACTAGAACATACATCTCCCTGGATATTTTATATTTCATTACCATTACTATATGCTACATCATCCATTACAAGAAAGTCGCGGAAAAGACCCAGATATAGAGGTATTAAGGTTCAAAATAGTACCCGCCGTATTATGGTTATTCTGTGACTAGCGCGTAGGATATATATACTATTATTCATGACACGTAAACTAGAACATACATCTCCCTGGATATTTTATATTTCATTACCATTACTATATGCTACATCATCCATTACAAGAAAGTCGCGGAAAAGACCCAGATATAGAGGTATTAAGGTTCAAAATAGTACCCGCCGTATTACGGTTATTCTGTGACTAGCGCGTAGGATATATATACTATTATTCATGACACGTAAACTAG
The DNA here is from genome assembly GCA_963169105.1 of Ceriagrion tenellum. Taxonomy (NCBI): domain Eukaryota; kingdom Metazoa; phylum Arthropoda; class Insecta; order Odonata; family Coenagrionidae; genus Ceriagrion; species Ceriagrion tenellum. The sequence goes on from OY720641.1 coordinate 113,626,019, forward strand.
AACATACATCTCCCTGGATATTTTATATTTCATTACCATTACTATATGCTACATCATCCATTACAAGAAAGTCGCGGAAAAGACCCAGATATAGAGGTATTAAGGTTCAAAATAGTACCCGCCGTATTACGGTTATTCTGTGACTAGCGCGTAGGATATATATACTATTATTCATGACACGTAAACTAGAACATACATCTCCCTGGATATTTTATATTTCATTACCATTACTATATGCTACATCATCCATTACAAGAAAGTCGCGGAAAAGACCCAGATATAGAGGTATTAAGGTTCAAAATAGTACCCGCCGTATTACGGTTATTCTGTGACTAGCGCGTAGGATATATATACTATTATTCATGACACGTAAACTAGAACATACATCTCCCTGGATATTTTATATTTCATTACCATTACTATATGCTACATCATCCATTACAAGAAAGTCGCGGAAAAGACCCAGATATAGAGGTATTAAGGTTCAAAATAGTACCCGCCGTATTACGGTTATTCTGTGACTAGCGCGTAGGATATATATACTATTATTCATGACACGTAAACTAGAACATACATCTCCCTGGATATTTTATATTTCATTACCATTACTATATGCTACATCATCCATTACAAGAAAGTCGCGGAAAAGACCCAGATATAGAGGTATTAAGGTTCAAAATAGTACCCGCCGTATTACGGTTATTCTGTGACTAGCGCGTAGGATATATATACTATTATTCATGACACGTAAACTAGAACATACATCTCCCTGGATATTTTATATTTCATTACCATTACTATATGCTACATCATCCATTACAAGAAAGTCGCGGAAAAGACCCAGATATAGAGGTATTAAGGTTCAAAATAGTACCCGCCGTATTACGGTTATTCTGTGACTAGCGCGTAGGATATATATACTATTATTCATGACACGTAAACTAGAACATACATCTCCCTGGATATTTTATATTTCATTACCATTACTATATGCTACATCATCCATTACAAGAAAGTCGCGGAAAAGACCCAGATATAGAGGTATTAAGGTTCAAAATAGTACCCGCCGTATTACGGTTATTCTGTGACTAGCGCGTAGGATATATATACTATTATTCATGACACGTAAACTAGAACATACATCTCCCTGGATATTTTATATTTCATTACCATTACTATATGCTACATCATCCATTACAAGAAAGTCGCGGAAAAGACCCAGATATAGAGGTATTAAGGTTCAAAATAGTACCCGCCGTATTATGGTTATTCTGTGACTAGCGCGTAGGATATATATACTATTATTCATGACACGTAAACTAGAACATACATCTCCCTGGATATTTTATATTTCATTACCATTACTATATGCTACATCATCCATTACAAGAAAGTCGCGGAAAAGACCCAGATATAGAGGTATTAAGGTTCAAAATAGTACCCGCCGTATTACGGTTATTCTGTGACTAGCGCGTAGGATATATATACTATTATTCATGACACGTAAACTAGAACATACATCTCCCTGGATATTTTATATTTCATTACCATTACTATATGCTACATGATCCATTACAAGAAAGTCGCGGAAAAGACCCAGATATAGAGGTATTAAGGTTCAAAATAGTACCCGCCGTATTATGGTTATTCTGTGACTAGCGCGTAGGATATATATACTATTATTCATGACACGTAAACTAGAACATACATCTCCCTGGATATTTTATATTTCATTACCATTACTATATGCTACATCATCCATTACAAGAAAGTCGCGGAAAAGACCCAGATATAGAGGTATTAAGGTTCAAAATAGTACCCGCCGTATTACGGTTATTCTGTGACTAGCGCGTAGGATATATATACTATTATTCATGACACGTAAACTAGAACATACATCTCCCTGGATATTTTATATTTCATTACCATTACTATATGCTACATCATCCATTACAAGAAAGTCGCGGAAAAGACCCAGATATAGAGGTATTAAGGTTCAAAATAGTACCCGCCGTATTACGGTTATTCTGTGACTAGCGCGTAGGATATATATACTATTATTCATGACACGTAAACTAGAACATACATCTCCCTGGATATTTTATATTTCATTACCATTACTATATGCTACATCATCCATTACAAGAAAGTCGCGGAAAAGACCCAGATATAGAGGTATTAAGGTTCAAAATAGTACCCGCGGTATTATGGTTATTCTGTGACTAGCGCGTAGGATATATATACTATTATTCATGACACGTAAACTAGAACATACATCTCCCTGGATATTTTATATTTCATTACCATTACTATATGCTACATCATCCATTACAAGAAAGTCGCGGAAAAGACCCAGATATAGAGGTATTAAGGTTCAAAATAGTACCCGCCGTATTATGGTTATTCTGTGACTAGCGCGTAGGATATATATACTATTATTCATGACACGTAAACTAGAACATACATCTCCCTGGATATTTTATATTTCATTACCATTACTATATGCTACATCATCCATTACAAGAAAGTCGCGGAAAAGACCCAGATATAGAGGTATTAAGGTTCAAAATAGTACCCGCCGTATTACGGTTATTCTGTGACTAGCGCGTAGGATATATATACTATTATTCATGACACGTAAACTAGAACATACATCTCCCTGGATATTTTATATTTCATTACCATTACTATATGCTACATGATCCATTACAAGAAAGTCGCGGAAAAGACCCAGATATAGAGGTATTAAGGTTCAAAATAGTACCCGCCGTATTATGGTTATTCTGTGACTAGCGCGTAGGATATATATACTATTATTCATGACACGTAAACTAGAACATACATCTCCCTGGATATTTTATATTTCATTACCATTACTATATGCTACATCATCCATTACAAGAAAGTCGCGGAAAAGACCCAGATATAGAGGTATTAAGGTTCAAAATAGTAACCGCCGTATTATGGTTATTCTGTGACTAGCGCGTAGGATATATATACTATTATTCATGACACGTAAACTAGAACACACATCTCCCTGGATATTTTATATTTCATTACCACTACTATATGCTACATCATCCATTACAAGAAAGTCGCGGAAAAGACCCAGATATAGAGGTATTAAGGTTCAAAATAGTACCCGCCGTATTACGGTTATTCTTTGACTAGCGCGTAGGATATATATACTATTATTCATGGCACGTAAACTAGAACATACATCTCCCTGGATATTTTATATTTCATTACCATTACTATATGCTACATCATCCATTACAAGAAAGTCGCGGAAAAGACCCAGATATAGAGGTATTAAGGTTCAAAATAGTACCCGCGGTATTATGGTTATTCTGTGACTAGCGCGTAGGATATATATACTATTATTCATGACACGTAAACTAGAACATACATCTCCCTGGATATTTTATATTTCATTACCATTACTATATGCTACATCATCCATTACAAGAAAGTCGCGGAAAAGACCCAGATATAGAGGTATTAAGGTTCAAAATAGTACCCGCCGTATTATGGTTATTCTGTGACTAGCGCGTAGGATATATATACTATTATTCATGACACGTAAACTAGAACATACATCTCCCTGGATATTTTATATTTCATTACCATTACTATATGCTACATCATTCATTACAAGAAAGTCGCGGAAAAGACCCAGATATAGAGGTATTAAGGTTCAAAATAGTACCCGCCGTATTACGGTTATTCTGTGACTAGCGCGTAGGATATATATACTATTATTCATGACACGTAAACTAGAACATACATCTCCCTGGATATTTTATATTTCATTACCATTACTATATGCTACATCATCCATTACAAGAAAGTCGCGGAAAAGACCCAGATATAGAGGTATTAAGGTTCAAAATAGTACCCGCGGTATTATGGTTATTCTGTGACTAGCGCGTAGGATATATATACTATTATTCATGACACGTAAACTAGAACATACATCTCCCTGGATATTTTATATTTCATTACCATTACTATATGCTACATCATCCATTACAAGAAAGTCGCGGAAAAGACCCAGATATAGAGGTATTAAGGTTCAAAATAGTACCCGCCGTATTATGGTTATTCTGTGACTAGCGCGTAGGATATATATACTATTATTCATGACACGTAAACTAGAACATACATCTCCCTGGATATTTTATATTTCATTACCATTACTATATGCTACATCATCCATTACAAGAAAGTCGCGGAAAAGACCCAGATATAGAGGTATTAAGGTTCAAAATAGTACCCGCCGTATTACGGTTATTCTGTGACTAGCGCGTAGGATATATATACTATTATTCATGACACGTAAACTAGAACATACATCTCCCTGGATATTTTATATTTCATTACCATTACTATATGCTACATCATCCATTACAAGAAAGTCGCGGAAAAGACCCAGATATAGAGGTATTAAGGTTCAAAATAGTACCCGCCGTATTATGGTTATTCTGTGACTAGCGCGTAGGATATATATACTATTATTCATGACACGTAAACTAGAACATACATCTCCCTGGATATTTTATATTTCATTACCATTACTATATGCTACATCATCCATTACAAGAAAGTCGCGGAAAAGACCCAGATATAGAGGTATTAAGGTTCAAAATAGTACCCGCCGTATTATGGTTATTCTGTGACTAGCGCGTAGGATATATATACTATTATTCATGACACGTAAACTAGAACATACATCTCCCTGGATATTTTATATTTCATTACCATTACTATATGCTACATCATCCATTACAAGAAAGTCGCGGAAAAGACCCAGATATAGAGGTATTAAGGTTCAAATAGTACCCGCCGTATTACGGTTATTCTGTGACTAGCGCGTAGGATATATATACTATTATTCATGACACGTAAACTAGAACATACATCTCCCTGGATATTTTATATTTCATTACCATTACTATATGCTACATCATCCATTACAAGAAAGTCGCGGAAAAGACCCAGATATAGAGGTATTAAGGTTCAAAATAGTACCCGCCGTATTATGGTTATTCTGTGACTAGCGCGTAGGATATATATACTATTATTCATGACACGTAAACTAGAACATACATCTCCCTGGATATTTTATATTTCATTACCATTACTATATGCTACATCATCCATTACAAGAAAGTCGCGGAAAAGACCCAGATATAGAGGTATTAAGGTTCAAAATAGTACCCGCCGTATTATGGTTATTCTGTGACTAGCGCGTAGGATATATATACTATTATTCATGACACGTAAACTAGAACATACATCTCCCTGGATATTTTATATTTCATTACCATTACTATATGCTACATCATCCATTACAAGAAAGTCGCGGAAAAGACCCAGATATAGAGGTATTAAGGTTCAAAATAGTACCCGCCGTATTACGGTTATTCTGTGACTAGCGCGTAGGATATATATACTATTATTCATGACACGTAAACTAGAACATACATCTCCCTGGATATTTTATATTTCATTACCATTACTATATGCTACATCATCCATTACAAGAAAGTCGCGGAAAAGACCCAGATATAGAGGTATTAAGGTTCAAAATAGTACCCGCCGTATTATGGTTATTCTGTGACTAGCGCGTAGGATATATATACTATTATTCATGACACGTAAACTAGAACATACATCTCCCTGGATGTTTTATATTTCATTACCATTACTATATGCTACATCATCCATTACAAGAAAGTCGCGGAAAAAACCCAGATATAGAGGTATTAAGGTTCAAAATAGTACCCGCCGTATTATGGTTATTCTGTGACTAGCGCGTAGGATATATATACTATTATTCATGACACGTAAACTAGAACATACATGTCCCTGGATATTTTATATTTCATTACCATTACTATATGCTACATCATCCATTACAAGAAAGTCGCGGAAAAGACCCAGATATAGAGGTATTAAGGTTCAAAATAGTACCCGCCGTATTACGGTTATTCTGTGACTAGCGCGTAGGATATATATACTATTATTCATGACACGTAAACTAGAACATACATCTCCCTGGATATTTTATATTTCATTACCATTACTATATGCTACATCATCCATTACAAGAAAGTCGCGGAAAAGACCCAGATATAGAGGTATTAAGGTTCAAAATAGTACCCGCGGTATTATGGTTATTCTGTGACTAGCGCGTAGGATATATATACTATTATTCATGACACGTAAACTAGAACATACATCTCCCTGGATATTTTATATTTCATTACCATTACTATATGCTACATCATCCATTACAAGAAAGTCGCGGAAAAGACCCAGATATAGAGGTATTAAGGTTCAAAATAGTACCCGCCGTATTACGGTTATTCTGTGACTAGCGCGTAGGATATATATACTATTATTCATGACACGTAAACTAGAACATACATCTCCCTGGATATTTTATATTTCATTACCATTACTATATGCTACATCATCCATTACAAGAAAGTCGCGGAAAAGACCCAGATATAGAGGTATTAAGGTTCAAAATAGTACCCGCCGTATTACGGTTATTCTGTGACTAGCGCGTAGGATATATATACTATTATTCATGACACGTAAACTAGAACATACATCTCCCTGGATATTTTATATTTCATTACCATTACTATATGCTACATCATCCATTACAAGAAAGTCGCGGAAAAGACCCAGATATAGAGGTATTAAGGTTCAAAATAGTACCCGCCGTATTATGGTTATTCTGTGACTAGCGCGTAGGATATATATACTATTATTCATGACACGTAAACTAGAACATACATCTCCCTGGATATTTTATATTTCATTACCATTACTATATGCTACATCATCCATTACAAGAAAGTCGCGGAAAAGACCCAGATATAGAGGTATTAAGGTTCAAAATAGTACCCGCCGTATTACGGTTATTCTGTGACTAGCGCGTAGGATATATATACTATTATTCATGACACGTAAACTAGAACATACATCTCCCTGGATATTTTATATTTCATTACCATTACTATATGCTACATCATCCATTACAAGAAAGTCGCGGAAAAGACCCAGATATAGAGGTATTAAGGTTCAAAATAGTACCCGCCGTATTATGGTTATTCTGTGACTAGCGCGTAGGATATATATACTATTATTCATGACACGTAAACTAGAACATACATCTCCCTGGATGTTTTATATTTCATTACCATTACTATATGCTACATCATCCATTACAAGAAAGTCGCGGAAAAAACCCAGATATAGAGGTATTAAGGTTCAAAATAGTACCCGCCGTATTATGGTTATTCTGTGACTAGCGCGTAGGATATATATACTATTATTCATGACACGTAAACTAGAACATACATGTCCCTGGATATTTTATATTTCATTACCATTACTATATGCTACATCATCCATTACAAGAAAGTCGCGGAAAAGACCCAGATATAGAGGTATTAAGGTTCAAAATAGTACCCGCCGTATTATGGTTATTCTGTGACTAGCGCGTAGGATATATATAATTTTATTCATGACATGTAAACTAGAGCATACATCTCTCTAAATATTTCATTTATCATTAATATTACTATATCCTAAGTCATGCATTACAGGAAAGTCACGGAAAAGACCTAGTTACGGAGATATTAGAGGTCAAATTGGTCACTCCTTCATATTGGTTATTGTGTGTCTTGCGCGTGGGATAAATTTACAATTATTCATGACACGTAAACTAGAACATTCATCTCCCTATATATTTTATACGTCATTAATATTACTTAATGCTAAGTAATGCATATTAGGAAAGTCGCCGAAAATGACCTAGTTACACAGATGTTGTATGATGGAAAGTTGAAGTATCGGACCACATATGCTGGAAAATACTCACACGACATATTTTTATATCATTCATAGTACCATTTCCTATGTGATGCACAACCGACGATCGGAGATATAAGCGTCCAACCTTTCGTCTCTTCATATGTGAAATTAATTGACACTCGCGGGGGATGAAAGGGTAAATAAAATTAACATTCGAAATTAATTAAACGTAATTTTTAATAATTCAAAAAATTTTTCAATTCGTTATAAAATCTAGAATACCCTCGTCCATTGATGTGGACTCCGTCAGGGCGGTCTCTTAGCCATCTGGAAAATTAAGAATGGAAGATGTTTGGCGTGAGTACGTATTATCACGGTTCTTTAAATCAGTATGGTGAAGGTGATATTTAATATGTAAGTCATGTACTTACTCCTCAAAGTACTCCCTCCCCTGTAGCGCACTCAGGCTCATCACCCTTACGCGCTCTCCCGACTCTGCAAAATAGAGTTGAGGACATGAGTTACCACAGCGAAGTATTGTAGAAACAATGCAATGTAATGTAGATATAGGTGTGGTTCTTTTTATTATTAAATTTTTCGGATAGGGACGCTTCTGGGTCACGGGGTATTAGTAAGCTGTGTAGGGACGAATAGCCGGGATTTCTTATTGCGATAACATCCCTGACTATGCAATGATAGGTGTTATGCTAAAACTATATGACTAAAATGCAATAATAGGTGTTGACTTAAACGCATAATATGGAGGAACATGACTGTGAATTTAACTTACTTCTCCCCCACCCCCGCAACCAGGCGTTGAAGGAGGACACCCTCCTCCTTCCTTCCGCAGTACAAATTAGGGCGGGGGCGGGCTGAACTTCACAGAGGATAACTCTGCATCCTCTGCATAATAGTATTCTTATGAGGGCGTACATTACCGCCCTCATGTTTTTTAACGATGTCCCCTGAGGAAGAAAGTAGTAGCGTGAACGATTGATGATACCTCAATATTTTTCACCAATAACTGTCAGTATTTCATATGCCGTTGATACTCACATTGCGCAGGTCATTGGTTCCTATCATGACCAACACCCGGCAGTTGTGAAGGGCGGTCTCCTGCTTAACCGCCCTTCGCAACCCGGTGATGGTCTGCCCAGACCTGGCCAGCCCTATTCGGTTTGGGTTTCCTGAGGGAAATGTAACAGTGAGGTTAATGAAACAATGAAAATTCGTTAAAATAGCATCTAATGCAGATGTAACAAATGTAGCACTTACTTTCCTGCAGCTGGAACCCCAGCCAGGTGCCGAACCTCACCGCATTTGAATCTCCGGCAACCACGCATCCAAATACTCTTGGTTCCATGGCGGTACAACAACGAAGTGGCCAAATTGGGGGAAGTGGCAGAGCGAAGCGCATTTCTTTGATTTCAGGGTCGATTTATTCGATATGTTGCACCATCGATATCATCATCGACTCGAGAGGCAAATAATCGAGATATCGAACGACCTTGCTTTGATTTCCTGTTTAGTCGCCATCTGTCGGATATTGTATAATTTACAATAGATAGTGTACAATGTAACTATATAGACATGACTAAAGAGTCATTCAGAAAACATGCAAGAAATGGTGTAGCAACTAATCGGCAGAGTTAAAAACCTACAATAGGGTTCAAATGAATTAATCAGATTAACTACCTGCCAACTAATCTACTTCAAAGTCTCATCGCAGCCTACAATGTCTCTTAATCGATCGCAGGAACAATGACATTTTAAACCTGTCCACTCCACAATCTATTTCCCCGTTTTTATTTTCATGATCTGGTTTACCGTTGTGTGTTTGAGTTCGAAAGATATTCAAAACTTCTTTAAAAAAAGAAATGGTTTGCAATGTACTTTAAGGGTTTATCCTTATTTTCAATAGAACGGTCAGAAAAGGTCAGATTCCCTTGAAAGATTCTGCAAGAGGTGAGTTACGGTAACTAAACTATCAGGGCGGCCCTTGGCGTAGGTATCTTGCTGATTCTATCTACTATGCAATAAGTTACGATCATCCAGGAATATAATGGCATTGCTGACCATAATAGTTTGAGGGTCTTGCATAATAGTGATGTCAACGAAATGGGCTGGTAATTTCCTGGCTCTTTGCAATATATATTTTTTTTAAATAGGAGTGACGGCGAGTGAGTGTGATTCTCCCTCGCGAGATGGGACGACGGTCGTAGGCCGTGAGAGCAACCTCCTAAGAATGTGTCGGAAACTACGTTGGAGCGTGAAACTTGAGAGTTCCCTCCCCTTCCCAGTCTCCCTCTCAACTTCCACAGCGGAACCTGACACCGTCGCAGCTGCGAGCTTGCGTCATAGAGCAGGCGCATTTTTCTTCGAGAGTATCAAGTTGCAATTAACGTGTTATCTTACACACCTCACCTCTCAGTCGCTTCCAAAGGAATATTTCCCTTGAAATACTTGGTTGCTTGAAATTCATATTGGTTATATCCCCATGTAGCGCCAAATATCCCTTATTCCCTTATCGCACGTGCCGTTTGAGAGTTATCACCGTTTGAGAAGCGGAATAATTTGCTTTTTGCAATAATTAATTCTATTTCGTTATTCACTACCCATTTATTTATCTTTAGGTTGTTATTCAATGGACTTCAATATCGCTATCGTCTTAGACTTACTCGTGGAAAATGCAGTCGTCCATATAGAATTCGGCAGAGTTCGTTTCCAAGACGAACTTACTGACATTTGCCCCATAAGAAGGTCTCTCCATAATATCATCCTTCTTTTCGTTTCCCTATCTTTTCTTTTAGTTTATCGTAAGGCACGTTGCCGAAGGTCTTGTGCTAGCATAACCGCATCTACTTCCTGAACCCTATCAAACCATTTGTATATTTCCTGACAGATCCCAAATTGCTGAGTTTCGTAGGATTACCCCTTGAGTAAAGCATGCTGTTTTAAACAGCCAATTATTATCGTCCCACGCTAATAATTAGCAATAATTTTTTCCATGAATTTACAGGTAATAGGTGTTTGCTGACAGATCGCTAGTTCTCAACAATTGATTTATTCTCACCCTTGAGGACGGGAATATTATGTACTTTCTTTAAATCATATGGAATGTCATGGATATTTAAGATGAAGCTTCATACGGCTCATATGCATTGTTAATGGCCTTTAATCCAAATTTAACAGCATCACTTGGGATGTTTTCCCGGCAAAAGAACTTCGTCAGTGGCGCCGGCGATTGTTGGTTTTGTGTTGCTATTCTGTTTGGGCACCAAACTGTGGTGGGCATTTTAAATTACTCAGTGGCAAATAGCATGTACTTTTACAACCGTGGATATATTGAATGAATTTGATCACAAAACTCGGCCGCGTCTTTTTCTATATCACAATTATATCGATAGGATATCAAACAATTCGTCAGTACACATTGCTCCATTCATCAGCGCTTAAGTTTGCCGATAATTTCCAATGTGCGTTATCTTCAACCCGTGGAATGGAAACTATTCTAGCAGCACTCTAATTTATAATCTTAATTCACTCGAATATTTCTGCAAAAGTTAACGAAAGAAAAAGCCCAAAATGATCATTTATTACAGTAAGTACATAACCGGCGTAGCTATAATTAACTGAACTCAATGTTTCACAAACAGCTACCAGGTGCGCATGCCGTGGTTAATAAAAACTGTTCGTATCTGAAAAGGTAATGTTATTAATCTCAAACTGGGGCACAAATATCTATTCAAAATAGAAATGGCAGCACAGTGGAAAGAATGAAGGGAGTCGGGAAGTAATGGAATACATTACAGAAATTATTAGGCAGAGGATATATTTTATCAGAATAAGGAAGAAGGCGGACATGAGAATTGAGTGCGGGGTGCTGCGGCAAACTTGTGTTAGGAATCAATCTTCGTAAATGCTGAATAAATCGACCAATTATACTGATTGACTACTAATATCTACAGCTGAAAGTCGGTTATTTTCCGTAGATTTTTTTACGTACAAAAATGGACAAAAATGCTTTATTTTGAAGGAAACTCCGGCTCACGTAAATCCATTTATCTGCTTTATCTAGGATCTATTATTTCCGGCAGGAGAATTTCTTTATAAAAACACATATGCACCATTTTTTTGTCCAAAAGTCACCATCCCCTAAAAATCCTGTTAATTCTGCAATCATTCTTAGTCCATACCACAAAGTCCCAGAATATGGCGCCGGTTACATTTAGCTGGCCATCAATTTGGTAGTAGTAGTTTAGGTTTGTTTTTAATTGCAGACTTTCGTCGATACAAGTGCACTAAATGTTTTTCGCTGCTTTTTCGAACGTCAACTGTTTCTGAGAATTAGGGCATTTAACCTCAATAATGCCCCCATCATCAGTGATGCCATCCGAAGAAGCGGCAAAGAAACATAGCTTGAGGTCGATGAATAGCCCTGAAGGAGTCACCTTACGTCCGGACAATTCCTCGTACTGCATTATCGCTTTGTTTTCGTGAAACTGCCCGCATTGCGTTGCTTCATTCTGAAACTTGCGGTCGTACAGAAGCCGTCTCCGCCTTTTTCAGATTATTCCAAAGTTGGATAAAGTCAACCGATTAATTCGTTCCCCCACCACCTTTCCTTCTCACATTGGCCCTTAGTGTCCTTCTCCAGTTGATCCCTAGAAGCTGTAGTCACTTTTAATTTGTCCATGAATTCTTCTACTCCTTTATCATATTCTTCGCCATCCATGTATAATTTTTGGCACATTACACCGTAACCAGCCCCATCACTTGTTTTTGTCTTCTTCTTTTGCTGTTTAATGTCTACTTTAGCGAGCAACTACTTTACTGCATTTATACGTTTCTGTCTTCTGAGACAAGTTAATTCGACAGGCTTGTGGAGACTTCTGCCTATGAGCGTTTCCCAAGTTGAATACCTCCACACGGGTCCTAGTTGGAAATCAAGACCAGAGCCGTAAGTCCTGTGTTGATTTGATCCTCTTTTGCCCCTATTCACTTGTTTTCTGCTCGAAAATTGGGCCAAAAACATAAAATATGGCCTAAGACATAATTTTTTCTGCACTGTTACTGGTGTCGTGAGAAGTCAACTGCCCAGAGTTTCGGATAAGTGGCTGGATAACCACATCAATTTTTTCGAGGTATGCTATTTCTTCCTCGGTAATAACTTTCAACTTCCGATCGACAACTTGACAGAAGTAGTCTCGGCAAGACGCGTGACATCCAAATACGTGCTTGGGACCATTTTTTTAAGCCTCGACCCGGGATTCAACGGTATTCCCTTCTGTACAAATATACGTAATAGCGCCGTGAGCTGCTTTTTAAATCTTATCATTTTTACTTTTGTAAGAATTATTTTGACAATGGGCCTCGCCTCCGCAATATTGAACAATGCTTTTCCGCGTACCATTCGGGACCATAACAGCTGTGATCGTCGTCATGAATAGTTCCAGTAGTGACAATAGGCAGACAGTAAATCTTTCTCATTATATTCTCTACTCTCTTATTTATGCATGATGTAAATATTGATGTTCTTATTTATGCATGATACTTTGAATCTGTAGTAGTAATCTTTGTATCCCTTGCATGTTGGAACGATTGAAGATTGAATGTTTCTTGGGTATTAGATTTTGAATTTGCTCTTTGCATGTGTGGTACGCGGGTTTCAATGTTATGTCGGTATTCTACCATATCATTGATGCATGCCTGGTGCGGAAGCACCCCCTGCCACACACCCTATTCACACCACACATTCTATTAGCTTTTCTCTCTCTTAACTCTAATAGCTCCCCTGCCACACACCCTCGTGGTGGCTCAAATTTTAAATCGTTCAAAAATTGATTAACTTTGTAGACGATTTTTCGAGCCTGACTTTTGAGTGGCCTGCCACGGGCAGACAAAGATTTCGACAAGCTGGCCATTGCAAATAAGCCACACAAGAATTGACTCAAAATCTATTATCAAAAACCAAAGTCGAAAAACAAATTGAATAACCGAAACGAAAGTGTAAGTCCAAATATCACCAGAAAGAAGTCCAAATCAACATCCAAAAAGAATGTCCGAAACAGTATCAAAACTGAAGGGCGAAAAACGAGAGAGAACCAAAACGACAAGAGCTGACAACAACGATGAAGTGACGCCGGTCGGGGAGGCAACGTAGGGGAAGGAAGGAGCCCGGAGTGGGGGTAGCCGAAGACAGAGAGGGGGTGCGTACAAATTCTTGCGCAGGACCATTTCAACGCAGCCAGACAATACTTTCTTATAATCTTTCTTTCTTGTATCTTTGTTATACGATCGAGGTTGTTTATTCAACGTTTCAATTTGTGAGAACTAACTACATTGATTCCTTTACATTGTATTTCCTAAAGGCTTGATTCCCACTCGCGTATTCCCCCACCTTACCTTCCCCTTCTTAGCTCTCCGTTCACCTCGTGCTTTAGTCTTTGCCCAGCCATCAACTGACAAACATATATAGCCAACTGTGCCTATATTGTGATTTTTCAGTGGATTACCTGTGCAAGTGAAAAGAAAGACGTGGATTTCAATTGAACCTGTTCAAGTATCCATTACATTTAGTACCGTAGAAGTAGCACTGTAGAAGACGTAGTACTGAGTACTTTAATTTAATATTACGTGTGATTGAAATTTGCATGCCAATTGTTTTTTGTGTTTCTTGTTGCTCTGTTCTATCTCATTTAATTTTCACGGACAAAAAAAATGGCGAAGGATTTTGATAAGTCGAAGAAGAGCTATTTATGTCCTCGTGCCGTCGGTCAGTTTTTCCTTTCGAATGGCTTTTCTTATAATGCAATCCACTGCGGGGGATGCTCGGAGGGCTCCGCTTTCGGAGTGGCGGCTGTTGAGTTCTTCGGTGTGAATAGTGATAGTAACAGAGGGAAGTTGTATAAATTCTGGAGAAGGAATGCGGCTGTGAAGGATGTTGTTAAGAGGGGCGGTAGTGCTGAGCCAACATGTCCCACTGGGTGGAAGAATTTTAGGAGGCGGAGAGGATTTGCTATTAAGTGTGGTTGGAAAAGTGTGGTTGGTGATGATTCCACTGCGCGAAGATTGCCGGAGAAATCATTTCTTGCGTGTTCACCAGAAGAAGAGATAGTCGATAGTGATACTGTGCACTCGGCGGCTACGATCGGTGATGAATCCACTGCGCGAAGATTGGCGAAGAAAAAGTGTTCTAACGACATTGTTCGACGTCGAGATCCAC
Source organism: Ceriagrion tenellum (assembly GCA_963169105.1). Lineage (NCBI taxonomy): Eukaryota > Metazoa > Arthropoda > Insecta > Odonata > Coenagrionidae > Ceriagrion > Ceriagrion tenellum. The sequence continues at coordinate 113,641,077 of OY720641.1, forward strand.
CAGGGAATGTAGAAGGCGAGTTCTCAATAGCGAGGTGTGATTGGTTCAATGTATTCGTTGATGGAAAACTCATTCCGGGAAAGTGGGCGAGTTTAGTTAGTGACAGGTTTGCTGTGCTGAATAATTATTGCGTGTTTCTAGTTAAAGATCACCGGCTACGTAAGTTACAGCAGGATATAGTCGTTAGAGGATACTGCAAACACAGAGGGTGCAAGAAATTCACTTTAATAATTTCAAATGTGTTTGGATTGACAGCTGGCGATGTTAAGGTTCGCGTTTTTAGTGTGAACAGTTTCGATCATGGTTCGGAGAAATTGACAAGACCTCTGAGTGGATTTAAGAGGCAGGAAGCTAGGTTGGAGCTAACGAGGAGTAATGCTTTTAAGTATCGTAAGGAGGCTATTACTAGGGCAGACGACAGCGCAATCGTACATGGAAATTTACAATCCATCCATTCGTTAAATGTTCTTCGTCGTGCAAAAATGGAAGGGAAAGCGTTGTCAGACTTGTGTTCCAATGCTGCCGGTGACGTATTTGAAATGTATAATAATGAGAAAGATAATGATCGCTATATACACTTCGTAGGCTTGCCAATGGTCGTGCATTGCTATTCCCAAAAACAAACCCATCTTGTCGCGTCGTTACCGAAAAAGGATAGACCTATTTTGTATTTAGATGCCACTGGAACTGTTGTGAAGCCGTACCCCTCAACACGAAAAAGAATCCTTTATTACGCAGGTGTAGTCAATATCCGTAACGTAATAGTTCCCGTAATGGAGATGATTAGCGCCAAGCATAATACGTCCACAATAGCTTACTTTTTAATGGAGTTTAATTATTTCGTGAAGGCGGAAATGAAAATACGAAAAACAATTTTTAAGGCGGTTGTTTGTGACTTCAGCTTTGCCATGATCCATGCTATTTTACTCGCTTTCAATTCGTGTTCATTGACTCAGTACCTCGAAAATTCATTCGCGATAATCAACGGAGTAGGGAAGCTCGACATAGATGTTCCTATTTTCATTTGTTGCGCGCATTTCATGCATATCATCGGGAAAAGATTACGTAAATCGTTCGATAGCAAATCGGTTAGGAAAATTTTAAGAGACGTCACGGCATTGATAGTTCGGGCTAACTCATTGCAGGTTGTAGACGAAATAATGAGTAAATTGATCGCCCTTTTACTTAGCGAGAGAACGGGAAAATATGAAAATGATGCTATAGTTTACTTCAAGACGTTACTGAAAAGGAATCCTTTACCGGAATACAGCGGCGAGAGAAAGAGTTGTCGAGAACATCAGCCGACAGGATCGAGAGATAGGCTTTATAAGAGGAGTCCGTATTTTCATAGATATAATGACATGGCGTTAAAATATAAGGACGTATCAGTTGGAAAAATGAATCGATTCTACAACCCTAGGTTTTGCAAATGGTTTATCAGGCGACTTATTCCGTTCCTACCGTTGTGGTCGAATATCATCGCAGGAGGAAATGAGACAGCTTTAGGAGTAAGATACAGTAATGCATCCGTGGAACGTTGGTTTGGACTTCTTAAGACATCGTTGTTAGGTTCCGAGTTACGGTTGACGTGCGGCAGGTTTCTTAGGGTGTTGAAACCTGCCGTGTTCTCCGCGTTAAAAGAATTGGAATTGGACATACCAGCCGGTAACAGGAAAGCACCCTCATTGCCTAGGGAAAATGATCCTTTGTTAGAACAAGAGCGATGGAGGAAACGACAGCATAGGAAAAATAAAATTAAGGGAACGTCATTTTTAGGAAAGGAAATATTAGGATTACCGAGTACTACCGAGAAAGAGTGGGCAACCGAGGCCAGCGAACACCCGTCACCATGTAAGAATGCAGAATATCCGCCAGTTCAAAGTGATGCGTCTCGAAAGGTTTGGAGATCCGAAGGTGAACAATCGTTAGTGGAACATCGTCCTCTAAAATTAGCATCCAATGGTCTAGTATACGATAGAACATATTTCGAAAGCAACGTCATAGGTATCACTAACTACGTTATGGGCCGTGTAGGGAAAGGAGTGCGCGTTTACCTCGAAGATTTCCTTACGTTAGTGAACCGCGAATGGCTTTGTAACTTCATCATAGACGTATTTGCTAGCGTCATAATTGAAGGAAAGGAAAACGTAGATTATCTTATTTGTGAGAGTAGTACCAACTTCATAAATGGGAAAATAAAAACAGGCCGATTTTTAACGAATGTGCAATTGCGTGGTAAAGTTCTTTTAATGCCGTATAACAAGTATGGAAATCATTGGTGTCTTATTTACGCGAATTTTGTCAGTACCACCTTTTCATTCATAGACCCTTATGGTAGTTGCAGCGTAGACGAAGAATGTTACTTTCGAAAATTCCTTCTATGTCTAAAGGAGAGAGATAAAATTTGTCAGGAACAAGTAGGGGAATTAGCGTGGAAAAATAAAACCCTTCGATATCCGACGCAGAAAGATGACTACAACTGTGGAGTTTTCGTGTGCTATTTTATAGAAAAATTGGCGTCAGGAATGGATTTTGAGGTTTCGCTAGATGCGGATAACTATCGAGAGGAAATAATGAAAAGAATTGTGGAAGGGTTAATAAAACCGAACGACATCTGCCCAATGTGCGATCGTGGAGGGATGGAGGAAGACAATCCGTGGGTAGCTTGCGACGTTTGCTCACGATGGTTTCACATAACTTGCGTCGATAGGAATGTATCTAAGGTGGAAATGGAAAGGAAAACATGGATTTGTACATTATGTATAAATTGGGTGAAGAAGGAAGGAAAAACGATAGCATGCTAACCAGATAACATGATAGAGTTATAAGAAAGCAGGAATGTTCTGCATAGCTAACACTGGTGCAGTAACATTGGAGATGAAACCGTAGGTCCTTTTTAATATCGTCAAAGTTAACGCTCTGGTGCAGTAACATTGGAGATGAAACCGTAGGTCCTTTTTAATATCGACAAAGTTAACGCTCTGGTGCAGTAACATTGGAGATGAAACCGTAGTTCCTTTTTAATATCGTCAAAGTTAACGCTCTGATGCAGTAACATTGGAGATGAAACCGTAGTTCCTTTTTAATATCGTCAAAGTTAACGCTCTGGTGCAGTAACATTGGAGATGAAACCGTAGTTCCTTTTTAATATCGTCAAAGTTAACGCTCTGGTGCAGTAACATTGGAGATGAAACCGTAGTTGCTTTTTAATATCGTTAAAGTTAACGCTCTGGTGCAGTAACATTGGAGATGAAACCGTAGTTGCTTTTTAATATCGTTAAAGTTAACGCTCTGGTGCAGTAACATTGGAGATGAAACCGTAGTTGCTTTTTAATATCGTCAAAGTTAACGCTCTGATGCAGTAACATTGGAGATGAAACCGTAGTTCCTTTTTAATATCGTCAAAGTTAACGCTCTGATGCAGTAACATTGGAGATGAAACCGTAGTTCCTTTTTAATATCGTCAAAGTTAACGCTCTGGTGCAGTAACATTGGAGATGAAACCGTAGTTCCTTTTTAATATCGTCAAAGTTAACGCTCTGGTGCAGTAACATTGGAGATGAAACCGTAGTTCCTTTTTAATATCGTCAAAGTTAACGCTCTGATGCAGTAACATTGGAGATGAAACCGTAGTTCCTTTTTAATATCGTCAAAGTTAACGCTCTGGTGCAGTAACATTGGAGATGAAACCGTAGTTCCTTTTTAATAACGTCAAAGTTAACGCTCTGGTGCAGTAACATTGGAGACGAAACCGTAGTTCCTTTTTAATATCGTCAAAGTTAACGCTCTGGTGCAGTAACATTGGAGACGAAACCGTAGTTCCTTTTTAATATCGTCAAAGTTAACGCTCTGGTGCAGTAACATTGGAGACGAAACCGTAGTTCCTTTTTAATATCGTCAAAGTTAACGCTCTGGTGCAGTAACATTGGAGACGAAACCGTAGTTCCTTTTTAATATCGTCAAAGTTAACGCTCTGGTGCAGTAACATTGAAGATGAAACCGTAGTTCCTTTTTAATATCGTCAAAGTTAACGCTCTGATGCAGTAACATTGGAGATGAAACCGTAGTTCCTTTTTAATATCGTCAAAGTTAACGCTCTGGTGCAGTAACATTGGAGATGAAACCGTAGTTCCTTTTTAATAACGTCAAAGTTAACGCTCTGGTGCAGTAACATTGGAGACGAAACCGTAGTTCCTTTTTAATATCGTCAAAGTTAACGCTCTGGTGCAGTAACATTGGAGACGAAACCGTAGTTCCTTTTTAATATCGTCAAAGTTAACGCTCTGGTGCAGTAACATTGGAGACGAAACCGTAGTTCCTTTTTAATATCGTCAAAGTTAACGCTCTGGTGCAGTAACATTGGAGACGAAACCGTAGTTCCTTTTTAATATCGTCAAAGTTAACGCTCTGGTGCAGTAACATTGGAGATGAAACCGTAGTTCCTTTTTAATATCGTCAAAGTTAACGCTCTGATGCAGTAACATTGGAGATGAAACCGTAGTTCCTTTTTAATATCGTCAAAGTTAACGCTCTGGTGCAGTAACATTGGAGATGAAACCGTAGTTCCTTTTTAATATCGTCAAAGTTAACGCTCTGGTGCAGTAACATTGGAGATGAAACCGTAGTTCCTTTTTAATATCGTCAAAGTTAACGCTCTGGTGCAGTAACATTGGAGATGAAACCGTAGTTCCTTTTTAATATCGTCAAAGTTAACGCTCTGATGCAGTAACATTGGAGATGAAACCGTAGTTCCTTTTTAATATCGTTAAAGTTAACGCTCTGATGCAGTAACATTGGAGATGAAACCGTAGTTCCTTTTTAATATCGTCAAAGTTAACGCTCTGATGCAGTAACATTGGAGATGAAACCGTAGTTCCTTTTTAATATCGTCAAAGTTAACGCTCTGATGCAGTAACATTGGAGATGAAACCGTAGGTCCTTTTTAATATCTTCAAAGTAACACTCTGCTATGGTAACGGTGGAGATGAAACCCTATGTTTCTTTTATCTTTTGTGCACTAGTACAATCATGGTGTGAATGTATGAATGAAATATTGACATTAGCATGATTTTTTAAAATTTTTGTCATAGTTATAGAAAAAAAAAAAAAAAAAAAATTAATTTAGCCTGCTATTTATATATTCCTATATTTCCGTTCCTATATATTTAACGTATTTCATAACGTAGCTCAAATGAGTCACGAAGCTATGTGCCTCCTTCATTATTAGTTGTAGTGATCTCTCCTTCTATTGGTAGTTCTGCATGTGCATGCCCCCTCTCAAATCCCAAATGTTGCCTCAACGTGGCGGGAGGGTGAAACAGGCAAATGTTCCTTTAAACTATTAAAGTTAAACATATCTGTCTGCCATTCCGTGTTCTGTTAATACTGTTAACGAAATCCTCCAATTTAGGTCTCTAAGTTAGGTCGATAATTCATTGTTAGAGTTGATCTATAATTATTGATGTGTATACAGCCACCAAAAAAATTCAACTCCAAAATCTTAATGGTTGCAAATTTTTTGGTATACAATTTGGCAGCGTGGTACAATGTCCTTTTCTATACTATGCAGTTCCTAAAATTTTTGCATTAGGATAGAAATAAGAAAATATTTGAATGGAAAGGTTTAAGTTACAATTGCCTGGCTAAAGCATTGGGTATAACACGAATTCCTATTAGGAAAGTTCAAAACAGGCACAGTTATGTAAATTAGCATACTTAGAAAACATTAACAGAAATCCATTCTTGTTTCCCATTTTCAGGAATGATGGCCTCTCCTATATGTAGAACAGATAACCGTCGCCCATGAAAACTGATTGAGTAGTTAAATCAGGATATTTCTTACATTGTCAAAAGGATATTCTATCCTGATTGCCGAGGCAGAATAATTTGGCAACAAAATAAAGATATTAGGAAACGAGCAAATGTTGATTATAAAAATGATTAATTATTCTGAAAGCATTTCTGTTCACTATAAAACAAGATGTAAAACACTGTAACAAAAATATGGGGATGAAAAATATATAAATTTAAATTTATACAGCATTCATTGATTTCCATCTCATAATATGTCATAACAAAATATATATCCTACGCGCCAATGACTGAATAACCATTTTGAAGCAGTGACCAATTTGACCTCTAATACCTCCAGAAGTGGGTCTTTTCAGCGATATTCTTGTATTGGATGATAAAGCATATAGTAATATCAATGACATGAAATATTAAGGGAGAGGTATGTTTTAGTTTATGTGTCATGAATAAATGTAAATGTATCCTATGCGCAAGTCACAAAATTAGCGATATAAGGCAGTGACAAATTTGACCTATAATATCTCAATAACTAGGTGTTTTCCGTGACTTTGCTGTATTGGATGATGAAGCGTATAATAATATAAATGACATATGAAATATTTATGCAGATGTATGTTCTAGTTTTGGTGTCATGAATAAAAGTATATATATCCTACGCGCCAGTCACAGAATGACCAAAATACGGCGGGTACTATTTTGATCTCTATTACCTCTGCATCTGGGTCTTTTCCGCGACTTTCTTGTAATGGATGATGTAGCATATAGTAATGGTAATGAAATATAAAATATCCAGGGAGATGTATGTTCTAGTTTACGTGTCATGAATAATAGTATATATATCCTACGCGCTAGTCACAGAATAACCATAATACGGCGGGTACTATTTTGAACCTTAATACCTCTGTATCTGGGACTTTTCCGCGACTTTCTTGTAATGGTTGATGTAGCATATAGTAATGGTAATGAAATATATAATATCCAGGGTGATGTATGTTCTAGTTTAAGTGTCATGAATAACAGTATATATATCCTACGCGCTAGTCACAGAATAACCATTATAAGGTAATTACTATTTTGGCCTCTAATACCTCTGTAACTGGGTCTTTTCCGCAACTTTCTTGTAATAGAATATGTAGCATATAGTAATGGTAATGAAATATAAAATTACCAGGGAGATGTATGTTCTAGTTTACGTGTCATGAATAATAGTATTAATATCCTACGCGCCAGTAACAGAATAACCATTATAAGGTAGTTACTACTTTGGCCTCTACTACCTCTGCAACTGGGTCTTTTCCGCGACTTTCCTGTATTAGATGATGTAGCATATAGTAATGGTAATGAAATATAAAATATCCAGGGAGATGTATGTTCTAGTTTACGTGTCATGAATAAAAGTATATATATCCTACGCGCCAGTCACAGAATAACCATAATACGGCGGGTACTATTTTGACCCTTAATACCTCTGCAACTGGGTCTTTTCCGCGACTTTCTTGTAATGGATGATGTAGCATATAGTAATGGTAATGAAATATAAAATATCCAGGGAGATGTATGTTCTAGTTTTCGTGTCATGAATAAAAGTATATATATCCTTCGCGCTAGTCACAGAATAACCATTATAATGTAATTACTATTTTGGCCTCTAATACCTCTGTAACTGGGTCTTTTCCGCAACTTTCTTGTATTAGATGATGTAGCATATAGTAATGGTAATGAAATATAAAATATCCAGGGAGATGTATGTTCTAATTTACGTGTCATGAATAATAGTATATATATCCTACGCCCTAGTCACAGAATAACCATAATACGGCGGGTACTATTTTGAACCTTAATACCTCTGTATCTGGGTCTTTTCCGCGACTTTCTTGTAATGGTTGATGTAGCATATAGTAATGGTAATGAAATATATAATATCCAGGGTGATGTATGTTCTAGTTTAAGTGTCATGAATAATAGTATATATATCCTACGCGCTAGTCACAGAATAACCATTATAAGGTAATTACTATTTTGGCCTCTAATACCTCTGTAACTGGGTCTTTTCCGCAACTTTCTTGTAATAGAATATGTAGCATATAGTAATGGTAATGAAGTATAAAATATCCAGGGAGATGTATGTTCTAGTTTACGTGTCATGTATAATAGTATTAATATCCTACGCGCCAGTAACAGAATAACCATTATAAGGTAGTTACTACTTTGGCCTCTACTACCTCTGCAACTGGGTCTTTTCCGCGACTTTCCTGTATTAGATGATGTAGCATATAGTAATGGTAATGAAATATAAAATATCCAGGGAGATGTATGTTCTAGTTTACGTGTCATGAATAAAAGTATATATATCCTACGCGCCAGTCACAGAATAACCATTATAAGGTAGTTACTACTTTGGCCTCTACTACCTCTGCAACTGGGTCTTTTCCGCGACTTTCCTGTATTAGATGATGTAGCATATAGTAATGGTAATGAAATATAAAATATCCAGGGAGATGTATGTTCTAGTTTACGTGTCATGAATAAAAGTATATATATCCTACGCGCCAGTCACAGAATAACCATAATACGGCGGGTACTATTTTGACCCTTAATACCTCTGCAACTGGGTCTTTTCCGCGACTTTCTTGTAATGGATGATGTAGCATATAGTAATGGTAATGAAATATAAAATATCCAGGGAGATGTATGTTCTAGTTTAAGTGTCATGAATAAAAGTATATATATATCCTACGCGCCAGTCACAGAATATCCATAATACGGCGGGTACTATTTTGACCCTTAATACCTCTGCAACTGGGTCTTTTCCGCGACTTTCTTGTAATGGATGATGTAGCATATAGTAATGGTAATGAAATATAAAATATCCAGGGAGATGTATGTTTTAGTTTACGTGTCATGAATAATAGTGTATATATCCTACACGCTAGTCACAGAATAACCATAATACGGCGGGTACTATTTTGAACCTTAATACCTCTATATCTGGGTCTTTTCCGCGACTTTCTTGTAATGGATGATGTAGCATATAGTAATGGTAATGAAATATAAAATGTCCAGGGAGATCTATGTTCTAGTTTACGTGTCATGAATAATAGTATATATATCCTACGCGCCAGTCACTGAATAACTAGAATACGGCGGGTACCTTTTTGGACCTTAATACCTCTGTATCTGGGTCTTTTCCGCGACTTTCTTGTAATGGATGATGTAGCATATAGTAATGGTAATGAAATATAAAATATCCAGGGAGATGTATGTTCTAGTTTACGTGTCATGAATAAAAGTATATATATCCTACGCGCCAGTCACAGAATAACCATAATACGGCGGGTACTATTTTGACCCTTAATACCTCTGCAACTGGGTCTTTTCCGCGACTTTCTTGTAATGGATGATGTAGCATATAGTAATGGTAATGAAATATAAAATATCCAGGGAGATGTATGTTCTAGTTTAAGTGTCATGAATAAAAGTATATATATCCTACGCGCCAGTCACAGAATAACCATAATACGGCGGGTACTATTTTGACCCTTAATACCTCTGCAACTGGGTCTTTTCCGCGACTTTCTTGTAATGGATGATGTAGCATATAGTAATGGTAATGAAATATAAAATATCCAGGGAGATGTATGTTCTAGTTTACGTGTCATGAATAATAGTATATATATCCTACGCGCCAGTCAAAGAATAACCATAATACGGCGGGTACTATTTTGACCCTTAATACCTCTGCAACTGGGTCTTTTCCGCGACTTTCTTGTAATGGATGATGTAGCATATAGTAATGGTAATGAAATATAAAATATCCAGGGAGATGTATGTTTTAGTTTACGTGTCATGAATAATAGTGTATATATCCTACGCGCCAGTCACAGAATAACCATAATACGGCGGGTACTATTTTGACCCTTAATACCTCTGCAACTGGGTCTTTTCCGCGACTTTCTTGAAATGGATGATGTAGCATATAGTAATGGTAATGAAATATAAAATATCCAGGGAGATGTATGTTCTAGTTTAAGTGTCATGAATAAAAGTATATATATCCTACGCGCCAGTCACAGAATAACCATAATACGGCTGGTACTATTTTGACCCTTAATACCTCTGCAACTGGGTCTTTTCCGCGACTTTCTTGTAATGGATGATGTAGCATATAGTAATGGTAATGAAATATAAAATATCCAGGGAGATGTATGTTCTAGTTTACGTGTCATGAATAATAGTATATATATCCTACGCGCCAGTCAAAGAATAACCATAATACGGCGGGTACTATTTTGACCCTTAATACCTCTGCAACTGGGTCTTTTCCGCGACTTTCTTGTAATGGATGATGTAGTATATAGTAATGGTAATGAAATATAAAATATCCAGGGAGATGTATGTTTTAGTTTACGTGTCATGAATAATAGTGTATATATCCTACACGCTAGTCACAGAATAACCATAATACGGCGGGTACTATTTTGAACCTTAATACCTCTATATCTGGGTCTTTTCCGCGACTTTCTTGTAATGGATGATGTAGCATATAGTAATGGTAATGAAATATAAAATGTCCAGGGAGATCTATGTTCTAGTTTACGTGTCATGAATAATAGTATATATATCCTACGCGCCAGTCACTGAATAACTAGAATACGGCGGGTACCTTTTTGGACCTTAATACCTCTGTATCTGGGTCTTTTCCGCGACTTTCTTGTAATGGATGATGTAGCATATAGTAATGGTAATGAAATATAAAATATCCAGGGAGATGTATGTTCTAGTTTACGTGTCATGAATAATAGTATATATATCCTACGCGCTAGTCACTGAATAACCATAATACGGCGGGTACTATTTTGGACCTTAATATCTCTGTATCTGGGTCTTTTCCGCGACTTTCTTGTAATGGATGATGTAGTATATAGTAATGGTAATGAAATATAAAATATCCAGGGTGATGTATGTTCTAGTTTACGTGTCATGAATAATAGTATATATATCCTACGCGCTAGTCACTTAATAACCATAATACGGCGGGTACTATTTTGGACCTTAATACCTCTGTATCTGGGTCTTTTCCGCGACTTTCTTGTAATGGATGATGTAGCATATAGTAATGGTAATGAAATATAAAATATCCAGGGAGATGTATGTTCTAGTTTACGTGTCATGAATAATAGTGTATATATCCTACGCGCTAGTCAAAGAATAACCATAATACGGCGGGTACTATGTTGAACCTTAATACCTCTATATCTGGGTCTTTTCCGCGACTTTCTTGTAATGGATGATGTAGCATATAGTAATGGTAATGAAATATAAAATATCCAGGGAGATGTATGTTCTAGTTTACGTGTCATGAATAATAGTGTATATATCCTACTCGCTAGTCACAGAATAACCATAATACGGCGGTTACTATTTTGAACCTTAATACCTTTATATCTGGGTCTTTTCCGCGACTTTCTTGTAATGGATGATGTAGCATATAGTAATGGTAATGAAATATAAAATATCCAGGGAGATGTATGTTCTAGTTTACGTGTCATGAATAATAGTGTATATATCCTACTCGCTAGTCACAGAATAACCATAATACGGCGGTTACTATTTTGAACCTTAATACCTTTATATCTGGGTCTTTTCCGCGACTTTCTTGTAATGGATGATGTAGCATATAGTAATGGTAATGAAATATAAAATATCCAGGGAGATGTATGTTCTAGTTTACGTGTCATGAATAATAGTGTATATATCCTACTCGCTAGTCACAGAATAACCATAATACGGCGGTTACTATTTTGAACCTTAATACCTCTATATCTGGGTCTTTTCCGCGACTTTCTTGTAATGGATGATGTAGCATATAGTAATGGTAATGAAATATAAAATATCCAGGGAGATGTATGTTCTAGTTTACGTGTCATGAATAATAGTATATATATCCTACGCGCTAGTCACTGAATAACCATAATACGGCGGGTACTATTTTGAACCTTAATACCTCTATATCTGGGTCTTTTCCGCGACTTTCTTGTAATGGATGATGTAGCATATAGTAATGGTAATGAAATATAAAATATCCAGGGAGATGTATTTTCTAGTTTACGTGTCATGAATAATAGTATATATATCCTACGCGCTAGTCACAGAATAACCATAAAACGGCGGGTACTATGTTGAACCTTAATACCTCTATATCTGGGTCTTTTCCGCGACTTTCTTGTAATGGATGATGTAGCATATAGTAATGGTAATGAAATATAAAATATCCAGGGAGATGTATGTTCTAGTTTACGTGTCATGAATAATAGTATATATATCCTACGCGCTAGTCACTGAATAACCATAATACGGCGGGTACTATTTTGAACCTTAATACCTCTATATCTGGGTCTTTTCCGCGACTTTCTTGTAATGGATGATGTAGCATATAGTAATGGTAATGAAATATAAAATATCCAGGGAGATGTATGTACTAATTATTTTGTCATTAATAAATGTAAATATATCCCTCCCAAGTCACTGATAAACAAAAATGAAATAGAGACCACTTTGACCTCTAATATCTCCGTAACTAGGTCTTTTCCATGGATTTCCTATTATGCATGACTTAGCATATAGTAATTTAAATGACAAATGAATTATTTAGAGAGATGCATTATCTAGTTTATGTGTTATGTTTAAATGTAAATATATCCCACCCGCAAGTCACAGAATAACCAATATGAAGAAGTGACCACTTTGACCTCCAATATCCCCGTAACTTGTTCTTTTCCGCGACTTTCCTGTAATGCATGATTTAGCATGTAGTAATATTAATGACATATGAATTATTAAGAGAGATGTAATATCTAGTTTATGTGTCATGAATAATTGTATATATATCCCACGTGCAAGTTACAGAATAGCCAATATGATGGAGGTACCACTTTGACCTATGATATCTCCGTATTTAGGTCTTTTCCGCGACCTTCCTGTAATGCATGACTTAGCATATAGTATTATTAATGACATATGAGATATTTAGAGCGATGTATGTTCTAGTTTATGTGTCATGAATGATTGTATATATATCCCACGCGCAAGTCACAGAATAACCAATATGAAGGACTGACCACTTTGACCTCTAATATCTCCGTAACTCGGTATTTTCCTCTGCCTTCCTGTAATGCATGACTTAGCATATAGTAATGTTAATGACATATTTAGAGAGATGTATGTTCTACTTTATGTTCAAGCATTTATGTAAATTTATCCCAGGCGCAAGTCACAGAATAACCATAATGAGGCTGACCAGTTTGATCTGTAATATCTCTGTAACTGGGTCTTTTCTGCATCTTAGAATGGCGTGAATCAAATATTATTTAACCCAGGCACATATCATAGAATAACCATTAACCTGCGGTAATTAGTTTACCTCATTCCTCTACTCCAATGAAAGTGACCTGCTACTTTTTTCTTATCTTTCATTTTAATAGTAAGAACATATGATTAATGTGGGGATATGAACTTTATGGTAGGTACCATGTGCATGAATAAAACAATAAATGTCAGACGCGCCAGTTCCTGACTTTCCGTTTGTTGGTCTTATCCGCAACTCACATTTGTTTATTTTCGATGAGGATTGTATTAGTACCTAAACACATATACAGAATATATTCACTGAGATTATTTAACTTGTGTTTTGTAGTGATGTAAATAAGTAAATATTATTAGTTTTACCACAACTTTAATCCGTAGCATTAACCATGGTTATGGTTACAAAATATAAAATATTTTTGGGGATACATGATTATTATGAGAGTATTAGCATTTTTAAATTTATATCCATCCCATACGTCAGTCACTGAGTTTCCATTAATATGTATCAGTATAGTTATGGTAACAAAAGAAGTGATCGACGGAATACCCGAGTATACGCGACAGTAACTGATGTACTATTCTGATCTCACAGTATTTGCATTTTTAAAATATTAATCATCATACGCGTGTATCATTTAGGAACTATTAATATCCGTTCCAAGCGTCAGCCTTTAAGTTACTTTATTCTGTTCCTTTTATATTGCTTTCTTCCTTCATTTGGTAGCCCTGCGCATTCTGTTCCTTGGGATAGAAAATCGGGGGCTAAAATCACGCAACCAGTTTAAAAGGTTAGTTTAGTAGATTTATTGTTGATTTTAAACTCTCCATGATTTTGTAGCGCACGTAGTAAAATGTACACAGTCGGAAGTAATCCAGAATTTTCTTTTATTACTACCCAATAACTTATCATCTTTTGCAGATATGTTTATTACTTACGCGCTGGGTAATCATCTGGAAGAAATCAAGGAAATACTGTCTGCCGACGATGTCAATCTTCATTATTCCGTCACAGTTAAGTACGTCATTCTATATACCCCGTTTTCAATAAGTTAATATTCGATCACTCTTTAGACCGCAGTTCTAATTTTTGTGAATCTTTCCTTTGTTTTTGTAAAAGTTGCCGAGAAAAAATACCCTATCGCTAATTCTCTTAACGTGAATGGCATTTGGAATGCGTTAAATGGAATAATTATTAGGACACCCTGTTAAACGATCTCTGTTTAGGAATTAGTTCATTCCTCGTCGCCCACCAAGATCAATTGTAATATTTCAAATCCATTGATTTTTATTGTTTGAAGATTAAATCATTAAAACAATGTTTTCCCCTTTAAAGCTCTCATTGAATCTCGCATGTCTCAATGATGCTTTGGAGTATATGTTAATGCCCTATTTTATTATGATGGAATTCAATAGAAAGTTTTGTCATAGCTTGGTGGAAGATGCTATCCCTTGTATGAGGTGTTAAGTTATGAGTGTATCTATACATGAGATAAAACTTTTACTTTGATCTATATAGTCCACCAGTCTGTTTTTTTCCCAGATTTTTCTATACAAAGTGCCAGGAGTTAGAAATTTAACATAAAATGAGGATGTAAGGGAGATGATTGCTGGCTATCCATTTGCCAGCATGTTTCATTTTCAAGGCCGTTATTAGTATTCCTCAGTATCACTTACCATTGAGACATACTTTCATATGATGTTGAAATCATTTCACATATCTTTGCTTTGAGATGCCATAATTAGACATTGAGGTTTATGTCCTATTTCGCAGAGTTCTCAAAGTTTCACTCATAAATACATATTTGTACACCTAACTCTGCTTCAATAATTTCTTCCATACTGACCTATCCTTGCAAACCTCTTATGTCCTATTTTATGTTTACATATTCCTTTTATGGTTTCATTAATAATAATTGATTATGATGACCTGGAAACCATGGTGCGACATTAAAATCAGTGCCATGGAAAACTCAGAACCAACCATGGTGGATTGTTATTTCCATTTTTCTATTTTTATGGACATCCTTGAACTGGCACAATTTGAAGATTTTGCTCTAAATGTTTTGGTATCTAGAATGTTTTTAAAATTGTTTTTGGATGAAAATATGGATGCTAACATTGCACTTTTTTATATTTCAGTTTTGTTAAACTATTTGAAAATAGTACCATTCTTGGTGATGGGATTCTTTCAAATCCAACCAAGTTGATCCCATTATGTGATGGAGCTTTGCTTGATGCCCAGCAAGCTATTGTTAATTTGCAGGCGAACAATTTGGAGAAGAAATTCTCAATCAAACCAAAGGTTCATGCCAGAATGACAGGTAAATAACTACAAGAGCAAGTTTAACCCTTTTGCGCCAGAGCCTCTCGATGGGAAATGCTTCCCCTGCGAGTAGCATGAGAATTTTCTGTGCTCCTCTCTACAGAGCTCTCTCATGGCGACGAATTGCTCAGGCATGCCTTCCGTCCATTTTGGAACCCCACTCAGCGGGACACCATGCCCTTCCCCTGGGCACTCGGCTCAACCCCCAAATCCTTAGCAGCCCCTCTCTCAGCAGGAGGCCACTATAATTTTGTTGCATTAGCAGAGGTTTTTTTAAATAATACCCGCTGTATACTCCAAAAATTTATACTTGTTAAAGTTTTTCTAATATTATTCTGAGCGTTTTACACTTTTAAACAAAATTCTAGCGTTAATATTAACACATTTAATTAATGCATGTACACACAAACTATTTAGAGTTCCGTGCGAAAACTCTGTTAGTATCAGCACTAAAATTTCATTTTAAAATTGTTAAGACTCGGCAAAAAAAACAAATAATTCAGTTCTAAGTTCAAAAATTAGTAGTGTGCAAAAAATAATTGCCTCGAAAAACTATTGCTAATACAATTAATTAACCGTAAGTTCATGCAGCGAGGAGGGCTACTAATCAGGCGGTGGGTCAGGCTCACTTGCCGAGTAAAGGATGTGGGTTGTCGCTAAACTGGATCGGAAGGTCTTACTGCATACCTAGAATTATTGCTCCCGTGTCAGTCACTTCCCTTCCCTCGTGTCGGCTATAGCTGACATTAGGTCTTTTGCATTGGTCTTTCTGCATCGGCTAGAGCCGACATTCGTTCGTTTGCGTAGGAAAATTTACGTTGGCTATAGCCATTGCAAGGTGCGAAAGGGTTGATGGAGGTTCAAATTGTGCAAATCATATAGATGAAACTTTTCTAGGTTGTGATTCTATGAAACTGGGTGAGGAAATCTGGCAGATGTGATTGTGTCACCATGTTTTTCATTTTACTTATAGCCTCTCTAAATTCCGTTGTCTCAGGCGTAACTCTATGGAATTTGCTTAGCATATTGAATGAGAAGCAGTAACTTTGTGATTCCACATTTATTTACTGTAAACGACCCGGGTTTCAACGTAGCACGTCATCATCAGGTACAAATATCCCAGAACACTCAGCATTTATAGTCACAAACATAAGGGGGGAGAAGGGGGGGAGAGGTGGGAGGGGCGAGAGGGCGGGCACCCTCCATCTCGCCCCTCCCTCCTCTACCCCCCTTAACCCCCCTTATGTTTGTGACTATAAATGCTGAGTGTTCTGGGATATTTGTACCTGATGATGACGTGCTACGTCGAAACCCGGGTCGTTTACAATAAATAAATGTGGAATCACAAAGTTACTGCTTCTCATTCAATATGCCTCTCTAAATGTTATTTATGAAATATAAAATATGTGCCCCTCATGATACAAATATTAAATATCTCATGTGTTATTTTTCACAGCTCTTCCAGTTTGTCCCGAATTGCATCGAATAACTCTACCTAAAAATGACGATGTGGGTTGCTTTTTGAGGTTTACTGGCACAGTTGTCAGAACTACGACACCTAAAATGTTGGAGTTTCAGAGAACCTACAAATGCACAAAATGTGGCCATGTGTCTTTGGCAAAGGTAGTAATCTTCACCGTTAATGTAATTTCTGTTTTTGTAGCATCGAATAATGTTAGTTTAATGTTTCAGGCTGATTATGACCAGTTTTATGCTATACCTAATCCATCCAAATGTAAAAATCCAGAGGATTGTCCAGGATCCAACTTTTCCTCCGTACAAGTGATTGACTCAACTAATTTTAAAGATTTCCAAGAAATCAAAATACAGGTACATTGTGCTGAAATTTGCATGTTATGACAGAATTATTATTTAACCCTTTGTGGGAATCTGTGGTACTGGAGTATCATTATGTTTTATTATGTATTCATTTTTCATAAGTTTTTTGTCAATTATATATATATAAACCTGAATCTGCATTTTGTTTAAGAATTGAACAAAGGAAGAGATGGTATTTTACTGACGATGGTGGTAACATTTTGAGCTAAAAATAAAAGTAGCAATGCTGACATTGCTATGCACGATTAAAAAATGGAAAAGTAGTGAACAGGTGGCTTTTGGAGGTGATTGGTGAATTTATTCATTTTTTTGGGCCTTCTTCCACATCCATTGGCTGGTTGTCACCATGGTCTTAATGTGGGAGGAGACCATAAAAATGAATACATTCTCATGGGATAGTAGGCTTCCTGTCATTAACCCTTTTGCTGAATTCAAATTGCAGACTTTCCAGCCCCTGTGCGGCGAAAGAGTGCACGGTTACCTTCATCGGCATAGAAAGCATGTCTCTCGTTTAGGACCTCTTATCCAGAGAATGTCTTGACCGATATTTATGAACCATTGTAAATGTATAACAATGAACTCGGCGAATGGCATTCTTGGAAAAAGAGAAGGTTCGGAGGCGTGGGTAGGAACAACCACTTGCCAACAGAACGTAGGAGCTACATTCACAGCAGCGAAAGGGTTAATGTAAAATTAATTATTTGTTTTGATGTCCTTTAATCATTTGTGGCTCTTGCTATCGCTTGAGGTGTAGCACTTAATGTGCAGGTCTGTCCCATGGCCCACTGCCCACTCTCACATATGACTCTTACCACTTCAGGTCTATGAATGACTGTATTGCTGTGTTATGCAGCATTGCTCTAGTTTTACTAGAATTACTTCCCCTCAGATCTTCTGTTGATGAAAATAATGATTATTAGCTTTAACAGGTGTTACTTTAGCTATCCTAAAGTACGTAATAAATTCTCCTCCAATGTGTTCACTGCTAGAAGTAAAATAAATTGGACCAAAAATACATTAAATATACAAAAGATGTACTAAAAATGACTGTGAACTCCAGGATTCTGTATGAAGTGGAAATATTGAGTCTAATGACTCAAGAATAGAAGTGACTTCAACTCTGTGCTATCAGCCACAGATTGGTATTTATCGTGAATCCGGTAGGGGACAAAAAACTCTTCAGGTGGCTCATGAAAATGCCTAAGTTTGCTGTTGGTATTACATGAATAACTTCTGTCGCCTTCCCTGGTCCAATTCATTAGACCTGTTGTTTCAAAGTGCCATCTACCTTTGTGAGTGTTTATCTCTGCAGCGTTATGGCTTTACCAAAGGTCAGGATGTCCATAATAGGTAAAACACTAATGTCCTTGGGTTCTGGAAAGGTAGTAAGCTAGTAACTATTTCAAATCCTAGCATTTGCTTGGCTTTCACACATTAGATGGGATGTGTTTTCCTCAGCCTCTATTCATGTCATCTGCAAATCATTGTGTTCAGTTCCCATGGTGTGAATTTACTTCTTCACTTGGTAGTGGCACTTTGACAGTTGTACTATTTTTCTTAGTTTGCCTCCATCTAATGATTTAAGCTATTTTGAACATCTCTTATTTGGTGTATCAATGAGTGTCTCTGCTTGCCTCAGGTCTTGTATTGAAAGCCAAATGTTGAGATCTTGGGCGATAGCTCTCCCCTTCATCTTAAACGTCATGATATGAGGTGTAATTATTACCATTACCTCAGGACTAAAGGGATTGCAGTGTCCAACCCTATTTACTGGCAACATCATACAGTCACCTATTTTCAAGCTATCAGCTTATTGATTTCCAGAGGTACCTTCACGTCCTGGTTCACGAAAAGGCAAACTTATTCTCTCTGGCTAAGAGGTTGAGCTTCTCTCAACACTCCTGCAAGTCTTCTTTTACACCATGGAGAGTGTGTGTTAGTGGAAGATGGCAAAAAAATTTTTTGACCTCTGATATTATTGACGTGAAAGCTATACAGAGATGAGTTAATGTTGGTACTCTTTCAGGTCAGATTTTTTTTATTTTTTATCTTCTCCTGCCCCCTCACCCTCCAGTTTTATTGAGTTACTGAGAGCCTTGTGATTAAGTGACCTCAACAATTTTCAAGACTCAATGTTTTTGGAAATGTATGTTTTTTTGCTGTGTGTCAAGTGGATGCCTCTCCCTGCATACTTCCCTTCTGCTGTGTCGTCTCACAACCTACTTATCCCTGTCCTCCATTTGTGTACTTAACAGTGGAATAGAGACTGTTACATCACTGCACCTAGTGGCACAGCCCTGTTTTCTCTTGTGATCTTGCCATTGAATCTGCTCCTCCGAAAAGTGTCTCTTAATGGATCTCCAGTTCTTAAGCTTATCACTGCTCAGATTAAATTCTCATTTCAAAGTACATTCATTTGAAGAACTGAATAATACAGTGGATGTATTGGCTGCTCTGTTTTTTTAGCAGATGAATGTATTGTTTGCTGTTATACTTTATTATCCCTGAGTAAAACATCAGAAGAGAACAACTTATCAATGATTATATATGTGCCTAGCATAATGACTATATTTTTTACTAGCAGTATTTAATGCATTGTTTGCTGTAATTCTTTATGATGCTTGAGTGTTAAACATTTCAATCAACAAGAGAAGTTCAGTGCATAATGAATGTATAATATTTATCAGATGAAATTACCTCGAAACATTGTCATTACTTAAAAAACACTTGTCTGAATCTAATCACAAACTATTGGCCTATCTCTCTCTGCTCATTGAATGAGTTATAATGCTGATAGCATGTTTGTATGTGTTTCTGGTTTAAATTTGAAAAGCATATTATTTACCTCCATGTTTCTTTATGTATTGTTTCCATCTAGTTTTTAAAATATGTAGTTATTTTACATGTTATATGACATTGTTTCTTTATTTTAATTGCTTAAAATTAATCTTTTATTAGGAGCAAGCATCCAAGTTGAGCATTGGCACGATACCTAGATCACTTTGGGTGACCCTTGAAGATGATTTAGTGGATTCATGTAAGCCTGGTGATGATGTTACAGTATGGTAATATATTTTAATGCATCAAGTTTTAATATGAATTATGTACATTTCCACTAGTTTATTTCACAATAAAAACATGGTTGAATTTTTAAAATTAAGTTCACTAGTTCCTTTTACTCAACATTGGGCTATAGGTAAAGAAAGTTTCACTTTTTGAAAATATTCCAAAAACTCATCTATAACAACCTTGAAATATAGATTAAATCTTTAAGTTGCTTTGTTTGCTTTTTATTACTGTGCTAGCTACAGTTTTGGAACAAGTGAAAAAAATCTCATTTAGTTCGTTTTTTTTCCGTCCTGTTTCCTTGCTCCATTGCAATATAAACATTTTTAATGAACAAAATTCTGTGTAAGCAAATCTTGCTATGCTAACTCGAGTTCTTTCTTTTCAAGTATAATTCTTACTCTCCTCTGTCATTTACTTAAAGCTCTTGAGCCACATAAATGCATTCAATTTTAGTGGCACTGTTCGGAGACGCTGGAACCCATTTAGTGCTGGGAATAGATGTGAAATAGAGCTGTCATTGCAAGCAAATCATTTACAAGTTTGTAATGACCAAAAGGCCTCGATCCTAGTCACACAAGAAATGAAGGATGAGTTTGAGCAGTTTTGGAAATCCCACTCACATCAGCCACTTCATGGAAGAAATACTATCTTGGCCTCATTGTGTCCACAGGTATGTCACATACTTTCATGATTGCTTCTTCTCTTTGTTTTAAAGTTTCACTTAGCTTCCGTTAATGCACTAATTTGGCTATTGGTCTGTGACCCATTCCAGAAAGCACAGTATGGTAGACCCCCACCTTACAATATTTATCCCTTCCACAAGACTTTGAAATGTGAAATCTGCCATAAAGTGAACCAGCATGTTACCGGCCACAGGATTATTTAACTACATTAACAATAGTCCCAGATAGCAAAGTGAGCTTAAAGCTAGAAAACCAAGGTTGACGTAAGCTTACATGCTATCTGGGAGTGTATTCAGTGGTACTCAATAGAGTATAAGTTTGAAATATTCAACCGTTACTAAAGAAATGGCAATTTGTCAACATAATGAATATCCTTGCATGAATATGTATTACATACCTCCTTGCCCCTATACTTTCCATCAGACTGTGAGCCAATCTCAGCAATTTCATGAAGTCGCATACATAATAATAAAAATTTATAACAATGGAAGGAGAAGATGAACCATAAATTACTGAACTCTCATTAAACCCAGTCTGCCATAGCGACCTAAGTATTTCCTAATGTTATAGAAAATTTGTAGTGATTTTAGGGCTATAGAACTGTAGTCATAGTGATTAGGGAGACTTCCTGTAGAGATTACAGAATCATGCCCTTGTTTGCGACAGTAACCGTAACATTTCCTATGGTAACAATGGAAAATCAAATAGTTATTATAGAAATCCTGTGATCACTATTTATAGTTCTATAGTATTCTTGAGGGAAAACCTTTTTACAGCCATCTGCGCACCGAGTACGAGGACAAGTAAACATGAAGAATACTGAGGACATAATTATTTTAACAAAAATTTTGCTATGAACAAGTTGAACTTTAAATGTAAAATAATGTCTTGCAATGCTGGTAAGGGCACCTTAAAAGGAAACAAATGATGATATCAACATATAAATAGGTTTTTCTTGAAAAATTGATGCAAGGTGGTTTTATCAACCCTTTGTGGACGCAATCTTGTTCTTCTTCTCAGTGGCTCTACAGCCCTATGTGGGCCTTGGCCTGCTGCACTATCATCCTCCAGTCATTCCGGTCGGAGGTTCTATCTCACCATCCACGAATTCCCATCTTATCAAGGTCGTACTGCACTTGATCCATCCATCTATTTTTAGGACGTCCCTGTCTTCTTCTTTTGTACAGCCTTCCTTTTAGCATGCGATTTGGGATTTCCTCCCCTGGCATTCTCTCTATGTGACCCAACCAGCATATCCTGTGGGACTTAATGTACCTTACTATATTTTTTCCTGCAAACAACTGATCTATTTCTTCATTATACCTTATCCTCCATTCTCCTTGGTCGCATACTGGCCCATGTAGGTATTCTATGGAGGATCTGTCTTTCAAAGGTACTGAGTGTTCTCTCGTCTGCCAGAGTCATTGTCCAGGTTTCTGATCCATATGTCACCACTAGCCGCTTTAGTTTCATGTCAAGTTTCATCTTCAGAGTTCTACTTATTAATCTATTCCTGAATAATTTTATATTTGCAAAGCAGGCTCTGTTTCCAGCCTCAATTCGGTCCTGGATGCATCTTTTCAGGTTATTGTCACTGGTTAGTAGCGTGCCAAGGTAATTAAAGTTACTTACACCCTGGAAAGTATCTCCATCAATTGTTAGGTCGTGTAGTTTTCTTCGATGCTCCATTGTAGACATTACCTTATACTTGGTTTTATTTACATTAATTTTGAGACATATTATGCCTGCTTCTCTTTTCAGTATTACATTGATCTGCTCTAAGTCCACTAGTCTTCTGGCTGCAATGGCAATATCATCAACATATGTGCAGATCTGCCTTGACTTCTCAAAGTGTGTTCCCTTCAGATCTATTTTTGTCACCACTTTGTGAAGAGCCAAGTTGAAGAGCATGGCTGACAGTCCATCACCCTGCTTAACACCAGCATTGAATCTGAACTCCTTACTGAGGCTATTTTCAAGCTTTACCTTTGCTCTCGTCTCAGCTAATGTAATTCCTACCAACCTGATCAGTTTTGGAGGGACTTTGAGCTGACTCGGGGTTCTCATGAGCTCCCAGTGGTTTATACTATCAAATGCTTGCTGAAAGTCAATGAATAAAAAGTGAATGTCATGCTCATAAAACTTTTCCATCATTTGTCTTACATTAAAAATTTGGTCATTTGTGCTCTTATTGGGGCGAAACCCACATTGGTATCCCCCGAGTATGCCTTCCGCAAGTACTGTCAGCCTCTTATTCAGCACTTCGGAGAAAATCTTGTTGGCTACATTCAGCAGCGTGATACCTCTGTAGTTTCCACAGAGGAACTTGTCACCTTTTTTATAAATGGGACATAAAATACCCGTCTTCCATTTCTCCGGCATAACCTCATTCCGCCATATACTACAAATTAGCTCATGAACTTTGGTTAAAAGTTCTTGGCCTCCATGTTTCAGAAGTTCCGCTACTATGCTGTCTTCTCCTGGTGAACAGTTATTCTTCATTTTCCTGATGGTCTCCTCTACTTCTTCTCTGGAGGGCTCACTGCCCATCCTGTTGCCATCTTCATTTCTCGCTTCTAGCATCTCCAGATCATCATGTTCATTCTGATTTCCCTCCTCTTTATTCAGTAGCTCTCCAAAATGCTCAGGCCATCTCTCTATCACCTTCCGTTCCTCATCAATAACATTCCCGGTCCTATCTTTACACCCTCCTACCTTGGGGACATATCCTGTTCTCATTTTGTTCACCGCAATAAAACACTGCATTACTTCATTGTGTTCATGCAATTCTTCTATTTCCTCAACCTTCCTTTTTAGCATTTGTTTCTTTTTCTTTCTCATTAGCTTGTCAGTATTCTTTCTTAGTTCTTTGTACTCACTAAAGTTTCTCCTTGTCCTTCTTTGTTTCAACCTTTTCCAGGCAGTATTTTCCTCCTCCAAAACCACTTCACACTCCATGTCAAACCAGTCTTTATTACATGTGTCTCTGTCATTCCCTAGTATCTTGTCTGCAGTCTCCTTAATAGCTTGCTCTATTTTTCTCCATTTCTCATCCACTGCCATAGCATCATTGCACCTGGTCAAGTTTCTCTTCATCTCATTTTGAAACTGATTCCTTCCATCTTTGGTTCTCAGTGATCCTTTCTCTCACTTTAGCTTTCACCAAGAAGTGATCGGAGTCACAGTTTGGCCCTCTGCAGCTACGAACATCTATGATCGATGATGCATGCCTGGCTTTTGTTAGCACATGATCTATTTGGGTTACAATGGAGAACTTGCAGATTTTTTGAAAAAAATACAGGTAATAGAGGATGATGAATCTTGCCCAACGCAAAAAACCCGAGGCTTAAGTAGCGCTTAGTTTCCGAGATATAAATTCTCAAAGTTGTCGGATTTCCAACGGCATTTTCCAAATGCATGAGTTAAAACAGCTGTAAAAAAACCTTGCAAGTTCTCCATTCCTGAGCCTGGAGCTGTCCAAGTACCCATATGGATTTTCTTGTGTGGGAAGCAAGTACTTTTAATTACTAAGTTATTCCTGAAAGCAAACTGTGCTAAGAAAATACCGTTTTCAATTCTAGTCTGATGTAGTAGTAGTGACCTATGGTTTTGGAGCTGCCATTATCTTGTCTTACCTGTGCATTTAAGTCCCTAGCAATTATAATCATGTCATGGTTTTGAATCCTTGACAGTAGTCTCTCTAAATCGTCATAGAATTGTTCTTTTTTAATTTCCTCTTTGTCTTCCGTGGGTGCGTGAGCTGATATTAGGGTAATATTTCTAAATTTTCCTTAAAATCTAGCCTTGCAAATTCTTTCATCGATAGGTTCAAATTCCAAAAGGCTTTTCCGCATTTTGGTATTCATCATGATTCCAGTTTCATGCAGGCCAGTTCTTTTTGGTCCGCTATATAGCAGGCTGAAATTAGGCTTGTCTATACACCCCTGACCCTGCCACCTTACTTCTTGGAGCCCAACCACTTCAATTCGGTATTTGTCTAATTCCTGGGCAATTTCTTTCATCTTTTCAAGTTTTAGCATCGTCCTAACATTACATGTTGCAAAATTAAGATCCTTATTCATATTCCTTACTGTTCGCTGATGTTGTAATCCATTATTCCCGTCCGTTATCCGAGGCTCTGGTGCATTTTTCGTAACAATTTGTTTTTTTCTGATGTGAGGTTGTTGGCCTCACGCTCAACCCCCGCTACATTGGAGGACTTTGGATATTCTGTTAGGGTTTACTCCCTTAGCCAGGTTGATCTGGTTTTAAGGCGCCGAAAACTCACCTTTCACCCCTTCCACAATTAGCGTTACCCAGGGGGAGTGACAGGGACGCTGTGGCTGGATTTGCCGGTAGAGCCTATAGGAGACGGACGGCATTTCTCAGCACTTACCAAGGTCTTCGGGCCTGGCACCCTCATCCTCACCGAGACCGCATTATACCAGCATTACCCCCCATGCAATCTTGTTAAGTGTCCAATTACTTCATCTTCATAGTTGCACCATAAAATTTCAGTATATCCTGTGTCATTTTATTTCTTTTCAATATTTTCGACCATGACCCAAGCAGTGAGATCTTTAATGAACAGCAAATACTTCTCAGTATTTCTATCTATGCTATAATCCTCTGCGCAGCTACTTACTGTAATTGTTTTCTCCAATTCTTGGAGCTCTTTTGTGTTCAACTCTCCTCCATGGACATCCATGACCTTCATGATACCACTTCTATCAACCTCAAGCGCTAATGTTTTACTGATTTTGATGATTTCCTCTTCTCTTGTTTGCTCTTTATTAAACCCTTGAAATTTGTGAAACCTTTCCTGCTAAATATTTTTCCTGTGGGTAAAATCTTTGCTTATCAGCGCTAACTTTGCCCACCTCTGAGCAGTTGAGCTGGCATTAAGGCAATCCTTGAGTTAACCTTTTCAAAACTGATGAAATGGCTGAAAGTGATGCTATATGATATTGGTGTTTTTTTTTTGGCTTGAACAGGTATATGGGCTATACCTCATTAAGCTGGCTGTAGCTGTGACTCTGGCTGGTGGTGTGCAGAGGATAGATCCTAGCTCAGGAACTAAAGTGAGAGGTGAGCCTCACATGCTGTTGGTTGGAGATCCTGGCACAGGGAAATCCCACCTCTTGCGCTTTGCTGCTCGACTTTGTCCTCGCTCAGTTTTTACCACAGGAGTGGGTTCCACATCGGCTGGTTTAACAGTGACTGCTGTGAAGGTAAATAACAATGCGATGAGCACCACCATTAAGTACCAAAAGCTCTGGCTTATGGAATCACTCTCAGAAATTCTAATGGATTCTTTTTAGGCTCTTGCTATCAAGAAGCTCACTGTATTTAATAGTAGTTTTTTTTACTCATAGTCACCAAATATTGTAGGCTTGAACCCTTCACTAATTACTCTTTTGTTTATATTTTCTCCTGTTCTGATTGTTATTTTTATAATAGTTTTTCATGGAATTCATTGCTCTTGTGATTATACATATAGTGTTTTTATATTTGAAAGGTGACAGACAACAGAGGTCATTTTTGCTCCATTAGCAATATTATCTAATACTTTCGATGCTAGATTTATGTCTTCTAAATATGAAAACTTGGTTTTTCAAAACAAAAAGAAATATTTGAAGTCTGTTTCTTGAACACAATAAAAATTGGAGGTGTTATGATCTGTGGCATGCATAATTTTGTGGGAGGTTAAAAAGGCAGTGTTGCCTATGCACCATGTGACTATTTTTAAATGAAAGCTCAAGTGACTAGTAACTCTAAAGGGTATGTATAGCTGTTAAGATTATAAGAAATCTCCACTGATGTTTATATTGTATGACTTAATGTAATTTCCTAAATAATGACACTATGGAAGTATAATGGCATTGAAATGATATATTTTGAGGAGAGATTTCAGATGATTTTATGATAGGTGACAGAGTTTACTGAGAAACTGAGTTTTTGCCACCCGCAGAACTGGCGTTCGAATCTATTGGATAGTTTTCCACCGAAGCTTGTATCAATAGATTCCATAAGATTCGATTGAACCCTGACCACTTCAGTAGTTGTTTATCTCACTTGACCCATGCACTATTTTGACTGATCCCCACCTGGAAATCCAAAGGAAGGACCAGTTAACCTTCAGAATATTTACTTTAGATAATTCCATTGTGTCGTTTGTCAAAAAAATCACTAGATAATTAAGTCACTTTCAATTAAATTAAACAGTTGGAGTCAATATGAGTTTTTTTATGTTTCTTTATCATAGGAAAATAGTGGTTGGCAGCTTGAGGCTGGCGCTCTAGTGCTATCTGATGGTGGTGTTTGTTGCATTGATGAGTTCAACTCTATACGTGAGCATGACCGTGCCAGCATCCATGAAGCTATGGAGCAACAAACTATCAGTGTTGCCAAGGTACCTCATCCATTGCTCTGCTTTGTGGTTTGCATGTGTAAGGACTGAGAGGAAGTGAGGTATTTTTTCACTCATTCTTGGACAAGACCTTAGATTATATAAATCAGATCCTGGATTCCAGTTGTTTGGATACGGTTAAAGAAGTAAACCAAGCAAAAGCAACTGTTGTAAATCCAACAATAATTGTCTTCTGAAAAGGATTAATGTCATAATATGAAGTTCAGCAATCTCTAACCATTGAAATATAACATCTCAGAAACAGATCTTTTTGGAGAGTATGTTTGTATTCCACCTGGCCATCTGTGTTTTGTTTTGCAATAATGACTTAACGTTTCTCGTAGAAAATATACGATCAACTTCTTTCACTAATTGAAACTATTAAAAATATATCAGCTCATTAAATATCTGACATGGGAATCAAGGATTATCCTGTACTTGTAAAAGGTCTTGATCCAGTTGTGTCAAATATCATTTGACCTAGCTCTCAGCCACATGAAGAAGTATCAAAGATCATTGCTTACCATAAGGATAATGCTTTAATATTTTCATTATAAAAAAAAGGTTTCAAAATAATCAGTCTATTAAGTGGAAATAACTTTTTCTGTTTAGAGAGACCTATCACCACTATTAAGAGGGTAGCACTGCAACCATGTGAGTCAAAGCTAGTACTAAATCACATCTTTTTGTTTATTTGGTTTAAAAATCATTCTTTTGCTGAATACATGCATTACCTATTGACAACCATAATTAAAGCTCAAAATATACTGAATACCCCACAACTGTATGCTTAATGAACTCTTTAACATAGCCATGGATGCTAACTGCAGTAGCATGTAAGTGGATTTTCCACATTTTGACTTCAATTATGGCAGGTATTAGTCAATAACTTGAAAAATAAAACCATGAGATACGTCCATTTTATTTTTTATCAATTTTTCCGGAGTTTTCATTTGTTATTTTTTCAACTTGCTTTAGAAGAAAATAGCTTTTAAAATCAATTGAAAAACTAATTTTTCCTGCATTGCTACTGTTCTCCCACTGAACACCATGCAATTTCAAGCTTGATTTACAAGATAAAGAGCGTAGACAGGTTAGGTTTTGCTGTTCATGTCAGATAGAGGACATGTTTTTTATATAAGTATCCAGAAATTGACTCAAATGAAATAGGTGTTATTTTATGGTGTAAACTTCTTCAATTTGAGAGGAAAGTTCAATTTGCTGTCATATTGTCTTATTATGTATGTATTACCAATTAATTTGAAAATTGATTGGTTAACTGTAAACTTTTTTTTCCAACTTCATCTACTTCCGTAATGTAATTTTAATGCCACTCATGACCTTGAACTATTAAGTTCACTTTGGGCATTAATTGTTGAGTTTATTACAATTGCTGAAAATTTTTCTTTTGCCATTTAAATTGAGACATTTTACTAGGAACGTCCTTCAGATAATCATTCTTTAATTTTTTTCTTGCATGTACATAGGCTGGGCTTGTATGTAAACTGAGCACCCGGTGTACTATTCTTGCCGCTACAAACCCTAAAGGCCAATACGATTCAAATCACCCATTAACTGTTAATATTGCAATAGCCAGTCCTTTGCTCAGCCGATTTGACCTAGTACTGGTGTTGCTTGATTCTAGGAATGAAGATTGGGATAGGTATGTTCTTGTGGTTAATATTTAGAACTATTGTATGAATTAAAAAAATAAATGTCAAGTTGTCTCCGCTAATACTATAATCTTTTTATCCAGAATGGTGTCCAGTTTTATTTTGAAAGGAAAGGATCCATTAAAGTCTATGGAGGCCAAAAAGTCAGCTAGCCTCTGGAGTTTGGATAAACTGCAGGCCTACTTCTGTGTTATCAAGCATCTAAAGCCCACTATGTCAGAGGCAGCCAATCAAATCCTGAGGGAGTATTACCAAGCCCAAAGAAAAGCAGATATAAGAAATGCTGCCAGAACTAGTGTTCGCATGCTAGAAAGCTTAGTGAGGTGAGATACTAGGAATTTCCTTGCGTCTGATCAAGGGATGCTCTATACAAATAGATCAGCATTTCTCATGTAAATCTGTGGAAAACCTATAAACTGTTATGTATTGTCCTTGATAGATGTACATTTGAGGGTAACTTTGTGAAAAATGGTCTGTGCGAAATCTGCAGTTCAACCTCGCTGCTTAGCTGCATGCTTCTACCCCCTCTTATAAGTGTCTCTGCAGCACAGTTTCAGTTTTGTCTGTTTCCTCAGCTTCTGTTGTTCCTGTTCACTAGCTCACTTAATTTGCTACCACTTCTATCTCGACCTATCCAGCAAACATAAGCATGAGACTGCTTTGCCATTTTGGTTACCTTACATCACTTTTTATGCTCCTCTCTTTCCAACCTCGGGTAAAACTCATCTACTGTTATCCTTGTGAAAACTTCCATAGGTTGTCGCAGGGGCATGCTAGGTTAATGTACCATAATGAGGTCACTATCATGGATGCAGTTGTGGCAGTGTCACTGGTGGAGTCATCAATGCAAGGTGCAGCTTTGATCAGTGGAGTTAATGCTCTTCATGCTTCTTTTCCTGACAATGCAATGAATGAATACAAAGTGCAAGGTATTTGAGTGGCATTGGTCCAATTATTTTAACTAGTGAGTGGAAAAGCACTCGACAAAGTATTTTGTGTCTCATATGAAGTTAGTTTTGTGTATGCAAAAAAATCGTTTTGTTTTTGAAAGACCAAGTGTGAGCAGCAGAAAAATATAGTGTGCATCAAGAATGCCTGGTTGAAAATCACTATCAATTCCATTAAGTTGTGAAATTTTCACCTAGCATTTTTCCATTGTTAAGTTGCTCCATTTTGGCATGGTTTTGCACCACATTATGAGATCATTATCAGTGTAGCAGTTTCCTGCATAATGAATTTTCTGTGTAATTAATCGTGGTCCTTTCTAAGAATAAATAAAGGAGATGGGGAGTCCTTCCTAGAATAAACGTGGGTCAAATAAAAACTTGGGTATGTGTATACTGCTGAGAGACAGGAATAGATGTCTATGTGGTTAGGAGGTAATAAAACAGTCAGGCTGTTGTCTCCTAATCAGGTATAGCCATTGCATTTGAAATCCACCCACAGTATTAACATTAATTAATCTTAGTTGGAAGCCACATTGTATTTTTGGGCTAAATTCAGATATCCTTATTGTCCTGTGATGTAGATTTATGGATAATAATAGCAAATATTTTGTACAATGTCTATTTCTGTCATTTTCTTTCTGTGTTCCAATAATTGTGGGAATGAAATCTGGTATTGTCAATGGTATAAGATCATTAGGTACAGCTTGTTTGGGGTTTCCCATCATTGAAAATAGGTATTATCCAGAAAAAATATTGAAGATGACTTTGCTATTCGCTTAATCTTGTAATTGTGTCTGTAATGACTTTTATTTCCTGTGGAAGCATGTAAAACATTTTATTTCAGCTGGTAAAGTAGCTAATAATCAACCCAAAAAAATGCACACACAAAAAAGTTAGAAAACACTTGAACTGTTCCATCAACAGTATCCTACAGTTCCATTAACAGTGTCTTCTGTTCTACGTGCAGTGGGGTTGATGGAAAATACATTACTTAGATCCTGATGGAGTAAGATTGCTCCTTTTCATTGGAAAAAATCAATAAGTTACTTGTGTTCACTAAAAGCATTGCTTTAGAATTACATATTGTATTTTATGGTAGAGCTGAAACTGATGCCTAGTTTTATTCATATGTTAAAGCTAATAAATTAGATTTGATTTTAGGGAAATCTAGAACTTCCAATTTGTTCACAAATGAAATAAAAACGTAAGAGATTATTTGTATTGGTTCTGTTGATGAATTGGTTACAAAAAGGAATTGATACTTAGTATCTGCTGAAAAAAGGATTTGGATTTGAGAAATTTTGATTTGAGCCATCACTAACTTATGTTTACACTTGTTTACCCAACAGAGCTAATTGTATGACTAACCTTTAAATTTATTAGTAGCTATTGTCTGTCCATGCATCCCCACCCCTAAGCTACTCTCACTTGTGGAAATATTGTCTTCTCTTTTTTTTGCAATCCATACTCATCAGAAAGATTTCTCACCGTAAGTACTTGCACCACATCCATAATTGTTCATGATCTCCTGTTTTCTTTCACACTTCACTTTCCAGCTCACACCACTCTTATCTATAGTTGCTGCCTCTGGTTCTAACTTCCCATTTCACAAAAATCCCTGATCTACCATATCATTTTTTTGCCTTTGTATTCTTCCTAAAATTTTTAATTTAAAAAACGCAAATGGATGCAAAAAATATCGCCATTTTTGTAAATAGCGATATTTTTTTACTTTTCTATCTTCATCTGTGTTTGGTTTGTCTATTTCTCGCTAGAAATTTATTTGTACAGTGTAAAAGGCTTTCAAGGCAGTTTTTATGGTGATTTTCAAGTAATTGATAATTATTTACCTCCTAATTTGTGATAGTGTTTTTGATAGGGTATTTGTACCCTTAATAAGTGCATTTTCTTTCTTTTTCAGTCAACTTAATACTAGAGAAACTGGGATTAATGCATCTTTTAAAGGAAGAAATGGATGATTTAGAATCTCAAACTTCATCTTTCCCTAATGAAAGTACTGTTAATCAAAATAATTTGGAAGATTCAATAAGCTATTCACCTTTGGATTCAACATGTACAAGTAAAAATAACAATGATGACTCAATTAGACTTACCAAAGAAGAAAGCAATAACAAAAGTTGTTTGCCAACTCTGCTTGAAAGGAAAGAGTCTGAAGCATCAAACTCAAACATTTCCATGGATGATTCTACCGTCAAAACACAGAATGCAGAATCAAGTGACAGGGTAAAGGGTGACAAGGGTGCTAAATTACTGTTGTCAGATAAATTGCAGAATGTATTGGCTGGGATAAAGAGAAACAAAGACAAGACCTTGTATGGTGTGACTGAATGTCAAGGGACTCTCCCAAAGTCAAGGACAAATACCAGCAAGAAGAGAGTGGCTGAGTGTAAAAATAATTCTAAAGAAAGAAAAAAGCCCTCGAAAGATGCTAATTTGCAGAAAAACATTAACATCACTGAGGAAAGAGATTCAACTGACAATAAAACTAGCCACAGGGAAACAAATTCAAATGATAACACCATTGGTGCTGATGAGGAAATTCAGGAAGATTCCATATCATTGAAGTGTAAGGAAAAAGGCAGAGAGAGAAGTATGACAGAAAAACTGACAGAGCTAAAGAATAGGTTCGGTTTTCAGGGTATTAGGAAAAATAATACATTAGATGAAGTGAGTTTTAGCAGTGTGCCCACAAAGGATGTTGAGGCAAGCCTGCAGGAAAATGAAAATAAAGACAGGTTAGACAGAGTTGATATCCGGTCAGAAAGCCATTCCAAATCATCAGTGGACGGAAAAAGCAAAGATTCCTATGGATCAGCTGGAAATGACTTACTTAGTACACAAAATACTCTGGAAACTGATGGTTCTAAGAAAGACAAAAATGATTCCAAAGAAAGAGGCAATGATCAGAAATCTAAAAGAGTGAATGATCTAGTCATGTTTGCCAAGGGGTTTTCAGCCTCTACACCTTCATTTCCTAAAAGCCAAAAGGCATTTATAAGTTTTCCCCCCTCCCAAATCTCTTCCCAAGTATCAAATGTGTTCAATGCAGGTGATTATGCTGATGATGATATTGATTTTGATATTTGATGTCAGGAGCTACATGATTTTGTTGATATATGTACTTCACATGTCTGCTGTTTTTTTGTTGGTATCACAATTTATTAGTTATGACCATGTCAGAATAATACCTATTTTGATCATCATCATCCTGTGATAAATGATGGAGGTTTTCTGGGTATATACAAATTTATTACTATTTGCTATTTTATTTTTAAGAGAGCAGAAGGAAGGGCAAAATGTATTTTTTGAAGAAGTATGATGTATGAAAAATTATGTAATCTATAAGAATAATTGGAAATTAAATAGATTTTTGTATTTTTGAAATAGTGACTACCCTATTCCTTTGTAAATAATCATAATCAATTGATGAAATGCAGGCTTTGAACCCAGATTTCATTCAATTATTAGAGCCCTGTTATCCCAAGTAATGAGTGCTGAAAGTATCTCATTTAAGCATCAGCATGAAAATATTTTAAATACAATGTGATGTCACCTAAATATGTACGTTTATTATGAATGTCATCCATTTGGTTGAACATTGTTAAATTCATCCATTGATCGCCATTAATGCATTAAATTAGAGGGACTGCTTGGTTATGCATGATTTTATTTAAGATATGTAGATGGAATTATAAGAATGAGCATTAGTGTTTTTATCTTAATCAGGTTACTTCATGGAAATACATATTGAAGTTAATGATAATGCATTATGTCTTCATCAAATAGTCATTGTATACCTCTAGAGCCTAGATGGTATAGCTGGTGACACAGTATATATTTAAATTGATAATCGGGACAAATCTTTATTTGTGACCTCTAATTGGTAATTGGAAAACAAGAATCAAACTTCCCTTTTATAATGTCTATGAATTTGCAAAATGCTTAGTTATGATGATTTGTTTAGAATGAATCAATTTAGCATACCTAACATACAGCATCCTCTTCAATTTAGTTCATCTATGGCTGACCACAGGTAGACAAATGGATGGTAATTGCAGAGTAATAGCTTGTATTTTTGGTATACAGTAGCAACTCAATAATACGAAGTTTGCGGAACCAAAAAATTGGCACTTCGTATTTTCGAACCTTCTTAATAAATCGCGAAAAATATTTCCCCTCTCTCCCCTGACTTCTCTGGTCTTGGGAAATGTATTAAAACGATTTATAGTCGTTATTCTAGAAAGCATTTGAAATAACGCCTTTAAATCATAAGGCAAATGTCACAAACGTTCATGAAATAACTATCACCACTTAGTTCCCTTTGCAAATGATTTTTAGCTTGATATCATTTCCTTTGCAAAATTTTCGGTGGTGTTGGGTCACTTGCTGATATAAAAACAGTGTCCTCCCAGTCAAGGATGCCATGAAACTTAGACGAAAACAGCTAATATGTTGTCACTTAAAAATTAATTTCTTCCTTAAAACCAAAGTTAACCATCACAATTTTTTAAATGTTGCCTAACCGAGGTATTCAGCTACAAATTATTAAAATGAGCAAAATTGAGGGAATGGGTGTTTGGAGAAAAATATTTTTGAAGTTTTTAAATTAAAAATTTGGACGCACTTAAATGCAAATTCTTGAAATACTTTCACAGAATTATGAGCTGTATCTTTCTCTTTCAAATAAGCATTCGTTCTTTCACTAAAAATTTTTTTTTATGCCTGGAGATATCGAAGACAAACCAAATGCAAGTTCATGAAAAGCTCAATTTTTCATACTCCTGTTACTAGGCAATGAATTTATATTTTGCAAAACGTTTGAATGTGGTCAACAATATAATAAAATGGAATACATTCTACCAATTTAGTCTAATTTGGAGCGGTGAAGGACAACTTATGGTTTGATTGACATGGAATATTGGGATACTTTTTTGAGATTTTTAATAAATTATGTCTGTTCCTCTTAAGTCATTTTCTGTCATATTATTAGTGTATGTTTAGTACTCAGAGCATATTGTGGTGAATAATCAATTGATTCTGAAAATATTTCATCAAATAGTATGGGTAGGCTTGACTGAGGAACTTCAACATCTGCGTAACTGTGAAAGATAATTTTGACTACCATTAGCACTCTTAATTTTTATAATAAAAGAAATTACTCCTAATTTTTTGGCATGTCCTTCCTCAAATGTGTTAATGGAATTCCAGTTTAGTAATTAAAGGTTTTATGGAGGAATAAGCACTTAATGACTGTTGATGTGGTGACTCAGGTTCATATTCTGCTGGAGGAAACCTGCTGACCATGTTGTGATTAACCTTAGGCCATAATCTCTATTTGATGATGGTATGTTTTAATAATGCTCTAATTAAAAGTTTTTCATAAGGCCTTTCTCATAGCATAGTGAGACCAGGAGACCAAAACAGCAGCACAGAATTACTTTAGAAACCCTCTTACTTTCTTCTACTCATTTTCAGGCATTATAAGAATGCTCATCCTGGAATCTCTGTAACCAAGAGTTTCATTCATGAAATGCGGGTGGTCTATACACCTCGGGGCGGAATAACACCTCACGTTGGAGGAACGCTTCTCTTGTCATGTGCCGTGAGAATTTTACTCAACTTCTCTGTACAGTACTCTCGCCACTGGAAATGTCTCAGGTATGTTTTTTCGTCTGCGTTGCAATTCGCATGGCTGGTAGGAAGGGGTATTCTTGACTCTTTGCCTCAGTTCTAGCCCAGTCCATTGCATTCGAGTCATTCTTTCAGTGTAGAGAGAGTGACGTCAACGTGACAGCCTTCAGAATCAGGGCCTCAAGTTATTCTGCCATTGCCATGCAGGACGGAATGCACTTGATACTATTTGACAGCAGTTCTTAATTCCACTGAACACACCTATGATGAGAACTACAAGGTCAACCGATCGTGTCTGGGGTATATTTACCGAAGTACAAAGAGCAGGTCTCAAAGTTTATTCGGTTACCACTTCTTTCGCCATCCATGTTTATTGTAGCAAGAGCTGAAAACTCAGTAACAAACATGACACATGAGAGGTGGTTGAGGATAATGATGTGATGCTTTGTCACCTCCAACTGCATGGTGGTGGAGAAGAAGTAATTCCACCAGATTGTATATTTATTGATCTCCACAATATCTTCCGCTGACTTGACCTAATGACTGCAGCCAAAGAGGAGGTGACTCAAGGTCTCAATCTGGTCTTGGCACAACCTGCATCTTGTGTTTGCAACCTTTGCCTTAAATATTATATGGCAGCACATGAGTGTGTTTATGACTCCATCCTGGCATGTGTGGATAAAACCCTCAGACTTTAGACTGGTGGAGTTTAGGAATGCAAACATCATCTACTTGGATAGTCCATTCTTTTCATTGTTTTGGTAGAAACATTCAGGCTTGGGCTTATTGGTATGCACCTTGGGCCAGGCTTTCTGCTCAGCTTTTTTTATTTTGAGCTTGAGGAATGTCTGCCTTCAACAACAAGATGGACAAGTTGTCGTAGCTACCATCAAATGCCAGGTCTAAGTCTAGCCCAGAAAAGTGAAAACCTTCCTCTCACCAGTTGGGTGGATGCACACTTGTCCAATCCAAACTCATACCTGTAGCCTCACCATATTTATAGTACAGTATCCAGAGCAGCATAAAGGTCTTCCATATTGAAACTGTAGAGCTTCAGGTCATCCATCTAAAATAAATTGGTGACCTTATGCTTCCTGTCACCTGGAACACTGTGCTTATAACCTCTGCCTTCTCTCAGCCTAAGGGATAAGGTTATGAGGGAAATACAAGACAAAAGCTCAAGCTATCCCCTTGAAAAGCACCATGGTGGTATGCTGCTAACTCTCTCAAAACCGATCCTGCTGGAAACTTGCACTCCTTGCCTGAACTCAGGAAAGATCATGTTTTTCAGAGTGGTAGCAAGCATTGATTGCAGGACACATCTTCTGGTTGGACTTTCATCAACTTCAGGCTATACAAAATTAGCTCCTGCGAAGTGATGTCGAATACCTTCTTGTAGTCCACCCAGGCCATTGATAGCTTTTACTTATGCTGGATGGCATCCTTCATTTGCACCTATCATTGTGGTTGTTCTTGTATCCCATGATTCCCTACTTTGAGCGCCTTTGCTCACACACCTCCCCACACACAGATTGGACATTGTAGAGGATAAGGCCATTCAGGATCGAATTGAATGCTTTATTTACTGGGTTGAGGCAGGTCATAAGGTGGTGGTTCTTTGGATTGGACAAGCCTCCTTTATTAGGTGTGATAACCGTATGTTCCTAGGTCATCCCCATTGGGATTGGTTCTCTGACAGAAAGGACATGAAGATACTGTAGAGGATTTTGTGAGTGGAAGTACACTTCTTCCACCAGAAGTTGTTCACCGCATCCATTCCTGGAGCAGATGAATTCTTCATGCCAGAGAAGGCCTTCTCCATGTCAGTATTTGATGAGAGGGTCCATCCACATCCTGAGATGCTAGATGCTTGTGCTGTACCATCTGGAGCACCTGGAGGTACAATCTGGAGCCCCACTTGCAGCAGGAATAGCAAGTCAATTAGTAGCATGTATGAGCTAATATAAGTATCACGAATTCCATACATAATATACCAAGCCACTAGGAGTCGCAGTAGAAATTAAAATAAATAAAACAACCTTAAAAGGTTTATCATGCATGAACTAGTGCTAATGAAGAGATGGAAGCATCTTCTTTCATAAAAAAACTTTCCTCTGACCCCTTATTACCCCATCTTGTATTCCATTCTATGAGATCTTTTTTTCCGAAGCCTATGTTCACTATTTCCTGCCATATTTACCCTTTCACTTGCCCTTCCTGGACATCCAAATGATGCATCCCCACCTTCTGAGCATTGCCCATTATCCCTCTTCTGATTAAAGTGCTAATATGAATCATACTAAACAGTCTCAACCTAACTCAGCTGCAGGCAAGACCCCTTGCCCCTTTCCCTTCTCTCTTCCTACTATCATTTCATGACTTTCCAGTCCAGGCAACTCCTACTAATGTCTACATCCTAAGTTGACAAGTATTCAAGGCCACATTCTGAACGGGAGAGAATATTTTCATATCTTAGGAACGGATTGGTACCATCATTGGAAAATTAGTAGCAAGTCAGATTGGGGAAAGAAAATATGCCCCATCACCATTTGAATCATGCTCCAGTAGTCATCAAGCAATTAGTGATAGGGATGAAATAATATTTCCTCCCCAGTCTGTATAATCAGCAGATAATACAGAACACATCACAAATAATGACATGAGGGTTTTTTGGAAACAGACTGAGTTCCATGCCCTATTTACCAAAGATTCCATGATGAAGCAAGGGCGACTTGAAACACAGTTGAGTCAGCTACCATTGAAACTATGTAGATGTTAGAAACTAATGCCTGTCTT
Organism: Ceriagrion tenellum; assembly: GCA_963169105.1. Classification (NCBI taxonomy): domain Eukaryota; kingdom Metazoa; phylum Arthropoda; class Insecta; order Odonata; family Coenagrionidae; genus Ceriagrion; species Ceriagrion tenellum. The sequence continues at coordinate 113,679,644 of OY720641.1, forward strand.
AAGTGCCCACAGTAGTAGCTCCTCTTTACTGAATGAGGGTTAAGAAAATTAAATTCATATAGAATTTATTTTAATCGACAATAAAATTTTTATGTGCAATTTTAGCATAATATACTTTTTCTAAATGGGGTGGAAATTTTGGCGACACCATGATTGTAGACTTTAAAACATTTGCAAAGGGAACTATGAGGTCAGACCCAGCCAGCACAAGGGATATTTGCTTCGGTAGAAAATATGTATAAGTTAGCGATAAGTGACCCGCTCTCTTTTTCATCTCTATCATATCCCAGCCTTTATTATATTATTACTCATAAAGTGGTACTTAAATAGATACTTACCGACGAAAAATAATTCAATGAATTTTTGTTATGTTTTTTGGGCAGTAGCATCAGTATCTTAATTATTTGAGTTTGCCTTAGAGCTATCAACATGATCTATGCAATTGTGACTTCAGTAGTCCTCCTACAATGATGCAGTGAGTTTAAAGATGGAGAGAAGACGAACGGAGAGTGAATGCATATTGCCTGATTTCCCGTGGGTGAACTTTGCTTTTCTCTAGTGATGGAGCAATCGAAGTACACTCTGCTCTGTTTTCTGGCTTTGCTCGTGCGATTTAAGGTAAGGTAATACTTAGTTCTCATGAATGGTGAAATTCTGATTGTATGCATTATTTCCCACGAAGTTACTTAACCAACAATACGTAATATTGCTGCGACAAGTTATAATATTCCCAAATTGCTTTCGAAAATGATTCCAATTTATATAGCAAGCTTGGAATTTTGATATTAATTTGAGTTTGTCAATGTATCGTGCATTCAAGTTATGATATTGTTTAGAGAATGAATTTTTTTGGAGTATTGATGAAAAATATCCGCCATATTTTTTGTGTGAAGAATTATCCTCTCAGTTGTTAATGTTGATATCTCTAGGTTTAACTCCTCAAGAGCTCAAAATGTATTTTACGTAATTGTTTATGACGTTACCACATTAAATGGTCCCCTAATGTATGCATGAATTTCCCATTTTTAGTAAACAGGGTCGAAGGTTACACGAGTCGCCATTAATGCCCAAATCGTGTGATCCTCTTGTTAGATACTCTTATTTAAATAATGTACTTACAAAGAATTTTTTAAGACTGCAGCCATAGAAAGTGACGAAATTATTGCAAGTTAATTTTTTTCAGATCATTTATAAACCACTCGAGGGAATCATAGAAGCTACTAGCCTGCCTGGTATTGTTGAACTCGCCACCAGAATTGTTAATTACGCAGCCGCTATCATTGTTTTTAATAAATCGTATGTCAAGAAACTAATTTATGGAAAAATGTTATTTCCTTTGTTTTCCCTATTTTTTTTACATCCATCATTGGGATATTTACGTTGTTTTATTAGAGTATGTACTTAAGGTGGTCGTGCAAATGTCCCACTTGTTCTTTTTCTGGGTGTTCAGTGTTTTCAGTTTAGGTGCAGAATTGGCAATTGTATTGTGAGACGCTGTTCGAGAATGGAAGTTGGCACATGTAATCCCTGGTGCATTTTGGTCAAGAAAGTGCCCTTTTCATGACATGTTAAAAGAAAAAAAAAACAATTAGTCACGCATGTAAATATCAAGAATAAAGCCATATAAATTAGTTTCCTATTACTGCCAATAGATGGTGTGGAAATCGTTTATTAATGATATATAGGCCCTGATTGGCTAGCCGCAGCCTATCGGTGATCGGGTTTAAGGGATAATTGCCACACGACTGCACGCATTTTATCCTAACGCGGCAAATATACATTTCTATGTGGACAATCATCTGTCTAATATCTCTTCGTCCTTCCGATTGTATACATATCGTATCCCTTGCTTAGAGATATCCCATCTGCCCACCAGATGACTAATCCCATAACTGTAGGGATAGTATCCGTTCATTTAGGGATATTTGCCACCTTGTGCCCGCTGGGGAGTTATTTCAGAATTTGTTATCGTAAAAACATTTGTTTAAAGAATTCTTTCCCAAATAACGACCATAATTCATTTTAATGTGTTAATATAGACTGCAATAGTTAGGTGAAGCAGAAAAAAAATATTTTTCGTGATTTATTGAAAAGGTTAAAAAATATGAAACTTGAAAATACGAAGTGCTGATTTTTCGGTCCTGCTGACTTCATAATGTCAAATTTCTAATTTCAATACAAAAAACTTTGTGGAAAAAAATGATGAGTAGTTTGTATCATGATTAATTTATTAAAAGACAAAAAATAATAACATCACAGAATACCTAGTGATTTCATGTAACCACAAAATGGCAGTTATTAAATAACTAAAATTAAATAAATAAAATTAAAAAGAAGATTTTTGTTAGCCTAAAGATGAAAAGCATGTATGTATTTTTAAAGTTAATTTGGTGGAAAACCTGAGTCAAAAATTTTTAAGAATATCTTCCTGCACCAACTAGCATAATCATAATTTTTTGTACAAGTGGACTTATTCTATATGTATAAAAATAACACAAAATTACCAAAAGCTACCTTTTTGGAACAGGAAGAAACCATTAAATTTGTTCAAAAATGCACATTTGTTCTGGAATGATAAGCAAACCCTCCAATTTCTTCACCAAACCAAAATAACCTTAAATTTGGAATTGGCTTTGAAATACTCTGACCTATTGTTGGAAAAAATTACAAAAATGTTCATGATCATACATTATAAAAGGGTTAATATCTTACAATCTATTGTTTGACTAGACAATAAATAATTCACTTCACATACAAATATGGTAAAACACTTCATGAAAAAATATATGCACAGATATCTCACAAATATTTTAAAATGTAACACAAATTACATTTCCTTTTTAAAAACAAGGTATAGATAGCAATAAAATGGGAAATAAACAAATACTTCCAAAATACAAAAGTTTTTGGTCATAAATTACAAAGTACACTTATTTTCCCATTCATTAAAATTGTAGAAAAGGTATTAAAATACAAAATTACAGGGGTATCAAGGAGAAAATAACCTATGCTAAAATTTTTCTTAATGCTTTTGAGAAAGGTAAAAACATACCTGGATAAAAACTTGCCTCAAGAGAAGGTAAAAAAGCATGAGCTGATATTTTACCAAGTGGATATGCATTTACTGGGGCAAAATGGCCCTCAGTAAAGAGTCAAATGTTACAAGTATCCCGTGCCTTAAATGTAACACTCCTTCATCTACCACCAAACACTCCCAATCGCTTCCCTTCATGTCCAACAGCACAGCTCATCCTACCGATGAAAGCATAATCATACTGATTTTTGCAAATCACCCTTGTCCATCCATATTCCCCACATTCAGTTCACACACATGACAATTTAGCAACATGGAGGCAGCCAAGCGGATATCATATGTAATATGAAGAGCTAGAATGTAAAATCAGAAATACAGCCTTCTGCCCATGAACAAAAAGAATGAGATTTTCCAGAGATGACTGAGGAAGGAAGTACATCATACCATCAGAGAGGACAAATATAATACAAATTTATGTAAAACACAGTTAAGGTGCCCAAAAACATGAAAGCCAATAAGGCTGACCATCAAAAATGTTACCTCTGTATAAGCATAAAAAACTGTAGCTTGGTCAACAAAGGGTGAAGAATGGTAATTTCCATCCATACAAGGTATTCAGGCATATATGTTTGGAACTGGAGCCTACAAGGGTTATTGCAATGGACACTTGTGCAAGAGTTATCTTCATAGAGTGAGGCCTTTTTACTTTTTTTATTGGTCCGCATCTAAGCAGATCACCTAGCTCATTTGTTCCACTGCTGTGATAATTCACATTCACTAGTAAAATTCAGCACACAAAGATACATTCAGCAAGACCCTATCAGTACAGTCTTCAATGACTAGTCTGTGAAGGAGGGAAGGAGGTGGGGAGAGGGGAGAAGTACAAAACTGAATTCATACTTCCTTTTAAAACAGGGTAAACGTTGTTCAAACTCCTAACAGTCACAAATTCAAGTGACGATTCAAGTGTGCACCACAGGTTAAGTGAATGACCAAAGAAGTGGCATAAATAAATTCTTTTTTCAGACCTCTCATGGACTTTTCCCGTGTCAAGGCCATTCAGAGTTGAGTATCGGCCCCAATAGCAGCAACAATGTCTGGGAATGAAGGTCGATCACGAGGGCACGTTGCCCAACAAGATTCCAACAATGATCGGAGATGAGAGGGGACAGCGGCATGGACCTGATGCATTGTTGTTTTGGCCACATCACGCATCCCACTAATTATGGCATCATTGGTGAGCTGACTCAAGGGCATTTCCCCACCAGAGAACACCTCATTCGCTAGCACACCCCAGGCCCAAACATCAGATTTTGTGGATGAGTCGTCCTCCAAAACAGCCTCCGGTGACATCCACCGAAGGGGGATCAGCTACATGGAAGAAATAGAATATGTATGAGAAGTTGTGAAAGCCTTTGACAAAAGAGCTTTGCAGGGTTTCTGCTTATACAAATTAACTCAAGTGCCAGATTTCTGACTTAATACTCTCATGAAGCCCTATAATTCAGCAGGGGTTAATCTTAAAATAGTACCCAAATATCATTATTATTCATTTATGTATTGTTAATGATAAGAAACAGGGATTAACAATTTCAAGAAAGCAGGATTCAGATTCAATAATAAAAGGAGATTCAAATTCGGGATATGAATTTGACCCATCACTGATTAAAATGCTTTTAATTTTACTTTTTTGTTACCAAGAGTTTGTCAAATCTACACAATTTTCAAGAAATGTGCAAAAAAATTAAAATGCCAAAAATATCATATGCACTGAGGGCATTTAAATGTCCATCAGCGTTGTGTGCTTTCGGGAGTGCTCTCAGAGAGTAGGCTTAGCAGTGAAAGGGTTACAAATTGGGATTTTTTCATGAGAAAAGACTAATTAAATTTTAATTGGGATTTGTAAAGGATGTACTAGGAAATAAAGCAAATTTAGCTCCAAGAGCATTCAATAAAAATTAATTTGAGTGCTTCAGGTGTTACGAAAATATACATAATCACAGAACTGAACATAATACTGAACTTAACTCATCTTCAGGATTAAGAAAATATTATTTTTTTCTCAAAGAACACCATCACATTAGTTTCTTGTAAATTATAAACAATCTGAAGAAAAACTTCTAGTTTTTAACCCGACTTTAAATGTAATCCATTATAGTAGCCATCAACATATCATTTTGCACTCTAGAATAACGATCTGTACAACATATGAACTGATTTCTAGTCATTAAAGAGTTATCATTTTTCCAGCTTCCTCCTCAATACCTGATTCTGGAAGGTATGATATTCAGCAGCATAAGTATCCTTAGTCAGCGAAGGGGCTGAAATCTTTATATTGACACCAGACGAAGAGATGAGGCAATTCCTGGCAGCCAGATCCCTGTGCACAAAGCGCAATGAGGCAATGTGCTCCATTCCAAGGGCAACTTGCTTCACAACATCAATGCACTGGTTCTCGGTTAATGGAGCTTTTGTGGGACTGCACGCTGTTGTCTCTTTCCCATCACTTGTTTTGTTACCCTTGCAAGTTGTCACCAGATATTGCTTCAGGTCACCCTAAAATAAGAATATGGCATGATTAGGCATAGCAAATCTACTTTCTCATCAACAAGATTTCCTTCACCCAGGCATTGAACTGAACAACAAATCATTGGAACTGTATTTCCTGATCATTAGATGCATTATTTTACTCAAAAATCTGTTCCATGATTGGCCTCTGTCAAATGGGCTGAGGGAAAAAATATATTTCCATCTGAGTAAGGATAGCAAGGGCATCATGCATCCAATTTTTTTTATAGTCAAAGGTATTCATCTCTCAACCTTCACCACCAACGGACTGGATTATGAAAGTAAGTGAATGGGCACTCTCCATTCTCCATTTTTTTCTGGGATTCTATGATGAATAACTTAGATACAATCGCTATTTTGATGTCTTCCAGAAATATCAAGATTGATTTTACTATCTGAACCCTCACACTCTTCCACATCGTCACCTGACACATCTGGTAATATCAATACAAAGCTCTGCATGCAAATATGTCCTCATCCATCAGTCCACAAGATGCGCAACTTTTGATGCCATAGTTACAGAACTATAATACATAAGAGTAGGGCCAGATTTACAGATGACAGAGCCCAAATCCAGCGATAGCACCCTCCACTTTTTTGCCTTCAACTTTCAGCACTGCTATTATTTACCCATTTGTTGCCCTACATAATTAAGACTTCCTACTATTAAATAATTTAGACTCCATCAATTGAGATGCCCAGGGATGCCCTTCCCTCCTGATACCCCCTTTTCTCTTGGCACCCCATTTCCTCTTGGTGCCCCAGGCCTGGGCCTACCCAGCTCAGGGCTAAAATTTATCAGAAGTAATTTCTTGGGAAAATGAGAAAGGTGGGGTCTTATCGGTGAAAAACAATGGTATCAGTCCACAATTTGATGTATTGATGAACATCCATGGATTTCCCTCCCAATCTTCTCAGGAGAATATACTTCAGTCGAATGATATCCCAATAAGCATGAAAACATTCACAGAATATAATAAGAACATTCATTCAGGACCCAGAGAATGTTACAGAAACTAAAACCAAGAACATTCCCAAATGGCAGCAATATCTCCCTGCCTGAGCATTTCACTGATCAGGTTGGGATGGTCACCAGAGAACTATCTTGCCATCAGGATGGCCAGGGTTCAAATCCCTGCAGAGGAGGATATTTTTCAGAGGAAACCCGATTCCTACTAGAGTGACTTGTGGAGAGCTCCTCAAGTGTAGTACTCCATCTGTCAGAAGAGATATTAAACAGTAGTCCCCCAAGTACCTTTCGTAAAGCAATCCTGTCCATTGCCCAATGCTCTTTCCCTTAACCAACCACCTGTCCTCAGTGGCACAAATGACCTCATCTGTCGGTTGCCTACCCCAAATAACCAAACAACCATCCCATACATCAAGCACACATCCACAAGGTTTGTGGAGTCTTTCGTACGAATCCGTCTCTGCCCATGTGAGGGGCTAGGAACAGAAATACCTCCCAGGGAGATACACTAATTTATTATTTACAAGGTCAAACAAAGTATTTAGAGCAAATATTGCAAAATGAGACTTTTAATCACATTAAATATTTCCCATATATGACAGCATATATCACACTTTTCTTAAATATCAATAATATTGTAGAGAGGGGATAAAACAGTGACTATGGATTAGGAGTCAACTGAAGAACACACTGAAATCAACCTGGCTGCAATTTATGCTAGGCACATATCAATGAGCATGCTAGTCAGTTTTCTGGGAGGAAGGATCTAAAGTCACTCAATATATCACAGCACTTATATAACAGCTATTACCACCTTAGTGATACAAAACATAAGGTACCAATAACTGCATGAAGACTATAATTGGATTCAGCATTCACCTGAATACATGAAATAAAAGAACTTTTCTTTTTGGTAACCATTTCATGCCTGCAACAGAATGGTTCATGAATTCAAATAACTATGAACTGTGTTTTTGACGAGTTATTTCCATGAGTCCACTCAGTTTAGTTCAGAATACTCTCCATTATCCATTAATTCACTCCTTGAGCTTACTGGGATAGAGATAGTCACAAATATATCCATGATACCCCTCAACTGCTTTAGATGAAATTCTTTGTTTTATTGTGAGAGATGGTGCTAGTATACTGAGCCTCCGTCTACATCCATGAGCTTCATAGGGTGTATTGAAATTCCAACATACAGATTACAGAAATTGCCATTTTCCACGGGTACATAAAATTATGCTTATCTATGTTTCAATGTACCATGTTGGATCTGACAATGATGTATTCCATAAAAACCTAGAAAAGGAATGTCTTTTTTACCAGAGGAATATTGTCATTTCTGTCCTCATTAGGATAATACTGGGTGAAATTGCACTCATATGCACAATGAAATTAAAAATATGTGAAGTTTAATAAAATAATACTTACGAAATAAAATGTGGAAAGGTAAGTAACTCTGATTTTAAAAAAATCTCAAGGTATACAAAAATCAAGAAGAAGTACATCTTATATATAAAAGTAAGAAAAATCTTGAATGTGTCAAAAAAGTATTCTTTTTGACAACTGTACTCATTTAAAAAGTGTATTTTATCTCCATTACCGGCCTTCAATATTCACCTAACTAAATGTGGGGACTTCCATGATTGGTTTTGTGCATGATAAGAAGTTGGACTCTTTCGCTGCTATTCTGAACGAAATAGCATGAATTCCATATTCCAGATATAGCTTACTTTATGCTTTTTTCTGAAGAATAACATGCTATTTTTTGAAACAAAAGCGTGACGAAAGCTTTTATATACATGGGCATATTGCATTCATGCTATTTAATTCAGAAGAGCAGCCTTTGTTTTTATTGAAGATTTTTCTGGTATTAAAAGTGTAGTAAATCACTGTGCCACACTATATAAAGCCTCAAAACCAAATCTCTCTCTACCTTCAGGGAATATGACTACTTTAAGAGATAATCATGCATAAATATTCCACATTTATTACAGATGATAACCCTACATATGAGAAAGAATAATAGATAGCTCTCATAAAAAATATTTATATCTTACCCATGCAGAGTACTCTAGAAGCATGTAATGCGGGTTGGCATCCCTACACAGCCCTACAAGCTTAGACACATTTGGATGCCTGGCTTTGCCAAACATATCCAACTGCCGCTTGAACTCCGTTAACGCTGATTCCTCCTTCACTTCCAGAGCCTTAACCATCACCACAACCGATCCTTTTTCAGCCTCTGATCCACTTTCACTCTCAGATCCCTCTCCACCTGATCCAGCATGGCGTGAAGATTTCAGCCCTTTGGCACGAGCCAGGAAAACTTCACCAAATTCTCCCTTACCTGTGTAAATGGCATAGAAGTTAAATGAAGAAATGGATCAATAATTCACTTTGGACTGCCTCCACAGCATCACATTTTAATACTATCAATATCATATCTTTTCTGAAAAGGCACATTCAAGAATATTATTGGTTAAGCTACAAGAAATTCATTCTCTTTAAACATACAGTTATTTCTGTACTTGTTAGGTCTAAGTCTTTCCCAAAGCACCACTTTGAGTTTAAAAATTGTCCAGTACTCTTGCCAATAATCCACTTAATTTTTGATAATTACTGATAAATATTTTAGCATAAATATGGCACCAAGAGTAAACAAAATACCTTCCCAAGTTAGCCACACAATATGAGGCCAATGTAGGACCAACATTGACTGCTATGGTGTCTTTGTTGGCCCATTGTCATCAGCCTTTATTGGCCCAATGTCAGATTGATAATATTTATGCCATTCACACAATATCAAATACCTATACTAGCTCAATATTATCCAAATAAACATCTTCAGTTTAGCCCTAAATTCAGCCAACACAGGCTTGATTGCTCGCACATCGTAATAAATTTAATATGATCAGTTAGCACAAATAATACCTTCTTCGTACAGTTTTCACTCTTCTTTTTTAGGAAATTCACTAATTTCCTTCCAACAGCATCATGCATAGCCCATATAAACACACCCATATTGCATGAACCCGATTTATATGATTTTGAGAACGTAACAAGCCCCTAAAGAGTAGGCATACAATGCAGACAGCAACAAATCTGATAAAACATAGGATGAATATAGATTAAGGTGAATAAAATATGAATCTGTACAAAAGACTTAACAGCATAAAAGTAAACCATATAAGTTGTGGAAGGTACCATGTGTTCATTATGACAATATTCTATATCCATAACATGAATATAGTAAATAATAAAAATCCATCACATGAAATACCAGCAATATGTTAAGGTAAGCATGGCTAATGTTCTGGAATGTCCTCCATGTTGATTCATCTTTGTGTGACAGTTTCGCCAGCATTTCAACAGGCATCTTCAGGTTTGAAGTGTGGACGTAGGTTTCTGCCTGTCTCACATATGACTTGGTTTTTCCCACACTGAGCTCTAATTGGCCGGTCCGTAAAAGAGTCGCTTCCAGGCATTTGAGAGTGGATAGCCATCTTTCCTCTTGAATTTTGGCGTTTTTGCAATCGCCGAACATGTATGGGAAGGGCCTACGCACAATGCTCACTCCGAGAATGCTAGACTCATTGCCAAAGAGAAGAAGTACCATTCAAGACTCATTGCAGAGGCCATCAAGATAGCAAAAACACCAACATTCAAAAGGGATGATGGCTATCCGCTCTCAAACGCTTGGAAGCGACTCTTTCATCAACCAGCCAATCAGAGCACAGTGCGGGAAAAACCAAGGCCTATATGAGACAAGCAGGAACCTGCATCCACACTTCACACCTAAAGATGCCGGCTGAAATGCCAGCAAAACTGTTATGCGAAGATTAATCCACGCAGAGGACAACTCGGAAAATTAGCCATGCTTACTCCACCACTCTGAGGAAGCCTTCACAGGGTGTCCACTAAAGTCAAAACATAAAATTCAAGCATAATGCCAGGTTTTCAAGGCTAAACTTAGACAAAATTCCAGGTTGTAATTTTGCGATTTTTATATGACTCAAAGTGATGTTTTTCAAGTTTTATGTCAAATATGGATTTTCCTAGCTAAACCCACAAGTAAGAATCATCATCATCATTGGTAGACTGCTGTTTAGCAGGTCCTCAGTAGCCTCTCCTCCAGATAACTCTGTCTTGTGCCTTCCTTTCTTCTTCTTCCTCGTTTACGCTTTCCTTCCACCATCCCTTCTAACACCTCCTTCATCAAACATTCTCTTCTTAATATGTGTCCCAGCCAGTTTTGCTTCCTTGTTTTAATTGTCTTTATCAGTCCTCTATCTTCCCCCACTCTGGTCAATACCTCTTCATTTCTCACTCTGTCTGCCCAACTAATATTCAACATTCTTCTCCATATCCACATCTCCAATGCCTCAATCTGTTTTATATCCTTTTTCAAAGCAGTGTCTCACAACCATAGAGTAGGACACTCCAAACTTTTCCAACCTTTTCCTAAGCCCAATATCCATTTTGCTACACAACAACTTTTTCTTTTTGATAAAGGTGTCTCAAGCCATTGCAATTCTACCTTTAATCTCCTTATCACAATTCCAGTCCTGTGTAATTTCCATCCCTAGACGCTTATATCTAGTCACTTGTCAAAGTCTTTACCCTCCAAAGGTAACTCTCTTCTTCTGTACCTACTTTCATCATTTTAGTCTTGTTATTATTTACCGTTAGTCCATATTCTTCTTTCAAGTTACTGAGGTGTTCTAACATGATCTTCAGTTCTTCCTCACTTTCCGCAAACAATATCTAGTAAGAATAAAGAACCTCAACCCAAGAAAAAAGTAATTAAATAATTATAAATAGTAAAATAAGAAATAGGTGTTAAAATAATGTAATCAAATACATAGTTTTACTAGTTGTAAGTTTTATATTGGTTTTAAGAAGACTAAACCAGAGGTAGGCTTACTCAAAGTTTTTCTAATTTACTTTTTTTTTTTAAGTTTTCGTCTTCCATTTATTTATTCATACCAACGGTAAATTCATTACATCATGTGCAGTTATCAAAAAACAGATGTATTTAAGCCATCGTCGTTGATTTTATTTATAAAATAAGGATTTTTTTGTCTTGAAGTGATAATTATTGAAATTTGCGCCTCAAACCAGAAATTTATGAATAGTCCCCGCACATTTCCCGGTCAGTGGACACCCTGCTTCATCAATATTTAAGTTGTTACAGTATTCAGCTGCACCAGATAACATTAAAGGCAACCAAATAAATATATGTCCAGTAACTGCCCTGAACCTGGGCTGTAATGGCTCTGCAACTGGGATGTAACTGCTCTGAAACTTATCTGTAACTGCTCTGAAAGAATAATATCTGATTTGGAAGTGATCTGTCACTGGTCTAGATTTGAAACATCTCTAATATCCAGACCAGTTCAGTCCAGATACAGACCACTTCCAGACCAGAAATATTTATATCTGGGAATTCTTAAAATAATGGAATTTTCATTGAATAACTTGACAATTTCCCATTATTCTCAAAGCTCACAGAGAACCAAGGATGGAGTAGTGCTAAAGTAAAACTCACCTAGAGGTACAAAAGAGTGAAGGTCCTTCCTGGGGAATGTAATGCGATCCAGAGCAGCAGGAGCCCGCCCCTGTGCTTTCCTGAGTGACGAGGATGACGAGTGTCCCCCTGAATCCCCAGGGGCCCCACCCTCCTTACCCTCCCTTTCTCCTCCCACACCACCTGCATCTCCATTTTCTGCCTTGGTCACTACAGTAAAAAAAAAAAAGAATGCTTTGAATGAAATTATGACAAAAATAAGACCAGAAAAAGCAGGGAATCATTTCCCAAGTGAGTCACATAATTATGCCCAATAAAAATACATCCTAACGCATACAAAAATGTTAAATACCTTAATTATGAGCCATAAATTCCAACAAGTAAAGCATTATACATTTCTAATCTTTCACAATTATTATCCTTTTCAAATATCATTGCGACTGTCCCTTAGTGCCAGCTCGGAGTGGTTTGAGGAGCATCGCAGTAGGAGGTGGGGCCTTCGACACCAGGTCAGTGGAATGGGGAGAGAGAGAGGTGGACATTGCCACGTTTTCTCTCAAGACTTTGTTTGCAAATGTAAACAAAAGACTGCCTCTTTGAAACATTCCACAAGCAAACACGTGGCCAATTGGTAGGGTACCTAAATTGAGGTAAATAAAAGTCCTGATCGGCAGTAAATAAAATTGTATAAAGCCGTGAAAAAGGGTGTTGAATAGGCGTGTAAATATGCTGATAGCGGCAAATAAAGTTGTATAAAATGTGATTAATATGATAGCCCATAATGGGCTGAGTATTATATTCTCTCATAACGGGTGATTTATTTTAATTATAATCTTATTAACAACTGTTAGTGATGTAAAATTATTTTCTGACCTTGGAAGCCCCTTGCAATTCCAGGAGGGATCTAGTCTAAAAGCCTAGTAAAAACTACATAATCTACAGCATTGACTTTCCACCACAAGTTGTGTTAATAAAAATACCAAAAATGGCAAGTGTAAATTTTTATAATGCATATTTTGTTGTTAATGAACTAAAATGTTTTAACATTATCTAGTCCTACATTTTGCATAGAATCAAAAAATTAAATCCAAGGAAAACTTTTAAATTTATTTGTAATTTTTATATGATCCGAAAATACATGATTTATGCGTAGTATAAAATTTTGGTATTTTTATTAACACTCGCAACTTGTGGTGGAAATTCAATGCTGTAGATTATGTAGTTTTTCCTAGGCTGAGTCACAAAGTTCATGAAGTTGACAAAACTGCTAAATTTAAGGTGTGAGGTGTCGATTATTGCATTAACGTGTCTCCATTTTAGGTTACATCATATAATAAAAAATATTGCTGAAATTAAAATAAACTTATCCTTAAAGTGGTGTATAAAATATTGCACTAACATTTACGCAGACCAAGATATAAATTCTCAAAGTACAGCGGCACATCATTTTGACACCGACAGCGGGTCCTTCGGTCATGGCGAATGAGGGCGTAGTCCAGTCTTTGAAGTTTAATATCTCGGTTGTTTGTGAACTGCCCACGAACAAATTTGTTTCTGAGGTAAGACAAAAAACTAACGTGTAAAACTAGAACAAAAATTTTAATTTAAAAAAGGCTGTATTTTTGTTGTTAAAATTTAAACATTTATGATTTAAACAATTTCAACAAACTTTAGTTTATTTGCCAAACTGATCACACACTGTTGCTTTACATTCTTTTTCAAACAAAATAAGACATCAACCGTTTCTCTAGCAATTTTTGTTTAGGAGATATAGTGAAAAGAAAAAAGGTCAAAATGGTCGAAACTTTGATCGTCTCTAGATCTGCCAAAAAAAATTTTTTTCCAAAAATGCAAAAATTTTGGTTTGAATTGGTGACACAAAGGGTCAACTCACTGCTGATCTGACGTGGAATTACCCTATTTTATTTCATTTAATTTATTACAAGTAAAAAAAGGTGCATACAGTAATAACATTTTTAAATCACAAAAAATCCACACTTATTGCTGTTCCATGTATGAACCCAGCATTATTTCAATGTTATCATGAGAGTGCTAAAACTTGGCGACTATGGAAATATCGTGAAAAAGTAGCAAATTTTGCAAAAAAAAATCGCAAAACAACTAATTGCGAAATTCAAGGGTCCCTATCCATTGTGAAGGCCAGGAGGATTAGCTGGCACTGGGGTCGAAGGGATTATCCTCTTCTCATTCCATTCTTTCCACACTCCGACTCCTATCTTGACCAGTCCCAAGGTCATAGGAAGGGTCATGCATGATTGCTCGGTCAGTGACTCAGAGGTGAACTTTTGAAAACAAAAGTCATAACTTTTGTTTGATAAATTACTCTAACAAACAAATGCAAACTAATTTTCTGCGAATCAAGCCGATTAAAATGAGTCCAAACACAAAGTACTTAAGCTGATTTCTGACTACTGCCGTGAATGAACGAAGAATTTTTTTTACAAGTTTTTTCCATGCTCTTTATATGACAGTATTGCATGCTAGTTGGTCTCAAATCAATCAAGAACTTCTAAGATAGATGTTAAATTTAAAATGATGTCCGATGAATGTTAAGTAAATTATATTTGCCAAAAATATTCCACTTATGTTAAGGAAAGATAGTGAGGTGATGCAAGGAAGAAGGAAAGGTATTAGGTTATTAGGAAAATGTGGGTAAAAAGTTAGATCAAAGGAAGATCATCACATCACAACGAGCAAACGAATTCAATGCAGGTTTGGCAACACAGTTAACTGAAACATGAAGCATACACGATGGAGGTCTGTGAGTGACTGATATTCTGAAAGGCTAGGCTCTGCCTACTGCATTCTGGTTGGTTTTCGCAGTCACGTGTTGTCTTCCCTCACCCCCAAAAAACTGCCTATCAGTCGCAATGTTATTTGAAAAGGATTCTATCCTCACGTAAAGTTTCTAAAACTACCACATTTGACATGCATATTAGATGCACCCTCATGTCAGTGAAATGTATTCAGGAAAAAAGTTTATGCAGTCCACACAACAGTCTGGTACTGTACAAATGGAAGTATCCGATTTTGGCACTACAGAAGGGTCAATTAAAAAATGTGATTGTTTTAATGGTAAAACATTTTTGTACAATTACCAAATTATTACCCACTATAGTAAATTAATCCACATCGCAATAGTAGTCCATACAATTTGTGATTGCTTTCTTTGTTTAGTCTGGCCTTTAAAACTCAGGGGCATGATATTCCAGTCTAACATATTGATGGATAGTTATTCAGAAGACGCAATTTCAGGAAAGCCCCATAGATCTCACATCAAGCTCACCAACTTGCCTGCCTTGAAGAACCTGCACTTTTTTAATGATTATCAAAGTAGTTCAGCATAATACTTTTATGTCCTTTGATATTGTAAGCACAGATTATAATATAAGTGCATTGACCATAGCACTTTCCATGATGACAATACTGGTTTTAATAATATTAACACCATTGTTAAAGTAAATGATTTTTAAGGTAAAGTTTTTAAATTAAAGTAAATTAAAACTAAGTATTAATGTTTTGTCATGAGGCTAAGTGGTACTGACCATCTGGGAGAAAATTGAAAGTACCAACAGAGTATTTGGGGTGTCTTCAGCATTCAGGACTCACTTAAATACAAAAGACCCAGGGGTGATTTTTGAGCCATTATGTATCAAGGGAAATTATGTATCATCTTACATGCCATCAATAAAGAAATCAAAATAAAAAAGGCCTACGGTTAAATAAGAAAACATGGGGCAGCTATCAAAAGACTACACTAGAGAGAATTTCAAGGTGGTATAGTGTTCATGAAAGTACTCTTTTGAATGTGAAGATCAAGCAGCCTCAAGAGAGCTGAATACCTCTAGTGAAACATTACACAGTAACACCGAAGATCATTGATTTTATTTTTTCCAACGCAGGAAGAACTAAAAAAAAACTTACACAAGGCACTAGCTCCATCCACACCCCCACCTGTACCATCACCATCAGCAGCACCATTAGCCTGTGCATATGCCTGTTTCCGACGAAGCCTTCTGTACCTACACCAAAACATTAGTCCAACAACTAAAAGCATATAGGCTGCTGCAGCACTCAAGGTAATGGTGACAGTTTTTGTCATCATGGACCCATCACCAAGTCCTTCATCACCAATCTCTCCTCGTTCTCCTTCTCCAGCTGGAAAAGAATTGTCAAAGCTGAATTAATACGATGATTTGAGGTTTTAAACTATGCCTTTTTCCTCATTGCCATTAAAATGACAAGGAAATGCTCTCTATAACTGAATCTATTTAGAATAGCAGCTCAGGCATATTGATATAAAAAATCAGATGGTTAAACTGTTCAGCATGAATTTATGTATTTCCTTTTCCATGGGCAATTCACATATTATTTGATGAATAATTAACTCTAAGAAGTTGCAACACCTTCATGGGGACAAAATAAGATCTGTTTCTTGGGAATTTTTTCATGCATGCCTCAAGGCAATTGGCTTTCCTTGGTGATATTTTCATCAACAGTGTTATACAAATCAACAGAGGTAAAAAAAGACACTTAATTATGCTAGGAAAACAGACCAGAAAAGACTAGAAGCCTTCAAAACCTGGATAAGAAGGAGGATGTTGAAGATAAAACGGATGGACAAAATAAGAAATGATGAAGTATACAGAAGAGAAGGAGAAGAGGAAAGGATCATATGGAACACCATACAGAAAAGAAGAACAAGATGGATTGGACACACCCTGAGACACAATGGGTTTGTGAAGAACATAATTGAAGGCAAATAGAGGGAAAAGTCCTCAGGGGAAGACCCAGGAATAAGTTCATGGACAAAATAAAGAGGAACGTACAAAGGGAAAGATACCAGGAGGTTAGGGTGCCAGGATTAGATAGGGAATGATGGAGGGCTGCAGTCACCCAATCTTAGGATTGAACAACCAATGAAATGAAGTAATACACCAATTGCAGGTCACCTGGGGAGCATTCAATTTAACAATATAAAATATCCTGATTTGCTTTAAACTCACATCTAACAAGGAGAGTAACTTCTTCCCTCTTGAATCCTCCACTGTTTCCCGCAGTGCAGCCATATTTCCCATCATCTCCAGGCTGGACTTCTTTCACATAAAGACTTCCATTTTCTAAAACAACGAATCTGAAAATTTCATGAGGTGTGAGAAAACAGGGAAATTTGTGCTGCATTTATGCAACACATTTTATAGTAGTTTTCCATTAATAATCAGTCAACATTAATAATAAGAGAAATACAAATCAAAATATGAAGCAATTTAATTATGAGAATATTCCAAATTTCATAGGTCCTTCACATGCAAAATGCCTGACAAAATTATGTAAAAGATTGTATTTGGTTTGCAGTAGTTCACAAGTAGTTTTATTGTTGATGTGGAGATTTCTGCATATGATCTTAAGTGATAAATCAAAGGGGCTACATTCCACAGACTTAAAAAGCATGAAAGCATATTGTACAGTTCATTCATGATAACTTGGCCGACACTCAGTAGTCTACTGCACAGGTGGGCCTTGTCCAACTCAGAAAATAGGAGAAGCAACGCTTAATGAGAGGGGAGCCATGCGCGAACAGTTTTTCTGTGGTGGAAAGGGAGGGGAAAGTAGGGGAGGACGGTTCTCCTTCAAATCTGAAGTCGAGTGGGCTGACTTGTTTATGCCCATGTGTTGTCCAGAGAATGCAACTATGTTGGTGTAATTTTGATTGAGCCAAGGCAAAAACACTATCAGAGAAGAAGTAAACCACAAGCAACTTGAAAACCCTACCCCTTTATGGGCCAAAATGTAAGAACTTGGGCTAGTCCAAACCAAAATCGCTTACTGCGCATGACATATGGCGAGCAGATACCCCTCCAATTTTCCCCCTCTCCTCCACACATTTCCCCTCTCACGAGTTGTCATCGGCCAGGTATATGTAAATGAACTGTAGCACATCTATGGGAAACATCAACAGCCATTGAAAATTCTCTCTTTAGCCCTGGTCACACAGGCAATGAAGAAACTGACATACCTCTTTTGGTCAAATCCATTGAGGACACTATTCTTGTCCCATTGGATGGTAGGTGGGGGATCACCTTCTGCCTTACAATTCATCATCACTGGATAGCCCTCATATGCTTCTGTGGGATTCAGTGGTACAATAGTGAACTTAGGTGTAACTGGAATAGTTGGTAAGAGAGTGACTGGGATGAGAAATAATCTCACATTAAGGTGCCAAAAATACTAAGATCAATGACAATGACTGATAGACACAAAAACTGTGGAAAAGAGAACTCAAGAAGAGACACTGCTAGAATTCATTACATCTCATTTAAAAAACAACAGAATTGAAAAGCCACAGCTAATCAGAAGCATGGGTAAATATATAAGAATGACACATTTTCCTGCATCCTCCTACACCCCTAGACCTGCATACTGGGACTTAGATCCTTTTCTTCCTTTTCTATTTCAATAAATGATTAGGATTGGATCATTCTAGAATAACCCCAGCACTCGACTACTCTTTGATTCTTTAACCCAAATAACCTTCTTCAAATGGCCTGACTGAGCCATTTTAAAGTGACCTTCACCCATACATCCATCATGAGATATCGGGGATCAGTGATGAAAAGAACAAATCTACAACCGAACGTTTGATAGTAGGTAGAATGGCCCCCGGGCTGTAATCTTGAAAGAGCACAAATAATGGGAAATAAGGGAGATGTATTGGGAATTAAAAAGGGGAGGAGGAAAGAAGCAATGATGAAACCTCCTGAGTTAAAAACCTCCACTCAAGGTGAAAACAAATAACCACATGGAAAATGTTACATGCTCTTCCTCACTTAGGCATGAGGTTGTAAAAACCTGTCATGAGTCTCAATCACACACACTCAGGGTTTGTGAGGACTTCTCCTTCACCAGTGACCAACCAATCATTCAAAAACAAATGGAAACACAAAGTAAAATGCAAATCACCACTCACTCCCTCACTAAGGTATGCAATTGCAGTGACCTGTTGTGAGTCCCGATCACACACGTACTCAGGGTTTGCGAGGATTTCTCCTGTCTCCTTCGCGAGAGGGCCAGGGTTGAAATTCTGGCAGAGGTGGAGTGAGAAATCCCAATGCTTGGGTGTCATGATGAGAGGAATCCAAGTATAGTACTCTGTCCATTGGAAGGGACATTAAACTGCCGTCCCCTTGGCACCTTTCATTTGGAGCACACTAATGCTGATGCCACATTTCTCTCCAGCACTCCTCCATTTCCATTCAAAAATGAACCTTTAAGCCCTTAGAAATTTAGAAACACATACTACCCTTCCAACAATCACAACTCACCTATGACCTCCACCTCAATGGTAGCATTGATGATACCCTGTCCATTGGTGGCAACACAAGTGTATTGTCCAGCATCACTTCTCTGCACACCATCCATGACAAGAATACCATTATTATCACGAACATGAGAAGGAAACTCGAGCATTGGGGCACCCGCTTTCATCCATCGAACACGTGGTGGTGTGGCACCTTGAGCCTTGCAATATAATTTCCCCAGAGAACCCAACTCCAAACGCTTGTTCACAGGTCGAGGGAGAAATTTCAGGCGTTCTGAAAGAGAAAGAAAGATATTTTAATATTTATCCTGCCACAAGATTAGGACAGATGTAAAACGAAGAAAATAGTCAAATTCAGATATCAGAAAGGTAAAATTTTCCACAATTTACTCATTTTTTTCACTTAAATTCCCTAAATCGATGTAAGTGCAATAATGTCCATTACCAACCAGTCCCTGTTTGAGAATATTCGCATACAATCAAAGAACGACTTCATTATAAGGATGTAAAAGAATATAACTAAAGAATTATGCAGAAAATATGCTCTGCAAAAAAGATAAGAGAGAAACTAAAGATGTCAGTGAAAGCTATATCAATCATCTAACATTGGTTTGAATGATGAAGTATCATAGATTAAGGAAATTCATTACACATTCTCAAAGAGACAAATAATTCTCTGAATACTATTTCAAGAGTCATACCTAATAGGTACACATTAGGTAAGTAGGCAAATGTAAAATATGTACCATCAGTGATATAGGAACCAAACCAAAGATAGCTTGGTTTCCAAGTCAATTCTCCCCTTTTGGAGTTCCAATGGAGTATCTTAATTTCTCTGAACTTCACCAAAGAGAGTAAAAGACAACAAGTTTATAAATACCTTTCTTGAATTCATTAGATCCATGAAACCATCAGTAAATGACTTATAATTAGGTCTCCTAGAATAATATCTTTTTTTCCAAAATGAGGCAGCACATTAGAGAAAGCTTCCATAAATGCAATGTATCCTATTAATTTACAATAGCTTTATTCAGTAATTCTCATTCTTAGGGTAGCAATCAGCCAATTTTGCATGATCATTCTTGAGCATTATTTTTTCATTAAATCAGAGAAATAGTGGAGGACAGCAAAACAGAGAATGTTTATATAAGTATCACTTTTTTATAACAGTAGCACTGGCATAAAACAAACAATAGTTCTTAACTACTATGTAAACCTTTAGTTCTTGAATCACCGATGGTCAAATGAGTGACCATTTCAGCAAATCAATTTCGTGCTATGAAGGCATAATGAATTGCATACACACCACCAGTGACCCATCCAGACTTTCACGTTGGGGTTTCATGTAGAGTACAAATGGGGGGAGGGGAGGTAAAAGCAGCAAATTTCTGAGCATAGGCGATTGCAACTAAAGAGTAACAGCACATATTTAAAAACTTTAGCTTTGCTAGCTTCTAAAAGAATACTAAACCCACACTATTTGTTTTTTGAAATTCCTAATGTATACATCTAGAAAGTAGTTCAACATAAAGAAAAAGAGAATTTAACAATCACACCATAAAAAAAACAAATATAACTTTCTCCTTCAGAGTCACTTTTTTTAAATACAAAATCTTTTGAAGGATGAGGGGAGGAGGGAGATGGGTGACATTGTTGGGAGGGAGACATTGTTGAGGAGGGAGATGGGTGGACTTCACAGCCTTCCCTCCCAACGTTACAGCAAATACGACTAAAATACTTGGGGGCATTTAAAAATGAGGTTTACACTAATTGAAGGCGATATGTTAGAAAACTTACATATTGAAACACACTTGTAAGCAAGAAAGAAGCACAAGAAAGTTTTCTTTCACACAAACCTTTCACCATGAATGTGGCAGCTTTGGACACGATGGGAGGGTATCCATGGGCCTCAACCAAGCATTGGTAGCGCCCAGTGTCCCCTGGGTGAGAGGGTGAGAAAGTGATTGACCCATTGTTGATGTGAGCTCTAACTCGAGGCGTAGGAGATGATGGCACACCCATTGTACCGGAAGCAGATGAAGTCGGATGGCTTCCTGTCACGGCCACAATAACTCCCTCCCTCAGCCACTTCACTTTTGTGGCAGGGTAAGGAGATCCTTTAAAGCTGCATGGGAGCATGGCCCACTGGCCCTCTTCTACGGCCAAGTCTAACGGTCCAATGTCCATCTTTGGAAGAACTGAACACAAGAGAAAGAAATCACATTAAATCACAATAAAAGGTTGAAAAATTATGCTCATATCCTTGCCAATTAAAGACAGATTTGTGCACTACTTCAGATCAGAGGCCATACTATAGTTTGGCCTAAATTCATTCTCAGAAGTGATGTCTCCCGACATATAAATGGAGGGAGCTAAAGCATGATTCATCTGTTCAAAATATTTTTATTACTAATTAAAACTGACCCTGTAGACTGGCATCTAAGTCTGAAATTTTAGGAACATTCTGCAGAAATTTATAAAAGACTCAAGAATAGAAGATAGTTTCTCACTGTACATTGAGCATTTCCACTAATTACCACTGCCTCATGAAAATCTAGTATTACTCCAAATGTGTTTCATCTTTCTTATCTTACAAACAGAAGAGTTACTCTCAGTGAAAGAAAGCAACCACATGCATGTCATCTCTGTCACCAGCTAGAACATGTGCCAATTCACATTTTCTGTCAATTGAGAAACAACAAATAACCATTATCGAGAAGCAAGCAGTCTTGCAAAAATTTCTTTCACCCCTGCATGTAACAGCATAGCATTCACACTCAAATCCAAGTCAAATCAAGAATTGTATGTTAATGGAATATTTTCATAAAAATGAGCATTTTGTAATAATGAGGAGTATTTTCATGAAATTCCATTGGTTAATAATTGAGAGGCTATTTGTAAGAGGTAATGACATAAATAATAAAGTACACAATTACTCACAAGAGTAGAGATTTTCCATTAAAAAGTACTTAATTCAACTAGGCCTGAGCCTCCAAATTGCCAGTCAGAGGAGATTACACCACCAAACTACCTTACTAAATTTTCTTTCATTTAGCAATTTTGTTATTTTTAAAGCAAAATTTTTTCAATGGTATTTCCTTTTATCATTGTCTTAGCCCCACCACTCTCTTTTTATTCACCTGTTTTCAGAATCCATTCAAATAGCATACCTGGCAGGTATCTCCTACCTCAAGCATATTTAAGTGCAATCATCCATTTACGAAAAGATTCCTCAAAAAGGATTCCACAAGTCATGACTTTAGCATCAAATGTAAAGCTTAATAGAAAATTATACATATTTTATTATATAAACCATTAGAGGGGATAGGAAATATGTCTTTGCTATCAATTCTTTTTAGTCCACTCCCATCTACATCAATCATCCTTTACTGAATGACCCATGCTCACACATCACTCACCAGAAACTATGACTTTAATTGAGGTCCGAGTTGATCCAGCAGTGTTCTTGGCAACACAGGTGTACTCCCCCTGATGCCTCGAGTGGGCTGCGTATGATATGACTAGCCGTGAATCCTGGGGATTCCTTCCATGGTGTGGCAACCAGTGGACAGATGGCGCTGGTCTACCCGCTGGAGGTACACACTCTATTTCAAGCTCTTTGCCTTCTGCCACCACAACCACACCCTCCTCCAATTCTCCTTCTCCATCGTTCACTTCCGGATAGATTTCCAATGACTGAGGACCCAGCTCATCAATAACTGAAAGGAAAGAGAGCAGGTAAAAAATCACACAAAAATGATAACTCCAACACTGATCTGGCTTTTTTCAGCTGAAGGAAATGTTGATGATGTAAGAAGAACCATCCTGAACATAAAAAGCGACTTGCTTTCATTTATTACAATTTATAATTTGATTAATTTTTTTATTTGAACTTTACTGACATTTAGAAATGAAAGGAAGTTTATCTCTTGCACTAATCCCTGTTCTACTGATTCAATTAGGAATAACTTCGCTTTCCACAAAAAATTATTACTTTCTTACAGAAGAATGTAATAAATTTTTTTTGGAAAGCTAAGTTGTTCATAATTTCATAATCAAGGAATTCCACCAAGTTACTGCCAATACCATTAATTCACTGATTCACTTGCTTTATGTAATTCTCTAAGGTTTGGTTATATTATAGAAATACTTTTCTTGTGTTTTAACTCAAGGTCATTTTATGCATGCAGTGTTAACGTGCATTACAAAAATACTTCAGTGGAAGTTTACATATTTTCTATCAAGTGCATGTTGTCCTGAGTTAATATGGCTTAGAAAGTGAAAGTTATTTTACTTTTTAAAAAATATGTCAAATTTATAGTTTTTTATTGTTACTTTCTCAAATTAAGCCTTTTGTGTAGAATCAGGAAAGTTTGTCATCATAAGTGAGCATTTTGTTCTAGATGTTGAATTGATGCCAATAAGGAAATCAACCTTGAATTAAACATGGCTTTGATGGACTATATTTTCTCTTAAACACATGAAGCTGATGCTCCAACTCGACTCAAAAATCAAATTTTATAGCAATGATCCACTAGAACTTGACTCGAGTTGAAATTCTGGTGTTTGCACATTCCAACTTTGTATTGTTTAAGGGTTGAGACTAGAAAATGGTCTAAAAACAAATATAAATAAATACATGCATCTACTGCAGACATTCATAATTCAGCATAAAAGATGGGTAAAAATTTAAAATATTCATGGAATAAAATATGTAGTCCTATCCCAAAAGTCTTTTTGTCATTGCATACCATTGTGTCTTCCATAAAATAATTTAACATACGTTGCAAATTAGGCAGAGCCAACTGAACTTCAAATGGATCCCATCATTTTCCTGGCAGTGATGCTATTCAGTGAGACAACTATTGGATTCTCTGGAAAGTGATCAGACATTTTGATACTGCCTAGTACACATGATTTGCCAACAAGAAATATTTTCAGTAACAACAAAGATTCCCCATAAAACTCTGCCTTAAATAAGTACTTATTTATGATTGTGAACTTATTGCCAGTACACAAGTAGTTTTTTTATGATGAGTGCTCTCCATTGTAAAACATGAATTAGTGTTAAGTTTAAAAGCCTATGACATAATAATGAATGTTCTCCATCATAAAACACTAATTCATATTTATATCAAATAATTATGATATAAATTATGAAATAATTCCATAAAAATGAAAAAGGGGTTAAACTCACATGCGAGACGAAGATGGGCAGAGTACATAGTGCGTTGTTGCTGATGACGGACAGCATCATTCCACAAAGCACCACAAGCATAGACACCTTCATCTTCTGGCTCTGCACCCCAGATAATGAGAGTTCCATTTAATAGGATAGATACACTGAAAAAAAATAATATATTAAGCAGCTGCACAAGGGGCCAAATGCACAAAACATGATGGGACACCACCTTCTATAAATACATTAGTCTAAAGCAAGTATGATCTTAGGATACTTTTCTACTAAACATTCACTCCTCTTTTAGCAAATTAAGGACTTATTTATCAACAGAATATATTTTAATACATAAGGATTGCAACAAAATGTCAATCCTATACAGGCCCCTAGACAGGCCTGAAAATTGGATTGCGTAACTCTTCCTTACTTAGGTTATGCATCCTTAAAAAAATTGTATTGCCTGATCAGACCAGCCTGTCTTGCAAAATATTTTGAGAACACATTCACAAATATCCATTTCGATAAGTCTAGAAGGAAAACTTTATCCAATGTAAACCATTTCAAGCTGCAACAGCTTACATTAGCAAGTCTCTTACTTGGTGGTATTTGTGAGAGGTGATGGCAGGACGTTGGTTAGGCCACCTTTCTCTCCATTGCTACCCTCCATTTCAACTTTCCCCAGAAAATACCAGTGGGTTGAGAGCGCATGACGGTAGGAGCAATCCATCCTTGTGGTGGCACCCCTCGAGACCAGGGCATCCTTTGGTCTGTCTTCAATTGTTGCCCACTCCCCACCTACAAAATAAAAATTGTTCCTCAATAGGAAAGCATATTTACCTTTTATGGATAAATGCATCATCATAGCCAGCATACTTTAGATCAAATGGAAAAAAATCATATTGAATCATGAATGTAAAGATGCAGTAAAAAGTAATGCATCAACATTTAAAAGAGTAAATACCATTTACTATGTAGAGGACCATGCGTTTGGGAACAGAATAGGAAAATAGATACTGGGTGTAAGAGTACTCAAAATAAATTACATGGCATTACAGCTGTTACTGCCTAAATTAGAAGGACAATGTAAAAATAGATAGCTCATAAGATACCTCAATGTTAATCTGATGGTGCAGGCAAGGGTGGTGGGAGAAAAATCAGAATGGGCAAAAATTAATGCAGGAGTGACTCAAGTGTGCCCACTTCCACCTTACCATTTAAGTATGCACAATGAGGAAATAGTAAGACAAGCAAGGATATTTTTGGATGTGGTTGTGAGAGTAGAAGAGGAAAATAAGGATAGGGGAAGGATAAGCCAGATCTGTAAGAGACCAAGCACTCGTTAGCCAGGTAGCCAAATAGTTAAATTCAATGACAAACTTGTTAGAGCCAGAGGAAAAAGTTTTGTAACAGTATTAGTCAAAAATAGGCAAAGGTATAAGTATACTCCCAGAATGCAAAGACTAAAATATAATAGAAGGGTATAAAATGAGGCAGTTGCGAGAGATAATACATCTGAGAAAGATACGAGAAAGTTTATTGATACAAGAAATTATGCTGGAAAAAGAACATAATGCAGAGTAAGCACTTACAAAATGTTAAGAATTTTCTGAGAGATTTGAATGAGGGCATTTGCTAAAAACGAAATATTAGCTGAAGTTCTGCCAAGGAGCATTGCTTTATCTGATTCAGAAACTTGGCCGCAACGGAGGGATAATATGAGTAGACTGGATGGTATAGAGATGTGGGTGTGGTGAGGCATAGAAAATGTACTCTGAATGGAGAGGAAAGCAAATGAAAAAATGTTCAAAAAAGTAGGAGAAGAAAGAAAGCTAGTGTGAGAAGTTAGGGGGCAGCAAAGGTTTCTTGACCCTCTTAGGGAAGTCAACTCATTGAGGGGAGTGAAAAAAGGAGAATATTAAGTAAGCACACTACAGGGAGGAGTAGAATAGGGGTTTTAGGCTGTAAGAAAACAGGTCAATGATATGATTAAATCAAAATGGATTAGACAAATATTGGACACAAATATATTTAGGAAGGAAATATAAGAAAAGACAATAAAAAATTTGGGGGATGATATGGCTGATAAAAGCCCTACAGTTCATATGGTAGTGAACCTATGATGTACAATAATTTCAATATTTACATAGGAGAGCATAGAGCTAGCAGTATTAGAAATTCAAACACCACTCTAAGGAGGCCAGTTCCCTGAGGCCTCTCGTGGACATAACCCCAGCAGCTTTGGTCAAGAGCCAAATCCAGTATGGTGTATCTATGAAATAAAGTTACAATTTTCCAATCCAAAAAGCACACATATAAACTCACCAAGGACTATGACAGCATATCCCTCTTCACAGGCGACAGCTTTAGCTTCATTCTTGGCTTCACATGAATACACTCCATTGTCCATGGCTGAAACATTTTTTATGTGCAAAGATTTCCCACGTGGAGAAATGTGGTCACTTTTTGTCAGTCGCTCCATATTTCTACAGAATGAAAAAAATAATTTGAAATTTAATACTTAAGATGACGGCAAAAAATATTGTTTTTCAATGGAGACAGAAATATCCCAAAGAACTATCTACATGGAAGTTCCAATCAATTAATAACATAAAAATAAATAACATGCATTGCATTAATAACAATAAAGTTACTTATAAAGTATGCCAACTTTAGCCAGAAAACAATATATTTGGCTCTTCATTTGCTGCTATTAAAATATTAAGTCATGGACAGGAAATAGTTGCAAGGAATGAGGAAAAGTATGAACATAAATTTTACTAAGTAATGTATTTTTTAACACACATACTCAGGCATAATGTAGTGGAACTGTTATGTAATAGCAGAAATAAAGCACTTACAGTTTTCCACTAATGAATGATTTAATTCTAACATCTTCCAATGCTTCACTTGAATATGATATGAAGTAGTATATGAATAAGTAGTTGGAATTAAATATTTTATTAGTTAAAAGCTGCAAGTATTTTGTTTATTTCCTTATATATGCATTTTTAAAAATGAAGTTTCCATAATTATACAGATTTGAATGTTCTAGAGCCCAAGTTTGTGAAATCCACTTTTATAAAAGCCATTCAATTATAAAACAGTGAATAAAAGAAACAAACAATTGTAATATTGATAAATTAAACTAATTCTTTCCATAGATATAGCAGAAATGTTATGACTTAAGTATTGGAAGAGCTGATTTATAAGAAAAGC
The DNA here is from genome assembly GCA_963169105.1 of Ceriagrion tenellum. NCBI lineage: Eukaryota > Metazoa > Arthropoda > Insecta > Odonata > Coenagrionidae > Ceriagrion > Ceriagrion tenellum. The sequence continues at coordinate 113,707,483 of OY720641.1, forward strand.
AGCACCAAAGAAATGCAAAATTCATTACCAAGTACCTAATCAAAGTTGAAATTCACTCAAAACAAAATACTATTGACAATAAAAAAGAATTAACTGCGATAACTGCATCCACAAATCTCAGGTCAAACACATTGAGAAACAGAAGCTATTTACTTTGCATTACTTTATGGACTGCAATGGTTACTTCGAGATTGGCCACACCTATTAAAAACTATAGTTCATTATACTGAGTTTCAGGATTTAACTGTGGTGATGCTAATTAAAATACTTACTTGAACCAGGAGTAGTGAATTTCTCCACTTCCATGAGCAACACAACGCAAGACAACTTCTTTCCCAGCATACACCTCTTTTGGAGATTCTGGTGACTGCATGGTGATGGTCACATTTTCTGACAGCCCTGTAATGAAAGAAAAACAAATGGTTAACACAGCATAAAAAATACATAAGGTAGAAACAAATGAAGAAATATGTCAATACATACAGCAAAAATGTCAGTCTCTCTTCAAAGCAGAAGGGTAAAATGTTAAAAAAAAAAAAAATATTCCATTATGGGTACATAAAGCAACAAAAATCAAAATGTTTATGTTTACAAAAAAACATGCAATATATGTAAATAAAAACACATCCTCTTCCCACAATGCCAAGTTCAAGTACCAATTATTCTATAATAAATTGGAACCTTTAACTTATGATAATGGAAAGGAAGGTTTGATACATAACACATAATGATTGAATGAGGGAGTGAATTTAATTAAACATAACTATAAGCCATATCTAATGAACTTATTCCATGAAAATAGACCACATCATAAGCTATCATAGAGGTATCACAAAACAAGAAAATAAGAATCATACTGGAGAATGTATTATCAAGTTATTGCAAAATTGCCAACGTGTAGTGTAAAAATATGGTCCTCAGTACCATTATTAAGAGTTAAAACCCAGAGAACCTGTTTGGATACAGTAACCAACTAATGCAGAGAATTACTGAGTTCGAGCGCCAACAATCTAAATCACAACAGAAAGTTACCTCGAACGATTTTTTTATTCATGGGCAGTAAATTTTTTAAAAATAGGTTTGCCATTGATCATGTAGAATTTTTTTGCTTGTTTCCTGCATTGTATGCAACCTGCAGGCTCTTATGCAAATATTTAAATGCACACTGCTGTAAAAAGATGCCATACCCGCAACTTGGCAACCTAATTATTTCAAAATGCAGTTCCAACGGAATAGCAATCTCCAGTACAAAGTTCAACAGTTGATATCTTTTAGACCACCATTCCCATCCACTGCGGGTATTTGAGCGTAGGGGAATTAAGTTATTTCGCTCACAAGCCCCAAAAAATGTTGGACTTTTTAGAGCCTTACCAAATATGTAGATTTTCCAAGCTAAATTTAAGCGCACTGATATTTTTCGAGCTTTCTATGATGTTTATCACAAAAGAAGTCAACTATACCACTTTAGTATTTAGTAATACAATAAACGTTTTAATTCCTTAGGAAATTATAGTTGTCAATGTAGGTTATGATAGTTAATAAACTCTTTCGCCAAATCATAAATACGCTCTAATCCCACTCAACCCCGTTGACACAGTTTAAATAAGTGAAACATAATTAAATTCAAGTTGATTGGGAAATACGCGCGGTATAATTAATTTGTAGCTCTGATGGACAATAGTTAATAGAACAACATTCTACTATGTTCTAAGTCATGTCGCAAGCTAAAGTTAGATAACATCAGGGTTGGAGGATATGAATAAACAATTGAGAATTTACGAAGAATCCGAAGAGAAATATGTAAATAAATATCCATCGCGGTCTACGAAGCTACCAATGATACCGGCATGTATATACCTACACGCTCAACGCAAAAATGTAAAGCCGCCTTGAAGCACCAGAAACCTCATGTGACGGAACTTGGTGCATTCCAAGGCCACCCATTCCGCGCTACTAGACGAGACGATCTGTTAGTCACCGGTCCCCACATTCGGCCATTCGGCCATTCACCCATCCTGTTTTTTTTATATCATCCAGCGCGACACGTCCAATTTTCACGATGTGCCGACACGTCGCTTGGGTCAACACACACCCACATACACACGCACGAAAAGCGCCATAAATAAGGCATCTTTCATGGAGTTCGGGATAAGCGAAAGATCACAAGGAGCTCCGGGGATTAATCGCGTAATCCTTTCTCTCTTATCAGAGCAGCAACAGGCGGCCGGAGTCCTTTGATGTCGAGCGCCAACGTGCTGTCAGTATAATGGCGTCACTTGCTTTGAGGCCGTGAGCGACAGAGAGGGAGGGGGGGAGGAAAAGGAAGGGGGGGAACACTCAAAACGAACGCCTTCCATCAATAGGCGAGAAAGAGAGGGAGACACACACTAATGAGACTAATCGTGTGTGGTACGAGTGTCATGAGTTCGTACAAAGGACAAGACGGTCCTTGAAACATGCCGCGCGAAATTAAACATTTGTCCCCATCCATTCATAGTTAACGCCTACCTCTCGGAGGAAAACGTGTGTGGTGTGTTACAAATAAGATGCTCGGCGACAAGGACGAATGCGTAATCGAAAGGGAAAAAATAAGCCTTTCGCTCCTTTTTCTTAATATTCTTTTACAAAATATCGAAGTAATACCACAACAAATCGGAAATTGTACCGAGATTTTTCACCACCCATTACAAATTACTATAATACGCGCAACGGTTTAACTGGGCGAGAAATTCATAGCAAGTAGAAAACAATCTAATTTTCACGCACAAGCGCTTGAAGCGTCGGCCATGCATTCTTTTTCATGAGATGTTCACAAGTCTTTTATAATGTAAATAGAGATAATTATAAGCCAGTACGCATTGAAAATCGAGCAATAAAACAGCAGAAAGGTTCAGACAATTTATGAATTAAACAGCTTTGTTCAAGAAGTTAAACAGCAAGAATAGCTGACGAGATACACTAAAAATAATAATTTTTTCCAATGGAGAAACCTGGAGAGAAAGTATTGAAACATCGCATGTTTCATAAGAATTTCAACAAGGATGACTCCATAAATAACTAGGAATAATCTAGGGCATGGCACTTACAATGATCTATAATACCAGAGTCGAAACGTCTCAAAGTCGCTTTCCGTAGTATAGATAGCAAACAGTCCAAGAGGGTACCAACATCATTAATTTTAAGGGAGCTTCTCTTCTTTCGGCTATACTTATTATATTGACGCACATTAAAACAGAGCTGGCATGTAACTACAGTTTTATGCCTTGATTGGAAAAGTATGTCCTAAGCTCGAGAACTCTACAACGCTTTCGTCATTCTAAAAAACAAAACCAAAAGAATGCAAGAGCAAGTTAAGAAATATATGCTTCATGAACTTTTTTCGGTGGGAAGGGATACAAGCCCATGAAATTATTATTGGTGAACGTGCCAACCTCGACCCCTCCCTGAGAAACGTCCGTGTGTTGGACGACATTGACGTCATTTTGGCAATGGGTCGCTCGCCCTCCGTCAACCGTGAAGAGTCGAGGTGACATCAATCCACATCTACATAATACCCTCCGAGTTGACACAAGGACGATAGGCGACAGGATATGTAAGGTAGTGTACATGTGGATTAGAAGAGAGATGTGACGGATAGTGCCGTACGTTTCGGAGGATTGGTGCCTTGTTCTGTCTCCATTGTGATTTTAGTTTGTGCGAGGGAAACCGGAACTATCACACCTCTCACTCACACAGCGAATGTCTCTTTCTTATCGCTTTCCTCTTTTATATTTCAGCGGAGAATTATCAACGAAAATAAATAAAATATCGCAAGAAAATGATCGATTTGTGTCGACCATTTTCTTGCGATTGGTCGGATCAATGTCTACGTTTTGTCTAGCGATGTCATCGTTAGGTGATGGATCAATTGTACTATTAGACCTCATAGTGAATATAGTAAAAGAAGCGTAGCATAGTGTACCATAAATTGCAAGTTAAATAACAATATTATACTTTCACTTCATATATAGAAGTCTCAATCTCGATTACATCTAGGAGTTTGAAATGATAAACGTCCTACTGCCTTCATTCGACAACACAGTACGTTCATCTATGGAGAGGTGAGAGGAAAGGGAAATACTTTTCTGACTTCCTTAGGATAATTTCACCTATATTGTAAGCTGCGATCTATTTCACAATCTCTTTACTCATTAAGTTAGCAGATGAGTAATTATTAAGTTTAAATTAGAAGCCTCGATATTTAAACCATTTGGAATTACGTCCAAGTATTTTTTGTGAGTAAAACGCCATCCGCTGCAGATATTATTTCCCAATAATGCATTGTCCTGGGTAACACGTGTGATATCACAGTTCACGCGGGTCACAATCTTTTACAAATTAAGAAAGTCGCGGCAAAAGTACCAAAGAAATAAGGTCACCCCGTGACTACTCTCCCGCAGATCACCGAATGCGACGGTCGCACAGTGGGGCCGAACGCCGCCGCAGGCGGACAAGATAAAAAAAATAGTTTTTCAGACCACTGATACAAATGAAATTTAAAAATGTTGTATTAAAATACGTGAAAAGTTTTATTACTTCTATGAGCAACTATTATTGTATTTAAATAATTAATGAGCTTTTTAGATCAAATAGACGAGGAGAAAGAATACATTTTCTGCAATAATCAACTCGAGTCGAAAGTTTTTGTAACACAAATAAATGATTAATTAAAGTTTTCATTTATTGTCAAGGACTATGAAACAGTTTTTATTGATTCTGAGAGTTACTAGTACTTAAATAATTCACAAGCTTTTCATACCAAAAATATAAGGAAAACTAGCAGATTCTGTAAATATCAATTAAAGTGCAAAACTTTTTTTTCCACAAATTAAATGAACAAACCTAAGTTCACAATATAATTGACATATTTTCGATAAATTTACTATCAATACCGCATATAAACTAACTTATAATACAATAACACATGCGCACACATATTATTTACAATTACAATGATCGTCGGCTCAAGCCATAACGTAAATTAAGAATAAAATTGACCCTATAACACTTCCTTGTGGCACACCCGATGTCATTCCTAACTCTCCTCACCTCGTGCGAGAGATTATTGATCTTTATCTGCGGTCGGATAAACATTCTCTCGTCCAGTTAACCACTTGATAGCACGGCAACCGAAGGGAGTCCATCGATTTATATCGGATCATATCGGAATGGTCCGCGATCCCGTTCATACCATTGAGTCGTGCCTCGAGACTCCTCGGGATCCGCACCGGGTGGAAGGAAGGCGATGGTCCGGAAGGAGCACGGACACTGGAGATTTACCAGAATCGATCGAGTCATCCGGCTCCACGGAGGGAGTGGGTGGGTTGGTTGGTTGGTTGGTCGGGGGAGATTCCCCTGCACACTGGGAGAGGGATCCACTCAATAGGAGGTAGAGAGGGAAGATGGGAGAGAAAGAGGGAGACAGGGGAGGAGAATAAGGAAAGGAAGGTAAGCGGGCAAAGGGATTTGAAATTTTATTCCCCGCCTTTCAAGAATTCGCGTCACGCTTCCAAGCGAACGGGTAGCGGCGAACGTGGCGCCGCCTAAGGCCACCGGAAAGGGGAACAGACGACCCTCCCTCATTGGCCGGAGGAGGGAGAGGGGAGGGGGGTGCACTGCGGGTCTGTAAAAAGGGGTGCTGTTGCCACATCTCGTCTTCCTCTCCCTCCTTTCCTTCCTCCTCTTTTTCTCCCATTCTTGCTTTCCATAAGGTTCCGAAGCCGTCTTTAAGAACGCCTCAGTTCTGTAAATACCGTGGGACGAAAATATTTGGAGAAGGCGGTCAGAACACACAAGGAGATGAGGGAGAGCACCATCGTCGGCGACCGGGGAACGAGAAAGTTCAAAAACCAAAGTCTGCATGCATTCCTCCACCCCCCCACCCCCTAGTGCGGTGGATGCAGACACCGAAAGGGTGATTTTTTTAAGGATAGACGGATGTTGGCTGTGGCATAAAAGGAGTCCGTCATACCGTGAAGTCGGAAAATGTCCCGGTTCGATTACCAAATCATCGAGCCGACGGGCCCAGGCATAAACTCCATCCCATTATCTACTATATTCTGATGACCTTAAAATCTTTGCAACAATCGACTCAATTGACGACTGTTATCTGTTACAAAAGAGCTTGGACGAGTTGACTGCATGGAGTAAAGATAATGCCATGGCCTTAAACACAGGGTAATGTTGTTATATGTCTTTTAGTAGAAAATCCAAATCAGTGGACTTTTCATATTCTAGAATGATCAAAATCTATCTAAGGTCGACTGTATTAAAGATTTGGGGGTCTCTTTTGACTTAAAATTACAATTCAATTTACATTACTCAATAATACAAGCTAAGGCATTAAAGACGCTAGGGTGCATTTTTAGGTTTTGTCGAGATACTAATAATATCTACTGTCTGAGAATGTTATATGTGTCCCTTATAAGACCCATCGTTGAATATGGTTGCTGTGCCTGGTCTCCTTTCTACAGTATATACATAAATGCTATTGAGAGAGTGCAACTTAAATTTGTTAAATTTTTCAAACAGGTTCGGTATCCACAACCAGGATTCTCGGAGTATTCTTTTGGTTTTAAATTTGGAACCACTCCACATTCGTAGAAAGAACCTGGGTATACTTCTACAAGCCAATTGCACAAATTAGTCACGGCATCTATAGAGGTACATGAATTACGAAGGGTTATAAATTTCAGAGTTCCTATCGGTGGTGTCAGGGACAGTGCTGTTTTTTGTGTTCCTTACCACCCAAGACACTACTCATAATACTCGCCATTATCCTTATTAATGTGAGTTGCAAATGTTACTAGCAAAGATATTGATTTTTTAGGTCATCCACAATGCAAATCAGGAATTTTATGAATAACTTTCTTGACTAGTAAGCTATTCCTATGGTTTTGACGTAAAAGTTTTGTTGTGTTTTTAGACAATTTTTCCTTTTACAAACTCTTTTTTCAGTTCAACTTTCCAAAGAGACTTATTCATGTTAATATTTTATTTTATGAAGTTTTATTATGTAGGCATATTTGTCAAAAACATTTCAAATATTTTTATGATCTATACATGTGAATTTCGATGTAATATTTTGAAAATCTTAATCAGTATATTTTTTTCTTATCGTAATCTATGTAATATTTGGGCAAAGGGCAGCAAACCCGTTCATAAATATATATTATGCTTTCCGTTTGCGGCAATCCTCGGCAATGAGAGCGGATAACCACGCAGTGGTATTTTCTATTCGTCGTAATAGTCCACTGTCGCCGACTGTCGGTAGCCATCACCCCCTGTGGCCATGTTCTGAGATCAATTAAAACGTATCAGTGAAATCTGTCGTAAAAGTTGGAGAGCGAAATAGCTAGAATGCGACCACTTTCGTTAGACTGTCGCTTGGAAGCAAGATAATGACACCTTGTGGATGAGATAAGCGTTTTAGATACTGACATCTCTCGACGAGGCGTTAATGAGATAGAGAATAGCCAAAGGTGCTATTCTTTAGCTCGTTAAGAACACGTCATTCCCCTATCCGCAACAAAAAAGGTCTCGCCAAACAACGTCAGTTCCTAGTACGGTTTAGTGGCGGGCAATCCTTTAATTTTCTGTAGCTTAATTTCAATTCTTAGCGACAAACACAATATTTCTTTGAGCAACTCGCACGGAAGCTATGATTTTTCCAGTAATATTACGACGCTGAAACAAACTGGAAAAAAGCGAAGCATTACTTGTCGCTTCCAATCGAAGTCATATCAAAGGTTAAGAATTTTAGCGCCGAATCGTTAAAAATGACTAATAGAGGAGCGATTTTCGTTGAAAAGTCGTTCATAAAGATAAATAGCTGACAGATGCTGCAACCATACCACAGTGAGCCAATGAATATCACTTCAGGAGCGACAGGGGGGAGCCAAAAAATGAAGAATGATATACACATTCGCTCGCAGCCATCTCTATGCAAGACGAAATGGAATGCCAATGGATGGGCTCGAGGGCCAAATGTTATGAAGTTATGACAAAGACAGCATACATCTGAGACACTACCCTGGAAATTATTAATTCGTATACTCCGAGATTCGAACTCGGGACTCTGTAAGAATTAGCTCTGAGAGCGCAAACCAAATAAGCCACCCAGGCGCTCTCTCTCTTCCTGCTTTGATTTCGTGGGCTAAGAATAATGCAAAAGTAAAATCAATTTCTACAGGCAAAGCAACCAAAGTGAAATGAAAAGTAGAGGTTGGATTCTGAAAATAAGATTAAAAATATAGTCCACAAAAGCAACTTCTGCTGCTGGTATGTTGTTATAATAAAGAATAGTCGATTTCCTACCGATAATAGACACTGCCAGTACAACGAATTGGGCCTCGGAAGCTATTGATGACGGGCTGAGCCTTGGGTGCGGTTCACTGCTCTCGTCATATCCATAAAGATGATACTCCCAAAATCAAAGCAACCTTTCATTATTATCTGTCATTTCGGGAAGGATATGTGGCTCAGTCCGGAGACTATCACGGAATTGGATGGACGCAGGCGTTTTTTGCGGGCCATAAAGGCATGAGCCGTGAGAGCCTCATAACTGGGTGCGCTGCCTTTCAACAGAGATCAACTCATTTTCCAAGCATTGGGGCTTACTCAGAAGGAATCTCCACGCTATGTATTCTAAAATATCCAAATATTGAGTAGTATTCGCAGTTTGTCCCTTAGGTTAAACTTTCCAGGGGCAAGGCCGGACCTATCGCGAATATTTCTCAATTTTACTTATCGCCCAGTATGTACACACCGTACATACGGCGACCGTAGTTTGCGACGAATCACAAGTTTTACATGGCTCCGCTCGGAGACCAATCACGTTAAGAGAGCTTGAGGAATAGAGCAATACAAGTCTTTTTTCACGAGGTATATAGGGAAAGTTTTAATACTGAAATACAATTCTAGCGACTCATTGCTATATTTGAAAGGAATTTTTTTTAAACTTCTGAAAATTTATAATTTGCTGAGGTGATTCTCATGACCAAATCCTTGAGCCGCGTTCATTTATGACAAAGAACTACATTGCTTTATAAAAAGGTACCGAGGTAAAAAGGCTGTCAAATTTCATTACAGAGCACTCTCCAGCAAATATATTGAAAAAGTAAAGTCATTATTTAAGTATTACCATGAGATTCCGATGAATTAGTCACAAGGTTACACTTATAAATGAAAAGTGTCAGATTGTTCTCTTACAAACCAGATGACAGCTGCGTACGTTTCCGATATTAGAACAAACTGAAAACAATATCCAGGCACCTACAAAACTTTTTTCCACTTTCAATTATTCCCTTCTGTTTCTAAATTTCCCTCCCATGGGGCGTTTCAATTACATACCTCAAATTTTTTACCAATTAAAAAAATCTAATTACGCTGTCAATACACGCTTTATTCTTCATTCACGAAACGGCTTCTCTATCTTATATGCTTCAGCATGTTTTCCTTATCTTCTTATCCCTCTTTCCGTCTCCCACGCCATCTCCTGAATAAACACGTCTCCCATTAGCCATCGCAAAACACAACACTTTTTCATTCGCATACCTTCACCTCATATCCTCACATTTTATCACATAACTGAAGAACCTATTACAACCCAGAAAACGTGATTCAATTTAATTATGCAAACGAATAACCCTACGCTTTTCCGGTTTTGGCAATGCTACTCCTTTTTTTCTGCGCACATCTGTCGTTGAAAGCGCTTTTTCTGGATTCGGATTCATAAGATTCTCTCAGCGCTCAAAGACTAAAAAAAACTGGAAATGATGAAATATTTCCCGATCAAAGAATGCCATTGAATTCAGTTCAAACTTGGGCAATTAGGGAGACCATATCCTAGAGAGACTTGACTTGGGGAGAATTCAGATTCACGAGTAAGAAATTCTAGATGATAACGTCAAAAGCATGGTTATGCCGAAAGTTTAATGTGTATTCCCAATAAATGACCGGCATACATAATGCAATACGATCACAATTAGAGAAGTCAGTCAATCTATCAATGAAATTGTGTCTAATACCGTAGTGCAGCAATGATTTAAATCACAAAATGTTGACACAAATGTACTTTTTCTGCGCCATATGCTACAATTGACACGCCAGAAAACATTATAAATCGCAGAAAACAATTATGTGGAGAGGGGTAATTTATTTTCTTAAATTTAAACTGTAAGCAGCACGCAAAATAATAAATTCACGAGGCGGAAGATTTTTTTTAAAAAAATCACTACCTCTTTGCGGGTATCTGGTACCATTGGCAACCCTATTAGTGATTATTTAAAGATTACACGACGTCACGTTCCACGGCTATTCTATGATTATAGATTGAATATGGGTGTAATGCGTACTAAAATGTCACATTGACATTGATAGGTGGAGAAAAAATTCCAAGTTTCCACACCTATAAAAGTAAGTATTATAGTAAAAGGTATGTGACAGTTTAAGAATAATGGACTAATTTATTTATTTATTTCGACGCCATTATTTTAAAGATACTATAAAGTTTACAATATCGATCCATTAAAATAGGGGATAAATGGGTATGTGATACGGCCTCAGCGAATGTAATCTGACTAGAACGGACATATCTCGGTGGCAAGTCCCAACTTCGCCACAACTAATCAGATATTCATAAATTCCTCAAACTTTTATTACAGTAGTTTATTCAAGGGCTGAAAGCGTATGCATAAGTAATGAGACTGAGCATCCTTACAAACCACAGAAAGGAGGTTCGATTCCCGTACATATTTATTTACAGGCATCCCATGTATCACGCAATATTACTCTAAACACGTCCAATAAAGCCTTCAGGTTTGAATTCAAGAGATTTAGGCCATTGAGAGAAGACTCCCAGGCTCCTTAATTAGTTTTGAATCCTAAAACGTGCCCAGAAAGTCTTAATGAGCGAGTGTGGTAGAAGGCGCAAGAGCATCACAATCAAATTGAGTTACTATAGAGGGTTACACTTATACTTTTACAAGTTCGTCAAAGGAAAACGGAGATTCAGAAGGGTCTAAGCAACAAAGATGATAGGGAGTCCAAATTAGATGTTTCACTGCGAACTGCTCTAGTAAAACGAGACTTTACATCCATCACTCAACTCATAATTTCGTTCTGGATACCTAACATTTCCACGCGGTACTGGGTCCCTTGGCGTCAGACACTCGAGGTCCATCTCTCTTTTAATTCTATTCCTAATAAGAATAATTTTTCTTCAGGACTAACTCCCTTCCGAATGTGACACTCGACAATTATTACAGATTTTTAATTAATCAGCCTCTTAATTAACTCTTTTTCTGACGAGCAACATCTATGGCTTCTGTGCTCGGAATTAGGGATTGGAAATTTAAATCCAGAATCGATTTTCGATTAATCGACTTTCGATTTCGGTTTTAAAAATCGACTGTCTAAAAATTCGATTTTTTGTCCAAAATAATCGAAAAATCGAAATCGAAATTTTTCAATTGAAAAATAATTGTCTGCTGAAATACGGATGTGCTGTTCTAACAAAATGCTAAATATGGGTTAATGGAAGAACTAGGGATAAGAACTGAATACGATGAACTTTATTAATACAATTTATTATTTTACAGATATTTATAAGGTATGCAGGAAAGTAATAATCCATACCAGATACTTATATACAAATAGGTAATATAACAAGAAAATTATACATAATTTAGTAGCCCATGCGCAGAAGATGATATTCAGACTGCGCGAATCTGTTTTGAAGAAGACGAGTGCTCTGAAGCGATTTATTGAGAAAACGTTTACAAAAATGGCACAATGTCAATGCGTATTATCATTTCGAATCTTCGTCTCGCGGTCTACAATGTATTACTTTTTAGCGTGAGTCCCTGCCTAGACTAGAAGTATTGTAATAAAAATCCGCAGCCCCACAGTTGGCAACTCCAACCTGCAGGTGTCCGATGCACTTTGCCTTCCCACCGAGGTTCCCCCACCAGCGATGCAGAGTGAAATAGCGCGGAGCGGAGTAAAGCGAGGCGGCAAAATTCAAATGCTGTAGCAAGCTAAAAATCGAAAATCGAGCGGCTAGAATCGATTTTGAACGATTTTTCAAAATAAAAAGTCGACTACGATTAAATCAAAAATCGGAGTGTGATTATCGATTTTCGATTAAAATCGAAATCGATTTTCCAATCCCTACTCGGAATAAAGTGAATTTAACAAATCTCCCCAATATTTCAATGAGATTTAACAATCGTCACAGAGCCATCATTGATGAAAAGTTAGTGAACTCACTCACTGTTAAATCTCACAGAATTTCCCACCACAAATTCATCAGCCTAATGACAAGTCCTCAGTTAATCGCAACTCACACTTCATGTGAGCTTCCGATGGACGGATTTGTCTTCTTTCCTCCCCAACCACGTGGTGGGTCTTTATTAGTTAAACGATCTGCCCGTTAAATCTTCATCTCTCTTCGACACCACCACATTTACGCCGTCCACAATCTTCCTTCATCTGTAGCTGTGATTTATCTTCCTGCCCATACCTCCCGTGAGACCACACGATCGTAGGAAAACACACTCTCCGTATAAACTTTGAAGAAGATTGGAATTATCTGTAGATTGAGGAAGAGTGATGAGGATTAACAAAGACGACAGCGAATCAACCGAATGGAATTTAAAGAGTGAGCAGAGGAAGGCTGAAGTCTGATGAAACTACGAAAGAGATTTTATACAGATTGAAACAAAGCTGACCGAGAATGGAACTCAGGTACGCTGAAACAAGCATACATATACGGGTCTGCTTAGTTGCGTGGTGATGGGATTTTTAGAGGTTTTTCGTAATATAAAGTTAAGTGGTAGGAACAGGATTGAACGGTACAAGAAGTAATCAAAATTGGACACGAATGGTTGAAAGGTATTTTTCACAAATCCAGCTGCCCTTAAGTTTTCCTTCAGTTTCATGTAGATTTAATGCAATATAAAATAAGTGCGTCATTAGTGAATTTATCGAAATGGTAATAGTGATCGGCTAAATATAAATATGATAAGATTTTTGGATCGAGTTCGAGAACAAAATTATGATTATAAATAGACTGGGTAGTAGTAAATGTTAAAATTAAGGCCAATATCGAATGGTAATACTTAGTTGTAAAGAATATTCTCATCCACTATGAAGATGTACGCAAGTTGAAAAACAAACTTGCGGGTATTTACGTGAATTGATATTAATGCCTTTGACTGGGATTCGCACTTGGATATCCAAACACTTATTCAAAAGTATTAACCAGCCTACGAAAGGGGGCGATGCCCGAGTGCCTTTATATGAAAGACAGTAATCGTATCTTACTAAATGCTATCAGGATAAAACATACGGTCAAAAATTTGGGACATTATATTTTGGATGCCGGTCAGGTCAAATGAATTTTAGAAAGAGGATTTTCCAAACACTCATTTTCTCGCAATCTAAATATTGCGGACCTGCGGTAGACCAGTCCGATGATCACTAATTTATTCAAGGTTCCCGTTAGTTGATGGAATTAGTAATCCAAATGCAAGTACAATTAGGATTTCAAAAATAATTAGGCGTCCGGAAAATCTAAAAGTCTATTATTAAAATACCCTGCCCAAAAACATTTTTCGACCAGCAATATGTAATGCACTAAATTAAGAGGGTAATAGCCCATGCGAAATCTTAAGGACCGGCGGAGAAAGGCATTTTCAATCTCAGCGCTACTGTTGCGATCAACTCCGTACGTGAAATTAAGCATTATCCTTTGGAACATCAAAGAGACGACAGCCAACGGCCAAGAGTTAGCCTTAAATTTCAAACAGACGGTTGATATTCTGGCTTTAAATCCGCTAATTCGTCCATTCCGTCGCGCTATCCACAGGAAAGTAAGGAGAGAGCAGGGTTAAACAATTTGATTGTTATTTCGGTTGTCAGGCTTCAGTTTGATTACGTAATGCCCTCTCCATCTACCTAAATGACAGAAACGATACATATGTATTCAATAAGTTACCTATAAGCCATAACAACCATTCAATACGTGCTGAATGAACATTCGATCAATTTATTGGCTTCATAAATGGCCTCATAACTTAGGGCATGGAGTTATGAGTTACATTAGTAGCCATGATGGCAGACGCGCGATGAACCACTTGGATACTTGATTACTCGATAAAAGAGTTATAAAATGACTGATGACGAGTTTGCTCACTTTTGTGGGCTAATTATATCGTGCACAAGCAATAATTTATAGGATACACCTTCATACATGTTATCCTACAGTATAAGAGCAGACCAAGCATTCTAACTAATAAACTATTAGTCGATAAGTTATGAAACTACTAGATGTGTTCCTGCGACCCGAATATTTTTATGAAGCACATAATTTTATACATCTCTACACAATTTTCTCCATTATTAAATTTTCTTGCAACCGGCCATGTATCTCATAAACAAAATAAATCTGTATCCCAAGCTGATGACCGCTCTACCTAATCTCCCTCGCAAGAAACGGATCTTGGGCTTCACCTTCCTCGTGGTCACCCTTCCCATCGCTAGCTCGTTGCAACTCGCCGCATTCTGACAGCTGGACTGAGATGTTACCCAATCGCAATCGAGACCATATTCGAACTTTATTCTTTGATTCAGCAGTTGCAAAAAGCATGAAGGTAATATTATGATATTAATGGTGCAAAAATATTGCTCTTCTATGACTGAAATTCCAAGAAATCGACTAAATGTGCATGCATTAGTCTTTAACTCGACTCATTTCTTCTAGCCGAATGGTGAAAAAGCCTTCACAACGGGAGGTTTTTTTTGAGATCAAACATGATTCCGACATGAATTCTGAAAAAATATAGTGAAGATATCTATATTTATAAAACAGCCAAGAAATTATAAAAAGTAAGCACAGTTAAAATTCTGACGGGTGCTACGCATTGAAAATGTCTCATTTTAAAAATTAATTTCATTTATTTATACTCACACTCTCGAAAACAGCACAAAGGCCTTTTACATCGGGTAATTAACAATTAACAATAGCCGAACACCAACACCCATGTCCTGAGTAGTAAAAAACCACCCTAGCAGGACTCGAACCCGCGACCCTCAGACTGACAGGCGAGTACTTAACCCCGCCGCCACCGAAACAGAGTTTCTCAGGAGTGCATACGCGTCTCAGATCACATGGAAAACGACTTCAAATTTTCGGCCAATATCTTGAAATGCAGTGCTAATATTTTGGCAGTTTAGGAAAGATGGGATATTATCCGTTAAAGAGAAGCCAAATTCATTCCATTCCACGTAAAATGATATGCCGATCCAACACTCTAAAAGGGGCCTTAGCTTCCGCAAAAGCTATACTTCTACGGCTTCTCTCTAAAAGAAGGAACCCCATACAACCACACCACGGCTTCTGGGAATGAAGCAGTCCTAATGGCAGCGCGGGGGAAAGCCCGACGGCCACGGAGACGCACCCGGAAAACATTATGGAATAACACTCGGGGGGAGTAAATTATCATCCTCAGTGAATGGACTCTACCACCCCCCACACCCAAGCACGCCCCCTTCCATTACGCCCCCCTCCCGCAGAAATTGAATCCTGGCTACGTGCCCAGTTTGCACCGCATCCAATTAGCATGAATTAGTCCACGGGCTGCGTGTGTCTGTGCGTGCCTGGGCCATTGGCCACGAGGGAATCGATTGGAGCGCGCCGATTTCTTAACGCTCGAGTGTCTCTCGAGCCGAAGGGGGAAGACGTCTTGGGACTTCCGCGAGCGTAGGTGAGCCCTAGGAAGGGATTCGCCCTTTATGAGTAGGGGTAAGAGGGTACCACATAAATGCACAAACAACCCCGTGAACCGCCGCGAGTGCGTGCGGCAGGACATCGGACACGAAAAGGGAGAAAATAATATATAATAATTTATTCTTCCAGAAACAAATAGATTGATACATTCATTAACAAATTCGGAATTTAGGTACCCTACTAGGCAATAGGCCTGTTTTTAGGGTACCGTCAGTTTAACTTAACATGCATTGCTGAGTAAAACATAAAAAATATGGTATATACAATACAATAGAATAGGGAAAAGGTGTTCATATTGGGAAGCATGGGCATGGCCACGGTGTTAGAACTCCAGCCCTTGCTCAAATAATGTTGTATTTCTGTAGATAATTTTCGCGTTTTAAAGGCTGACGGTAACAAAGTTTTCAAAACTACAGATATACAGGTCAAATTTGATTGGTTTTAGAAGTATAGTAAGTTTCGCGAGGATTAAGGAGAAATGAGTGTACCACTTAAAAGCGACATGCAATCAGTAGAATGATACAATGTTATAACAGGTTGACAGCGGCCCTCAACTCTTCCCAGTCCCCTGCTAATTGCTTCACACCCTGATAGCTCTTCAGTTTCATTTCCCGTTTCATCCGGTTAACGTACTCATTTATCCTCTCCATTAGGCTCCCTTGGAATTAATTGCGACTCAGGGAGAGGCCCAATCCATCTGGATCTCCCCATCCGTAAAGATCACCATATGGTATTCTACTCTTCTGTTCTTACGTATAATTCCTTATTTCAAGCGAATATTTTTCAGATTCCATCCGAGTACGTTATTTAGCTGATGATGGACGATACGTTAGCAGGGTTAATCAGTGATACAATAATTATAGTGCAGTCTACGTGAGTCTCTGGGACCGAGCCTCGACCGATAAAATGAAATCAATCTCTCTCGTCGGGTCACTTATTCCAAAAGTTCGGAAAACTTAAATATATGATCGCTGAAGTGTGTTTCCCAAACTGAGATGTATTAAATAGGGCTTCCAGGCTATTTTTACTGTAATTCAGCCAGGAGAGTGTACATTTTAACATACCTCTTATTGAGATTTCTCAGATGACAGAAGAAAAACGTCCATTTGAACGAGAAAGCATATATTAGATCCAATAAAAACTGCTAATAAGAAGCGAAGTCGTGGGATATTCGATAAAACATAATTAAGGCATCTTGCAGACAATTCCCTCGAGTTGTTAGCGAATTTCTGACGTAATGGAAGTCAAATTGCAGGAATACCATACAAATAGCGCAGCAGTTGACTCCTTTGGCCGGACAAATGTGGTCAATGACCGCCGGTCATCAAACGATTTGTGGTATGATCGGAAAAATTTTGAACCTTAATTTTGATTTTCAATACGTAAACCATTTCATCAGCGAAGAGGAATTAGGATTTTTTTAAACAAAATAAATAAAAATAAGTCCTTCAGAATTTGTTCTGACTCACATAATGAGTCAAGAGCCACCTTAACTACAAGATCAAATAGATGATTCTCATTTTTCGAGTCCCCTTGGGAGAAAGCGGGGGCCCTCTCAGCCCGCTCCTCATTTCGATTCCTCAGAGATCTACCGCGTCTCGGCAGCTCCGCGAGATATGCGATGGACGTGGAAGATGGGGGCTCACGAAAATGAGGAGAAACCCCCGAGGAAACGGAAAACATGAGACATCCTCATGATAATAATAATTCAAAACGTCGAGGAAATGGATGGAATAGAGGGAGGTAGAGGGGGAGGGAGAGAGGAAAAAATTCAAGAAATATTTCATGCAACCCCCTTCGACCGGGATCCGAATTTTCCGAAGGGCTCAGCGAAAGGACCGACTGAAGAGAGAGAGAGAGACGGATGGATAGGAAAAAATTGGATATTCAATAATTCGGGGCGGGGATTCTTTCCTTTGAGCGAAAAAGGAGATGCTTTCAAGAGGGAAGGAATGGGAACGGGGGGGGGGAGATGGAAGGGCGGAGAGAAAACCAGATCGGGAAACGACGAATATTTTTCCGGTCACCGTCACGAGGTCAACCCCTTGAATATTTCTGCCCGCCCGGGCATGAGCCCCCCCGTCCGTTGCTTTCTTCCAAGCCGTATGTTGTGCTCTCTGGCGAGCGAGGAGAATTCCTCCGGTGACGGGGGAGTTGTAGACGACGGGCAGGGTTGTTATAGAGGGAGCGGACGGCTTTTGTCTCGATGCGCTCCCGCAATACCTCGGCGTGCCGCCGACGGACGCGATTTAAAACGTCCAAATTGACGCGGGACGGAATGCTTTTTTTCTGTTTGAAGGGGCCGAGGCCTTCAAAAGGACCGTGGAGCGAAAACCGGATGGGCATCGCATTTCAGAGCCGCGTAGCGCGTTTTTGCGTCCATCCCCATTCCAACCGATGTCGACTCCCTGGAGACGAGCCTCTCGAGGCGGTGGGAGGAGGCGGGGTGTGGACGGGTACTCTCCAAGGAGGGTGGAAAGGAAATCCCAGGACGCAAGCCGAGTGAAAACACTTCACTGAGCATTCGCGGTAAGACCGGGGAAACAGTCCGCGATTACTACACGCTTGCAAACACCAGGTTCAGGAGCGCAGAAAAATATCCCTTGCCACGAAGAACGAAAATAGTTTTGAATGACCACTCGTATGTCTGCTGATATTTTCGAAAAATATGCGCGGCATGCTGAAAACCCCTGTTGCTTGCCCGGCGGATATTATGGCGAATAATTTCTTCAGTTATTCGCCGCATTCAGTTCTAAAATCTGCACCGACGTTTTGCCGACGAGCACTCCTATTCCTAAAAGGGATCCTCATCCACAGCTGAACTTTCGTTTTTTCCATTGCTTCATTCATATTCATTGAAAAATGTGCTGTTGTTCATGCAGTTATGTTCACTAACCGCGCTGTTCGCTCATCGACGCTCGGGTGGATATAGGGAGCCTGACCGAAGAACTTACTCATAATGTTAATCCGAGCATACAATTAACTTCAAAATAGCGACACCGATGTGAAATTTAGCGAGAATGGTGGCATCATTCCAAGAGAAAGAAATGATGTTCCCAAGACCTGCAAGTGATCATAAAGGAGTTTACGAAGACTAGTCGACTGACGAAGGGCATTCTCAAACCAAATTGAGAATCGATTATTGCACGGAGCTCAACTCGATCTTTAGGTTGAGCATATCTCAGGCCTCTTTTCATTCCATACAAAATTCTTTTCAATCTTTTGCTACCTCTCCAGCGTTCTACCTTTCAGAATTGCTCTCGTATTCCATCACTCCTTATTTTTTCTTCTAACCACCTACATTGCTTACTCTTCTTTTTTGTAAGAAAATTTCCTCATGGAATGATAAGTCAGTACTTAAAACACCGTTTTCTTCAAAAAGAGAAGGGATGAAAATTTCCATACAAAACTGCCATTTTCTAGATACTGAAAATGACAATTTTCGTAGATATTGACTTATTAGATGCACCCACGGAAAATCATCCAACATTTTAACTCGTCTTCGATAAGGCCGTATTTTACCAGACGTTCTTATTGAAATCTAAGGCCGGTATTCATAGACGGGATAAATAATCAATCGACTACCGACGTCCAACAAAGAAAAACTCTAATTAATTACGGTCGAGAGCTTAATTCACCAATCAATGATTATTTGGCCAAATAATTACAGTTTGCTTGACTATGAATACTAGAACTATAAACAATGATTATTTGACGACTATGAATACATATTAATCAGAGATTGATGAATCTCTGATTCAAGAATCATCGATACACGAATCACTGATTCTTTGACGACTATGAATAAGAAACAGTAATTAATTAGAGATATAATCATAGATTGAAACGAATCTGTGATTATTGAGGACTATGAATACCGGCCTAAGTGTTACAAATCGAAGCATGGAATGAAAGTAAAAATTAGCAGGATAACGTTTCTTATCACGCCTCGTCCCCGTTTTTGTTCCGGTATTCGGTAAAAGATCGCTTCTCTGTTTCACCGTCAAGAAAACCGAAGGGCAACAGGCAGTTAATTAATTCCGTTGTCTCGGTCGTGACTTCGTGGAATTTGCTTAGCATTGTAAATGATAAGTATAACTTAGTTTTTCCACATAGACCCCGCATAGAATCTACGAGGAAAACTAAGCTATACTTATCATTTACACTTAAGTACATTCTATACGTGAAAGAAATCTTTAACCAAATTGAGAACTGTAAATTGATGTGAATTCAAAAATGTAAATGATAAGTATAACTTAGTTTTTCCACATAAATTCCACAGAGAATCTATATGGAAAAACTAAGTCATACTTATCATTTACAGTTAATTTATACTTGTTCGACTACTGCGACCATAACTATGGCACATTTTTCATTCCCGTACATCTTATACGTTGGAGAATATGGTAGCAGCTTCAAGACCTTGAATGTGACAGTTATCAGCTAAAACATTCGTCAAACCCACCCTTGTAATAAAAAGGTGTTGAAAATACAACGACGTAAGTTTTTTTCTTAATTAAGGACCGTTTCCGCAAAACGAACCACACATCAATACCTCTACTTTATTTCCTACCCCTAAGCACCTGGCACTGCCTTGTTTGTCATCACTAAAAAAATGATGGAACGATCATTCAACTATTCCCTTCTCCAGATTCAGTCGAGTTCCATTCGTAGTTTCCGCGCATTTTTCCCTCACGAATTTATTTTTGGCACGCACCGAAAATTAGTCTCTACATAGCGAAAAAATTGAGAAGTTGAGAGTGAATTCTCGCCATGTCTCATCGTATCCTTTTTATCATGGCATCTACCGAGGGACTACCCTTCCAATTACTTTGGTGGATCTCCTCTCGAGGACCGGAGTGGTTAAGAGTTAATAAGACATCTGGAGCTATGCCTCCCAAATCCCTAGGGAGAAGTGCTTACGCCCTGGAAAGCGATTAAAGAGGCACTTTCCCCAAGATCTCTCCTCCTTTCCTCGAGTAATTTTCTCCCTTAATCCTGTCATTATGATTCCAATTTATTAACTTCGTTAATCTCAGGGTGGACTAGTTCAACCTAGTTAGCTCTCGTAACGACCCTTTCACTTTGATAGCCTTTTTCTCCTTTCATAAATGCAAGACGAAAGCTTTCCAAATCAACCCACTAGGACACTCACATTTAAGGAGATTCTTAATTATAAATCACTTATTTTTTTACTAACAGCTCAATAATAAAGCCAGCAAGATAAGACACATTGAAATGTCCATTGGAGGGTCCCAGTGTAGGTTATTATATGGATTACGGCAAGATTCAATTAGTACGTAGCCCTGCAGGCTTGCCGTAAAACTAATTAGCTAGTGACTCGTAGGACGGCGAAAACCTTATTAAAAGTATATGACCAATCAAGCATATAGCAAATACATGTGTGGACCCCAGAAGTCAAGGGGTCTAAGTGACATTTTTGAAAAAAAAATAAGTTAGGCACAGGAATGGGAAGTGAAAATATTAATCTCTTAGGTGGTAAAGAGATCACAGTGATTTTCTTGACAGGTGCTGCTATCTAGGGTAATGCCTCTTAACTACTTAGTGGGTCGTACTGAACATTTTCAACTTTGACTTAAGTTTTCTCTAAACAATGGTGTTGTTACTTAGACCCCTTGACTTCTGGGGTCCTCATATATGATCGTAAACAAATGGCCAAACAAAAAGGAGAGATTGGAAGGTGTTAGGGCACCAGCTAATCAAATTGCGATCTTTACATACAATTAGGAATGATTTTACTTTGCCAGTAAGTCATTTTCAACGGCTTAAAGGGCTGTGCCTCAAATTATTTTAATATTGAGATCGCTAGCTCAACACTGGAAAAAATTATCGCATTTAGTGTGGTTCGAAAGTGCATTAATCTTCACACCTCATGATTTCTTTCTAGCAGTTTCCAAGGGGAGTTTCAAATTATCCTCTCGTAGTTTAAATTGAATTTGTAATTCTTATTTTTTATTAACAGTTGTTTTCCCTAAGTCTTCGTTTCTCGAACGGCTCCAATGCACAGTTTTCCAACACTCGCGAGATGATTCAGATTCCTCTAAAAGAAGAGAAAGCTCTCACGGACGGATCAACAGTAAAACAATTCAATGCACTGCCTGAAATACTCCAGAATTAGACAAGTTGGAGTAAAAATCACGAAAAATACTCCCTGCCCAATCAAACTGTAGTATTCCTCCCACGGTCCTCAAGATGAAGCTCACTTTCAGCCACCAGGAACCATCCGTGACACTTTAAAAGGATGGAATAAGGGCATGACCAAAGGAACTTCAGATTAAGTAGATTAGCCAGATGAGAAAACTACCGGCATCAATGCAGCCGCTGGTGATGGCCAAATAACTGACCCAAGTGACCGAGCACCACTCAAAAGTTAATTCACAAGTTTAACTCAAAAACCCATTACACATTACGTCGTAATTGGGATTCGCAACTTCATACGGTGACGGAAGAGGCATAGAATACAATCATGGCATAGATACAAATTCTAATGCAAGTATTGGGTTTTATACCGGAGAGACAAATAGGTACGTTACATTCTTAGAAATGAGTCATGTAGTCAAACAGAAATTGACACATGTATTCGCAAACTTTTACCTTACGTGAGTCCCCAGAATACGAGTTCTCATCAGCCTGTAGCTCTCATGAGTTCGTAGCTCTCATTTCAGAAATTTTCCTATCCCCAGAATATGGGGTGTATATAAAAGTGATTTCTTCGCCTTGCTGCATTGCCGGAAATTGGGGATGGCTTGGAGCATCGGCATGCCTAACAAATTCGGCCAATAAGTGTGACGAAGGTGAGACTTTCACAATACAGAAAATAATAACGATAAATATTTCATGACTAAGCTCAGTGAACTTTTCCGCAACGGGAAAGAAATTACTTAAAGGCTGTAAAGCTTCTAGAGGTGCCCCCTTGAAGTAATTGGCCATGATTATGCGGAAAATGACTTCTCAAGTTCGGATTTAGCATGATCCACGGATTATCTGTCCAATATTCATTACCAATTCCATTCTGGAATGTCTGGCCCAAGAAGATTTTAATGTATGGTGAAGTATCGAAGCAAACCACTGTTAACGGCTGATTTACAACCAGAGAAGCCCGTATAATCACAGTTATGCTCTCGTTGTCCGGTAAAAACTCCTTTCTCGCGACGCTTCCTCAGCTCGAGGAACGCATACGACACTGATGGCTCTAGACAAATAAAAACTCCCCCGATAGCCAATAAAGGTTCGAAAAACCAATAAAACACCCACTGGCCCCTCGGAAAACGGGGTTTAACTCGAGCGCGAAAATAGTTCGCGAGTCACCCGAAGGGAAGGAGATAGGCGCTTCAGTCACTCGCCTCTCCGATGGACGTAAATAGTTTAATAGTGCCGGGGGATGCTGGGATTGGCGTTCCAGCGAAGCTGTATTGATGGTTCCGTCTTAATGGGCGTTTTGAACCTGAAAGTCGGCACGGACAAGGATCACGTCCTCAGCGTTACAGCCAAGAGAAGAAAACCTCAGAACGGACCTATTAAATCTTAGTTACGACCCTATTCCCTTCAAGGATCGCCTTCCCTGAGCGGCTCCTCGAAAGGAATTCTGGGACAGATAGGTCGGATCCTTTTCCCTCCCCGACACGGGTTTATCTAAAGAGCTAATGTTATAGGGAAGGCAAGGGAAAGGCCAATGGAATACGGTGCTCCAAGCCGGGGAAGGTTATCCAATTTCGCGCCCGTTGACGCGGAAAGCAGGTAAGACGATAGCGAGCAAGTTCGATTT
Organism: Ceriagrion tenellum; assembly: GCA_963169105.1. Lineage (NCBI taxonomy): Eukaryota > Metazoa > Arthropoda > Insecta > Odonata > Coenagrionidae > Ceriagrion > Ceriagrion tenellum. The sequence goes on from OY720641.1 coordinate 113,731,098, forward strand.
CGATATTTTAGCCATAAATGCGTTTGAAGGAAGATCCCAACTGTTTAGAGAGGGTTCAAAGAGCTATTTACAAGACTAATACGAGGGCAAGCAGGATTTCCTATCATTCGATGAATACCCTTCGAAAGCCAAATGCTTTCCGCTTTTATGACCGTCGAGTTTTCTGCCCAGGGTTTCATATCCAGGAGGATTTTACTAAACTGCGAGAAAACCAGCGAAGAAGTCGGTGGGGGGTATATGGTATCTAGACCACGCCCCCTAAATGTTTAAATCCCTTTTTGAAAAATATCGTCATAAACGAGAAAGTTTAATGCTGATTAGTTAAAAATGAATAGCTCTTAATTTTACCCACAGATCGTTTTAAAAACTCTCTTTATGAATATATACCTACGTAACTTGAAAACAAAAACTGTTAGCACCCACTGAATTTTTTCTGAGTGCGCGAAGCAAAATTAAAAAAAACGACTGTTAGGCATCAGTCGTTTTACTCAAATTTCCTGATATTTGCTCTCGATTTTCATTTTTTCTGCTGTATCCCCTCTCAATTACTTTTTTTACTCTTGTGGCCACATATCTCCCCGAAACAAAATAAGTCACAGGAGACAACGACCAGTTTAGGATAGTAAGACCCTCCACGAAAACCCAAATCGTTCAATGAAACGTGTCTCCTCCAAGACCCTGAATTTCCATTTCGCGTAAAACAATTTTTTTTGGTCGTTCAATACTGAGATTGGTTGACTGCACTCATCCACCCTTCCCTATCTAATGCTAGTTCCCTTACCTCCTGGTATCTCTTCCTATGTATCAAAGAGTATAGAGTACTCTATACTCCTTGCTATGTACTTTCCTCTTTATTTGGTCCATGAACTTATTCCTGGGTTTTCCTCTGTGGACTTATCCCTCTATTTTATCTTCAAATATGTTCCTCACAAACCCATCGTGTCTCAGGGTATGTCCAATCTATCTGGTTCTTCTTTCCTGTATGGAGTTCCATTTTGTCCTTTCCTCTTCCACTATTCTATACACTTCATCATTTCTTATTTCTTCCGACCATTATATCTTCAGCATTCTCCTTCAACACCAGGCTTCAAAGGCTTCTGGTCAGTTTTTCCAATGTTCCATGCTTCCGATCCATTGAGCTTTCGTAAAACAATGTTACCTATAAATATAACTCCTTCAGACGAGACCTAGTGATAGTATTCCATAATCAGGGTGAATTAAACACCTCTAGTAGAGTACTAAGTCATTCATTCATCTCGCACAGCGTACGGAGTGTAGCGACTCCCTCCTTAGTTCAATTCTCGCCTCTTATTATCAGTCAGCTCCCTTCTCTTTACCGGCTTCGGTGGCGGCGGGGTTAAGTCATTGTGTGCCGATCAAATGGTCGCGAGCTCGAGTCTCGCCTGGGTGGATTTTTCCACGCCTGGGGCATAGCTGTATGTTTTCCATCAGTGTTGTTTGTTCATGACAACATTTGTAATTAACCGTTCATGAGGTCATCAAGGTCAATTTAAGATAAATAAATAATGATATAAAATTAAACCTCAATCACTAACCGCAGAAGGCATTTAACAGAATACGCCCTCAGCTTTCAAATTTCAATGCACATACTTAACTATTATTACCAAACAAAGTTGTTGCACGAAGTATTGCAGTAACATTTACATTTAAACACATTTTTACGTACATTGATGTCAAATGCCTCATTTCACAGGGAAATCGAGTGAATTTTTATGCAATAACATTAAGACTCATATTGGAATATCTTGGAATTACCTAAACTTCTGATATATAGTGGGGAACACACATACAAAACATATGCGGCAAAACATCAAATAAACTAGGTTTTGTTAAGCGTATAATAGGAAAGTCCTCAGATGAAAAAGTGAAAGAGAGATGCTACTTCGCTCTGGTTAGGCCACACCTCAAATACGCCGCGAGCATTTTAGACCCTGGTCAAATAGATTTAATCAAACAAATTAATAACATACAAAGGAAAGTAGCGCGCTTCGTTAAAAACTGCTACGAGTGTATATATAGTGTCTCACAACTTTTAGAGGGATTAAGGGAACCCCTAGAGACTCGGAGGCTACACGCTAGGCTTAGGATGCTAGAGAAATTCAGAACTGGTGTTTCAGAGCGACACATAAATATTAACATGACGCCTCCCTACATCTCTAGGTCTGACAGAAGCGATAAAATACGAGAGATACACTGCCGAACAGATAGGTACAAAAACTCGTTCTTTCGGCGCACAATGAGCGACCACAATAAAAAAGAGCTCCATTAAATACACTTCCATAATAAAGGTCACCATTTCTCCTCCCAAAATCTCATCTCTCACATCTTTACGCGGCTGGTGTCCTAACACCCCTTGCCACACGCCCATGCGGCGGCTCGCAGGGTAGTATGCAGATGTAGAAGACTAAATAAAATCTGACTGCATTAAGGGATCAACACAGACTCAAAGGCGGACCGCAGAGGCACAGCTTTTGGTGCGACCATGATGGCCACCGAGGAGTCGCATTATTGTAATTTAAATTCACGGCAAGTCTCGCGAGGACTAACGGCACTCCCGCCGATGCGCTTTGTGTTCCTCACTCCCTTCGAACGCGCGATTGCACACTAACTAGAGTGCGCGCGGCAAAGAAATGAATTTGAAGGAAGTATAGAATGCAGACGTCCCTCCGTGCTGACGACCGCTGTCCAAATTTGAGATCCAGAAGGATTAAACGATACCAGCGAGAAAACTATCGAAGGAGGAATATACGACCCTTCACGAAAATAACGACCCCAACTGAGATTTACGGCGCTTAAATCACAAACAGTTGAGTGACGACCGCGAATGTTTGCGCGAGCCAACGACTAGTTTCCACAGGGGTATTTTTAAAACCAATTTTATTTTTCGAAAGGAGTTCTTGACGAGTTTTATCTTTAATATTTATCCAGAATCTTGACAGCCACTGCCACTATTTAATCTATCAACATGAGCACATGTTACCATCGGGAAATAGGGGAGAATAGTAACGGAGCATATATCAAAATGTAGAGTGCTGACACGGCCAGGCACAATAGTTATCGAGTACCACAATAGGCAATGTAGGTGATATCAATTCCCTGAACTGTAGGTAAAAATGTTTAACAATAACTAATTGAAATCTTTTTTAAATCTTGAACTCCAACTTTCGTGGAGTGGAGAAGATGTATTGGATAAAACCATGATTTGACAGAGCTATAGCTGCGTAGAAACAGCACGTCAGCGTCGAATCGAAAAACTGCAAGGGAGTGCAGCAATTAAATTCCAATACAATATTAATTAGGAATATCATGAAGTATTGATACCCTCAAGCAAAGCATGAAGCCATGAAGTCGCAGTAATGATTAAATATTTAAAAAAGGTGTCTGAAACGGAGAGAACCAGAGCTGTACATACAGTTAAAAGTTAAGTTTAACAAAAAGGATTTGAAACGGAGAGAACAAAAGCTGTATATACAGTTAAAAGTTAAACTTAACGTTAACGGTATCCAACCTAGCGTAATCGTACTCAAACGGGTCATGTGCCGCAAGCATACGGATACGAAAAGATAAATAGCATTTATTAACATAATAATAATAATATTACATTTACCACTCCACAATTGTAAGTACAAAAGGGTATTTTTTACAATTCTTCAGGATCATTAGGCAGCCTCAAAGGTCACAGACCTGTTGGAGGCTGCCTTCCGTTAATTGCACGCATTGCCGTTTGCTAAATTAAAAAAAAACCTTGTAAAGCATTCATATCTTAAAACAGCATAGCATTTCCATTGCGCCGCAAAAATATATAAAAAACAATGCAAAACCAATTACAAATTTTTCTCATCGAGCTTACATTGCAATTTCGTACAGCAATATAATACAATAATACTGTAATCAACCAGAAGATAGCATAGCTGCGGATGATAGGCATACTTAAATTTAAGTCGGTTATTACTGAATACTAGCTTTTAACGAACGAAGGAGTGCGTTCTTCGGACAGTAACAAACATGAGGTAAACATAATAAGGTACAGCTCTGAGTTTAATGTATTAGAATACGATCCATAAAAATACCCTCTTGCGACTTACGATTATCACAAAATGCAACAAATGGCTGCCAGTAAACAACCTAAAACGAGAGGAGAGAAGCCAATTCTAAATGAAAGTCGATTCGCTTGACATGAAGCGAATATCACACTCAGTATTTTCTTTTTGACCATGCTAAGGTTATGAATGACGCTATGGACTATGGGCTATATTACGCTATGGAAACCTCATAAGAACGAAAGTGCAGTTCGCCGAAGGGCTCTCCTCCACCCTACAACGGCAGAAGTCATATCGGTATGCGCCGAAACCACAGGAGGGTATTGAAAGGCACAGGGTGGGATGGGAACCGATTAGAGGGAGAGGTTGGGTCCCAAGGAACTAACTCCCTCACTCCACAAAACCGTCGGCTTGATGAAATAAAAAAAGAAGAAACGAGATTCTGGTTACACCACCATCGCCGCCTCGGAACAAAAGAGGCGTCCACGATTTCGCGAATTAAATCCGCGCCGAAAAATTAAAATGCTTCTTTTTTCTTCAATTCTCCTTTTATTTTTTCATTCCATTCCCTCCCCGAACTGCACGGAGCCCACCGCGAAAAATGCTCTCTCTCCCATGCACACGCCTCGATGCACACACTAGCGGTCCCTGGCGGCGAACGCACACCACAGGCACACAAAATGCGTGTGCCCGGTCCCTTTGATACAGCACTCGCCGAACGAACCCCGAAAAAAATAAATTCAAATTACGAGAGACGAAAACATTTGAAAAAAATTCAAGGGAAAAAGAAAACCTCCACACGTTCTCGCACCCCTTCCGTCCAAAAAAACTACCCCTTACGGCTCTCCACTCGTCATAATCTCTACCATACGAACAACCCCACACACCCCACCACCCAACCCGACCAAAAAGAAAAAACCCGCCCTTCAGTCACAGACACCAAACGCTGTACCCGCACCTACATTCACACACGACTCCCGAGTTCTTTAGTGTTTTCTCCTTCCTACCACGACTTGCTAAAATAAAAGAGAAACTTGCCGCGGCCAACCCACAATCCCCATACCCCCCGCCACGTTTTTACACCCTTGCACAACGACCGGGAAAAGAAACGATCATCGAGAGAGAGGGAGCGAAAAAAAAACAAAATACTACAGCGGCGCGCACCCACTTCAATTCGCTTCGCGCGTCGCCCAGTGACGACGCCGCCCGACGGCCGACACCCCGAAGCCCTGAGACGCCTGACGCCCAGGGTGTCCGGATGAGATCTGTGCGGGCGCGCCCAAAAAAAAAGGAACAAAGAACTCCCTCCCACCCGCCCGGGATCTGTTTTATTATCCACGCGCGTACAGTGTTCGCCGTCTGCGATGAAAAAACCTCCGAAAAGTTTTTACGCCTCAGCCTAACGAGTTGGGTACTTTTCAACGCGAGCACCCAAGTTGGTGCCGCCTAGCATTCAGGCAATATTCGACGCCACGAAACCGAGTTTAGGATTAGGTAGCCACACGTCCTGAAAAATAGGGATTATCCTAAAAATTGGCACATAAAAATGCTGAGCCCTCTCCTGAATACCCTGTCTTCCATAGCAGGCTAGTCCGAAATTTGGTTAGGTTTACCTGTATCATGTGTCCCACATTTCATTCCAGAAAGGGCTCGCTGCAACGCAACGGGGACATTGCATTAAACATGCTCCAATGACAGCAAAACGCGAGAGCGACATCACAGTTAATGTTACATATCCACTTATTTCACAATGCACCGTGTAACTCATTTTATAAGTGGTACGTATATTCATGGTGTCTACGGAAAAACTGCAATAAAAATCCTAACGATATTTTAGAAGACCTGTTATGCCTATAGTATAAGTAGTAGTGGTATTTTTGCCTAACAAGCTTTGTCGGCTTAGTTCATTTCGCACATACTGCCTGCAACATGCAGACAGGGGCAGCAGAACTCGGACGAATCGGAGGATCATCCCTCCAAGCCAGTCGTGTCATGGTTATACTCGGCATTATACTGCATTGTTACAAAGAGTCATTTTCAGAGTCGTCGGTTTAATAACTGAGGATACTTATATCACATAGATGCAATTACATATTTTTCAAAATATAATTTTACCAAAAATATTTGATTATCATAAATAACAAGTTAGCTGGGTATAATTTTAATTCATATTCGACAATGCGACTTATTTCGGCCTATCTTAAACGGATATGAATAATTTCTTTTCGACGACTGAACTTCGGATATTGTTTAAAGGGGATTGATTATCGATATTGCTTGAAACATCGGTTATGACTGCTTGAGTTATTGGATGAAATTGACCAACACTTGAGAACACAAATCATTAATAAAAAAGCATATGCAAGACATTAATTCCAAATTACTGCCAGTCAATGCCCTGAATTTTTACTTCAACTTCATGGCAAACCTAGTTTCGGATCGGTCACGAAACAACTATTGAAATGTCTAAGGTGTCCTTGGGGTGGCTGCGGTATCCGGAGGCCCGGCTTCCCGTCCCCACGAAGAGAATTCGAATCCCATCATGGAGACTTTGAATTCCGATAACAACATCGAGTGTTATGTTTAGAGAACTTGATGCGGTCCTCCTCACACATTTCTCCACACTCTTCTACTCTCCAGCAATCACATGTTATCAATCCTTGTTATCTCAAGCCTGAATCACAAGGTTACTTTTCTTTAAGAATTCTAGTGATCATTCTACCTAATATTTTTCGATGATAGGCAGAGTGATTGCATTTTCCCCATCACAAGATCAATATTTCTTTAACTGGGAACACTATCTCCATAAATTGAGGAAGTCTTCCCGGGCCTTCCACCGGGATAAACTTTTCACGAACGACGTTTCGGAGTCCGACTCGAACTCCGTTCTCAAGGCAAATACGAGTCGGACTCTGAAACGTCGGCAGTGAAAAGTTTATCCCGGTGGAAGACCCGGGAAGACTTCCTCAATATTATTCGCCGTGAAAAAACTAAATCATACTTATCTCAATAAAGTTTACATTCCTCATTTTATTAAAACTCACACGTGGCGTCACGTACATTGGTTGCTGCCGCGAACTCGGATTTGATGCAGATTAATTGACGTACATCTTCATGGGCGGAATACAGGGTGGTCACTATTGATAGAAAAGGGAATATTTACCATGCTGCTATCCATGAAAACTATGACGTCAAAAAGCCATCACTAGATCTATAATCGCAGCTAATCACAGCAATTGTACGCCGATATGACCGAGTGATTGAGGTTTCAAAAGCACCTGACACAAATTACCTCAGCTGTCAGTCGCTTCCCCAATCCACCAACCGACAAACCAAGTGCTTCTAGGCATACCATCAGCCATAGCAACAAAAGCAATTTCCAAGGACGAAAAGCCATGAGCCTAATAGGCTATGGTCACCAAGCTCTGAGGAAAATGTAACAAACATTTTCCCAGGCTTGATTCATTGCCAAACGAAAACTTCCACGTCTGAAAAGAAAAAACAATCTTAAAATTTTCCACATACGAGTTCACTAACGGCCAAGGTATTGGCAAGCGTAATTTTTTCAAAGTTTTCCTTCAGTCAACTGTGGAATGGAATCGAGAAAGGAAAATAAAGTTTATTATTCGTTAAGTCTAATTAAAATATCCAATACACAGAGAGTAGCGCGTGGGTAACAGGGAGCTGTTAAGAAACAACGACTTCCGAAATTAGGTAATAAAAAATGACAAGCAAAAGCACAAACTAGTTTGCGCCGTATTAACACGACCCAAGGGAAACTTCTAACAATATCAACTCGGATGAGTAGATCTGCAGCATTCCAATATGCATGCCCTACGAAAAAAGTAACTCCAATTTGTTCTCTTAAACAACATAAAGCACCTGGTTCAATTCGGCAAATTTAAACTTCCACAAAGGGTTAGGCTGAGTAAAATATATGCACTTCGAATAAAGAGGCGAGTTTTCTCCCCTGGAGCGTCGGAGGTTCGCCATTATTTTTAGCAATTACCATAAAAGTCATGCGACTTTGTTTCACCCGGAGAAACCACTACCTCTTTGAAAATTGGCATTCATGGTGCGCTCAAGACAAGAAAAAGCATCGTTCTTACGGCAATAAATGACAATTCATAGTTCACATAGAGTGCAGTGAAGATGACGAAGTACAGAACTGCAATATAATAACTTCGGTTTGAAGATTACTAACGATTAAATTCCACGTTCTTAGGCGAGATGTTGGAGAACAGCATTTTAAAATAATACACAAAGGATATCGTACTGTCTACTTTATTTCAACATGTGTTCCAACTGACTAGCAGTCATCGTCTGGTACAACTAATTTTGTACCTGTAATTATTTCGTGTTCGTAATTTTTATGTGTCCTTCCTATCCACTTCCTTTCCATCTATCGGTCTGAAAATTTATATAGGATCAGGAGGAAGGATAGGAGGGGAAGAAGGTTAAAATCATGTTTAGGAAAGGATCTTTTGTTCGTCCAAACAAAATGTGTCATGATACCGGACCTGCGTCAAACTGAGAAAGAACAAAAGAAAAGGGAGGTGGGAGAAAATGGGAGTAAGGAGGTAAGGTTAAGTTAAGATGGTGTCCAAAATAGGGGAGTAACAAACAAACTTATTTAACAATTTCACTTTCTTTCTTTTTCTTTAAACTATTTCCAACTATTCCGAAACATCTAAACGGTGTCCTTTATCCAGAAAACCATGAATTTTCACGTTGAATGTGGAGTGGTGGGCTTCTTCCATCAGATGTTAAGCAAAATAAGATTTGGGGTCACTATTCACAAAACACGTGTGGTACGAGATGAAAATAAAGTAGAAAGTACGTAATTCTTTGTGTATCATTTTACTACTAACCACCACTTTTAATCACCACTTAATACGAGGTGTGTTCAAAAAGTAAGGTGACTTTATATTTTTATGAAAAAGTATTTATTTATTCTTCAATATTCAAGTTGTCCCCTTCAAAGTTATCCCCCCCAGATATAATACACTTGTGCCAACGCTTTTTCCAATCCTCGAAGCAATTCTGATAAGCACTTTTTGGTATTGAGCTCTTCCAGCGATGCAGTCTTTATCTCCTCAATCGTTGCAAATCTCCGTCCTTTCATAGGTCTCTTCAGTTTTGGGAACAGGAAAAAGTCGCGGGGGGCCAAATCCGGTGAATATGGTGGCTGAGGCATGATTGTGGTGTTGTTTTTGGCCAAAAAATCTCTCACAAGCAACGATCAGTGAGCAGGTGCGTTATCGCGATGCAAAAGCCATGAATTGTTTTTCCACAATGCCGGACGTTTTTTTCGTATTGTTTCTCGCAAACGGCGTATAACTTCAAGGTAATACTCCTTATTGACCGTACGACCTTGTGGTAAGCACTCCTGATGCAATACGCCACTGTAATCGAAGAAAACAGTGAGCAAAACCTTGACATTTGATCGAACTTGGCGTGATTTTTTCGATCCTGGTTCTCCTGGGTACTTCCATTGGGACGATTGGGCTTTGGTTTCGACGTCATAACCATATACCCATGATAAGTCACCAGTTATGATCCTTTTGAGCAAATCAGGATCATCATTGACGTCATTCAACAGCTCCTGAGCGATGCTCATGCGACGGTTCTTCTGGTCAAAATTAAGCAGTTTCGGAACGAACTTCGCTGACACACGTCTCATGCCCAAAACATCCGAAAACATTGCATGGCACGAGCCAACCGATATGCCAACATCCTCAGCAACTTCTCTAATAGTGATTCGAACGATTTTTCAAAACAATATTCTTCACTGCTTCAACGTTTTCATCTGTTGTTGACCTGCTGGGGCGTCCAGAGCGAGGTTCGTCATTGGCATCTTCTCGGGCATCTTGGAAGAGCTTGTACCACTTATAAACATTTTTTTTTACTCAAAGCAGACTCACCGTATGCCACCGTCAACATTTTAAGTGTTTTGGAGCACTTCATTCTATTTTTTTACACAGAATTTGATGCAAATTCTTTGATCCATTTTTTTCATAGCAGAAAATCGCCGAGCACACCAAAACACGTCTAACATTTGTATCTGTAAATATAAAACTAAATACGTTATATTGTTGAAACTGTAAAAAAATATTTGGGACATGTGTACCAACACAAAAAAAAAAACAAAAAAATTGAAAATTAAATTTATGTTGCCCGCGAAATTTGAAAAGTCACCTTACTTTTTGAATACACCTCGTACACTATTATAGTGAATTAGAGCAGAAAATTTTAGCCCGATGTTCCTATTTACTCCCTACATGTCGAAATAGATTCAACGAATCATTACCAATAATCGTCACAACAATTTAGCATATTCCACACAATTAAAAGAAACATACAAGGGAAGAATACATGAATAACCTCAACCAATCACAATTAACAGAGATGACTTCTCCCATTCTTGATATTGACTTCCTTCAATCTCGTAAATTCAATATTTATTCTCACCCTTTCACTTTCTTGAACACCGAGCATTCTCTCAATCTTAACTTCCAATGCAAACCTTTGCCGTTCAACATCTCCCCAAATCCACTCAATCTAATCCTCTTCCTCCTCCGTTTTTTCTTTCCAAACGAAATCCAGCACTTATTCTACCAGAATATTCTACTCCTTCTTTCCACCAAATTCTCGACTGGGGTGCAGAGAGTATGATAACCAAGCAAATCAAAATCCGGACTCCGAAAGAAATGAAACCTTGAGGGGGGATATAATGACAATTCACAAGATTGCAATTTCCAGTCACGTATATACCGCACTCAACGAGTCTTTATGATATCTATAATTTACTGATTACGTACTTAGAGCTACCACAAAGTACACAGGATGAGAAATCCACAACGTTCCTAATTAACACAACCATTAAGGACTTCTAAGAAGGCTAAAAACATTGACTTTTGAGGCCTTCAACGCTTAAAGCTATCGGAAAGGCCAAGGAACACACTGCCAATTACAAAAGATGAGTTATTATTCCAGGCCAGAGAAGTAGACCACAAAAAAGGGAGCCAGGATAAAATAATTGAATATTACATACCTTTATTCCATACATACATTATACCCTTTACGATAGCTAGTGACAATGAACTCTTTAGGTCCTTCCTTTTTCTACAAATATCATGTGCAATTAATTATTGGAATCAGTACGACAGAGAAAATTGATTAGAAGAAGGGGCGGTTTGGATTCGAGGCTGATTGAATAAATAATTAGATTCCGTAGCACTTCCTTTCATCATTCTCCTGTAATGTAATTCCATTAGAATTCTCTCGAATGACACAAATTTTCTGCATAGCATTACACGCTATTAACCTCACATCTTTCGAGCCTCTTGGTAAATTGACTACCATGACTTGCATTGGAGTAGTCTTTACAGTTAATTGAATAATTACGTGACGGCGAGAACATGCTGCTGGCGTTCGAGATGTGGGCGTGGAGGAGATTGACGGAGGAGTGGTGGACGGAAAGGAAGACGAACGAGGAAGTGTTTGGTATGGTGAGTGAGGAATAGAACTTCCGGGAGAGATTAGGAAGAGGTGAAGTACGTGGCTGGAGGATATAATGAGGGGCGATAGCTTGCTTGAGGTAGTTTGAGCGAAATATCATTTCACCAATGAATCAATGAATTTGGTCTCGTTTTAAAGAAAAATATCTCACCCTTCCGAATATATCAAAATGCTAGCCTCTCTCTCAACTAGTTACCAAGATTTTTGACGAAAAATACCAGTCCTTTTACAAAAGAAATGATACGTATATGCACTCCAGAGAGACCTTATTTTAAAAAATTAAGAGTTTCTAACACCTATATCTCGTCATGAAGTTAACAATGTGTAGTTTGTATGCTTTCTCAACTCTTTTTGAAAATGAATCATATTGCCACCGCTGTAAATTTTTCAGGAATACAAAAAAACCTTCCATTGAGAATGAGTTTTAAACGAACCACGCGAAGAAATGAGTCAAGTTAAAGATATAAAGATATTTACATCCAATTACTAAGAATTTCAGTCATATAACAGTATGTTATTGCACTATAATTGAGTAATATTCAATTGATGGTTCCTACAGCTGCTGAAATCAAGACGTATAATTTGAATATTTTCTCCATCACGACTAGGGAACTATCTCGCTCAAACTACCTTAAGGCTGAGACAGCAGGGCAGGGGATGGGGGAGAATGAGGGTGGATTTTATATACGAGATGAAAAAGGGCATAGGACGCAGAGAGAAATATCTTTGTCAGATAGGGCCCCCATCATCAGTAGATATCAATCCGAAGATTGGTTCGCTGCAGCTCTATACTACACATTGCATCAGCCAACCGCTTCATTCCTACATAGTTCTACACTTAAACGTCCGTCATAATTATTATTTGCAGGGTGTATTCCATTCTCGGTGTACCTCAGTAATTCTTCCCATTTATTTGCCATTCGATTATTGATTGTAATTGACTATTGCGTTGCATAATGTGTCCAATTTATTTCTCTTCTTAGAATTTCCATCATACTTGTTTTATCTCCAACACTTCATAAGACTTCTTCGATGGCGTTTCTCTCTATCTGTGCAATTTTCTTTTCTCTACAATAACATCGCATCTCGGATGCTTCTCATCCTTTTCATCTACAGCAATTATTGTCCGAGTTTCGCAGCCATGTACAAACATGCTCCAAATATATATATTGTCAACAAAGTGCTTCCTTGCTTCCAGGTTAGCCACTAGCTGTCACTAGCTTAGGCACGGTTAGTGTCACTAGGTGTCAGCAGACTATTGTTCTGGTAAAGGCCATGCAAATGTAAAACGCAAGGGTATTTTTACAAACATACATCTGAGCCTACCTGCACCGGTAGATAACCTTATAATAAATTGCCTTGATCGACGTCCAATATCTCTATATAGTCAACGGCAATTCAGTTTTTCACTACACGCAGGTACAAATAAATGAAATCGGACATCCACGGAGAGTTTAACAGACGGACTCCCAGGTGAACCACAGTGGCACAGCTCGTGAGAAAACCACCACCTCTCTCTCTCACACACACATACAATTCCAATTCGCTGCACGCCTCGCAAGGACTAACGGCACTCCCGCTGCGCATTGCGATGCTCACTTCGGGCGAACGCGCGCTTTTACGCAAAAAAATAAGCGCGCGAGGTCGAGGGAATGCACCGCGTGAGCGCGCACGCGTGTAATCTTTCGAGCGAGAGAAGTCCCGGAACGCCCTTCGCACAACCCTTTTTGGAGAATTCAAAGAGGGGGGGAGAGAGACACTCCACCCTTATGTCCCCCCCTTATGTCGCAGCAACCACGTGGAGGACTTTTTCCTCTCACGGAACAGAGGAACGAACTGCGTGAAAATATGAAATCCAGAGAGCAAGGCGACAACGTCAACCCCGAGACATTTAAGGAAAAGACATGAGACCCACATTCCCGCGGACATCATGTGAGGGGTCAGAATATTCATCAATGATAACTTTCGAAAACCTAACAATAGTATTTCAGCAGATTTGCTGCTGTGATCCATTGGAAATTGATACATTCCACGAAAGAGATATGAATTAACAGCCAACTATACAGCTGTTTTATACATTTTGATGTATTCTAGAGCGTCGGCATGAAGTATTTACACGAATATTTCATTACGGATATTTAACGATAGAGGAAGACAAATATCAAATTAAGGTCAGAAAATTCATCAATGATAACTTTCGAAAACCTAACAGTAGCATTTCAGCAGATTTGCTGTTGTGATCCATTGGAAATTGATACAGTCCACGGAAGAGATAAGAATTACCAGCCAACTATACAGCTGTTTTATACATTTGGATGTAATCTAGAGCGCTGGCATGAAGTATCTACACGAATATCTCATTATGGATATTTAACGATAGAGGAAGACAAATATCAAATTAAGGTCCGAATATTTATCAATGATAACTTTCGAATGCCTAACAATAGCATTTCAGACTCAGATTTGTTGCTGATTTGCTGCTGTGATTCGTTGGAAATTATTACATCCCATGGAAAAGGTAAGACTTACCAAAAAACTATACAGCTGTCTTATACATTTGGATGTAATCTAGAGCGCAGGCATGAGGTATCCATACGACTATCATATTACAGATATTTAATGAGAGAGGAAGACAAATTTCAAATTAAGGCAACCTGATACGGGAAATCACGGCGGGATACACAAGAGAAACGACATACTATTCGTTAATAAACATATTACTTACAGCTAAAATTAATATATATACACTGGGTAACAATTAGGTCAGATATTAGAGGAGGTTGGGCTCTTCTTTAGACATCTTACGTAGAAGAGTTCGGGAGTCCGAGATCGTACCACTTATCGTCCTTACTAGGTTCACATTATCGTCGGAAAAAAACATCTTGGTTTGTACTACTCCAGACAGCGCGTTATATCATTTCTTCACAGCTACACCCTAGATTTGTATAATTTCTTAAGCCTCTTACACACAGCGCTGTGCATCTCCAACAAAACCACACAATATCTATCGCCTAATATTTTTTTGGATAACAGAAATTACGCAAAAGATCATTAAGAGAAAGATTCAGCTATGTACATTGAACATGCTTTTAAAACCCCATGACAAGATACGAAAGATTGGAATAGAATAGGGGTCGTACTATGAAACCTTACGCAGTCTTGCCAGAGGGAGGGAAGGGCTGAAAATGGACCAAATTGCTAAGTGCAAGAGTTGAGCGGTTCTTACGGCGTGGAGAAAAAGGGCAGAATTTCTCTCGACATTGAGGATATGACAGGAGCCCCGTCCTCCATCATAAAAATAAAACTCATCAAAACAAAATAAGAAAGAGCGATTTCATCACGGCCCGCAATTTCGTGGGGGTAAAGTACCTATATGAAATAGGACACAGTCGTACAAGGGCGACTACTGGGCACCAAAAACGTAAACTCAAAAGCTTACAATACGTAGGAATACAAAAATTCCAAGTTCTTCATAAGCTATGATCAAACCTTTCGCCAATGGAAAGAAAACCCAATTACAGTTTAAAAAAGCTAATGCTAAATATTCGTTACCTGACTGAATCACAAAAAGTCGGATTGCGAAGCATACAAGTATTTTGAAGAAACAACAGCTATAATACCTAATAAGAATGAAAGAAGCAAAGAATGGGTAATGGGAATTACTGACGAAGACCACGGATGGAATATATTGGGTAACCTGCGATGGAGTTTGAAATGGAGACATATACAGCAATGAAACGCATTTAAGAAAGGAGAATGAAGTGGAAAGCTGTAAAATATCAATTTTTGGATTGGTGAATACTGATGATGACTGACGTGTAACATTTTAACGAGAAACTATGAATCGTTGAAACGATACTGGGGGTACTGAGTAGGCTAAGATGCAATGCCTCCGTTGGTTTTAGCTACTTTTACACCTAAGTTAGATTTTATTATGTCACTTATCTTTCGTTATTCATTTATGTGATGATCAAGACGACCGTAGAGCAAAAGTTTTTTTTCCAAGCCCCTTGAAAAAACCCTGATTGTCCACACAACAGGAGATACCAATAAAAATTTGGAGAGTTACCACGAAAAAAATACAGAGCCTAAAATTTAGAATACAGTAATCACTGGAGCTTGAAATTGAAAAATATGGGGCAATAAGTGGACGCCTCAACCACCAGAGTGACCCTAGAAGTCACATGTACAAACATAGCATTAAATCGGTAATCGGTAAAATCTGCAAGTCAAAGGCAATGCAAAAAGTATACGAATAAAATAAGCTGAAGGAAAAGAAAGGGGAGAGAGAGCTGTCTTTTTGAATGAGATAAAATGAGACGAGTCATGTAAGGAAATCGCGTGAAGACGAGGGTACGTCCGATTGAAAAGAATGATGTCGATATATGTACCAATTTTGGCAATCCATACTAACCTCGATCGGTAGAAAACCACAAATGATGAAAAAAATCGAAATAGGGAAAAACTTGGGTATTCAGGGCGTACAAGCGGTCAAAATGCTATTAATAACTATTTAGGGAAGAAGATGATGACGGGGAGGCATGAGAAGGAGAGTTATAAGTGGAGTGGGCCAAGGGTAGTGTTGATGGACAGGAGAGATGGGGGGCGTGTTTCTGTTCGGTTATAGAGCTTGACAGGGAGTTGATTGATCGACTTGACAAATCGGCTTCGTCAGGGAGGGAAGGGGAGGGCTCCAAGCGGGACCCTAGTGAGCGGGAAATAGGGGAGCGCTCCTGTTAGCCACGTGGGGAAAGGGCAAATAGGGGGCACGGTGTTTTGGAGAGGTGAGGGCGGGGGGATGAGCCCCTGTTTCGCGATAATAGGACGGAAGGGTGACAGCCGCAGAAAGGGAGAGGGGGCTTTACCCTTGCTGACACCCGAACAGAGAGCCTACCCCAAACCCCTCCGACGAAACCAGTGCACGAGCCTAAATAGGGAGGTGGGGGAGCAAGCGCCCCCTTCCCTTATATGGGTCAGGAGCGGAAGGAAATTGGGCGGACGGCGTTCCAATTCAATTTCTCCACTCTAAACCCCATGGGGATGCGGCCCAATTTCCAATCACTGTGTGGCGACGACCCACATATCACGGAAACAGGAAAATTTCCTCGCATTCCCACTCACCGGACCAACCGCGTATAACAGCTCAACCGAGTGAATGATTAACGTAGGCGAACGATCCTAAACGTATTCTTCCACATCAGCTCCTCGATTTATTATATTATCACTGATCTCTTCGACTCTACATCACTTTTTCACCATCCCTAACTTCTTGACTTCTCAATACTCCCTACTTTCGGCCCTATCGGCCCTGGTAGCGGCGGGGTAAAGTCCTCGCCTTCTAACCCGAAGGTCGCGGGTTCGAATCCCGCCTGGGTAGAATATGCTCGACCCAGGACATGGATTATTGTGCGTCTAATGAATAAATTGTGAGAGAAGACTTAGATTCGTTCAAAACAAAGACGAATTATTATTATCATATAAGCTCACGTGATGAACTTGCCCGACATAATAGCAATAAGAGTAGAAATAGGACCAGGCCGGCGCTTCTCGGTGCTTCATCAGCAATCTTTTTATTTTATCGCCTTAACTCCTTTAAGCCTGAGACAAACATTAGGCCGGTCAACGAAACCGCAGGTTCGAAGCCGCGATCGCTCACGTTTCAAGTGATATTCACGTGTTATCTTTGAATTTTAACGTCTGAAATTAGAATTCCGAAACTAATACAACATCCATTCCCTCTTTGGGGTACCAATTGGCGATCTCTTGGCTACAATTCCAGTGTGTTACTAACTTTGCCACCGTCGTGGGCCTGGGAAGAAATATTGGAGAACTAATCATTCTAAGAAAACTTTCCCGCCAAAATATTTATGACGCTGGCTTTTAATACGCGACTACAAACAAGCTGAACTCAAGAGACTTTTCACATTTCAAAGCAATAACTTCGACCGATGAAGAATGCTGGCGCCGGAAACGGCATGCAACTACGTATCACTCAACATAAGAGATATAAATATGTTATATGGAAACAGTATGTGAAAACATTCCTGTGGAGTGAGGCACTCTATGGATCGGAAGCAGGGACCGTTGGAAAAGCAGACCAGAAAAGACTAGAAGCCTTCGAAACTTGGTGCTGGAGGAGGATGCTGAAGATAAAATGGACGGAAAAAATAAGAAATGATGAAGTGTATAGAAGAGTAAGAAAGGAAAGGACCATATGCAACACAATACAAAAAATAAGAATCAGATGGATTGGACACAACGTGAGACACTATGGGTTGGTGAGGAACATAATTGAAGGCAAAATAGAGGGAAAAGTCCTCAGGGGAAGACCCAGGAATAAGTTCGTGGACCGAATAAAGAGGAAATTACATAGGAAGAAATACCAGTAGGTTACGGAACTAGCATTAGATAAGGAAGGATGGAGGGCTGCCGTCAACCAATCTTAGGATTGAACGACCAATGATAAATATGCTATATAGTAATCATGTTTCAAAAATCACAGTTTGGCACACATTAGGTGGAAATTGTTTCAGCAAATTTTAGATAAAGAATCTATATTAATAAGAATACATTCGTTCTTTTGAGAAATTTCCCGATGATTGGGATGATATCTTTTAGACCTCGTGAATATACAGGTTACGACTACACGAAGAGTTGAAGCAGACTGCTTCCTACAGTGAAGTGGACTGCCCATTTGCCTGCTAGGCCAGGTTCGTTAGCTAATGGTCTATGTCTGGTAGGGATTTCGGGTAAATACAAGTTGGGGGAGGTCATTCAACTGGACTGAAGCGTAGTCACTGCTGGAGGTAGCCCCTAATGATAGAAAAAGTGCTATTTTATAAAAAAATATCAATATTACGGACCCAAAGGTTCACACACTTCTGAACACTTTAAAAATATATTAGATATGAAACTATGTTCACAATGATGCCAATTATACTGCTTCAAAAAGCGTAAAGTATTCTTAGCTTACTGAGGGGGTAAATAATCATTTATATGCTAACACAAATAGAATGGCATAACGGTTCTAGACCAAATACTAAAAGTATTTATGAATCTAACACAGCAGCAACGCACCGGTATCGCTTGTCATCGTAATGAGCAAACAAATCCGTCGACATTTGAAGAGAAAATTACGAATATATAAATGGAAATTTTCAAGAAAAATAATGTGGTATTTTACTTTAAAATTCAATAAATAACACTGATAGAGGCGATAACCTGCCTTCGATTTAAACTGCGTGAGTGACTTCATTCACTCTACGAATTGAATCTAACCTGAATTGAAGGAGAACATTGTTGCACGACGCTGTTTAAAAGCATCGAGCAACATTACATTACACACAGCATACATTATAGCTTGCCAGGCTGATGATTTTACCACACATGTAAAAATGCAAATGGCAAAGAGTAAAAATTAAATACTCTCCGAAAACAAGTGTAGTAAATGACTCGATGCTGGATTCCATGGGCATTTAAAACAGCTGAAAATCACTGCTAGATATTAAAATAACGAAGTGCAAAACTTATATAAGGCACAACTAAAGGGCAACATATTAAAGGATTACTGAAGGAAAAATAATTTTCTTAATAAACAGGATTCGAGCTGGTCCATGATGGTACGAATAAAATAAAAATAGAAATGTCCACACTGTTTTAAATGAAAATCAACCATGGTTTGACACTTTATGTCATTATCAAGGTTATAATCGGAAGAAAAGAAACCACAAAACGTCCCAGACACTCAAACAAAACCCCTTACAGACATAACTACAAGCGTTTTGAAAGAGAGGGCATTAGAAAGAATTATATAAAAGACTAGAATACTTTTTTTACGGATAAAAGCGTTTTATTCTATTCCCGTAGCCTTGATTCACAATCACTTGACACAATGTGAAAAACATGAACGTTTCCATATGTACATACTTAATTTTTCCGAGAGTAAAAAAGCCAATGTCTTTCGTTAGCTGAGTTACTTTTCTACATACCAATCACGCCATTCCCTTCCAGGGTAGGCACAGTCACAAATTTTCATTCATAAATACATATTTGTACACCAAACTCTGCTTCAATAATTTCCTCTATACTGACCTATCATTGCAAACATTTTTTGCCTCATTTACCCCCATACACTGATTTATACACGCCCTCCTGTTTTTAAGACTCCTAACATTCCTCTTCCTAAGAATTTCCTCATCAACATTCAACCACAACTTTCTCGGCCTACCTCTACCTTTCGCACCATTCATTTCACTCTCATATACCTGTTTCGTTATTCGACTCTCATCCATTCTGTCGACAAGGCCAAACCAACGAAGCACACTCATTTCATATATGTCCATTACTGGAGCATATAACCCACAATCATTTATTACCCACTCATTTCTGACCCTACCCATCCTACTTATGCCGCAAACACTCCTCAGATAACTCATACCCACGGCATTTGGTCTACTTTTATGTATATCATGACATACCCATGTTTCACTACCATACAACAAAGTGGGGAGAGTACAGTTTTGTACACGGCGATTATCGCTTCCTTTAACAGGCACTCATTCCCATATAATACACACACATCTACCAGTACATCAAACATCCCGTATTCAAAATTTTCACACTAAGTGTCATGTCCTGTCACATTACTTCAAATCATTTGCCAGTCGGAAGGAACAATCGGAGAAGGTATGGTACTACAGTGGTACAAGAAAACGTAATTTCGATCAATTAGTATAGAATAAGTTTACCTTGCGTAGGACTAAAATCTCTTCCCCGGCCTCAAGATATCGTTACTTACGAGCTACACTGAGGAACTATAACCTCAGCAATCTGATTTTGACGATCACATGAAAATGCAACTGGGATGGATCGCATTTATCTTTCAGAAGCCGTTACTGCCCTGTCACGTGCAAGGCGAAGTTTCAACGACCCAAAATCCACAGATCCACATCCTTTTGTTTCTATATTTTTCTATTTGCAAACTTATAATAATACTGCACGTATCTTGGGGTCAATGAACAGTGTAATTTTAAGTGCTTCCATGAATGTAGTCACGGTCGCAGGTAGTAGAACCGGTTACGATGATCACTTTGAGGCTAGACTAAAGGGTAACATATTTCGTTAAAAGCTACAACAGAAAACCACCTGAAAATTATTTGAAATAGGCCATTTAATTAGCAGAGAAATATTACGAGTCCTGATGGCACTTTCGAAAAAATGCAAGACTAGTTGCACGCAGGGCCTAGATACGGCCAAACATTTTCAACTTTGACTTAAGTTTTCTCTAAACAATGGTTTTCTTACTTATACCCCTTGACTTCTGGGGTCCTCATATATTATTTCTTAAAGGTGCTTTTTTGTTCTAACGCCATAACACCCATAATTCTTCATCAAAATTAATGATTCAAACGTCGTTTTAAATCTTATGTTCCCCGCTATTGACGAAAAATAGACAAATGGTTTAAAATTGAAGCTATTGTTAAAAAATCTAAAATTAAAATTTTTATAAAAAAATTATCAAAAATTAACAGCGCCATTTGTTGACAATACAATCAACTAATATGTTGACTATGGTTATGTGCCTAAAAGACTGTAGGAGGCGCCATTTATTAACACATCGTTTAGTTAGATTGTCTACATTCTACAGGCAATCAGTGTTACCGTTTACGTTTACGTTATGCATCTTTAACACAAACATAAATAACATATAATTGTCCATGGGAAGAAACAGGTAGAAGAATAGGAAAACAGAAGGAAGAAATAGGAAGAAGCTACATACTGTGCGAAATATTCGACAGGTAGAAGAACCGGAAGAAAGAAGGAAGAAACAGGAAGAAGCTGCATACTGTGCGAAATATTCGCATGGGTCAGCTAGTTATTATTATTATTACGGGAAAAGTAAAACATATTGGGCTACCACGAGAATATTCCTTTCGTTTAGTTAAATAGCAATATAGAGGAAGAGATAATCATTTGCACCTCCGAATCATTCAGGAATCACACTTCCTCACCTTGGTTACCCGCACAAACAACGTTCACTACTGTTTCATTTACCATCGAAATAATATTGTACCAACGACTTCAGAGCGTCTGATGCTTAAAAGCTAATTATCACGATCCCGGCGCATTGAAAAACATTTTAAAAGCGCGTGAAAAGCCTAATTCCTACCTTAAGAATCATATATACGAGGTGTGTTCAAAAAGTAAGGTGACTTTATATTTTTATGGAAAAATATGTATTTATTCTTCAATATTCAAGTTGTCCCCTTCAAAGTAATCCCCCCCCCCAGATATAATACACTTGTGCCAACGCTTTTTCCAATCCTCGAAGCAATTCTGATAAGCACTTTTTGGTATAGCCTTGAGCTCTTCCAGCGATGCAGTCTTTATCTCCTCAATCGTTGCAAATCTCCGTCCTTTCATAGGTCTCTTCAGTTTTGGGAACACGAAAAAGTCGCGGGGGGGGAAATCCGGTGAATATGGTGGCTGAGGCATGATTGTGGTGTTGTTTTTGGCCAAAAAATCTCTAACAAGCAACGATGAGTGAGCAGGTGCATTATCGTGATGCAAAAGCCATGAATTGTTTTTCCACAATGCCGGACGTTTTTTTCGTATGGATTCTCGCAAACGGCGCATAACTTCAAGGTAATACTCCTTGTTGAACGTACAACCTTGTGGTAAGAACTCCTGATGCAATACGCCACGGTAATCGAAGAAAACAGTGAGCAAAACCTTGACATTTGATCGAACTTGGCGTGCTTTTTTCGATCTTGGTTCTCCTGGGTACTTCCATTGGGACGATTGGGCTTTGGTTTCGACGTCATAACCATATACCCATGATAAGTCACCAGTTATGATCCTTTTGAGCAAATCAGGATCATCATTGACGTCATTCAACAGCTCCTGAGCGATGCCCATGCGACGGTTCTTCTGGTCAAAATTAAGCAGTTTCGGAACGAACTTAACTGACACACGTCTCATCCCCAAAACATCCGAAAAAATTGCATGGCACGAGCCAACCGATATGCCAACATCCTCAGCAACTTCTCTAATAGTGATTCGACGATTTTTCAAAACAATATTCTTCACTGCTTCAACGTTTTCATCTGTTGTTGACCTGCTGGGGCGTCCAGAGCGAGGTTCGTCATTGGCATCTTCTCGGGCATCTTGGAAGAGCTTGTACCACTTATAAACATTTTTTTTTACTCAAAGCAGACTCACCGTATGCCACCGTCAACATTTTAAGTGTTTTGGAGCACTTCATTCTATTTTTTACACAAAATTTGATGCAAATTCTTTGATACATATTTTTCATAGCAGAAAATCGCCGAGCACATCAAAACACGTCTAACATTTGTATCTGTCAATAAACAACTAAATATGTTATATTGTTGAAACTGTAAACAAATATTTGGGACATGTGTACCAACACAAAAAAACAAAAAAATTGAAAATAAAATGTATGTTGCCCGCGAAATTTGAGAAGTCACCTTACTTTTTGAACACACCTCGTATACTAGCTCATTATGCCAATGTACTTCACCATGATATGCGAAAGTTTATAGAACATGACACAGTGGTGCATATAAATGGGATTTTTCAGTCCACAAGATTTAAGGAATCGGATTTCTATGCGATGGCAACTGATTCCAAGCTTGATATCTCGCAGCACTGGAGGAAAAGAGCGTAGGTAGACCCGGGCAGGTGAGCGCTTGAAGCCTCAATGGCGGCCATACTGAGTACATACTGCCGCTCAATTTAGGTACGGACCGACTTTTCAACGTGATGGATGTATGTACGAACGTGAGTGCATGCAGGTTTTTTTTTCCCGCTGCAGTTTTTCAACCCTCGTGAGCTCAAGAGTGCCATCCAGAACGACGCACGCGCAGGGAACGAAAAATAAAAATCACCTCTCTCCCTCCACTCTGGGCGATGAAAAAAATAACACACAAACTAAGAAAGGAAGTAATTAGGGAGCGACCTGAAGATAACGAGATTCGAGGATTTTTTTCATCAATTCTCCTTCCCACATCCTTCCACCTCCGCGCCCACATAACCCCAAGACCATTCATTTAGCATTCCACCCATAAACCATAAAAAAAACAAATCCATCTTCCCTCGCGCTATTGCGTTTCTACGCCTCACTTCTACCTCAAATAAATTCGTAGATCATGGGATGGGTAAATTTCATAGAGAAGAAAATAATATAAAAAGCATGATTAAATATTTTGAACCTAGAGGATGATTAATTTGAGAGTTGTATAGAATTTATGAAAGGAAATAGGTCATTTCAACCGTAAAAAATGAGTCAGAAAAACCAAATGCAACATGTCATGCCGGTCATTTTTGCCACGCAACTACAGCACTTTTATAAATACTTATCCTAATATACTACAAAAAATATCGCTATATGATCAAATATGTATTACACTCCTTCAGACCACACTAGTACCAAGGAAAAGCTTAAACCATAAAATTAAATACAGCACAATAATTTAGGCACGGAACCCTTTTTCCATTAAAATAACATAAAAACGGTTGGCTAATAAACACTCTCTTGCAAATGTCCGACTATCGGTTATCGGTGCATAACGTACGTAGTACATATGAAGGATATGTTTCACTGATACAGACAGCTATGAAAAAATAAGACTAGACCAAAGAATTACCTTTTCGAAAGAAAGAGAATTTTCGACATTTCGACATCATCCAAAAATTGTGTGGAACTCAACGAGTGATAACAAAGAAAACTTGCGCCGTAAAAATATTTGGATTGCTTAAGGTAGAGACGGTACGATCCCATAGCAAATTTAGTTTTAAATTCAAATAGAAACTGAGACCTAAACTAAAAACCAGCCCATAGCAAATACCTGTGAACGACGGACTATAAAAGAGGAAAACATTTTTAAAAAGAAACAATTGGGAAAATTGTGCTTTCATCTTGACTGCAGTCAAGCACCAGACAACGACAAGGAATGGATCAATGTCGGGAAAGATGGAGAATTTCGCTATATATATTTCGCTATAATTATAATTGGGGGATTAGGTCCAGATAGGTGGTCCCCTCCCAATTTAAGGTTGGCCTAATCATCTTCACGTATACGTAGAGACCGATAACCATGTCCCAAGCACAATGATTTATCAACATGGGCTGTGCTGCTCCGGATAGAGGCGCACGAACTACAAGCGGTTGGCCTTCGTGCGAAGGGGGGATTTGAAAAACCCTTCCTACATTGACGGGGGTAGATAGTCAACTCACTTACGGCAAAAGGACACATTCATTGAGGATGCCATAAGAAAAAACCGGTTAGTACGAGCAAAGAGCAACACACCATGAGAAACATAAAATATACCAGTTCCTCTTTTATGACGACTATAATTTTTGAATAACTGAAGAAAGAAGTTCTACTATCGAGTGAGAGAAAGGGCCCAGTTCTATTCCATTCATGAATTTCCCCCTCACTTCTGCGAACACTCGGTTAAAGCTCCATTAGCATTTTCCATAGTCATTACACAGGTGAAATGAGCTGGGATTTTTATTTTTTAACTCTAGTGATTGATGGGCGAGGCTGGAAATTTCAGCCTAAAAATAACTAGCGGCGGATTATGTTTCCGATACGAATGAAATGCTTCAAATTCATTATTTTCATCAAACTATACCTTTTGCCATGATGAGTTCTACAAAGAATAAAAATTAACACATGGCTCAATGAATCTCGCGCCAAAATATGAGGAAACTGACGATCAAATGATTGGAGAGAGAAACATAAGGGCTCATGGAATTTTAATAAACAATTATAACCTTTGGGTGAATATTTATCGTATTGACCCAACGAAAACAAATTATTTTACTCCTAGGTTTGGAACCAGGGTCATTGAATTGGCTAGCCACGGCTGGAAACAAGGATATAGTTCCGTATCAGATGTTCATAGTGTTGGTTTCTAGTTCTCTATTTGAGTTGCGTATGAACAGCAATTCAAGTGTAGCGTGCAGACCGTTATACGGGAAGTTACACCTCAGAAACATTTTGGATACTCTCCCCAAGAGAATTCTAACGCTGGCTCTGGGCTTATCTCCAACTTTCTTCTTCTCCCCTAATCCCACTCCAGCCTAATTGCCCTGGCTACTTCCGAAAGCACAAATTACCTAACCATTCCTCCGCCCCTCGCACGAACTGAAAGCACCGCAAAAAAGACGAGAAATTATATAAATTTTTTTTTGGTTGGTGTATTTCATCTCGTTTCCACTTTAATCGGGTGAGGTGGGTGGGCGGAAAACGTTACCTAAACAACATATCTTTCACGTTTCTTTGAGACTTATCTTATCCGCCCGAAGTCGGCAGATTTACAAATGTTAAACGGCTTACGAACGATTTCCTGGGACCCACAACTACATTTTTGGGACTGGGATCTTTTTGGGAGCTTCCGAGTGGAAACATTTGTCCTGAGAAAAATATTGAATAAGGTCTCCAATGAAGTTACAACAGCAAAACCCAGTACAATTCGGCATCTCGTTATTTCTTTCCTAGGATACGCACTGCGTCAGAAAAATGACTCGGCCAGGAGCTAACATCGAGGATTTATCATTCACCATTAACCATATTCAAAAGGATAAAGAAATAAAAAAGGTAAAATGTTTTCATACAATCTGTTTTGAGTCGATCGTTTCCCTTAATTATGACCCGGATATCCTTAAAAACCCCATGCAGAGCTCGATAGCGTTAACGACCCGTGGATTGCTATTCCAGGCCCCAAAAAACTCTTATTTTTCAGTCAAGAGGGCAAGGAATATTTTGCCAGAAAATTTCGTCATATGTCTCAGCGGTTGACAAATAACGAGCAAAAACTATTCAATCGTACGATGTATAGCTTTATTCATGCTTCCTACGGACAAGGGGAGATTTAGTTTTTCTCACTGAAACTCCAGAGTTCGCAAATGAATACATCCAGGATTTTTTCAGTATCTGAATGAAAACACCATCGACGAAAACACTGCGGTGGTATACCCAAAGATTTAATGGAACCGAGGTGATTTTAGCTCAGTCTGAATTGGAGATAGTCTCAGAGCAGTGCATTGGAAACCTGAACGAGGTACCGAAATGGACGTAAAACTTTCATTAAATTGTAATTACATGATTCTGTGTAATAGGGATGAATTATTATATACCTCTAATATCACCGGGTAGATTGCGTTAAGTTCAATTTAATGTTATTCAAGGAGTCAGTGAGATCCTAAAAATATGAATTTCAACACATTCAATAACAATTACACGCATAAAAGTGTCTGAATGACTAATGTGCAGAAAAAAAGACCCACCATTTTGCAAACAATCGAAGAAAAACTCCATAAATGCTTACTCTCCCGAGACTTTTGCACACAGTCCAAAAAGCTCATGCTTCTATAACAGAGTAAACATAACAGTCATAAATAGAAGAATTCAAAAATATAGTAATAACTGCAGCACCAGGGTGAATTAACGTGAAAGAAATGTTCTTCAACCGGAACTTAACAACTATCTCGACAATAATAAAAGACTCTTGATGAAAACTTAACGGTATATAAGAGACAAACTTATTGCACACATTCTGAGTCTTCAGAAAACTGTAATGGGAGGAACAACAAATGGGAATAATAAACGATGGAGACGGAGGCTAAGGATGGAAAGCAAACTACAACGGATGCCAAAATGAGGAGTATTTTGGAAATTAAGCGGTTGATTGAAGGGAAAAGAGGGGAGGTGAACTCCAGCCGCAGGCCAATCTTCGGATTGATAACTGCTGTTGTTTTAGAAACGTAGATCGTAGAAACGTAAGGAGACTAAGGCCCGGATTCATAGTCAGGTCTCAAGTCATTACTTGAGACCGTCTTGATGAAGATCGCCTTATTGGTCAAGTCCATCTAATTTTAATTCTGGTTTCATAGTCACCGAATAAGACCGTCTTCATGAAGGCGAACTTGATTAAAATCATCTTATTTGCAATAAGACGAACTTAATGAGGCTTGTGCCTAAGCAAATGCTTGTTGGATCAACCAATCACACACACTGTTACATTTGTTTACTTGGCAACAGTCGTCACCGTGAAGCGGTAATTTCTAACGAAAACATAGCATCGACCTCACGTAAATGTCGTCATTATACGCCCGTCGAGAAGAAGATTTTTCTAGATATCCTGCAACTCCACCGAGAAATTGAAGATAAAAAGGGAGATGGGACGTCCTTATGTTTAAGTATAAGTTTAAATTAAGTTTTTATGATTAACCAGCAGAAGGCACTCTATGAAATTCAACGGGGGAAGAAGATGTTGATATTACAATGCACGCGATGAAAGTGACATCCTTTCAATTTGCTGTTCAAAGATTATAAGCAAAAAATAGCGAGATTGAAAAATAACCACAGAACCGCCCAGCATTATTGTCGTACATTGGATAAAAATCTGTCAAAGGCCGTCCACCATCTTTGCACTTGAGTTGCCGCTAATGGCGCATGTAGCAGGTTTATTTGCGAACAATTTTTACAATTAGTTTTGACGGAATTTTTAGTTTCAAATAGTGATAATGAAATCATTTTTAAAAAAGGAAACATGTATATTCTATTCGACATCCGGGAATCTGTTAAATTTATAAAATTAATTTTTGGGCTTTGGGGATTGGTAGAAAATTTATAAAAGCCAACAGTAAAATTGCACTCCTTAATACGCACGTTAGAATCATGCAAAATTTCAGCTCAATCGGTGCATTAGTTTTTGAGGAGAAGAGTAACAAGTACACAGACGGACAGACACCACTCAATTTATTTATTTGTAGTATGGATAATACATCACACTTATAGGTATGTGGTACAGAGATTGCGAAGAAGATATATTACTATTTGGTGAGTGGCTTTGTCGTCAATGATAGTTTCAAGAGTCGATATACCAAACATCTGAAAGGTTTGCTACAGGCGGGCTGAGATCGATGGAATTCCGGAAATAATTTCCATAGGCGTCGCGAGCAGTGCTCAGAAGTGCGCCCATCAATTATTCCTCCGCCGATTCAAGGTACTGGCGGAAAAAAGGCAAACCCTTTGATGAACACAGAAAGCGAAAGATAGTAGTCGCACCTCGTGCAATTCACGGACGTGATGGGAAATTATTTACAGATTGGCGCGGGAGTCAAACCGCCGTGGCATTCGGTTTACACGCTTCAGGCATGAGAAATAAGGGAAAAAAGTGGGCATGCATATAAGTTTTCCACTACATTCCGAATTAATCAGCGAATTGGCAATGGGCAAATACAGGCTCGCTCCCCCATTGAAAGAATTGGTATGCCCCTCTGGAAAAATAAGAGAGACTATCAGCGTGAGATTTTTTGTATTCGAGACGAGTGATAAACATAATAATAATAATAAAATGTATTGTTCTAGGACTGGTATTCTATGGAACAGTACACAATGAGGCTTGTTAGCTTTTGGTGCTGTTACAAATAAATTAGGCGAGATAAGACTACACTCTAAAAACTATAACATTTTCAGAAATAGATGTCTTCAGATTACAGGATCATATATGTGGACCCCAGAAGTCAAGGGGTCTAAGTGACATTTTGGAAAAAATTAAGTTAGGTACAGGAATGGGATGTGAAAATATTAATCTTTTCGGTGGTAAAGGGATCCAAGTGATTTTCTTGACAGGTGCTGCTATCTAGGGTAATGCCTCTTAACTACTTAGTGGGTTGTACCAAACATTTTCAACTTTGACTTATGTTTTCTCAAAACAACGATTTTGTTACTTAGACCCCTTGACTTCTGGGGTCTTCATATAAAAAATTTATTTACATAACTAATTAATTTATCCAATTGATTACTTATGTAAATCAATAATAGCAGAGACCGTATACTCTGAAGTTAAAAAGGCAATTCATTTTAATTATTGACTAGAGTGACTAAATCCGCCTATGCATGGAAGCATATCAGCACTGAAGTCACATTTTCCATGTGGACACAGCGCTAGTAATCATAGTGTATAATTAAAGACAAATTGGCAAAAAATTCTAATTTATCCTGTACGACGGCCGGTAAGGAAGGCCGCCATGAGAGACGCGCTGGAAATGAATCCTCGCAAGCACAGCAGAATTCGAGCAAGAATCAAAATAATAACAGCAGGTTAAAATATGCAGATTGTACTAAAGATGCGCTTTCAGAATTATGTAAGATTCAAATGCATCTCTTACCTTCTCACTACTCGACTAAATAACACAACCAAAGGTAAGCAAACTTGAGGTGGGTCGTTCGCGAACGAACGGGTACGAAGGAACGGGTCCATGGACTGAACGGAAGGACCGACTTCTACGGAACGACCGGTCCATCGTTTTCCTTCGGTCCGCATTAATTTCGCTTTGCCTTTCGGTCCGTATTAATTTCGCTCCTGCCTTTAAGAGATAGCATGTTCTTAATAGCACCGCAAATATTCATCCCCTGATGCTGGCGATTTAACCATCTGTACTCTTTTGTTTATATAAATGAAACGTTTTTACGAAACCATGTAAAAATTTGTAATATTTCCTTCCATCTTTTATTTCATCCAACATTCTTAAGCTCAGTCTTTACGGTATGCCAAGTATCTCTAGGTATCTTTAAATTCTTTAAACAAAGAAAATATTAAAAATAAAAACACATGACCACCAATAAAAAAGGTACGCCGAACGAGCGAAAAGGAACGGGTCCCAAAAAGGACCGGTCCAGAGTGAATGAGTTCCCAAAAATGAACGAGTTTTCCCATTTATGAAGCAAACAGGAATTGGTGCCCCTATTTCTCTCTTCTGATCTTGCTAAGAAACTACGGTGAATAACGGCTTCAATTACGACAATCACATAAGTAATTAAATTTTCCGCACACTCCTAATTTAATCCTTTTTCCGTCCATATTCGCCGAGTTGCTTTTTTCTCGACATTGGTTTCGATTTTTTATGTTGATTTAATATTAGGGAGGCATCTTGCATTGAAAATAGCACCAAGACATCTGGCGATTTCCAACAAAGTGCGGGTAAAAAGGTAAAGGAGGAGGAAAAACCAGCGTTGCAACATGAATCGTGGATTCGAGGAAGGCTTGCAGAAGAATATCTACGGCACACTGTACCGAAAAAATATTCGGAAGACATGGGTAATGCTCTTAAGCCCTCCCAACTAGGACACAAACGGATAGGTAGACAAAAAAATGAAGAAAAAAATAAAATTAAAGATTAGATCCACTACTTCCCTCTCTCTTTAGATACCGCTTTCTCTCTAAAAACAGATAAGAACGGGAAAGTAGGAGGCAGGATATAGATTAAAAAATAAATAAATTCCAAACAATTGCATTGTTGCTCTCGGCCTCCCTTCCTTCACCTCCCACTCCACCATATCGCGCCGGGGAACCCTGGTTGGAGAGAAGAGATGGAAAGAGAGGGATAGAGAGGGAGAGAAGGGAAGAAGAAAGAGGGAGGGAGGGTATAGGGTTTAGGATGGCGGAGAGGGGTAAGGAGGGAGAGCAGGGGGGTCGAACCCCCACCATCTCCACGACCCTCTCGAACACTCCAAAAGAACCCCTGCACTCTCCCCCCCCCTTCCTTCCTCTCCCACGGCACCCCCCCACCCCTTTAAACCCACCCCACCCTATCGCCCAGCCGAAAAACACTCCGCCCCCTTACAGCGCGCCCCATCTCATATCCCGCACTCCTGAAAAGCCTCCCCCGGCCACCCTCCCTAGAACGCAGTGCTTGCTCCTCAACACATAAAACTTTACGGCCGGCGCAGAATCGACCAAGAGGGGGAGAAGAATGCCCCCCCCCACCCTTCCACCTCCCCTTAACCATCACGCCCCCTTCCCTCCTATCTCCAGGATACGCGCCGCGACGCCCTCTCCTGGCTGGTTTCGCCCTCGAAGCGCGCGCGGCTGGCTGGCTCGCTTGCTTGCTGGGAGAGCTACCAACCCCCCCCCCCCTTGTGGCGGCAGACGGGTTACGTACGAGGAGGTATAATAACGTTCCCCCCTCCCCTTCCCGCCGCCCCCCAAAACCGTACGCCGAGAGGTGTGCGTATTTCGATACATCGACTGACTGCGATGTGGAGAGTCCGCGCGCGATGCAGTAATCCGATCCCGTACATATAAGCACAAACACACGAGATATATATATATATACTATATATACATATATGTATATAATATATGTCACAGGCGTGACTGGCAAACACACAGTAAACACTAAATAAAGGAAAACTCACGAGATTTGTTAATATATTTCGGCGGACACAACCGCCTTCGTCAGAATATTAGTAGGTAGAGCTAATAGCCAAATTGTGTCAATAGGACACAACCGACTTCGTCAGAATATTAGTAGGTAGCACTACCTACTAATATTCAGACGAAGGCGGTTGTGTCCGCCGAAATATATTAACAAATCTCGTGAGTTTTCCTTTTTTTAGTGTTTACTGTGTGTCTGCTAGTCACGCCTGTGACATATTTTTATATTATTGTGCACTACACGTGTTTTCCATCGCTTGGACATATATGTATATACATATAGAGAGAGCAAAATGTGCTTTGTCTTCTCTCTCGTTTGAGATGCTAATCTGGGGGCGCTATTTCCTATCCCCTAATACCTACCGCACGGGTAGTCGCTATAAAATGAAACTAGAGGCGATGAAATACACGGCAATGTACGTGGGCGCACCGCACCTCCCGGACGTCAACAGCCAACGCAAAAATTGCGCTGCGACGGGGTCTCTGGACAGTCTGAGGCGGGGGACCACGAATAGAAATAATATTATGTAAGCCAAAGCCGTAGAGTGCATCGGCAACTCTTCGCAAAATTCAAAGGAGTTTAAGAAGTACATACCTATATTCGTATCTTGTTTCCACTGGAATGGGCAACTCCCCAATACAATTGCTTCTTATGATAATGAGTCTGAATCTAGTCGGACGATAGTCCAATTGAACCAAATTTTTATCGCACACAAATATGAATCAGATTATTACTGTGAAAACTTTGACGGATAGGTAATGAGACAGCTTATATAGTTTGAAGCATTTGCGAATAAAAGCTCTTCCTTATGCTAGCCACAAGTCCGTTGGTGGTAGTTAGGAGGGTTAAGTAAAAACTTAACAACGTACAACCACGCGGTACTTTTCAACAGCGATGAAAACTATGGCACAAATAAGGCTTAAACGCAGCATATATGCATTTAAGTTCATGATAAGTTCCCTCATGCCTCAATGACATGCGACGTTGAGTGTGCAATGACCAGTTGCTAGAACGACGCATACGTATTCTATACAGTTATGGGACCCACAAGCCATGGCACCCATTCAATAAGTGTTGCAGAAACATTAGATAAGTTTATTGATTTCATAACTTATGGTATAGAGTTATGAGTTCCGTAAGTAGGCTAAGTGGCGGACGCGCAATGAACCGCGTGGAGACTTAATTAATACATAAAGAGTTGTTTTGAGACAAATGACCATTTTGTTTACTCTTATTGACTAATTCTTATGTGCATCAGCAATAAATTATGGGCTAAACTTTCATAAATTTTATCCAGCGGTAGAAGATTAAATCAAACTTTCGAAACTATTAACTATTGGTAAATAAGTTACGAAGCTATTAGATGTGTTCCTGCAAACCGAATATTTTTATAAGATATACATCTCCATGAATCTCATAACTATTGGCCTCATCACTAAATGTTCTTGCAACCAGCAATAAGACGAAGAAAAACCCAGGACACGCCCTAGTATTGCCTCGAACAGCTAAATCCCAGAACAGAAAAACAGAAAAACCCAGCACACACCCTAGTATTGTCTCATGCAGCACAGTGCAAATAAAATTCATTCCACGAAACTTTTTTGTAAATTTGCTAGGGATTGATTTTTGCGAATGTTCGCCGCAGTGTCAGAATCCGAGCACCTCGCAGAGCGAGTCGAGAGCTCCGCATACTCTTATCCAGCACGCGCCCCAGACGAGCGCCGCCGCAGGCAGCAGCAGGAGAAGCGGCAACGCACTGAGAGCCTCGAGGGCTTTTATGTGGGGAGGGCGGTGGGGGTGACCAGATGTCGAAGGAGAGGAAATAACCCCGGATGGTTTCCGACGACCCCCAGAACTTAGCCCCTCGCACCGCAACGGCGAGTGCGAAGCGAATCTCTAGGTAGCGTTTTCTCTTCGTGCTCGGCGCTTCGTTCACGGAGAAAGGCACGCTCTTTCTTCACGCTCAAATCGAAAGTAAACGGAAATGCCAAAATGAAAGAAAAATATTGCTTCAATTGCAGAGAAAGGAAGCCCTCGGTTCCATTTTAAAACAAACGAATGAATGAAAACCAACGGAAAAAATACATTGGTTTTAAAAATATTGCTGGAGGCTGAACATATACGGTCGTTTTTTCTTCAGCGAAAGTCTCTAACTGCAGGTCTGACTGACGGATTCAGGAGTGAATTTTTGAGCTTGGAAAGGCTACTAAATTACCTCTCGGTGATGCGTTTGACTTTCGAAATAAGTTACATCTTGGAGTCCCTCGAAACTTTTCGATTATCAGCTAAGCACCTTCAGGGAAACAAAGATCATTTGTTAATCAAAATTAATTAACAATCAGTACAAAGAACGCTTGAAAATTTTCGAATGTACTCATTAAGAAAATCATTTATGCGACCTGGTTTGAGGGTCCCCCAACTGGAGATTTCAGGGGGTGGAGAATGGCCATTAGTTTGATCACTTTAACAAGAAATGGCGGGCTTTCCTTACTCAACTTTCAAATTCCTCCTCTTCTTCCCCTGAAGCGCTCAAATGAGTTTCTTGAACGCCAGGAAATGGAAGGATGTCCCTCACTCGTCACTTGGAGAACTCTAATACGAGCATCGCACTGAGAGGCGAGGTTTTACGGTTAGATTTGTCAGGTCACGGAGAAATGGTATGAGGATAGAAAACTAGGCATCAGGGATCACTTCTCGCTTATATCTAAGGCACGAAACGAAGTAAAGTTATGTATTACAAAAGTATGGTCATTCTATTTCGCGAGCTTTGCCGCCAAGCGAGGGACTTGATTGGCCAAAGACGCGTCACGTGACGCGTCCGCCATTTCTGGCTCACGTCTGCATTGAGAGGTGTATCGGTTAACATTGGTAACTGGTGTGTTGACTGAAAAACAAGTACTTTTGGGCACAAATATGCCTCAGGCTGCACTTCCGGTTGTTCCACGCGACCAGCAAAAGTCACGAATGGGTAATAAAAAAATATTGTACTATGTGCAAGAGCCTTACAATCATAAGCGGGTGTTACTGGATTAATGTGCGCGTGAAGAACTTCGAGTCGATAACAGTTAGTAAGTGAATGGTAAATAATTACCATATGACCGCTATTTGTCCACTATAAACATAAAATATTATTAAGCCACCAAAATTAACCTCACTCACGCTGGAACATACTGACTTCTAGCACAAATCTCAGGAATGCTAATTCAGTCGCTCGTTTAAAACCGCTTACATGCCGTCAATATATCACTTGTCAATTATTTATAGAAATAATCATTGCCGACTATCTTCTCACGATATATTATCAAGTTTCTAATGAATGACATTAATCCTCATGGACGTAAATGTCTATTATTTTGCCATAGTACATAGACATCTCCCTTCCCCATGGGCCGAAAATGGCGGATGCGCTAGCAAATGACGAAGTTGACCATACTTTCCTGATACAGAACTTTAAATCAAAGGAGGACGAGCTGACGCTATAAATTCTGCTAGAATACCTAATAACACAGAAATATCAGCAAGATAACCAGAGCATCTGTGCTCTCATCATGGAGAAACGTACTTACGCGATACCAATAGCGACACCCACCTTTATTTCATCCCATTTTCACAATTCCGCCTGTCAGAGACGAGCACACGTCTATCTACTTCCACTCCGCGTTATGAAATGAATTCATCCGGTGAAAATTTCAGCCGTAAATTCTGTGGTCGCCTGACGCCGCCCCATGGCCAGGCATGAAATCGGCTGCCCAACGCTGCCGCTTTTATGGAGACCTCACTCAACGACCTGACCCCTGATGAAAAGGCGGGGAGGGGGGTGTGAGAGGAAGAGGGGCGTGGGGGCATTTTAGGGGGTCGGAAAGAGTTTTGATTGGTAGGAAGGGCCTCTCCCTCACGGAGAGAGTCGTAAAGGAGGAGATTACGAGGCGATGCGAGATGGGAAAAGGGACAAAAAGTTCGCCGGGCGGAGCGAAGTCGTCTCCACGGCTCCTCTAGTCAGACCATGGGGTTCCACATTGTCGCATGGCCGCATTGCCACCCTCGTGGCAATAAAGAAAATTGAAATTCAAATTTTGAAAAACCTTTTAAGTCGTTTCTAACCATATGCCGACTAACCAAAATAAAATAAAAATAACAAGGGACCCTACCATTAATTTCATGCTATTTCGGAGAGTCGCCCACATTCTGGAATCTTTTAAAAGCTTTTAAAAATTGGAATTCATCATCAAATTTAGCGCTGATTAGACACGGAACTTACAATTTATTTTCTGCGGATTTTAAAGAAGTATTTTTGAACAGTCATTTTGGACATTTGCGGTGAAACCTCACAATTTGACGACAACCATTCAAGCGGAAAATGACTCTTAACACCGAGTTAAGGGCAAAACACCAGGGAAAACAAAAGTAAAAAATAGCCATTACGACAACACTGGCTGCTGGATTAAGTAGCCATATAATTGCAGACTGGATTTCAATCAATAGACTGAAACACCGCTGTACTATACTGATCCTATTCCTAATATCTTCTACAATTCGTCAATAGATTAACAAATTGATTACAATCCTCAACAAACAACTAAATTCTTCCCAAAATCCCGATACTACAGGGCAAAATGTTAAAACAAAAAACTGTAGTGAACAAACAGAGGCAGATTTTCTATTGTAAAATAAAACAATTGTTTTAACACACATATCCACCGAAATATTAGCAGAAAATAATTAATAAAATACAAAGAAATGCCCCATGTTTGTTTAAATACTGCACGAGCGAACATACAGTGTTCCACAACTCTTAGAGGGAATAAGGTGGAAACCCCTGGAGGCTTGGGAGCTACATGCTATGCTTAGCTTGCTTGAGAAATTCTGAATTAGTGTGTTCAAGAACAGAGAATATTATCACGACACCACACTACATCGCTAGGTCTGACAGGAGCGATAAAATAAGAGAAATACATTGCCGAACAGATAGGTACTAAAAATAGTTCTTTCCGTGCACAATAAGCGACCACGATAAAAACTGAGCTCCACTAAATACACTCCCATAATACACGTCACCATTTCACCTCCCACAGCCTTATCCCTTACATATTTACACGATTGGTGTCCTAACACCCCGCGCCACAAGCCTGTTATCCAACACTTACGAAGGAACGAACAGAACCTGAATATAAAAAGGAAAAAAGTAGATAAATATAATGTTTTCAATGAGACGTAACATGAATGGAAGAGTCTCCCACGTTGAAAATGTGCCAGGGTGTTCGTGAGGAGAGAGAAAACGATTAATCAAAATTTTAGGACCTGCAAAGGGTACGAAAAGCGGCATATGCTCATAAAACTACACGGTACCATAAAAAAACTATGAAACACGATGCTTGGGATCCGTTTTACAACGAAGAGCCGTAATGAGCACTTATCAAATAGCCAAAGAATACGCATGACGATGGGGAAAAAACGAAATCGTTAATACTCGGACGTAATGACTCAATATACAGAGAAACATTTGGACCTGCTGCACTCAAACGGGTAAACCAAAACACCAAAAACAGCAGGGTACGTTCAATCTCTTTGTATAAACACTAAAACCGAAGAACATTTTGTCATAATATCACGATCAACTCGAGGAGGGTAAAAAGGTATCCAAGGGTACACCTTTTACGCTTTCCGAGATAAGCTTTTTGGAAAGCGAACCATAAAACTCCAGATCTGAAACTTATCGTACTTGAATACAAGCGTATTATAAAAAATTGTGCACTGAAAATGACTAGTAAGTGCTTCATTAGGGGACAAAAATAATACGTCATAACATCAGGAAAATTGTCCTAAATACTTACACTTAAATAAGCTTCCATACACATTTCCAGAATCTATCTGAACGTCAAATGGCCGGTAGCAAGGACATTTAGTTATAGAATCAATAGTTATAGGATCCATGAAGTTATTGATCTCATAAAAATATTCGGGTTGCAAGAACATGTCTAATAGTTGCATAACTTATTTACCAATTGTAAATAGCTTCAAATATTTGATATAATCTTTTACTACCCGATAAAATTTATGACAGTTAAGCCTAATACACATAATAATTAGTCCGGTAGAGTAAATTAACAGCTCATCCGTCTCAAAACTACTATATTCTCTAGTAATTAAATCTCCAAGCGGTTTGTTGCGCCTCCGCTATCTTGGCTACTTATGGAACTCATAACTCCATGCTATAAGTTATGAAACCAATAAATTTATCGAATGTTCCTGTAATACTTATTGAATGGTTGCCATGGCTTATGGGTCCCATAACTTTAAAGAATACATATGTGTCAATCTTGCATCAGGCCATGAGTCTCATTTTAACGGAATATTACATAAAAAGTACCACAGATAATGGTGGCACGCGGCCTTAAAGCGTTTTAGATCAGAAAGGCGATTCAAGCGCAGGGGACGAACCTAAGGATATCCGTGTGAGTCTCCAGAAGCAACCTCGGTCCTGAAGTCCACCATTTTCACGCTTTCATTCCTCTTCCTATCGTCATGATCTTCACGGATAAGTCATCAAGTTCTGCCATCCTTAGACAACAGAGGAGACGTTAACTAACTCAGAAAAATGAATGAATGCAGCAGAGGCGGGAAGCAAATTTTCTCGGGTTGACATTAGGAAGTGGGGTCAAGGTTAATTAAACATCGCTCCCCTCTTCTCTCAGCTCAGCCAGTTTTCTCGAATATTAAGGAGAGCAAATAGTTTCCCAGGGATCCGATCGGCGGCCCTGGAAAGGGAACAGGCCCTGTGAGCCTGGATGTATTAATAAACCCTCCGTAGGGTCATCAAACAAGGTGATACCAACCTTGAGTTGGTAAGTATATCACTGAGTCAGAGATTGTTTCATTTTCATTTTTCATGAAAATTTCATGAAAATGACGATAAGCCTTCAAATTTGCATTCATTTCATACCATATTGAATATGTCATTGAAATTAGCGTAATAAATTTCTTAAGGGCGAGAAACTGCGCATCCACCACCCAAAATACATTCTATCAATGAATTTAAAATGAAAACTACCGAATAGGACGCTTTCAACTGGGGTTTTAGATGCCTGCTAAGGCTATAACTAATTAGGCAAAAACGTCCAAAGCAATATCGCACCATTCTCCGAACAGCTAAGGACGCTATATTGCTCCAGCAAGCACTGATGCACTATCCTGGCACTAGCATTTCCACTAATCCAATAAAGCTTCAAGTTCTTCCTCCCCGAGCTTCATATGCTTGGAAAAATACAGCCAATCTTTTTTCTATAACGATACATTGAATTTATAATAAGATTAAAAGTTTACATTCAATTAAAGTTTAAATGTCGTTAAAGGTTTAACAATTAACAAAGAGTACTCCAGAGATACTTCACTTAAACAGAAAAATAACAAATTTACTTCCCGCTTTCATGGACTTCAAAGGACTTTTATCCAAAGACAAACGTATATATGTGCCTGAGGGTGAGATTCGAACCCAAGAACTTTGAGTAGACAGACGAGTAACCAAATTGGAAACCGCGTCCGACATCTAACTAAGAAGTATGAATAAAGACGTGACATCGTGATGGCGGTGGCTGTGTCATAAAAGAGTTCGTGTAATTTTCCACAGTTTCACTTAACATCCCCGTGACCGGTTTCGCTTTAACGAGCAACTAGACGCCTCACGAAACGAAGCCGGTCACATGAGAGAGAGAGAGGGAGAGGCAAATAAAAGACCAAATGAAATAAGCGACCGTACTTACTTCTACGCGCAGGGGTACATTTACTTTCAAAAACCCAAACAAATAATTCAGACAAAAAAACGGAAAAGGGTGAATCGACGACGCAAGCGAAGGGTGGAGGGGGCAGGAGAACGATTCCCGGTGGTGAGAGGGGGGCTAGAGGGTGGGAAACCTAAGAAGGACGAGGAGGAGACAGTGAGAGAGGGTCCGAGAGAGAGAGAGAGAAAAAAAAAGGGTTAAAAGAGAGAACTCGGGGAGTTGAGGGGTCGCGTCTGGGTTGTCAGGGGGCGAAGGCCGAAGTGGACTGCAGAACGCACACTTCCAATGATGAAGAAAGTCGGGTCTTCTGCCTGGTTCACGTACACCGCCAATCGACATAATTTCACACAACTTTTAAGGCGAATTCACAAAAAGTAGTAACAATTTTTTTTAAATCCCTGCGTGCGTCCGCATGGGCGCGAGGCAAGGGGTCACCAGCCGTGTAAAGAAATCTCCACAGGAGTCAACACAATCATTTTGTTTTTCCGTTATTGATAACTTCCACAAATCAAAACCTGCAATCCTTTCCAAACACAGAGCTTCAGCCGGCGTCACTGACGGGCGCAGGCGACTTGAGCGGATGTACGCGGCAATACTGCACCGATTTTCCCATGCGATTCGCCTAATGGGACCACTCACTTCGTACATTATTAATACCATTGGATTTAAATTAAACGCGCTTTTTGATGTCTTGGACAATTATTGGAAACGTTCAAGGCAAGCGAATTGCAACGAGGCCAAGAACGAAATCGTACAATGACCCGGTTTTGAGTTGCGATCATTCTGTAAAACTAATAATGTTTTTTCTGTTAAATAATACATAGCTGAAACTAACACAATCCGTGGAACATTTACAGAAATATGTTTCTCATTGAAGGACTTGTGTTTGAGTTACGAAGAATCAAAGTCGGAGTTTTGCCCGCGCACCGTCTAAAACCGGTACTTTTTACTTTACATCCGTAATAAAAAAATATTAAAATGCGTTTAAAAATTTAAATTTGCCATTATATACGGCAGAATTCAATAAGAAAAAGTATGGTGTAATTAGTTTTTCAGTAGGTCTTTTCGTCATTATTTTATTCGTACCCAAACTCGAGTGCACATTATTTCTGCGCCGAAAGTAGTGGAGCTCAGTTTTTATTTTGGTCGCTTATTGTGCGCGGAAAGTACGAGTTTTTGTACCTATCTGTTCGGCAGTGTATCACTCTTATTTTATTGCTTCTGTCAGACCTAAAGATGTAGTGAGGCGTCATGATAATATTCTCTGTGTCACTCTGAAACACACCAGTTCTGGATTTCTCAAGCATGCTAAGCCTAGCGTGTAGCCTTTGAGTCTCTAGGGGTTCCCACCTGAATCCCTCAAAACTTCTACTTAAGTGGTGAGAGTAGCGATGCCTCGATGTGTATCTCATCTGACAGAGTATCGTTCTGCTTACAACATTAATTCGACTTCTTAGAAAAATTACGTCCATCAACAATTAACACGGCATTGAAACCGCTGAATTTCCTCAATTAATGGGTTTGTACACCACACTATTTGAGTTCCACAGGTATTCGTGGCACTATAAACTATGACAAGTTAAAATGAATACATATATGAAATGAGTTCAGCTTCATAATTATGTCATTAATCAGTAATTTCCCAAAGAATAATTACAAATATTACTTTAGGGTATTCCAAAACAACAAAAAACTTCAATTTTAGTACTTGACAACGACAAAAACCTCTCTAAGTAAACAGATATTTACCATTCTAAATATAAGTTCTCCTAAGTCAAATTTTAGGGTTGTCATACCCAGAGGCAGTCATATGATCAGAATTTTATTCGATATCACACTACCCATGGAGAAATACCCCAAGCAAGCGAATTAGGAATACTATTTCCCAATAAAATATGAACCGTGATCGGAAGTACATCGAAATGCTCCTTGTTAGCGCCTATTAAAGCTAATGCCATGAAAATGACTTTCATATTTAAGCCGCCTTCAGAGTTGCCATGATCTAAGTCATTCGATACCTCGATCGTCCTTCTCCTAGAAGAAAGACCTTATCAATCTCGAGATACTCCGCATTACCAGGTTTCATTAGGTGAAACATCCAAAATCTTTGTGTTTGTAATACAACTTCGTTGTCGATTGAGCCGCGTGAAAATCTCTAAATAACAGGTTTTCCTGTTCACAAATTCTTGTTAGGGCTGAAGAAAGGAGTGAGTTTTTTTTCTCCAAAGGTTCCTTCAAAACGAAGAAATTGATTCTCATACGTCGGCGCCATAATTGGCTGCCCCCTAATTACTACCACATTTCAAAGTAATTAGTATTTTCCTATATAACCATTTACATGATTTTTTTCAATATATTTTGCTTCTCTCAGAATAATATCATCATAGTTCAAAGACTATTGGTATCAATCGCCAGCAAAGGAATTTTCCACTTACTGGCCCCATTTTTGTTAGGAGCATTGGAACGTCTAATTCTCCAATTCTCATAAAAGACTTATAAATGGCTGCAGAAAGTATTTGTGAATATTAATATCCTGAAAGAGGTTTACTTCTGTCTTCATATTTCTATGATCGCATTATCACCATAGCGTAACATAGATATATATATCGAACGACCGTGACCAATACGACTGAGTGCCGCCTTTTCAACGATTCGTAACAAACGTAAAGTAAGCAGTGGGAGGCAGCAAATTTCGAACGAAATCAAAAATCTAACTCACCAGTGAAATGTTGCTGCTTTAAGTATTGTTACAAAGCATAATAAAATTCATCTCCTCATTCGTAAAATAAATGTTTACCATTCTCCAATTCGTTATCTTCATTGGTGAGACTCACACTCCACGGTTATTTGCCCCGGCGCTCACCACGTTAATTTGGCAGCGAAGGGAACTAAAATTTACGGACGAGCGATCACTCAGAGGTTTGCACTTACGATGGTGCGTGTAATGTCGGAAGTGTGAACACCGCCTTCGAAAGTTGGGAGTTACGGACCCCTAAAGCTGGGAGAAGGGGGTGGTTTATGGGGTGGAGGGAGGAGAAGTAGGGTGGTGTGCACTCGCATGGGGGTTACGGGGGTGGTGAGGGTTGACTTGGTTGAGGGGGTGGCGGGAGAAGGGAAAAAAATGGGACGGAGAGAGAGGAAGAGTGGAGGGTTGAGTGGGGGAGAGAAAAATGTAACAGGAGTTGAGGGGTGGGAGGAGGTGGGTCCGCGGGAAGGCTGTGGACCAGTGTGAGAGCTTGTAGGGAGTTGAGATGGAGATAGATAAGTGAACAGCTAGATAAATAGAACGCCCGAGCAGGAGGATGGATCGAGCTTAATGGGCAGATAATAGATAGCCGTGTTGGAATGAGAGAAAATAACACTGATGGAGAGAGAAGAACAAGTGCTTAAGAGGGTTGTATCGCGAGGCAAGGACGGAAAGGCGCCACGCAAGACTGAAGGGTGGATACTGGAAAAAGTTGCAGGGTTAGAAAGAACCATGCGTATTAAGTTAGATTTAACCTACATCTACATACTAACCAGAGAGCCGCCGCATGGGCGTGCGGCAGGGGGAGTTATCAGACCAGCAGTGTAAAGATGTGAGGGATAAGGATTTATGCCGCAGGAAGTGCCACTCCTGTTAGTGTTATTCGAATGCATATGTGTGCTATTGTTGGAATGTGATGGACGAGATCTTTGCTTTCAAAATGAACGTGGATACAAGACGGCGTGAAGTGGATACAAGAAAGATAATTTACCATTATTTTTAGTGTCACTCCTTTGATAATTGTAAGAGAAATGGTGACGTGTATTATGGGAGTGTATTTAGTGAAGCTCAGTTTTTATAGTGGTCACTTAACGTGCGTGGAAAGGAGTTTTTGTGCCTATCTTTTCGGCAACGTATCTCTCTTAATACATCGCTTCTGTCAGACCTAGAGAAATAATGAGGCGTCATGATAATATTCTCTGTGTCGCTCTGAAACACACCAGTTCAGAATTTCTCAAGCAAGCTAAGCCTAGCGTGTAGCCTCCGAATCTCGAGGGGCTCCCACTTTAATCCCTCGATTTGGCTGAAAATAAAAGGATACGTAGACAAAAAACTAAGGAAAAAGTTGAACCTAGAGTAAAATATAAAAGAATAGACTGTCAGACAGTAAATATATTCATAGAGAGTAAACATTAGCAGGCGTGAATCACTGGGGGGATCCTGGTCTAAAATATTCGTATCAATAGACTTCAACCCAATCGATATTTCATCCCAAGGCAGGCGGCGTGGCGATAGTACGAAAGAGAACGATCTAATCAAAGGGGAACACTTAAATTAAGGTAAAATAATCGTTCGCAGGTTCCAATTCATGTTCATTTTGCAAACAAAGATCTCCTCCATCACATTCCAACAATAGCAAACTTATGCACTCGTATAACGTAAACATTAATGGCACTTTCTACAGAGCTTACTAGGAAATATTCTCAGGGCAACCAAGCAGAAATATGTATCTATTGAAAATAATCAAAATCATCTATAAAAGATAACAGTGCGCTCCAGAATCAGGATGGCAAAAAGACAAGTTGATATGAATCTGATGGT
The DNA here is from genome assembly GCA_963169105.1 of Ceriagrion tenellum. Lineage (NCBI taxonomy): Eukaryota > Metazoa > Arthropoda > Insecta > Odonata > Coenagrionidae > Ceriagrion > Ceriagrion tenellum. The sequence continues at coordinate 113,775,276 of OY720641.1, forward strand.
GGACTAAGGATTTTCTTTGATATGATAATAAAGATAAAACAAAAAAATCAAATGAACACATATGAATGCGAATGAATGAATATACGGCATGAACATGGAGAAAAAAATAAAACGATACCACGGATAAGAAAAAGGCAATTTAAAGAGCAGCATTTTAATGCCTTCTGAAAAGGTCGAGCTGCAGAGAGTGGATAGGTAACAGAGACAAATGAACGTATGCTTAGTTACGAAAGATGATTGCTACAAATTCCAGGTCGAATTGAAAGAAGAACGAGGAACTCACTCGCAAGCACAACTAATACAGAAAGAAGAACAAATAGAGGAGTTAATCGGGGGTCGGAGAGAGAACACGGAATGTGTAGGAAGTAATGAGGCACTTATGGAAGGGAAAATTGAAAACAAATATTATTGAAATAGGTTGAAGAATGGATGAAAAAGGAGCAATTGATTTTTAGAAAATGAAAAAAGAGCAGAACAGACAAATTGGCAATAGAGTCTGGTCCGTAAAAATGTAGAAGAGAAATTAAAATCGTTCGAATAGAAATAGAATCTGACAATGTTCGATTTGAATTCTAATCCAGAGAATCGAATGGGAAATATGTATACGATGGCTTCGAATGGGTATCTGCAATTCGTAATCGGACCACGGTACCTCGAATCGCGTTACCTGTAAAACGAAACTTTGGTCGTTAGTCACGTTTATTCTCGAGCTATTCACTTGACGAGGAGACTCTCTCACTCTTTCCGCCTCGCACAAGTAGCATCGTTAGAACAAGAAGCATCAATATATAACCGCCAATTCTTACAAATTCAAAGCCGATTATATATCACTCAAAGCCTTATACCGATTAAATGAAGAAAATTTCTAAGATTCGATTCGACAAGCGAGTGTGATGGCTGTGCGACCGCCCCAAAATCCCGAGGTTCGAATCCCGGGAGTGGCAGAGATTTTTCATTGAATTCCGATCCCTGCTTGAACTATGTAAAAATTACTTCAAGCACAATATTCCGGCCGTCGTAAATAATCGTAATGCCACGGGGGACTTATTCGATAGGAACTCCACACGGTCGAAATTTGGAAAATCTGGGGACTTGACATCGCGGCGACCCACAATTCCAGTTTTTGAATGGCGATATTTGAAATGCTCGAGGCTAGGAGGCCCAAATTCCGCCACTATCGAGGCTCGGAAAGTCCGAGACAATATCGAAAAACTCCCAAGGCATCTTTCTTTAAGAGCAGGTAAACACGACGGCGGGTTTCTCTTCACCTTTCCTCCATATCCAAAAAAACAGAAATGACCTCAGTGGCCAGTGGTCAACCAAAATAACCATTCAACCATCCATGTATTCGATTTCGAAATCATAACAGATATTTGACTCATCTTGTGAAAATATTTCGGATAAGAACTCGAAAGGATAAATATATGGTTGATATATTTTCCACTAAATAAGCATGACTCGTGAGAAAATAATTAAAAACCATCGATTGGATTTCGAGACCACTAAATGAACATTCGATTTATTTTATGAAAATATTTCCGATATGGATTCCAAGGGATAAACATTATGGGCCACACATTCTCCACTACATAGGCCTTAATCGTGAGAAAATAATGATGAGAGCAGTAGATGAAAACGACGAGTGAAAATGAGAGCAAAGCGGGTGTCGTCGCAGTGGAGAGACGCCGAGGTTCTCCCCGTCGTGAAAGGCACACGTCGATGCGAAAGAATTAAAGGGAGAGGGGTCGGAGGACGGAACGATGGAAATCGTGCGAGGACGCACGGGTGGAGTTCGGTTCGGGGGATGAGATGAGCCGTGCCATCACGCGGGAGAGCGGGCGAAGATCGGAACAGGAGGAGAGAGATACAGGCGATGGGAGGCGAGGGATGGAAATGGAACATCATCTTCTCACTCAGCCAGCCGACAATGCGACGAGCGGCGCGGCGGCAGACAGCGTTACGCCACAAGGCATTCAGGGAGGTTTTTCACGGAGCAGAAACGCGCATACACCTGGATTTCTGATCTTCCCCTAATGATGGACGTGGGCGCGACAGTCTCGGCTCTTTGCACAACAAAATTACTATCCTCTCCACTCGTTTTCGTCTACTATACGGCCTAGGAAGAGGCTTTGATTTAGACGGTCTCACGGAGGGTTGAGGGCTAGGTATACAACTCTACACTACACAGACTATCTATAGCACTGTTCCAGTTTGGATCAATGCAATACCATGAAAAAACGTCATTAGTTACTTAAACCCATTCCGAGGGCATCTGCTTGTATTTTTCCATTAAATAAAGATGTTATTAAAAAAATAAAGCACGTAATACCTTACCCAAGCTACACCTGACGTTATTCAAACGATGTTTCTTGTACATAGGACCTAAAATGTAAAATGTATTGCCTTTTTCATGATTTAATTCTAAAACCCTAAACACAAAAATGAAAAATATACGATCTTGGTTGTTTACTAAATAAATTCTATAGGATGTTTTCTTTTAACTGTAGTATTATTTGATACATGTACTGTAATTTCAAAATGCTGTATTTCCTTCATATATGTGTGTATAACCCATTATATAAACGATGGTAGACATAATTCAGGTTTACCTTAATAGCTGCCTAAAGTTACTCCCCGATTTAATCAAAGATATTATGTAGTCTCTGTCGGAGTAACAATAAAACTAACATTATAATTAAAACAAACATTAATATTCGACCACTTTGGTACGACTGCATTATTTAAGATATACATGTACGAACTAAAACAGTGAATACAAAATAACATCCTCGGCAAGAGTATAAAATTAATCCCTACTAAGTTAAGCCCAACAACCAACTTAATAGTAAGGTGATATTACGACCTCTCTTTATTATTTATCTAATTGTAATTTACCTGAACTAAAATATTGCGCATCATTTGTGAGCATAGCGCTTACTCATCGAGTACTGATTTCCTGAATAGTTGGATTATCAAAATTTCTCTAAGTATGCAAGAGTAATACTCATCAGGGCAAAATATTCTCTTGTCATGCATTTAAGACGCAAATTACGCCCATGTTATGAGATAATACTTATAAGAACCAGGACAATGATAACAATTCTAGCGTCTTTTTGGGTTGAAATGGGATGATGCATAATTAAAAAGCAGCAAATTTATTATATGAGAGTATAAAGATGAAGGAATTCAGCCCTTTAATTAATCTCGATTCACACAATCATTTTTTATGTACAAGATTAGAGATACCCCATCATTTTCCGGGAGAATGGGAACGACAGGGATTACTAACCCTTTTTCTACATTGGAGCATGTCCTTTTAGTACCTACCTGCTACATGCACGAGAATATGCAGTCAATCAGAGCACACGGCAAAAAATTAACGTTCAAACGAACATATCTAAGCAATACGGAATTTCGATTTTAAAAAAATTACTGCGAAGTATAATGTCTTCAAAATGTCTCTTGGAACGCCATGTTCTCGAGCTATTTAATCTACACAAACCTGAGCGATACATGACCATATATAGAAATAAATGTCTGTCAATAGTCACGATATAATTCCAAGAATGAGGAGTCTAAATTAGATTACGTCAAATGAGGGCCTTACCGTCTGGAAAGAACACCTTAAGAAGTGCGAGCGAAAAAACACTTCCTGCAGTCAAATTGGTACGGAAGAGCGGAATGTGAAGACTTCTACGAAAAGCGGATGCTCAACAGACGAGATCAAATATTCTACTGCTTAAGTTTACCAAGATTCTTAAGACTGTTTTCCCGCTCTCTAGAACACAATGAAGTTATAAGGCACCCTGAACCATGATAAGGTTCCGGCAACCATAATTTCTAAGTAGTCTATGTCGTCGCAAATCCTCTGTTTGTAACCACTCGCAATCAATACGACAGTAATCATATAGAATTATCTCTAAAGCTGAAATTATACCAGTAGCTACGAAAAAAATGACCGTGTAATCGTAAAAAACCATAGTTTGAGCTATCGTACACCATAACCCTGCAAAGCTGAAGCTTAAGAGCTATATGGATTTGCACACTAAAAACGATCTTATGAGTAGGCATTCAAAGTTACGCATCTTACAAGTCTAAAGTTGTCGAGCTCGCGGATCGACGACTTTTAATAGTATTCAGTGCGCCGAGAATGAGAAGATCCCAGTGACTATACTTTGGAATTGATGAATTAAATTAAAATTTGAGCACATCGAGCCATAATTCCATCGGAAAAATGAGTAATCAACCGGAGAGGACATAGCTACCGTGTTCGAGAGGACAATGGAAAGACAGACAATAAAAAAACGATAAGGGTTATCACCATTTTATATAAACATTTGCAACTTCCAAACTGAGTTTTAACATAAAAGCTTTCAGGTGCAGCTATTTTCAACCAAACGGGAATTATCGAGAGCAATATATTGAACATTCTGGCTGTCATTCAATGTCTCGTTGGGGGTGATGGTGGTTTGGCAACGTGGTGGGACGGAGAGGTTTAGAACACGATAAAAGGTCATACATTGGGACGAAATTTGTTTTTATTAGCTAAGATAAAGTTCTTGTAGAGAATTACATCAAGTCGTTCAAGAGTATCTGTCCCGCACGGTTACGTGCGGGAGCGAAATACTAAAAATAGCCGTTCTCCCAGAGGAGTTTGTTGAAATGGAAGGTGACAATCTGAGGAATAATGAAAATCCAGAGGTACTTTTTGCCTCTTACTACATCAAATCTCTCAGTTTGGTCAATATACATACTTCCACGTGAATGAAAAGATTATTTGTGAATTTTAGGGGTTTTCCATTGATCCCTCTTGTCCGGGGAGTTACTTAGAAGGTTTCGTATATTTTCCTCATTGTAAAATTATTCGAGTTATTGTACCTTTTGATGCTAGGGAATATGAAACTAGCTGTACCTTAAAATTGTTTCATGATTATTTGTGAATTTTAGGGGTTTTCCATTGATCCCTCTTGTCCCGGGAGTTACTTAGAAGGTTTCGTATTTCCTCATTGTAAAATTATTCGAGTTATTGTACCTTTTGATGCTAGGGAATATGAAACTAGTTGTACCTTAAAATTGTTTCATGATTATTTGTGAATTTTAGGGGTTTTCCATTGATCCCTCTTGTCCCGGGAGTTACTTAGAAGGTTTCGTATTTCCTCATTGTAAAATTATTCGAGTTATTGTACCTTTTGATGCTAGGGAATATGAAACTAGCTGTACCTTAAAATTGTTTCATGATTATTTGTGAATTTTAGGGGTTTTCCATTGATCCCTCTTGTCCGGGGAGTTGCTTAGAAGGTTTCGTATATTTTCCTCATTTAAAATTATTCGAGTTATTGTACCTTTTGATGCTAGGGAATATGAAACTAGCTGTACCTTAAAATTGTTTCATGATTATTTGTGAATTTTAGGGGTTTTCCATTGATCCCTCTTGTCCGGGGAGTTGCTTAGAAGGTTTCGTATATTTTCCTCATTTAAAATTATTCGAGTTATTGTACCTTTTGATGCTAGGGAATATGAAACTAGCTGTACCTTCAAATTGTTTTATTACATCTCTGTGCAGAAGTTACGAAGCGTCTATGCTTGATAGCGACGCTGTCCTTCCGCGAAGTTACGCCTGAATCCATTGATTTTCCAAAAGGGTTCGTTTATTTGCGTGCCTCTCCAGACATGAAGGTCATAAAAAGAGGTTTTCTTTATCGATTCCAACATAAAACTGTGCAAAGATCATATCAAAACGGAAAAGAAACGTGGGAGGAAATAACTTCTAACAGATAGGCGATTCAAGTGGAGAAGGTAAAATGTGGCAGGGCAAATAAACGCCAGCGACCTGTCGTGATTTGAGTTCTACATATTCATTGTTCGGCCCTTGCAGAGCCCTCTGAATTGCTACTTAAACAGTTACATGGGCTACAACGGCTACATGACGACCTTCGCAATTTCTATACTAATGTATGCCAACTGGAAGTGTATGCGGCGACTTATTCCGAGAAGGTAATACTTACTGTTCAGAATGCCATCCAGAGGGCTTCTGGCCTATATCTTAGAGGCCTAATAAGTTACAACAATCGCACTTTATCAAAGAGTTAATTATTATATACGACGTATCTCGACTCACGAAGTCATAATCAGATACAAGACACTTTAGGGAAAGGAGCCATCAGATTTATGTATCTGAAAAGAAAGGTAGTAAAAGGAAACAGGAGAAAGGTAGGAGGAAGAGAGACCATAGAGTCATCCACTAGAGCTTATGTATGTACTTACTTTTAAGGCCGCTTTACATGGTACTTTTTATTGTACAAACAAATGTATCAGCTCTTTCATGAGGAAAATTGTACCGTGTAAAGCGGCACATTGCATGATTTTCTGATTGACTGAATGGGAACCTGTTCTAATTCCATTCATTTTCTTGTACAATCAATGGTACATTCGTTTGCGCAATAAAACGTACGGCGTATAGCGACCTTGAAACGAAAATTCCTAGCTGTCGAACACGTTTAAATCCATCGTATTTCATCTTCTGATTGAGGAATTTGGTCAATAAATATTCAATAATATGCCTTGCCTACGTTTCACCAACATTGGTATATGATTAAAAAGAAGTCAACTTTCATTTTTTTAATGGGAATTGTCTAGGTATGTACCTACATTATAGTATTTGTATGATTTGTATTTATCATAAGCTATTGCTGTGTCGCTTGTTTTTGTTAAATTTTGGTCTTTCGCGTTGTAATGATTTTTATGATTCAGAAGTCTGTTTTTGTATTTGCCGTTTAATATTACAGTTAAATAATCTCTGTTGGTACGCCCTTTTCTGAACGTGAGTCCTGATAAAGATGCACACATACATTGCAACGTAGGCAAGGCATGTTACAGAAAATTTATCAACCAAATTCCTCAATAGGAAGATATACAAGAATACCTTACTTTGAAATGCATGACGCGGAAACCTGTGTTAAGAGTGGAAAGAATAAGTAAAAGGAATCATCGTAAGGAGTGTGTGGAGAGGAAATTTCTGTAGGGGGTTAGAAGGGGGCAGAATAGGGGGTTCGAAAGGGTGACGAATGAATGATTGAAGGCGGTGATAAAGAGAAGTATGTCGGGTAAGTGGGCAAGGATAAGAAAGAGATAAGGCATTGTGGACGGGATGAGGAGAGGTAAGGCGTCTGATGAGATAAACAAGTAAATAGCGAAAGGAGTCCACTCCTTTTACAACCTAGAAGATTATTACATTCTTTAATTAAAATCTACCTAAAGCAGTAATTACCCTAATAACAATAATAACTTTAGACGCTTAGCGACGCAGAGGCTGCACGCTAGGTTTAATAAGCTTGAAAATCACTGATCAAGCAAATATTATTATTACAAGAAAGATATTGTTTTTATCCCGTATTATAATTGTCTCTAGAGGTAACTGAAGTGACAAAAATGAAGACGAACCGCCGAACTATTAGGTGCAAAAATTCCTTCTTTTCGAGCACAACTAATGACTACAACAAAAACAGAGCTAATACACTCCGTAAATACAGAGTTCACTTTCGTCTTCTCCCTCTACTTTTGGTTAAAACACCCAGCCACACTCTCCCGTAGCGGCTTGAAGGGCAGTACGCAGATGTAGATGCACAACGTCACTGAACATCTACATCATATTCGGCTCCCCTTCATTACCATGCAAACTAGGAGACTCGGCGATAAAACGATGGCGTCCGGAGCTTTCTGATCATAGGGGTTCATGGGCAAAAAGCGCTCAGCCGAAAGAAAACTGCTGTATAACTTGACCAACCGCTTCCATTCGTAATACAGTGCCTCTGCAATATATCAATTGTCCACGTGATACGCCAAAAACAGGCACCGGAACTATCGCGGTACCATCATGATTTATCTATAACAATCCAAAACGGAAATAATCTCCATTATGGAACTACATGATACATAAAGCTGACTGAATAATGCACACGATATCAAAGTTTGGTGGATATTTGTTCGCAAAAAAGCCACCACTTTGGTATCTCAAGTCGTCATCTACCATCCTCTTTAATCTATCTCATGGATTTCACACCTTTAACAAGAGAAAAGTGCCTTTACATTGAATCGTACCTCGTATTTCGTGCCTTGTGTACGGTCTAGTGAGTGAGGCACGAAACCGAAAAATATCAGACTTGCTTTAAAATAAATGATTAGTGCGTGGGATCGCATCCCCGGATAAGACAGACCCACAGAGATACATACATTCCCTGGCTTTTGCGTAGAAATCCTTCCCGCCTCTGCGAGCCGGTCAGGTGGCTGCGGGGGCGGATAAAGTGGCTCATTTCCTCTAATCGACACCGTGATGAAAGTGTGTAAAAGATTATATCAAACCCAGGACTAGGACGTGTGGATCAAATAAATCTTAGGAGGAGGGGATTGGGTGAGAGGAGGGGAGGTGGATAAAACAGGGGAAGGCGGGGCGTTACGTACACTCCCCTACCCCTCACCACTCCCACGCGCAGACGACGACGACGCCCCCTCCATCCACAAGTCGTCTCGACGCCCGTTCCCATGGTAACCAGCATTACGACTCGCACCCTCCTCGAATGCCTTGGACGCCCAGCGTGTCAACCCCGACTCTCTGCCTCCCCTACCTCTCACCCTCTCACTTTGCGACACCCCTCCCTCCCCCTTCCTCCACCCCCTCCGCTTGCCTCCCCTCCTTCCCCTCCGGCCGGACGTACACCCACTCTCATCGCCCCAATAATACTACTGTCTCCACCACCAACGTACAGCGACCATCGAACGTAACAATGGTAGACCAAATACGCTATTCTCGCTTGGCGTGCAGTCATTACTACTATACTATAATGTATTCCACCGGAAAAGGCAGGTTTTGTTGAATGTCAGAGAATCTCCTCCCGGTCTTCTACACATTCAGGAGCCTATTTCCCTCTTGTATATCCTTTTTCGTCTTTCCATAAGGTCTATCCTTCTTCATCCCGTCCATGAAACCTGTTCTCTTTCTTCCCCTACCCCGCTTGCCCAAGATCCTTCCCTCTATCACACTTTTCAGCAGCCCATCGCCCTTTATAACATCCTTCAGTCATCTACCTTGCCTATCCCGGATTTCACTCAATAGTTTCCTCGCCCACCATCTCAAGCACTTCCTCGTTAGTCTTCCTTTCCATCCACCTAACCTTCTCCGTCCTTCTCCACACCCACATCTCCAATGCCTGCAGCCTATTCTCGTACTCCTTTCTCAGGGTCCACGTTTCTACCCCAATCAACGCTACGCTCCATATCAAGCTCTTCACCAGCCTCTTCTTAACATACTTACCCAATGTCCCCGTCATCGACTCTCTTCTATTGCAAAACACCTCCTTCGCTAGGGATATTCTCTTCCGTATGTCTTTCCTACTATGCCCGGTTCCTCTAGCGAGCTACCTAACTAATTAAACTGTTCCACTTGCAGTCATTAGATAGATAGATGGATACAAGTTTGAACGGTCAAGGGCATGCCCTGTAAATCAAGTATATACAGTGAGTGAGCTATGCGCGAGTGAGAAAACTATGCTCGGTTTTACAAAATTTGTTACATAAATTAAGTACAAAAATTATAAGTCAGTATACATCATTCCATTTAACATACATATTTTTATCATATCATTCATTATCATACAGATTACATACATGGTTTTGATTCATTTTAGGGCACATAATTTCATTAATGCTTTACATTAGTAAGTAATATTTATGTGATGTAACCATATATCCAATTGCAAAGGTTCGATTGTTCCATGAGATATTCGTATAATTTGGATTTGAATGATGTAGCTGTAGAACTTTGTTTCAAGGAAATAGGGAGGGAGTTCCAATATTTCATAGATGTTATTTGAAATGAGGTGAATGAAGGGCGGTGATGGGTTGGCTGGGGTAATGAAGAAGTACTAGGTTACGATCGGCTAGAGAATCGGAGGACATACGGCACTCTAAATCCCGCATCTCAAAGCGTTCCATTTTAAACGTGGTATTCTTTGTTTTCAGACGATCGCAGGGATGTGCATTATCACGTAGGTTTTTCGCGAAAGCGGAACCGACGGTAACTCGTCTCTGTTGTTTGAGGTAACCAAACTAATACGAGCACTTCGGGGAGGCGGAGGCCCAATTGAGGTCCTTTTGACCTCAATCCGCCTCATTGGTGTCGGCCTCGAAGGGGCTGCGGTTTCGCTATCCTTCCCTTCCCATCACTTCCTTCCACCTCTTCCAAGTCCCTGGGTATAAGCGAGAGCTTGCAAACCGGGGACGGTAGTTGTAGTCCTGCGGCGAGAGCCGAAACGCCTGTCAACCATCTCAACGCATCTGTCATCCCACTGAGAATATCGTCCGGAGACTGAAGAATTCAGTATTAGCGTGATACATGATATTAAAGACAGATACTAGAATACTTTAAGCCGATCTAGAAAGTTTCACAAGATAATTGAACTTGTACTAGCGACGCAGCAGTACTTTCATCCGAATTGTCGCGCATGTCGGGAATAATTTTCAATCTAGCGACGGAAGGCAGCAAGCGACTTAAACAGCTGACAGGACCTCATTCACCTATTCTTCATATCACCGCCATAAAGTTACTCACAGCATCAGGGAGGAAGGGGAAGAGCTGATTTCAAAAAGTTAAGTTTGCATCGCCACAGTAAAATTTATGTGATTGGTACGACAGCGAATAGTACCTCCTACGAGCGAGTAATAAAATAGTGCCGCATCTATTATAAAAGAAAATAGCAGCGGCGAGTGTGGTGGCGATAATACTTGTAAGCCAACCGCGCTGGTTCTGTATCACACGAGACTATAAAGCCATAGTATCAGCAAGCATCCATGAATTAGAGCTGGATCAACTGTTGTGAGTAACGTGCTTAAGACTAGTCGAAAAATACAAATTATGTGAGTTTCAGAGTTACTGTGAAGATATAATTATAACCCAGGACTCTATATCTAGAACTGATAAAAGTGACACCCTGCCTAATTGTTATGTACAAATACGTTTTTTTCCTCGCACCATTAGTTGCTATAACAAAAACAGCGAGGCACTAGATCACTCCTGTTACATATGGTTCACGTTCGTTCTCTTTCCTCAGCCTATTCCGTCCACTTTTCATGGCTTGCGCCCTAGCACCTCCAACCATACATTCCTACGGTGAGTAGCAGGTTAATTAAAATAAAAAATAAAAAAAATAAAAAAAAAATGTGGAATCAGTTCCAAAAGTTCCATAGAGGAGCGACGGAAACCGGTAACAGCTGACGCACAACAATCCACCGATAAAAATGGAGAGAGGCAACGTTAACATTTATTTGGTGTTCTTCACGTCATGCTATGTTTTTATACATCACTTTCTCAAATGATCTCCAATCTTCAGCTTATCGTATGTACTTTTTGCCTCTCCTCGTGACACCCAAAACGCTTATCCTTCCCCTTCTTCTGCCCCTCTTTCGATTCATTCTTCCCTTCAAAAACTCTCTCAGCATCCCACCCCGTATTACTACCAAACACCTATTAAACCTTTTTCCTTCCTGCTGTAACTTTATCTCTTACATAACATACCATTCATTATTTTGCTTTCTTTCTTTCTTTTTTCAAATACTACTTCCCAGTGCCCTATCTTTTTATTGGCAGGAGTCCTAACACCCCATGCCCCGCCCATCATCGCTGGCTCGCAGGGTAGAACGTAGATGTAGAGGTAGAGGCCAGGACCTGCTTCGCTACTCTTCCCATCGGTCCACTGTACGTTCCCCAATTTCACAAGATGTGGTTTCATTTAATTAGTCCCACCAATTCACATCTCAAAACATTAAGAACATTAGCATTTCAAATATTAAAGGTAGGTGTTGGTTACAGTAGGTACTAGCTACCTGCATGTCGCTTCCTCATTACAACTGCTTACGAGAGGACAGCACGGAGTTACGACGATGAGGCACGGAGTAGAGAGGGGGAACCCGAGCTGATTGGTTGACGCTGGTACGTGCCATGGCAGCGGAAGCGGGGCATAACCCCTGTATAGCCACCCCTCCCACCAACACGCGTCCTCCTTTAAACCCCCGCTTCGCCCCCACCCCTTACCCTCTAACTATACTCTCTAGTCCACAAACTTTTCATTCAGATCTCCTCCCCCATTCCAAGCATCGCCTCTTTTCCTCGGGGGCGAAAAAGGGTTGGTAGAACAGATGGGGTTAGCGGAGAGGGGGGAGTAACAGGGAAGGGGTACAGGGGGGGGGAGCGGATACGTAAGGATGAGGGGTTATCCACGTACGTGTGGGGGAGTATCTGGGGAAAGGGGGGGAGGGATGGTGAAAACCATGAGAGTCGGTCCCCGTACCCCTCGGTCCCCTCCCGACCCCTGGGCTTCTCTCTTACTCCTCTCTATTCGCGCCAGTCTACTTATATCCCTCCCCGATCTCCTCCCCACGTCTCCCTCTCGCCGCTTCGCTCAATCCTATCTCGTCCTCTCTCTCCGCTTCCCTCTCCGCAGGGCGACCCCCTCTTCCCGGGTGCCCACGACATAAAAACCGAACGCGCGGCGCATCTTCCCGACCCCTTCTTCCCGGCTCGGGGAAGAAAGGGAAGGAGACCGTCGGCTAAGAAGACGAGCGGCAGGGAGGTGTAACAGGAGGCGGTATCGGGAAGGGACCTCCTCCACGAATCTACGGACGAGACGAAGGACCCAAAGAGGAGGGTATCGGGAACGGGCTGTCCATAATCCACATAGACAAAAATAGGCCAATCTTTGACCCCCCCCCCCCAATCGTGGACTCTCGTAGACGTCTTCCGAACCCCCCCGTTCCCCCATTTTGTCCACGTAGACTTTTCTTTTTTTTTTCGGAAAAAGCTGAGAAACGGGTTATTAATTGATTGTCACAGACTACCTATCTAATATGATTATTTCAACAGCGTGTCTGTCTAACTGTCCTCACTTTTCCTATGCAAAAAGTGTATGTAAATAATAAAACCTTTATATATCGCTGTATTAGAGAGCTTTTTGAGTGCTGCAAAGTGGAATAGGTAGCTCTCTGGGAACTCTATTGAACGCACTTTGCAGCACAACGATAGCGTGGACGTGTGGCATGGGGTTTTAGGTCACCAGCCGAGCAAAGATGTAAGATATTTGGAGATGAAATGGAAACATCGACTAAAAGGAGTGTATTTAGTCAGTTTAAATAAGATCCAAAAGAGCGGCTGCTTGGGCGTGTGGCAGGGGGTGTTAGGTCACCAGCCGTGCAAAGGTGTAAGTTATTTGGAGATGAAATGGATCATTTTTGGGCTGTGGTTGCAACAACCAGATGCTGGGAAACACAGTGACAAGGAAGGAAGGTCATAAGGGAGAGTGGAAGAGTGAAAGGGTTGAAACAACAAAAACTCACAGTGCTCTCCTATTCAAATGGCTTTAAAACAACAAAGGAGAACAGTGAATGAAAAAAAAAAACATTTTCTCCAAGGAGCTTTTTTTAGACTAGGACACTTGCCCCTAGAGCCCCAGAGCTGAAAGCTCTGGGGCGGGTACACAACCCTGCTCACAGAGTGAGCAGGCTCGCTGCCTGCTAGTCTGTAACTTAAGGCTGATTTTAAGGAAAGGTAAGTAAAAGAAATCCTAGTATGCGGAAGATAGAAGATAAATGTAGAAATCACCCTGAGAGGAGAGAATTATAGCAAGTGGATTCCTTCACCTGTCTCGGAAACACCATCAATACAGTGGACATCAAGCGGAGAATAGCCCAAGCTAAGAAAGCGTTAATGGGAAAAAGACAACTGCTCTGCTCAAAGATAGGACTACAAACCAGGAAACTGTATGTGAAAACATTCGTGTGGAGCGCAGCACTCTACAGATCGGAAGCATGGACCATCGGAAAAGCTGACCAGAAAAGGATAGAAACCTTCGAAACCTGGTGCTGGAGGAGGATGCTGAAGATAAAATGGACGGTCAAAATAAGAAACGGTGAAGTTTACGGAGGAGTAAAGGACCTTATGGAACACCATACAGAAAAGAAGATTAAGATGGATTGGATACACTTTGAGGCACAATAGGTTAGTGAAGAACGTAATTGAAGGAAAAATAGAGGGGTAAATCCCTGTAGGAAGACCCAAGGAAAAGTTCATGGACCAAATAAAGAAGAAAGTATATAGGAAAAGCTACCAGGAAGTAAGGCCCCTAGAATCAGAGAGGGAAAGTTGGAGGGCTGCAGTCAAGCAATCTTGGGATTGAGCGAACAATGATATAAGGCTGGGCCAAAGTGAAGAACTCCGTCCGTCAGATGGGACTTTTTACTGCTGTCCGCTTAGCGCGTCTCGTTAAACTAGGCTACTGGTGACGCCGAATTTTTCTCCACCCTTCCTTCCATTCGCAAAATAATTCTTACTTGAGCACCTAACTAATAAACCCCTCAAGGTGCAATGACCTCGGTACGAACCGACCGAAGAGGCGGAGGTCACACACAGGAAAGAAAGTCCTCGGTCGACGTAATTAAGTCAATTGCAGCGCCACTCGGGAGTAGGTCATTTCCATGCTCGATGATTGAATCATAACAGAAGAGACTACTATTATTGCGGGCCTACAATTTCGTGCATCATTCAATTCACTACATGCCGAACCACCTTTAGTTGAAAGTATGGGCTCTTACGAAGATTCGATTCCTGCGTAAATCTCTGTAAGACAGAATGTGCAATTTTGCCAATAGCAAGAGGACAACTGAGTGCTATGCAGGATACTAACTAGGTACACTAAAAGGAGCGTTCCAAAATGTTAATATCATTCCTCAAAGATCTACACAAACATCTTTGATCAGCAATGCAGCCATGTCTTTTGTATACAGCATCTACATCTACATAATACCCTGCGAGCCGCCATGTGGGCGTGTGGCAGGGGGTGTTAGGTCACCAGCCGTGTATTTAGTGGAGCTCAGCTTTTATTGTGGTCGCTTATTGAGCGTGGAAAGAACGAGTTTTTGTACCTATCTGTTCGGCAGTGCATCTCTCATATTTTGTCGCATCTGTCAGACCTGGAGAAGTAGTTAGGAGTCATGATAATATTCTCTGTGTCGCTCTGAAAAATATCAGTTCTATATCAGCATGAGAGAACACGCGGTGTAACAAGAACATTTCCACGCTATTAAAATACGGGTAGAAGTCAAGAGATACGAGTGTATGATCACAGCCTGCCTATTTCGTGCCACGCCTCACTTTCGATGAAGATAATCATTATCTCAACCCAATTTTTCATCTCCTGCAATTTCCTCTCGAAAAACTAGATGCGGACCCGACCCGAAAAAACTTTCGGTCGCATCTGGCGCAAACGGCATAGCCCAGCGATTTCATGCCATTATACAACGGCTCCTTCTATATTCGGAGGGAAAGATAGCTAGGATATCATAAAACATAAACACTTAAAGTAACTCCTTCATTCCTACCATCTCTTTCTTTCCAAAATTCCAAAAAGGAAAGGCATCAAAGAGGGCTCCCATCTCTTCCTCTCCTTTCGCCGAGTTCACAGCACATACCATGCCATAGACACCATACATACAAGATATCATGGTTAAGGCAGCAAAAACACTGTACGAGCGCATAACGTCACATCAACTCCTCTTAGACACGAGTACAACAAGATATCCACCGAGTAGCGAGCGTTCGTTAAATTCTATGAATCATAATTGTGCAACGCTATGGGTTTCTGAATTGTCAGAGGGAATGATTGCTTAAGTGAGGAAAAGAAACACGTCTTTAGTATTAGCATATTAAGCTCCAGGGCAAAATGAGGATTAGCCAGTGACCTTTAGAAATCGCTAAATTGAGGTTTCATAGTTTGAGGATCAACTATGTGGAAGTTGAATTTCACAAATGAAAAAGTAACTTCGTTTCCTTCATCAGGTACAGACTCACGAGTTTGTACCTGATGATGACACCTCTGTGTCGAAACATGTTGTACCAGGAAAATAAATCTGTGGAAGGAAACGAAGTTACTTTTTCATTTGCGCTAAATTGAGTTGAGTGAAGAGGCAATCGTGGGTCATTGAGTGCACATTTTAATCATTTTTTAAACAAGCCGAAAAAATTCTCAGATCCACATTTCGTTTGAGTGCCTCTCTTTACGCGTTGGCACTCATCATTCAGGCATCAATGGGAATGACGAATACTTAATATTTCCTTCTTCATTAAAGCGTGTGACGACATGAGTTTTCGACGCAGTATTCGAAATTTATATGAAAATATACTAAAATATATTTGATTTTCAAATATTGGACTCAGCGTAGCACTTTGATATTGTTGGCAACCATAAAAATTATAAAAAGAATATTACTTCGCATTTAGAAGAAAATCAGTACTATACCCGCATTATCACGAAATGTATGTCATTTTCCGTTAAGCAACTATATAAAATAACACTGAATTGCCAAAAAAAAACAAATCGGCAGGATGCAATATTTGAACTTTAATATCTAGATATCACTGACGAGAACATCTATGCCTGTTCTCATTAGAGATATCTAGAAATCTATCTAGCGATATCTAGAATATCTAGGTTTCTCGCAAATGTGGGCATAAAAATCGCTACAACCACCTAAAAGCGAGTGATTACAAGAGAGTGATGAAAGTGATTACTCACATCGGTCGTCACTTCAAACTCACTTCATTTGAGTCCCCCTCCCCCCCGTACGCATCACTGCTGCCATCTGCCGAAGTGCACACACACAAGAGTTTGCCATGCAGGCGGAGTGAGTGGCTCAATTGTTCGACGTCGACCGCAAATACTCAACGAGATATGAGGAGAAAGAGACCTTATTACAATTAAGGCTCGGGATATTAATTGAAAAATATATTGAGATGATGGAAGAAAAAAGTAGGGAGGAAAATCCGGAATGTTTACTTTGTAATAAAAGACTTCAATCAAAAGGCATGATTAAGACACAATCCACAGAAAACATGTCCTCAAACACTTAAACGCTGGACATGATTAATGTAAGTTTTAATTATCATTACGCGTATTGGACTATCACTTTCATTGCACAGTCCAGAGATGAGGGGAATCCCATTCACGAAAATACGACGGTGTAGCGAGCTAAACGAATCTCAACATCACAAGGATAATATACGCATAAGAAATGCTTAATATAAATTCCACTTTCTTAGGCGAGATGCTGTAGAACAGCATTGTCTAATGATACGCAAGGGTTATCGAACTACTTTATTTTCAACTCGTAATGCACGTGTTTTAACTGACTAGCAGTCATCATCAGGTACACCAGGTTAACACCATCGTTCTGGGTTGTGCAGTTCGGTTTATTTTATAGTTGTACCTGATGATGACTGCTAGTCAGTTGAAACACGTGTAGTAAGAGTTGAAAATAAAGTAGACAGCACGATATACCTTGTGTATCATTTTCATAACATAGGTTAGTAAAATATAATATGTTGTCTGTTTTGCAGAACTCCCGTACTCAAGAAAACAGATAACACCATCGTTCTGGGCGATGATGATCGGTTGATTTTACAGTAGTAGTAAGAGAAGAACAGCAAAATCATGAACAGTTAGGAGAGTCCTCGCGAGAAGGGTGCAAAGTCGGAACAATTAACAAAGACAGACAAAAGAAATACAATCATAGTCATCTCACGGATCCCTTTAATTTGTAGGGATGACAAAAGAAATGCAACAATTCATCGAAAAACTACAAGAAAACAAAACAAAATTGACTATAACGCGACCATAAATGGTGGATATTAGCATTTTAAGTTGATACACTGAAGACTCATTTCTCGCATTAGCTCTTCTTCCCACGAGAAACTGCGATTCACAGAGAATCCCCACAGGAGAAGGCCAATGCCACATCGTTCGAGGTTTCAATAGCCTGGAAATCAATATTGCGCGAGCAATGCACTAGACAAGGAAAAAACGATAAACTTTTTAACCGAGGAATGGGAAAATTTTCCAGACAAGAGCTTATTATTCCTCCCGTGGGCGGAGCGACAATTCTACCGGGCTACAACGCTGGAGGCCAAAGATCGATCCCCGGGGTTAGTTGGAACTGCACTTCTTTTTTAAGAAGGCTTGCCAGCAGCTCATCGTCCGCTGAAGCAGTCTGCACTTCAGCTCCGTCACCCCCTTGACGTTCATTACGGAGAGTACGCTAAACACGGGGCCCCTGGTATTATACAGCTCTCCTTTCTTCGCTTTCCTCCGCTGACTTCCACTCACGGGGCGCCTCCTCTTAAATCTGGTATTTAGGTTGAGGAGGGGACCTCCACTGTCACGACAATCCACGAAACACTACAAGAAAATGAACAATACGCGTGTGGAATGGAGGGAAAATAAAACCCAGAGTGGGAGAGGAAAAAAAGAATTATCATGCAGACAATGAAGGTGGATTTTGAGAATTTGCGGTTGCTCGCTTAATAGGCGCGGAATCCAAAAATAATTTCTGAAGCGAGCATTTTGAAAGTTTTAAATGGTCGTAAACCTGGCATTCCATTAATTTAGTCATACAAAAATCCGAATATTATTATGCAGTTAAAAAAGTAGTCTCTCAGGAGTAGAAAAATGCATTCACATATACAATTTGAACATTTTTCATTTAATACCACCACATGAACAGCCACATATATTGCTGCCCAAAATGAAGAAAGCTCAGCAGAGTTAATGGCAAGGAAATAAAATGACGAAGAAATTCACATAAAATAATAGAAAATAAAAAATCCTGTAATGAAATGATCTATCAGACAGCTTCCAAACATAATTCCACACGAATAGGAACAGGGGACGTTTCGCACGAAGTGTTAGTATGAAACATATCGATATTCAGTTTTTTGTTCGGTAAACCACTATTAGCTGCGTCAGTCTTGCATGCAAATATACTCGCTTGTCTAGGGCATTTAAGGTTAAAAGCTTCAAACAAGCTGTTCCATACCATAATGATCTTTCGGAGCACTTTCGCCCAGATAATTTCTCAATCTGATTGTTAACTCACAGCACCTGCCGCACTTCATCCTACATTCCACGCTTTACGGTGCGCGTAGCCCAGGTTGGGCGCCGCAGTCCTAATCTACAACTCTCATAAGGGCAAAAATATTCTTGCATACCTAAACATACCCAAAAACACCAGTATAGCTATGTATACCATGAATGAAGTCCATCGCTAGTTACAGGTCATTTAATAGCACATAACTTACTTCATATGGTATGGGTAATGAATCATAACCACTCAAATTTCATTACGATGACGAGCAGGGGTCAAACAGATATGTAGACGAGGAACCTCACAAGAGCTGGCTCTGGACTCTTCTCAACTTACTCCGTCTAGCTACAGCATGCGTCACCCAATGGTCCCACTGAATTGATCTTTGAAGAAATAACCCCAAAAATTATTAAAAATTGCCCATAGGTGCGGCGAAATTGCCTAAAGGTTTCGAGAACAAGGAAACATTCGTAGGTTTGCATAATCTTTAGCACTTAGAAAAATTGCGAATATGCAATACCGCAACGTTTCTAGAGAACCGATTATGTTCGTTAGGCCTGATTAGGCTAGGCATGTTAAGGATGAGGGTTGAAAAGCGTATTAAACTGCGCGCTTTATTTTCGCAATGTTTCGAATCAGAAAATACGCAGCTAATGGCTCCGGAGAAATATAAAAATATGAGCTCACTTGTTTTTGTCGGTTTAGAACGCCGCCGCTACCTCGTGCCCGCACGCATCGTAGGCCTCCGTGGCAGCCGCGCACGATTCGTTGCTCTGGATACTCCAAATATCCCTCTCTACTCGACATTCTGCGACTACATTTGCTCGTGATTTCCCCGATGCACTCTCTTAGACTCACACCATTAACTCATCTCTAATATACCTGGCGGAAGACGAAGAAGAAGACGAAGAGAAGAGAAGTAAATGGACCGCGAGAGAGGGTAAAAACGAGAGACTCGAGGCTGAATGTGGTCGAAGAGAAAGGCAAGAAGTGAAGTATCAGGAGTCGCCAGGACAAAAGAGCAAGTATGAAGGCGAAAGAAGTGAGCGAGGGAGATACATTTCTGTTGAGCCGATCTTCCAAACTACCTCTTTAGACTACACGGGCGGCCTGTACGAAGTTTTGCTCCCAGCGTAGCACGACTACCGGTGATAAATGAAGAAAAAAGATAAGGAGAGCAAGAAAGCCCAAGTGAAGATGGATTTATATCAGGAGTCGAATCAAAGAACGACACAAATTTCGGAGCGGGGAGGCACTTCATTGAAATACATGCATGGAATACGTCAATTGTAGCAGAGAGTACACGAGCAGCAGAACAGAGAGTATCGAAGTAATTGGAAAAGTGATCGAGAAGAATTTTGTAGATCAAATGAAAGGAAGGAATCTACAATATAGAAATCCTCGAAGAGCTGGGGAGAAAAAAATTTCCAGAAGGGAATCGGTGCAAAAACAACCAAGGAACGGGGAGAAGAGCATAGCAGACGGCAAGGAATACATATACGATAAGATGTTCTGGACGGCATATGAAATAGACATGACAAATACATATATGCTCATAAAAACTTAATTTTTCCAGCTGACTGGAGTATTTATGGGCTTTAGACACTTCCTGACAACACTATCTCTTCTGCAAAGGATTTTGGTACTAAAAAAATTCTATTTTTTTATTGGTCACTATTTTTCTTTAAATTACATCGGTAATGGAGAAAATAGCGTCGCAGCACGATTATGCTTGTCGAATTCACACGATTTTAAAGTACCAACCCGTTAAGAATTTAATCTTAACATTTAAATCTGATGAAAATATTAGTTTGCCAAACTACAATGATCGCATTGAAGTGAAAAGGTAACCCTTAAAGCTCGAAAGAGTTCTAAGGACCGATGAACGTTGAGTTTTCGGGGCCCGTTCGAAGTCTACCACATCATTAAGGGAGCGTTCTTTTGAGGTGGAAATAAAGGAGAGAGGTTCAAGATGATGAATACAAGTGAGTGAAAGTAACGGAATAACAACCAGAAAAGAGGAGCAAAGTAACAGCCAGAAAGGAAGCCAATGGCATTTTGACTTCATAAAGAGATTTCACGTCAAAGTGGATGGGATTGAGTTTTATTTATTACACGGATACCACAAGAGAAAAGAATTTGTCAGATAAATATGTTTCATCAGAGAATGGTATTGGTACATGAGAAACTTTTAATGATTCGACTTTCACGAAAGAGACCACCAAATTTTTTCCCCTACAAGCGATACGCTTTTGTCACACTACACACACAAACATGCAAAGGAGTGTATTTCCACGAGACATTTCTCTTGTTCTCGCAAGGAAAATTTGCGCTAAAACTGTATATGAACTTATATGTATATTTGTACTCAAATAATATAAAAATAGGTACTCAAATAATGAAATTTTGGGAGCTCTGTAACGATTTGTTGAGGTCACGAATGATGCGAGCGATAAGGTATTTCGAGATTCATCCGTCCAATGGAATTCCTAACTTATTTTATTGGAGAAGCAATTTTACCGGCGAAGAAATTTATGCAAAAGTCTGAGTAAACATTAATTTATACTGCCCAGCGCAGTTCCAGTATTCATCCAACCAAATTTCTTCAAGTTCGTAGGGAATTGATCATGGCATATCCGACAACCCAGTATACTTTACTTTTTATCATTTCTGTTTTTACAAATAATGATTATCCTCTTTCAACACATCTCATTTCTTCACCAACTCTTTCTCACAAATTCCAAACACTTGATTCGGATTCTAAAAGCGGACTAAATAATATAAAATAATATCTTCCTCAGTTATTCTCACCAAATAAATCCAATATATTTGAACGAGCTCAAATATCTCGAGTAACAGAGACAGGAATGGGCACATGGCGAATTAAAACAGTAAAAGAAAGGACTGAGGTCAAGTGATAGCGCCATCCTAAAGGAATTTAAATAAAGATACACGGAGAATCTCTATGGACCTCGACCTCTATGGATGAGAAGCATGGAAAAGCTGACCAGAAAAGACTAGAAGCCTTCGAAACCTGGTTCTGGAGGAGGATACTGAAGATAAAATGGACGGAAAAAATTTAAAAAAAATTAAGTTTACAGAAAAGTAGAGGAGAAAAGGACCATGTGTAACACCATACAAAAAAGAGCCAGAATGATTGAACACACCGTGAGACACAATGGGTTTGTGAAGAACATAATTGAAGGTAAAATAGAAAGAAAAGTCCCCAGAGGAAGATTCAGGAATAAGTTCATGGACCAAAAAAAGAGGAAAGTACGCAGAAGTGATACCAGGAGGTTAGGGAACTAGCATTAGATACGGAAGGGTGGAGGACTGCAGTCAACCAATCTTAGGATTGAACAACCAATGAAAAAACACGGAGGACCTATGGGAGAGCTTGTTTTTAACATTCACTGAAGAACAAGAAACGCACATCATATTTTAGAAGTAAAGTGTGTCGAGGATTACTTATACATGAGCCATTTTACGAATACACGGTATGCTTTAAATCATCTCACAGAATGGTCCCGTTGTGAGTGATATGGCCTCTAGAGCGGGGGAATACCGCACGCCCTCTCTAGTCAAAGCACCCAATAAACCCAATACCACCAAAAATATCGAGACAATAAAAATCCTACAGCGGAACAGTCACTATATATTCGAAAAGGAGCGTGGTTAACGCGTCGTAATACCGTCTTCAAATCGCACTTAGAGCATAAACGGGGAATCATCCATTTTCATAGAAACGGCGATACGTCCACTTTTTGCGACACGCCCAGATTACATCGCGTGACCCCAAGGGGGCGGAGGGGTCAGGATGGGGGCACTTATAGAGTGAGAATAGGCTAGGCGAGGACAAGGGAAAGGTGGCAAGGTTAATGGCGTGGAGCAGAGGTTTAAAAAAAAAATAATCGTACCTCTCCCGTTTTTACGCCATCAGATATACATGCACGAGGCCACCTTTCTCCGTGGCCGCTCCAAAAAAGCCATAACGCACACCCTCGCATTTCGCGACTCCCCCGACCATCCCCCCCCCCCCCTCTGTCCTCCGGTCCCACCGACCTTTCAACCCCACCCTTGGACAATCATGTGCATTTTCTCGCGCCCCCTGGCCACTCTCTCACACGAAAGGGCCGCAGGTGAGCCGAAGTCCCCCCTATCAGACGCATCACGACATTACCACCGTCGCCGCGGTGAAATGTAAAACGAGAAAAGAGAAATTCCACTCTAGCGCTCCTCGCCTACAAAAATCGCCGAGTGCATTTGCATACGTGTGATGAGACTACGACCAGACAGCTTAGGATGGATGTATAGACTAAAAAAAGTCTAGAAATAACAGCCGGAGCAACGGTAGAAGTTTTTTTTCGCCCGGAGACGGTAGTACTACAAAAGAGATTCGAGCGTGCCTTACGCCAAAAAAGAAGTTTAGTTTCCGCGAATCACTACGCAACACATCTGTATAAATAAGAGAGAAATATATATTGAGTCACCAAATTTCATCATTCAACATCCATGTAACACACCCCAAGATAAAAATATGTTAAGTTATGCACGGATAAATGACTAATAACTACAAATGTAGCGTAAACATACTTCATTACGAACACGGTATGCTTCTTGACACTATGGAAAAAAATTTATAAAATCCGAAGATTCTTGCGAAATTGAGTGGAATTTTTGCTGAATGCAGAAATACGTTGAGCAATTTTCCTCAAAGACAAAATTTACTACGATCCGGGTTTCAATGTTTATACAACATTATCATGACGTATAAACTATAATACACATCTTGATGATGTAGAAACATTAAAACCCGGGTCGTAGGAAATTTTATCTTAGAGGAAAATTGATCATTTTATTTCTGCATTATGCAAAAAACATTAACATGACTCCAAACTCAATCATTAAGTTTACACTATTTATGAGGTTTTTAGATAACCCCGCGGTTCAAAGTTGTCGTTATAACCTTGTGGAACTGAAAAATTCCAATAAAATACTTTTTAGAAATATTCCACTCTAATGTATTGGGCTCGACCAGTTCCTATGCAAACAATACCAGTAACAAAAAGTAATGAAAACTTAACTAATAATTTATACTAATTCGTTTTTCACTTGATTATTATCGTTCATCACTGATGGAATATTTAACCATTAACGCTAGGAAAGTGTTAATAATTAGAGTTACGACAAATTTTTTCCATTCCTGGTAATTAAACAAGAGTAGTAACGCACAAGCCTTTTCCAACCGTGGCTGCAAAAACTTCTATCCCCTACCTCTCACAGATAATGTGACGTGTAAGGTGCCTTAGCGAGAAAGCAAGCAGATTTTTACTTTTAGAAATTGCTTACTGAAACAACTCACCCGTAAGAGAAGAACATGCGGGGAAGGAATATTTTTTCAAACTTCTTCCCAATCATCTTTTTCCTCTGTCACGACCCAACATTCCACACCCACCCCTCCGCTACAATAGCTGTATGTTCGCCGCTGAATACACTCTAAACTCATTACGGCGAGCAGCACTCCAAGCAGGTTTAAACAATTTGGGAGAAACTAATGACTTATTCCGTATTTTTAAAAAATACGTCTAATTGCGCATTTTCGAAGCCGATTATGACACAGGACAACGCCAAAACATGTGGAAGACACAGAGGTGAGTGTCATTTAACATCCGAGACAAACTTCTTCATCAACTAAGACACCGGCGAGCTATTTATTATCTATTTATAATAAAAATATCTTACTTAATCCAAAAATTGAAATATTTCACGGGCATCTATCCACGTTTCTCCCAACATTATGCATGTTACACTAGTGTTAGCTACCCATCGAATTGAGGGAGTGCGGCGGACAAAGGAATGTTTGCTTCCCATCTCGAGGGCCTGGGGACGAATGCTGCGAGGACGGCGATTAATTAATAGTTTAAGAGCGACAAATTCTTTCGTTCCTCTGGTTGATTCGAGCGGCGAAGAAAATTTACCGCGGTCCACGGAATCCCCTACGCCATTTAATTTGATAAGTCCTCTCTACAGCATTTTATTAAATTCTTTGACCCTAGGGTTATGGTAAAGGGCTCGGATACAAAATCTTCACCTCAGGATCCTGATAACGGCTCAAGTCCTTTAAGAGTCAATAGACATATGTATCCAAGGAAATAACAGATAAATTCCAGAAATTAAACGGAATAACCAGGTACCTAATCTGAATGAACTGAATTTCAAGGTAGCTGAGCGAATAGTAGAAAACTTGCCAGCACCTAACAGAGAGAGTAACATAAACATTAGGGCTTGGTTAGCAGCTGCTGGAATCTAGGAGGCTATTGGCTGAGTAAACGGTCTACAAAGGGTGAGAATGACATTGACAGGGGTCGATTCAGGCCCGAGGTCGATTAGGCGAAGGAAAAAAGATAAAATCACTAACTTAATGATTGCAATTTATCTTATATTTCGAAGCGCCACGTAACAGTTGACACGATCTCTTCACTAATTACTAATTAGCTTGGTTAATCTTGCAGAGAATAACCAATCTCACCCACTAAGGTCAGTCAATTTTATTAGCCTTTCAGAAGTCTTATTATAATGCATCTGATAAGATAGAAATTCGTTCAATAAGTAGCTTTAGTAAACAACCTTAAAATTACGTTTTTTCCAGGCTAAAAATAATAACCTAACAGAGAAAAAAGGTCAATAAAAAATTAGCATTTCTTTGGAGTACACGAGAAAAAAAATTATGGACCTTTGCGCTATGTATATGTCACTGGAAACATTCTAGAATTTTTCCACCCCTACATCTGTTGTATAAACAACAGAGAAAAAACAAGAGAAATTCACAGTCGAACAGATGGGTGCAAAAATTCTTTCATTTCGTACACCATTCATGGAGACAACAAGAACACATCGAGAGACAATTTCTTATTAAACTCACACTTCACTAATCATCCATTTCCTCCCCTAATTGATTTCCCTAACGACCTTCCATTTTCAATGGCCGGCGTTCACACGCCCACGCTACGAATCGAGATATAGCACGCAGATGTAGATACTGAAGGAACGACAATGATTGACGGATATAAACCCTTTGAGTGCGACATGACGTGATACCACGTCAAGGGTACCATGGTGGTACCATTGACGCTGGTGTTGATGATGTGATGTCACGTCAAGGGTACCATGAGTGTTCCAGCTTTAACTAGGTAACTTTCACTCGGCCCCCTAGTGAAGACTATAACACTCACGGTATCCATGACGTGATATCACGTCATCAGCACCAGCGTGAAAAAACCATAACGTGATATCACGTCATGCCTTACTCAAAGGGTTAATACCTACTTACTCCTGTGGCCACACAAGCCCAGGATGGCTTTTGGTCTCGCCAACGATTCGCCTCCACTCTTGTCTATCATCAGCAGTCTCCATCCCGGCTCCTAGTCTTCTCAGGTCCTTTCCCACCTGGTCTCCCCATCGGAGTCTGGGTCTTCCCATTGGCCTTCTCTCGTCAGGTTTACCATTCCATACTTGTTTAACAATACTGTTATTGTCCCCTATTAATACGTGGTCCAGCAATCTTCAACGCTAGCTTTAAATAATGGCTATTAAATCCGGATCGGTATACCTTTTCCTCAGTTCTCTGTTTTTTCTTATCATCCAACCCTCTCCTTCACGAATTGGTCCAAAGATCTTCCATAGAACTATATTTTCGAAAGTTATGAGTTTTCTTTCTGAAGGCTTCGTTAGGGACCATACCTCAGATCCGTAGAGCATTATGGGCTGTATTAGGGTCCTTATTTTTGTGTTTTTACTTAGCAATTTGCTACTTAGTAGTTTTTTCATGCTCCAATAACACCTATCTGCCACTTTTAGTCTATCTTGAATTTCTGTCTCTTCTCTGTAATTGTTAACTATCATGACAGCTAAATATTAAAATTCCTTAGTTAATTCAGAACGATAGTTCATTACTTTTAAATGTGGTTCTTCATTTTTGGCTCTACCTATTTTCATATACAGTGTTTTATCTTCATTGACCATGAGCCCTACTTTACTGGCTTCCATTAGTAGTTTATCTGCTAATGCTTTCAAAACATCTCTATTTTCTGCAAGGGGAGCCACATCGTCCGCATAGACGGATATTAATATCCTGATATAATACTAATATTAGCTTGAGTTGTAAACTATTCTGGAAAATCCACGATCAAATTATATATCCGCACATTTCCAGTCCTGATGGATGGATATAGTGGCTCAACCTACTTGCACGTCGAGACCCCCCTCTATTTTTCTTAACTCGCAGGAGTGCTCACTTGTCGTCTTCCCCGTCGCTTACTTCCCCCCCCCCTTTCTCCCTTGAGATTTTTAACCCCTGGAAAGCCAAGCACCCCTCACTTCTCCGCGCCAAGACCTCCATCCCTCAGCCCCACTCAACACGCCCTGCCCCCCCTCGCCCCCCATCACCCCGGCTCCCGTCGCTAACTCCCTCTTTCACTTCAATCTCATCTCGCAATTCATCTCTCAAGTACACACTGGGTACGGGGGAGGCAGAGAGAGAGGGAAGAGGAATGACTCCAACGTCAGGCCAACCCCCATCCCTTCTCAAAACTCACATCCTTTCCCTCAAACCCCTTACGCCCTTCACCAACAACGCAATGCGACCTCGCGAAATATTGAAAGTTCGCGACGTATCGCGAACTCGTGGTGGAGGAGCGATGCAAAAGGCCGCAGTGTACCCTTAGGATAAATTTATCTATTTCCAGCCCAAAAACATGTCAAAAAATTCGTGGACAACGAAGCCATGGAGAAAAATATCGATCTATTACCGCCTCGTACTTACTTATACCTTTCATTTGGAATGACTACACGCCAAACATTCACAAAAACAATCAAGGTAACGATAAATACTTCAAGTGCATACAAATATAGATACTATCGCGCAAAACTGAAACTGGAACTCGGAAACTGCAATGAATCGAAAATTTGCTAGATAAAATACTTCGCGGAATGCCCGTCGGCAATCGATGGACCAGCCTCCACTCCAATATACGTTAGGTATAGCTGACTGACGCTGCACTCCATTTAAAAATTTTTTCTGAACACATCATTCTGTGATTAATACAATTCATACATGTCTGCGAAAGTACTGTCATTACGAAACAAGTAGCTCCGATTAGACAGTTATGAGAAGAAAAATGGCAGCGAGGAGTATTAAGGATTAATTTTGTCCATGTTTCCGAAATATATTCACTCCGTAAGATTCAAAACTATATTGGGAGATTACATACGTACACTTGAAAGTTTAAATCGAAAGATAAAGCATCTGGTGAAAATAACTTAAAAAAATATAACCTCTTAAAACCATAAGTAATTAACCTGAATGCCTCTGTTTCATCTACATGTTTTATCTAACGACTAACTGCTCCGTGTTTTAGTTAATATGTATGAAACTAAGGAAGAGCTACAAACAAGCCTTTCAACCTTGACGCTCCGAATGACTATTAGGCAAGAAAGAACACATGCCGAAATCTTAAGAAATTGTTGGCATTCTTTATACATGTAGTGGAAGGGTATAAAGAGTATCATTGAACTGTATCAAATAGGACTGCAAAATCTATCGGGAATGATTAAGCTAAAAACGCTGAGATAATCAAATGTGGTGGTTCATATAATTCATGTGGTGGACTGCACGCAGACTCTGGCATCCTACTTGAAGGTTTGGAAACAAACATGATGAAAGAAAGTTTCAAGTTGCAGTTAGCTTCTTCAGTAGCTACTAATGAAAAGCGAGCCTAACCCAGGTGCTGAAATATAAGGGGAGAGAACGTGGAAAAAACTATGGAGAACTTAAGATAATAACTGTCGAAACATTCAAGGATTGTAATAATATTTGCATATTTTAAATCATAAATGAGTATCAAAAAATGGCACAATACGAAAAATATGTGAACAACAGAAGAATTCAGAGTTTAGCATTACGTAGAGCCATAGATAATGAACGAACAAAGACGGTTGAGGAATATTCAAGAGAAGGTAACAGTACTTATTAAGAATAAGTCAAAGTCAAAATGGTACATATTGTTATGAAGATGCCATCATGTGAATAAACTTACCTCTGCACTTGGGCAGTTGGCATTGATCGCTTTTTTTTTAGCATTTCAAACATTTCCGACAAAAGCTGTGGATTAATCGAGCACATAATGAACAATCAATGCACAGCGTTCCGGCATGAAATAATGACTTTAAAATGTATTATAGTAAATTGGAACAGAAACTAGCTCAGGAAAAATTTTAGAGACCATTTTAAGACGGCATCAAACCATCTTTTTCGCAGTGGCTATAACCCGCTTTAAAATGTTGCCCATAAATTATTTCCGAGTATTTTACGATTCGCCTCGAAAACCGATACAGTGGACTTTCAACCTTGTTTAAGAGACGATTTTAGCGTCTGTAAAAAAGTCGCAAGACCACGGAATAAAATGGAACGAGGAAATACTTTTTCGGATGATAATTTCACAAATTTTCAAGAAGTCGATGCCAAAAAAAATGCCGGCATATGCACCGGTAAAAAATTCTATCTATTTAATAAAAATGTCCACATAAACTATGACGTTATTTTTCCCTTCCCATTTTCAATTATCTCATAGTCCACAGGAGTGTTAAGAGCGCCGACTACATCCTACCTAAGAATGACCCTCCGGATGCGATGGTCGCCCGGAGGAATAGGGTTCCTTCTAAATGAACTGTAGTCGGTTCGTCCCTTGTGTCCTGCATAAGCGACTACTATCAAGGAGGAGAGACCCACAAATGGAAGGAGCACAAGACTGATCAAAATGATCGTTTGAAATGATTCTAACAGCATAAGCACACCGAATAAGCTGAAATGTTTACCCCGTAGAGCTTCAGAGAAAAGTGTCTTCATCAGTAAAGCCTTACTGACCCGAGGGTTAGGGTATTAATCGTATTGGCTAAACTCACCCTTCAATCTAAGATGAGAACATCGAGGCTGGAAGCAGGATTGAGACCCGCGACCTGCATGTTGTCCGGCCGGTGCATTGTCAACGTGGCTACTACTGCAAAGTTCTTTCTTGAACTTGAGTATTAAGGAGCATAAAAAAGAAATTCCTGGAATTTATATTCCAGTACCGAACTTCTCGGCAAAAAATAAGTCATGTAGTTCGACCCCATATTTTGGGGCACACATGTACCTAATCTAGCACGGAAGAACCTTCAGGCCAACAAATGACATGGAAGGAACGAAGCACATACCGTAACTATTCCCGATCCTCAGAGCGAAAGAAGTTCAGGAAAAAAAATGAAACGAAAAAGAGGCACTTTATCATGTACCAAAAACACATTTGTACGAGTTATAGCGATTTTTTCCATTTCCTTTCAATGAAAGCAATAAAAAAACACCCGCACATCACCGCCATGTAGACACGTCGACACGTTTACGTGTATGACATTAGACACTGCTCTTTATCTGCACTGCATAACCTAGCTCTGCTCTCCCCGGGGAGGCTTTTCTTTCGAGTCAAAATAATTACTTGAATCCACCTTTTCATTTGTGTAGCATAAAACACACTAATTTCACTGATGACGTGGCTTAGTTGTTACGAATTAACATAACGGTACAGAACATGCAGACTAGATGAGGAATACATTTTTAATAAGCAGTCTTTCTAGCCACTAGAGGCAACTACAACTATTTACATTGAATTAACGCAATATGTCTTCAATTACTGCTGAAAATTCAACATTTTTAACAAAAATATGATAGGGAAAAGTAAATATCACTTCTCCTCGGAGAATCCGCTTCGTTTCAACAGATTTTTACCAAATGGCATCAGCATTTGGTTAAAAAATATTCTTTTATCCAATACTTCACCGATTATCACATTTTGTTCCATGTCATTTCAAGTTCAATTTGTGAAAAGGAGCGAAGACAGGGAGGATTTTGTTATGCATGCCTCATGGAGTGACAGTTTTTTCTATAATTAGCCAAAATACGAATAAAGTGACAGATTAGTACTTTGACGGAGGCATATACATTCTACCTTCATTATTCTATCAACAAAATTAGCCGGCCCCGGTGGCGGCGGGGTGAAGTCCTCGCCTGCTAAACCGAGGGTCGCGGGTTCGAGTCCCGCTTGGGTGGGTTTTTCACCACCCAGGGCATGGACGTATGTCAAGTTCTGTTGGTCCGGTCCCTGGAAAACCTGATGACAGGCTCAGCAGCCTATCGGGATTCCGGGGACATACGGGTCAACTGAATCGTCCGGCAAGCAAAAAAAAAAAAAAACTCTACTTGGTCCTTCCTTCCCTCTTTACTAATCGCTAATGTGGCTGGAGCGATTTTTTAAAGCACAGATTATAGCGTAAATCCTAGCATTACGTGTTCTCATTAGTGGCACATCAATAGATATTAGGGCAAAAAATACATAAAGCCAACTTGGTCGTTAGGAATTTCAATGCTATTTGAACATATAGGTAGCCTTATGGCACACGAGATATATTTCGCAATGTATTTAATAAATGTACTCATATATTCAGCTAAATATGAAGTAACACATTTTAAGAATAATCATTGTTACTAAAATATCAAACCATCACGCCGATTCCATTATTCGAAAAAAAATATTTTAATATCGTTTAAATTTCAAATGCCGCGCTGAAAACTCTACTCGCAACCAAGGATGGTGGAATACATCGAGGAAATTCCACCAACTTTGTAGTACATTCAAAGATCCACAAGTCATAACATAATCTTAAAAATTAAGCAAAAACATATAATTAAAATAAATGAATACAATAGAGAAAAATGAACAAATCATACAAAAATCAACAAAGATATATAAATGCTAGAGGACCTATACTGTCGATGTAACGAAACAAAAAAATTGCTTTCAGTTTCAGCAAAAAAAGAAAAGTGTAACTTATACATAATTGTAAAATTATGCAAAAATATGTAATTCAAATAAATAAAGATAAATGAACAAATTAAATAAAAATATATGACTAAATCCTAGATGACCTCTACTGTGTAAGTACCAAAATAATAATAATTTTTGTTTCGGTTCCTACTTTCTACCACCGCACGTCGTTCCCTCTGTTTGCATCCAATATTTTCCTCTCCTCCACGGCACAAGTCCCACAACCCCACCCCCCCGCGCCTTGCTCGATTCCCCGGCCTCTCCCAAGACAGCGAACGAAGAGAGAGAGAGAACGCTCTTTTGTTTGCTCCCCTACACCCCTCCCCATCGACTACTCCCACTCGAAAAAAACATACCCCCACCTCCCAGAGGAGGAGGACTCTCTCTCGTCGAGGACGCAGGGCGGAGGGTCTGAAGAGGAGAGAGAGGAGGGATGGAGGAGAAACGAAACGCATGACAATTACGACGACGCGAAGGGGGGTAAAAGGGGAGGGAGGCGGAGAAGAGAAGAGAGGATTGAAAGAAACGCGGAGGATGGCGAATAAGGCGGCGGTGCTGTGGTGCTGGTGCTCTTCTCTCGGCGCACAGGGAGTCCGGTCGCCGTCGTCTATACTCCGAGTGAGGGGAGGGGGAGCCCTAAGCGCCACTGGGGAACCCCCACCCCACCCAGAGAAGTCACCCCCCCCATCATCTCCCCTTTTCAAAACGTGAAAGAGTCTTTCACCACGAATGGCAGGAGATTCCGCGTTCTCTCACGGCGAGCCTCAAAAAAAGGGAAGGAAACAAAATACAGCACCAGGCTGAAGAGAAGCGATACCAAACCCGAGGCCCTGATGGCTCTCTTCGCGATGGATTGTCAACCTCGACTACTGCCATATCCACGGCAGCCCCACCGTCCTACAGTATCTACAGTCCTAAATACAGCACCAGGCTGAAGAGAAGCGATACCAAACCCGAGGCCCTGATGGCTCTCTTCGCGATGGATTGTCAACCTCGACTACTGCCATATCCACGGCAGCCCCACCGTCCTACAGTATCTACAGTCCTAAATACATCACCAGGCTGAAGAGAAACGATACCAAACCCGAGGCCCTTATGGCTCTCTTCGCAATGGATTGTCAACCTCGACTACTGCCATATCCACGGCAGCTCCACCGTCCTACAGTATCTACAGTCCTAAATACAGCATCAGGCTGAAGAGAAACGATACCAAACCCGAGGCCCTGATGGCTCTCTTCGCGATGGATAGTCAACCTCGACTACTGGTGAAGAGCTGATATGGAGCGTGGCGTTGTATGGGACATAAACGTGGACCCTCAGGAAGGAGGACGAGAATAGGCTGCAAGCATTTATGATGTGGGTGTGGAGAAGGATGGAGAAGGTGAGGTGGACGGAGAGGAAGAGTGACGAGGAAGTGCTTGATATGGTGGGCGAGGAAAAAAATCTTCTGAATGAAGTTCGAGATCGGCAGAGTAGGTGGCTGAAGGATGTAATAAGGGGAGATGGGTTCCACAAGAATGTGATAGAGGGAAGGATGTTGGGCAAGCGGGGAAGAGGAAGAAGGAGAATAGGTTACATGGATAGGATGAATAAGGGCAGATCGTATGCTAAGGCGAAAAATGATATACTAGAGGAAGATAGGCCCCTGAAAGTGTAGAAAATCGGGAAGAGATTCTCTGACATTCAGCAAAACCTACCTTAAACGGTAGAATACTTTTAAAAAAGTCAAACCTTATTAATGTCTACAAGGACTAACCTGGAAGGTCTCTAAAGAACTCTGTAGTTATGTATAAGCAGCTGCCATAATAATCATACTCATGCTATCAAACAAAAAATACTTTGAGATGATAAATTTTCTATTTCAGTTTGATGAACTGTCATCTAAAAAACCCTAAGATATCAAAGTAGTAGGGCGTTGGTCGTTAATGAATAAGAGCTTAACAGAATGCAAAATTTACCAACTACATCAAATTGAAAAATATGTATCGAGAAACAATTCTCATCTTCGTTTCATGCAAATACCGTTCGTTCACAGTATCAATGAGCACTCGACACAAGAGATTGATGAGCAGACAATATGCTGAGAATATCTAACCGCGCCAACCAATCACAGCCCTGGTGAGTAACTTCGAGAATAATGAGGAAACATCCAATGAGCCATCCTTCAATATTTCACATCCTTATCAAAATAATTCGAGCTAACACTTGTGACCCGGAAAAAAAGGGTTATCGGGCACAATCCAAGAGCATTTGAGACGAACGCCCTGAAGTGAAAATATGCTTGAATGTACTCACAAGATTCAGGCGCCGATGCTCTTTAAAATTCTAAACGCTGCTTATCGATTCCGATTGGACCGTATAGCGATGACACATAACGCTGTTCAAAATTCATGACACCTGCGTCACTTCCAAAAAAAGCCAAGTGGACACAAAATAAGCTCCACAAAAATTCTTCGGGGTTCCGGTCGGCGCATCGCGGTCTGCTCTTCGTGGGGAATATCGAGTGCTAGTGGAGAGTGGAACAGTATGATAACCGCATTCAGCGAATCCACGAGAGACACGTACATCCCTAGCAAAAAAAACAAATACATTCATCCTTCTGGTGAAACAGAACCAGCAAAAGTAAGGTAGTTTGAGCGAAATATCATTTTACTTAGAAATCAATGAATTTGGTCTCATTTTAAAGAAAAATATCTCGTCTATCCAATGAAGCCAAATATTCTACCCCTTACCACATTACCTTCCGAGATATTTGCCAATAAATACCAGCCCTATTACATGGGAAATGGTACGTGTATGCACTCCAGAGAGACATTATTTACAAAATAAGGTATTTCTGACACTTAGATGTTGTAAAAAAAAACTAACAGTGTGTAGTTTGCATGATTTCTCAACTATATTTGAAAATTTATCATATTTTCACTGCAATAGATTCTTGGGTATCATAATGAACCTTCCGTTTTGAAGGAGTTTCAAACGCACTGCGGGAAAAAAATGAGTCAAGTTGAGGACTTATTTAGATAATTTCGTTTAATTACTTACCATTTCTGTAACACAAAACTATATTATTGCACCATTAACAATCCAATATTTAATTCATGCATCGTACAGCTGATGAATTTAAAACTTATCATTCAAATACGGTCTCTATTATGACTAGGGAACTATCTCGCTCGGACTACCTTAAGGTATTGCGATCGAGATAGTTCCCTAATCATAATGGAGACCATAATCGAATTCAACGATTTAATTTCACCAGCTGTGAGACACACGAATTAAATATTGCATTATTAATGGTGCGAAATATAGTTTTACATGACAGAAATCGTAAGTAATCAAAAGAAAATATCTAAATAAATCTTCAACTTGACTCATTTTTTCACGCGGTATGTTTGAAACTCCATCAAAACGGAAGGTTTATTGTGATTCCGAGGAATTCACTGCGGTGACAACATGATTAATAAAAAAAATAGTTGAGAAAACATAAAAACTACAAACAGTTCATTTTTTTACGAGATCTAGGTATTAAAAATTCCTCATTTTTTAAATAAGGTCTCTCTGGAGTGCATACACGTATCATTTCCCATGTAAAAGGGCTGGTATTTTTTGGAAAATATCACGGAAAGTAATGATGTAAGGAGTTAAATTTTTGGTGTCAATGGAAGGGTGATATATTTTTCTTTAAAATTAGACCAAATTCATTGATTTCTAGGTTAAATGATATTTCGTTCAAACTACCAAAAAATAAATCCAGCAACTCTCAAGTTCGGTCCCACCGCACGTCGCCTGCAAAAAATCCATCCCCTTTCCTGGCATTAACCTAATCTCTATCACTTCCTTCGGTAGCTGGCAAGACTTCAGGAATATCTCGATCTACTTTTTACCCCTTCTTTCCTATTTTCTTCCATCTACATCCACCTCACCTCGTTTTTTTTCAAGATCTTCATTAGACGGCTGAGTGCTAGACTGGGCTGCTGCCACTTAAATTTGAACGCGGATTCCTGAGGTAATAATCGTAGGGTAAAAAAACTACCGCACTCAGTGAAATAAAAATACGAGCGGCATAATGACAGCAACAGCCCACCCCCCGTCTGAAATAATGAACGCATAAATGTATACAACTATATATCCTTTCATTAAATATTTACTGAGCTTTACCCGACGGATTGCTCGAATGGAGATATTTGAGGACTTTATTTGAGGACCGAATTGAGAACTCGAATCAGATTATACTCACATCGCCGACAGACCCAAAAACTCTTCAGTATCGTACAGTATTGGAGAATTATTGAGACCACTATAACTAACTGAACAGATGAATTACATACAGCTCATTACGATCTCTTTCGACTTCATCCACTTACGTTCCGTAGGGAGTTATTTATTACTGAAAGCAGACAGCCCAATACAACACCTAAGTCCTGAAAAGTCCTTCTTGTATTAGATTTTCCAAGACGCTTCGCTTTTTCCTAAAATTTAATTTTAACGCTGCAAATCTTAATTTTTGCCCTAATTTCACAACAGAATATTTTATTTACTTGGAAACCGCAATATAGGAAGAGAATGGAAACTCATGCCATCATTTGCGCGTAACGAAAAACTGAGTAGGTACGAGGAATTTATTAGACTAGGTCTCAAATTCGGTAAGGGACCGATTTTGAACCCAGAAAAAGGCATTGCAACGCAAGCCAGGAGCAGCTAGTGTACAATATTTCCGAGATATGGCGGTACTGGAGATGTGATCTTGGTATAATTGATGCTGGGTATTCAATTGAACAATTTAAGGCCTTGCGCATCATTTCAGGACAATAGAAGTCCATAGTTACACTATTTACCTGTCAAATTAGAAAAAAACTAAAGAATCGCAGTGATAAATTCCACCAATATTGAGAGTGAAAAGTCAACATTTGAAATCCGAATGGAAATTGATGATGATCCCCACACACGTGAGATTGTTTTCATTCCTTCAGCATCGCACAATTTCTTTTATCTTTTTTTACAAGGGAGATCACGCACGAGAAACTCCTTGCACTCTGGTGGGAATGGCCGAATTTTCCCGACGAGTACGAACAATCCGATCGCCGGTGCACTCAAATTAATTAGATCGCTCGCTCCCTGACCATTAAGGGAGAGAGTTATTATATTTTTTTACACCCGAGCAGCGGTTTGGGAGAGAGAGGAAACTGAAAAAAAGCGTATAAAAAGGCAAACCCCAGACTCACACACATGGAATATGTGAAACCGAGACTATATACCTCACTCTGTGCGCGCGCACTCTCCCGTTTGTTCGCGTAGGTACATACGTTGGTCGGGCGGATACAGAGTTGGCTGCGGGGAGGAGATACGATACACGCGGTGGTTGGGTCGCTGTGTGAAGGTGGAGTGGTCGGAGGGGAAGTCCGGGGAGAGGTGGAACAGCGGAGAAAGGCACGAGGGTTTGTGAAATGGGGATGCGACGAGGTAGAGTCGTATGCGTGAAGGAGAGCGAAACCTTATCGAGAGGAGAAAAGAGAGGGAGGTCGGGACGGAGGAGGATCCTTAGATCATGCCAGGGCTAGATAGGCCTTCAAGTAGTGGTTTCCATTAGCACTTGAATTATTTTAATTCGCTTATTAAGACTCACTTTTTTACAAACACACATACCAATCACGCCGTTCCCATCCGTGGTAGGCACAGTCACAAAGTTTCACTCAAAAATAAAGTCGGCCCCGGTGGCGGCGGGGTAAAGTCCACGCCTGCTAACCCGAGGGTCACGGGTTCGAATCCCGCCGGGGGTAAATTATCCACTGCCCTGGACATGAATGTTTGTGTGTGTTAGAAATGTGTTAATTGTAAGAGAGGACTGTACAGTCCTAAATTCTCTCGAAATAAAGACAAGTTATTATTATTATTATAAATACATATTTGTAAACCTAACTCTGTTTCAATAATTTCCTCCATACTGACCTATCCTTGCAAACCTCTTTTGCCTCATTTACTCCCATACACTGTTTCATACACGCCCTTCTGTTTTTAAGACTCCTAATATTCCTCCTCCTAAGAATTTCCTCAGCCACATTCAACCACAACCTTCTCGGCCTACCACTCCCTCTCGCACCATTCATTTCACTCTTATATATCTGCTTCTTTACTCGACTCTCATCCATTCTCTCAACATGGCCAAACCAACGAAGAATTCCTTTCATATATGTCCATTACTGGAGCATTTAACCCACATCCATTTATTACCCATTTATTCCTGACTCAATCCATCCTACCTTTGCCGCAAACACTCCTCAGATAACTCATACCCAAGGCGTTTAGTCTACTCATATGCCTATCCTGACATACCCATGTTTCATAATTGTCAATTTACTGCTTATGATTCATTTATGATTATTGATTCATCTTTATTTTATTTTCTTGGGTTATCTTTGTTTTATTTACTTATTGAACTTTGCTTTTTTGTTTAATTAAATATTTTTTTATTTTGATATTTTATTTTTACTTTCCTAATATTTATTTATTTTTATTCTCTTATTAATTATTTAGTTATTATTAAATTTGCAGTTATGCATAAATTACCCTTTTTTAAATTATTATCAATTCATCTGTATATCATGCATTCCTATTTTTGGTGTTACATTTGCATAATCTGTCTCCAGGTTTTCGCCGGTTTTTCACCCTCCCCTTCAAGTGGGGTCGTTTTCCTGTAGTGGGTTTTTTCGTCAAGGATATCACCTCCTGATTTCCTTACGTTTTTCCCACAAACGTATACATCTTTTTCCACACTTATTTCATGTATTTATCTGACGAGAGGTTAGATGGAAGAAGTGACTCCCTTAGTCTCAACCTCGCCCCAATAAAGACGCCTTATTTTTATTATTGAATTTCGTGAAATATTTAATATTGCCAAAGGGGAGTGGGTGTACCGTTGTTTTGAATTGACTTTGAAGGGTAGTGATTTTGAATGGAAGTATTATAATATTCTCTAGTCTACTATTATATCATTCTGTATTCTAAAATTCTCTAGGTTTCCTGTTATTTAAGTTAAAACTATTTCATTTTTCTTTTAGGTACAAACAAGAAGTGCTGATGACAGCAGAGAAAATAGTTTCCTTATCAACAGAAAAAGTAGTCTCCACAACAACTACGAAGCGCGTGATATGGAAAGTCAGACGATGCAGTCTGAAAGTCTCTAGTTTTACATTAATTTATTAGTATAACTACAAGATTATTGAATTGTGGCCACTTATGTATTTCTCTTTTCTAGTCAGACCAGACTAGACTTCGACTAGAAGACTAGAAGCCTTCGAAGCCTGGTGCTGGAGGAGGATATAAAGACAAAATGGACAAAGTAAGAAATGAAGAAAAGCACAGAAGACTAAAAGAGGAAAGGACCATAAGGAATACCATACAGAAAAGAGGAACCAGATGGATTGGACACACCCTGAGACACAATGGGTTAATGAAGAGCATAATTGAAGCTAAAATAGAGGGAAAAGTCCCCAGAGGAAGAATCAGGAATATGCTCATGGACCGAATAAAGAGAAAAGTACATAGGAAGGAATACCAGGAGGTAAGGGAACTAGCATTAGATAGGGAAGGGTAGAGGGCTGCATGTCAACAATCCTAAGATTGAATGACTAATGATGTGTTGCTCTCATAGCCAACGTTTCACCAAATTTTTTTCATCATCTGGGCTTTGGGACACGAAAAAGGAAATTTACATCCAGGTATATCATCACCACAAAATAAACATATTAACTACCTGGCAATAAATCTCCTTTTTCGTGTTGCGAAACCTTGATGAGGCCAACAAATTTGGTGAAACTTTGGGTAAAAGAGAAATATAGGAGTGATCTCAACTCAAGAATATTGTGGTTATATATATTAAAAATGATCGATAAAGTTATGATTGGTTCATTTATTACGCTACAAAGATTTCATTTATCGGTTTGTTTTACACAGGAAGGTACGCGTGTTCGGAAGAATGTTCTTAACAGTCTCATGCACACCTGGAGAGAAAAGAAGCAAATGAAAATTGCGAAGGAGAGAATAACTTATAGGACACATTGCGCGGCACATAGCCTTATCAAAACGGTATTGAAAGGAGGAATACATACCAATCACGCCTTTCCCTTCCGGGGTAGGCACAGTCACAAAGTTTCACTCATAAATACATATTTGTACACCTAACTCTGCTTCAATGATTTCCTCCATACTGACCTATCCTTGCAAACCTCCTTTGCTTCATTTACCCCCATACACTACTTCATACACGCCCTCCAGTTTTTAAGGCTCCTAATATTCCTTCCCCTAAGAATTTCCTCAACCACATTTAACCACAATTTTCTCGGCCTACCTCTACCCCTCGCACCATTCATTTCTCTCTTATATATCTGTTTCGTTATTCGACTCTCATCCGTTCTCTCAACAAGGAGGAATAAATGGGAAAAATTATAGAGAGAGAGAGACCTAGAATGGAACGCATTAGGCATATCATGTGGGACGTGAACGTAAATAATAACGTAGGAATGAAGCAGTCGGGAGAGAAGGGAGTGGAGCGGAGGGCTGAGGCATACAAATATTCGGACTGATGTCTACTGATGATGACGCCTTTTTAACGTGAGCCGGAGAAAAGAACGGCCACCTACCTTTCCTTCCTATTGGTAATTAAGAGCTGAACTTACGTGCAAAATTTTTACTAAGCTTCATTCATCATCATCATTGGTAGTCTGCTGTTAAGCAGATCCTCAGTAGCCTCGCCTCCAGATAGCTACGTCTTGTGCCTTCCTCTTCATCCTCGCGTAGCCAGTCTCCTCTTCTAAATCATCTGTCATTTTTTTTCTTCTTCTTTCTCGTTTACCCTTTCCTTCCACCATCCCTTCCAATACCTCTTTCATCAAACAATCTCTTCTTAATATATGTCCCAGCCAGTTTTGCTTCCTTGTTTTAATTAATTATTAAAATTAAATTATTAATTAGAAGCTTCATTACGTAAGTGTAAAATTTGCAGTTAGCTTCACTAGCATGCCCTGATAGTAATTTCATTAGTAGGATATTGCACGAGGTAACTGGGATTTACCATGAAAAAGTCACGAATCAAATCGCGTCTGACATCACGACAACGGCATAGCCCTGGCTCCACAAGCAATGCATTGGACCAGCAGCGTGACAACGTAGCGACTTTAGGGGGGCCTGGGGCAAGCGTGTTGGCGGCCCTGTTACCCTAAGGCTTCGCTTTACTACTATGATTTTTCCTACTTTCGAACTATTACTCTAAAGTCCTAAACCTTGCCGTTTAACATTCAGAATTCAGGTTTTCCATTCACGTTTCCGCGTCGAACTGAACGAAGGTGCACACTTCGCCTCCTTTTTGATGAATGTTGGTGCCGTGAGCAATTTTCGGGTGGCAGAGCAATTTTCGGATGGCAAAGTACCCTCGCTCATCATCCCCCTGATGAGTTGTTACCCCGCAACATAGGACGGAGAGCGCGTACGACTTGCACTGTATACACACTCGAAGGGAGGATTGAAAAATAAAGGACGAACGAAATACGTAACTATCAATTCTCCTCTTCTCCAAACCCGAGTTCGCTCGTAATCCTTCCCTTGACTGCCGTCGGCGTTCTCGTCAGAATCGTTAGAGCGTGACGAAGAGGCAGACATGAAGGACTTACCTGCAAGATGCGTCGGGAAAGGGAGAAGAATCGAGAGTTAACGAGAATTTATTTGGGGAGGGGAAAAAACTAGGGAATAACG
This sequence comes from Ceriagrion tenellum, assembly GCA_963169105.1. Taxonomy (NCBI): domain Eukaryota; kingdom Metazoa; phylum Arthropoda; class Insecta; order Odonata; family Coenagrionidae; genus Ceriagrion; species Ceriagrion tenellum. The sequence goes on from OY720641.1 coordinate 113,816,891, forward strand.
ATCTGTGAAATTCAAAACTGAAGAAAAATTGAAAACTTGGGTCGCAGGATCGCAGAAAATAAACAAGGAGAATGCTGTGCTAAGCTCTATATCCTTTCACATAACCCACGTAATAGGAAATCTGCGATTCTGAACGAAAGGCTGATATCTGGAGAGAAAATTTTAAGATTATTCAAAGGGCAACACGTTTTTTTCTGACGCATATTGCAGGTATGAATATAATGAACACCCACGGTAGTGTCGAGGACACTACACCTTTCTTTTGTGATAAATTATAAAGAATTAGAATCGAATTGCAAAAGCACATGCATATAATCCAGAATATTTTCATTGAAAATATAACTAATATCAAGATAATAGATTCATGATTACATTTTCTTTGTGAGAAAAGAAACGGGTGATAATAAAAATATAGTCTTCCTCAAATTAAGAAAGAAAACTGATACAAGTCAGATAGTTAGGATAACATTAACTACCAATGATCACGCAAAACTATAAGGCCTGCGATAAATACATATTCAATGAAGTGCCATGCGCATCGTCGTACATTGAACTAGCTACTACATGAATACATAGTAATCACGTCGTCACGCCGGGGTAGGCAGCATTATAAGAGTTAAGCTCTCAGGGTTGTGCCTACGAAAACGGCTTTGTTCAAACAATATCTTCCATACTCTTCTAATCTGGAACCAATAAGGTACGCATTTGAAACATTTAGATCGGGCGAATCTCAGTACCACACAGAGAATATTATGTTGATCTTGCACCATCTCTAAAACTGATAGGATTGGCAAAATAAGAGTCACATCGTAAAACTGAAAGGCGCAAAAATTCCTTTTTTTCCAAGCACCATCTTATGAATAGACTACTAAGGTAGTCCATTCATAAGGGATGGAGAAGAGAAGCTTCTACATGGATAAGAATAGTGAAACTGAGCTTACGGGATCACTAAGACTCGGTTTCTCTTGTGCTATTTGGGAAAAAACGAGGCAAAATGAACCGGTAGAGTGCAGTAGCCGTTAGCTGGGAAACCTGGCCGAGGTGCAAAAGCTGGTAACATTGCATACCTACTATATGATACCAAAATGATAGCAGTTAAGAAGTTGCATAAACTGGTAAATGTATGAAATTACAAAGGGCGGTTGAACGACGCGCTGCGAGCTAGACCCAGTAAACAAGAGTCGCTCACGAGTCGCACGAGGGAACCCACTTTCTCGTAAGCACATTTTCCAATAGAAATGCACGGAAAAAGTAAGAATATATTAGAAGTAAATATTGCCTGTTATGGACATAGGTACTACTTTAAAGGCAGCGGGCAGCTCAAAATTTTTAATGTTTAAGTACGGTAAAGATAAAACTATGTATCTCAGACTAATGAAGTTTCTTGAGGTTGATGAAAAATGCATTCTCTACAGAACAGCACTGAGAATGTTCTTGCAAATTAGAGGTTGAAATTCCCCGTGATGGAAAAAGAACTTTCAAGTCAGGGGACGGCAGGAGAATTTGCATTTCTAAGTAGAATTACTAGTAAATTGGGTATATCAAACTATTAAAATATCTTCCGGTAGGAGTACAACGGGAGATGACACAATGGTTTGTCAGTACTATTTACCACGTTGAGAATCGCGATCAACAGTACGCTGCCTCTAATGGTAGCTCTTTGAGAAGGGATCGTACTTGTATTTCGAGTAGAGGAGTGTAAAACGGGCCTAAGACGTTACTGAGCCAGGGTTTCTCTCGTGGCATACTGGGGAAAATGTGCCAAAACTGACCGGTAGACAGCCGTTGCCAAAAGTAGGGGAAAATACAAGGTCGAGCAAAGGCTGGTAATCTTCCATGCAATAACATACCGAACTGCAAACATTTAAGAAGTTGCATAGACGTAATTTTCAAAAATTTGGTCTCAATCGTTGGGAACGCACAAACATCTTCCGCGCAGCTACTCTTCTACTCCTATTCCCGTCCATGCGGCTGAGCCCACCTCCCTTTTTTTAACGTTCACGGTTTAAAAAAACCTCTTACGACCTTCTTTTGTTTATACTCAGTTTGCGTGAGCTCGGTTCTGTTTACGAGTTCTTCCCCCCCACACTTTCTTCCGTTCAAGCACTATATATACATATATATTTTTTTACACCGCGTTTCTCTTCCCACGAGACGAGAAAAAGTCTTCCCCTCGACTAGGGACCGCTGCTGGTCTCAATATCTTCCGCTAATCTACCCCTCACGATCTGAATAATACTTCCTGTGCGGAACGCGGCCATAAAAATTCAAACGGAGGGACTTGCACGAAAAAAACGGGGAACCACGCCTAATAAAGCGCTGGAATATCACGTATTTAACCTATTTCACCCGAATACGCTGACTTGAACAACAGACGCCCTTGTCTAACGCAAGGCGCTCCGTCGGTAAAGTTCTTCGAGCAGATAAACCATCTTCGTCCAGAGCTCACCAGAAACGAATTACTACAACTTGGGGAAAGAGAAAGGGTTTCCTTCATTGAAAAGGGAGAATTTAAGGAATTAGGATGAATAGTTATCATCGCTCACTGTTCGGAAATTTCGGGGGAAAGAACAAAATTATAGATTGGGTCACATGGAAAGATAAAAAAAAAAACATTAGTGACACAAGAAAATGTGAAGGCAGAAAAGTCTTTGATTTCTATTCCCATTAATTTTAAGTTAAGTAGGCGAAATATGTGCGAAAGGAGAGTACATAGGTATCTAAGACAGTATACTAAACTACTTTTTAAACTCTTACAGTACTTCCTTATGACATAAACATTTTTACGCAGAACTTTTCCCTTATTATGATCCTATACACGCCCTTAATTTCAAGTCCCTTCTCTTAAGCCCTGGTCACATGATACATTAACCCGTACAAGTTTATGTACGAATGCATGAACGCGTGAATGAACGCGAAAATTCATCGTGCAACCACACCAACTTGTACGAATGCATGAACACGTGAACAGGGAAATAGAACCAATTCTATTTGGTTCATGCATTCGTTCATAAACTTGTACATGAACACGTACAGGTTAATGCATCGTGTAACTAGGCCTTTAGTCCTAGCATTCCACGTCATTTCCCGTATATCAATTGAGCTCTCGTCTTCCTCTCTAGATGTGAAAAATGCTCTTTTTATCTACGTATGGGAGCTCCGTTAGCATTAATAGGAAGCTCAGCATTTCATTAGGCAGTAACTACACTTCTTATTTAATTCTTAAAAATCAGCAACATGGAGATAACATCTTCGTTCTCACTCTAAGCCCTTCAAACGTAGCATCGTAATAAGAAACATGAAATAACTTTGGCAGGGTATGCAATTACACGACAGTTTTTGTTCAAGCTTTCAGCAAGAAAAATACGACACTGAATACTAAAAATGTAGGAAACAAGCCGGTGGTGCACATAAGCTGATTGTCCAATGTATAAAGAAAGGGAATATAACATGTGCTTTTGAATCAGTCTGAAAAGCAATGTAAAAATCGAAAATTTGCATTCTGAGGCATGTAAACGAGTAACGAGCGTTCTTTCCCAGCCATCACTTCAAATTAGCTGCCTGGTGAGAGCAAACTCATCACCCAACTGAAATATATATGCAAGCGAAGAATCACTAATATCCAAGACGTGCATCCAAAAACTTGCCTTTTTCATGCTCATCAAACTGCAGTAAAAATTAATGGCTTTAAAATTTAATAATAGGCAAGTGCTTCGATGCGTGGATTAATCGGAGCCATAATTGAACTACTCTTAAAACGAGTTCGGGAACGGACGGAATGAAAGACTAATCAAATTTCAAGCTTACAAAACAGAGAAAAATGGAGCGGGTTTTCAGCTTTTGCTGGTATAAATATAGGAGAATAAAAAACCTTTGAGTTTAGGTCAAGTGGCTGTTAACGGATGCAGTTTTAGGTAGTGACTACAACGCAGGAATATCGAAAAATATTTCTTATTGCGCTTAATTTCTCAAATTTAAAAACTAATTACCAATACAAAAATAATTAGGATAATGAAGTAGGTATATATCAAATTCCCACCCATCCCTTTGAAACGCGGAATTATTGAAAAGTTTAATTTGTTCATATTATCATGGAAACTGTCTACCTTTCTTTACTTGCTTCCACTTAGCCATGTCCTTTCATTATTCTCCCGCAATTATTCTCAGTCACATTTATGCATTAGCTCACACCAGGTTCCTTCATTCATGAGACTACTAATAATCCTATTCCTAGAAATCTTACCGACAAATTCGTCGAGCTCAATTTTCGTCTCAAAGCACTCATTCCTAATTATCTTAATCACTGGATCTGGAAACCTATCGACCATTACAACGTGGTTTAACTAAAGCACAGAGTGTAACCTTATATCAGCAAGGCAACCAATGCATCGTTGAATAATCTCCCACCGAATGGAATCTCGTTTTACAAGTATTTATTTCATGACCATCAACTCAAAGAAAAACCTAGGTTAAAGTTACGTGTATGCATATTGATAAGCAAGGGGACTGCTACCATAAAGATGGTAGTAAAAATATTAAAGACATATTCAGCGACCCAGAGTTCATCGTTTAGGTTTTTCACAACGGAACGATTTCAGAAATTTTTGTCACACGAGACTCTTTTACGATTTGATTTTGTGAAATCAGAACTGATCTCAATGTTTTGGATAATGAGGGCTAAAGAGGTTACAAAACATATAATTTTGTCCTTCATGCGTCATGGTTCTCTTACGATTAAGTTCACTCGCGTCGTAAAGTTAAGAGCGCGAAAGCAAACTACATCCTTAAAAAAATTGATTGCAGAAGATGCTGTGTTTTGACGGATATACACACTCTTCATGGTCACAGCCAAATAAGTGGAAAAACCACTCATCTTTCCAGAAAGGCCATAAGTGTTTAGTAATTCAATGGCATCTCGAGAAGATTGATGCGAGAGAAACAGGGCTGAAATACTCGTTGACAGGTGGATTGGAATGATTAGAAGAGAAGAAAGTGAGGTAGAAGAGCACCTCAAAACAGAAATTCTTTGAGCATCAGGGTTTTGACATAATCACTACCATTCTTAATTTGGGGCAACAGGGAGGGATTTAATTCACAGCACGCAGTCCGAAAATAAGTGGCCGGCAACAGGCTAACGACAACATTTCCACTAACTCCAACCAGGAACCAAAAAAATGATTCATCTAACCGAGATACTGTAGAGAATTCAACACGAGCACTAATGATTTTTCAAGCCCTCTTAGCACGCGATCGAGGGAAAGAAAGCATTAAGTACCATTGTGCGTGACTTGGGGCGAAGGCACCGGCGTGCATCCTGATTATCGTATTCAAACCACTGACATCATTATTTCATTAGACTGATTTCAGGGAATAGGTAATTAGTTCGGCAAAAAATGAGGCTTGGTTGACTTTTAAATTCGCTTAAAAATATGAAGTCGGAGAATGTATAAAGTTATAACTCACAGCCCAGCGACGAAACTACCGGCCATGGTAGGTACATTCACAAAATATTGGAAACTAAGATAAAGAAACTGGTCCCAGTAAATACGCTCACCCTTTAAGCTTGATCACGGATAAGCGATTTCCATACACGAAGATAACTTTATCTCCAAACACATTAAATGTGTCGTCCGACAAAAGTGAAGAACATACGACAAAAATTTAAAATTCTCATAGTATCTTACAATGTGGATAGGAAATCGCACTTGATAAAGTTCTACATATAATTTTGGTCGAATGGCCACACATTTACATTTATGCACACACACATTTATGGCATCATTAACGGTAGAAAATACCAGGAATGAAAAGTTAGATTAGAAGTAAAGAATTACTTGCCACAAGATAGAAGAGAAATTAACCCTCTGATACTAAGGTGGTTATCGGAGCTGCCAATATAAAATACGGTAAATTTCATTTTGAAAATTTCATGCAACACCTTAAAATAATTCGCTACGACTCTTTAGAGACAGAGTGTTTAATTTTTTTCAACTTCCATTTCAACTACTTGTCGACGATTTATACTTTTCCGAAAAGTTTTAACGAATAAAGTTTCAGGAATAAAATAATTGGCTGTAGGAATAAAATACATCACTGTAGGCGTTCAAAACAAGTGTGTCGAGAGAGAGTATTATTAATGAGATAATTTATGGGAAGAAATTCGGAGGAAGATAAGTACAGAATGCATCATACAAATTATGAAGGCCGTCAAAGTGTAAAATTATGAAGGAATGGCGCGTTTGGCTGATAGAAGAGCTATTGCTTGGAAACAAATGTGGATATGTTAACAAGGGGATTCCACAGGAAAATTAAAACAACAAATAACACATGAAGACATATGATTTCACAGTAAAATAAAAAATCGAAGGGCGATTAAATAGAGTTTATAGTAGCTTCTCTTTAGACGATTCTCGACACAACTAACCATCTATTTAATACATACACACACTACACAACTAACGAATATCTTAGGCCACGGGGTCGACTCGTTAAGGAGTATTCAAGAGAAGGAGAAGGATAAATCTAATCTTTTCAGTGATTTACAAATATTAATCCGTAACATAAATTATCTGTATATTTTCCAAAGCATAGAAACCGTTTAGCAAGGGAAATAGTGAGACAGTACGCTACAGAGAGACATTTTCAAAAAATAAGGACGTTATGACGCACATATCGCACCAGACTACGTGACGGAGTAGAGCTCAAATCTTTCCTCAATTATTTTTCCAATTAAATTTATTCCTCACCGCAGTATTTTTTATTATACATCAAAAATCTCCGGTTGTGAAGGCATTTACAGCGTATCGCTTGAAAGATGAAAGTTAAATCCTGAAATAAGAATATTAAGCTAAGTACAGTGATGTTCAGTCGTGTAAAACAAAGTCTACGAGCCCTGTATCAGCTGTTTCAATGTAAATAACCTTTGTACTTGTTCGATGGCTTTAATCCTAAAGTGATAACGCTCGTAAAATTTACGACTATACTTTATCTAAAGCGTTGTTTTACCGTATCTTAAGGACGATACCTTAGTCCAACACAAAACTACCAGGAGTAGAGCAACACTGTTATACTGCCCAGCTCATCGCACTACAACTGCAAGAAGAACTCATCAGCATCTAAAATTTAAAATGTACCCACTCACCCAAACTCCTAAGATAAACTTTATGATTTCTCGCTGCTATATTATCGCTATTTTTGTTAGATGTATTTTTATTTTAACGTGATTTTCTCACAATTGCAATACTTTAAATTAGATTAATACTGTGGTAAGTAATAGGTATTTTAAGTACACCATAGAAGGAACTGTATACTTTCTCTTTTGTTCTAATGCCCGAGAACCCGGAGTATTTTAACAAATGTATTTCTTTTACATCTATTTCTAAACATATTTATTTCATATTTCGCCCAATTGCTTGAACTTCAAGACAGTTTGTGCGAGACGTTTCCCTAGTCACAATGGAGACCATATTCGAACTGTTGTTTTTCATTTCACCAGCTGAAAGAAGAAAATATTGTATTATCAATTACTCAAATTATAGTTTTATGTAACAGAAATTCTCTGTAATTCAATAAATACATCTGAATGAACCTTTAAATCGACTCACATTTTTCACGATGCACACTGAAAACGCCTTCAAACTGGATGTTTTTTTTTACTGCAAAAATTACTACACTGAGTAATTGATGTGATGATTTTTAAAAATAGTTGAGAAACCACACCATCAAAGCCCGGTAAATATCTGAAAGGATCTATGTGTTAAAAATTCATCATTTCTTTAAAAAACGTGTGTCTGGATCGCATATGCGCACAATATCTCCCGAAAAACGACTTCTGTTCTTTGGCAAATACTTAAAAAATTACAGTGCAAAGTGGCTAATATTTTGGGAACTTTGGCAAGGTGAGATATTTATCTTTAAAATGAGGCCAAGTTCAGTGAATTCCATCCGAAATGAAAACTCGATCAAGCTACCTCGAGTCGCAATTCGAATAAGTACGGTCTTCATTACGACCAGAGATGAATCTCGCTCGAGCCACCTTGAAGAGTTTGCCGGATGGGCGGCGGCACGCCGCTGCCGATCCCGCCGCCTCTGATCTTCCCTCCTTCGAATCCCTCCTCTCGTATGATGACCCGGCACTTGATCCCGCCGCCATGCAAGCCAAAGCACGCCGCTTTCCGGTCGAGTGCGCGAACAGACGGTTAATAATAGGAAGGGCCCTCGCTCAGCCACCAACCGGGTGAGCTCTCACGAGGTCAAGAATCGCAAACGCGCGGGCAAAAAAAATACACGAGCATACAAGACAGGACGCTTCCTCGATTCACAGCCAGCCGATAGTTTAATTTTTTGCTAACAGTGTCCAGCGCTCTCCTTTTAGCAACAAACTTCCTTCCTTCCCTGATTAATACGGCTACCAGCCCATTTTTTAAACAAATAGAAAAGAGATTACATTTCAGAAATAGCTTCGCTGAGCTTTGTACAGGGAAAATTAATTTTCAAATAATAGTTTGAACCCATATAAAGTGAGAATTTAAAATTTTTGATGCTCGAAGTACCTCACGCAAGTTAAACAACCCCATCAGTTTCTACACGCACACGACAATGAAGGGCCGTACGAAAAGCTTTTAGTAACAGAGCATCGAAAAATTCCTTTCCATGGAAATTAAAAATTAACTTTCTTTATATTTTATGATCAAATCGTTCAGCCTCTATACAAAACTCACTCAGAGGGAAATATGTTTTGAGGCTCAATGAGGAGACTTTTGGGTTTGAAAATGCCGATGAATTCGTGGAACCCATCAATAAACCGAGAGAACACATCGGTACAATTGAACTAACGCAGGACTCGAAAACGTGGATTTTTATTTCGTATTAAACGTCGAAAGTCACAAAGTCACAGTCATTCCAAAAGGTTGCGTTTACCTCCTCATTGTTCTTAACCTTTACTACCACTAGAAAAGCACTGAATTCAGAGCAGGGGCTACGAATTTTTAAATGAAAGGAACTCAAGATTAAAGGATGAACTTTTCACAACTAGACGACTAAAAGGAATGAAAAAAAAACTCGGTTCAACTTCGTGGAATTCCATGTTGATTAGCAAAAATAACTTTTACACTTCACTTGTAAGTTCACATGTCAATTTATTGGACAACACTGACAGAGGTCAGTGAGCACCTAAAGATAATGCCAGGAATCGAAATCCGGATTTTGCAATAAATTATTGACCTGTGACGTGACCAGTGGAGTGTAAAAGTTCTATTTACTAATGGACTAAAAGGAAATTCTTTCCTTCACTAGAATTAAAACGACGTTTTTGGTAACAAAGCTGACTATATTTTACTACTTCAACAAGAAAAAATGTTAACTTCCTTTGTAACCTCACCATAGGCCTAAAATGGGAGCTCATGCCTGGGACCTTCACGGATTGCGTTGAGAATTCATTACGAGAATCGTACGGAGGTTTTAGCTGGGATATTATAGGGACTCCAACTATACTGGGACTACGACTCCTACAAGATATGTGCATTTTTCAAGTCACAATGAAAGTTTTCGAATATCCCATGAATTTTTTAATTCCCGTTGAATATCAACGACCACCCTCTCCTAAAATACGTGAAATGGATCATGGTTGCTATTAATTGCAATAACTCAATAAATATGATATGACTATTTGTTAGAACTCCCTTATATGTCGCTCTAATTATCCGCACTAGTTAATTATGATTGGTAGATGCACATAAAGCTTCACAAAAATATACGATACCATCATTTATTCGGACTCGCAAACAATTGCGGTCGATAAACTGTGCTAGACATGTGTCACAGAGTTAGTCGCTTAAGCGAAGCTTAAGAAGAAATTGAGATTTTATAAATGATACTCTGGCAGATGAAATCATGAGAGAAAACTGTACCGTAATAGTACACGGGCTTAGGAGTGATTTTTTCTTTACGCACAGCTTTGTGCCACACACTGCATATGCGTTGTCATTGGCGATATCTTCAGATCATAGGGGAAAAATTGCACCTCACCGATTTCATTTTTTCACAATCGCATTCTTCGTTGTTATTCAACTTTGTACAGATTTAACGGCGAAAGAAATCTATTCTAAAAACTATGATCATCATCACTGGTCGTTCAATCCTAAGATTGGTTGACAAGTAGCTATCCATCCTTCCATATCTAATGCTAAGTCCCTTGCTTCCTGGTAGCTATTTCAAAATACAATCTTCTATATATGGACCAGAAACTTATTCCTGGGTCTTCCTATGGGGACTTTTCTCTCTATTTTGCCTTCAATTATATTCTTCACAAACCCATTGTGCCTCAGATTGTGTCCAATCCATCTCGTTCTTCTTTTCGGTACGGTGTTTCATATGGTCCTTTCCTCTTCTACTCTTCGGTAAACTTCGTCGTTTCTTATATTGCCCGTCGATTTTATCTTCAGCATCCTCCTCCAGCACCAGGTTTTTAAGGCTTCTAGTCTATTCTGGTCAGTTTTTCCAATGATCCATGCTTTCGATCCATATAATGCCACGCTCACACAAATACCTTCACAAACTGTTTTATAGATTGTAGCCCATCCTCTTTGAGCATAGTAGTTGTCTTTTTCCCATGAACTTGGGCTATTCTTCGCTTAATGTCCGCTGTACTTCTTCCGTCCCACTTCCGATGGTACTTCCGAGATAGGTGAAGGAATCCACTGGCTCTAACTTCTCTCCTCTCAGTATGACTTCTGCATCCAGCTTTTCTCTCTCACATACTAGGATTTTCGTCTAATTTATTTTCCTGTTCTACTCAAGGATAACTTGGTCCAATGCGTTTGAACCTTTTTATTTTAAATTTTTATCACGGGGTTATAGTTCTAAATTTTTTTAAAAATTTAGACGAATTATCTTGAAACGATTCTTTTTCCATTGCTGGAATCTGCGTGACACCTGGATCTTTATTACCAACCATTATAGTGTAGCGCTTTTTTAATTAAAATAAAAACATAAGTCTTAAGACATTTATATTACTATTGCCGACACCGATTACCGCTGCAGCCACCTTATCTAATTACGCGAGAGGGCAAATCCGCGCTAGAAGTCCTCCATCCCAAAAGACAATCCACTTGCACATTTTTCTTCTCTCAGAGTGACTTCTGCATTCAGATTCTCTATACTGCATACTACAATTTTAGTCTCCGTCTTAGTTCCGGGTTCTGTAATTCCCACCGTGCCCGGACAACCTTCAACCAATCCGATTACAAAGCATCAAAACTCGCACAACCACCTCAGGACCTCCACCCCCTCTCCCTTCCACCCGCGCTCAGCACAAAGTGTCCACACAACGCCTCCCTGCCCCGAAACTCGCTCCCCCCGACCTGCTCATGACAGCGGACTCCACACGTACTTTGATACACACATATGCATATCGCCCACAACTCGCTACACAACACCCCCTGCGTAATTATGACGAATCCGCCTTCCTTAGCGCCACCATCACCCGCCGCCGGTCCGTTCGCTTCGTCGCCGTGCGCACGCGAGCGTGACAAACGCACGCCCGAGACGGCGAAAGCGCGCGCGAAGAGGGAATAATGAAAAAAGGACCGAAACAAAAAAAAGGACGAAAAAAATACGTCAGAAAACAATCCGGGGGGATACGAAGCAGAGTTAGCGGGGAGGAAGCGAAAAAAATAAATCGTTCCCCGACTTCGAACGAAAGAATCGAAGGGGACGGGGAGAGAAACGGTGTTGCCACTTCCCACCCGAAGGGGTGTGGTTGCGTGCGGACTCATTAAGGTTTCAGCAAAATAATGTACAGACACATACACACAGGACGGGGTGCTAAATTTGGCACAGCCAGAAATAAGCCAGTTTTTATCTCTAGAGCGTCGTCATTATGATAAGACGAGTTTTCCGAGAGTTTCAAAAGTATCGTAATCATAAAGATCTCATCACATAAAGCAGACACAAATGAGGATGTAATAGCACCTTTGAAGATATTTTTACCGCCGCGTCAACCACTCCCTTTTCCAAGTGGGTTGAAAATCCTTAAGTTACTCTCATTCATTTCATGTTCGACAATCCGCCTGCAATAACAATGCATCCCATTGCCTTCTTTCTCAAGCACACTTACAGTTTGGGTGTTTGAACATCCCAATTTACATTAGGCAAATGCATGGGTAAAATCGCTAACTATACCACCACAAAGTAGCTTTTCAAGAGTTTTTGTTTATACTCGCAATTTAATTTATTTTATCAGGAGTTCTACGTAAAATAATTAAAATTGAGGACTCCGAAAGAGGGAATTTATTTGCAAAGCCGACTGAAAAGCATTCATATATTTCTACCAAAGTTCTTGATAGAGGAAAATCTCTGTAATATCCAGGCTGGAAATTGGTTGTATGGCCCCAATCATACAAATACCATGATGATTCTTGCCAAACACGAATTACTCACTCGAAGGAAGTTCACAAACCATCGAGTCTTGGAATAAAAGTCTTTCTACGCTACCTTCTCCGAACTACAGCAAACACAATTTACGCATAGGCGTCACGCGCGGCACCTAAACAAAACTCCAAAACGCAAATGCGAGAAGAAAAAGACACCGCCAGCGTCGCACGTAAGTCAACACAAAGGCAATGGAAAACGCGAGAGCAGGACCCTTGAGCCTACATTTCGCGGAGTATCCCTTAAAAAAAATAAATAAATGAGTAAATAAAGCAGCGAAAAAATGAAAAGAGTGACACTTGTTGCCTTGTCGCCTCTGTCACTTAGTTCATTCCTAAGAGATGGACTTTGATACGTAGTGCATGAAGAGGAGGAGGAAGAGGAGCGCAAAAGAGACACGGAAAAAGAGTAGGAAGTGGGATGGAAAATAAAAAAAAATATGTAATAAAAATAATACTGGTAAAGATGAAAGAAATTACGAAAAAAAAGAATGAGGAAGAGAGAGAAACGCGCTTGTGATTTGCTCAAAGGGGAATGCAGCGGGGGAGAGGGTGGGAGGGAGGCGAGGGTGTGGAGAGGAGGGGGGGAGGAGTGCAGCGGTCTTGTGTGAGCCGGTGTCAATGATGCGGCAGGCCGCGCCTCCTCTCCCTGGCTCGCTCCCCCGGCTCGCGCCAAAAACCCATGTGCCGGCATCCGTCCGCCGCGTCTCCGAAGGGAGGAACAAGTTGCGACGGCGGAGCGGGTCCGACGTCACGGAGGGTAAGGAAAGGGTGAAAAAATGGGGGTTACCGGTGGAACAGGGGAGGGATGGATAAGGGGAGAAAAGAGGCTTTTTCTGAGGGGAGGAAAAGGTTTCTCCCTCTCAAACACCCCCTCCCCCTTCGAGTCAAAGAGGGGAAGGGAGGGAGAGGAGAGTGGGGGGGAAAAAGGACCTCTCCCTTTCTCACAAACACTGAAACACGAGAAAATATATATTTTTTCTCTCCTCTTAATTTCCTTTTTTTCCACTCTCCCTCTCTCTCTCCCGCTCCCCAGAATCCTTTGAGATCGGCGCGCGTTTTTTGAAGAGTTGGCGCTTCGGTGGTTTATCGTTTGCGCGGCGCTATTACAAATGCGAGAGACGCCGGGATCAAAAGGAAAAAAAATACATACATAAACATATATATTTCCACGGAAATACGTACATGAGGGACCGCGGTCTTATGACGGGTGGTGGGGGCGGGGGTGTGGGGGGGGAGGGAGAGATTCGGGAGGGATGCTGGGCAAGCTGGAGGGGCTGGCGGAAGGAGATGAATTGAAAGCTACTGGATGTAAGAGTTTACAGCTTGGCGCGTTTTCAATCTGTCGTTCCCTTTCTCACATAAGTACTCACACATTTCCTCTCTTTACGTGTTAAAGGGCATTTCTCAATGAACGCAAAATTAGACGTGATTATTAACAGTGAGAGCTAGAAGGATTAGCCTATGATCGATAGCGCCAAGGGGTCAATTAGGATTTATCCTAGCAATACAGCTCCTGCCACTCTCAATTTTACGCATGGCAAATAATATTCGAGGATAATAATTCATTTATCGAATACCGAAAACTTTTACAATCAGCAATACAACCGATTAATAGTAGCAAAAATAACAAGCCATAAAAGAAGACATTCAGATCGACAGGCATCACCCAGAAGAAACACTCCTGGATATGGGCAGGTGATCATGCTCAGAGAGCCCGGAAGAGCCAGTTTAAGGTTTTACTGGTTTAAGAACATGGAGTATAGATCAACGTTCCTGGAGACTACGATTATAAGAATGCGCTAGGAATAGAAATAAACAGTGCAGGGTAAACGCGTCTTCAAAAAGGCTACCGTTAAGTAAGGATCCGAATACATCAATAAAATTATTGCCCCCGATGGAAGGCGTTTTCGCGGTATGAAAATAAGATCGCAGGGAAACGTCGAATACAGAGCTACTTCCGTATACGAGGGCTAGACCGACATAGAATGAGAGCGAGAAGCAAAAATTCACTAGCTCATTGCCAATGAAGATTGGATACGATATTGAAAGGAACGATTGAAAGATACTAAGCAAATGAGAGATTTAGGTAGCAACCGAAGTTGACTTGCCGCAAAGTTGGCCAGCGAGAAATCTTAGTGTCCCGCGCAATCATTTGTCAAACCAAATAATTATAAAAGACGCAATTTTAAAAAAATAAAAAATGTGCCATTCTATCAAAAAGGCATGTACCTGTGACGGCGATGAATACTGCGACCCTGAATAGAAAAACATCGGAGTTATAACCGTCTAAAATTAGCGTGCCTGTAAGTCATATACGGCAACAAACAGAGTTTTTTCCCATGCCCGTACGAGATTGCATCGACCATAAAATCAGAGGGGTCTCAGAAATAATAGCTCCGAAATGATATTATGACTTAAAAGTAACATTACTTGGATATTCACTGCTTTCGAAAATCGCGGCACATGGAATGAATTCAGTCGAGCATACTCCACTAAGCCCTGGATGATAGATCCAAATATGAGTATCCGAACCGCGGCCTCAAATGAACCGGCATGGATTTTACCTCCCCAACACCCGAGGCTGACAAGAGACCTTTCAAGAGTAACGAGATCATTTCCTTCGACATCATCTCTCCAACGTAGAGATTACTTATTCGATGGTATTCCTACAAAAACAAAAATTATTATTTCTGAGGACTGGTGAAGAAAGAAATCATTTCCCACGATCTAAAATCCCTCTACGCACGAATCATCCCGCATAATACTGGTTGGGTATAATATGGATTCCAATATCCACTTCACGTCCAGAAATGAATCCTTTTCATTTGAGAGGATTGATATATACAATATATTTAATAGCCTTTCATATTTACGATGACTGTGATGCATCCTTTACGATATAACTAAGGTGGTAAATCATTAGCATAGCTTTTTAACATTAAAAAAGCATTCGACGGTTGGGGTGTACCGCGGTATTGGGTGAAAGCGGTTCTCAGATTTCTTCACTTCTATTTACTAAAGGCATGGCAGCATCTAAGGCATAGGTTTTAGGAGAAAGGACTAGGAAAGAGAGCCTAAACTAGCCAGAGACAATAGTAGCTCTTTTTTACTAATCTATCTGAAAAGTGAACAGCATTAAGGAATTGAATTCAAGATGGATATCACTGACACTCGCCAGAAAGTACAATTGGCGTGCCTGAATACCTGTATTGCCAAAGAAAGCCAGGTAAATATACTTCCACTATATTGTACCAATCTTCCATGCACCTGAAACCACGTAAGAATTAGAGAAAATTCTCCCTTTGAATAATAATGAGAAAATTTTCCGGAAAAATCTCAGTTTGCTACCGAAAGTGCCCGTAGGGTCACGCTAACTTTAAACAGTTTTAACTTCGATATTTTTCTATTTAGACTCGCAAAATTTATAGCTATCACAGGTAAATGCATTTACTGATAGAATAGCACACTTTTTATTTTTTTAATTGCCTCAAAATAAGATTATTTGCAGACGATACAGTTATCTACCGTGAAATGAACGAAGACGTGGACTTTGAAGCTCTGTCATCGGACCTTAACAACGTTCATTCGAGGGGGGGTTAGAATTAAATATCAGCAAATGCACCACAGTCCACTTCCTGCGAAAGACATCACAAAAATGCCATACCTATACTGTGGGTGGAGTAAACATAAAATCTTCAGACACAGTAAAATATCTTGGAATTACCTTAACATCAGATATATCGTGGGGATTACACATATAAAACATGTGGCGTAGCACTAAAGAAACTAGGTTTTGTTAAACGAATAAAAGGAAGGTCCTCGGATGAGAGAGTCTAGGAGAGATGCTACTTCGCTCTGGTTAGGCCACACCTCGAATAAGCCGCGAGTATTTGGGACCTTGGTCAAATAGATTTAACCAAAAAAATTAACAAAATACAAAGGAAAGCAGCGCGCTTCGTTAAAAACTGCTACGAGCGTACATATAGTGTCTCACAACTTTTAGAGGGATTAAGGTGGGAGCCCCTAGAGACTCGGAGGCTACACGCTAGGCTTAGGCTGCTTGATTAATTCAGAACTGATATTTTTCAGAACGACATAAAGAATATTATCATGACTCCTCACTACATCTCTAAGTCTGACAGATGCGATAAAATAAGATAAATACACTGCCGAACAGATAGGTACAACAACTCGTTCTTTCCGCGAACAATGAGCGATCACAATTAAAATTAAGCTGACTAAATACACTCCTACAATTCATGTCACCATTTCATTTCCAAAAAAACTTACACCTTTACAAGGCTGGTGACCTATCACCCCCGGACGTACGCCCAAACGGCGGCTCGCAGGGTATTATGTAGATGTAGATTTTTTAATTATTTGGTTTGATAAATGATTGCGCGAGATAGTAAGCTTTCTTCAGACTGGAGTGCTTCGAACTCTGTTCTAAGACATTTGAGTGTTACGCCACTGCCAATCACATGTCATATATTCGGAAACACTAGAGTTAACGATAGGGCTTGAGTAACTTCTAAGACAGAAAGCAATCCCGTTTGAAGGATGAAAGGAAGTAAAGAGTCACAAGAAGCATTAAAATCCACCTTATTCGCCACTTCCGATACACTCGACTCCCGACCCATCATCCCCACCTTGGCGAAATCAAAGATACGTATCCGCTACACCAACCTTTCCAGATTTTTCAGCAGTCATCCCACTGCCTCGCTTGGCACACCTCAAATCCAGTTTCACCTTACTCAGTTCACTAACCCACCTCAATAGTAGATAAAATATTGCGTACGGGCGTATGAATAAAAAATAACGACATCGAGCCAGGAGAGAGACTCTCGGGCATGGGGGAGAGGAATTTTTTGGCCCCTTGATCGACGAGATGCTTTCGTACTGCTGGGTCGGCTGCGAGGGCGAAAAAGAGCACTGGCCACTTGAGAAACGGAAGTTGAAGGGCGTACTGGGATAAAACCCATTTCCCGGAGAACGAAGACCATTCAAGAATTGTATTCCAGCCATGGAATTCATTATGACAAATTTATTCGCAAGAAATGAAAAATGAGTAGATATGTGAGACCACATACCTCGCAACATGCAAACCCCTAAACCCACGTACCATAACTTTTAATCAGAAACCATACATAAACACCCATCATGTCATTCCGTTCGGGGTAGGTAAACTCAAACATTTTAATTTTTGCCGTCATCCCTAGAGAGCTGGCTCCCTTTTTCAATATTTCTTTAAAAAACACATCACTATCGCTTCTCCTACACTCAAGTATTGCTTCAAACATGCTCTCCAACTCATCTACATACTACCTTGCGAGTCGCCGCATGGGTATGTGGCAAGGGGTATTATGTCACGAGCTGTTTTAATATGTAAGGTTTTGGGAGGTGAAATGGTAACATGTATTATGGGAGAGTATTTAGTAGAGCTCACTTTTTACTGTGGTCAATTATTGTGCGTGGAAAGAACGAGTTTTTGTACCTATCTGTTCGGAAATGTATATACCTCTCTTATTTTATAGCTTCTGTCAGACCTAGAGATATAGGGAGGAGTCATGATGACATTGTCTGTGTCGCTCTTGAAGCTCTATTATTGCGACTCATAATTTTTCTCTTCTTTAGAGTCTCTTCCACCAATATCACCCTTGACATTTGCGTCAAACTATACCTCTCACACCATTCTCTTTGCTATCACATGTCCGGTTCGTTACTCGATCTCTCTCATTCTCCCCTAATATCCAAAACCAGCAAAGCTCACTCCTTTCAAGTGTCTTTTACTGGAGCGTCCAAACCATATTCTTAAAGACACGTATTTTTTAGCCCTCGTGAAAATTGCCATGCCTAAATTTTTCATGCCGAGTCGTATCACAGAGTAATTAAGAAACGATTTGTCACACCAGGTCACTAAAAGCCGTAAAAACGACTTCAGTGCAGCAGAATTTGAGCTGAATAAATAAATGTGTACAATATGTAGAGCACTGTAGTACAATATTACAAGGAACATGGTATTTTAATCTCCGTGTTTGAGCGCAAACAGCTCACGGATACGTAAATATGAGCCTGAATCACCATTTGACCGAGATTTAAGCGATTTTAAGCGAGGAATACATTTTCTTTTCCATAATTAACAACAATGTACGCTAATCGAGCAACTTATTTGAAAAAACCCTCACCACGCTGAGTTAAAAGATAAACGATTTACCGGCCAAATGAACACCCTAAAAACGATCTGATAATAGGTCATTCATGAGGCTAAACAATTTTATATTTTCATTATCATATCTTTGAAGGAATATTTTCGCTCAACATCAATTATAAAAGCAACACGAGCGCGCCTCGCTCAGAAGATTTAATCTTATTCTTTCCGTGTCCGAAATTTATTAATTATTTTCCCGGAGCAAGAAGAATGAGGAAATGCTGTTGTAGTCGTCAGTAAAATTATGAGGCTCGGAACAGTTATCTGTAAGGGAATAACATTCAGATATGCGCGCTACATCGCTAAAATTGTGCAGCGTCTGGCGCTCCGACGCTTACTAAGTGGCAGTGGGTGTCGCGCGACGTCGCTAACCAGTACTCGTCGACTGCCGTCTATCAGCCCGAAGCTCGGAATTCGTCTCTCACTAAACTAATTATAAACGGACATGACGCCCACGAGGGGCTGGAGGTTGCGAAGGGGCTGCTACTAGATTACAATCCTTGTTTTTGGAATTTCCATAATAACTTTCAGGGAAACCGACCTATAAAATTCGCACCATCAAAATATACTCGCTGTTATTCGTTGTACATTGGCAACCAGTCATAAGGCATTAAAATCCGCTTACGACAATACTCAGGTTTTTCGTGGTCTTCAATCTATTCAAGATATTTGAAAACTTAAGTCCGGTTGCAATAACATTTAGTTAGGAAATCAATAGTTATGAGTTCTATGAAGTTATAAATCTCATAAAAATATTCGAGTCGCAGGAACACATCTACTAGTTACATAACTTATTTACCAATAGTTAGTAGCTTCGAATATTTGACCTAATCTTCTACCGCCGGATAACATTTATGAAAGTTTAGCCTATGAATAATTGATAATGCACATAATAATTAGTCCGTAAGAATAAATGCTCATCTGTCTAAAAACAACTATTATGTATTTGTTTCTTTTTTTTCTCCTTTTTTGTATTCTTTGTTCTTGTCTGTTAGTTTAAGGTATACTTTTTTTTATCGTAATGAACTACTGTAAAATCTTATTGTATTGTACCAAAAAAAAAAATACAAAAACAAATTACAATTTAAAAAAAAATACATTACACTTTGTATATTTTGGATTGTAAACCAACTTTTGTATTGTAAACTATTTTTGAGTTGCTTTTGGATATCTATTGTTAACAAATGTTATGAACGTTATTTCATGTTATTCATTTCGTTGAACTTATAGCCGATCACTGAATTTAAAATATGGCACCTGCTGACAAGCCTTTAAAGGCTTAGCAGGACCAAACAGTCTTATTCCTTATATATTTGTTATTACTTTTGTAAAACTTGTAAACTTTGTAATAAAATTATTATTATTATTTTAAAAAAATATTGTAATTAAATCCCCGAGCGGTTCGTTGCGCACCCGCCATCATGGCTACCTATGGAACTCAAAACTCAATGCCATAAGTTATGAAACCAATAAATTTATCGAATTTTTCTGAGACACTTATTGAATGGCTGTCATGGCTTACGGGTCCCAAAACTTCATAGAATACTTATTTATTGTTCCTACATTTGGCCATAAGTGTTAAAACGAAAAAAAATAGATAAACTGAATTTCCGATTTTACGACAGATCCATGGCAGCCGCATACTCTCTACCAGACAAATAAGGCAAATGCAAAAAGAACACAACCGTTCAATCCGAAGTGTCACAATGATCGGGTACGGTAGACAACAGCAAGTACCAGTAAGTCCCGGGACATTTGACCTCTACTCATCAAGCCGAAAGCGGGGGACACGTCGTCTCCCAAGACAGCAAACGGATTCCAAAAAGTCAAGGTAATCAGAAAATTATGCAACTTAGGTCCACGCTCACGTTTCCCAAGAGATTACTACGTGATTAAAATACAGGTTCTTTGTTAATCAGCCTCCCTACCCAGTGCGTTACCAATCTGTACCAGAGCAATGCAGACTGCATCTGACTTTGCACATTATTGGAAAAGGTTATCAATTTTGTGAATAAGAGATAACTCTGGATATTGAGATCATTAAAAATTATTGACGTAATTCACCACATGCTAATAAAACTAGAGAACCAAGTTTAAAATACAGAGGAAATCTAATTAATAACATCAAAATCCAAAGAATGAGAAAAAAATTATTTAAAAAATGAAAATATCATATCCTCAGAGAAACAGGGAAAACAAAATAAATATGGAAAATAAGAATGAAAACAATTGGTGGCAAAGAATGAATATATTCTGGGAAGGCATGAAGAAGGAAGGATTCGCAAAACTCGAATTCTGGATTGGATATAAAAGAAGAACGAAGCGTGAAACAGGCGGACATGACGGAACGAAATCAACTACACCTGGACATAAAAACCCGCTGATTTTCGGCAAAAGAGAAGATAGGAAAACATCGCTTGAGTGATGCAGGAATCCGGAGAAGGGCATTTTTTGGCTAGATTTAAGCCTCAAACAAAAAAATTAATCGCATTCGAGCAAGACAAGAGTCTGCCGCGAAGGATGTTGCGCTAATGCCTATTACAGCGGATATTCAATGAAGGAGAATGCAAAAAAATGTAGGCCATAACGTAGATGGAAAATGAGTAAGGATCTTGAGTGAAAGGAGGGTTGAAATATGCTGCGAGACTAATTGAAATTTGAATAAAATATGAAATTTAAAGCATAAGATTATTATTTGTAATTATTCAAGGATCAGAAAGCGCTAGGAAATGGGTGGAGCAAAACTGGGATATAATTCCATGAAGTGGGAATTTTGCAGACAATAAAAAAGAAGAAAATATTTTAGTATCATCAAATGCCCTAAGATAAAGCTATTGTAAAAATGAGTATATTCCTTTCCTATAAGCTATAAGACCAATCGCCAATTTAACAAACTTTCACATGAGCTCAATAGTTGAACGTTGGTAACCTGAACAATTAAAGAGCAAGATATACCTAATTTCTTCTTATCCACGAAAACTATGGACATTAATAGGCACATTAGGGGGATTACCTTTGATTTAAAACCTAAAATGAAATATAGAGGATTTGGATTTTTTTCCCAGCGAACATGGCTGATTAAGTCTTCTCGAGATTTCAGCCGGGTCATGACTGGTAGCAATGGCCATCTAGACCCGGCTGGTATCCCTGGATGACTTCAACATTAAAATGAGCTCATTTACACTGAATATTGCATATGATAAGTTACACAAATGCTTACATAAAATACAAGTAAATTAGCTGGTGAAACACCTATTCACACGAAAATTCAGCAGGAACGTAGACTTCAATTGATATTTAATAACGCGCGAGTCATCGGTGAGATTTAAGTCAAAGCTTAAAAAATCCAAATAACAGAAAAAATCGTGAGACATGATGAAAAAAATCATGAGATACATTAGAATCTCGCGCGATTTAAGGTGATGCTTAAAAATATGCTCAGTTATTCAGCGCTACGTCGCAGTCAGATATTTGATCGTTCCAAAGCTTCGCACACATCCACGTTCTGTAGATTTTGAACCCTGTTTAACTTGTGCGCCACCACTGTCAATTGAATTTATCACCATTATTACATTATACGATGCATACTGTAATGACATGGTAGAGAAATGAGAGGAACCATTAGTTCAAAAAGCATCATCCATCAGCACAACACTCACCGTCTAATTAGAAGTGCATATCGCCACCAATCAAATGTGTATATTTGATCCTTACTAACTTTAATCAATAATCAATATCCGCATTATATTAAATAAGTAGAAATTAATAAGCATTTCAGATGAAGGTATGATCATGAAAGACAGAGCTAGAGAAGGTCAGTAAAAATAATCAGAATACGAGAGAGCCAAAAACACCTAGCCAGAGGAGATTACATCATAACGCCAAGAAACAAACCAATCAGTATGTATCATTTCAACCAATAAAACAAGCAGATAACGAAAAAATCAAATATTTCACCACCAACACGGAACATAAATTAAAGTGATATACACTCCAGTGTTCTTTACTCCTACGCTCTTGTTTTGCGTGAGGATTCTGAGCTTCAGAACCTTATTTTGATAAAGATCAAAGAAATGTTGGTCTTGTATGAGATACTCATTACGATTTGGGATTATAGCAAGATATAACAAGTCAAATTCCATATAACATTCCAAAATTTTAATTTTGGGAACAGGAAATACTACTGTACTGACTAGGTTTAGCATTTTTGTAGTTTCCACACGGTGGTGTTAAATGGTATAATGCATTCAGGCTATCAGACCTCCTAAGCACAGCGTCCCTTCCACTTTCGGCGGCCAGTAACATGGAAAGTGCCAGGTCAAAATACAAAGGAAATGAAAGAATCACAAATGAAGAAAGAAAAGAGAGAAGAAAAGCGAAAATATCCTCGGGGAGATTGGTGGAAAGATAGAGCCAGGGCCTGAAAGAGGAAAGCTCGAAGGGAGATAAGGCGCAAAAGATAAAGGGGCTCCCCACACTTTTCAATGCGTGAGAACATTTTTTGCGAGAAAGAATCGCACACAGTTTGATCGCATAAGCCCTAAAGATAGCAATGAATGGAAAGGGCAAAAGGAAGACCGTCCCAGACCTCACTTTCAAGCTGATAGCACGGCATAACTAGAAGCCAAAAGAAGAAAGTGACTTCAGCATTAAGATTCCTCTACTATAAGGAAGAGAATCACTAGAATCACTCGAATTTCTCTAGGAATAATTTAGTCATTGGATGAGAGGGTATCGATAAAAGTTCCAAAAAATGCAGAGGAGGAGCGGTTCAGGAGGTAGAATAGACAGTAGAGGTAGACGAGGAAGCATCAAAGATATTAAAATGTACGTGGAGGGCACTTGTTTCGCAAATCATTGACCAATGACATAAAAGTGTGTAGAAGAACTTTGTAGCAGTGCATGAGTATATCTCCACATTTCGGCAGTCAGTCATTTTCGGGAAGTATCTTCAATATAGATGGGAATGGAGACAATATTCAGGCTTGTAAGGCAAAGAAGAGGAAAACAGGCTTCGCGAAGATAATAATGAGAGCGGGAGGAATCTTTCATCTAATAAAGAGCTCGTTGTAATATGCGATGATGTTAAAGAAAAGTGGCGAAATCCGAACGCAATAATTACCTAATAAAGAGACTAGCAGGCAGCTAGCCTGCTCACGGAGTGAGCCCGAGAGCTATCAGCTATTCTCCTTTGTTGTTTTTAAAGCCATTTGAATGGGAGAGCACTGTGGTTTCTTTTGTTTCAACCTTGTCACTCTTCCACTCTCCCTTTTGGCCTTCCTCTTTGCCACTGTGTTATCCAGCATCTGGTTGTTACAACCACGACCCAAAAATGATCCATTTCATCTCCAAATAACTTATACCTTTGCATTGATGGGAACCTAACACCCCCTGCCACACGTCCAATAAAAATCCAAAACTACTACCAAATCATGAAGACAGAGATTCCACATTCAACACACCAAACCTCAACTCTTCTAGCCCAAAAATTGATAGAGAAAGAAACAAAACGGATACCTACAGAATGACAGACACGCTACAAAATTAATATATAACATCGTGGCATTCTCCTGTTTTACTCAGCTATAATTTTAGTTTTATTTTTTTAATTCAGCAGATGAAAACCGCATAACATTATGTTTACCGAGTATCGACATTCTTTTGCAGTAATATATGGAAACTAATCTGCAGGCCATTTGCATTTCAGAGGCTTTCCGCATTAATATAACATCGTGGCATTCTCCCGTTTACAGGGGTCCAACTTTAATTAGTACACTTGAAATGAAATTTGCCAATTTAGGGCAAAAATATCCCTGAAAATAACGTAATCAGCAACATTTCAGTAGACGGCCTAGATTTCCACGGTAATACCTATCTCTAGATATAAAACCCAGCCACCACTGTAAAGATCCCATTTCCCTGCTAAAGCTAATGCTAATTCCACGGTTAACAAGGAAATATCCTATTGTTGACAGAAGTAAATCTATGATTTTGACATTAAAAACGTAATTTATAGGAGAAATTTTATTCGTATAAGAAAATTGAATGAAAAAATAAGAAACTGCAATCTTTTATTCATCTAATGGCGAAAACTATAGCCTTCTATCTTTAGTATAACTAATTAAAATATGCAAAAAGAGAAACCTCTGCACTTGTTTCATCTCCAAATATCTTACACCTTTGCACGGCTGGTGACCTAACACCTCCTGCCACACGCCCAAGCTATAAAAATAAAAAACTACTACCAAATCACGAAGGCAGAGATTCCACATTTAACGCAACAAACCTCACTCTTCTAGCTCAAAAACTGACAAAGAAAGAAACAAAACGGATACAGAATGACTGACACGCTACAAAATTAATATATGAGGACCCCAGAAGTCAAGGGGTCTAAATAACAAATTCGTTGTTTTGAGAAAACTAAAGTCAAAGTTGAAAATGTTTGGTAGGTTTGGTACAACCCCCTAAGTAGTTAAGAGGCATTACCCTAGACAGCATCACCTGTCAAGAAAATCACTTGGATCCCTTTACCACCTAAAAGATTTATATTTTTACATCCCATTCCTGTACCGAACTTATCTTTTTTTAATGTCACTTAGACCCCTTGACTTCTGGGGTCCACATATATAGACAGATGTATTACAGTCAGAAAATGAAAATGTACAAGATTTCACAGAAGGTGTCCTATTTGCCTACATACAGGCCAGACATATCACGTGGAGTGTATCACTAACGTGAATGGACCGCACACGAACAACAATAGAAAAAATGGATGAGACGAAAATGGTAGTTTTAGGGACATTCAACATCGGAATAATGAATGTCATAAATGATTGATTGATGAATTTCATAAATGATTCGTTGATGAATTTCATAAATTTGATAAAAAGGTGAAACGATGGAGAGCAAAGAACTGAACCGGCTGGAAAGACGAAGTCCGACCTGGAACTCGATTCGCTGGCTGCGGACATAAGATATGCACACGCAGCTCCCGAGGACTAATGCACATGCTGTAGAACTGTATTACGACTATCAGTGGCCAACTTGATCTCCGCCAGCGAACGTGCTTATTAAAGAATTATTATGAACATGTTTCCCACGGAAGCTAAACTTCTCCCAAAAATGAAGCATAACAGCTAGTTAGAAATATTAAAAAATCAGAGAATAGTTTCTCGTCGAGATAATCAACACCTAGAAACGTAACGAGATCATACAGATAAGTTCCCCACCGAAAGATTTGTTGCCACAAATACACGGAAATCAAAGGCAGAAGATGTATCAATGATATTAGGATTGAGCATTAACTAGGAATGAATAGCAATATCAGATCCAATGATCACGGTTGAAGATTTAAGAAAGAATTCAGACGACGTTACTTTGGTCGACTAACTCAAGGAAATTAAAACCAACAGAGCAAGTAATGATCAATAAGGAGTCGCAGGTACAATTTAAACAGGTAGGATCCTTGAAATACGACATAGAGCAGAATGGACGATTTACAAAGGAAAGAAAGGTGAACGAAGTAAGTGTAAGGGGTATTCCGAGAAAGTTATGATGAATGTGGTAAAAGTAACCCGAAGAAGAGCGATTAGACGGTCTTAAGTACAACAGAGCGTGTATGAAGCAATACATAAATGTAACAGACAGAATAAACGAAGGTAAGGATAGGGCAGCACGGGGAAAATCATAAAAACAAATATAGCTTTATACCACTTATAACAGCACCTTAGGCATTTTCTGTAATCTTTGGGTAAGGGCAGAAAAATTTATGCCAAAGAAAGAAACTGTTTAAAAAAATATCGGTCAGTGAATCTTTTCCCACCAATTTGGCATCACTAAAGCAGGATAAGTTGGTATATCAACCGTAAAAAGCCAAACACGAAATAGAGCAGAATGTACGATTTACAATGGGACAAATGAGGATTGAACAGAGTGAGAGGGGTATTCCAAGAAAGTTATGACAATTGTGGTAAAACAGACTTCGGAGAAGAGTGATTAGAAGGTCTTAGGAACAACAGAGCGTGTATGAAGCAATGCATACACGTAACTGAAAGGAAAGACGAAGGTAAGGATAGGGCAGCACGGAGGAAATCATAAACACAAATACTGTTTTCTACCACTTATAACAGCACTTCAGCCATTTTACAGTGACTTTTGTACGTGGGCAGAAAAATTTACGCCAAAGAAGAACCGCTTGTTAAAAAAAATATCGGTAGGCGATGCTTTTCCCATCAATTTGGTATGGCTTTATGACATTTACGGCAGACCCCATTTACGAAAACCAAAGACAAAGAACAAATCCGTTGACATATTGAACAAAAAGGTTCATTTTAAAAATAAAATTAGGGATATTTTCGATATCTATGAGTTTAATCACTCGTGGACTAATTAACGAAGGCAGCACGGGGGAAATCAGAAAAACAAAAACTGTTTTCTACCACTAATAACAGCACCCTAGCCACTTACCCAGAGACTTTTTTACGTGAGCAGAAAAATTTATGCCAAATTAAGACAAATTGTTTAACAAAATATCGGTTAGCGTTGCTTTTTCCATCGATTTGGCATGGCTTTACAACATTTACGGCAGATTCCATTAACGAAACCCGAAGAAAAAGTACCAATTCGTCGACAGATCTACCAGGACAGGTTCATTCTAAAAATGAATGGAAGGATATTTTAGAAATCTACGAGTTTAATCACTCATGGACTAACAAAATGACGTTTACATCCGGTTGAATAAAACCTAGAAGCAAAAAATTGGTAATACAAAAGGATTCATTAAAAAAAATCCAGCAGTTTGTTTGTCAAATTGTTTTAAAAAATATCAGTTAGCGATGCTTTCCCCATCAATTTAGCATTGCTTCATAACATTTACGGCAGATCTCAAGAACGAAACCCGAAGAAAAAGTACCAATCCATCGACAGATTGAACGGAAACGTTTCATTCTTATAATACTAACTCGAAGGACACATTCGAAATATGAGTTTTATCAATCGTAGAATAATAAAATGACGTTTTCATCCAGTTGAATAAAACATGGAAGCGAAATATTGGTAATACAAAACGATTAATAAACTAATTCAGTCAAATTCCTTCCAAAGGCTTCGACGACTTGTTTATAAGAGTGCACACGACGAAGACCCGAAGAGTAGATAGATATAGCGAGAGCGGCCAAATGTTAACGGCGGTCGCCGCAATCCCTAGACAAACATCGTCGCGGCGGCGGCGCCGTGTGGGGCGCCACACCAAAAGCTCTATAACGAGAGATCCTCAGTCAGAACACGAGCCTCGCCACTTCGACTCTCGAATGCCTCAAATACAATCATCGACACTTGCTTTCGCTGCTTCCACGAATCCGAGCTGGGATGAAGGGGAACCCGCGCGGCTGCTGGAGTCGGGCTGCGTGGGGTGAGATGTTTTTGTTTAAACTAGACAGACGCCGATGAGCTCAGGTCTGGAGCGTGTGTGAAGGAGGGAAGCAAAGGATGAAAGAAGCGTGGAATAGGAGACTGCGACTATCACGAAGAGCCAAAAGCTTGTTACGATAACTCGGTCGGAAACCTATATCGAACCCTAGGCACACTAAACCACTCCAGTAATTACCAGGGAGTTTTTTTGCCTTACAATAAACAGAACTTTGCAGATAAATTCCATCAAGATCATTTTAACCCTCTACGGACGAGCGTTACAAATTTGTTACGTTTAAAAATCATTGGTTTATCTGCTTTCTAAGAGACTTTTCAAAGTAGTTGCTGCGCTAGACAGAACGCCTCGGATTAAGTGCGTGGAATGTTGCGTCTTTTTCGGAGGTTTGTCGAACATTTTGAAAAGATGAACGTGAGACGCTATTCACTGACGATGGCGTACCTGGCGGAGCTCCAAAATAAATAGTTTCAGCGGTCATATGAAGAAAAAATTGGGAAAGTTTAAAAAAGGCACGTTATAAAGGTAATGTTTACGTATACCTTGTGGTAATATTATATTGTAAAGTGATGGAACAAGAACAAACTGCAAATTTCACTAGCAAGTTTGAATCACGACCCGGGTTTGCACAGTTTATGTCATCTTCAGGTGCAAATTACAGTTTCCCATTAATTTGGCATTGCTTTATAACATTTACGGAAGAGTAGTAGCAGTATTTTTTTCATGCTGATGCTTCATAATTCCGTTCGTAGAGAGCTAAGACCACCTTAATTATCTTAGGCGAACTTCATCAAACTCATGTAGATTACCCGTAAGTATCAGATTCAGGACAGATCAAAGACTTTGTTGGGGCGGAAGTGGGACATCCATTTGGCCCCTGGTTAAATTTTATCTAGCACTTAAAATAATTCTAAGGATACTTACAAAATTTGACATGGAAGAGACATATACACAGGAGTGAAAAATTGAGGTGAAATATATATGAGGAAGATACATACACAAGTAGGATAGACGTAATAATAAATCGACAAGCTGATATAATAAACGAAAAACGTCAAAAGTAGGAAAAGGATACACCATAAAACGAACAGGTAATAAATTTCTTTCCGCAAAATATAAGGAATTAGAAAAGCTGCCATCAAGATCGTTACGGTATGCATTTAGGCAGGTACGCTTGTTTGTAGAGTAACGATAAATTTTCAGAAAAATATTACTACGTCCCACATGCTGTAATTAAAAAAATACATAAAAATACCGCGTTGCATTAATCGCTGAATCATTAATGCACGTATCCCATGCACATTACCATAGAGTGAGTATATATAGAGTGGCAAAGCAATGCTAAAACCTGGAGATAAATTTTTGAGAGCTTTGGGAAGAATTTCTCAGGTACCACTACCTTAGGGGAGGAAGAATTTTGGCTTACGGAGAAGGCAACTTGGAGGCGCTAGTAGTACTCGGTGATTTTGCTTCAACATACTGAGGTGGATGTTGTCCATTTAAAGCACACAGCATGGCTGTTGTGTGCTTTAAATCGAGTATCAATTATTTTGTCGTTCCTATGATAAATCGGTAAACAGTTGACTTCGTCTTTGGTAATCGCGTGTCTTACCAAATTGACGTGAATTCGATTCATTATAGACGATGCTCATTAATGCACATTAACATGTATGTTTAATTTGATCTCCACGACTCAATAACATTTGTTTCCGTTGCCATCATTTGTGTCGATTAGTAAACATCAGGCACCGAAATCATCATAAGAACATCATGTGAGATATGCGACACTAAATGATGTGGCCGTGTGCCAAAACTCATTTGTTATGGCTTGTCGTGCAACTTCGATACACCTGCTCCATCCATCGGTCAAAGTATTATTTAAAAACTCATATGCGAATCTCCCTAACTCTTTTCCACACTATATATTCTTACTCTATGACATTATCTCGTTTCTGATGCCTATAACATTTCAGCAGCATGTAAACCAGCGCAGGTCCGGAGAAGAATGACCCCCTGCCACACAACCTACGGGAAGCTCACGAGCGGGGGTGTGTACCGAGCCGACATAGACGGGAGGAGGGAGAAAGAGAACGCTCGCATTCGGACCTCGCGAGACGGAGAGAGGCGAAGGTTTTTGAAGGGCGCCGAGGAAAAACATAGAGAGGGGAGGGAAGAGAGGGAAATCGAGGAGAGAATGTGTAGAGTGTCTGGGAGATAGGGTTTCGCTGCGGAAGACGAGGAAAAATAGACGGTGGGGCGGAGGACCTGGGGGGGGGGGGGGGCGGTAGGGCGGGGGTGTTTGAGAGAGAGTGGCGAAGGGGTAAAAGTCAGGGGGTGGAGGGTCGAAAAAATGAAATAATAAAAAAAAGACGAAGGCTGCGGAGCGGAGTAGGAGTGAAAGAGCAAAAGGGTACGAGTGGGGGGACGAAGGGGTATGCGTTTTTGGGTTGGGGCGAAAGGGGGGGCTGTGTTGGTTAGCGTTGGGTCAGGGGGGGGGAAGAGGAGGGTTGGTGGATGGGTGGGGAAGGACTGAGCTCGCTCTAAACCGCCATGTCTGCTGCCGAGCCCACTCACGGCAAATATTTGAGTATCTCAATGGCAAGCAATAAACAAAACCCAGGATTTCCACGGCACGGCCGAGTATGGCGGGGAGGTTGGTTGGTGAGGGGGGTGGGGGACGGTCGGGGAGGGGTCGAGAGGGTGTGAGGGAGGAGGGTAGACGCCGGGGAAAGGGTTCCATGGAAGAGATCTCTGGGAAGAGGGGGAGGCGGGCTGGGGTGGGAGGTTATTAAGGGGTAAGTGATGGAGCAGGATGTGGGGAGGCAAGGGTACAAGAGGGGGAGAGGGTGTGGGGGTCAGGGAAAGGCGGGAGGGGGCGAGAGACGGGGTGAGGTAGATAAGGGTACAAGAGGGGTTGGGAGAGACCATGGGGGGAGAAGGAGCAGGGGATCGCTAGGGGTATGATTGGGGGGGCTGGGGGGGAGTTAGCGAAGCCGACCGAGAGGGAGGACCAAGAGGATGAAGAGGATATGCCTGGGAGTAAAAAAAATATTCTCAACCCCCGACTCGCGCAGAAAAAAATACGAGAAAGAAAATAATAATGAAGTCACAACTTCACCCATCTCTTTCTCCCTTTACAAAAACCCACACCCCCTGCCGTCTCTCCATGGGTTCATATTTTTAAAAATAAAAATTAAAAGTTGAAATTATGAACCAAAATACATTCCCTCCCCCCCACCCCCTTACACTCCTCGATCCCTAGAGGCAAAATTTCAATTTATTCCATTCATCGACGGGATGCCGTGTTTTTTTTATAAACGGGATACTCTCCCGTGCTTCGTTAAAAATAATAATTTCGAGTCGAACAAGACAATTTTTTTTTAATTTCCAATACTTTTCACGTGCCGCAGCTGGTATTAATAATAATATTGTCGACGAATAGCTGGGTTGGTTGTTAAATAAGTTTTTTTACTCAATGCATTTAACAGCGGAGCCTGCTACTGCAATAGTTACTCTATTTTATTTTTCAAAAATAAAAAAAGCCCTTCAATAACCCTGATTTGGGTCCATTGTGCATCGGAAAATAGGTTCCCCCTTTGGCGTCCAAAATTTCAATATAGAATCAGTAAACAAGTGGGTGGCTAATGTTTTTAATGAGCTCTCGTCCCAAAATAAATCATTCACCGTAGAAATCGACAGAGACTCTGGTTAAAAGCGTTTATTTGGAAAAATCGAGGGAAAGGAAAAAATAATTCGACGAGGGTCGAAACTTTTTGCCTAGCATTTTTTAATCCCTTTACCGAGCATTTGTGCAGTCGATTTAGATTCCCACATAATTAAATATTTAATTGAATGAGTTCTCGCCTGAGGTTCATTTCTTTTTGTGCTATTCATTGTAATTAAAACAAATACCAAAATAATGACAGCTGTAATGGGCAGGTCATGAATTGAAATTGAGGAATTTTCTCTCATAGGGTCGGAGGTACACTTTTGCTACGGAAAAATGCAACAGACTACTTTCCTAACTGCGGCTGCAATCGCAGTAATTGGATTATAGACGACGAGATGATAGAGATAGAAATCGTATCGACAACGTAGCAATAAAGGACAAATCATTAGCATGAAACCTCAATGGCAACGGGTAAGAGGGGTACTTGACCGCAGAGATTTTAAACCTCTTACGAAGATCCCTTCGACGTTCTGAATCAGAACTCGAATTCGGAAACCAATTACCGGGCTGACTGCTCATACTCCTCGTAGAAAAAGATGGCGTATACACATGCATGAATAAAATAATTTTCCTCCAGCAGCAAACCGAGTCCACTTTGTATTGATTAAGAGGTTAATGCAATCTTACCGCAATTCTAATTTTTTTCTGCTGATAAGAAAATGATCCCTAGGATTTAGAAAGGGGATTAAGATGCTAGGTAACCACTACATAGATACATGAATGTAAATAACCTTTACAAATTCAATAGTTTCAGCCATAACTGTGTAAAACTTTTCCATGTTCAGGAATTAGCAAACTTTGTAGGTTTTACTCAGAATATTTATTGTACGACCGGTTTCGTCGAATAGTCGACATCATTAGGTACGATGATGATGTCGACTATTCGACGAAACCGGTCGTTCAATAAATATTCTGAGTAAAACTTACAAAGTTTGTTAATTCCTGAACAGAAAATAACCTTTGGTGAAAATCAAACATAAACCACAGTCTCCCAGGAATGCGGTAATTAAAATATCAAGTGGATCGATGGGAATTGACGAGGCGAGTGAATTTTAATTCCAGCGACATCTAGGGGAAGATGCTGTTTTCTCCGTACAGCCCACGTGTAAAAATGTAAGGTATCTCATGAACGCAAAACTTCAAAGGATGTCTCCTCACAAAACTACAGAAGTAGGTACACATGAAATCGTCAGAAAATATGTAACGGTGCGGATGAGCACGAACACAGTTAGGAGCCAGCTTGCGTTCTTGAACAAGAAAGCAAGCAGGCCTTAACCTGAAAAAAGAGTTATCATCCTTTTTAAAGAATAAGTTTTATCCTCGCCACACAACAAATCAGTAAATAAAATATTTATTAACGGTTAAAGGCTTTCACTGCGAATACCATGAGCTTTTCACAGGTTTCACACCTGATTAGATTATCGTGTACCAACCAATTTTTCAAGAGTTCACCCATCAATATCAGGTTTAAATTAGCCATCATATATAACACAACAGACAATGGCTGAGTTAGATATACAACGTCAGTGCCTGATAACCCAAACTGGCGAGAAACCTGAGACAAAAGTAAACCATATTTATGCATTAGGCGTTTCGCAGGCTGATCCGTGAATCGCAATAATATGAAAAGACTACACAATCATACATTTTCTTTACATAGTTTTACCCGGAGATACAGCTGTAGTCACTCAAGGACAACCTTAGAATCTCCGCTATAACTGCAACCCTTGGTGGTCCGTTAGTGGTGAAACGATCGTTTACATTGGAAGCCTCATTCTAAAGATGGTTGAATGACCTTTTAGACAAATTTGGCAAGGAGAAAACTGGCTGATTAGCACGGTGCAATCATTGCAATCCTTTTCAATTTCATCCAACTCAACATTTTTTCAAAATACTTTAAAATTTCTTAAATAATGGCCCTGGGATACAAAGACGGACGAAAGTGAAGGCACATACGAAGTGAGAGGAGCAAGGAAAAGAGAAAGGGAAAAGATATTTCTAGCGACATGACATGAAAACGAGCCCCACGGTGTTAACCTCATCCGGTTGGTCGAAAACAGAGCAGTGGTCCCTTTCAAATTCCAACCCCTGATCCTTATCCAACGGGAAAAAAACGAAATATCCGACGCGATATTTTCCCCCATAACTTTCCACAAGAACCCCAAAGAATTTTCAATATATATAAGGATCAAAAAATATTTCCCACACCACCCCCCAATTCCCCACCCCCTCTGAGGAAGGCCTGACCAAAAGTTGCCGGCCAAAAGGGAGCAGCGACCAGTATTAGGAGTAGGCGGGAGGATCCGAAGAAAAAAGAGCACAACTTTCCCGAAACGGCTGTCACAAATGAAAGCGACTCCCTCCGCAGCACGGACACAATTTGGAGAATTTTCTCTCGGGGAAGTTCTTCCTTTAAAGAAAAAGAATCCATCATCCATCCGAGGAAGGGGTGGGAGGAGAAGAGGAGGCGGGCGTTGAGGATGCAGAAGCAGGAGACCAAGGCCGGCGCCCTGAGGCACTCCTCGGCAGCGAGCTCCCAGACGGAGAGACGTCCCTCCGCACGAAATGAATCCCTCTCCACTCCACCGACCACCCCTCTTCCCTCCGCCTCTTCTTCTCGTCTCCTCCCCCGCAGTCTCCCCATCTCCATTCCCGCGCGCATTCAGAGATCTCCTCCATTCTCTCCTCTTCCCGCCCTCATCCGTCCACCTCCTCCGAAACATCCAATCTTCCACGCACCCCCCTCTCGTCTCCACCCGAACGCAGTGCCACCACCACACACTGCCACCGTTTTAAGCCCTTGAGGCATGCAATCAAATGCATTCGCAATCTTACGAAACGCCCAACCATACATACACACAAACAGGCGCACGGGCATACATACGCCCACTCTCTCCTTCCGTTCCGCCTCTCCGCATTCATCCCCTCCTCTCCCCCAACTGTAAACTCGCGTTCCTTATATTCCCACCGCGGATTTGTGTCGTTGGTTCATGCCGAATCGAAAATAAAGAGAGAAGGAGAGATAAGAGTTTGAACGAGAGGGTTGGAAGAGGAGGACGAGGGGAGATACCTGAATATCATTTTCTCCGCAAAGCATAATGTCCTCGTTTTCTTTTTCTCTCCCTCCCGTTCCCTCTCGACCTTCCGAGATTACTAAAGGAGCGGTTTGCCATTTTATTTTCATTTCCCCTTTGTAGCGAGGGCATTATTCGATGCTCCGGCAAGGAGCGACACAATGGTCCCAGCCCAGATTACATCACCGCGATCACCCCATGCACACGCCAGGCTCTCTTTCCTCGTCCGACGATTGTACAGGTCCCCAATCCTCGTTACTTCCCGCGCGTCCCCCAAATTCATCACCATACTCCTCCCTCCCTCTCCGAGGAGCTATCTCATCCGCAAGACGAGGACTCCCACGTCTTCAAATTATCCACCGTTTCCAAAATCCTTGCTTCTCTCTCTCCCTCTTCTGCCTTCCCCACTCGCCCAACTAGCACGCCCCTCTCTCAGCTCTCGCCTTGAGAATCTCCTCTCTCTCAAGAATGTCTGTTCTTAATTAATCCGATTAAGACGCTTCTTCACCCTTCGCTTAGCTCAACAACTTTTTCAGCCTCCAGCGATTGATCACGTTTCGACTCTTAAGTGAGGCATCTTAATTCTTCATAGAATTTCGTCGAGTACAAATGCAATGGGAGGAATGCGGCTACCATAATCGCGATGAGATTTCGCGAAATGAATACTGCATATCAAGACCGGGAAAATAATTATGCAATCATAACAGGTGGCACACACGACTGAAAACAAACTCGGGGTTTAAGAGCAAAAACAGAAAATACCACACGTCTCTGGAGTTTAAATTATTTCCGGGGTAGTTTGAAAGAATATAATTGCATACTGATTACAGTCAAACAATTCTGATTTGGTCAAGAGCAGAAGTAAGCCTGGAGACGCACTCGTAGCAGCCACAAAAATCTTAATAGAAAAGACATATTCCAACCGAAGAGGAAAATAAAAAAACACTTATAAAAGCGCGCACGAATGTTAAATCCCAAAGGAGAAATAAACAAAAATTTTGACCCAATGAAGTAAGAGTAACATAAATGAGTATAATCTGTAGTTTCAAGCCTGATAAAGAGGAAACAGAACAGAACTATACTACGAAAAAATGAGCAACTTCCACTGTAATAATGAAAATTATGAACGGTCCCGCTTTTTACACCTGAAGATGCTGTAAAAAGAGAACCGAGGCGTAGTAAATATTACCACAGTGTAAGTTGTTCATTCTTTCAAAGTGCAGTTATAAAATGTGTAAGCTCGGACCTGATGTATCAAACTCGACTGAAACAAAAAACCAAATCGTAAATGGATTCGATACCCTAGTATCAAAAGGCAATATACGTCAAACGTATTCACTTCTGGAATAAGAGATTCTTCGCCGTGATGATTTGAGAGTTGATGAAGGACAAAGTGCGAGCATTTAGGGTTGGACGCACGAATGGAAGCAACAAGAGTCATGTAATACTGGAGGATTTAAAAATACCACCTCAGAATTTTTTAGGATTCATGAAAAACGCAGCCTCGTCTCATCCGAAGGACTGAGGGGATATAAAAATAGTTAAATCCCTAACCATCCCCATCCGCGTGGAACTCTCAAGTTTCAGCACTCGGGGAGGTAATTACGGTGGCGAGATCATTTATTTCGGAGGGAATGGTCCTGGCTGGAAGGGCGTGCTTGCTTGCTTGCTCACTCCTGGCATCTCGTTAGCTGGAGGCATGCAGGGAAGCACTTGGTGTGACCCGGAGGCAGGAGTGCCGAGGCAAATGACCTTTCTCTCAAAGCCTCACATCTGAAATGCATGCATTTCATCCGTCTTTCCTAGATGTTTATGCGATACCTTGAATCCCATTTTCTTGAGTAAATAAAAAAGCAGGTTTCAATGCTGGAGGACTTAGAAGGCGCCACATGGAACGACCTGCGTTACGATTACAGCGAGTAACGCGCGTCATGCACATTCCTATCCACTAGAAGTTAACAATTAGAATACACATTTTCTTTGGCCAAATTGCATTACCAACTAGGAGCGAAATACGAGGGTCTACCTACAGTTTCCAATCCGCATCACGAGACGCCTCCGAAGCGACTTCGTCCGAAGCTTAGGACTTTTTTTTCGGTTCTTTCGACTTTCCGCGTTAACTCTCTCAGTCTGGAAAAATGTTTTAACCCGCCATCATTATCCAGGGAGTTCTTTTCCAAAGGTCATTGGCCGACGCTTGCCAAAAAGACGGCGTAAGGCTGAAGCAATCGATGAAAACAGATACAGATATATTTCAAAAACTAAACGCTAAATTTCTGCTCCAATCCGGGAATGTGTAAGTGCATTTGATTGTGTGATGCCAATGCATGATTTTTATTTAAATATGTTTATTCTGGAGCGTGAAATGAGTGACAAAAAATCCACTCAAATGGCTCTTCGGTATTGTCATCGGGGGAGTGGTGCATGATGTCGCATCTTAGGGGCAATTGATGCCGGCATGACCGACATGAGGACAATTGATCCGTACCTATGTCTGCATAATTCAGATGACGCGTCATCTACATAAACACCGCACGCTTATCCAATCTAATACAACAAATATTATTTACAAGACCATACGTGGCGTCACGTATTGCTATACATTTTAGTTCAGTTATTCAATTATCGAGGTCTCTCCAATCAGAACGGATTTCTTTAATCCCCTTTGGTTTAAAAATTGAAGTTATTTTGAACTTCAGCAGGTTCCTTAAGTAGTGCAGCCCGGAAAGTGTTATGCGTTTCATTCCCTGGGCAATCAGCAAATCAATATTCTGGCGAACAACGTGCGCACCATAAACTTGAAAATTCTGAATGAAAGAGTGAGGAACTTACTACCGAGTTATTTTATTCTTACCATCATATATTAAAAATTCTGATCTTCACCTTCATTCTTCCACAGGATACTAATGAAATCTTCACGGGTTTTTCACCAGGTTAGGTAGCTGTTGGCCAACGTTTCGACGGCTACCTCCGCCACTTTTTTTTTCTTCTCAGGTACATCTATAAGTCTTTAACCGCTTAAGGTAACCACTATCTACGAGATCTTTCCTTGCTTCCTCTTCCTGTTCACATGCATTCTGTAACTGGCAATGTCCTATCTATTCGGTCGACATTATCTTTCCTCAAACAATTTACATTATTATTTAGTTTCAATTAAACAATTTCAAATTAGTTTTGTTGGCATCATTTCTAAGGCTATTTATTTTTGTTAATTCTTCCACGAAAATTTCATTTTTCAATTAGTATTCAGCATCTCTGTTACGATGGAGTTACCTATGTTTCGCTTTACTATAAAAGTCTTGGTATAGTAAATGTTTTGTAAAAATTTGGATAATTTACCTTATCATTCTGTTTTTCCATTGTTCTTGTAATCGTGACATTTAAAAGTTATTTTATTTTTTAATTTAACTTTTGCTCTGTATCATGACAGTGATTAGGTCGCAACTTAAACATTTAAAATTATTCCTTTTGCTCTACAACGATTCAATTTACTAAAATCTTTGTCGTCCTTGTTTAGTTCCTCAGAAAAAATGTTACCATTCAGGTAATAGATAAGGGTGAAAAAAACAACATTCATAGGATAGGTTTAGAAAATGGACAGTATGCTACGCATTAATCGGGGTCAATCGCCCAGTGAAATAGGGCTACATTGGAGAATGCCTAGATAATTTTACGTTCCTTAAGGAATAGGCGGAAATATTTCTGTGATTTTATAGTCGGCGTCACGTTACACTAATTGTGAAATTCGTACACGTAATTGGCGGGAAAAAAGCATTACATGTGTTGCAAATATAATATAATAATTTCAATTTCAAACATCCTAAAGTTAGTAAGTCAATATTAAAGAACTCTTTTTTATTTTTAGGCTATTTTACAAATTGCCAATTGAAATAAAAAAATGTAGCTCAATGAAGTCATTTAATACAGCAGTCAAAAACTGGTTATCTCATATTAATGATGTAAATTCCATGTGCAATATCTTAGAATAACAATTAGTATAATGGTGTCGATAACTTGATGTACTTAGTGTAACATTTTTTGGTAAATATTATTAGTTTATAAAGTTACTTTCCTAAATTATTGAATCAAAGAATAATAATTATAATTAATGTAATTATAATATCTATTAAGTTATTGTTCTAAAATATTTTTCTATGACAATATGTTCTAAAGTACTGTCTTAAAATATAAAAAAATTATAATGATATGTAAAAACGGTACAGGATGCGGCATATGATATGTAAAGGCTTGAACTCTTTTGTATTTTTTTACTTTAACTTTGAAGTAATGACTGTTTCTGTATAATAAAAGTTATTCGTATATACTGACCGCATTTACTGGATAACGTTGGTCAGTAAATTTCCAAACCAAATAAATGTTGTAGCCATATTTCTCGATGGAAATAAATTCATCGATTTTTATAAAAACTAAGATTAAACTACTAATACTCTTAGTTCCTAATGTCTATAGTCGGGATTTTAGTAATGGAACAAATTTCAGAAAACCTTGATAACTAAGAAAAATATTAAGAAAGCATAACAAACCTTTTCGTAGAGACTTAACCCTGAAAATCACAGGACCTACGTTTCAGAAAAGCAATTTCCCATCCAATATTCGCGTTCCTAACGCCTCTCACGTCGATTACTTATCGATTAGACTTCAACTCTAGTCTTATTAATGTCATGAAATTAATCTACGCCATAAAAGTACCGATGAGTAACAGCATTCAGCTGAGTTATAAAAAATTCGAACTAATATTCGGCTATCACGACGAAACTAATTTTG
Organism: Ceriagrion tenellum; assembly: GCA_963169105.1. Classification (NCBI taxonomy): domain Eukaryota; kingdom Metazoa; phylum Arthropoda; class Insecta; order Odonata; family Coenagrionidae; genus Ceriagrion; species Ceriagrion tenellum. Next base: position 113,856,543 of record OY720641.1, read on the forward strand.
ACAAAGCATTTCATCGGAGGGGAAAAAATAGGAAAAATTATTTTCTCTAACATTTAATCAATGAAATCCAATAAGAGGTAGTCGTGCCTTTCACCGCCCAACGTCCTTTGACGGACTTTGACCCACCCACCCTCTCCACTCCGGAACTTCGTTTATTTTTCAATATCACTCCACTCTTCTCGAGACGTTTCCATGCGGTCGGGGTTGGCCAAATGAACAACCACCGAATGAGTTCCAAACTTACCAACTTATGATCGACCTCCTCTTAATTACGAAAGCTTCTAACTTGTACCTTTTAGCGGCAGAGTGAGTGAGACCTATGTCCGTCTTCAAGCTCGTAATTCATCGTGCTCCACGTAAAAAGTATTTGCGGCACACTAAACATCGAGTATCATTTACCCAAGTAGGATAGGAAGACTTCTTCAAAGGATGAGACCAAATTTTCCTATTCATCGTGAGGCACTAGTGAGTGAATTCAATTAAGGTTATACATTAGATCTAACCGCATCTTAATTAATCAGATGATACAAAAATATAACGTTATTGGTATTTTGATAGCTCCAAATATTAAAATTAAGGAAATCTTTAGTGGATAGCCTTTCCAAAAATATTTATTTTAAGAAGAAAAGAACAATAAAGACACTTCGATTACGTTTCCGCGTCACGGTTGAGAATAAATAATATTATTCTGTACAGTACTGATCTACCGATTTTTTTAATACGATTCTCTTTAAATTACGATTTCCAGGATAAGTCTTTTTTCAAAAGATACGTCAAAGATAGGACATTCAGATCAACAATCTCCATATTGATCTCAGGAAAAAGCGCAATTAATTATTCGAACTGAACCGAAAGTCCAAATGATGGCGTTTGAAATTATTTGAGGCGGTAATAATGATAAAGGTAGCGAGAGCGAAATATGGTTTTACCAAGAAATCAATGAATTTGGTCGCATTTTAAGAAAAAAAGCTCATCCTTCCAAAATATACCAAAATATCAGCCCCTTACCGCACTAGATTCCGGGATTGATGACGAAAAATACCAGCAGTTTAGCATGGGAAATGGTACCTCTATGCACTCCAGAGAGACCTCAGTTAAAAAATGAGGAAATTCTAACACTTAGATCTCGTCAAAAAATTGAGTGTGTTCTATGTATGTTTTCTCAACTATTTTTGCAAATAAATCATGTACTCACCGAGAAACTTTTTCAGGATCGTAAAACACCTATTGTGAGGGATTTTTAAACGTAGCGCGTGAAGAAAACGAGTCAAGTTAAAGACTTTTATAGATATATTAATTTAATTACTCAGAGTTTCAGTCATATAAAAGTATTTTGTAGTACCATTGAAAATGAAGTATTTAATTCATGCTTCCTACAGCAGCTGAAATTAAAACGTATAATTTGAATATGATCTCCATGATGACCAGGGAACTAACTCGCTCAAACTACCTTAAGGGAGGTAATTAACCTACCTAAAAATCAACCTTATGGTAGTTAGGTCAAGGCATCAGCACCTATCTATATTATCCGCATCCACTGATTGGCATATTTCGTGAAGTCTTTCCATTGCTTCCATAAAGCCTATTTCCCTCCCCTTCCCCCACTACTCAACATATACCTCTCAGTATTACTTTCAGAAGCTTACGGCCACATAAAAATAGTTCGGCCACTTATTCAGTTTATATCTCCTTCGGCAGCTTTCTCTCCTCCCCCACCAAGCCTAGGACTTACTAGTAGTCGTATGTCTTCTTCTAGGACCATCACATTCCCTTCACTACTCTCTGCACACCTACATCTCTGACGCCGTCAGCTGTCACTTAAACCTCACTCCTTAGCTTCTATGTTTCTGGCACCATACAAGATCTCACTCACGTTAGACCCCACTGCTACCTTCCTAAACATCCTTATGAGAGTTCTCGATAAGTGCACTCCTTCCATTAGTGAACTTAATGCAATTGTCCCCGTGATAGTCAAGCCGCCAAACCCATACCTCTCGAAGACACAACCCACGTAACTAAATTGTTCTACCTGCTCCAGTTAACACCCTTTTTCTCCCTCTTTCTTGAGCTTTCTTCAGCCGCCTTCTGCGCGGAACGGGAAAACGTATGCATCAACACTAAACCCCACCGAATTTTTGTAATTTATTAGCCGACATATTTCTAATTTCTCGGTTATGTCTATTTCATGGCCGAACATGATACAATGCATATATATTCAAACCAAGTAACGCGATCTATCAGTCATGGGAACGCGACCAACCGGGCATGTTTTTAAAGTACAATAAACATTCATGGCTTTGTTAAATATGCGCCGCAGAAACATTTGATAAATAAACTGGTCTCATAAATCATTGGACCTGATGGACGGCGTTAACTTATGAGATTCAGTGGTAACCAAGATGGCAGATTAACAGTGCCCCGCTTGGAGTTCTTTCTTTTTAAAAATACTTATTGTGCGATGCTCAACGAGTTTATTTATTCACGCAGAATACTGAAACTGAGTAAAATAGCATAATATAAATGATTTTAGCGAGTAGTATGAGAAATAACGACACGAGGAACGCAGCCATTGGTACTGAGAGATAAATTGGTAAAATAACCCGAATTTTATAAGTTGCCTAAATTATGGATCTTCACACTTTCCTCTCCAACGAGCTATATACACGTATGAAATCGTTTCAGGCTTAACGTGGTGGAAATGCGATATATCCATGATAAAATATAACAACAATAGTAATATCCACACTTTAATGTACTACTTCAACACCGACCATGGTTTCGACAAATTATGTCATTATCAAGGTCATGATAATGACATAGCCATTATCAAGACATCATAGACATTATCAAGCTCTTGATAATGACATAGTATGTCGAAACCATGGTCGGTGTTGAAGTAGTACATTAAAGTGTGGATATTACTATTGTTGTTATATTTTATCATGGAGCTATATACAGTTAAGACTGCGGAAATAAGGGAGTAATAATGTCACAACATACTAAAGCGTTATTTAATTAGGAAAAAATGAATTCACAAGAGGTCTCACACAAACGTATTCATTATTGATAACTCTCAGTAACAGAATGTTTCTCTCAGGTCAAGTCTACGCCATTTTCCCAAGTAGTTTATCTTTCTTCGGCGTCCCTCTGCACGCATCTGCGTCAGAACTGAAAGTTCTTGAGGTAGGTGGCTCAGAAAGATATTTCCCTCAAGGCAGTGGCAACGAATATCGAGAACCGTTCCGTGGACCAGACGCACGGGAGAAAGGGAATCCATCCGTGGTGCGTGGTTGAAGACCCTGGGAAGGGTACAGCCACTCTCCTCCCGATCTCACCTGCCCCTCCTCCTCCGCCTGTCATAATCCACCGTTAACCCTGAATCACGTCTCATGACCACGCGTGCCTCCCCCTGCCATTCACCGAGAACGAACGCCAACCGCCCGCCAACCTTTTGTCATGACCGACTCACATAGAGGGAGCTCGCGGCGGCGACCAACCGGGCATATTTTCAACGCACAATACATATTCATGGCTTTATAGAGGGCGGGACGTCCGAATCACGACCTTTCATTATTCACGAATATAGGATTCCATTTCTATAATGCTGGGACAAACGCACACGTGGGGAACGCTGGGGAGGCTTTTTCGATAGACCAGGCGGGACTCGAATTTCTCCATGTCTTCCCCCTTATGCTATTCCCCTCCCTCCCGCACACTGCCCACCTATCCTCTTTCACTTCAGCACCGGTCCAAACGCAGCTCGTTCCCGGAATCGTATTAATTTCGACTGCGGAAATGAGATATTGGGTGGAGGACCCGGAGCGAATGCCAACCAAGGTAGGTTGGGGGCGGGTCCTTAATTTCGACTGGTCAAGACAAATTGCCACAATTAGAGCAAAATGCCAGCGTCGCGTCGACAATCACGCTCTTTGTGTACGTATTGTTTTTTCCGCCCTTAGACAGTTTGAGAACGGCGAGACCCACCGCGGAGATATTTTGGGCGCTAAGAGTGAAACAACGGTCCGGCACCTTTGTTTTCAGCAACAATAGTACGTCTCTGTTTATTAATTATGCAATCGTTCATTCCTATGCAAGAGATAGCTGCGCTCTTGATAAACACCGTTTAGAGCTAACATGAATGTAACAAAGCTATTGAAAGGTCCGAGTTGAGACTCACATTCTAAACGTAAGGCTAGGGTTAAGAAATGTTAAAGTCACTCGTAGGATAAGGTAAAGGAGTTGGTAAAGGTAGAGTACCATTATCTCTATCACCTCAGGCTTAACTTTGTGGAAGTTCATTTCGTAAATGAAAATGAAAAAACTTTGTAATATTCCACCAATTTATTTTATGGTACAACTAGTTTCGTCGCAGCGGCGAGATACCTGAAGATGTCGCCGCTGCGACGAAACTAGTTGTACCATAAAATAAATTGGTGGAATATTACAAAGTTTTTTCATTTTCATTTACGTAGAGTACCATATTTACTACACTTTTACCTCAGTGTTGATGTTACGTTAGTATTCATTAGTGCTAAAGCAATGGAAACAAAGTAGGTTTTTTTACTATGAGTGTTCGTCGTATGTACATGATTCGACCATGCCAGGCCTGATTGCACAAAATTTGCTCGGGAAATAATTTGGCGGAGGGTAATGAGCATGATTAGAAGAGAGGAGAGTTTCGTTGCTACAAGAGGCGTTCAAGGATAGCAGAGAACTGATGACTGAGAAATTACGCAAGGACGTTCAGATACGGCTAGGAAAGAATTTGACTTAATTACCACGAGTTGCGTTTCATCAAACCCCATGAGAGATAGTACCAAATTATTTCGAATCGAGCGAAATGGGCAATAGAAACACATGACGTAGATCGAAAGAGGCTAATGGTTGGAGTAATAAGGGCAACGTATTTAAGGGAGAGGTTCGTGGGAAAATGCCCAAATTAAGACATTTCAGTATCAGACCCGCTGACCACCAGAGAATCGTGGGGTGGATAAGTAGAAAAAAATTAAGAAAATTGTCACTAGAAATAATACGTAAATAACCCAACGGAGAGAATAAAGTTTAATGAAACAAAATAATCATTCGCTTGAACTGGAAAGCGAACTGGTACCCACTGAATACGCACCGGGATCTTTAACAGAATAAATCAGTGCATACATAAAGTATTTCGAGAATTTACGAGTAAAATAAATAGCAATCAACTCTTTACTCCGCAGAAGGAAACCACAGTAACCGATGCCAGTGCGGCCGCGTCTTAATTTTCCTTGCCATTTCCCCAAAGATCTGCTTTACAATATTCCCGTTTGCCTGAATACGACCACTTATGCAGCAGTCAATGCAATTATCGATCGCCCTGCCAGGCACCACCACCACTGATCCGCGCAGACATTAACGAGTACCTTTTTTCGGGAGGGTTGGGGGGAGGGGGTGGAGTGGGAGGGAAAGGGGGAGGAGGAGGGATGGCTGACGATAATTAAGCTTTCGGGGCCATCGGGGGAAAACGCATACAATAGTCTTACCTACGGGTGGGAAGAACCCTCGTGAACAAGAGATGATGCTGAAACTGCGACGCGATACGTAATTTATGGAATAAAACAGCGACGAGTCGAAAAAGCGGGACGAGACATTTTTAAGAGCTCTGGGAGGAGGAGGAGGAGGAGAGGAAAAAAATTAACAAGCGTGAAAAAAATATGAGGCCGCGTGTGTATTGGGGGGGGAAGGGGAGGTTGGGAGAGCGGCGGGTGGGCTGAGAGGGAAATACGTGTTCAACTGCTGGATGACGAAGAGGGAGGCTGGCTCGCGGGAAGAGATGGAGGTCGGGTCGCTCGGGATGGAAGGGGTGGGATTGGCGGAGGGCATGACGGGACGGGTCGGGCTTTGTTCGGGAGGGGGGAGTGACGTGAGAGAGAGAGAGGAGGCCAAGGGAGTCAGCGAACGAAATTTTCAGCGAAACGAATATTTAGCGAAATGAGGAGAGCCGTGGGGAGACGGGGGGTGAGGAGTATCGTCGTTCGTTAAGGTTGTTGGCAGACGTTCGCATCGAGACATAATGTTTCAGTACGCATTCCACTCTTCGAGGTACGCACAATACGCGGATAGATGCCTCGCTAAACAATTAAGCCGCAATGAAAGTGCAAGGAATCTTGCCCTTTTCGTCGCCATATCATAACCCCGATTCCATGACTCAACTTCGAGTGGATACCAGAATAGATACGGAACACAAATGATTGAGATTCAACCCCTTAGAAAGTCATGCTCGTGACACTACAAACGGTGAATTAACAGCACAAATTTCCAAGATAAAAATCCACGACCCCAAACACTGCGAAACCATCGCCGTCGTATACCGTCGCCAGATGGGGGCGAATAATTGGCTGGGAACTACTGGCAACACTATTTGTTCACAGCGATACCCAGAGTTACCTGGGAATGAAGCGCACTCATTTAACCATCACGAATAACTCAATCCTTTCCTCCAGAAAACTAGCATATAACCTCTATGAAAGTGACCACTATGAATTCTCATGCCTCAAAATGGTACAAGAAAAATTTTCAATACTACTATTTTATACATGCATTATACATTTTATTTTACGCATAAAAGTAGAATATTGCATGGAAAGGCATCCTCCAGTAAAGTCAACCAAATACTTTCAGCCAAAGCAATAAACATAGCCTTAAAGAAAAGACTTGCTGAATGTTCTCTTAGGAGTGATGTGCTTTATGGAGCAGAAACATGGACAGTCCGGAGGAAAGAGGAGTTTGAAATGTGGCTAAGGAGAAGAATGGAAAAATGAGTGGAAAATGGAGTGATCAAGTGAGAAACGAGGAAGTGGAAGTAAGGATAAACGAGAATAGGAAAATTTTAAGATCAATTAGAAAGAGGAAAGCAAACTGGATGGGACACGTCCTGAGGAAAGATTTCCTGCTGAAGAGAATATTAGAAGGAAAGATTGAGGGAAAGAGATGGAGAAGAAGACGAAGAATTCATGGATATTATGAATGGAAGGGGTAACGAAGAGCTGAAGGAGGCAGCACAGGATAGACGAGCAGGGAGGGAGCAGTTCGATTGAAACCTGTCTGTGGGCAGATTCACCTAAGATGAAGAATTGCAAACATCCTGCGCTAAGAAATGCTACCTTGATAATTTGTCAAGTATCGCAGTTTCGGCCATGTACACGAATTTAATTTCTTCTCAGTACTTACTAGTAGTGGCATACATAGATAATTTACATAGGAGGCAATTGAATACAGTGTATACAAAAAGAAGTCTTGGATATTTTACGTGATTAGGAATTCTGAGGAACTTTTTTGATTTTGGGGCATTCGGGAAGGCTAATCAACATATTCTCCACAACAGTCGTTTCCACATGAGTCAAATCTTCTTTCCACAAATAAAACACTTTACGAAGGCGATTGCAAAAATATGTCTCATGAAAACTTATTGAAAGGTAAATTATCCAGGAATATATTAAAAGTTGCAGCGTATAATGCAACTCTGGGCTTTCAAAAACATAGATAACCACTGGTTGAAATCTGGTCTCCAATAAGAATGAAAAACCCACGAATTTCTCACAATTTTTGCCCAAATTGAGCAGCTAGTAGTTTCCAGTACTTTTAGGACACTCCCAAAAAGATGAAATTGAGAAATCAAGAGAACCTTTAGTTGCTCCATAATATAAATCTCAAGGGGTATTTTTCGGGTAGATATTTGGTACAAGGCAAGAGGCGACACGTATATTGAACAACAATGATGGGGAGTACGATGCGATGGCATTGGCGCAGTTATTGTATTCCGCGACTGCCAAACTTGTGTGCCGCCTTGACGCAAGGATCAACAGAGGGCTGTTTCTCTCCGGCTGCAAACAGCTTTAATTCCAACAAAGCACTCCTTTCTTTCCCCAGGGAACATTCAGCAAACGTCTCGCCATTATTTAGGCATTCCCAGTTCGCATCTTCCATCGGTGGCTTTCGGGGCTTTGACGCGACGAGCCTCCCGAGTCTGCAATTCTGGGACATACACTCCCGCCGTCGCCTTCTCTCCACGGGACGCTTCTAGCTACTCGGCTGTTCCCAGGGAGCGCCGGGAGAGACGGGAAACGTCAACACGAATTAAACACGAACAGATCGAGACGAAGTCACGGGGGGAAGAGAAAACGCAAGGTGGGTGGGAATAAAATTTAACGAGCAACGGTGCCCCAGGGGAAAGGATCGGTCCCCCTTCTATTAACCAGTCAATCAATATACACTCCCACCGATTTTTTTTCACGAAATCCACTCAGCGACTATACAAGATCAGGATCCTTGGAGGATGGGGAGACAGAAAGTAGGTACATGCCTCTTTTCACTTGTATCTCCCCTGCTATCATAAGGTGCTTACCGAAAAATATTTTTTAATAAAGCGATTCACGAACAAATGGGATACGTGACACATAAATATATCAATCAAACTGGATCTACGTGGGTAAGAATGTCGTGTACTCGGCTGGAGGCCGGGGATGAAATTTACGTAATTTTGAATTGGCAATATTTTTCACGTAAAAAGGGAAACAAAGCGATCATTGAATCCTTTTTTAATTTACTGATGATAAAGATATATTCAACTACAGGGTTGACTTTTTCATTGAATCGAGTTTCTTTTTTTCAACTCAGCGCAGTCTTGAACATGACAAAGTGGTACAGGGCATGACTATTTTTTTTCTTTCAACCAACGTCAATGCCTGATGCTTGTTTATAGAGCCTGCCTGATTACAGAGCAGAGTTATTTAAAGAATTGTCATAACTAGCAAATATCGTACGGTCTCGAGGAATTTGCACAACATATAATAAGTCCTTGTATTCAACACAGATGCAAAACTACAAAGTGTTTGACATGGGGAATCAATACCTTCATAAGCAACACAGTTCGCTGGTATTAAGGACCTGAAGGTTTCACATTTGCTGAATTTGAATAGAATGAGTTACGGAGGTAGAACTCGATAACCTTCGACTAAGAATTGAACCACTCCGAGGACTTCTGACAGGGATATCATTTTCAGTTCCTCTTATGGCCGGTTGCAAGAAAATTTAGTCATGGAATCAATAGTTATGAGATCCACAAAGTTATAGAACTCATAGCTATATTCGGGTTGCATGAACACATCTATTAGTTACTTAATTTATTTACCAATAGCAAAAGCCTCGAATATTTGATCTAATCTTCCACCGCCGGATAAAAGTTATGAAAGTTTAGCCTATGAATAATTAATAATGCACATTATAATTAGTCAGTAAGAGTAAACAAACTGGTCACTTGTCTCAAAACAACTCTTTAATCAAGTAATTAAGACTCCAAGCGGTTCATTGCGCATCCGCCATCTTGGCTACTTATGGAACTCATAACTCCATGCCATAAGTTATGAGACCAATGAATTTATTGAGTGTTTGTGCAACACTTATTGAATGGTTGCCATGGCTTATGGGTCCCATAACTTTATGGAATACATATGTTACGTTCCTGCAACTGGCCATTAATGGTTTTCATAATTTTTCAACATCACTTTCTCCTCAGATAGCCCAAAAAAATCTTCACCACCGCAATAACGACATGACTCATATGAAATGATGAATAACTTGGTTTACTACAAATTATTGATTATTAATTATTTATTACATTCGTGGAAAACTAAGTTATTCATAATTTAACTATAAAGGAATTCCACCAATTTCCTGCCAATACTACTCATTCTATACGAGCCAAATTCATGACTTTCCGCTCGTCATTAATAGCTTTACTTCTTGTCAAAGCCTATCTGAAATTCCACAATATTCAACTGTTTCGTCACTCAAATTCCCCACAAAAAAGGCAAGAAGTCAATTAATAACATAAAATAGAAAAAAAATTAAACTACATTTTTTAAGTTAAGCGGGTGTGATCGGGGTATGAGTTGGTTGATGACACAACACCAGCAATAAATGTCGGTGATTCACTGCATCGAAAACATAACGAATAAAATCAAATAGTCCGCCATATGAGGCAGTTTACATGAAAAGATTCAAATATCGATGAAAGAGGCAACAATTTTAAAAGAGAGAAAGGTAACTAAAAGCTTTTATAAAGCATTAACCCTTAGAATTTTCGATTTTACAAATCAGCAATCGAAGAGAATTCCGTTCAACGAAGATTAAATAAGTCTTCCCATAATCATGCATTTTCATTCAACACACACACCACCAGCTGTCCGTATCATCTCTCCTCACACTCTGCCTTGTGTCTACATTGCAAACACCATTCTCCATAAAACTGCGATAAGCATTAAATTTCTACAAAAACATCCATTTTGAATTCTGAGAATGCCTCTTTTCCAGAGACGCCACCCGCATCGCCATGCGACTCAACAACACAGATTATATCATCAGGTTGCAAAAAGCTATATTTGGCCTTTCGTGAGATGAGCGTGCGCTGCAACATTTATAAAGCAACCACAGAATGATCCGATATAACGATGCATCCCTAATCTGTCGCTTGTATTCATTGTCGTTTTATCGAATCTGCAATTCAAGTCGCTTCTGCTTGACGTGGCTAGCATCATTATCGGCGGAGACTGCAAACTCGCGCCGTAGACGGTCAAGATCGCTTACGTTAGAGTGAGAAAATGCCACACACCATTGAAACTCACGGCATCAATAGTATGCAGCACTCGGATATAATGGATGATGGTGATATAGCTATACACGGGTGAGGAGTCCCGGGGTATTTCTGACTGTCAGTGTGTATGGCTTACCGGAGGGAGTTGACAACAATAATTCGAGTAAAGGAGTCGACTTCGATCGGTGAGAATAATCCCCGTCTGCAAATCTTCCTCAAATATCATTCCGCCCGAATGTGGAAAGAGTGTAGAGGGTTTATTTTCCCAGGACGAGCCGCGGGAGAAATGTGAGACTGTACTTAAATGCCAAATGAAGGCTGACGGAGCGCTGAGCCGCAGTCTCAAGCCATAATATCAAGGCAACAGAGTCGCGCAAATTACGACATATGCAAAAATCATGCACAATAGCACTGACATACAGGAATATCCACCGAACCATTCCATAGTGTAACGAAAAATCTAAGCCTACTTATGGATTAAAATGAGTCTCTACATGGACGGCCCGAAAGGTCTTCCTCTGGGGACTTTTCCCTCTATTTTGCCTTCAATAATGGGTTTGTGAGGAACATAATTGAAGGTAAAATAAAGGGAAAAGTCCCCACAGGAAGACCCAGGAATATGTTTATGGACCAAATAAAGAAATTAGTTCATAGGAAGAGATACCAGGAGGAGAGGGAACTACCATCAGATAGGGAATGGTGGAGGGCTGTAGACAATCAATCTTAGGATTGAACGACCAATGATGATGACATGAACAGCGCATGGAAGAGGGTGTTAGGGCACCACGAATGCGAAGGAATATAACAGGAAAAGAGAATGGCGAGTAAGAGAGAACTGGTATTGAGTTACTTTGGCATATTAGTGACCTTTCTGTTTAGGGGTATTCACGAATGTAGAGCGGGAAGGAAGAATTATACCTATTTGTTCGGCAGTTTGTGCCTCCTATTTAGTCTGACAACATAGGCAGAGTGGGGCAAAGGAATATCCTCCATGTCAACTTCTGTGAACTGAAAACATACATCTAGTATCCTTACTCGAGAAAAACTTTCTGAGTACTTCAGTAGCAATTGAATGAAGGCGCAATATCCCGGTCTAACAAGTCCTTAAATTATCAATTCTCAGATAAAAAAGCCCCGCCTTATCGCCACTTTTCCGGGGGTCATTAGCTTAAGGGTGATAAGCGTTTTGTCCCCCACCTTTGCACTAATGGTTAATTTTATTTGATAAATAGCGTATCTACATGTGCAATAATTTTCGAGTAAAGTCGTGGCTGTTAATGGAGACAATTTTAAAAATCTGTATTTTCGTCCCCCGAGACAACTTTTCTTCCCCAATGTACGGTCGATGTTGATGAACCGCAACGGTGTTTCAATGACGTAGTCTTCTATCGTCCATAAGATAAATCATTCAGCCAGAAAGACGTCATAAATGTATATGTCTATTCTTCGGTTCAAGTCGGCTTTGACTAGTCAGCACTTTCCTGCTCTTTAGCTAGTCGTCCTAGAGCTAGTTTACACGCGCTGCTAAACTAGAAGTCTCAGTAAATGCGTTTTTTACAAACCAACCACAGCCGACTTCAACCAAAGGATAAAATGAAAAAATGGCACGCCTTCCTGGCAAAATATTCACCCTGAAGACAATGGCACACCAAGACATCGAAAGGTCGGTGCAGTTCAGCTCCAACCGGTGGGGAACCCGAGAACTCTGCATTCTAACTCTTCTTCTTTTGAAGAGTCGCCGACACTTGCTGCAAGTTCTGGATTTTGGCCTCACCCGGGTAAATTAAGATGTTTCACTTCCTCCGTACTTCTACCAAGCACTTCACTGATACCGTGAGTCACATTATAAGAATGACCTCAGATAAATACACTTTTAATGTGATAAAAAAATTAGGCACCTTCAAACGGTATTCTCAGAGACCGACCGACTAACGAATTTCCATTACTCTCACTCCTGCTTGAAAAGCAGACGGGATGCCATCGAGGAACATCGCCGGATCGATACATCCACGCAATCGCGATACTCGAAAAAAAGAGCGAGAATCGCACAGCCCCTCAACCACCACGCCTCGCCCCCCACCTCCTTCCCCTCCGCGAAAAACCCTTTCCTGCCTGCCTACCCCTGAAACGACCCCTTTCTCTTACGTAAGCAAGCACATATGTACATGTTTATACGTCAGCATATAGGCACATACATATTTCATACACATGAAATCTCGCGGCTACGAGACGAAAGCCTGTTTCACTAAACCATTATGATGCAATGATGGTCATGGAAGGGCCGATTATAAATAAAATTTATTTAACGGTAAGCGCACGACTGAGTCTTTTCGTCAGCTGGAGGTTAGCTGACAGTTCAGGACTCTACATTACATCAGAATGTCGGTTATATGCCGTTATAATCAAAGAGAGGAAGTATTATTTTCAGTATACTTATAACGAGAGTATATAACCACTGGTTATCATAAAAATCTGAAATTTGGATCGAATATTTGCGGATTGCCCGCAAATGTTTATGAGCTTTAAGTGATGTTTACCTGGAGACTGGGAATAGAGACGATATATAATAGCAAAAAAAGTAAAAATATAAATAAATATAAGCAGCGGAGTCTTAAGATGTAGTAGTTGGTGAACTCAAAATACAGACAAAAGACCACGAGTATTAGCTTCTAAAATTTCGACCTCTCAATGCTGGCCTCCTTCAAGAGTGAGTTGGCAATAAAAGACACCACCTCTCCCAAGAAGAAGGTCAGCGCGATGAAGGGCTGACAATTCGGACATTAATTCTTCCATGAGAGCCCTTATTTAGCGTGACACTCCTGAGAACGTCAATAAATAAGTTTATAAATTTCTCTAGTCATATTACTAACTCAAAAAAATATTGATATCTCCGACTGAATACGTAAAAACATGTCTTCGAAATATGTCATGTGGATACATAAAAACACACATCTCTCCGACTTATGCTCCCTTACACTTCCTCGCGAAAAAAATAAACATGAAAAAAAGAAACCCTTTCAGCCAGCGAGCCAAGCGTATGGTGGGAGCAAAGAGCGCGGGGAGACGAAGGAAGGATCGAGGCAAAGAGAAGGGGGGGGGGGGCTTTTCCCCCCACCGATCCCGACAACATCACCGGGGGTTGGTACGGCAGGGGAGCGGGAAAGAGGGGTTTCTCCACGAGCTCTCACACACCAACTCCCTTCCCCGCAGTTGGCGTATACACTCGGGGGTGCACGGGAGGGGAACGCGGGGGAGGGGGAGCACAAGGGTGGAGGAAGCGGGTTAAACGGGCGAGGGTGTAGAGGGGGGAAAATGGGGGAGGGGGGTTTAAGGAGGGAGGGTGAAGGGAGAGAAGAGGGGAAGGCGAGAGTGATTGCTTGCCGGGTGAGGCTTTTTCGTGAACACGTCTGGCGTCGTAGGAGCGTGTCGCGAAGCCATTGATTATGCCTACAACTGGGGTGGCTGGCAGGGAAAGTAGTGTAGACGTGACGCAAGGGGGGGGAGGGTGGCAAGAAGGGGGTGGGGAGTGGGCGATAGGGGAGGGGAGAGTTCGCGAAGAGAAGGGGGTGAATGAAAAAAGGAGGGAAAAAATATTTTATACGTCTGGAGAGTGGCGGAGAGGAAGAGGGGGTGGTGGGAGGAGAGCGGGTTGAAGTGAGAGGGAGGAAGGGTGGTAAACAAGAGGAAAAAATGAGAAGAAAGGGGTGGGTGAAGGAGGGGGGGGCTGAGGAAACGGAAGAAAACGCCGGCGAAGGGGTAGTTCACGTAGAGGGGCTGTGACTACGCCACGAGGGAGGAAGGGAGGGGTAAAGAGAGGGCGGAAGACAAAGGACCAGATAGGTTCGACGGTGAGCGCACACGAGAAGGAATAACCTCACCACTTCCAGACTCGGTTCCCTCTGGAAACGAACGCACGCACCACTCTGAGAGAGATGTGCCACGCGGATTCCGGGATCGAAATGTGCCACCTGGTGGCGACTTCCATTCAAACGGATACGCGCACACGTGCGGCCACCCGAACCTGTTCACGAGATATTCCTTGGCGAGATTTTTCTCCCGTAAAATAAATGTTCTTCATAAAAGAAATGTTCCAACATAATCAAACTAGTTTCCAAGCATCCACATTTCATTTTACCATTTAATCAGCTATGAGGAGCGTGATTAATGGAGAACATAATTGATTTGTGAAGAGCAAAATTGCTTTGTGAAGAACATTATTGAAGGATTTGTGAAGAACATAAGTGAAGGTAAAATGGAGGGAAAAAGTCCCCAGAGGAGGACCAAGGAATAAGTTCATGGACCAAATTAATTGGACAGTACATAGCGAAGGATACCATGAAGTAAGGGAACTAGTATTAGGTAGGGAAGGGTGGAGGGCTGTAGTCAACCAATCATAGGGCTGAACGACCAATGATGAAGAAGGAGCGTGAAGGAAATTAAGTAGTATTAATGATGCATCAAAATTCTGTTTTTATAACCGAATTTCTTCGTAATTAGGTAAATATTCGCATATAAGAATTTGACGTGCGTCCACCCGAACCTGTCCACGATGTATTCCTTGGCGAGATTTTTCTCCCGTCATAAAAGAAATTTCCAACGTAAGCAAACTAGTTTCTAAGCATCCATATTTCATTTCACAATTTAATCAGCTATGAGGTGCGTCATCAGTGAAGAACATAATTGATTTGTGAGGAGCAAAATTGCTTTGTGAGGATCATAATTGAAGGATTTGTGAACAACATAATTGGAGGATTTGTGAATTACATAACTGAAGGTAAAATGGAGAGAAAAGCCCACAGAGGAAGATCAAGGAATAAGTTCACGGACCAAATTAATAATACAGCACACAGCGAAAGATACCAGGAAGTAAGGGAACTAGTATTAGGCAGGGAAGGGTAGAAGGCAGTAGTCAACCAATCATAGGGCTGAATGATGATGAAGAAGTGTGAGGGAAATTATGTAGTATTGATGACGCATCAACATTCTATTTTTATAACGGAATTTCTTCGTAATTAGGTGAATATTCGCATATAAGGATTTGACGTGACTTCTTTGTTTCACGCCCTCACAACGACCACAGAACTAATGGCTGTTGCATCAGTTTTATAAAAAGTATAACGGCTTGTCAAAAACTTTTTTAGTGCTTGAGAAAACATGAACAGCAAACCGTTACATTTTTGACGCGATCTATAAGTCAGGTGTCCCTCGTTTTCTTTTTGATAATGTCCATCGGATGGCAAAGATGTGCAACATCCCACGGAAAAAGGCTTTCATTTTTCCGGAAAATATCCCAAAAAAACAGTACGATGTGTGACTGATAGTGTCGCATAAATGGAGTGTTTATATTTTTTATAATTAGCCCATACCTAATTATTGTTTAGGTAATTCAGAGAGCATTGAAGAAGAGATTGAATTTAAAGCGCAGGAAATCAGTCTCGCTCAGGCTAAATAACTCCGTGAAATATCAGTAAGTTATACTAACTCAGTTCCAACTGCGTGAATGCATCAGAATTAAACGTCTTAACCGGAGATAACAACCCTTGGTTGTAACGAATTCGTTTTTAGAATCACTCTGATTTCTCCAGATTTTTCGGATATAAATGTAAGTCCTTAAACGTCAGACTTGGACTTGGAAGCGATATCTAGTAGACCGTATATTGTTTTTTGTCAAGTCAAACCTATCTTTAGCCAGTGGAATACCCGTAATATTAGCCTTAATTACCCTTACTTTTATAAATATGTAAGGGATAAGAGTCAAAGAATAACTCCGCATATTCAAGTTCTTCTAGAAAAGTGAAAATAATTTCAAAGTAATGAATTGCAACCTGGAGGAGATGTAGTTAACAGTACACTTATTCTTAGCTGATTTTTGATTGGCGACTAACTCTATTATAACAAAAGTCATTTATATGACTTTTTACGTATTCCCAGCACAATTCAACGGATTACTTTGATTTTGGATAGAGGAATATCAACGAATTTTGAAAGGTCACAGTAGAGTTGGAGAAATTACTATATCAAGCTTTGGATGACATGGAAGCGACATTCGACGATTGATACTTCTCTGATAAATCACCAGTCAAACCCTCTTCGTTCGTACGAATACGTGCAATATAAACTCCTACCTGGTTCTAAGCTCAAACTGGTTCTGGTGACAAGGGGAATTTAAGTTCATCCAGGACGAAAACAGAAGACTAACGGGCGGCTATTGGCGGTAATGGAAAGCAAACATGATCATGATCATATTCATAACAGTCATGGATATGATCATGATCATGAATATGATGATTACGGTATTCGCGAATCACTCCGACATTTCACGAATTTCCAGACGGATTAAATATATTTGAAAATCAATACAGGCACCTGAAAGCAACATTCATTCAACAGATTGTCCCAATGTGGTCGTAATTTCATCCAATGAACCCCCCTGACTTTTAAAATTTTCCCAGAACTGGGTAGCCAAGAGAAATATCAACTTGAATGAATTACTTCGGTCTTTGCTCGTGAATATCCCAACTAATCAAGTTTTCAAAAGTTTGTAGGTGAAGTTTTACCGATTACAGGTTAACCTAAGATGAAAATTTGATGGTCTCGACGTTCAACAGATGAAATATACCGAGTTTAGTAAGCTACATAAAGGGACGATGGCTCGGAGGAAATCTTCGAATTGATGAATAAAAAATATGTTTGGGCATTCGCTCCAGTTAACAAAGGCAATCGTTCAATAAAGGCTGAATAAGAATACTTCCTGACGGTTTCAAATTCTCTTTTTACTAAATTAACATAACACAAGTTCCTATTTTTATGTTTTCCTCGGTAGAGTGTCGCTGATAGGATACAAGGTTTATCTCATTAAATTAATCGATTACCGAGGAGAAAGAAAGAAACATTATGAATCCGTGTTCAATTCAAGTCAATAACATTGGAAACAAGAGGCCAGCAAGCTAATTACTTTTCATTGACAGCGTGTTTGCTTGTAGGTATTCTTAGTAACACTCTTCGAAATGCGACATCGGCACACTAATACGTCAAAATGTTTCGAAATTTTAAAGCCATAGCGCCGCTTAATTTTGATAACCTGTTGTTCACATCTATAATTTAATAGCATGAAATAAACTTTTTAAGAATATCATGGATGGTATTTGAGAACATGGGTATAAGCCTAACAAACCGAAAGACGCAGGTTATATTTTTGCAAATGTCAAGAACGCTGTTTTTTTCAAAGGCTAGCGACAGGCGGAAAATAGTAGGATATAACCTACGAAACACGAGAATGTACACAGAACCAAAATCTAAACACACGATAATTTTTCACTTTTTCAAATAGAATAAAAACAAATTTTATAAAGAGTGCTAAATCTAATGCACGCCGGTGTAAACTTAACGTAAGATCCAAATGAAAAGACTCAGCTTATTTTAGAAGACATAGATTAGGAGCAGGATTTAATACATACAAGCGCCATGAGGATTAGCGAGTTCTTGTTCCTGTTTCGCAGGTATTGAAGCCGTTTACAATCGCAAAAGGTCAACCTGAACAACGGAGTGGGATCAATACGGCGGCTAAATCGAAGTGAATAGGAGAAAAACAACGCCAAATTTTTTAACTCGAATGCGGAATTTCGGATGGGCAATGTAATATTTTAGTCTCGTCCTCGAGGCTGAGTTATGATAGGGATACATATACACTGCACGCACAAGGATTAATAAAAGGCCTGTATCCAAAACATTTAACGTGAACTTCATAACAATAGATATGTAGCTGGTCAATATTTCGTTCCACTGTCCAATTTACACTTTTAACATCTCCTTCCAATTGAATAAATCAAATCGAATACCGAATCGAATACATACCGATTCGGATTACGATTTATGATACGTACATTATTATTCGCTGACTCGGGAAAAGTGTCAAGGCTCAAGCTGAATACAAGGGTAAGCCACAAGGAAAATATCATCCCAAATGATTACAGTTCCAAAAATTGATTGATATTGAATTGAAGTGCTCAAGAGCAGAGCACAAGAAAACAGTTAACTTAATTGAGTAACGATAAATAATGAAGAAAACCAAAACTTAAAGTACAGGCAAAATAAAATTTATCAATACCAAAAATTAGTATACAATTTCAATTTCACCATTCCATAATAAAAAATATCCATTTCAAGCATGAAATGATTTCAAAGGCGATTCAATTAATATTTAATGGATGGAATCATTCCTCCCTAGAATGATTCTACAGTTTTCACTGCCTCCCATTAATGTAGATCGCAAAACTACATTCCCATGCGCCAAAGGAGCAATTTATTTACAAAATATGAAAAATTGAATAGCTTCTGCTGATTTCTCCTTGATATTCACCGTAATACAAAAATATAATGACGTACTCACTCATTAGGAAACTTCAGATTCGTGAAAAGTCCAAAGTCAATTAATAAAAAAACTCTATGGCAGTACAAAACAGTTAATTAAACTGATTTTGAGTCACTCGGGACTAGCCACGGATTTAACTTTACGGAGTCACCCGCAAGTCAAGGTCCCGGTCAAGGCGGATGATTTTTCCCCTGTGGAATTTCGTAGACAATTAAAGTTATATACGCCAAAGATGAAGGCTCAACGGCCCTGATGACGATGAAAAAGTCTTTCATCGAAACGTCGCCGGAGATAAAGATGGAGCACCTAACCCAGATGGAAATCTGATAAGAATATACTTTATATAGACTCCATTTCCATTGCACGCAGGGAGAAAATAACAATGCTTCCACTCTCTTCTACTTTTCTGCAACTTACCTATTTTCAATTTCATATCATAGATGAGATAATTCATCATTTCCTGAGCTACAATTTTATCTAGTTTTAGGTATATTGGTAAATATTCACAAGTAAAAGTACTTATTCCTCGATAATTACCCGTTTTGGCTGCGGAAGAAGAAGTCTTTTTCACAATCTAAAGAGAAAAAAAGACTTTAAGACTAGATTTCCGTACTATCCGTCCCAATAAAAAAGAACTTTCATTAAAAGGTAAAATTCTAAACCAAAAATGAATTTTAAACGATGAAAACTGCTCTTTCGCACTCCATTTTTTTACTAAAAAAATGGTATCTCCGTCATTTATCAAACTTCTAGACCTGAAGGCCATTTCGTGAGGGATTAAGTGTTTCCCCAGTAAAAGAATTCTGTAGAAGGTCTAGGATTCCCAGATTTTGATAAATAACAAAAGAAAATGACCGGACACAGGGTCTCGTCACTCACAAATGAAAGTCTTAAGAGTCGACGAGCCGGAACGCAACCTCCAGAAGAATCGCTACCTAGCGAAACGATTCAGCGAGCGGCAAGAATGCAACTTACCACAACCTAATATCCTCAATGGACCACAGGGAGAAGGGGTATATAACCAATCCATAGTGTTATTCCATACACATCCTACAATCCTAAACTTGACCATGGATGCCGAGTAAGTCCTTCATTCAGAACATTTAATTATATAGAGCACTAAGAGCGAGGCGAGTAAAGGCAGAGATATACAATAAACTGGCATGTAAATTCGTTTAGCATGCAGAGACACTAAAGAAACGATACGCCATTCATAATTTAAAAATGAGAGTTCAGGAACTGGGAACCTAAATAAAAGTATGCACGTAAAATTAAAACGTATAAAAGGTTGCCATTTGTTTATATCATTTGTACTCCCGATTCCCTGTCTAGGACTTTACAAAATCACTTAGTTTTCTGATAAATTTTGAACAAGAAAGGTTTGAAAAAATCTCAATAAGTCCCAAAAATAGAGGATTTTTAGAAATAATAATCTTCCATATTTGTATAACTCAGCAGATAAATTAAAATCCCCAGGCAACTACAAAATATTCGGTGAATGCTCCCCACTACATTGCAGCGATTAGATGAAAAATGCAATGTACTTGTTATATCAAACGATTGCTAAGGCATTAAATCATACACCTGGCTGAGAGCAGCGAAAGCGTTATGGCATAGCATCTAATGGGGGTTAGTATTATTCAGGCTCCAGAAAGATATTTAGCCATATATTTCCGCAAGTAAATTGCGAAGCACATAAATTAATTGAATGGCACTTCATAAGACGCAAGCGGAAAAGAAAAAATGATATTTTCCCTCAGTTTTCGCGAGCCCTTTCATTGAATGAAATAAGATTGTACTTTAAAACAAAAACGGGATTCTGAAATACAAAAGCAAGTGGCTTATTTATTAAGAAAGAAGGTTCATTTCCAGACAGAGTAAGAAGTAAATAATATTAACATGAAGGACGTCACAACGGAAACACAACCCACAAACCACAACGAGTTCTTTGAATCTTCCAGAACAGAGTGGTTCATTGAGGCTATAGGTAGTTCGCTTCCTCAAAGTAGATATTAACCACGTAAGTCATACACTCGAGTTTGTTATGAAATCAGAGTCACGGAGAGTACAATAGAAATAAGACAATCAGCCTCAACGTCAAAGGCAGCCCGTGTAGAAATTTCGATTTTAAATACCCTTAACGCCTATTAACAGATACATTTTCAACTTTTGGAGGTACATATCAGATTCTCCATTATTTGCGTAAATTTGAAAAGCGTTATGATTTCTGGATATATTTACAATATTATTGCACATGTTTATACAATACATGGACAGACTCGACAGTTAGTTGAACACAGTTAAAGATATGCTATGGTAACTTTGAAGTTTTTCACCCTTTCATTGCAATAGGAATGGCCGGTTTTGGTGTTCTTACATCATCATGTGAGGTCTAAATGATAAATCAAGTGCAGAAGGTAATATATATTCATGGGACAGGAGATGGGGTAGCGGTTGAGAGGTAAAGGATCTTAAGACGGGGGAGAACATTAGGCTGGTTATAAAATACAAGGACAACATACTCAAGGGAAAGCGTAAATACATCATCAAAGATTAAAAGATAAGGGGAGAGAGACGGCAAAAAGAGGGACGATTTTTCTCGGAAACAATCATTTAATAAGGCGACACGAAAAGCTGAAACAATTTCAAAATGTTCTAAATAATATAGCTTAACACTGTTGTCACAAAAGTAGAAGGAATAAAACTAAATGAGTGTATCGACTCCGGGGAGGAACTAATAGAAGCTGTAATATGGACATTAACGTAAAAAGCCATTCTGAATTCCTCTCACGGAAAGCCATACTTACTTACCCCCACTTCCCCGGACAATCACAAGACATGGTGCAAGTTACCATCCGATAAGCATTTAAGTAATGAACTAAGTCGAGTATAATTGCCTAAGGATAATTTTTATATTTGTTTGCAATTTTGTCACCATGGGAAAGCTTATTTTTAAATTCAACAGACACCTCTGACAATTTGGAAAGAAGCGGGATGTACTCGCTAAAATGTGATTCTTCCGGATGAAATTGTTTCTACGTCGGCAAAACTGGCCGCAAACTCAAGACAAGAATGGCTGAACATTTCATAAGTTTTTCATCAATCGTGAATGCAATTCTCTTTTTGAAAAACGCCAGCCAAAGTCGAAACACTCATCTAGTTTTAATCCACCATTTTTTGTGACAAAGATGTTCAGCTAAATTTAGTGGCACATTTTGAAATGATTTCAGCTTTAAAAATAAGTGGCTATTGAGTTTCAAATTACTTTGTTCCAAAAAAATGTTTCCCTTTGTACTATCCTTCTACCCTTATCTTTTAATGTTTGATGACGTTTTTATCCTTTCCCTTCGGTATGTAGTACTTGTAATGTATGATCAGCATTATCTCCACCCCCTCGTAAAGGTCCTTCACTCCTCAACCACTCCACCATATCCCGTCCTGTATACATGAGAAGCTGACAGGTCCGCAAATCCGCTCAGATCCGCAAATTTCCGGAACGAGGTCCTTCTTCAAGGCGATAGCGGACGCCTTTCGTAATAAAGTTAGCATTTAGATCTCTGATAATGACGTAAGAACATCGAAACTGATCAGTACAATTGCAATAACAGCGTTGAACATTACAAACTTATTTTTATTAAACAAAAACGTCAAAATTTCACAAAGTTAATTCACCAATCGTCACGTTTGTTCAGAACCGAGAGATTGTCGTAGTTCAGCAATTTCTAGAGTCCTTCCCAAACAGCAAGACCCGCAGAGTGGAGACTTGAAGCGGGACACAAAGTAGAACGAAGAGTGAGTGACTCGACGCGTTTCGCACCCAGTAACGCGGAAAAAAATTGGAAAGACTCCTTCCCCCTCCTTTCGCCGTTCCAAAGGCGCCCAACCCTCGACTTCTCTTTTCCCTCTTTATTCTCTTTAAGCCGTCCCTTGACGCCACAAACAAACCCTTTTTCAAAGGTTACGACGCGGCTCGGGAGACGCTCAACGCCGAAAAAAAGGCGCAAAAAAGAAATAATAAAAACTTCCAAAAAAATCACTCACACGGAGCGGAGTGGTTCAAAGGGCGATAAATGAAAAGATATACTAGGCGGTTGAAACAAAGCCCGGTGAGTATAAAATACACAAGAAAGATGTGAGGACGGGTAAGTAAGTGAGTGGAATCTTTTTAGCTGACACCACATTCATGTTTACCTCGCGCAAAGAGAATTCTAAACACACAAATCGGCGCATAATGACGTACCCTTTATGCCACAATCGCCTTAATTGGCACTTGGGAAAGAGGAAAAAAAATTAAAACAAAACGGAACAAAAGCACGGAAAAAAGGAGACGCTCCCCGTGTTGACGCGAACAAAGTGGACTGACGCGAAGACTCAGCGCTCGCAAAGGATTAGAGCTCGGCAAGATGGATCCGTTGATTGTCGCCGTCCGACGCCCAAGGATTCAAGAATGGATGCCGAGGTTGAAAGGCTTTCTCACGCCCGGACCCCGTGCATTATTCTAATTTGTGACACATATTGGCAGAGAGGAATGACACGACAAAGTGGGACAGATTGTCCTTTGTGACACTTGAATTTTTCGATTTCCGATGGATCACATTTCGGGTCTCCAATTCCAATGAAATCATATGAGATGCAAAGAGAAGCCGCTCCGGGAAGAGCCATTGCTCTCCTTTGCCAAGGATGACAAAAACTCAGTTGTCTCAGGCGTGACTTCACGGAATTTACTATACACTGTAAATGAAGTAACTTTGTTATTCCACACAAATTTTATTTAAGTCTTGAATAAAACTTATGTAGAATAACAAAATTACTTCATTTACAACTTACAACAATAAATTTTATTTAAGTCTAAAATAAAATTTATGTGGAATAAAAAATTACTTCATTTACAACGATGACAGAAAACATAATCGGCGATGAGCAAAGAGTTGATTAATGAAGTTAAGTCACTGTTGAGCGTTACACACGGTCCAATAATACGCCTCGCGGATCCACGATTGCAATCAGTTTTATAAAGGAGTAAAATACGCTAAGTAGATATCTATACTAAATTCACAATATTCAGGTACGGAGGAGGCATTAGCAAGTTCACATGTGTAATGTCAATTCTAAGGAAATAACTATTTTAATGAAAAAAATAACCAGGTTAAAAATACAATTATCTAAGAGAAATATTGATGCATAAAAGTAAACCATAAGAAGAGAAAAAATGTGTACTGATTAACTTCAATCATTCGTTAATTTTAAATGGCCTTGAAAATGGCACTATGTGCTGACACCGGAGTCGGATTATTCAAAATTAGAGTGAGAAATTTATCAAGTGATTTCACTTAAGGTACTTTCAGCGAAATATCATCCTACCTAGAAATCAATGAACTCAGTCATATTTTGATGAAAAGTATATAATTCTTCCAAAAACCCCATACTTCCTTACTTTCCGAGATATTTGCCAAAAAATACCAGCTAATTCACAATGGGAAGGAAATGGTACGTCTATGCACTCCAAAGAGACAATAATTAAAAAATGAAGAATTTAGAACTCCTCGATATCGTCTAAAAACTAACAGCGTGTAGTTTGTACGTTTTCTCAACCATTTTTGAAAATAACTCATATTGTCACCGCAGTATTTTTTTTAGAATCATAAAAACCTTCCGTTGTGAAGGAGTTTTTAACGTAAGTACCGCGCGAAAAAAATGAGTCAAGTTATAGACTTACTAGAGATACTTTTATTTAATTTATTTTCACTTCAGTCGTGTAGAAGTATAATATTACACCATTAATAGTGCAATATTTATTTCATATTTCTAGGGCTGCTGAAATCAAAACGATTCATTCGAATATGGTTTCCATCATGAATAGGGAACTATCTCGCTCAAACTACCATAAAAGTGATATTCAGTTTTTCCGTCATAAGTGGCTCCTAATACTGAAGTCGTACGACCAGCATGCCGTGCTTCTGTTGTATTCCTTAGCAATGAACCGTGTATTTACTTCCCTTTGAACCATTCAGAAGATTTACGTCGCTGTGAGGGGAGGAGGCCTCCGGTCTGGCGCATGATGGAAGGAGAGCAGCGTGGCTTACGGCGGCAAGAATAATTGACTTCACAGCTTAAAGGGAGGATTTTGCCACCGCGAGCCGCCGCTCCGCTCTCCACGGCACTCGCCTTCCTCCAAAGATTAGCCCCGACAGAGCCGCCGACAATTGTTCCACCGGCGCCGAGGACAAGCAAACAATCCGGCGTCTCTCTATTTGTCAAACCCAACTCGCATTCTCCAAATTTGTACAGAATCAGACGACGGAGATACCCAGGTGTCCATTGTTGGGGGCCGAGCTAACCCCAGGACTCGAAATATTTTATTCCGGCTGCGCGTAGGTCCATGCCTTTACCGGACAACGTTGGGAAGTCCAAGAGACAACAATCCTTCGATGTATCTATCGCAGGATTTTTCGCATTTTCCCACGACCTCACCGCAACAAGGCCAACAAAACCCAGTTTCAGCAATAATACGTTGAGCTCTCCAAACTGTAAAAAGGTGGCAGGTGATGAAATGGTTTATATTTATGCTTCTCTGAGTTAGATCCCCTACTTAAGGATAATCCTGCTGGTGCAGTCCTTTGCGGCTTGCAGCCGGGTAAGAAAGATCATTGCTTTCCGTGTCATGGCAGCGTTGGCGGCAATGGCCCTCCTAACCAGGCTGGAAAGCCAACAGGACTTCATCGTCGTTCGCCTGCGTTGGGACCATCCCTCGGAGAAAAAGAAGAACGCACATCTACAGCCACTCAATTAGAGACCTGTAAACATGGTGGCACGCCAAATTCATTTCAAAAGAAAGGAAAAATACAAAATGGTGACATGCTGGGGTTAGTTTAAAAATTAATCCAATAGTGATAATATAATTAACTGCAAGACCACTTCCACGTACAGGCATGATTATTTGAATATTTTCCCCTACGAAGTAACGCTCATTGGATAGACGTTTAAAGATATGAGATGTATTACCGCTTCCCGATATGCAAACAAAAGTAGAAGTTACAACGAAAAATAAGAAGCAAAATCTTGATACAGTTACCGTCTCTAGCTTCGGCATTAATCGACACAAATTTGACGAAGAATCGACAAACTTACGACAGTCCGCAATAATATTTTAAGGCCGCTTCACACGGTACATTTTATTGTACAAACGAATGTATCATAGAATGTACAAGAAACTGAATGGAAACAGAGCAGTTACTATTTCCCGTGAAGTCATTCAGATAATCATACAATTTGTCGCTTTAAACGGGACAATTTTCCTCATACAAGAGTACATACATTCGTTTGTACCATAAAATGTACCGTGTAAAGTGGCCTTAAAACCTGTTTACTTCTACAGTACTTATGAACGACATATGAGCGGAGATCGGGCGAAATAAGAATGTCCATCTCTGAAAATCGTATCTTTCCGGGGAAAAACCCAAGTCACCATTCAGAGTAAATGTACGCCGGAATTGCGCTATAGTACTCATGCTATTAGAAACATTCGAAAGAGTTTTGAATGAAATTTCAACTCATAAGGCTATGTATCAGCAAAACATACCAACCTAACTCAAAACATTAACCCCTTGAGTGCGGCATGACGTAATATCACGTCATGGTTGTCTTTACTCTGGTGCTGATGACGTGATATCACGTCATAAGTACCGTGAGTATACCAACTTTCACTAGGTGCCTAGTGAAAGTTCCCTAGTGAAAGCTGGAACACTCACGGTACTCTTGACGTGATATCACGTCTTCAGCACCAGAGTAAAGACAACCATGACGTGATATCACGTCATTCCGCACTCAAAGGGTTAAGGAACTCACGGAATCAATAATCTACAGGCAAAGGTAGTGAAATCGTCCAATTTACTAATTTTACATTCTTGCTGACTTATTAAACACATATTTATCTGCAAAAAAAAAACTTTTTTCCCGACTTAACCTCTAAGCCTTCACTCGGGCAGAGTTTCTGATCATTGGATGATTTCCTAATGCATCGTTGCATAAACATTTCAATACTTAATAATTCAACAAAGCAACATCAGCTTTTTTTTAGCTATTCAAGTATAAAATTTCATTTTGATGGAACTGGAAATAAAATATGAACTAATTACGCCTTCACATAATGGTCAGAGAATATAAAATGTTGTAACCTGATGTTATAAAATCAGGACTGAGAAAAATTAAAGGTATGTTTACTTTTGGACTTTTTTACATTCCACAAAGGGTGCCATGCATATATCATCGTCATGTTTTACTACAAGTTTGAGAATAGGAATTTATCGGCTAAACTCACTTGATTGTGGACTTCCTCTTCTAAGGACATAAAATGTAAAAAAATAACTTCTCTAGCAAGATAAGAATCCAAAGCAATCGAAAATTTATTGAAATCGGCATCAAAGCAAAATAACTAGAGAAAGGCTCTACGGATTGCAGAAATAGGGTACCAAACCGTATTGGTGGAAACGAAGACCTGGAATTTCTCTCACCACCGACCAGGGCTTCACGTGAAAATTTACACATTCTCAAAAGCAACGCAAAGCCGAAAGATAGATCCATTCATACGCATGGCTGATGGTGACTTTTGTCCCGATAGCATCTTGCGGGGAAACCAGGATGGAAGGAGACGGCACAATGGCCGACCACCCTCTTCCGAAGCCGACGGAAACCGGGCGACTTAACGAATCATGCAACGACAAGACGGGCGGCGGGGGAAGGGGATTAATTTTCGCCACAATCCCGCCACAAATCGAATGAGCGCCTCTCGGAGCTGAAACAACAACACCCAAACACACACACGAGCGCATGCATACACGGACGAACATTCACGCGCAAACATCCGCCGATTCCCTGCTCTCAAACCCAACGACTCCTTCCCCGCTCTCGTGATGTTTGGCGAGGAATCAAATGGATCCAAATGATTTCGGCCGATCAATCTCCGCGTCACTATGGTGACCGGAAGGGGATGGGATGAGGAGGTGGGGAAAAAACGGCCGACAATGAGGCGAGGGACTTTCGGGAAAGGATTCGCAAAACCTTTCCCACCCCCGCGTCCATTTCTCGCATCCTGCCCACTCCTTTGAAAGAGGAAAGATAGGAGGGTACCACAGGGGATACGCATGGGGCCGGCTGAGTGTAAGCTGCAGAAGAATCCCCAAACGCATACACCACCAATACTATCGGCCGAGAGCGGAGAGAGCGAAGCGCACAAGTATCTACGCGGACCTCATTAGGCCAATTGGAAAAATAACCATATTCGTCAAAAAAAGTGTAACGATCGCTCCGGAGAGGGTGCTCGGGGAATGTTGAAGGGGTTTTTCCAGAGATCGGGAATGTGTGGTTTGGGCGATGAAGAAGATGATGGGAGACGAGGAGGGGTACAGGAGGAGGAGGAAACGGGAGGATACACTGGATGGGATGTGGCAGAGGGTGAGGGGGGAAGGGATCGGGAGGGTGGGCAGGGGTAACAGACGGGAAGAGGAATGCTTCCCTCGCGCCATTGTGAAGGGGAGACGGAGCCCTCCCGAATGCGGGAGGAGGGTGGTCTTGTTCGAGGGGGGAGGAAGAGGGGAAGAGAGGCGAACCCAACAATGAAGGAATGCTGGGAGTGAGGACTATTTGGGTAGGGATACCCGTCTGCAAACATCCCCCGCCGTGTCATTGGAAGGTGGCGACAAGGATTCGGGAGTCAGGGCGACTATGATGGGGGAGGGAGTTGTGGGCCTCGTTCCGGAGCAGGGGGTGGTGGTGGCGACGGCGGGAAGCCAGGGTTTGTTACGCCCAGACCGCCCGGACCCTCGCAACCACCCCACCCACCTTTCCCAAAATATCAGCCCGTCCCGACCCCCTCTCAATCCCGCACACGGATCCATTCAAAGTCCCCATCACCCACTCCCTCCCATCACCCCACTCTCGACTTCATAATTCCATATCGCTCTCCAATACGCTCTCCCTTTTAAAAACTCTTTCTTTCCATCTCTCACTCGACGGCGCTGGGGGTGGGGAGTAGGGGCTGGGGGGTGGAGGAAAAACAAGAGTAACCGCCGGGCGTGACGAAAATTTCAAGACTTTATTTTTCCATCCGAGGGTGCTGGTCGGCCGGCTGGGTGGATTTTTTGGGATGAGAATAGTAGACAGGTGGAAGGAGGATGGGGAGGGGAAGAGGCACCTGAGCACCTACGGATGCCAATCGCAAAACTTCCCTCGCTTTTTTTGCAACAATCCCAAGTCTACTACTGAAAATCCCATGGTAATCGGAAATAGCAAGAGGTAGTAAATAATCTTATCCGTTTCCGGATATACGTCCTATTCGCTCACTGGTGATGAAGATTTATTCTTAATTTTAAACAAAGGACAATTCATTATTTTGACAATAGGTATTCTACCAAATCAATCGAAGTGCGTCTCTGAACAGTCTGGTTCAAAGACGCACTTCGTTACGACTACCTCACAGACTACGTTAAAAGTACGTCTTTAAAAAGTTCTTTGTTAAGACGTACTTTAAAAGTTCTTCATTAACACAAAAGTCATACTTTACATGTACATACTTTAATTCCTCAACGCTTTTCTTCCCCCAATAATTTCGATCATCACGGAGTTTTTTCTCCAACCTTTCCTCAACAAAAGTAAAAACGTCACACAGGATTTCTTTTGTTCTCCCACCCACCATACTTGACCATCATTCTCTCCACAATCAGTGTGTGCCGCATTAGTCTTTTACACACCGGTAAAAATGAAACATCTCCTAATAGATTGTGTTCGACAGAATAGTACAAGTGTCAGTCAATACACCAGATCATGTAAATATCGCTCTAATTGCAAAAGTTTAGAGTACTGCCACCTTTATTAATGAGACAATAACGGTATCTATTTAATTAAATTGGATGACGTCATAAATTCCGAACTACTATTTAAAATTTTTCTTCACCATCTTCACCACCATTCTTTCATCGCCATCAAACTCTTCTCCACATCGTAAAAGTAAATAAATTCAATTATACAGTTGATTGTTACTGTAATGGGTTTGGGTTTATCGAGATATAGCGTCTCAAACACTGCTATCTCAACCCTTTGCAAAGGCAGCACATGATAACGGAGAGGTAGTAGATCAAGTAATGGAATTTAAAACAGCTACTATCCAATTTAACTGTATCTGAACCAACTCCCTTTACGCGACTTTGGTATGCAATGAACCGGCATTGTTTTAGTTATTGTATAAACATTTAGTACTTTATTTTTAACAATGCTAGATATAAATTTTGAAGGTGCTGATACCTTCGATGTTAATACGCCTAAAAACTCTTACCTTTCAAGGAATTTCTTACCTTTCAAGGAACCTTTCAAGACATTACCTTAAATTACACATTTTTTTTTCAAGTTCAAACATAGTGGAGCCCTCCAATAACGATCGAGGAGACATTAAAGGGCGTCGAAATACGGAAGGATTTCTCACCCCACCAGCAGCAGCCCTATCTTCTACATCTACATTCTACCCTGCGAGCTGCCGCATGGGCGCGTGGTAGGGGGTGTTAGGACACCAACCGAGTAAATATGTTAGGGATTAGGATTTTGGAGGCGAAATGGTGAGGTGTTTTAGGAGTTTATAAGGTGGAGTTTAGTTTTTATTGTGGTCGCTTATTGTGCGTGGAAAGAAAGAGTTTTTGTAACTATCTGTTCGGCAATGTATCGCTCTTATTTTATCGCTTCTGTCAGATCTAGCGATGTAGTGTAGTGTCATGGTAATATTCTCTGATCTCTTTGAAACACACCAGTTCTGAATTACTCAAGCAAGCCTTGCGTGTATCCTCCAAGTCTCTAGAGGCTCCCATCATAATCTCTCTAAAAGTTGTGAAACACTATATGTTCGATACTCTTTAAATCAAATTATTCCATAAACTGACATAAAAGTCTTCAACATTTTGCTATTGTCTCCTCGGAGAGTACTCAACATTTTCAACTTGAATCTATAGTAGAAATATGAGAAAAATTCGCTGAAGTACATAATATTTTGTGCAGCTTCCAGCAAAATCATATCACATGTGACCTGGCGGCTTCAAATATGGGACAAAGAATAACTGAAGAACGGGATAAGAATGAAAACGAGGCTAGTTATCTACGATAACGATCACAGAATTTTTAATTTCATCGTAAGCAACCGAAGTCTTCTACGTAGTCCACGACAACTACTTACATTATTTAGCAGATGAAATAACTCATTATCTTCCAGAGGAGTAATTCACAAAAACTTTCATGGAAAACAATAAAGCCGTCTATAAAACCACAGCCCAATACACGTCCCAATATTCCTGTCACTTAGAACTACAGTCAATGAAGCTTCGAGTCCGTAGTGAGTCAAATACATATGTACTAAATTGCATAAAACATACAATCCTCTACACGTGCATGTCACCCGAGTGTGAGTGAGTCTATCGAGCTGAAGGGACATGGAATTACGAGAAAAATTAAGCAAACCATTCAAAACAAACCTGAGTTCTCGCAAACCTTCCCTCCCTTCTCAGCAATGAATTCCGGCACTATTATGACAATATTAATGCAGAATGCAAATACTAAAAAGACTAAATGGATAAAGTGGAAAGTACATGGGTAATTCACCACCGCTGTCCCTTCAGAACTAATCCACTGACGAAATATATATCAAAAATTAGATGGACGAATAAAGGAAATGAAGGCAATGCTGAAAAAAAGTCTTATATTAATTTAAAACAGAGTTCAGCTATGGAAATGAGGTTGGTATCGAATTCTGAAAGAGCACATAATATACACAACTGATAATACTTACGACATGATGACGTCAAATAGGCTTCTCGAGTTTGCGTCGTTTGCTAGACTAAAATCAATACGCGGCCATAAATCTCCATGTGTCACCTATATATAAGCTATGCACACAATTCACTCACAGCATAAATTCTCTTACCTCGGAAATAAATGCTCATTGGTAGGCAGATTGATCGAGTTCAGGATGGGGAAGGAAAAGGACTGGTACAGCGGACGTCTCAAATTATCTGAATAGCTACAAAAATAAACCTAAAACATAATTCAAGCATATGCCATTACTGAAAGATCCAATAAGCACTTTTTAAGAGCAACAGGGTCAATATTATGCTGTAACATGTAGTTTCGACGAGAAGGAACGATGAAATTCAGTCGAGACATAGACATATGTAGGTTTTTGAAATAAAATCCATTAACGACAACCTAAATTCATGAAACTGCAAGAAGCTCATTCCATTATCGCAACAACACTCTGATTCGTAACTTTTTATGCATTAAAATACTACGAAGGTGAGAAAATTTGTGTCTTAAATTATTGAAGAGAATAATGACGACAGCAACACACACAAAATCGTAGTGATCACTATAGGAGCTGGATTTGCGAAGCGGCGAGGCAGGTCACAATATTTAAACACCATCAAGTCCATGGCTGGGATTAGAACGCGCGAATAAACACATTTATCTGGGTCTTCTGCCTGTGAGAGAGTGGAAAAAAACCGATAAGCTAAAATTGCTGCGTCCGCGAATTCATGATCGGGGAGGACGACATAGTCGTCGAACGAAAATCCAGCTTGGTCGCAAATATATTGCATAGAAGAAGAAAAGGCTCGAGTACTTTACTTGATTTCCTCGACCTACACGCTATTTTCCACTGGATTTGATTTGGTCCACGCAATTGTTGCATCTCTGGGAACATATTTAAATGCCGTCGGTTTCCAAATCTTCATATTAGTCGCCGAATCGATGCACTAGGAGAGATCAAGCATCCCCAATCATGGGCACAAGCTCTAGTCTTCGGTAGAAAAAATCTTTGCCTATTAATTCCGTTGTCTCGGGCGTGACTTCGTGGAATTTGCTCAGCATTTTAAATGAAAAGTATAACTTAGTTATTCCACATAGATTTATTGACAGTAAGACCTAGGTTTCGACGAAGTCACCTGATGACGACGAGCTTCGTCGAAACCTAGGTCGTACTGTCAATAAATCTATGTGGAATACTTAAGTTATACTTTTCATTTACAATTTGTCTATTAACATACGAATCGCAGATGCCACAAAAAATTCCAAGAAACTGAGGAAAAGGGGAGCGGAGGAGTGTACACCCACTCGGTTATAAGGCAGGGAAGAGGGCGTTATCGCACACAATTTCGCTGCTTTTGCAAATCCATCGCACACCTCATTTCATTCCTGCCACAAACAATGATGCGCCTAATTATCTTATTAAAATCTTGCATCGGGCGAGACCCGCCCAACGCGGACTAAAGTAAAGCCACACTCAATAGCTTACAAACAGAACCGCAAAACTCTAATTACAGCAAATGCGAGCAAAACACACGGAGAAAATATTTCACGAATCCCTCCGTCCCCCCCTATCCACCCGCGAGGGCTACGGTGTTCGCGTGATCTCGTTATATCTCGCGTCGAACACCACTCCCCTGTTCGGCCACCACACGACGAAACAACATCAATTAAAAGGTTTTTAGCGCGAGTAATAATCGAGTGAGAGTTTGCGAGAGAGAGAGAGAGCGCGCAGCGTAATATATCTCATTATCCGACCGAACCGACAACGAGACCCAAGATGCGATCAACCGCGAGCTGGATCCAATTAAAATTTGCGATAATCCTCGAAGGGAAAAACATACATACAAAAAAAACTTCCTTCACTCCTTATCCCTTCCCCTTTTAGTTTAAATACCGTGCGCCGCAGAGGCGAAAAAAATTATCCATATGCATCGAATGTAAATCCGATCACGCCTACGGGAGGTGGGACGACGGGAGGTCAGGATGGGGGGAAGAGGACATTTCAAAACCCCACGACGTTCGATACCCGGTATTTTTAAAATCGAAAAAACGAAGAATATAAAAACCGTGACACGGATGTCGTTGATTTCTGATTCGCTGGCCAGTTAATGCCTGACTATAAGAAAACAATTACTGCCAAAAACCAATACTTGGTGGATTTATTGCGTAGGTAGATCGAATGCGTTGTCGTCATAGTTCGCGTCCACGCGCTAATTTAGGGTAGACTTGGCGAAAAACAAATACCATAAAACTCGATTGTAAATTTCTACACTATTTTAATAAACACCGACCATGGTTTCAACACTTTATGTCATTATCAAGGTGACATAAAATGTTGAAACCATGATCGGTGTTTATTAAAACAGTGTGGAAATTTACTATCGAGTTTTCATTCGTACCAGTATGGATATTGAATATATCCTCAAAGTTACGCCTGAAACTCTTTCATAAATACCATAAAATTCCATTGAGTTTTACATAAAAGTAGACCGACCCATTTACATAATTTTTCAAAATGTTCACGAAAATTAACGGGGCGATAAGTTTCAAGTCATGAGACAAATGCAATATACAGCAAATCGAAAGTAGAGCGACATATACTCGAATTCGGACTATTCTCTACGGAGGCTGTTAAGTAAAATTTCGCGAAGAAATCGAGAATACATTCGGTTGCCAAAGATTTCGAGTAATCGGGGGGAAACGATGGAAATTTCACGAATACAATTCAATATAAAACCACGGTACGGACTGTGATGAAGCTTTCAACCAGAAATGATGACTGTGGAAGTAACACAATACTCTCTTTATACCACACATAAATTTTCGCACTGCAGGAAACATGCTTAGAGAAATTTCATCAAAAACACTAAAAAACACGCGAAGTTAACAATAGTCTAATTATTAATTGAGAATTTACGAAACTCTAAAATGCACTCACTCTCGAGTTATTGCAGGTCTTCCGCATTGTTTCTCGTTAGCCCACAAGCAGTTCGGTGACCTATGACGTCGCTCCCTCCAACCATTTGACGTGTATACAATTTCCCCTTCTAAGCCGCGCCTCATCCCAACCACAAAAACACCGCACGTGGGCCACACGCAAAAAAATCAACAACGACCACGCGGCGCGATAACCAACAATCGAAGCAATTTTTTTTTTAAAACAACTTGTGAAGTCGGAGCGGATTATTTGTCGAGGTGCTTTGTGAAGATTTTCTCACGTGATTTCCAATTAAGAGAAGAGGGTTGCGACAGGAGTCGGCGGCAACGTGGGGGAAGGGGTTTTGGTAAGGGTGAGATTTGGGCGGGGAGTATGGGTGGGCAGGGGGGGAGGGGTGTCGACGGGGCTTGCAAGGAAGGGCGGAATGGGGAGCACACACTCCGTTGTATGGGAAAAGTTGGGATAAAGGTTTTATAAAGAGAGGGTTCCGGTATGAGGGGGAGGGTGTGAGGCAAGGGTGAATATTTATCACTTTCTTCTCCATTCCCCTTTTCCGTGTACCCTTCTCCCCAGGATCCCACCCGCCCTCTCCAAGCGAACCCTTGAAAGACCCACCCCCAACGATCCTTGGCAAACTTCTCCTCCTCCGCCCTCCAAAGCCTCTTGCTTCTTTTCAGGGTTTCACGCGTGACACAACCACCAAACGTACTCCGGCGTTTTTTTTCTTGTCCCACACGAGTAGGGGCGGGAGGGGAATTTTATTGCAAATAGATATATATATATATATATATTTTTTTTTTTCCTAACTCCTTTAACTCGACCGAACAATTCACCTGAGTCATAATTTTATGCGCGCCGAAAGAGTCTTTTGATTGCTCGAAAACCTGGAAAAAAATAACAAAAAACACTGCAGCCGCGCGAACCAAGCACCACATAAACGGCTCATTATTTTCCTCCGCAGTGGGTAACCGGCCCCCCTCTGAGCCCCCCAACATTTCCCGAACCAACACACACATGCGGCTCAAGAGCCGCTCATATGTGACACTCGCTGAAGTGGGATTCGAGAGTCTCCGGCGGGCGAGAGCAGATTTTCCGAAAAATAAAATAAAAGTTTCGCTAAGCAGGAATAGTTTCCAGCGTTCCACTGCCTTCTGGTGTTGATCGATTCTTTTCGGCAAATGCGGAGAGAAACAGAGCGAGCGAGTCAATAACTTAACAAAAGATAGATACGAGTGAAACATCGTTTTGCCCTTACGAATCGAACCCATATTCCGTGGCAGTCTCGGTAACCAAACCGAATTGAATTTCTGAAACTTTTTTAAGAATCACATAGAAAAACTACCAAAAAAGCTATATATAACAACAAGATTATTGAATTGTGGTCACTTACGTATTTACTCAGTTGTCTCAGACGTGAATTTACTATACATAGTAAATTATGTAGATTTGTTATTCCACATAAATTTTATTTAAGAAGACCCAGGTTTCAACGTGGCACGTCATCATCATGTCATGATGATGACGTGCAAAACCAGCGACCTGGTCTGACCTGAGGTGACCGGATGATGACATGCCACGTCGAAACCCGGGTCGTCTTAAATAAAATTTATGTGGAATAACAAAGCTACTTATTTACCGCACTTACGTATTTCTCAACATTTGACCAATTTTTTTTACAACATCAGAGCTTTGAAATAAGAAAAAGGAGATTTATATCCAGGTATTCACAGAGACATCAACACAAAAATTGTGGCATAAGGAATTTACCAACCACTGGTAATAGTAATATTGAAACATCCATCGCAATGGTAGGGAAATTCCGTAAGCCACAACTTTTTTGTCAATACCTGGCTATAAATAACCTTTTCCTTATTTCTAAGGCCTGACAATGCCAAAAATTTTGGTGAAACGTTGGCTATCAGAAAACTACATAACTGACCACAATTCAAGAATCTGGTAGTTATATATAAATAATAAATAAACGAGAGTCTTATTTGATAAAAAAAGTACTGTCCATCGGATCCGATTCGAAAATATGTGTAATTAACGAATTTTGATACCACATCGAATCAAAAAAATAGGTTCGAAGTAAAATGAGGTGAACAGCTTACTCTAGTATATACTATCCGACAACATATACTATCTAGTACATATTGTCGGCCCCGGTGGCGACGGGATAAATTCCTCACCTCTTAACCCGAGGGTCGCGGGTTCGAGTCCCGCCTGGGTAGAATATTTTCTACCTAGGACATGGGTATTTGTGTCTCGTCCGTTCTCACCGTTATTCACCCGACGTAAATTGGCCCATTGTGCTGTATTCGGGATAGTTAAGATAAATAAAATACAGAGAAACGCCAAACCCAAACCTCACTACCTACGATATGAAAAACATAAAGATTGTTACGCTAATTATATCAAATTAAAACATTTTAGCGCAAATAACTTTGATGTAAAACGGTTTCCATAATCCGCTGCAATAATAATACGGTTTTTTTTAAATAAATAGGAATAGTGTTGGGAAAAATCGGTGCAGTTATACTAAAGCGTTTTTTTCCGGTTATGCCAATTCTTGTCCCTCACCATTTCAAGTGTTATATGCGAAAAAAGAGGATCAAGGTGGTTTCCGTCTGATGGAGACAGAGATGGAGATATTTTCTCCATTATCTTGAAATCTTTGAAAGTGACATTACTTTCAAAGTTTGCAATTGCAATTCTGTTTAGAGCAACTGAACCACCGGCTTTGAAATACACTTTAGAAGTCACAAATGAGAGCAACGCCTCATTAAGCCACGACTAGCATGCTGAAAAACTGGAGAAAGGCTAGCTTGGCACACAAACCATATCCAGTTCCAATTCAGATGACCTATGGGAACTCGATGTTGCTCTTATCAAGTACACAAAGATACATGCGATGTAATAAACTTCGTGAAAAACATCAGTGTTGCGACAAAATTCTTCATAGCGAGATCTCTTCCACGGTTGGAGTCCTTCTCCTTCAATTTGGATGTCAACTCGAACACGAAATCAGCGGAAATCACTTCCGTCAAACCTTCACACAGTAGAATAGTATCATGAATTTCACTGGTGGGTAAAAGTGTCTTTCATTCTTCACTTAAGCCCATCAGCTCAGATTCCTTTCACTACATGTGAGTGACGGTAACCAGTGTTCGCTGATGAGATAAAATTACGAAATGAAGCGAATGAAGTTATGTTAAAGCACATTCATTGGTCGTTCAATCTTAAGACTGGTTGTCTGCAAGCCACCACCCTACCCTGTCTTATGCTAGTTCCTTCACCTCCTGGTTTCTCTTCCTGTGTTCTTTCCTCTTTATTTGGTCCATGAACTTATTCCTGGGTCTTCCTCTGGGGACTTTTCCCTCTATTTTGCCTTAAATTATGCTACTCACAAATTCATTGTGTCTCAGGGTGTGCCCAATCCATCAGGCTCTTCTTTTCTGTATGGTGTTACATATGGTCCTCTCTTCTTCTACTCTTCTGTACACTTCATCATTTCTTATTTTGTCCGTCCATTTTATCTTCAGCATCCTCCTCCAGCACCAGGCTTCGAACGCTTCTAGTCTGTTCAAGTTATGTTAAAGCACGAGTGTTCGTAAATATGGGAATGCATACGGAGAGAAAGCAACGCAGCATTCCCGGAGTTAGCGACGGATAAACAAAATCAACTGAACTCATGCACTCAATGACACCGGTATCTGATAAGAAAGTACAATGGGGCACCGAACCACATTAGGTACTAAGAGCACTTCCCACGCGACGGTTATCGAAAATCTGCCATCCCAACACCCAAAAGCAATTAAATATACGCATGGATTCGCACGCTAACGGATATGATTCACCCGGAATACATTTTGAATTAAGTTTTTTTTACTGATTCCGCAGCATTCGAGAAGCAACAAGACTCTTGAGGCTTCATTCTGGCTGATCTTATTTCCACTCAACAGGTCGCATTCCAGCACACAGACCACGAGAGATGCCGGGCACACTAATCTTAACACTGCGAGTGAAATAGATGAATATTCCATCTTATTTTGCTCTCGATTATTCACAAGCATGAATAATTTTGTCGCAAACGTTGAGCAGAATCCTTGGTCCCCCGGGTGTTACGTCTACTGACACGCTCGAAGCGTTTCGGAGAGGATTCAAAATTCGGTTCCATTTTTCTTCAACGTGAAATTCACAATATCTCACCTCTCCACGATAATCACATACATAATTGAGGTCTGGTGTTAAATCTTCGTGCGGCACCACTCATGTACGCTTGCCCAACCATTGTGATCCGGATTTTCTCTCCTGGAAGAGACATCATCACATCCTTGGCGCACTAACGACTATAGCCATCGACGCGCCCCGATGCTCCCCACACAAATAAATAAATGCCTGCGTTACTCCTGGAGACGAGTGTTACGCTTGAGTTAACCCCGCGTCATCGTTAAGATCCGACGCGAAGGCAAATAATGAAATTACAAAAATAAACACGAGTGCCTCGGCTCGAAAGGTGACGGTCCCCTATTAAAACGGAACAAAAAAAACACGTCATAATAATTCTAATAATGCCAACCGTCGAGATTAATACGCTGTAACGACGACCGCGGGCGGAAGGACTCGTCGGCTGGCTGATGAGGGCCGGAAAGGTGGTATGAAAAATCTTGAGAAAAAGAGACCCACTGTGCGTGTGAGGGGTTTTGGCGCGCGGAGTTGGTGCACAAGCCGAAGCTGGCGGAAGGAGCCGGCAAGGTGTTAATGGGAGAGGAAGGAGGGTGGTGGTTATGTGGGAGGAGGAGGAACGGAGAGAGGGGGGGTAGTGAATATATTAGACGAGGGTGGTGGTGGCAGAAGCAGGAGGAGTGAGGGTAGGAGGGTTCTCTTTTTACATTTTTGTCCTTCGTTGCGTCGGCGGGCCGTTGAGTGCGAAATTCTTCACGCTCCGCCGCTATCGAGCGGCACGAGTAAAAAAAAAACGAAGGAACGACTTTTCCGGCGCGGCGAGCAAATAGCATTATGACCTCTTCCCATTGCAACGAAGCATTAAACGTGTTATGGAGTCGCAGTACGTGGTCGTGTGCGCGTTGCTTGGTGCACGAGGCACGTCGAAATGTGCATCACTCATACCTGAAGCGCTCTCCTAACATAGAGAAACGCTAAACCTTCGAACAATAATATTTCATTCGGGAACAGTAGAAGTGAACTTCGTACGAGGGCACGGATGAAAGACTCCTGACGCATGATCACGCTCTCAGTAAGTCGTGCGCTGTAATTTTCGCTAAGAAAACTGCGAAGAAGACTTTGCCCTGAGCAATGTGATCGTACAGGAAGCTGGAGATATTATAATATGACAACAATGTAAATATTATTGTGAACAATATCAGCCTACTTCAGTAAAAAAATAATGTATGCACAATTGTGACAAGGATTCAGGCACCCAACAGTCTTCCAAAAATATCCTCCTTCATGACAGGCACCTGATTTCCGAGGAAAAGGAGTTATGGTACAAGAATAAAATCGGGTATTAATGCAACCGATACAAGTTGGTGAAGTCAATACGAAAAAAAAACATTGAACTCGACCGGGATGAAAAACTGGATCTTCCAATAGCCAAGCAAGAGCACTACCACCAAGCCATCTTCATTCAAGACGAATTTCCAAGGGTGTTCATAAGAACAAGATGTTCGAAACCAACTCAACCGTGTTCAACCGCGACTCCCTTCCACTGCAGGATATTCACCGTGCCAGCGTGAGCACGGGCATTAGTTTCCCAAACATTTTCTGGGTTATCTGCAGAGGACGTAAAAATGAGCAAACAAGCCAAACAAACTAAGAAATTGGAAAGAAACCGATAAACAAAACGAAGACAAACTATGCGAAGTCACCAAAGACGGCCGAAACCAACAAAGGAAACTGTGATTTTCCTCATTCCTCATATTTTTATTTATCCTGGGCTAGATGGGACAGAACCGTCCCCTCTTCCCCCAACCCAGTTTACATACACAGACACCCATGTCCTAGGCATATTCTACCCAGGCGGGACTCGAACCCGCGACCCTCGGGTTAGCAGGAGAAGACGACCCCACCGCCACCGGGGCCGACACCGAGGCCGGGGCTGATTTTAGATTTTAAGTAGGAAATGCGAAACAAATAAAACAACTCCACGGGCCTAAATAATTTAAATTAGTTAATTAAATAAAGAACTCTAATAATATTATTATGATTTTACCCCTAAAACAGAGTATTTGGAAACGACTTATATTAACTTGCACTAAAAATGCAGTTACCTTATTCCTCCATAAGTTTCCGCGGCGTTCAGATGAATGCTTCTCCATTTCTCGGGTTTCCACCGCGTGGGTTGTTTTTGAGACAACAGTTTCGACCTGAAGACGCCCATTGAAACACGGGCGAAGCAGCTGTAAACAACATACGCGGTGGAAATCCGACATATGGAGAAGCAGGCAGTTAAAGTTTACACTGTTCATGAAAATACGGGATGAGACGTAGTTTCCCGCGGGTACTTTACGACTCGTTGAAAGAGGTGCATCGTGGGCGTGGCAAAGCAGACGGTCAACTCCCCTCTCAACGGAATCACTTGCCTCTCGCTACCCGGCAAAGACGCCGACAAGATAAATTTTAAGAGGTGTGGGTTGGCTGACCTTGAAACCGAAGCTCATTTGCCCGCTAGCGACATATTTATGTCTGACGCCGTGAGAACACTAAAGCTGTGTCCCAATTCGTTAGGCACTAGGGAGGATGCGGTTAGCTACCTAAATATTTAGAGGCCTTACGCTAAGGGAGCTTGATTTGGGACATCCTTCGCTAGTGTTGCCGTCTACCGAGCCAAAAACGAATCAAAAACATATGAGTAATTTAAAGGACTGAATGAAACAAATGAAACCTGAAATTAAGACATTTTTGGCGCCTGTGGCTACCTTCGTATGCGTTGTGAGATTTGGTAAGTGAAATAAAATTTTTTCATCCATTTCGTTGTTTGGAGATTCGTTAGTTTTTAGTTTTCGGGGTATTTAAGTCTGTGTAGGTGTTCTGGGATTTAGATTCGTTTTTTTTTTTTTTAAAGTGTACTAAGTAGAATTTTTCTTTTGTAGTCGGGTGTTGGGTTGCGAAATATTAGAGAATTATTTCAATTGCATACAAAATACTTGCCGGCCATGTTTGCCACTTTTGGACTACTTCCTTGTGTAAGAGTTTCCTTGTACGACGCATGCAGCGCTTTGCATGATGGGAAATTCAATATGGAGGCGGATTTAGGATAAACTCCATCTACCCTAAATTTCACCCCCGAGAAAGGCACCTAAATCCGCTCC
This sequence comes from Ceriagrion tenellum, assembly GCA_963169105.1. NCBI lineage: Eukaryota > Metazoa > Arthropoda > Insecta > Odonata > Coenagrionidae > Ceriagrion > Ceriagrion tenellum. The sequence continues at coordinate 113,898,644 of OY720641.1, forward strand.
CCCATGATGCCTAACGAATTGGGAAACACTTCAAGATGGCGTCCTCCCTAAATCTGCCGATTTAGCTGCCTAAATGGCGAATTGGGACACAGCTTAACTTTCAGACACAGAGGAGAGAACACGAGTGCAGCGCAGTTGAGTTTCTCGATCGCTACAAAGAAGGGAAATGCTAAACATTTACGTTCACTATGGTTTTGTAACCCTGACGAGCATTAGAAGACTCACACTGGTCCATAGAGGGCGCAGCCCACTATTATTTTTATAATTTTGTCTCAATGAATACCATGAACAATCGCAAGTCTTAATTCATCAAAATTCGTCAAGCCTGTCACAACAGAGGTCCATTAACAAGTCGGCTCAATCAAACTAATCAATGTCTCCCTCATCAATAATCAATCCTGAACTATATGAACTTGCTGTGTGAACTACCACTTTCTGCCGCATCTTAATTGGTTCGCTTCAAGCTTCCGCTGCCATTCCAGGTATTATAATCAGTGTCATCCTTTTCTGGACACTGCCGCTGGAGATGGCAGTGAAAGCTCGCAGCATAGAAATAAAGATACAGAAGAGGCCGGAGGCTCTTCCAGGAGATTCACAATGCAGCGAAGATGTAAGCTCCAAATCACTTACCAATCTTCGACACGAACGATTATTTGAGCTAACTCTATATAGACTCCCATCCTACACCATCGACCAAATCAGCACCAAAACTCGATAAAATAATGTCTCAATGGCAAACCCCCTCACGAATCCCCACTAGTGTAAATAATTTTTTATTTATACCAGGACTCTAGTGATAAGGAAAAGTCAAAGAAGAAAAAAATTAGATCACCATGCATAATAATAAGCAAGGAAACACATCCAAAGAATAGTGCGCAATTGAAAATAAAAATTATAACAAATTTCTTTCTAAGACAGGAAAAAAATGAAAAATGAAAATGAAAATGCTTATGTTTTTTGGAAATTAATTATAAAACATGCAGCCTGTGTATGACGGCCCCCTTATAAATGTCACTCGGTTGCGATGTACTTGAGCCAACGTATATCCGATCCTACGAAAGTAGTTCAACCTAGTTCAACAATCCTAAGAACCAAGTTCAACGCCATTTAGGGTATTATTAAAACTCAAACAAAAGAAGTATTTGTAAAGTATCATTCAACTATGCACTGTGCATGCAGTTAATTCGTACTTTTCACCGTGGTCATACCAGGGATTCATTGAACCAGTAATTTTATATATCACCACACAAAAAGTACCAGCTTTGAGGAAGTAAATTGCATAGAGCTACCTTGGGAGATGCGGGGGATGGGCTGGAGGATAATTCTTTCTCGGTGCCCGCAGCGGATTCCAGAAAAGTGCGGGTATCTATAACTGACAACACACTCATTTCGGCTTGATGGGGTTTGGATGTATTCCAAGGGTTTGAAATAGAGGTCCTCGCATTCGATTCCCGACGAGACGCCCACAGTGTCAAGTAAATTCATTACCGTCTACGGTAGGATGATAGCTAAACTACCATGAGAACAACAGTGGGAACAATTATACGAAAATAGAGCTGTTATCCATTTATTATATGTAAACAAACACGGTCCTTCTGAGCCGCATGGCTAGCCAGAAGGATACACACATATGCATACAATGCGGCAAATAACATAATGATGTATACAAAAAAAACTTTTAAGGATGAAGCAATAGATTGAGCAATTAATGATGCAGCAAACTCACTCCAACTATTTTCCTAATTTTATCCATTAATTTTCCAAGTCTTCGAATGATATTTATACCCAAATGCATTTCAACTGAGAATTTACACGGATTTGAGTTTTTCAAGGGCTCTGCTTACCTCTCGTCTCTCACATACGAATTTCTAAATCGATTGTGACGTCAAGAGGAGGAATTAAGAATGAAGGAGTTGAAAAATATTCGCTCAGGACACGGAAGATTACTCCCACCGACTTCTGAGCGTTGAAAAAGTCTCCTGGGCTTGACTAATCACAATGGCCGGGAAAACGACTCGACACCGCATCTGTGGCACACGTTTAATCAAGTAAGCAGGCAGCGGCATGAGGATTCTGCCTGAAAGAGCACCATGCGTGCGCCCCAGATACTTGTGCAAAAAACCGATCACGTTAAAACCAGTGCCGGGGAAACGAATGAAAAAATATGCCAGGCTCCCGGCGATTTAGTAAAAACACCTTCGACCGAAATTACCCAGAGAAAAATCTGCATTAACAACAACTACTACAATATGCTGCTGTATTAGCGAGTTCAGCTCACTCGGCTGGAACACCGAAAGTGAAGAAAAATACTGGGCATGAATTCTAAACGCAATATTTCCTCCTATGCTCAGCTGCAACCTGAGGGAAGCAGTATTTGCAGTAATTTGATTCCAGCATTTGAACATGCCAGAACAATGCACGCATGGATTATAATGACTTCAATTGCTTACACAACAATGCCAAATTGGGACAGAAGTCAGGAGCCGCAATGCGGATGGCATTAACCGTGGAGGCCACAAACCACTCCGGCACCATTTTCAGCCGACATATTCGTAAATCTTCGGCAGCCGACGCCGAAGATGTTCAATTAAATCTCTGGATCTACTGCTTCCAATCACTTCACACGTATCCTACCGTTTCCTTACTCGGAGGTACGATTCTCAAGCCTTCTCTCGAAATGGAAAAAAATACTAACGAACACCCCTTCCGAAACGGTTCCACTTAATGCCAAGAAATTCATTATAATCAATCAATTCATAGGCACGATTTACAGAGGCCGCATCTTCATTTAACACATAGCGATAACCCAAATACTTGCAAAAATAACTTGGTTTTACTCGAAGTCTCTATCTATCCTCTAGTACTGCCTCCGCTACTGTTGTCCGAGATTCGCATTCTATTTCTTCCTCTTCCTAGTGGACCAAGTAATTCTAAGATAGAATCACCCTCCACGACATTCTATTCCCACTCAAATACAGAATCCGTCAATACCCAGCTGCTAACGGAAAACCTCCGTCACTCCCATTAACTCCCGTTCCTTCAATTCCAAAATTATTTATATTTCTCCGATTTCCATAGCAGCATATTTCCTAGGCGACCAGAGCAATGCCTGAGTGACCGGAAATCATTTCAGGGATTTAGATGGCTTACATTTAAGTAAATGATCAATATTGGCATTTTTAAGTGAGAGTTCATCTTTTGTATCCCGACATCTCCATGTGCGTTTAACGGTTCTTACATGGTATCTGCATTAGGTACGTCACATTCTCGATTCTGATTATTAGGGCCCGTTGGATACCTTATATATCTCTGACTACGTAAAACTATGCACATGGCCAGACACATACGGATAGTGATTATTGACGAATTACGGTCAAAAAGCAATATCATCCTTTAGATACCAAGGAAGTACCATCACCCGAAATATACGTTGCACGGAGGAAATTAGAAATAGAATCATTCAGGGAAAAATAGCCTTCACTAAAGTTCACCAACCAAATCAATTAACATAGGTTCAAGAAAAACATTTGCAAAATGTTTCGTTAGGAGACTATTGCTTTAAGGAGTAGAAACATGGACATAGTTATAACAAAGCAGGAGATATAGTGATTTTCTTGATAGGTGATGCTATCTAGGGTAATGCCTCTTAAGTACTTAGTGGGTTGTACCAAACATTTTCAACGTTGCCTTAAGTTTTCTCAAAACAACGATTTTGTTAATTAGACCCCTTGACTTCTGGGGTCCTCATATATCTAGACGGATTTGAAACGTGGCTATGGTGAAGAATGAAAAGGATCAGATTGAGAGATAATGTGAGAAATAAGTACACGTTAGACGTAACGTTTCCCTGGGAAAATTGCTGATATTTTTTGGCTAATACCTCGGGAAGGAGTGCGGTAGGGGCTGATGCTTTGGTATCTTTAGAAGGGCGAGATGTTTTTCTTTCAAATTATATCGAATCCATTGATTTCTAGGCGAAATGATACCACGCCAAAACTACCTTAAATTCTGTGTGTTACCTTCTGAAAACCGTCCGCAGGTGTCAACTAACGATATATTTTCAGGTGCGAGAGCCTTAAGGCCGTCAGCCTGGGAAACATGGATGACACCGAGGAGATACTTTTCCCTAATCAAATGGTATACTACTGTCGGCGCAGAAATTACGTGCACTCGAGTTTGGGCATGAATAAAATAATACAAATAACGAATAATAATAACGAAAACATTAACATACAAACTAATCACACCATATTTTTTCTCATTTAATGCTGCGTTATTTAACGGTAAACTCAATTTTTTTAACGCATTTTAATATTTTCTACGACGGGCGTAACGTAAAATACCGGTTTTTGACAGTGTGCGAACACAGCTCCGACTTGGATAATTCGTTACTGACACAAAAGTCGTTCAATGACAACCATACTTTAGTAAATGGTGGAAAAATATGTTTTCTTTACATGGTCAGTTTCAGCTTAGAAAATTCAACGAAAAAGATTTTATTATCAAGTTTTAAAAATGATTGCATTTCAAAACTAGGGAATCGTACGATTTTGTTCTTGGTCGCGTTGTTATCCGCATGCCTTGAACGTTTCGCGCTAACATTTCACACAACATGGGCTTCAGACGATCTCAGCAACGACCTCACTTGTCTAACAACCGCTTGGGCCAATGACTGCTAGGTTTGTGGCAAGCACATCATGATCAATCAATCACGGAATTGGTTTGGAAAGAGTCCTCACACCCACGAGTCGATACACATATCAACTACCCTCCTATGCTTACAACTCTACGCTTATGCCTTTCATATATCGAATTTAAAGCCCTTGCAAAAGCGCAACAGAGTTGAAGATTAGTGTCTATCGATGTCTTCATCAGAGTCTTACAATACGGTCATGACAGTTTCACCGACATTCCAGTCCATATTACAGTCCCATTACCCTCAGCAGAACCTGAAAATCTGTTTTCATCAATCACATTAAATAAATCAATCACATGACACCGTATTCAGCGAAGAACGCATAAATGACGATAAAAGAAGAGGATACAGAGATAACCAGATTTTCGCCTGACGGGATTAGGATTCTTTTCAACATGAGCCGTAAACTTTAAATGACGACTATGGAAAAAATACTTGCAGAAGCTGATGATAAGAACATTCCGTTTCAACATTCTCGAATGGTAGATCTACATCATTCCCTGCAGGCCACCTCAATGGTGGGTGGCAAGGGGACATTTCAAAGGAATTCGCCGAATTAAAAAAGCTTTCATTCTATGACTCATTGTTATACAGGGCTATAACATCGCCTGGACATTCACTCATCTCTAGGGTTTGCATTAGCACTGTCTTTAAGCGGATACGTAGAGTAGCACATTGCAGTAACAAAGGTTATAGTATTATCGGTCAATATGATAACAGCATACCATATCGCTGCGTGAGGCCGTGATACAGAACGGTGATTATAAGTTTGTATGACCGCTCGGGTTTCCAACTTTCTATACAGACCAATGGTTATAAAAATATTATCCTAAATCTTCGTGAATTAAAAAACGGCTGCGTCGAGTAGCACATTGCAGTAAGAGTTGAGTGCCAGAGGGGGAAAGGGAAAATTCCAAAGGTTACAACCAATAAGACAAGAGTTAGGGAATAGAAAAGCAAGAAGTACATGAATAGGTGATGATTCTGGCATAAAATCGCAGCGTTTACTCGCAGTTGACCGCAGAATCGTGGATTCAAGAGTACAGGGTTAAAAGGTAGGCATATTCAAGCATGAAGAGCGGAAAAATCGGAAGCCTGCGAGGGGATATAAACATGAGCTGAAGCACGCACAGAAGTTAAGTGGTTTTCAAGGATTACATTAATATATCCACACATAGTACATTGGCCATGATCGACGAAGAGTCAATGCCCCGCGAAGTATTCTACATTCCAAACGGCATCGTCTGCATCTCATTTCATACCTCTTTTGCTCCATATGACACCCACATTTAACTTCCCAAATCCACTACTTCCACTCGTGTCTATTAAGCAAAGATTAGAATACTTTTTCATTCAAACCAAGTATTGTCTCTTCAACCACACTGCCATTCATCCAATCATGTCTTAATTCATCTTCTATTCATTTCTCCTTCTACGCTTATCCAATTCATTCCCATTTCCTCATTATTCCAACCATACACATCTTCCTCACCCAGTTTCTTTCATTTTTTCAAAAGTTCCCATATCAAAAACCATCCAATTCTCTGATTACACGGCATTGCTATAGTCAATGACAAGAATCTGACACATTCAAAGAGAATAGAACACTATGTTCATTAAAATACAGGTCAGCGCAATGAGACTGAGAGTTGAATTTTATTAAAAAATAGTTCAACACCACGAAGTATTTCGTATATTTGTTGAAAACTATTATAAAACCGTCCTATTTGCTACATGTCGCCCAACATTTGCGCATACAATACAGCATCTGAATCTTTCTAAAAACCCGAGAAAACTTCATCAGCCAAGTTTACCGGGAAAGCACCATATCCATCAACCGTTTTTACTATGGCAAATAGCACTTCGGCGTCTAGGTTGTCCTGTCATGATTAGATGACCAACGTGTTGTATTCGGGCAGGTATCCCTACTTTTTCAGGAAAAATACTCAGGCCATTTTAACCACACCCGGTTACTTTTACTGGGGATACAGGAATTGCTAATAGCCACGCAATCAACCATAATACGCAAGGGATGTACCTATTTTTTCCGCTTACTGCCAATCTATACTCTAAGATAATGCGATCCAAGAGATCTACATACCCATGTTGCTGTTGTATCGGTCGATGGAATATGGCAGTGGTGCACCAACTTTTCTTTTATTTGAACTGAATATCAGAATACTTGGTGGACTGGATGAATCCCGTGAGCATTAGATAAGGCGCTAACGATATTACGTATTTTTCTTCCAAACCATCGCTAATATGTTCCCCACTTAGTTGAATCTTGCTCCATGTGCTCCATATGTCTTCTCTCGCGTTTTTTCAAGTCTTATTTATAGGGGTATAGAATAGCGGTTTTAGTTATTGATTTATCGTTTGAGCGCATAGTATTTGCTCCCAAGGATAACCAACGCTGACAGAAGCTTTACACTGATTAAGAAGTTGCAAAGTAGAAAAAAACTATGCATCTGGACAATTTTCAAATAGATTATCTGCTTTTTTTTAGAAAACCCGAGTCATCGAGGCCTACGCCTGCTGGTCGGATCTCCTCAGCCTTCTTTCTCTGATATATGCCCACGTCATGGCAATATCATTATCTCGGCGGCTACCCAAACTTTAAAACCAAAATGTGTTCGTTCTTCCCTAATGAACTGTTTTCATCCATGGCACCCGAAATATGGAATCGTCACCTGATACGTCTCTATCAACTGGGGTTGTTTCAGTGAATGTTTCGTCCAATTGATTCAAAAGCGGTCGCCTGTCATGTCACCAGTCACGATGATTTATGTTTGCATGTATAAGACTTAAAATTCCTTAAACCTGCTTTTCGTCGCGAAACTTACCAATAACGCATTCCGCACATCACCAGCACCACCATCCCACTACATGCGATGATGAGGAAGTGGGACATACGCAGCTAGGGGAAAATTCTCTGAAAATTTAGGAAATTCTTCAGAACGGCATGTTAATTTCAAGGCCTCTGTAATAATGCCCTCGCTGATGATCGCTTCCCAATCGTCAAATGGATATGATTCAACCGTTTACTTGGCTGAGTGCTAGCTATAGATTTTTATGGAAACATCAGGGACTGGTATTACGTTGGATCTATCTCTATCAACTATCAACATGTTCCCCATTTGTGAGGACTTTTTCTGATTGGCCCTCCACATGATGTTCCCCACCTAAACAAACGAGCACTGTCATATTATGGCTACTTTAATCAGATGAATACATTCTAACAGCAATCATTAAATGGCAGTATTTGTAAATCCGATTGCTCGCAGCCAATAATTTGGTGACTGAGCAAATGTTAGCTTGATGAAGGACACTTAGAATTAATTCTTAATTCACTCAGAATAAAAAAACCGATGCGTGACCCAACTTGCAACTTTTTAAGTCGGGATCAAATTTTTGTTTGTAGGTTCTTCAACTGGTCTATGACGAGAGATTGAGTTTCTCATTGAGAATTTCTGCACTTATTCATTCCACAACGCGCGTCATATTAGGAATATACTTTTTTACTAGTGCATTGTAAAGCATCACAGAATGCAAAATAAGTCCTTCCAAAAAAACCTGCAGCAAATTATATTGTGTACAAGTCCGTAAAAGGTACTTTAGCCTGGATTTAAGACATGATCAGTGGAGCCACGCTTGAGAAATATGCCTTTCGTAGAATTTCCCAATTGGTCCTTTCCGACCCACAGGGTTTATCATCAATACTAAAGTAACTATGAAAATTATTCGACAAATTATAAATTAATTATTTTAGTTTGCATTCATTTAATCGAAAATCAGTATGAAAATTTTGTTGTAATTATATCAACATTTAAAAAACTAACCATTCACACAGAGACACGACTATACCTAAATATGGCACTTAATTTTAAAAACTGTCAAATCGGTACGTTCATAAGGCTGTAAAATCAAAGAGAGTTTAATTAAAATGAGAAGTTTAAGTTAAACACATATAATTACCTATTTTTTCCTTATATATATTTCAATCTTTAAATATATATACCAGGCTATTTTACCAGTTAAAATTATTTTTCAAGGTTGGTCGCTAACGACCCATTGGGCGTTAATGGGCCTTCTCCACCAAGCTAACCATCCTCCTGCAAATACCAATGACAATCTCCCAAATCTCATTCCTAAATGGTGATATAATATACTACATAAATTAATCAAACGTCACTCCACCACACATGGAGAGAGTTGGAGTTTTCTAGCGACTAATACACTACGCAGCGAACAGTTTTTCTCGAATACGCAGGGCATCATGCACTTTTTTCAATTCTTCTAACTAACTAACTACTAACATACTAACTAACCAACTAGTACCAACTACTAACACCAACCTTTAACACCATTTGATCTACGGCAGTAATACATTACAGGAGTCATTTCAATCTCATCACGATAACGTCCCGTGAAAGGTAGAGTCCTCAAGCTACTATTCCATCAATATCACCTCCGCTTACGGTTTAAACGTTACGATAACTATATTGTGAGCAGCTCTTATCCACAATAGCACGTTTCGAGCATCGTTTCTAAATCCACATACAAATTTAGGACTACCTCACATAGTGCGTTTTCCACTAATGATGCACGCTATTCAAATAATCAAATACAACGCTCAGTTACATCCGGCGAGAGGTGAGATCCTAATGTGACTAGTCCATCCAACTCACCTTCGCTGACGGTTCGTTGTTAACTATGTTGGGGAGCGATTCGAGTTCACACCCTGTAATTTGAATGTACATACCTCTCCGCATTGCGTCTATAATATAGGCAGACGGAGGAGGAGGACAAGAGGAGGGAGCACGAATGAAAAACCTCCCCACAAGCACACAAGGAGTGGAAAGAGAGAGGGAGACGAAAAACCCGTGCAAACTAAAGCGACGGAGTTGAGCCGCGTAAATTGTATGGCGCGCGCGCAACCATGGCGCGTTGTTTCGCGAGCAGAGAGAGAGAGAGAGGGAGATATATGAAGAGAGAAAGAGGGAGAAATGATGGAAAAAATATGAAAACGTTCTTCATTTTTGGTTTTTGCAGCGGAAACTCCCGCGACGAAGAGTTGCGAGGAGCTAACAATGAGCGCGAATTCACTTCGTCAACATTTTCACTGCGTTGCCAGCGGATTCAGGGAGTGGAGAGGATGATGGGTGGTGGGTGGGTGGCAGGAGGTGTACACGGCGGGTGAGAGGTAGGGAGGGGAGGGGAGGAGGGAATGGGGAACCGTGCTCCACTCGTTTGAGTACTTCCTCCACCTCCTCCTTTTACCTGTTCTCTTTTCCATAAAACAAATAATGTGTTGCACAAGCAATCGGCGTGTATATTTTTCTATTGCCGTCATCTTCCTTCCGAAAGCGAATACGGGGGCGTGTGGGGGGGGAAGGAGGGGGTAAGGGATGAAATCTCCCGAGCACAGCAGCGAAACAGTGAAGTCGCTTCATGGAAGAGTGCGCAATTATTTACTTGGAGCATACTCCACCATAATGCACGAACAATGGCACTTTGCTCTTCATAATTAACACAGACTCTAATACGCTCGCAGGGTTCCATTTTTTTTAATAATTGTAATTCGCGAAGCGAAATGAATTGAAAAGGGAAGTTAAAACATGTTTGGCAAATACCCATAGGACTCTCTTACTTTTCAACTTATTTTTTCTAAGAAGGCTTCACGGCCATTCACCGGAATGCGTCCGGGAGAAATCCTTCGGGGTACCAGAGACGAAACATGCTGGTGACAATTTTCATATTATTATCTTTCCAAAGTAAAAGACGAGAGAAATTAACCCATTCCGCGAGTATCAACCGCGAAACATAAAGAAGGAAAAATGATACTTTCAGAACGTAAAAAGAGTTTTAAACCGGCCAAATTCTCGAATATCTTTCCCAGGGGAGCAGATTTGGACGGGGAATGAAAACCAACTAAGTGGAAGAATGACGCAAGTATGAGCGTGTAAGGGCTGTCCCAAAACACTCACAGGTCACGAGTCCTTTTTTAATGCACTGGGTGCGCAAACCGCAACAATTGATATAATACGCGGAGCACGAAAGTTGACATCATACACGAATTAACCCATAGTCGCCCCTTTGCAATTCCATCGCGAATATTTAAGGGTAGCAGGTATTCGATTGTCCCATTCTTCATCTGTGCATCACTTGGCAGAAGATACGCTACTACTGCTCAATGAATCTTTGGGATATATTCTCTGCCGTATACATTCACTGTGTAAAACACCGCGAATTTATAATTGCTTACAATAAAACAGCAACTAAAAATCATCTCCGCCTATGTAGCACATACAAACTAACTCACATTAGATATTACTAAATGAAACAAATCACAAATGTCTCATTGACCAAGAGCTGTTCATTAAAATTTAAACTAAGACTGCGAAGGAATGGTAGTAATACGTATTTTTTTCGATAAGAAAATAAAACAAAGATTTCGACTCTCCCCTCAGTTTCAACACGAAAATCCTAACCATCCAACTAGTATACCCTGAGACTTTTTCAGACAGTATCGTATTCTAGAAATATCAGCAAACAAAATGAGCATGCATAGGTTCTTGACTGTTTCTCTGACAATTTAACGATATTCTAAAAAACTTCAGAGAGGCATAAATATCCTTATACAAATACTATTTCATTCTTCAGCAGCTGCTTCCTCTAACACGTAACGCTACTGAAAACTCCATTCTTCCTTCATCCTCGCTTAATAGTATCTCTTCACGACCTTCCGCTACCAACACACTCAGAATAAGAACCTTCATCCATTTCTCATCCTGCCTCTGAATCTCCGCCAACAGCGTTTCTCCACTTCCGCTTCTATCCACAAACCATCCCGAGCTATTCTACGTTTGCCTTACTCTTTGCACCGCTAATTTTCTTCATATGTACATATCCCACAAAGCACCAACCTCAGGAAAACATTTTCCCCGAACTTCGCTCAATTAAATGTTTTGTCAGCCAAATTAATGGCGTCCCTGACTGTTGTACGACGAGGTCATGGGTTCAAAAACCTACCATGGTAAGCATTTTTTCCCAACAGGAGTGGATAATTGAGCAAATATAACTGGCAAAATTGCATAGGAGGGTCTGTTCATATTGCTCCTCGATGAATTCTTACACTGGATGAAAACAAAACATTTAGAATTGATTCCTCACTATAACATAGATGATTTCATGGCTAGTTCTTATTTAGAAACTTTTAAAAGGCAAAAATCACCACTTCTGCTATGAAGATATCAAAACATATTTCCGCAACAGGAAAACATTCACATTCGCAAGCCAACAAGTGAATCCCATCCCCCTGACTTCATTTTTATTCTCATAAGATTTTTCTTTTGGTCGCACGTGAAGGTAAACAAAATATAATGAAGAAACTATTTTTAAACCACAAATAATAAACTCATTTTATTTGCTACACACGTACAAAACGTATACTTGAATTACAGACCACATTTTCACACAAGACAGCATGCAGTTTAACTTACCTCTCACAGAATCACCGTCATGCGCATAGCATTCAAGGGTCTCGGGTCAGTGTGGTTGGAGTACTGGCTACCCTTTCCAAAGGACTTGGGTTCGCATTACGACAGTGGCGGGTATATTTCAGTACTATCCCGATCCCTAATTGAGTGTTGCCTGGAGAACACTGGATGTGCGGTGCTCTGTCCGTCGGATGGTATTTAAAACTGTGGACCTGTTGGCGCCTTTAGATAAGAGCAGGTGTATTCCGCGGCTTAATTTCTCTTAACTGCCAAAATTTCCCGTATAATCCTTCCATTACCAATCGATTTAACAATCCACAAAGAAGCAGACAACCCCAGTTTTCGATAGCCTCCGATTCCAAACCGATCAACCAAACATATCGGAGTACTTCCACGAATCTTTCATATACAAGTACAAGTATCTTTCAAAACAAATTCGAAGAATAATCTTTAAATTACATTTTACAACTTGAGTTCGTTACCTAATGCTCATGAAAGTGTAGCTTTTCAAGGTGAGAGCGTGGATACAAAAGCCAGCAGTCAAAGAAATTTTTCAGTGGAATCGTAATTCCTACCGGGGGGCTATGTGGAGATCACTTGAGGTTCAGTACCCTGTCAGTTTGATGGGATACTAAACGGTGGCCCACTGGGCGCCATCCGTTAATGATAGGATGAGGCTGACGCCGAGTTTCGCTCCGTACTTCACCCGTTCCCCAAATAATACTTCCATCGCCAACTAACTCACCAATCCCAGACGGCGCAAACAACCTCACCATTCGGGATCCTCCCCGATAAAACGTAAGGACAACATAAAAACGTAAATACAAAAACGTAGTTGCATTATACATTAATTAAATAGTTTAAGTAGTATTGTTATCATACCTATAGAGTATTGCATTTTGGTGATTACCCACCCCCATTCAAACACCCTTGAGGTGACATGCCGGGTCATATGTAGATTTAAAAACAAACCAACAAGCAAAAAATTATTCTCGAGTCGAGATGCACCGCGCAACGTAGGTAGAAACAATTCAACCCGGTAGCAGACCAGAGAAGACTTTCTGCAACTGATACGCCGGGAAAGCAACATGTCTCACTAAACCATTTCTGCCCGAAGGGACGACGCCGACTATTGAGTCAAGAGTCTCTGCCCCGTGGGTTCGACGGAGGAACTCCGGGAGCGTAACCGCGAGAGTTTGGAGGCACGTTTAACACCTATCCTTCCTCATCCCCTCTCACACTCCCATTCCGGCGGCAGAGGCCCCGTGCATTTAATGCATCTCCCGATGGCAGCCGGCGCGGCGGGACTTTAAATTACTTCCGCCCCTTTCCGGGGTCGGGGAGTCAGACGGCACGGCATTCCAGCGCGTTTCAACTCCCTCAAAACGTCTTCCCAAGAATCGATCCGGCGTGAGTGACACCCGAGACGCTCCTCTCGAGGGATGGGATTGACGACAGGCGCCAGAACGGTTAAGTAGGCTCCACCGTGAAATGACATATATGGCATTTAAGGTAGTCCGAGCGAGATAGTTCCCCAGTCATAACAGAGACCGTATTCGAATTATACGTTTTAATTACACCAGCTGTAGGACACATGAATTACATATTGCATTATTAATGGTGCAATCATTTAGTTATATATGACAGAAATGGTAATTAAATTAAAATACCTAAACAAGTCTTTAACTTGACTCATTTTTTTCGCACGGTGCATTTGAAACTCCTTCAAAACGGAAGGTTTTTTTGTGATACCCAAGAATCTATTGCGGAGACAATATGATTAATTTTCCAAAAGAGTTGAGAAAACATACAAACTACACGCTGTTAGTATTTTTACGACACTTAAGTATTATAAATTCCTCATTTTGTAAATGTCTCTCTGGAGTGGATACACGTACCATTTCCCATGTATAAGGGCTGGTATTTTTTTTGGCAAATAATTCCGAAAGTAATGTGGTCAGGGGTTGAAGTTTTGGTGTCATTAGAAGGGCGAGATATTTTTATTTAAAATAAGACTAAATTCATCGATTTATAGGTAAAATGATATTGCGCTCAAGCTACCTTAATTCAAATTCTAGCGACTAATAGATGCAATGATTGAGACGACCAACAAAAACACACCTTCCCACGCCATTTCCTCTAACGAAAATTTGACTTACACATGCTGCCATACTACAAGGCACCAAATGCGAAAATGCGTGAAACATGGAGGACCAGGGCATTTTTATCCCAAAAATAATTTTCCATTTTTGCCTTAAAACTCTTTAAACAAACTGATAAAATACTATTTTTCCAAGAAAATAGATTGGTGATGAAATGGAACCACCTAGCCATTACAAGTTTGTGTAATTAGCAAACTACAGCGATAATGGGCATCAAAATGCGTCAATACAATTTAAATTGCGCTAAAGTTATCTCCTATAGTTATTAAAAAATTTAAAACATGTCATGTTGGAAATTAGTATTCTATGATAAATGCAAATAAAAGATAAAAAAACTTTTTTAATAATTATGTATTGTTAAATATAGATTAAAGAAGTAGAAGGTTTCAAGGTTTATTCTTTTACACGACTGTTTTAAATGTTACCACCAAGCCAATGGCCTACATGTAACTGTTTAGTTGTAATAAAAAAGGGAGAACTTTTATTTATATAATTATTAATTATATAATTATTTTTACTCCGACAGTAACGGTGAAATATCCTTATCAAAAGTGTCTCAAGCCTGGGAGAACTACCCTCACTCTCACCGCACTGGTAGATAGATCGGGGAAATGATCGGCGATACCTCGGATGTTGTGGTTGTCCAGGATGTCGAAAATGTGAATGCGAAACGAGAATTAGATACGCATTAGAGTGCAATGCACAGCTCTGAAATGGCAATGTGAACTCCACGATATGAGTGAATTTAGGTCTTGAGTTATTTGAACACAGGAGGAATTTATTAATGCATAGCAAGATTTTGATATCCGTCACCGACAGTTAAGCTTTGTTAGACAGTCCCTACCTTCAAAGGAAACATTGGGATGGGTATGAGCGAATGCATGCAGTTAAATGTTTATAAAATTGCTCCTTCGCATGAAGAAGTTCTTTGGGGTGAAACAATTAGGGCCGCTTAAACAGTGCACATATGCTTTATGAAAGGAAACATTGGGATGGGTATGAGCGAATGCTTGCAGTTAAATGTTTATAAAATTGCTCCTTCAAATGAAGAAGTTCTTTGGGGTGAAACAATTAGGGCCGCTTAAACAGTGCACATATGCTATGCAATGCTATGCTATGCAATGTGAACTCCACGATGTGAGTGAATTTAGGTCTTGAGTTATTGGAACACAGGAGGAATTTATTAATGCATAGCAAGATTTAGATATCCGCCACCGACAGTTAAGCTTTGTTAGACAGTCCCTACCTCGAAAGGAAACATTGGGATGGGTATGAGCGAATGCATGCAGTTAAATGCTTATAAAATTGCTCCTTCATATGAAGAAGTTATTTGGGTTGAAACAATTAGGGGCGCTTAAACAGTGCACATATGCTTCCTATAGTTACATATCCTAAAGTCAAAAATTGGCCTCTAGATACGTACTTTTGATCTGCATCGCACCAACTTTAACTGGCCTCCAAACACGCAACATCAAATATAGAATACGCTGATTTGGAGGCTGTGCGGCTGACGACGGTACAAAATACTGAAAAATTACCATGGCACCAAAATGCCTTCAAATCTCAAATCCGTATGATAAACGTATCCACTAGTTGACGCAACAGTAATTTTCAGAGCAGATTGCACATACAAAGGTGAATCCCACGAAGTTGGAGACGGCGGAAAGATTTGAAGGGCAGGTCATAGTTGGCCGGACAGAAACCTCCAAAGAGAAAATCTCAATTTCTGAGACATCTGGAGGTTTGTATATGATGCATTTATAGCAATAAAAGTAGCCTGTAGCCTTGGGGACCGCTGAAGACCAATGTTCTAGGCATAATATGTTTCAGTTGAGGGAACTTCTCACCACACTGCGTTTCATATACCTAGTGCAAATCTATTAGTAATTTATCCCGCATCCCCTCTGACTCACAGTCTTCACGTCGGCCACCGGCTTTGACTACCTCCAACATCTACATATTCTGTCTCTACAAAATAACCTCCGGCAATATCTTTTCTCCCAAAACTTTCAAATGTGCTCGTTCGCCGTCAGGTCCGCCTCATTATCCCATTTCAGCCATAAGCCCAGGTAAAAAACAAACAATGCCAGACTATTTTAAAGCGTCCTTGTCAAGGTCAAATTTTGTACCCTATAATAATTTTCACATTTACTAGACTTTTACATTTTTATTACGGTTGGAATATCTCCTTTTCATGACACAGGAAAGGCTATTACCTAACCAAAAATTTTTAAAGTTCCCAGTACCTGTAAAAGAACTGATTTTAAGCAAACGTCGGGCAGAAAACAACGAAACAATACGATGCGAGTGAAAGGCAATCGCAACCGTCATTACGGTTGTACACAATCAATTTCGCCGGAAGCAATCTAACTATAATGATTCCACGGTCAAAAGGCCATTTCACTTCCTTTCCATTTGCAATAAATAGAAAACTATTATGCAATTGTACGTTGGTGGTGTAAACAGGCATATACGCTTGGAAACTGGTATTTGAAGTTGAAAATCTTTCATGTCATTAGTAAATGCCCATCCATTACGCAAATATTTTGCATCACTTATCTTTAATTAAACATTAACGAAACACCTGGTGATCTCCCTACATAACTTTTACGGGCTAGGTGAGCAATATTGGCTATATAGTCGACCAACGTCGATGGTACTGATCTAGAAATTGACGGTTGCCCGCTGAAATCTAGGTCGGTGAAATAAAAAATTTAGGATTAATACTAATGCACATTTTCTTTTTTAGGAAAAAGTAGAGAAATTAATATTATTTTCGTAAAACCACGAGAGAGGGTCAGAATTCCCAGAAAACTAAGGAGGCATTAATGTTTCCAATCCCCCCCCCCCTCTGTCCACGACACTGACTGGAGCAATAAAATTCGAAGGGAGGCCACTCCCCCCACCGGCGCCCAATTAGCCCCGAAAACAAATGCGCGCGCCGGACCAACCGCGCGGCTATTCGACAGATACCGAGAAATACGCGCGTCCATTAGCGAGATGGGCTCGGGGACAGGGGACGACGACGGGCGGCCGGCGCGGAAATACCGGGAACTCCCCTCGGGGCGGCCGGGCGAATTGGGTGCCGGGTGGGAGGGCGGCGCATCAATCCCCGGGACTGGCCCTCGGATCGTCCGGGCGCCTTCTCCAGAGAGATTAGACGGGGCTTTCTCCTCCGTCCGGTGCGTCATCGCGAGGGGCGGGGAGGGAGAACGGGGGGGGGGTATGGGGACGGGCCCGGGAACTCCCAGTGATGAGGGCAAGACGGAGGCGGTTGGGGGCGGGGAAGGCGTGCACTCAGACGCGAGGCAGCCATGGCAGTCCCGGATAATTTTGAGGATTGGGAAAAACTGATTCACTCGATTCGGGTCGATAATGATCGTGTGCATGCGATTGGAGGCAAGCAGTATAGCCCTCCCCGCTAAAAGACTAAGTTACACGAGGGATTGATGCTCGTGGGACCATCAGGGAAACTAGGACGTTTAAAAGAGACGAATTAAGCCCCAATCGATACTTTGTTTCAAATCGCCCGACAACATACTCACATGAAGTCTAGCGCGCATGGCCTCGATTCAGGTCATGAAAAACTTAGGAGAAACACCCGTCAACTTAGCAGGAACATTAGAGTATGAGAATAATGGCGAACGGCGCACCCAATAAAGAGGTCCTACGACGAGTTGGACAGAAATGTTCATTTCACAAAAAATAAGAAAAACGAAAAAGACAAACATATTCGTCCAACAATACTGCGACAAAAAAACCTCTGAAAAAACAAGAACGGATGGGAAAAGGAATTAGAAGAATTACCGTAGCAGACAAAGGAAGGAATAAATCAGATATATCGTAGGGAATACACATACAAAACATATGCGGCGCAGCATTTAAGAAACTAGGTTTTGTGAAGCGTATAATAGGAAGGTCCTCTGATGAAAAAGTAAGAGAGAAATGCTACTTCGCTCTGGTTAGGCCAAACCTAGAATACGCCGCGAGCATTTGGGACCCTGGTCATAAAGATTTAACCAAAAAAATTAATAAAATACAAAGGAAAGCAGCACGCTTCGTTAAAAACTGCTACGAGTGAACTAATAGTGGCTCAAAACATTTAGAGAAATTAAGGTGGGAGCCCCTAGAGACTCGGAGGCTACATGCTAGGTTTAGGCTGCTTAAGATATTCAGAACTGGTGTGTTTCAGAGCGACACACAGAATATTATCATGACGCCTCACCACATTTCTAGGTCTGACAGAAGCGAAAAAATAAGAGAGATACACTGCCGAAAATGGGTAAAATAACTGCTCCTTTCCGCACACAATAACCGACCACAATAAAAAATGAGCTCCACTAAATACACTCACATAATACACGTCACCATTTCCCCTCCCAAAACCTTACATCTTTACAATGCTGGTGACCTAACACCCCCTGCCACACGCCCATGCGGTGGCTCGCAGGATAGTATTTATATGCAAATGCATATTATGAGGAGTTTAATCAAAGTGAAGACTGGTGCAGTGTTTACATGGTTAGGTGAGAGGTCAGCGGAGTGGAAATGCTGACACAAACCAATCTTCGAATTGATGACTGCTGACGATGATGTTGTCGCAAATTTGAACATGGAGCGTATCGCTACAAGGTTCGGAGACTTGGTCATTGCGGGAGGAGAAATGGTGCAGACAGAATGTTTTTAAGGTATGATAATGAAGAATAATGAACGGCATCAGCCGAATGGAGAGGAAACCATACGTACAGTGCCGCGGTGATATGACAGTTAGAATTACAGTGACGAATATCTGGAGGAAGCTAAATGTGATAGAGAACGTACAAGGATTGTACAGCATATTGAAGAGAGTGACAAAGGAGAGAATGCTCGGAAGGCGCAGGAGAGGAAGGAAAATACAGGAATTTTGTACGACAGGAAAACAGAGAGAGGATATAAAGGCTTACAAACAGACTCAATGGTGGAAAAATTGCTTTACGTAGAGAAGTTTAATGATTACCCTAAACGGGAGGTACCAAACGTACCAAATGGTGATAAGGAGATAACCTTCAAATTATATCGTGGCGTAAATTACATGATATTTTAGGATTAAACCTTTACTTTTGCGCTATCCCTTATATGTACCCCATACCGGAGGAATTTCTAGCTTCAGCAGGACGATAGATTTCGCAATTCACATAGAACACTGCATGGATAACATCGCTACCACATGCTTAGTACAAATGGAAAGGTAGGTGGCAGTTCAGAAGGAAGAATGCCGGCCTACGAATTGGAGGGACCCACGTTCACACCCGGGCAAAGCCTCGTTCTGAAAAAAAAACACCAAAAATCCTCATGGTGCGATATTCTACGCACCAAAATATCAAAATGTTTACCCTTCACTGCATTTTGTATCACATATGATACACTGCACACAATTCCGTTTACTGCTTATGGGCATAATTCTTCTTCTCTATCACACGGTTTATCAGATATGATACACTCCGTTGTAATACTACGTGGTTCTAGGTATACTAATGTAGTAATTGTTGCGTTTATAGATGTATTTTATCAGAAAATAATTTTTGGTAGGTATTTGGAAATTTGTGCGGTGAAGGGTTAAGATACGCACACCACATATCCCAGAATAAGGGAATCTCAAGCCTGGATCCGATTTCAAACTCATAAGTAAACAACATAAAAATACGAATAATGTAAAAGAAAACTTTGCTTGATTCCACCAATTTACTTCTGGGGTGCGACTAGTTTTGACGCAGCGGCATTATCTTCCGGTACAAAGATTCATGGCACGAACCCCTACCCTAGATGGTATACATGCTTCATCATCGGGCCCTGAAACTTAGTACCAAAAGATGACGCCGCTGCGTCAAAACTATCGTACCTTAAAAATAAATTGGTCGAATACAACAAAGTTTTCTTTTTCATTCTCCACCCTGAACTTCCATAAAGATGAGCATGAAACCAGTGAGAGTACACAGATACATTCACATCAGCAACTCTGACAGTAATCAAATGACCAAATATCGATAAGAAAGGGCAACGGCCAGCCAAAATGGATATAAATGGTTCCCGCTCAACCAACAAATTTCAATAGCATCCCTGGGTTCCTCTCGAATTTGAAGGAGTAACTCGCATTAAACGATGATGTCCCTATTCGCAAGCGGCAGAATACTTGTGAACCCACATTATACGTAGAAACAGGACGTAGTAAATTAATACAATGACTCAATAAGTTCTCAGGGATATGTAATTAGGATACGTACTCTCAGAATACATCGATGGATTACTGTCCCCGAAATTTTCATTAACATCTTACGGGCGTCTCGAAGGTTTCGCTGCAGATGTATGAGGAAGGGACAAGCACGTTAGTAAAAAAAGACGTAAGCCTCACAAGAAGATGATCTGCGGTGGTGAGACAAGAACTCAGCTGTGTTCTTGGCTACAATGAAGCATTTAGGGAATGAGGGAGGAAATGGCCTCTACGACTGACGAAGGCCCGCCGCAATAGGACGAGGAGCACAAAGACAGCCACTGTGGAAACTCATATTTTTTTCACACAGACAGGGAAAAAAAGAGAGTAAAAACTATTTCCAATCAGCCTCTACTCAGTTGGGGAATCAAATTGGGCGTACACGACAAGCCGCATAGAAAAAAATCACGCTAGGACATCTGCCTTGGAAGAAAACTTTTCTCACAAACTCCACAGCTCCGTCGATCCGACGCGACAGTTGCCCATTCGGGACTCGAGCGATGCTCACGACGATTCACAAAGCGTCGCTGCTCAAGTCGTTACGTGGCCGGATGTCTATGAATTATGGAACCGGAAAACTAATTTAAATCCAACCAGCTTTAAAATGCAATCATCCAACAGATAGGCTACGTCCAATTTCATTTTCTGGAAGTTAACTAATCTCTATAATGAGAGAAAAATTACATTTACCGCATACATGCGCGAACATTTTTTTTTTTCAAAAATCAGCCCTAATAATCATATACACGCCATAAATCAGAAAAACCAGTGAAAAAAACACCCCAGCTAACTAAGCCGGAATATCGGCTTTCACACGAACGCACGACACACCATAATATTCTACCACAAGAGCAGAATGTTGTAATGTGTAAAAACATGTTCTACAGCGTATTTATTCGCACTTCATATACAATTAATAGTCTCAGCCAAAGTTTGGACGCTATTCTCTTCCTAATACTTATGGAGTGGGCCCAACACGCGCACACACGGCAATTTAAAGTGAGCATCATATACGGCGTAAAACCGGTTTCATCCAGGTACATATGCTGGGCGAAAGGAAGATATACTTTATCCTCAATAATGAAGATGTATATATTTTTTACTCAATTACTTTAAAAGGTATTCAGGAAGGAAACTGGATTATTCTCGTGTGACCAGCTGGAAATCTGAATTTACTGGATACACTAGCATGGGTATTGGAGCATATTCGTGTCCAATTTTCTCAAAGAAATCACATCTTTTAGCCCAAAAAATTTACATATTATATCCGAGCAATGTATCTAACTATGAAATGCTACGATACTGAAAATTATACATATTGAAAAGACAAATAAATGAGAGATAAAATGTCAACAAGGACACTGATGTTATTCGACTCCAGAAACGAGCGAGCACTACATCATCATATTTTCAAAAAATTCTGAGATCGAATATAATTTAAATTAGATGTCTAGATATAGATATGACAAAGTATTGTCAAGATGACTATGTATTTAGAGGCACATGCGGAGTCGCAACAGGAAGCGATAAGCGGGAAAGAATGTGAGCGTTATCGCGACAAAAATTTTACTCTCACGCACGAGATACCACCAAAGGCTACAAGGGCTCCAGCTCAAAGACATGGAAATGAAAGATGCAACGGGCAACGTTTTAGCAATTTATCTAAGCCAATGGATTAACTGTAGAAAAAACCGCTGGATATACAAATCAGATCTCACATCCATAGGATTTTAAAGAGAACTTGGTACATAATTGAAAGATGTTTAGTTTACAATAGTGCGTTGCCAGTTACTAAATTGATATTACAGAATAATTGTTGCCATTCTGAATGCCCGATTTTTATTGTTATGAAATCATTCGTATCAAATACTTGAGAAAATCCACGCTCAGGAAACTCTTGTAAGACAGCAACGAATGAAGGAGAGGAGTTAATGGCTGAGCCTCTTCACGTGGACGTAAAAAAGATCGATTAGGAGCGCTACACTGAATTGTCCCCAGACATAAATCCCACGAGGAGGAGAGTCTGTAAGATGCTTCTGATGGGGGTTGCTATCAAGATGGCTGGGGGAATAAGGTGGAGAAGAGGAAGGTGAACAATGTAGACGCATAATATGGCTGAATAAGAGAGCATAGAAAAGTCTCGAAGGGATGAAAGGGAAGCGGAGAGGTAAACTAAGGCTAACGCAGATAGGAGAAGGAAGAACTAGATAATAGATGGAGAAATATAAGGGAAAACATTCCGAGAGGAACGTGAAGCCAGAAGGCATGAGAATCATTCGATTCGAGAACGAGTTTACTGGTTAAAGTAGACGGGTTTCAGGAGCTCAAATACAAAGGATTGTATCGCACATCTTAACCTACTGCCATCGCCTTAAGATTAACGCATCGTCCGTCTCCGTGATGGAGAACGAACTCACGACCATTGGGTCGCCAGGCCGAGTTTATTCTCGAACCTCCGTGATAATTATCGCAAACGAATAGAGAAGATTATTTCATGGTTTCGTATAAGTATCGCTTGCAAACTACCCACTCAATATTTACCTCGAAATGGCTACCAGATGCGGTCTGCATGTGTCTGCTCGAGAATAATGATTGGACAAAACTATGCGATTACATGTTATTTTCGCAGGCGATAGTTATAAAAGTGTATTGCGAGAGTCGACCCTCTGGCATCTGCTGTTGAACAGAGACATGGGAAAGGTGTCCAATTCATAAAGAAATTTTTCATCATTTCAGCAGAACTAGTGGCAAGCCTAACTCTATACTTAAAACTACCCTGGACTGCATTAAAATTCCAGGATTGTTCTATTTCCGTCTGAGAAACGTCTTTCCTCCGGAACAATGACCGTTGAATGAAACAAAATACGTCCTCATAGTCAGAGCCTAATGAGGACTTATCCCGCAGGCAATCAAAGCGAGAAAGAAAAACGTCCATGAACCTTGAGAGTGTTTGATTAGTCACGGTTCGCGGAAAAAAAGACCCCGCGCGGCAGGAGAACAGAGGATTCGGCAAGAGGGAGGGAAAGAAAAGTAAAAAATAAAGAGGAAGATCTCGAAGACGAGACTGGAAGGGGAGGGGGAAGTGGAATCCCAAGGGAAACGTGTATAGCCACGTAGCGGAGGGAATGCGAGAAGAAAGCGATGACCACCGTTCAGGGAAGAGTTTGAGCGGTTCAACCGCCCGACTGACACTCGTCCAAGGACGGCGCCGGAAGTCACAAATAAGAATTCAGTCCGAAAACGAGTGACAGCGGACTCGGAAGGAAAATTAAGGTAAATAGCCCGTCTGCGACACAAATAGGGGGAAACATTTCTGTTCATCACGTCCAAGATATGAGAAGAGTAATTTAGTTTGTGTAATTAACCGAGGTCAGAGAAAGAGCACAGGGTGTCCACTAAAGTCAAAAATTAAATTCTAGCATAACTCTAGGTTTTCAAGACTAAATTTATAAAAAATTCCAGGTTAAAATATCGCGGTTTTTACATGAGTGAAAGTGATGTTTTTCAAGTTTTATGCAGAATATGGATTTTTCAAGCAAAACCCACAAGTAAGAGTAAAGAACCCCAACCCAAGAATAAAATAATTATAAATAATGAACTAAGAAATAAGAATTAAAACAAAGTAAATAAATGTGTAGTTAATTGGTAGTAAGTTTTATATTGGTTTTAAGAAGACTAAACCAGAAGTACTCTTACTAGACTATATTCCGTTAGGAATATAGCAATTGAGTCCTGGAGAAGAAATAGGTACGCAAAATGACAATGACGAATGATTATCCAAGACCGAAAGTAAATGTATTTGGATTCAGTCCGAAAACGAGTGACAGCTATTCCTCGAAGACGAGACTGGAAGTGGAGGAGGAAGTGGAATCCCAAGGGAAAATTGTCATATAAAACTATATTATTATTCATTGGAGAAGATTACATTGTATAAATTGGTGAATTTAATGTAATATTCTACAGAAAATCCAAGAAGTGTGACGGTAAAATAAAAGAAATTACATTCTCACTATTAGATGTTTGATTTTGAGATGAGAGAATTTTTTTGTCTTGAAATGATAATTTTTAAATTCCCGACTCAAACCAGAAATTCACGAATAATCCACGAACATTTCCCGGTGCTGAAAATTCACGAATAATTCCCGATTTTCCCGGTCAGTGGACACCCTAGAACATGATACATTACTCGACCATATTGTGCGACCAATGAAGGGTGAATTGGAGAATTGAGGTAAATTTCATCTTAAGAGAAGGGATTAAAAAACGCAGACCATCATGAAATCGGCAATAGAAACCTTAATAAAATATGGCTGACGGAGTAAGAATAAAAATTGTTTAACAGCACAAAAAACTAATGCAGAACTAGATAAAAATGAAATATATACTCTAGAATTGAACATTTTCAATTTTCCTTTCAATAAGGCGGGCACAACAGGCTATCCTAAAATCTTAACACCTACCTTTTACCTACTATACTTTTGGGGAATATCATTATATTTTTCCCCATATAATCAAAACTTGCAAAAATTTCTCACTCATAGAGGTCTGAATCTCTTTCGATGGTATTTATTTTATAGATCGAATCGAATAGCAATTCAAAGCCAAAACTTAAATAAGTTGAAGTTCCGAAAGCAGGCTCAACTAACTCTATGATTGGTATACCAACTAAAACCCCCACAAATTTAATCAACGGACTTCCAGCATGAGCGGCTGGAAAAAAAACAGCTTCATGAAGGCGCATAAATTAAAAGCACTGTTTGATCGTCGATATTAAGAAGCTCAGGAAGAAAACTCGGGCAACAAACAGATAAAGGTTAAAATACCGACCCCCGTATTTAACTTTCACGTAAAACGAACTCCGTAAGGAGTTTGAAAGACTGGAAAAAAGGGATGATTCCAACTCGATTCAAATTCAGCGGTCTGAGGACGAGCGATGCTGACCTAGCTGTTGGCTCTCTTGTTTGAGTTCAAACCGCCGATGAATCCGTTAGGAAAACAATGCCGCATCTAAAGACCGAGGAAAACGACCATCACGAGGCGAGCCTGAAAATAAGTCGCGAGGCCATTTCGCTACGATGAATTCCCACTCTAACTTTACAACCCCCTCTGCCCCGCCCCCCTTCCGAAGGGTCAGGGGTTGAACGCGTTGGTGGATAACCTGGTGGTGGTACGGGGGAGACCAAACCCCCTTCCCGTGCCGGCGGACACACCTACCCCTGGTAGGAGGGAGAGGTACGCACCAAAGGGTTGGACGTCTCGCCCCTGATGAATGGCATGTCACGGCGGCTGGATTAGGCCTGTTTCGCGGTGCTTCCCACGAGTACAAGACCAACCAAGGGGGGATTTGGGGGCTGAGGGGGGCAGGAGGAGGTTGGCCCTGCCTCCGCCTTCCAAAGGCTTCCCCAGTCCTCCTTCCTAAGGCTTTTCGCTTTAACAAGAAAAAACTACTCCATCAATGCGATCCAACACCACCACCACGAAAGGAGCCAATGAATGGGAACATCCTGAAATGGGGATTAAGGGTTAGGGAGAGGGAGAAAGTTTACTTTATCGGCGGGTCAAAATAGACAGCTGCGCTAATGGGGCGGGACACACTGGAAGAGGAAATCTCGTAACTGGGATGGCCCCTGCCCCGAGCGCCCCCCAGCGTATTAAGGAGGAAGGTCCCGTAAGGCCTCCCTCCACGCCTGCTCATCGGTCTCCACGTATTTTTTTCCCTCCCCCCGTCCACCTCCCACTCCATCCCCCCCCTCGGCGAACGGGTCAAATTTCCTCCCTTTCCTGCCACTTCATTTCACTTTGCCTTCCGCCGCTTCTACTTTTTGTTTCTTATTTTTCCAACTGCCAAAACACGGTCGATTATATCATGGGCTTAAGGCGGCTTTGCACATGAGAGTTGACTTCTTTGGAGGCGGGAAGTTTGGCGACGTCTCGAAGTGTATCGCTGCTTGCAGGGCAGCGCTCTGTTTGGACATAATTCCCGGCTGAGCCGCAAAAAAAAACCAAATCGTGGAAGAAAAACGATCAATATGGCAATTTGGAGAATTAGCGAATTATGGCGATTAAAGCGTATGCGCACAACACTCCTCGATTACCAAAGGCATTCTTGGAACAAACGAAACAGTTTCAGGCGTTACTTTGTGGAAGTTTTGCATGTTCATGATGGAAAGATACACCTTGGTTAACCTTGAAAATGGCACTCATTTGCTGAAACCCGAGTCGGTTTTAATTAATAAATTAGTGTGGAGTTAACCAAGGTGTATCTATTCATCATGGAATTCTTGGAGTTAATAAATTTGTGTATACAGATGTAGGTACATAAATACATCAATTTAATTTTTGAATTATTTTTCTCATCAGTCAAGATGAAAAACATTGACAAGCCTATCTTTTACTAATTACATAACAACACCAAACCCCTCACAGAAATCACTACTTAAACGTGAGAATGCATACCTATCACAACAGCCCTTCGGAAATTAAATCGGTAGATTGGATTATGAATCCTTGCTCGGGATAAAATAATCTGTAGATCTCCGGATCGCATTCGATACTATCACAAAACCGATATTCCACTTGCAAGTAAAGCGAAAGTCAATCTATTTTCAGTAAAGTAGGAACAGTGATCGATAATCTACCAATCATTGCCTGGGTGACAAATCCTTGAGATAGTAACCTTAGCATAAAAGTCCGAGCTTACCGATCGATGCGTTACTCGCAAACTACTAATTAGGCTACTGATACAGAGGTAGCTTCCATCTGTTAAGCCGCCTTCACTGTTCCCCCTCCGATTCCCGACTTTCCACACGTCGGCTTAAATGAGCTAAATCCTTTGGATCGGCTCGGATATCACAAAGGAGAAGAGCGACGGCAAACAGAACCCTTCATAGAATCGGCTTCGATCCACTAATCTTCAGGGATACAATGAGCAACATATAGTGATTCGGGAGGACCATTTTCCCCTCAAGTAATCACTCAAGGTTATCTGAATAAGCGAATAGCCATGTCATCATACTCTAAAGGGGCCTCCGGGGAAAAAAAAAGTGGGAAAAGACATAGAAGGAACGCTGTGGCACATACAATATCCGTGGCTGCAGAAAGGCCATCAATGAGGAACGTTGACGATCAAAGTTACTGCTGACCTCATTCATGAATTTCGTGATAAAGGAGCAGGGCCAAAAATAAAATGATGGATATTAACGTGAATATACTTGGCGCGTTTCCAAAACAAAACGGCCGATCAAAAAATCTTCCACGAAACAATTTAATTAAAAATTGTAAATGATGGCGGAAAAGATTAAGAATAAAATATATTGCCACACATTTTTGAGAAGCATGTTAAGGGCTAGATTTTTTTTAAAAGGACCCTAAAAATACACTGAAAATGTCTGTCGGCTCGACTTTCCGGGAAATTATGTTAATTTCAGGATTCTAATGAAAAAAAATCCTCAATTACCTCCTCTATCGCTGAAATGTTTATATTAATTTTTTCTAGAAATGGATAAAGAAATATATTCCAAAAGAGAGTTTTTCCAACTTTGAACTGATAGCGATTCTCTCTTTCAGTGCATAATAACTAAACATCCCAATACAAAACATTAGGATTTAATTATTATACAGTGCACTGTACAGTGCACAAGTAATACAATACAAAGGGTGTATCAATTCGTAAAAAGACTTAAAATCAGTAATGGAGATAAAGGAGAAGATCATCCAATGAGATCAAAGCTTCACACAAAGATATCCACCTATCCTTTCACTTGTGCTATTCATAAAAAAAAACTTCCAACAAACAAAAGGTAACAGGTATTATTAGAAAAACTCTGACGAAATTCAACAGAAAAGTGAAGGTTACGCGATAATTAAGTCATAAAAAACTTTATGAGGCAAAAATTGACAGCACTCACGAAAGGTTCACCTATACCACACGATACATTCGCAGGTAAGACAAAGGCAAAAAGACAAGAGAGAAAAACTGTCATATCTCAAATTACACCAATATTACGCGAAAGTCTAATATACTAGAGCACACCTTACTTTAAACAATGTTTTCCAGCTGACTGCTTTTCGCATTGCGTGGGAACGGACCACACCCCCGTCATTAGCTTTTGCGGCGGCTAGTAGGGTGAAGTGTTGATGTGGAATTGCAATGGATATACTTCTACAGCCGACATCGCTTTGATGCCGAGATACGGTATTATCAAAGTCTCTACATAGCTTCATACAAGTGAACCCTCAAATCACCGTAAAAGTACGAGACTGAAGTATCAACTGCCTCACTCAAGACAGCCGCCGGTAACGATATGCGAACGGACGCAAGATACTGGCAGTGTTGCTGGGCCTCTGCGTATTCTTCATGCCCGTAGAACCGCGGCGGGTAACGGGGAGCTTACCTCGAATAAATAAGACGAAACTAAATGAGGTGAAAACGACGGTGTTTTGATTGGAAATGTAAACGTGCGAGCTCTACTCTATGCGGATGGTGCTGATTTGATCTCAGAGAGCCAACAGGGATTTCAGAAGCTCCTAGATAAGTTTTGTGAATCAACAGAGAGAATGGAATTGAGGGTAAATGCGTGCAAGACTAAATTAGTAGTTTTCGATAAGGAGAATGGGGAGAATAACTGTATGATGAGGGTGAATGGTGAAGTAATTGAACAAGTGGATGATTTCGTTTACTTAGGTAAGATGTTTGCGAAAGATGGACGAATAGATGAGGAAATAAAGAGACGTGCGAATGCGGGAAGGAAAGTGGTAGGTAGCATGTGGAGCATATCAAGGAATGAGTGACTGTCTAAGGAAGCGAAGATATCCGTGTACTAAAGTGTAATTCTCCCCACTTTGTTGTATGGTAGTGAAACATGGGTAAATCAGGATAGACATAAGAGTAGACTAAACGCCGTGGGTATGAGTTATCTGAGGAGTGTTAGCGGCAAAAGTAGGATGGAAAGGGTCAGAAATTAGTGGGTAATAAATGAATTTGGGTTAGATGCTCCAGTAATGCACATACATGAAGGGAGTGTGCTTCGTTGATTAGGCCATGTTGAGAGAATGGATGAGAGTCGAATAACGAAACAGATATATAAGAGTGAAATAAATGTGCGAGAGGTAGAGGTCGGCCGAGAAAGTTGTGGTTGAATGTGGTTGAGGAAATTCGTAGGAGGAGGAATATCAGGAGTCTTAAAAACAGGAGGGCGTGTATGAAGCAGTGTATGGGGGTAAATGAAGCAAAAGAGGTTTGCATGGATAGGTCAGTATGAAGGAAATTATTGAAGCAGAGTTAGGTGTACAAACATGTATTTGTGAGTGAAGCTTTGTGACTGTGCCTACCCTGGAAGGGAACGGCATGATTGGTATGTATGAAAACTAAATGAGGGAAGTGCGATTAGGTTGATGGATATTCAAGTTTGAATATCACATGCGGTATCGGATTTTTACATTACTAAAGAGGCGATACGTATCATATACCAAGGTACTAAAAGATTGAATACCACTAGAAATCGCGATCTTGGTCAAAAAGTGCGTTGCCTGATATCGAATATCTTGTAATTATCACAAGATCCTTCACACCGAAACTTGAATGAGGAAATCAAATTTATACTCAAAAGTCAAAAAGGTTACGGAGTCCAAAGTTAAAAATTAGGAAGGATTAAAGCGATATACTTAACCGGGAACGGAGTGGAATACTGCAGCAAACCAATTTTGATGACGGCTGATGAAGGTCTAAAGATATTGTATCGCATTGAACCAAACAATGCTTATAAGTTCACATTATGTCGAGTGTTGTGTGAACCCATATGAAAACACAAATAATGGCATCTTTATTCTAGAGCCCAATTACGACCACGCAGTTTTCCCTTACATTTAATCCTTTAACGGACGACTACACAAAGCCAATCCCTGGGAGTTGATATCCATCCGGGAAGGATTCGAACCCGTGACTCTCGAGTTGACCGGCATACAATACACCTTTCCACCAGCGTGACACAACTATATACGATATCGCATGAAATCGATAAGTGAAACGTCACAGAGGTTCAATTTCGCGATTCGATATGTCGTCTGGATCGCACGCCGCCGTCGATACACAGTCAATACGCGTCTCACGAGCTCTCAATGAGCAGACGGTCGTAACACACCCCTCTCCTCATTCATTCGTCCCCACGTTCTCTTCCCACAACCGCTCCCACACACCCTGGGCTGCCGACCAGAGACGTTCGGCAGCTCGGAGGATGAGCGGAGGGCTTCACATTCGAAAAGGGCAAACTCGTTCATTTTTGTGAACTCGTTCACTGTAGACCGGTGCTTTTTGGGATCTGTTCCTTTTTACTCGTTCGCCATTTCTTTGTTATTTATGATGATTAATTTTAATTTTCAATATGAACTTGGCATTAAAAAAATAATATAAGAAACTAGAAATAGTTTGTGTGCTGTTATAATCGCGTTCTACAACATTGAACTAGTAATAAAAAAAATCAAATAACGGAACAAATTAAAAATATTAAAAGAACGAGTGACCGAAAGAAACGAGGGACTGAAAAGAACGAAAGGACCGAAAGGAACGAGGGACCGAAAGGAACAAAAGGACGGAAAGGAACGAGGGACCGAAAGGAACGAGGGACCGAAAGGAATGAGGGACCGAAAGGAACGAAAGGACCGGAAGGAAAGAGGGACCGAAAGGAACGAAAGGACCGAAAGAAATGAGGAACCGAATGGGAGGAAAGGGCCGGTCGTTCCGGAGAAGTCGGTCCTCGGTCCTTCCGTTCAATCCCTTCGGTACCGGTCGTTCGCGACCGACCCACCACTACTTTACACCTTCTGCACATTCCGTCCTCGCATATCACGGGAGATCACATGCACACGACAAACCCGGCTTTGCCCGAGGCCCTAAAGAAAAACACGTCCCTCTCCTCACCTTTGCATATCCCCAGCCTCCATCCCACTCTCACCCCCTCAAAGCCACCCACCCCTGCTTATCGCCGGCGCTAAAGGGAATGGATGAACACTTCATTTGTGCTCTGGGTTAACCCATTAGAGCAAAAAAACTGTTTTACAATTTCACATTCTGCTAAAAAAATAGTACATAGTAAATAGGAAATAATACAAGTAGTAGCACAATAGTTAATGAAAACAAAAATAGAACAATACAACGAAAATATTTAAACATATACACATTAGTCAACTCAACAAGATTCAAGATTCAGTCTTAAGGTTGAAATTACAAGTAAAGTTTATTTTAAAATGATTCCAGTGAGAGGAGGTTTTATTATGAGACGGTAATTTACCCCAAAACTAAGAAGCGGTGATAAGGAAGGAGTTTAGGTAGAGGTTTGTACGGGCTTGGGGGATGTGAAGAAGGCTAGGGTCAATTCGGGTTAATCTATGGCAATCACTTGTCCTGTAGGTAAATAAATTGCAAAGGTAATCTGGCGTTTGGTTATGGAAGAGGGAAAAATGAAAGACCCCAATAAGTATTTCCTTCGAGTGTTGAGAGGTAGCCACTTCAGATCAACAAAGTATTTGGTCGCATGAACGTCTCTACGAAGATCAAATATAAATCTGACACCGCAGTTATTAGTCGCTGAAGGCGCATCTTAAGGACATTAGTTAAATCACCATACACTAATATACAATCATCCATAATTGGAAATATCAGAGTAGTTACAAGTATAACTATGATAGAAACGGGTAAGTTTTTCTTTTGGAGTTTAAGTATGTACATAGAGGATTTTATTACATATTGATTTTGTGTACTCCGGTAAGACGTTTGCGAAAGATGCACGGATAGATGAGGATATTAAAATACGTGCGAATGCTGGAAGGAAAGTGGTTGGTAGCATGTGGGGCATATCAAGGAATGAGTGCCCGTCTTAAGGAAGCGAAAATCGCCGTGTACAAAAGTGTACTTCTCCCCACTTTGTTGTATGGTAGTGAAACATGGGTAAATCAGGATAGACATAAGAGTAGACTAAACGCCGTGGGTATGAGTTATCTGAGGAGTGTTAGCGGCAAAAGTAGGATGGAAAGGGTCCGAAATAAGTGGGTAATAAATGAATTTGGGTTAGATGCTCCAGTAATGCACATACATGAAGGGAGTGTGCTTCGTTGATTTAGCCATATTGAGAGAATGGATGAGAGTCGAATAACGAAACAGATATATAAGAGTGAAATTAATGTGCGAGAGGTAGAGGTAGGCCGAGAAAGTTGTGGTTGAATGTGGTTGAGGAAATTCGTAGGAGGAGGAATATCAGGAGTCTTAAAAACAGGAGAGCGTGTATGAAGCAGTGTATGGGGGTAAATGAGAGAATAGAGGTTTGCAAGGATAGGTCAGTATGGAGGAAATTATTGAAGCAGAGTTAGGTGCACAAATATGTATTAATGAGTGAAACTTGGTGACTCTGCCCACCCCGGAAGGGAGAGGTATGATCGGTATGTATGTATGTACGTGAGACGTGCTGATCACATGTTAAGTTGAGAGAAAGAGTTAGACCAAGGTAACGAACGGTTATTTTTAATTCAACAGGACTCTCGTTAACAATAATGGGTGGAAGGCGATCATAATCAATGCTGTTTAAAAGTCTTGTATTTCCGAACACAATTGCTTGAGTTTTAGTGGGGTTTAACTGAAGGCAGTTGAACTCCACTGAAGGGAGAAGGGATAGAGAGAGAGACAGCGTGCACCGGGCGAAAAGCTATGCACCTACCTATCCGTCGGAGAGCAAACAAGAATGCAAACACACCAGAAGGGGTGACCGGGGTTGGGTTGGGGGAGGAATCGACCGAGGGGGGGGAATAAGGGGGTAGAGAGAGACTTGCACGGAGGAAACAAAACGAGAGATGGAAAACGTTAAAAAATGAATTCGGCGCCGAGAGAGGAGAGGAGAGAGACACACGAGGGAGAAAGGAAGGACACACGCCCGCGAGAAATCTGGTGGATGGAGCGTGCCACAATGGACACGACACGGCATGTGTGGATCTCATACCACACCGCGCGCGGCTCTCTCGCCTCCTCATGGAATCCATTTTCACCTCCCTACTGCCTTTCCTCACGGAATAAAAGAAAACCCTCCAAAGAACTACAGGTAGGAGACGCAACGGTCCGCCACCTACCTTTGAATGATTTCTGCCAAAACATTTATTTTCCGATTCCTTTTAGAAGAATTGACGGCAACGAACTCTGGCAAGTAGAAGCAGCAAACTTACGGAACACATTCATGGAGTGTTTTTACATCTTATCAATACCATTAAGCATCAACATAGCATCAAATACAACCACATGCTTATAGAATGAAGGTAGTGTAAAGACATAACAATATTATTAAAAATCCAGCCATTAAAGCTCACTTCTTTATTATTACTATCGTTTTCTAGTCATTCCAGCTACACAAATACACGAACTTAAAACGGGGATCACCAAAATTGGTGAGCATATCCGGTACCTTAAAAATTGTAAACAACACAACATTTTGCCTAACTTCATGAATTCCCTTACTCTTTACAAAAACCTAATTTAGATAGTAAAATAAGGAAGAAGATTTCACTTTTCGATGTCATATATATCAAGCCTTAGGAGCCTACTTCTTTGTTGAAACGTAAATAGTGATATTAATATTACCTTCTCTGAAGACATAGATTTCATTAATTACGTTTCAATTAAGAGACAAACTAATTCAACTAAATTCAAAGAAAACAACCTGGCTAGCGCTATCTGAGCACAGTCATGAAAGGGGAAATTAATCGAACGACTTGTAGAAGAAGATCAAGTTAGTAATAAATCACGAAAACATTTTGACTGATGTCAAATCGTAGACTTGTGAGAATGAAACACTAAGCTGACAAGAGATTGATTTTTTCCATGGAACCATAGATAAAAACTATCCTCGGTCTCACTGTCAATTTCAAGCTCGGGTTTTGCATAAAAGAGAAGGGGTTTTCGGTAATGTTTTGCTTGCTGAAATTGACTTTTAAAAACTCACTCAATAAAAATACACTAATTCTACTAATTAATTATCAGTTGAAATATTATTGTCAGTAATACCAACGGAGAAAATACGTTGATATATGAGCGATATGAATCTTATATAAGATAGCTAGTCTGTTTCACCGTAAGCAATATGAAAAAGGTTTTTTTTCGTAATCCGTGGTCAAAACTATGGTTCGTCTGATATGACCGTGCGTTTTCCCGTCTGGAAAATTCGGTAAATACCACCATAAGTGGCTAATTTGTTATGCACAAACTAAATTATATACATGCTGCCAAACTTTTAAAATCAAAGAGGACAAACGGCGCGAGCATATACTATGGCGAAAATGGTTATATTGTTAGTAATGACGAAAATTTCCTTTCTTCTACCTCTAAGATCTAGGATGCAGTTATCTACCGTGAAATAAGCGAAGACGCAGACTTAGAATTTCTGCCATCGGACCTTAACACCGTTCATTCGTGATGCCATGAGTGGGGGCTAGAATTAAATCTTAGTAAATGTACCACAGTTCACCTCTTGCGAAAGTCATCACACAAATACCATACTTACACTATGGGTGGAGTAAACATAAAATCTTCAGATACACTTAAATATCTTGGGATTACCTTAACTTCTGATATATCGTGGGGAACACACATACAAAACATGTGCGGCACAGCATTGAAGAAACTAGGTTTTGTTAAGTGTATAATAGGAAGGTCTTCTGATGAAAAAGTAAAAGAGAGATTCTACTTTGCTCTAGTTAGGCCACACCTCGAATACGCAGCGAGCATTTGGGACCCTGGTTATGAAGATTTAACCAAAAAAATTAATAAAATACGAAGAAAAGCAGCACTCTTTGTTCAAAACTGCTACGAGCGATAGTGTCTCTCAACTTTTAGAGGGATTAAGGTGGGAGCGCCTAGAGGGGTAGAGGCTCGAAGACTACACGCTGGGCTTAATTTTCTAGAGAAATTCAGAACTGGAGCGTTTCAGAGCGATACAAAGAATATTATTTTGACGCCACACTACATATCTAGGTCTGACAGAAGCGACAACATAAGAGAGATACATTGCCGAACATCTAGGTACAAAAATTCGTTCTTTCCGCGGACAATAAGCGACCATAAAAAAAACTGAGCTCCTTCAAATACACCCCCATAATACACGTCACCATTTCACCTCCCAAACCTAATCCCTTGCATCTTTACACGACTGGTGTCCTAACAACCCCAGCCACACGACCATGCGGCGATGCTCTGTGTAATTTGTAGATTTAAGGTCAAATCAAAACACAGACATGTCTAAGTAGTTGACTTTAAAGTTTAAGATCAAAAATATCACTGCGATATCTACTTAATCTCTAAATTCATCTTAATTGGGTGTTAATTAGCAGAGTTTTCGGATAACACGCCAACACCTCAGGAAGAAAATACGGCGTTGTGTTGGCCGCGGTAAACAAGCCGCACAAACGTGAAAATCGAAAGAGGTAAAATGTCGCTTCAGTGGAGCGCCGTGGCCGTCATAACATGCAATCCCATGGCGATGTTTATTCCGGTCACACATCCGTCGGTCGCCGTCGGAGACCTCAACTCATGACTTTGCCGCTTGAATGCAGGTATTCTGTCGGTGAGCTTAGATGTTCGACGCACAAACAACCATCTAAAAGGAACATTATAAAGCTCTCTTCTGAAGATTCGAAGGTTAGGGGTTTTCTCCTGGGTTCCGAGCGCTCTTTGGTCTGAGGAGCTGCAGTTACTTCGATGGACGCGTCGTCGTGTTTAATATATTCTCCCTGAGAGGATGCATAAGATATGGGAGAAGTAGGGACGATGTGGCAAGCTCAAACTAATAATTAATTCGGAAAATCTTTGACCCGCCTCATTTGCTTTTATGGACCGCTCTTGTGAGCTCAAAATTGAGTTATGTTTTGGTTTGTTGGTGCGGCGCGTATAAGTGCACCGTTATACTTATTTTGGTTCTACAGAAAAGAATAATAACAACAGTAGCTTTTAAAAACCGATTCCACCACTCTTTTCCACTTTTTCGCGAATTGAAAATTCCACCTTTAAGATATTCATATGTTTATAAAGACTAAAAAAATTTTACTTGCGGAGTGGGAACTTGTTCAGCACATTGCGTAGGCCTTAAAAGTGGAGCCTCCGCATGCCTCCAGCTGTTTTAACTCCTAGGCCTCATACAACCTTATTTCAGAGATGTTTTGTTTATTTGGCACCAAAAATATTTAACCTACTGCCAGCGAATGTTAAAAAGGAAAAAAGTGATGTTATTTTTAAAGCAAGTTTAAAAAAATGGCTGTTCGATTACGATGATATTGAATTATTATTTAAAAATGTACATGAAATTGTTTCATGCGAGAAGAAATTGTAAATAAATTCTGTAAATTATTGGATGTCACCACGTATAACACTGTAATCTTATCACTATTTTGTTACATAAATTTTGCACGGTATTTTAGTTACCCCCACTCAGGTTCTGATCTTTGGGGTAACCTAAAGCCTCCATAAATTATGTGTTGCTGTTTTAATGTACGCACATTAGGGGAGCATTTAATTCACAAAGGAAATGGTTCCAGGCTTGACTTTATGGAAGTAATTCATAGTAACTTAAATAAAACTTTGTATACTCCACTATAGGTTTAATAACACGACCCGGGTTTCGACACTTCGTGGATGACACGAAGTGGAGTATACAAAGTTTTATTTAAGTTACTGAGCATTAAATTATTATTATTATTATTTCCTTGCTGCAAAATAAAATCCCAGGAGTAACCGACACTAGTTTTTTGGTGCCTTGGATGTAGCGTAACTGCTGCGTACAGTCCTTTGCTGAGATAAAAATTTGCAGAACTCAGAACCCAAATACGGCTTCTATTTTGGACCGCTAACAATATGTTTGATAAACCTCGAGGAACTTTGATACGCCAAATTAAACATGATAGTTTAATTATTAACCCACCTTGCTCAGGGATTTAAGAGCAATGAATACATTTTGGCCCCGTAGAGAGAGTGGACGGTTGAATTGGAAGGAAAAGTTGAACTGCATTCTTATTTAAAAAAGTATTACCGGCAATGGAGAGGGAGTTGACCCTCAACCCAATTGTGAGCATTTTACAACGTGTAGGTCTTAGTACATGGAAAGCTTCATCCTTGTCGATAAAAAAAATCCCCGGTTTAAAGTCTCATTGAAAAATACGATAATATTTACGAAAGACAGGATATCGTCTCTGACGCCTAAAACACATACGAATACACCCGTCTATTTACCGACTATATTTACAATATTGAATCAAAACGAAAAATGTTTCTCCTGGATTTAACTTCCTGCCCAGGTATCGCAGACCGGGCTAATACATATCCCAGTCCGGGATATAATTCACATAGGATTTCACACGTTTGTATATATACATTTCCTCAGCGGGTGAATCAGGTACCCAGAGCCACGGGCTGGGTATCGCAGTAGTTAAATTCATACCAGTACCAAATTCTTACAGATGAACCCTGGACGAAAAAAAACGATACGATAGCATGGACTCGGGAACGCGCCAGTAAGGCTCACGTGTGCTCTGGGAAGGAATACACAGATCAACAAGAACTCACAAAACCGGCAGAGATGAAGGGAGAACAGTTTTTTCCTCTCCTCTGGATGCCGCATACGAGGAAAGAGGGGTTGGCGAGAGGCGGGGGTGGGTGGGGTGGAGGACAGGGAGGGCAGGGGGATCTGGCGTCCCTTTGAAGGGCGCGGAATCCTTCCACACAGTTGGGAGAGAGTGTATGCATGTGCACTGTGCGCCTCTTCCTCTTAAAATATACAAGTCGGCTCGCATGGACCGCGCCTTTCCCTTTCCTCTCTAACGGGGGCCGCCGCCGGCGCGGCGGTGCCCCCGTCCGTCCCCTTCTGCCTCCTCCGCACCCTTCGGGGGCGAGAAAACCAGCCGAGGAGGCGCGGGCGCGTCGGGACCGGATCGACGCCTTCCCCGGCTTTCACGACGCCCGCCTCCCGAGTCGCCCGCGGAGATTCAACCGATCGCGTCCCCCTCATTGTGCTTGCCATTCGGGGGGCACAGAGCGACATTAATCCTTTCCAACCCACGTACTTTTTCCCCACTATCACTCACCACTCACTTCGTATATACATTACATACATACATACCAATCACGCCGTTCCCTTCCGGGGTAGGCACAGTCACCAAGTTCACTCATAAATACATATTTGAACACCTAACTCTGCTTCAATAATTTCCTCCATACTGACCTATCCTAGAAAACCTCTTTTGCCTCATTTACCCCCATACACTGCTTCATACACGCCCTCCTGTTTTTAAGACTCTTAATATTCCTCCTCCTTAGAATTTCCTCAACCACAACTTTCTTGGCCTACCTCTACCTCTTGCACCATTCATTTCACTAATATATACCTGTATCGTTATTCGACTCTCATCCATTCTTTCAACATGGCCAAATCAACGAAGCACACTCTTTTCATATATGTCCATTACTGGAGCA
Source organism: Ceriagrion tenellum (assembly GCA_963169105.1). Classification (NCBI taxonomy): domain Eukaryota; kingdom Metazoa; phylum Arthropoda; class Insecta; order Odonata; family Coenagrionidae; genus Ceriagrion; species Ceriagrion tenellum. The sequence continues at coordinate 113,937,738 of OY720641.1, forward strand.
TTTAACCCACATTAATTCATGACCCACTCATTCCTGACCCTATCCATTTTACTTTTGCCGCAAACACTCCTCAGATAACTCATACCCACGGCGTTTAGTGTACTCTTAAGTCCATCCTGACATAACCATATTTCACTACCATACAACAAAGTGTATTATAGATACGCAAATACATTATGGATACCACTCGATTTAAGTTAAGATCGCTTATTAATGTTTTGGACAATACACATTGGAAATGTTCAAGGCATGAGAATTGCAGCGAGACCAAGAACAAAATCGTACGATGCCCCAGTTTTGAAATGCAATCATTTTACAAAATTAATAATAACTTTTTTAGGTTAAAAATACATAGCTGAAACTAACACATTCCATAGAGAACATATCTATCCCCCATTTACATAAATATCGTTGTCATTGAAGAACTTGCGTTTTCGTTACTAAGTATCAAAGTTGGAGCAGCCCGCGCACCGTCAACAACCGGTACTTTTTACGTTACACCTGTAGTAAAAAATATATAAATTCATTTAAAAAATTTAAGTTAACCAATATATAACGCAGAAATAAATGAAGAAAATAATAGTTTAATTACTTTTTCTGTATGTCTTTCCGTTATTTTTTTATTCGTACCCAAACTCGAGTGCGCATAATTCCTGCGCCGACAGTAGTTCATATAGCCAGGCCCAAAGTATCTTTTCTTTTCCTAGCAGTCTACAGTTCTCCGTTTGGTCATGAATTTCAGCAACAATACACCTAATACATGGTGAAGAAACATAAAAAAACTGAACGTGTCGCGTAACACTCAAAAGTTGGACTGGTAAGGGTTAAAGACTACCGTCGTTAAGGGCTCAAACAGAAAAGAACTGTTATTAAAACACTTCTTTAACAATAACATTTAATTCAAAACACAGTTTTTATTACAGGATATCACAGGATGCTGGGAAATTATTAATTGAAACCGTGTATCGCATTGAAGATAGCGAAACGTGTCGAACCATTTACAAATTGGAGGTATTGGCAGCGTTATTAGGGAAGAATGTACTTATGTATTTCATTTCGACCAATAAGAAAACGGTCTAATATGTCTAGATAATACTGTATCCTAATTTTGCGTAATTAAATAATACATACTCAAATTTCTGACTCAATCGACGACAACCGAACTCGAATTACAGAGTAGGGTTCGACATAAAAATGGCGTTAACACTAAAAGAATTCTATTTAAACACAAATAATGCTGGTAATTTTAGCTACGTTTGAATTACAGCTCGGGAATATAATTCAGGAATCACATTTCCGCACATTTCACAGAATTAGAACAGGGGCTGTATCTTTGATGTGTGTTCATGCATACTCGTAACATGACAATGCGTATTTGACGTGATTTCATTAAGCAAATTGGAAGGAATATTTGTTCACACATCAACTCGCACTAGGATAAGTATCAAGTAAATAAGATCTCAAGATCTGGTCCTTCTTTCAATCTCTTACTCCCAATTGGAAGGATCTCAATATCCGTCAAATTACACACCCATCAGTCCATGACACACTTGTCAACCTCTTTATATCACGTCATTCACTCCACTATCACATACTTACAGGAGTTGCTTCTTCGACTCTCAATTATTCGCTCAAATTATCACAGAATGATTGTATTATTCATACAAGCACAAAAATAGCCTTATCCTGTACAGTCGGCGACTACTTCCATCAGCACTTCATAATAAACTTTCTGACGAAATCGTACGTCCCAAAGTGAGACAAGAGGCGAAAGGAATGTAGAACACGAAGAACTGAATAGGAAGATGTGATGCTCGAATCGAACAATGGAATACGTGATATAGAAATTATGAGTAAGTTAAGGGAGATTATGCGATAGAAGAGTAGAGATGATGGACTGCGTCACAGGTTTGTGGGCATTTTTGTCCCTTAATGATGATGAACGAACTTGTCACGACTCCAACTGCTAGCCGAATCAACACGGGACGACAGAAATAAAAATATAACACAGGTCAAGCGGTTTCATCGTTAACACGCCAATATTAGGGTTCCAAGATGAGTAATAAGGAACGCGCAAAGCTGAATGAGAATACACCACATCCTAAGGTTAGTGACACTTCTAAGTTCACTAATATAATGCGCTATTTCACTAAACTTATTGATTTAAACAAATCAACACGTTCCGCTATACTGCAGCATTGTAAGGATACCACAGGAATTCAGCGGGAAATTATAAGTTTAACAAAGTCATCCTGAAGATCCTGCAGTAGTCACGTTAGATGGTGATACAATATTCTCAGCAGGTTCAGTGGGCTGCAACTACATCAACGGTATAATGCTCTGAACTTTAAATACATAGCGTCTTAATGAAATTTCATAAGTCGATGACAATTTTTGATGGAATATACGGCACCGAGGAATGGACAAATAGAAAAGCAATTGAAGAATATTACAAACACCAGAAATTTTAAGCACAGATACTGGCTTAACACGAATGGACGGGAAAATGCAAACGGATAACCCCTGGGCCTCCGCGATCAATGCATCAACGAAATTGTACAATAATAGATAAATAGATGGGAAAGAAGATATATCACAAACGGACGGAAGAAGATTCGCAAAAAAAACATGGAATTGTAGAGCGAGAGGCAGAAGTTCTCTGGGATTTCCACGCAAGAGAAGGAAGGTCCCAGAAAGATGGTCGTAAAGGCTTGATGACAGATACTTTCACAGAGAGAAAAAAAAAGAGAATTTCAGAGGAATTGCAAAGTTATTTAATTCATTTGATATTCACCAATGAAATTCAACAAATTTACGGCTTCCGCCATCATTCGTAATCTTATCTGGCAAGTTATTGCCATAGAGCAAGCACATAATCAACCGTATCACTTAGAATGTGAGGAATTATCTCGATATATTGCTTCCAGGTCCCTGTGCATTTATTGGCCAAACAAATGGAAGACACTAATTTTGATGAATATTTGAAGTTCTACAGAAAAAATAAATGAATGAAGTCCACTCCTCCAATGCTAATATCGCAGACAGACGGCAAGAGTGATTAAGACGTGGCCACACAACATACGCAGCACCTTAACACGCTTCGATCAGTCAGGTTTATTTCTTCATCACTCTTCAATAAACCAGAATGTCAGTCATCCTACCTCAATAATGTATTACTAACCTTTCCAGGTAAACCGTTTCCCACTATGTCCCAGTTTCGCGCCGAGGAGTAGTCTGATTAATAAAGTGTTTTCAAACGGAAAAACCACGTTGTTGGTCATTGATTAATAGGAAACACAAAGAAAACGCAAACTAATATTCGAAGGCAAAGTCGTCAAAGTACGATTCATGCCCACAGGACCAACAGCAGGAAATAGGCAAACGACTTACAGTTCCTCAGGCCTCAGGGTCATTTATTCCAGATTTTCCGAAAACATGAATAAAGCATGAGACAAATCCTCTCCGGATTCACATCGGGTTGAGTGATAATATAAAGAGAGAACAAAGGCGGCCCGGGAATCATAACCCTGATGACGATGGAAGTGTTATCTGTCGAAACGTTGGCAGCAGCCAAACATTTAACCCGGTGGGAATCCCGAGAGAAATTCACTCATACTATTCGCCGGGTAAGTACTTAGTCATTTATGAATAAAGCATCTAAAATGCATGCATGAAGTGCATTTGATAACCTGCATTTCACAAGCTGAGATGAAAATAAGGTTTCTAGGCTCGTTTAACAGTATTTCAGCCGTGAAAGTGGAGATTTTAACACGGGCCCTAATGGAGATTGCTCAGATTACAGCGGAAAATGTCCGTTTGAACGAGAAAGCATATTCAAGACTTTAATTAAAACTGTTTATAAAAAGCAACCGGAATCAGGAAAATCGAATAAAAATAAACTATGGTCACAATATAATTCATTCGATAGTTGGCAGTGAAATTTCACGAATTTATGGCATTTTTTCGACCTATTTAAAAAAAATGCATTAGCGAATTACAGCCGTAATTTAAGTGTTAGATGCGTTAGTTCCATGCAGACAGCTCCAGTCTAAACAAATGTGGTCACTAAAAATATATTCGCGTAACAATCTGAATAGCTTGTACCTTAATTTTGGTTTTAAATGTGTAACACATTTCATCAACGGAAGCTGGATTTTTGAAACTGAATAATAAAGTGGAAATTAATAATTGTCTTGACTCACATAGTCAAGCCATAGCCACCTCAAGGAAAAGCTGCAAAATAAGCTAGACATTGATTTTACAATTTTATCTTTCAAAGGATCTCAAACCCTACAGAATCCCTACGACTGCGTGGGAGTAGCAATAGGAACAGCAAACTTTTACTTCGATAGTTAACGAGTCTCAATAGGCCTTCAGGAACGCCGTGCTCGGCCAATCGGAAGGAAGAACCGCACTGCTCTCGACATATCATCCGAATATTTCAACGTGGAGGGCGCACCTGAAACCTTTTCGAAGCGCAGAGCACCGGTGAGCGCATTTTGAAACCATTTCAATTACTCTCCTTTCTCCCACGCGGAAATATGCAGGTAAGTTTCCTTCGCATTTTTTCAACCGTCCGCGCATGGCACTTGAAGGCTCGTCCGAGCGTTAAAAAAAAAACTCCGGGAAATATTCCCGGACGCCTGAATGGTCCGAGCCTGTTGCGCGGCAGGCGGACTGTTCATTATCCTCGTCTCGCGAAATCGCCTCGAAATCACATTCGGGGGCAGATTTCCTCCGGATTGACGGCGGGATGGCTGCGGTGCCTGTCAATGTCAATGTCCACCAGGTCGCGAAAAAAAATGCACGCCCACATTGCACATTGGCGTAGAAAATTCTTCTCCCGAGCGACAATTCCGCGCGAAGGCCTCGGTCAGACTGGACGTGTACCGGCCACCCGGAAGCGATTAATAGATATGCAGAGCGGAAAGTCATGAATGTGGAGCTAGGGGATCACCGTAACTTAGGAAGTTCATTACGGTAGTCACCTCATGGTGGTCGGGGCGAAAATACCGAGCGTGGTTGAATACAGGTTCACAATTATCCTCCAATCTCTGATTGAATGAGATTAAAAAGCTAGCAGAAGAAACAAGAGGGACATAAAAATTACCGCATATTAGTTCTTTCGAGCCAGCGAAGAAGACTGGACTCAATTACAAGTTGTAAGGCGTGCAAGCATGTGAGAGTAACAAACCTTAACATTTCCTCCAGCGCATAATCATAGGATCGTAACATGAATAAATGTGAAAGTTGAATATTTTAGGGGACCGCAGATAATTTTTATATTCAACGTCCCCCACATCAGCGGTAAGCACAGTACGTAGGACAAATCAGCGATGTATTTTCGTCAGATATCGGGGATAGAACATGCTTTGCAAATGCGATCTTCAGTTATTCCGTCTATTAGACTGGGTAGACAACGCCTCATTTCGCCGACAGAATCTCATTTGTGATAATCATTTCAATGTAAAAAATAATGAGAAATATTTTTCACCTGTTGGAAACCCAAGTTTCCCTGCTTAAGTTTTAATAGAATTAAGTTTACACATGCATGATTAGGCTATCAATGGTCATATTGGGCAAAATTCGATAGATTGGGTAGTTTCGCTAGCATTTCATTCATTGGCATAAAAAAACATCTCGGATCATGCATATAAATTCTATGCTTTCCGGTACTTTTAAGCATCCTGATGGAAACTTTTGTAACCAGTTAACCACTACTTCCCGCTCATTATATTGGGGCGAAAAATTATAATATTACACGCCATCAAAAATACAAAAATAAAGGGAGTCACAAGAAGCCGGAATGGAGACTTAATGCAAATGCATGAGAATAAAAACGGAAACACTGCCCGTTGAAAAGACGGAGTGTTTCCAGTAAATTCTATCTGGAAAGCATTTGGAAATCACATGTTTTCATTAAGTCCTATTGACTACATACAGCTAATGAGCAATATCCTACCACGGAGAGGAGGGATGAAGGGCATACAAACTTTAAACGTCGGAAGCGGCAAGCGGTAACCATATTCATTGGGAGAACATCCACGATTTAATTACGTTTTCATAGGTAAACAATAAAAATTAATGCATCGCCTTCAACTAGTTCGGTAATGAAAACGCTCGTGCGAAAACTAATCGTTCCGCACTCACTGAGGCATGGCTGTTGTCCGGCCAAAATACGCAAGTCCTTCCCTGTGTTATTTGCAGTATCACGAGGAAATATCCATAAGAGCAATCCCACGGCCACCGTTGTTGGAAATCCTATTGCCATAGGAGAATCTGGCATAAACTAACCATAACAAATACGAAATAAGGAACCGAAGAAGATAACCAACATTTCTCCTTAGCCACGATTTGTAAAAACGCAATCGTTTAATTCCAAAACAGAAAGGCGATCACTTCAAAAACCCTACACGCGTCAAGAAAGTTTCTTGCTAGATAAAACTTCATAGAAGAGTGATTGGTAAACATATAAAACTGGGCATCGAATGCAACGCAAGAGAATTTTAAAACGAGATTTTTTCACACAGATTACTTTGCTACGTTCCGAAACCAAATCATCAATTTGCACCAGAGGTACAAATAAAGGGGAGTGAGGCATGCTACGTGATTGGAAGGTAACGCCTAGAGGACGCATAGTGACTGTCATTCAATAAAACTAATACATGATACCATGTAATTGTATGCTTCACAGTCCTCAAGCTCCGCACGTTTTTCTTAGTACTCAAGTATTACGATAACTAGTAAATATAGAAGAACAATAAATGTTCCTACAAAGACTCTCTGCCCTGCTCTCTTGGAATGATAAAATATTACTGAAAAATACTACTTTTAAAAGTAAAACAAACACCTAATATGTTTGACGGGTCTGGTTGTAGAGTCGAGAAAAGCTTTTGGTTTCGGCGCTTTTGGTTCTTACAAATCATCCTTGATTCGAAAATATTATCACATACCTTCGAAATAATGTAATACATTCTAATTTTAATGAAGTTGAAATGTATTTTACGATGGATTTTCATACATATTTTCATCAGTCATGCTTCCCGAATTGTATTTATTTCTACTTTCGAAGATCATTTAGTCTTTGCGTCTTCAAGGACTAATGGATGAGATTAGATTCGGCTAAGATCACCCTTATTACACAACGTGAGAAGCGAAATTCTTCGGAGACACGTCCGTAAATCGCACGAATTGCTCTAGAAAGAACGAACGCACATCAATAGGTGCTCTTTATGCGCACCCTCTGCAATAAATAACGGCAAGATCAAATATTTCATGTTGCAAAGATGCTAAACTGGTTTCAAAAAAACCAATGACACCATTTGGATGATGGTCAGCAACACACCACATGTAAACCGGCCCCGGTGGTGACGGGGTAGTCCCCGCCTGCTAACCCGCGGGTCGCGGGTTCGAATCCCGCCTGAGCGGGATTATCCCCACTCATGGTGTGGGTATTTGAGTTCGTCCGTTGCTTTTGATGTTCACCCGAAATAAATAGGCTAAATAAGCTGTGTACAGGGTAGTGAAGATAAAATAAATAAATAAACAAAGAAACTAAATCTTTCTATGAAGGAGGAACTGCTTGCATATTAACCGCAAGGCAAAACGAAAATCTTTCCATTATTAATACACAAACTCTAAAGCAATTAGTAAGCTGATTCTAGCAAAGTGTCCTGAAAACCCCCACTAAATTCTTATGTCGATTATATCAAAAGCATTGGGTTAGGGAAAAGCCTGCATCCAAGTAGTATGTATTTTTTCGCGAACAATACGAGATCGTCACACCTGCGACTGAGACTAGATGCTGAGGTTTTCCAGTACGTAGCCTCCTTAAGCAATTTTTTCATACAATACATCTACATAAAACCTCGTGAGCCGCCGCAAGGGCGTGTGGAAGGGGGTGTTAGGTCACCAGCCGTGTAAAGGTGTAAGTTTTTTTGGAGATGAAATGGTGACATGAATTATAGGAGTGTATTTAGTGCAGCTTAATTTTTATTGTGGTCACTAGCAATATACTGCAATCGGAACGAATAGCTCGTCCATTTTACTTCCGAAATTCTTACTTATTTAAGCACGTCTGTAAGTTCCAAAAACCTTTATGGCCTATAGTGACAAGTATGTTTTGGTATAAATTCACTACCTCGAACGTCCTTGAGGTTGCTAGCCATTATGGATCTAAACGAATCAAGACCTAAATATCACATTAGTACAAAGAGACATGGAAAACTACGAAAAAAATCTGTTTCGTCTTCAGACGTTTCGTAGACTACGATGACGAAGTCGGGTGATGAAATCATGGTAAATGAGACGCTTGTAGAGGGTAATGGAAGGTATGCATTTTTACAATGATGTAATTTGATGAATTAATGAGAGATACCATGTGTGTAATGATGCTACATGACGGTGAAGAGAGGTGGTCATTGCTTATTTGTAAGACTATACGTAGACACTGCCGCCAGTGCTACGGCTTCGTACGGAGTAGGTATGATGTCATTAGTTCAACAGCAATCAATCATCTTCGATTATGCAGTCAAGAAACTTTCTCTTGAAAGAACCCCAATCCGTTGAAGTAAAGGAATAAGCCTGCCCATCTACTGCCATTACTCAACTTCTTTCCTTCAGTAGCCCTTTGGGTCGGTGTACCCTGGGTTAAGAACCACTGCAAGTGACCAAGAGCAGATGACAATTGAGGATTCAATTCTTGACAAGTGCTACGTGAAGTCTCGCAGTACCAGCTCACTAGGAAATGTCAAGGATTCACCTATAGACCAAACATTTGTAGAAAAAGTTTTAAACTATACTGCCTGCACAATGTTTTGGTCCAAACTTCCTTCCGAATCTTTTTTCCAAAGATGTTCATCGACACTGCTGACTGCAGCTTACTATTACTAATTACACCTTCAAATAATATCAAGAGACTACGGAACAAAGAGGCACAAAATGCCTCTTCCGAAAGATTTGGTAACCGAAGAGACGTCATCAAACATCCAAGAGGACGCTTTAGAAAGATAGGAAATTTCGAGGAGATACGTTCAGAATATGACACTTTTCGAAACAGGCAGTTTTTCATGTTGAGCCGTCTCTAAGCTGGCTTAATTCCGTAGCGGTGAGCCATCAAGTTTAACGCAAGAAATTCAAATGACAAATTAGCAGCTACATCGCACGGTTGTAAATCATTTAGTTGATTCACTTGCATAGTTAACGCAAATCACGAACACAAGTATTTCGTGAATTTCGTGACTACGAGGGACTTTTTTGTGTTTTCAGACCGATATTGCGAGATAAGAATCCCTACACTGATAAGCAGTCTGGGTGCTCATTTTAAAAATCGCGTGTTCGATTAACGAAAACACGCAGAGAGAAAAATAAAACTACTATCATCTTACCATGATATCAACGTCCGGAAAGTATGGCATAACTGTAGTCGAACTGCTCAGATTTTATCAGTATAATAAAAATGAGAGACTGTAAATTTAGCAATAACGACGGCGGCGAGTCATGTAAGACTGCCTAATTGATCCCACTATGTCATGTTTGTCGCGGCATAAATTCAAATGAAAAATAAACCATTAAATATTTTAAATTTGAGATAAATAGGGATCACATAAGCAACGATTAGAAATAGCTACAGCACAATGTATGATTAAAATATTGATACATATTTAGCCGCGTATTAATTAGTCAGATTCGTGTGGTATATTAATAAATTAATTGGCCAGAGTGAATTTCTTCTATTATAAGAAGAGAAAAAACGGCCCTTCATGACTTTCTCAAATTTATACCGCTGCAATGTACACACTTGCACAAATATAGGAAACACAGATGTGGGATGATTTCAACGAGAAAACCGATGAGGAGGAAACGGACGAGTGAGTGAACAACAAATAAATGCTAGGAAAGCACTCAAATAAAAAATAAAAAGCAAAAAACTGTATTCGTAGGAAATAAGATACATTCTACGATGCCACCGAGGTGGTGGGGAAAGATTCTCTTGGTGACCAGAGGTTGCGGGTTCGAATACCGATGGGGAGGACTTTCACCATCCAAGGTAAGAATGTCTACGTTAAACCAAATATGATAGCCTACCTACCGTATTGGGGAAAGATGTGGTCAAAGACCCAATCAACGGGAAAATAACTCTCCCAGGTACCTAATTAAAAAGTCACGTAAAAAAACGGCCATCCAAAGCAAATACTCCTTTACAACCTCTGTCACCGACTGCAATACCCTTAAATTTATCTGAAGAGAATGTACCATTTAGACACCTATAACAATGAAAATTGCATCAAAGGGTAAGGCGAAAATATTTGATAGCAAAAACCTATTCGGCCAAGAAATTTGACATTTTCCCAGCGGCGGATTATGGCTGGAAGTAAAATTGAATCAACTACGAGGGTAAAAAAATTCTATTCCACTTACAGAGTATGCGTAGAGAAGCTGGTTCACTAGCCAATGAGAACCCTGTGCTGGTGTTGGTTGCGATGCATTTGAATTCTCCAGCATCCCGAGCTGGATCAACCCTCCGAATGATGAGATGAGATCCACGTTGAAATCGGCGAGTGGTGTTGGGAACGAGTTGGCCATCCAACTGCCAAGTGTATGCAATACCATCCTTTTGAGAAGCCCGGCATCTCAATTCAGTCGACTCCCCGGCTCGCACAGTGGCCCTTGCCTCGGGCCTTTCGGAAAAGTAAAATGCATCGCCTATTTCTTCCGATTTTCCATTGGTAACACTTATGCTGAGTAAACAAAACACTGAAAAGAGAAAAGTAAAGACAGTCAGACAGTGAAAAATACGCCATTCTTCCGCATACCGCATTAAAATGGTGCAATAATTATACCATAATTTTTTATCAGATTAAACCTTGAAAAGGCAAATTAAAAGGCTAAAAGTCATTCGAAAAAGGATGCTAACCTTTTCCAATTTTAAAAATAAAATGCTCTTACTTGCTGATGGTTAAATCGCGAAAACTCAACATAAACTAATAGACCGGCATAATAAGATATCAATTTCAGTTTTAAAATAGCCCATTGACAGGAGAGACAAAATTAAGACCAAGTCACCCAACATGGTTCTGCACCAAGTCCTGACTACCCTCTCACTCACTACCCTGGCGCATGAATGTAAACACATTGACAACCTGAGACTCATAGGTGATTGTGGCCGCTGCAAACGTAAACAAATTAAAAACTCACAAAAATTGGACTCACATGCAATAAAACGTCCATGAATGACAACCCCATAGCGCTGATACGCTTCAAATTACCACCCTTAAGCGATCACATTGCCAGAGTCACCGAAATCTACCAGTAACACAAGCTCACTTTATTGCCGCCCATGCATAGAGAATCGATAAAAGCTGTTGATATCTTATAATGAAAATTTAAAAAAAGTACGTTAAAAAAACAATGGTGAGAAGTTAATTTTAGATCTCTGACGAAACGCCGGCACCAAACGAATCAGATAATCCTTACGATCTCCATTGTAAACACAAACGAGCCGCTATGAATGACCATTGCACCTCAGCCGAAAACAAAATGCACACAACATGAATGAAAAGTTCAATCAAAAAGACTTGTATAAAGCAGATAATATCTTATCTCACCAATAACGACCGGAATGAAACAGTCGGTGGTCCGAAAATGAGCCATCGCCGCAGGCAAACCGATTTACTTATGAACTTGTCATATTACAGTCAACCTACTGCGGTGAATTCGTACAACTGAACTGGCTGTCAGATGCCAAATAGCTTAGTTCTGTCGGTTCTCTCCGAGGGCAGCACCACCAAAAGCACTCCGCGATGTTTGGGACAATGAACTTACAAGCCCGGCCAATTCAAAAAATGAAAAAGAAAACGATAAAATATCTATCTAACGTTATAAAAACCAACGAACCACATAAACATTTCGCACATTTTCGCCTATGAAAATAATTAATCCCTCTCAGCCAAGTAAAACCAAAAAGGTATATTCAGAATATGAGCATGGTGTATGAAAATTCGGAAAGTTCAAATCGTAAAGCATAGTTACTTATATTCACATGTACATGTTAAACTCTTTAAAATGTAAATAAGGCGAAGAAAAAGATATTTGAAGCCATTATAATTGTAACTTCGTGATTTAATATATTTTGCAAAAATAAATAACATTGACATCAGCGCCACTATACACAAACTATAATTTAGCTGTTCAATTACATTTCCCGCCTGAAGCGCGAGAAGTTATTTTGTAAACAAAACCAAATTCAAAATTGTCATGAAGTCACGGGTTGTTTCCTTAGTGGATATGGATTGTTTTTATGTACAAGTTGAAGAGAGGTTAAACCCTGAATTTAAAGGAAAGCCAGCTGCTGTTGTTCAATATAATACTTGGAAAGGAGGAGGGTAATGTTAAATCTATAATGTTTCATCTTAATGTTAATTGACTTTGCGAATGTGTATTAGTTTCTAATGTTTCCGTCTTGCGATTAGCATAATTGCAGTTAATTATGAAGCTCGTGATAGAGGTGTTACCAGATTTATGAGAGGGGATGAAGCGAAAGAGAAATGTCCCGATATAATTCTCATTCGTGTCCACGAAGTTAGGGGAAAGGCAGACTTAACTAAGTACGTAGATTTTTTCTGTTATTGGAATAGGGACATTTATAGGTGACTTTTAAATATTATATATTCCCATATATTCTCAGGTACCGAGATGCTGGTAATGAAGTCTTGGAAGTTATGTGCAAGTTCAGCAACTGCGTTCAACGTGCCAGTGTCGACGAAGCGTACCTTGATCTTTCTGAAGAAGTTGACAAAAGACTTGGTGATGAAAAATATCCTGGTGAATTATTGGCTTCTCTTTCTTTACCCAACACTTTTGTGGTAGGATTTGCTGAGGATGGTAGCAACGACGAAGGTGAGTTACACAGTTTTTAAACTCAGCGAAAGCTGTTCAAAGTCAGGCTTCGCTGAGTCGGGTAAGTGTGGCAAATTTCCGCCTCTATGGCGAAGCTTCTCTTGAATTTTTCTATCTTATGTTTAAGGATGTCTCAAAGAAGGAAAACCACCTGAATCTCTTTACGGATAGTGTTGGCTCCTGGTATTGGGTATCACTCTTATGGCTAAGACTTTCCGCACACAGTTTATTTCTAACCTTTTAAGGCCCTCAACATACCAAAACGAGTTCAAACCCTTCTGTAATTCATCAAGATGTAGATAACTTGATGTTTCCTATGTAAATTACATCAATATTGAATTTTCATCGTGACAAGGCAGTTTTGAGCTTTATCAATTCATGTTTCTGTTATTTACACAGCAAAATATATGCTCACTCTCATACTCAATGGTTTCGTAAAGTCTCTCCTGTTTATATGGATGAGTTTCCATCATATTTTTATTTCTCCTATCTCGTTTTTCTTGTCTCTAATACTTACTGGATTGGCTTATATATTCAGTTACTGTTGAGAAATTTTGAAATGTTAAAAGTAATATATAGATATTTATTTCATGGGCAACAACCCAATTACAAGAAGAATCATACATCAATTAAAAATTCATGACATAAAACAATGGCATAAGTGAATGAATAAGCAGGCTCACGTACTACACTCAGTATCAATGAACAAAATACCTTAGTTTTTCATGATTGTTACAGGTATAGAGTTCACATTGCTGTATGGTAACTTGTTGAAGTATCGCATCATTCTATTCAATGGAGAGACAGTTATAGTTCCTATTAAAAAACTTAGCATTGAAATTTATTGCAGCTCTTGTATTTAAATCAGGAGCATTAAAGTGGGAACATGTTATATCTATTATTGTTATATCTTGTTGTATAATGTATTTTTGGTATGATCATTCTTCAGAAACTCGTGCTGAAGGTACAGAGAGGTGGGTGAAAAGCTTATGGGACCCAGATTCAGACTCAGTGAGTGTGAGGTTAGCCATTGGAGCAAAAATTGTGGAAGAAATGCGAGCTGCTATCTATAAAACTACTGGATTTAAGTGCTCTGCTGGAATATCCGCAAATAAGGTATTTCAGATGGCTAGATATTTGTTTGTATTCCATTTTTCTGTTTTTATAATATGAGATCCATCAGTTGCAGACAAAATTTTGTACCTAAAGCATGGTACTTATAAGCCAAGATGTTTCCATCATCTATTGTTTGGTTATGTCTCTTTCACAGTTTCTGTTCTTACATCAATTTTTAGGCAAAATACATTTTTATGGTATGATGGGCATGAATTTTTTGTGAAATGATAATGAATTAGTGATAAATATTTTTTTAACCACTTACATGCAATCATTCTTTCGTACATGATTTTTCACAGGTCTTAAGTAAATTGGCATGTGGTCTTCATAAACCAAATCGGCAGACTGTTCTACCTCACTCATCTGTTCCTGAGCTCTTCAGCAGACTTCCTGTTCATAGAGTCAGAAGCCTTGGTGGCAAATTTGGAACTTCTTTGGTGGAGGAACTTGGCTGTAAATTCATGGGGGATCTCACCCGTTTCACAGAAAGCGAGCTACAACTTCGGTTTGATGAAAAGACTGGGTAATTATGTGTTTTGTTTTCCAAGGGATTATTGTCTTTCTCCACCAAGAATTAAAAGGAGATTAAAAGCTATTTTTATGAAAATACATTGTTTTTGTTTTGGAAAAACTATCAGAAGTTTACATGGTAAAATTTAAAGAAATATTTGCCTTGGCTTGATTATTTGATAATCATTGATTAACATTAAGCTTGTTATGACCAGTTTTCATGTTGGATTTGTTTTAAATCAGTATGTATTCCCAGTATTGTTGTAGTGGCCATAAATTTTAACTTATCCTTCTCCTCATAACATTTCATATCTTTTACTTTTAACAGTGAGGTACTGATTTATTATTGGATAGCTGTGGTTTTACCACACAATGCATGATCTTTAAGTTAAATTATCCATATATCTTAGCTTGTGACTGCGTTTAACTCGGTTACTGCTATTTTCATTTTGTTTTATATTTTTATGGCATGTTAATCTTTGGCGCTGTTCCAATCTGCTTTGAGGCTTAGTGGCTGTGTTAAATGTTCACCTTATTTAGGAAGTGACATCATGATTTGAGCAATTGGGCAACTTCACATGTACTAATTGGCTGATACTGGCTAGTATGAGGCAAGGCTCCCTAACTGGCTATATCAGTGATTCTAATCCATTATGACATCCTCAGAAAATCTCCCCAAGCAATTTAGTTCATTTTAAAGTATACTTAAGGTAGTTTGAGAGAAATATCATTTCACATAGAAATCAATGAATTTGGTCTCATATTAAAGAAAAAAATTTCACCCTTCCACTAACACCAAAAATTCATCCCCTTACCATACTACTTTCTAAGATACTTGCCGTTTACATGGGAAATGGTATGTGTATGCACGACGAAAAAGAAAAATCTCTTATTAAATTCCACACTTTAAATTTTTATCACCAACCTAGGTTTTGATTGCCTTATAATCATTTTCTAAGGTCATAAGGTACCTTTGAAAATGATTGCAAGGGAATTGAAACCTAGGTCGGTAATAGCAATTTTAAGGGTGGAATTTATGAAGAGATTTTTCTTTTACGTCACGTCTGCAGTAACCTTCCACAAAGCCTTCAACCATTAATTTTACATGTATGCACTCCAGAGAGAGCTCGTTTGAAAAATGAGGAATTTCTATCGCCTAAATCTTGTAAAAAAAATTAACAGTGTGTAGTTTGTAAGTCTCATCAACTATTTTCGAAAATTTATTATGTTGTCACTGCAGCATGTTCTTCAGGATCACAAAAAAAACCTTCCATTTTAAAGTAGTTTTAAATGTACCACACAAAAAAATGAGTCAAGTTAAAGACTTATTTAGATATTTTCATTTAATTACTTAGAATTTCAGTTATATTAAAGTATATTATTGAACTATTAATTATGCAATATTTAATCCATGTGTCCTACAGCTGATGAAATAAAAACGTACAATTTGAATATGGTCTCTATTATGGCTAGAGAACTATCTCGCTCAAACAGCCTTAAATCGACTTAGTGTAGATTAAGTCTTCAAGTTTTGTGAGTAAATTTCATGAACTCTTAAGTAACTAATTTTGCATTGAAAACTTATTTGTGGGTCACTTGATAACGGGTTCATGTAAAACTGTACTATGTGTTTGATTAGTTGTGAACTATATTTTATTTTCTTCACTTTATCCTATTGTTTTAATTGTATATCATCCATGCTTGCATTTATTTGATTGGGGTTTTAATTCTTTGTGACATTATTCATTATAAATTTCAGTTTGCCTGCATAATTTCATTAATAACACTTGTGGGCACTTAACAATATGTTTTTGATTTTTCTGTGGAGGTGACCAAACCCAATTACTAGCACTAATTTTATGTTCCAAGAGATGAGTACATCCCAAACATAACTAGCCCACAGTTCATGGTACATACTATGGACTATACTTGGATTGGAACACAGCTTATATCTATATTTTACTGCACTTATTCAGAATTTCATGGATGTGTTTGAATTTCAGCTCTTGGTTGTACAACCTTGCAAGGGGAATTGACAATGATCCTGTTGTACCTCGATTGATTAGCAAATCCATAGGATGCTGCAAGAAGTTTCCTGGTCCTAAAGCATTGGCAAAGAAAGATGACGTAAGTATCAAGCTGTTAATATTGTCAAGGTCATCTACCAGTTAATTTAGGTAAGGTGGAAAAGTGTGAAAGGTCCTAATTACTTACACAATAGCAATCTTTATCTCAGTATACAGCCAATCTATTTTTATCCTGTCCACAAAGCCTTTTCTTTCTCCTTCCTTGCTTACCCAACATCCTTTCCTCTTTCATGGCCGTCAGATTTCCATTGCCCATCATTATTACCCTTTCATACCTTTTCTGCCTTCTAATCTCCTCCAGAATTTTTGTCTCTACAACCACCATGCAAAGTGATTCCTAGTTTGTCTTCTCCATACTCCTTTACCTCTACATCTTGGATGCCTTCAGTCAATTCTCATTTTCTTTTCTCAGAGTTTACATTTCTGCACCAAACTAATCATTCCATTCTAAACACATGACCAGACAATTCTTTAATTACCTACCTAAGCTCCCTGGCATCGTCTCCCTCCTATTGCTGAAGGCTTCTTTCACTGCTCAGTCTCTCTTTCTGATATATTTGCTACTATGTCTATTCTTTTTTATGCTCTACCCAAATAATTAAATTGCTCTACTTGCTCCAGTTTGTGCCCATTTACTTTGATGAGTAATAAGAGGCTTTCTTTGATGGAAAAAATATCATCAACGTTGTTTTCTCGTCATTTTCTTGATTTTCCTACTCTGAAAGTTGTAGTACCTCTGAAAAAATGTTTGGCATTGAATGTGAGCTTATTCTTATTATTATTCTATCATTTTGTACCCTAATTTACTGTCAATGGGAATATTAGTATGGGAGTTGATTTTCCTGGCAATAAACTTTGGCCCTTACTTTGGTCTTTTTCATTTGTGTGTTTTTTATAAATTTACTCATTACATACATAAGTAAGACCCTTTGAAATCAAAGTTACATCAATAGTGTTTTTCCGTAAAAAGTCAATATTTTCTCTTGGTGACAATAGTAAAATACTTTGTAAGAGATTTGCAAAAATCAATACTAACTATTATTGTTCCTACTTCCTGTTAAGCCAATGAACTATCCCTGCTCCACATCAAATGAAAGTAATGAGATCTTATATGGAATATTTACTGAATTTACTGTGATGTATCTTTATAATAATATAGATGCACTGTATCAAGAAGTGACTTGAACTTACCACCTGACCTCAATGTTACCAACAAGCCATTATTGGGACATTCTCCTCTAATATAAATGCAGATGTCATATTGCAGTCGGTCCATGTACATTCTGAAAGTGTGGATGTTGGGGGACAGTTGGTTGTGGGTTGGGCTTCCATGATAGTTTTTTCATTATCTAACTTGTAAGTCAATTGCTGCCCATAGCACACGCAATCATGAAAATAATTTAAGGTATTTTTTACTATAAATTACACTGATATTAAAGTGCTGTTTCTGCAAGTCGAACACAGGATTCAAGAACCTTATGCTGTTTCATTGTGATACTTTTTGATCACCATAATTTTTGCACTTGTGTGAATCAGTGGGTATTCAATGAACTATACCGTCATGCGTGGCAATTAGTGTGGTACATTGGAAGGTTTTTTCCTGACTATTCACATCTATTGTAATATTCTCTCTAAACCTTTAAGTGATGCAAGTAGGGGTTCATGTCTTTTACTCGATTTTCCATCACTGGTAATGAATGTTCTGGTATTTAGCTGTTAACTGTTGATGGGAGGTAGTTTTTAATGAGATATTCATTCAATGATTCTATCTTTCAGGTGGAACATTGGATGCTGGAACTTGCATCTGAAATGGGGGAAAGGTTGAGTAGGGATATGGCAGAGGTAATTTAATATTAAGTTTACAAGTACATAATTGTTTCCTAAATCAGGTATTATACGTTTGAAAAAAAGGACACCTATAATTTTTCCATAACTGTGACCTTATAAGAATCCATGATTTAATGACAATTGAAGCCAGGGAATGAAAATGTGGTGGTGACTTTTAATTAGATTTTGCTTGGTAAAGCATACATTAAATTTACCATTCAGCTATTCAGTGTTTGGCTCTTTTTTAAGAAAAAACTGTATTCATTAGCTTCTCAGCAGCCTTATTGAGGAAGGCTGCAGAATCATCTAGCTAACTCAGTAGCGAGGTTTTAATGCCAAGAGTCCATGTGACTCCAAAGAGTTTTGTGTCATGGGAAAGGCCCTTTATATTTCTGAGTTTTATGCCTGTCACAAACTCTAATTCACTGACTTTGTTTTTCATGCAATTGCAACAATCACTCTTGCAATAATGTGTAGGAACCATGAGTCAATCTTTGACTAAAAACTTGCCTGTCCATGTCAGCTTAATTCATAAGAGAAGGGATAGTTAGTTTGATAGCAAAAGACAAATTTCTACTCTATTAAAAATTATCTAATTTTTTTTTAAACTTTTGATCCTTCTATGATTTATGCTGCAATTATATTGAGAAAATTGATTAACCCAGTATGCATTCAAATGAACTGTATTTTTGCAAGATGGATTACTTAGGAGTAATTCATGGGTAACTGATCATTAATTTTTAAAATATTGGACTCTTTCAGCCATAAAATATATTTGTATTGATATTGTGTTTTTTCCTCTACATATGGAAAATTCATTTCATATAAACTTTTATTAATAAGCAAAAAATTTTGTTTTTAACTTTTTTAATGGCTTTCCAACTTTTTTGCCAGAATAAGAGGAGAGCACGTCTTCTGACTGTCCATGTACAGCTAGAGACTCCTAGTGACAGCTCCTCATTGTCATCCTCCCTGTCCCGCTCTGGTCCTCTTTCATCCTACGAGCCAGCAAAGATATCTGCAGATGCCGTTAGGCTCATCATTAAAACCAATACTGCTCCCCCATCCAGTGATTTATGGTAACTATATTTTAAATCTTTTTGCTGAACATATATCAATAGAAGATTTCAGCCTCATTACAAGATTTTACACCCCTATATTGGGTGATGTCTTTTTTAGGGCAGTGCATTCTTAAATTATCACAATATCTACCATGAATGCCCTGTGATTGGTGGGTATTTTGCTCTTTCAGTTTTTTAATATGTACAGCTTGGCACATAACTATTGGTCCACATGGTAGTTGTCCACCTTGTAGTTGCACTTACTCATTTTGCTTTCAAGTGAAGTGTACAAGGAGGTATTCATTGGAAAAAGTCAAACTAATTTAATCAAGGAACTGTCAATAGAAGTAAAATTACAAATTTGATGAATCAGTCCATCTGAGAGGGAAGTGTGGCAAGAACTTCAAACTCTAGATTCATAGGCTCAAAGATCATGTGACAATTTTCACTGAGGTGGACAAATTGAGCAGCTGGAATGTTAATCTGAGTGTTATCCAAATGTATTTTTCATAATTTAAGCATGTTTGGTAGAACAATAGCCGATATTTTTTTATTGGAATGTACCAATAATTTCAAATTAATAATTTTAATGAAAGACCTCCAGGAGGCAGCTCAGCAATTTTTCTCAAGGAGGCCGCCTCCTGATAAGTAAGTACTTTAGAGGGGCACTGGTTGAATATGGACTTGGGTGGGGTGAACTGACATTTCTCTAGGAAGAGTCCATGACTCTCTTGTCCCTAGATGTTTTCTTTAAGTTGTAGGAAGCATCAGGCCCATAGGAGCTGTAGGTTCTACTTCCTATAAGGATACACTTCTTAGAGTTACGTAAATTCAGTCTGTGTAAACTGCTTAAGCTTATGGGCTTCATTGTATTAGACATAGAAAGCTTAGATGTATGTCATGCAAGGAGAAAGGTATTTTAATTTAGTGATCTCTGAAAGCCAACGTCAAACTTTTGGTCCAAAATTTATATACTGGTGCTAAACGTAAGGGGTCAATGAAAAAGTAATACACATTTTATCCATGAGGAGAAATTAGAGCTGACCTTGTGCTTACATTTTCAAAATTGCACATGTGCTCTAGATATTAGTGGATCTAGATATATAAAACCATCCTCAGGAAATAAGTTATAGTAGAACGATTGGTGTAGGGCTATGATTGTGAAGCATACAAATAGGAAATTTCATCTATCCCTCACCTCTAATATTGATCAGTTCTCAGAACGAGTCAGTAGTTTGGTTGAGAATGTTATCTTTTTTACTGATGAGGCTGAGGAGGATCAAAGAGTTCTATTTATTTCTGTCTTAGCTTTTAAGTTTTTTTTTCCAAAGGCCATCAACAGGAACTCAGACTCCTTGAGACTCATCTCACCTATGTTCCCCCTTAGGTCCCTGAATCAGGGTTGCTACAGGCTGGGAAAACCTGGAAGACCAGGAAAAGTTATGGCGATGGACAAAAGGCCTGGGAAAGTCATGGGAAATGAGAAATTAGCCTGGAAATTTGCTTTCAAGCCTTATTGAGTCTGATTGTTTTCCCTAACTCAGGAGTTTTAAGCACCACCTGTTGGTTTTACTTCTTTCCTGATTGAAGCACTCAGAAGAGCTCTTATTTGGTGTTTATAGATTGATTATGGCTCTTAAGTATAGCAAGGATGCGGGAGGTAAATAGAATGTTTCAAATGCATATAAGGTTGTCTAATGTGCCTCCGTTTGGTGGATATAATAAATAATGCTCGGGCAAGCCAGTGGTCTGTTATCCATTACCTTCTTGGATGGTGAGGCCGCCAGTTAATTGTATTTGAATTTCCTTCATTATGGATGTGACTAATAATAATATATCATCAGAGAAGAAGCTGATTTAACCTCTTAAGAACCTTAAGTGACCTCTTAAGATATTGTCTCTTAAGGATTGGAAGCTCAAACCTGAATTGTCCTTACATTTAAGAGATGCAGTCACATATTGTTTCTTTGAAATAATCGATGGTTTTCAATAGGGGAACTAATATTTTGCTTGGAAACCACGTCATATTTTAGTGAAGCAAAAGCTCTTCAGGCCTTATTGTGAAATTCCCAGTTACATTGTTGGTGCATTTTTCTGTAACAACTTACGTTTTGGATCTTCGTAAGTAATTTTGAAGACCTAATTTCATGTGTGAATTTACTTTGATTGTCCATATGTGTAATATAAAAGATTTCATGATGCAGAATTTCTCAAAGTCTCTTCCTAGATCTTGTGTTGAGTTGTGCCTTTTGAATCTATTAGGTTACATGTGATTTAGTATGCATCATATTGCCATGAATTTAAGGTGTGCAGATGGGTATTATCAGCTTATCTTATGGGGAAAAACCTGTGATTACATATTTACCTGTGTATTTCTTGTTTTTGTCTAGGTTACTTACCATGATATTTACATTGCCAATTATGAAAAAAAATCCACTGCATTATTACTGTATAGGGATTGGTTTAGGTTAAGATGAGACGACAGTGTGAATAACTATGATTGTGAACATGTCTCTCTCTTTCTACACATGATGCTGTGTATTTAAATGTTCCAGGTGCCCATTTAGAATCAGAACATCAGGGAAAGATACAAGTGGCCATGCAGGCACAGTCCTTCTCATTATCTTTTCATGTAATACTTATGTCTAATTTTTATGGAAATACGTACCTGTGAAACACATGTAATTACTGTCTGTTATGAGAAAAATATGGTCAGTGTTTGCTGTGATGAATTCAATGTTTTCAATAAGTTTAAATGGGCATGTGTGTTTTTCCACAAAATCAACCAACTTTTGTCATTAAATTATCAACTTATTCTTCAATTATTGTTAGGGAAAAATGTGAAACATACCCTGATGTCAGAGAATTTCATGTTCAAGACCATCTAAATTGCATTTGAAATATGTCTTGTTATATTTTTCTTTTTGATGGTAAATTTCCCTGCAAGATATTCATAAGATTTGCATTTTGAATTCTTTTATTAATAATGGAGGCTCCTACTTTTGACCCCTTCAAAGTGGAAAAACATTGGTCTGGGCCAGTATGATATTTTTCAAGCTCTGTTGCTTATGAGTTATTGGATTTTCAGGGTCCCACCTCTGAAGTTTCTTGGCCTCTCTGCTGGAAAGTTTGTTGATGAAGACCTGGGACAGACGTCCAGCATACAGAAATTTTTCTCAGATGTTAAAATGAATGGTGAGGGCACATCAAAGTCTACTCCTAACTCACACCAAACTGAAAAAAAAGCCACTGTGAGTGAAGAAAATTCAACTGGCCCTTCCACCTCCAAAGGGATGGCTAGCAGCAAAAAAGGAAACAGTTTGAAAACCATTGACAGCTACATCAATGGAAACTTGAACTTATCCAGAAACAGTGAAAGCACTGACAATGATGACAGTCTTCTTCTTGGTTCACCTCAAGAGTGTCCTCGCTGTTCTTCCTTTGTTCCAGTTGCTCTGTTGCCGGAGCATCTTGACCACCATCTCGCCATGGACTTGCATGCCGAGTTGAATTCGAATCGCAGTGAAACAGCAGCGGCAAGTGAGAGTGTACAACAGGTTGCCGAGGGTCAATCCAGTGATGCTCAAACCAAAGTGCCAACAAAGAACAAAAGGGGGAGGGGAAGGGGAGCTAGTGCCAAAGTGGAGAACACCGCCAAAGTGAGGAAGATCGTGGATTTCTTTGCTCCGAAATGAACTGCTCAATGGCTTATGAGTTATTTATATGTATTTATTTGGGCCCAGTGATGAATTTATTGTCTTTCATCTGTTGCAATTAACTCTGCCAAAGCCAGTGATTATTGCTTTTTATCATAATTACATCATGTCTGTAAAAATGGTTATTTTGTTTGTGGTTTTTTTGGGTTTTTTATAGAAAAATATTTTTACTTAATTAACTATTTAAAATAAATTATATTTCTGCTGATAGAAGTTTGCTTTAATAATTTGGTCATGGGAGTATATAGTTTCTGCTTTGCCCCTGCCACCTCATTATTACAAGGTAATAAATGGGTATATTATGATATTTTTCTTTTCCTTAATGAAATCATTTGAATGACTAGTTCAATTATAGTTTTCTAGCTGAAAAATTAGCTCTCGTAGTGTGTGATTGGCCCTGTATATTTGACTATCCAATATAGTACAGTGGCATTTTAAGGATGGGAAATGCAGTGGAATTAGGAATCCAAATGGCAACTCTCAAATAAATGCTATATCCCTATTCCCTCTTTAATTGGAGAAGCAGGAATGTGCGGCTCTGTATCAAACTGGTTTTAATAGATAGGCAATGAGTAAGGTGATTTAATGGAAATTTGATTTAAACAATTATCAAAATGATATTTGGTTTAAATTCACAGTCATTGTCGATTGCCTTTTCAAGCTGGTTAACTTTTAAAGCCCTAACTGTTCCATATCCTCTGTGATGCCCAACTCCACTCCTCTGTCATGTCATTTACATGCATGCATCAGTTCAGATGTACCATTTATATTCTTCTTGTAAAAGTTTGCATCTCAAACTTGATCTCCCATACTTACCCTTGATTTTCTCTTTATATGCATTATAATCTAATGATTCATTCTTCTATCATCAATGCATTCTGATAACATTCTCACTAGATTAAAGTTGAAGCTGGTAACAAGTGATTTAGTCCAAAGTGAAGGAAATGTAGAAAAAAATTGGGATGGAGGGAACGAGATAAAAAGTAATGTAAATCATTCCATGGAATGAAGGCAATGTAGTTGAAGATGAAAATTTATTCGCCTACCAGAATTGATTGGATTGGATATTTGGGGAGGCGACCGACGGCTAAGGTCATTTGCGCCATAGGGGATAGGTAAGGGAGGAAGGGTGGATAGAAACCCGGAGTTGGCATTATCCTACTCTTAACGAAAGGCGCCAAGGGGACCACGGCTTAACGTCCCATCCGACAGACGTAGTACTCCACTTGAAGTGTCCTCCACAAGACACTTAAGTAGGGATTGGGTTCCTCATAAAAACAACCGCCTCTGCAGGGATTTGAACCCTGGCCGCCCATGTGGTAGGCATGTACTCTAGCCACCACACCAACCCGATCCCCCCGCCAGAATTGATACCGCAATGAAGGAGTTGAGAGAAAGGTAATTGTTACTAATTGAATTTCCTCGGGAAGCATAGTTAAGTGGTAATAAAGTGTGGTCTTTATATTCTGAAAAAATTGGGTATCAAATGATGTTTAAGGAACTCCTTGTTTCCTCATTGAAAATTACTCTAGCTTTGTTACATCAAAATTCAATGTCGTCAAGAATCCAGCAATAAGTTGTAATTTACAAGTTTTCTTCTGTAATAAGACAGGTTTTATTTATTTGTATAGGATTTATACAATTGTCCTAATTTAGAGAAAAATAATTCTTATTGCCACTATAAAGATAACTACATAGTGCAATTAGACCTTAGAATCTACAGAGGTGATATAAAAAGAAGCAATACTGTGAAATGACAAAATCATAGAGATGCCATTTGGGATCACATGGCTTTTTAAGCTTTTATGATATTTAAAACAATTATGATAGTGGTTAGTGCGAGGGCACGTAGATTATACTTATAATGATAGGTATTAGAAAATTGGTGATGAACAGTCCTCTGCTATGAGGAATATCTTTATCCCCAGTGCTTAAATTAGACAAATAGCAGAGTAATAAGAATTGAGAACCATCTTACTCTACATGCTCAAAAGTCGTACCAGAATTATCAGCTGGAGGGTGAAGGAGAAGATGGAAGAAATCCTAGATGGAATTTTGGTTTCAGAAAAAGAGGAAAAAGAAAAACTTTTTGCCCTGAGATTTGTCGCCACTTTCCTTGTCCTACAAAACCCCATCTCTTATATGTTCTAAATGTTGATGATCTATTCTGTATTTGCTGCACTGATTATCCTGACCAACGCTGAATGTTCTCTCTACAATGCTTCAATGTTATGCTTTTCCTTACAAGAAAAAT
The DNA here is from genome assembly GCA_963169105.1 of Ceriagrion tenellum. NCBI lineage: Eukaryota > Metazoa > Arthropoda > Insecta > Odonata > Coenagrionidae > Ceriagrion > Ceriagrion tenellum. Next base: position 113,963,206 of record OY720641.1, read on the forward strand.
TAGTATGGTAATAGAATGCTAACTGCATCAAAGGGTTTGGGAGTGCCACCTATTAACCAAATAAGAAGAGAAAAGTTTTGCTTTGATTCAATATGGTGGTAGACCCAAGAAAACTGAATAGAGGAAAACATTATGATCAGTGTATGCTTAGTCACCCATTTTCTTCAATATGAAAAAGAAAAAATACATCACAATGCGTGAACAAGGAGTAGGGACAAGTTAGAGAATTTTGCCTGAAAAGTAAGGTTACTAGTGACAGAAGAAGCATATGGCAGTAACCATGTTGGCCCAAACAGAGAGATTCTATCAGAAGAAATTTTGTAACAGCTGGAATACTAGAAATAAGGAAGTAGGTATTTGAAAAAAATTATGGAGCATGCTTTCATGTGGTTGTGAAGCCTTGATAATAAATGTAGAGCAATAAGGATGGAAATTGTTGGACACTTTTCACAACTCAACAACCTCTCAAAAAAGGTGGTGGAAAGATTAATGGGAATGACTGATACCACAGATGTTATAACTCATGTTAAATTATCTGTAACTTTAAAATTAAGAGTTGGGTAGAGTTCAAACAGTTGGCAAAAGTGTTTTAAGAATGGTGAGCTGCATCAAACGAATCTCTGGATTGACACTTGCTGATAGGATTAAATTAGACCTCATTGCAACATTACCATTTCACTTGCAAAAGTAAAAATTCATCAGATCTTTTGTAGTTACATTGTATCCATCAGTGTTGTAAGAAATACATCCAGCAACAGCCTCTGGTTGCATGGAATAAGAGAGCAATCTGAATAAGCCCAGCTGCTCTTATTCCCAAGCAGTGCCTGTTAGCATGAAATGCACATTATATGCACATTCAACCGCATTGGTTGCAAATCCACATTGTCCGCATAGCGTGTGTGTCTAGCATATATAATCTAAGCACGAAAAAAATCTTGAGACGTCGTCGATAATGATATCTCGAAGGAAAAAACCTACAAGATGGGGAGGTTCCATGATTTTGCAATGCAAAAATAGCATTCCTGGCATAAGGAGACTTGTTTTGTTGAGCGCTCCTTCATTTCAATGATAGTGATTAGTCTTTGTCAACAACATTAAACAAAGATCTTTCAGAGCCTTGATGTTATACCATTCAAATATAAAATGTTGGAAATGATAAAGAATTGGAATAATTATTTACATAATTTTACCTTTACTCTAGAAGAGAAAACAAAACAATTACTATCATGTATGAGATTTCTTATAATATAATCATCTAGTGGATCACCCTAACAGTGTGCTAAAATGCAGGATTCATGCATTCATATTGTGCATTTAATGTACTTAAAAAGTAGGACAAAATTGTACTTTCAATGCACATTTTCAATATGCATTTAATGTGGTTATGAATGCACATTAATGGCACATTTCATTCACTTGGCTCTGCATGGCTACTTCTCCCTTGGTCCATCCAATATTTTATAATTTTAATTTTTACCTGAAATTGATCAAGAACAGAGTTAAAAAGTCAAATTCAGCCGCATCTACCCTGTATAGAACTTATAATTCATTGATTCACAGATCAGCAGTGGAAATAGGGGATGCCACTGTTCAAGGAGGAAACATATGGGAAACCAAACATCCTAATAGAGGGAAATGAGCAATCTGGATATTTACTTCCATTTCCTTGCAGAGGCAGTTCATTGAAATAGAAAATGGCATGGTGTAAAGCCTGGTTTTTGCACACAGGCAGACAGCTTTCACACAAGCTCTAACATTTCAAATTGTGGTGAGTTAAGGTGAGGAGTTGGACACTGAATTTACCATTGTTGAATTGACTTATTACTTATCTCACTAAAATTTTCTTATTTCATCTGGTTTACACCCTAAATAAACAGGTTTAGATTCATATGTATTGAAACAATATATTGTAACAATTTTAATTGAGTGTCAGTGGCTGACTGGCAAGTTAAGTGCTATCAACAGTCAGTCATGATTACTCTGGTAATACAAGTACCAATGTCTGAAATTGTATCACAATGATAAAGAACTGCTCTCTAAGATTAAGTGCTCTTGTTAATGAAGAACAACAACTGATTACAAGCTAAACATTTTCTCAAATCTAAAAGGAAATAAAATAAGCCCCCAAACAATACTGTAAGTTTGAGAAAAACTGGATTTTTATTTCTTTTCGCTAGTGACAAAGGAGAAGCATTCTTAAAAATTTTGTTTTATCAATCATCTGTATTAAATACAATATGCAACATCTACCAACTTAAACATATCACAAAATAAGCATAGAAAAAATATCTGTTAAAAATACATAGAATTTTATTTCTTCAAGTTTCACTCTGCAAAGCTATTTTGTAACTACTCAACGACATATCGTGAGTCAAATAATTTTACACATGGCATGTTAAAATATATATCCATAAAAAATTAAAAATCAATTAAGCAGAGCAACATCATCTAGCCATTTGGATTTAACAAATTTAGCCTAGTCATATGGTCCACTTATTGAGTCCTAAATAATCACAATCATTTGTGTATGTCCGCATTTTCAATAGGCCATCAGGAATAGAATTTGAAAAAACATAACATATAAATTTTGAGTGTAGTATTAACAGGTCTCTAAATATTAAAATTTTAAAATTTGCACAACAGTCTGCCAATAGATATTTGGCTAATAGCATGACAGTCATTTTCTTGGCTAATGCAAGAAATATCTACCAATAACTTAAAATCACTAATTAATGGAAGACAATCCACATTTTTGACATTTAGACATCCATCATTAGATATTTCCATTTAACATTAACTCAGCAGCAACATGTACAAACACTTAGACAAAAAAGTTTCATGCAGCATACTTTCAAGTCAAGATGATGAAAATTGTTTTCAGTATGTGACCATGTAAGGGCTAAATAGTATGCTGATACAAACTTAATCATTGACATTAAAAGAGAGGTAAGTGCTACTTGATAGCATTTCATTGTTGATCTTTCTTTTGAAAAATATCTATGTCACAAATTGTAAAATGAAGAACACTCGACAATTCCATTCTACTGCCACAAAATACTGAGCAGGCAGAAGCAACATTGTAAAACTGGGCGGACATAACATGACTCGTGGGTGAGCAGACAAATTGCAGTTAACGTCCTTCTCCCTCCAAAATGGTACACCACAGGAGAGCATGTTAATGGAGACTATTGAGGAGATCCTTCTGATGAAGCAGACAAGACATGCACAACTCCAAGACATTCTAAAGTCTCCAGTTGGACCCTGTTTTACCATACAACTCGAGTTAACTCAAGAATTACAACAAAATTTCTCTACATTTTGATCCCTCCAACCACTTAACAGTATATTTGAATATATTCGTATATATATCTTTTGAACAGCCTTCTTCTCCACATTGGTCCCCTGTCTGCCGGAATTTAGATGAGTTATTGGATAATGGGAAGAAGGCAGGAGTTGAAGTCACTCTTCTCTACATCCAACCTCCTCCTGAACCTCTTTTCTTTACTTAGTGTTGACAAGGTTGAGGAACTCCTCACGAGTCTTGGGATCATCCCTGAATACACCAAGCATGGTGCTTGTCACAGTCTTGCTGTTTATTTTTTGAACTCCTCTCATCACCATGCACATGTGCCTGTTCAAAAAGTGATAAATTGTTAAATTCAGATATTTTATCAGTATGATAGTCAATATGGCTTTACCCAAATGATGACCACAAAATTATATGTTATCATGCAGCTTGAAATGATAGGGAGAGAAAAATCTTAGTAATACCTAGCATTTGAACATTATAAACATGAAAATTTTGAACATTTTATCTCCATTACCAGCTATGTTTTGAGAAAATTACTAATTATTCTCTATACCTCAGAGTCTGTGTGAAGGCATTAGCAGTTTTCAAGTACATTTGTGATTATTTTACCATACAGATGTGCCAGCCATCATCTTTTGCTACCTATGTGTGCAAGATAAAAGTTATTTCTCCTTTGAAGGTATTTTTTTTCACTTTCTACCCCTTGCCAAAATCTCATTAGCATCAACCCATAATGAGTCTCCCGTGCATTAAATTTCAGATGAGAGGTGAATTAGCAATTGATTATGCATTTTTAATTTTGCTTTGATAAAATCGTGTGATTCATTAGGATTTTGATGGAGACTAAAAATGCTGTAACTTTATAGCAATAGGTAATGAAGGTCTACTATTCCGATCCTATTGCTGTTGCAAATATGACGTCCCCTCACATGCAAAGAAGCTGACAGATACTATTAGTGGGGCTATGTAGCACCTTCTACCCGTAAGTACCCGTTCACTTTAGGTTTGAGCGCATTTTGATCGTGAGCGGTGATCATCCAAATTTATTTAGTTACCAAGAGATAGCAACATCCGTCTCGTTTCTCGCCACTCCTACGCAGGTGTCTGACCACTAGCTATTTACCTCCGACAATAATGCCTCACTAATCGTCTTTAATGGTTCTAAAATACGATTCCAGTCATGGTTAGAAGCAAGAACGGGACGAGAAGCTAAAAGAGTTGTCGAATATTACGTCATATAGTCACCGAGGTGACCGATCTACGGTCTTCGATTCAGTTTACTGCGACGCATTGACACCATAGTTCAGGAATGACTAAAACTTGAATGAATCGTAATATTCCACGCTAGCAATGTTTTCAACTTCTTTGAACGGCTTCAACGGCTAATCGTACGAGTTATTTTCATGTTGCGCAAGTTCACATGTTAAATGAACTGGTATTTAAGAGGATGAAAGATTTATTTACGGGGAGTTTCTTTCAGAGATACTTTTAGGAAGGATTTCCTTGAAGCATTTAAAATAATATCATCTCGGACAATGTATGGAAAGTGCCTATTATGGTCGAGTTTACTCAGCATGACCACACAGTCGTATAGAATTAGACTTGCAACAAACTAATATCGACGACATGTAAGAGCGACGGAAACAACTTCGTCCCCTCTATCGCTTCTCTTATCACTTAAAATATTTCCGAGAATCTTGCCGGCTCTGACCCTAACTTGAACTCCGTTGAGCGTCTTGAGATTACGAGGAAAATCTTGACCCGCGTACCATCGAGGGAGAAGTAGGCCAATGGTCCCACTCGCAGAGGGCTCGCCTGCACAGATTCCCTCGCCGCGGCGTCCAAATAACTTGGAACAGAGCTCAATTTACGACAAAATAGACGACCGCTAACTTTAAGTCCCCCAGAAGAAAAGGCTCGCCCTCAATTTCAATGAAAAAACTTCTTGATTTTCTTCCTCCGATCGATACCCAGCTAATTACCGGCATGAATTGCCACTTAGCGGGATAGTACATCAAGTCCTGCTGACAGGTGGTTGCTGACCCAGAGGGTGGTTTCAATCGATTAAAAATAGGAAAAAAAACATTTTGGCTCAGTTTACTCATCTTATCGACTGTTATCTTACAGACGTACCGCGATTTATCAAATAAGAACTTAAAATTTAACCATTAAATTCTAAATATGAAATTAGCAAGGTCTTGAAAAATTTTAAATGTTAAAAAATTGACCGGCGTGATGATATAAACCACCACAATTCAGCTGGCACTGAATAATTACGAACACAACAGCCCCGCTTTCTAACCCTCGCACCAATCTAATGTGAAACTTTTTTTATCGATGAATAATCTCAGATAATGCGAACGAGTATGATATCAGTGATCGAGATAGCCTTGTATTCTTTCTTTCTCATAACTTTTTAACTGTTAACATTGTTAGTTACTTCCACTCTAATATTTCGTCTGCGTGTGGAGAAAAGGACACTATTGGTTTCGACAATGGCGTGGTAACCCCACTCCATCCTCAAAATTGATCGAAGCGGCGAGAGAGGAGAATTTCTGCACTAAACCCCTGGCATAGTATGCGACCCGGTGTACTTAGCCGATGGCTGGTCTCCACGGATAAAGGGGCTGACCATGTACCCGCACATCCAGGGTAGGTGTCATCAGATTAACTCTCCTCCCCATTCCTAGCAACCGTAATCGAGAGCCTTCCCTGGCATTTTTTACGCCAAACCATTTTATACGCAAATTTATTCATTTTATTTTATTTAGAAACCAATGTGTGAATTTCCATCATCGATCACTGGGCCCTACCACCAGCCGAAGATCAAAAGAAAAATTTTTAGAGTACCCTGCCATTGTCTCGCATAACTGTGGTATTTATTGTATTTTTCCACCAGCAGTCTGTTCCTGCCATGCTCAGGTCAGGCTTTCTCGAAAACTTCGATGGGATCACGTGCAAAAAATGGATAGGTACAACGAAGCCATGGCTGGGACAAGTTTTTATGTGTGGTTTCGAGGCTCAAAGCAATCATAATGATGGATCCCACATGCATTGCGAAAAAAAATGATTCACCAAAATAGAAAACAATAAAATATATCGTTGAGGATTATTCGGGATTTCCACCGGGTCAGATTCTCCATTTCTGCAGACGTTTCGATGGACGAGTCGTCCATCATCCTCAGGCCGTGCCCTGAGGATGCCCTTCATGCCCTGAGGATGATGGACGACTCGTCCATCGAAACTTCGGCAAAAATGGAGAACCTGACTCGGTGGAAATCCCGAATAATCTTCAACGACATAGTTCGCCGGGAAAATCTTCGATCATTCTTCTAATAAAATATACCTAAATTAAGTAGTAATGAAAGTCAATTATTATATCCGGAAGGAGCTGTGGTTGGAATGGAAAGGAAAGGGACAGAGACAGAGAGAGAATATGAGAATAAAACTAATTCCAAAGCAGTATGTAGATTTGCCAAAAAAAGAGACCATTTAGAGTATGATTATGGCAGATTTAAATACAACCCGAAAGTTTAACAGCATGCATTTAGTAACGGATTCAGATACTTCCTAGCATTGTACTAATACCTTCCCAGAATTTCACTGGACAAACTCTCGGAGAACAGAAGTTTTACAAATTTATACAAATAAAATATAAATAAAACTGCCATAAGATCAGTCATCAAAACAACTTTACAACAGATCCAGATGTTTACTATGTACAAGACTGAACATCTATTTAGCAACTAAAAATCAAAATTATTCGACAAAGTATCAGAGTTATTAAGACCCTAATATTCACTGATGAGTTAAACAAAGGTCTATCTACTTATGGCATCAAAATATTTTTACATCATAGAACACACAATATAGTATTTTGGAATTCTCGGTCTAAATTTTAAAGCCCCGTCGAGTCTCATATGTGGAAAAGTTAAGCCATACTTACACTCCCTCAACGATGACGGCCACACCAGCCGGATCTACTGCCTTAGTAACTGCGATGGCAATTTGCTTCGTTAGCCTCTCTTGAACCTGGAGCCTCCTGCTGAATATTTCCACGATTCTGGAATAAATTAACAGAAAATATGTTCATTTTACCAGAAACTACTCCATGCGATAATTGTTTACATATTCAGCACGCGGTGTGGGGGGAATGCTACAAAAATCCTCATTGGCTGAACTCTTAAAACCACGGAACTAGAAATGCATTACCACTTAAAAATCTTTACAGCGAATACTGTCCTTTGACTTACGGAAAATATTTTGGGTCCATACCAAGATCACAACTACCTTTTCATACGTAAAAGAAATGGCCGTTAATCCATGTCTTACCTGGCCAATTTGCTGAGACCAAGTATCTTCTTGTTCGGTAGGTATCCAATTGACACTTTTCCATAGAAGGGTACGAGGTGATGCTCACACATGGAAAACATTTCGATATCCTTTACAACCACCATTTCGTCGTGGTCCTCGTCAAAAACTGCATCATTGAGTACCTCTGCAAAAAATTAAACATCATTTAGTGGATTAATCACACTAAAATTAAAAGGAAAAAAACACCACCACCATTTAGAATGTTGAGCGCTATTTATAATCTAAAATAGGAGAGATGAGCCAAACGGTATTATTCTGACCAAGATTAATATCAGTCACCCAATTACGTGGAAACTTGAGGTGAACACAGCTCAGCTCTGAAAAACGTAAAGCTTTACGAGCGTCATACTTGCATTTTAAATCGTCATGAATATCCTCATTAAGCATGCTCCCCCCGTAAATGAGGATCATTTGTGGAATTTCAACAGCTTAACCGTGTACAAACCAAATCCACGAAAATATCTCTGACTACGTTAAATATGATTGAAGCATTTTTTCTGGTACCTCGAGCAGGATCAATTACTTCAGATTAAATTTGAATGTATTGCAACTATTATAGGTAGAATGAATTCGACCTAAATAGTCCAATGTAGTTATATGAAAGAAATCACAACTGATTAAATATCGCAGAGAATATTTTTTCAGTGAAACGGCAGTCACGCGACCACCTGGGGCGCCGATGCACTCTGATCTGACGAGGTATGTAGGATTTTCTCGAGAATTTCTCAATTACAATTACGATGCCAAACAGGCACCCCGCTTAAAAGTAATTCAGTTTTTGTGCGAGTTACATCCAATGAAGAGGGTTAAGCAATAATGCACCTTTTTGTCAGAAGTATCAATTCTATGAGCAAATTAGTTCCAAAAACACTAGATCAACGGCAATGTTGGGCGACACTATAAGAAGTAGAATTAAAAAAGTGGCTAAATAAACTCACGAATGAACCAGACTGACAACTTTCCCGTGAAGAGCTCTTAAGTGGTGACACCTCTTCCGATTTCTTTTTCACTTTCATTTTTTCACTTTTCGGCATGTTGAGTCATTTTGCCATCACCTTAACCGGCAGAGTGAGTGTGGAACGTTAAACGCATGAGCAAGTTGCCTCTCCCTTGGCAGCCCACTCGGGTAGATACGGTCATGGGTTAGATGCACCGAGCAACAACTTGTTCTACGCAACCCACATACCGCAAGACTTTGGAATGATGAAATGTCAGGGAATGAACGGTCCTTAGGAAATGAGGTTCCAGATACGAGGCGTAGAATTTTTCTGTGGAGTACTCACGCAGAAGCGAACGAGTACCAGAGTTCAATCTCAACAAGTTTAATAAGGCCCTATATTCAATATCCCCTAAATTCAAACACGGAGGTCTGTTTATCACTCACTGCAGTGAAGATATCAGAAGTTTTAAGATGGAAATAATCGAAGGTAAATTTATTTTAGTTAACGTTCCCTAATTTCTTCAAGTAGGAATTTGACTGCAGATTACTATGATTGAAGTGCTCAACCTCTAATGTTAAGAATTACGACGATGCCCATGAATCATTTTATGCTCAGTATTTCACAGACCCTGTACGTACACTATTAACAAACGGAAAATTTTACTTTTAGAGAACGACATTCCTTCAACTGCATACCTCTGCCCGAAAAGAAAGGGATCAAACGGACATAAATGAATCGCATCTCCACCAAGTAGTTCTTGAGTAGCTGGTTCAAGTTCGACGAGGTCCTCGCAACGGCTTTGTATTTACACGATTGAGAGATCAAAGCGCGGCCTTTCACTGGTGCCGCTTGGTTCAAGTCACGAGCTCTTTCGAACTCCGAAATACTGCGTCGTTTTGGTAAGGACACCCGGAATTAATTTGTGCAACCCAGAAACACTTTTTAACCCGATATTGCTGTCCCTATTCACATTCTCATCAATGTCGTCCACATTCTCTGCTGTCTCCTTCAAACGCTTTCCTCATCTTTGAATGCTGTTCCTACGACAGCATTCCTACAACTGCCGCAGATCTTCTCGTAGCATATATGCTCTTGACCAGCTTTTACCCCAAAATCTTCCTCTTCTCTAAAGCTCCAATCCGTGGAGAACAAAGCTCTCCCACATTTTGAGAATAAGCAGATACATTCCCTGGCGACTTGTTTCGGTTAGTTTCAACGACGCGATTATTGCTCTTGTCGTCAAATTATTTTTAAGTTGCTCCCAATGATCGTCGTTATATTTCCACTAAGACAAAAATGATTGTTTAAAACAATCCGTTTCCTCCACTTAAACGGGAGCAACTTGCTTCATAGTTAACTAATTACTAGCTTCTTTTAACTCCTTTATGCCGTGGTTATTTTACCTAATAATTTATGTAGTCATATTTAAACGGCCAGATTTGCGTTTTACTTTGTTCGTCGTAGGATATAAAGATGAAAAAACTTACATCTAAGCTTTAAATAAAAAAGTAGCCCAACAAGTATAACTCTATGCTCGACTGTCCCATAAAGCCTCACCGACAAAATCTCGCCAATCTTCTCATTCAGAAATGTGGCAATCGGTTCAAACTTTAACATTTGTCAAAGATACACAATGAGGATAGGGAAATACGCTGATAAAAAAATAGATTTCGTATCAGTAAAACACAAAAAAATGCATTTCGTCCATTGGAGCGATGACCGAAAGGCAATATCGTAGCTTGGAGTTGAACGTGGCTCAACAGGTGAATGCAGCATCGCTTAAATGCATGCCATGGAAGTATCCAAGCACTATGAAGACTTAAGGTGGCTAAAATATGATTAGTAGCTTTACCTCTTATTAAATGTCTTCACTAACGTGTCCGTAAAACTCCCTTGAGGTGGCTTGCAAGGTAGAATGTAGATATAGATGTAAAAATCGCACAAACCCAAGCAAAATGCCAAATACCTAAGTTAATAACGAGTAACCAGGTTCAGACCTCTCCATTATTAGTAGCGTTAATATAACAATGACTATACATTAATTCTTTATGTATTCGTACGATCTCATATTTTACTCTCAAATTACGTGACGGAAATTTTAAGATAGTATGCACCTAGTCGTCAAATGATCTAAAAATTCATTAAATGCATGACAAAATTTGAAAGGTAATCTTGCGAAACCTCAATGGACTGTAGTTAAAGAAATTTGATTACCTACCGCAATGCAATAGTAGATGGCGGGTACTAAAACAGAAAATCTCACGGCATTAGTCCATGATGGTGTCCTCCATCTTCTCAAACTGCGCATAAAATATCAGATTTAAGTCTGATTGAAAGAAAAACTACAACCTCTCCCGATCAGAGGGAGGATAGGATCATGGGGTGCTCTAAATGAAAACAAGGAGACACCAAATGTGATTTTGGTCCCATCGAGAAGAGATTGCGACAGCGTTGTCGTGGAGGGGACCTGAGCATGTCCCCAACTCGTGAGGAATCAAACAGCTATGGAATCACGGATTTTCCCCCGTTGATCATTAAAAGAGACAAATGGGGTGAGGGACAAAAGACCGGGTGCCTTGTCTAAGGGGTTCGCGATATATCCTGAAACGATTTTACTGGTGAGGGAGAAAGACTACATCCTAGGTAAAACCACTTAAAAGATTAAGTAAAAACTTACTTTTGGCTATCAGAACGCATCATTTATCCTATGCGAGGCAATAATGCGAAATGGATGGAGCAGACAAACATACCTGGAATGAACTAGGTATTGGCATAGTACATTGAATAAGCAATCTATTTGATGCGAATATAATTCGTATGATCAAATCATCATTGGTCACTCAATACTGAGATAGGGAGACTGGAGGGCTGCGATCAATCAAATTCTCTTATATAAAACGCACAAGAGGTTTAGGTGATACGAACAAAAAGATGAAAGCCTGTGCAATCACTTCTACGCTTCAAAGAGAAGGGTGTATAGGATGGACCCATATTCATTTTCTCCGTGACTAGCGAGATATAACAGACTAAACAATTCACCAGTATATCTACACATTTAAAATTTCATATATAGTAAGATCCATAAGAATTTTATTCGATGAGCGAAGCATGACGCTAGTAACGGACTGGTATGGGTATTAAACACCGGCAAGAGATCGATCTTAAAATATTGTAAAATATTGCATGCATGTTGGGTGCAACGTAGGTAAGAAGCACTGGAAAGTTGTGGGAACTATCTTATTGTCCAAGGCCATAATTTGATTCCAGTGGTAGGAAAATGTCCTAATTGTGACTGAATGCAGTTGGATAGTATTAAATATTACACAAAGCTCTTTAAAACAATTACGACAAAATCAATATAGTCGTCACATATACCAGTATGATGACAAGAACTTTTCAGTTTCTATGAATATCAGTCAATGAGGAACAATTTACGAACCTTTACCTTTTAAGGTTATTAATAACACCTAATGAGCAATTGAAATAAAAATAGTCACCGATGCTACGTAAAATTTTCTCCATTTTCCAACACTGGGCCAATATTGTATTAGGAATGGCTAATTAAAGGAATAACGATGAGACAACGATATTGAGTTATAGCATAGTTGAGAATAAGCACGTGAAAGGCACCTGATGACCAATCTCAGCATATCAGGACGAATAAAGTGAAGACGCACAGGCAGGTTTCGGGTCAAATTTAAATGTATAGAGTAATTGTGACTGTCAATTCGTGATCTTCGCACTCCGAGGTCTTGAGCTCACTTACAGATTAATTCAGCCGCACATTTATCACATGCGTACGCACCAGAAGGGAGACAAAACCTGCCATCATTTTCCCACCCCATTCAGGACGCCAGGACTGCTGCGATCTCCAAGGTGACGTAGGATATATAGAGGAGAGGAAATTGCTCTCCCCAGCCTCACTCTTGGGCGAGTGACGCAGAGCCCGAACAAGGGATCTCTGGTGCGCCGGAAAAGGCCCTGAAAGGGGAAGAGGGCGCGGGGGCGGAGTTAAAAGGGAGTTCCTGCTCGGGTCTTGAGTAGGAGAGGGATGAAAAAGGAACCCTTACCCCCCTACAGTGTACAAAGGGAGAGGTTGGGGGGAGGAGGGCTGGGAATGGGGGTGGTGCGGGCGCAACACTGCGGCGGTGGGTGGTTAAGAGAATATAGGGCCCAGGGTCGCGGCGTTGACACTCTTCACTGAAGCGAAACGCGGCGGTATTAACGTAAGATGCCAAATAATTACGCCCACATCCATTATGAATGGGAGCGTCTCATTAGTTAACGGCAGAAAGTTATGGATTGGAGTGAATTCATCAGGAACCAATTAATTTGTGTGTTAAATTATTTATAAGGCTTAACTTTAATACTGGGAAACAAATCTCTAATGAATCAGATCTGTATAGATAAAACCAACTTTTCTTCCTTTATCTCTCCATCTCGTGCAACATGACTTCGCCGTCTAATGTCATTGATGAGGAGCGATTCACAGCCGGCTATAAAAGTTAGCCAAAGGTAATCGTTACCAATGTAGTCCTACTTTAATTACTCCATGCATACAAATACACGACATGAACAGCGCCAGACTCCGTGCTATTAATATAAAACTTTGGGTACCACTTAAAAAAAACTATTGAAAACAGATGGTGGAATTAATATAACTGTATCATGCTGTACTTGGAGGAATTTGTCCATGTTCATGCTGAATAACACTTGGTAATCTGTGGGAGATTAAGTTTTTTTTTATTCAGCACATGGTGGAAGTTTAATAGGGCGTATTTACACGATGAATGTACCCGGCTGGACAGATGCGCGGATAAATGCTTCAAATTAGAACATGGCCTATTTTATGGCGTTTTTACGCGTTAATGCATTGTCGCAATTTTGGGTGTTAGCACGGTAAAATTTGAACGGCGAGTGTTTTATCACGTATCTGCCCACTGGGGTATATGCGTCGTGTAAACACGGCTTTATACTCTGAAAGAAAATGAACGATTTTATAAAACGTGTGCTAAGGCGAACTGGCGATTTTCCCGAAGGAATCTGCGAGTAGAGCATTGCGTATGTTACGCAACACCTCGACCAAACTGGGAACACCTTGAAATAAAATGAGGGCTCCATATTCGGAATCAACCTAATTAAACCTGTTCTACGTTTCAGACAGATTCTCTGAACTGAATTGAGGGAGGGGAGCCATTAATTCACATACCTATACAAATTAACATCCGCTATTCAGAGAAATCTTAAGCTCAATTTTATTATAGTTGTGGGTCCCAGTAACTGAAATATTCTAATCGAAAGGAATATAAGATTCGGCCATAAGAAAAAGCGCTGCAAAATCTTAGCGCAGAATGCTATGTATGCAATTCTGAATGAAATAGCGTTAAGGCTATCTATCAAAAATAGTTTTCGTTACGCTTCTGTTTCGAAGAATAGCATGTTATTCTTCGAAACAAAAGCGTAATGAAGGTCATTTCTTATAGATAGCATTAACGTTATTTCATTCAGAATAGCGGCTTAAGTTCAAGATGAAATTCTCAGAATAATTGAGTCATTTCTAAGAGCTCATCAGAGAATGTTTAAGCAACATATGCAATGCATGCAACGTAAGTATTTACCTCTACATCTACATACATATCTTTACATTAAGTATTTACCGCAAATACGTCCGCGATGATTGAAGAAATCAAGAGTTTCATTCAGAATTCAGGTTCCTGAGAGTGTTATTTTGCTCAATTTAATTGCAAAAATAGTCAGATGGAAAAACCTATCCTTAATAAACGATCACTAATGCCGAAAGCAGTCGCAATTGGGAAATTTGTGATATCTGTTGAAAGTTGACATGGACTCATATTTCAATGAATACCTCTCAATAAAATAATTAAATTTCAATCTAGCTTCTGTATTACATCCTTGCCGAATTCGAACACCGCAAAGATATCCAGGGAAGGACGGGGAAGGGGCTGGGAGGGGAGCTTGTAGTTTTAAAAGCGCTCGCGAAGGATTCGGATGGAGGGACGTATCGATTTAGGTCATGGCGAGCAATGATCACGAAGCAGTCGATGCATTAAAATGACTCTCAAAAAGAATTCGCCTTTAACATCCGTCGAGGGCACAGACTGCAACCACTGGACTCGCATTGGAATGTCTTATACCCCGAGGCATGATTTTAACATCTAGATGTTCGCTTCGCTCTATAGGTTGGCACAGATTGTAGCACCAAGCGACGAATAGAGGGTTGCGGGGATTGACCTGTGCAATAACCATTAACGAGAAATAAAACTGTGATAGATAAGAAAAATCAACTCGGATGATCTGGCGTGATAGAGAAGCCACAAAATGAAGTGACGCACGGCAGACAAGCGAGGGAAGCCCACGACAAAAGCTGGAATGAAAGAGCTGCTCCACGAGAGATTAAATTATTCAATAAATATGTCCATTGATGAACACTTTTGCGTAGCATCCAAGCCCTGAAAATAGTCGAATTCTTTTTCCACACACACTTTAATCCTCTTCCCAATCCACCATTTACCAGAATCCACGAGGGCTTATTTTAGAAGACAAAAATATGACAAGAGCATTTTTAACATTTTTTTCAATTGGAACTCAAGGGTAGGTCTCGAAAGTAGAATTGGCAATGGAGAGCCTTTGCCGAAGACAGTCGGCCTCGTAGGCCATGATTCTAGGTCCACATGAAAAAAATCCTAAGTTATACATTGAACGTAAATTTTCCCATGGCATATTGTATAATTCTTGAAGGTTTGTGAAGGAGTTATCTACGAACCATCTCTCTCATCAAACTATGTGACCGTCGTCATGGCAAGTAGAAATCTCTCTAGCATTGAGCCACTTAATTTCTTCGACTCCACACCCTCTCAAAACTCTTCCGCCTGAGGGAATCACATTAGTATGCAACATGTGGGCATCTGGAAAAGGCTATGACGCATTGCTTGATCTGACATTATATTCGCTTGCGTTTCCAAAAAGCGGCACCGAGTTAACCCTATTGCCTTATGGTGAAAGGTTTTTCCCATTTTTCCGAGTCCAATCAGCCTTTAAAGTTCGAATATTGACCCAAGAGAGCATGAATGGGATCAAAAATATGTCGAGGCCATCCTCAGAGATAAGAGTTTTCACTGGCACTAGTGGAACTTAGTCAACCAACAATTCTAAGCTTTGGTTAGTTCCCACGCGGCTCGTTTTCAGTGAAACAAAGGTATTTGTTTGTTTTCCGCCACCGCTTTACTTTACTATCTCCGATGTATCGGTTGTAACCTCACGATCTCACTTCAGGTCTTTGAATCCAGCCTGCACCCCAACCGTTTTAACCTACGCATCTATTCGTCATCCATTTCCAATTATGCCCCTTATACAATAAAAAGGATAGCTAAGTAGATTCTTTCTGCTACTTAAACCTTAAACCCGACATGGTACAAGTTTTGTCCACGCACCCATAAATCACCAAACGCGTGCCACAGCTTGGTAACTGCCACTAGTCAACCTGTCCGCCAGTCAATTATTACTACTGGCGCAACTTTTCTGCATTAAAATATATAAATCTTAAAGTCCAAGAGCCTTATAATATTACGGCATCTTCTTTTTTCTCGGATTTCAAATAATGCCTCCATCAAGTCGTCCTCCCTCACCCTCTGTTGACAATGTGGATTATTTATCTCCGCCTTTCCTTTCCAAAAACCTTATCCAGTAACCAGGAGTATCAGTTCAATTCAAACTGATTTCTCATAATTTACTTTCGTCAGCGCCTTTCCTATCACGCTGATATCCCAGCGCCCGTACCAACCCCATCCATGCCGTATTCTCATTTTATTATCCCCTGATTATTGGACCAAACTTGTTTGAATTTATTCCTCATATCACATTGCTGACATGGCTTTTCGACAATTAACCTGAGAAATATGTCAGCGTGATGTAATGCGAGTGTAATGTTCGATATATTTTTTTGTACCGTAAGAACTTTTAGATTCTGGTGCATCCTTCGGGCGCCATGCAACTACAACAGCTGAGGGAAGGAAAAAATGAATAGCGGAATATCTGCTCCGTATGATTAACTTCCACAAGTATCAGTGAAAGTAATAACCATCATTCCACTCCCTGGAGAAACAAATAGTCCCGATTATAAATGAACAAATTCTTTTGTATGCATTGTCAAGTACAAATGCAGTATCTCAGTGCATCTTCCGAAGAAAAGGTGTCGGCGTCTTAGTATGATCTTCTGAAGCAAGGATGCTCACGGAGAAATGGATTGTAAAGAGACTACAGAGAATCATTGAAATAAAATTAATCCAAGGGCCAGGAAGCCATAAAAACAGTCCTTGGAGTAGGCATTCAGCAGAAATTTAAGTGTCATGAACAATAAATACATCGAATGTAATTCTTGGAAATTCCTTCCCTTAAATATACTTCCGGGGGAGGGAATATTCTCTGCGCCCAGCTATGTTGTAAAAAATTAGCTCGGTAAATTCATTAATAAGCCATTGAGTGAAAAAATCGAGTCGGGTCGGGTTCCCAGATTAGACAAACTAGGAGTACTCTCGCGATTCATTAAGACGTGATTTATCAATGGCTTGCAAAATGTGACCTCATTTTCTCTAAATATTTTTTCAACTGTTTCAGAGTTTTGAACAATTACCATTGAAATCTGAATAAAATTTGCGTGATTTCCTATTCCCTTTAGCAGCAATGAATTCGAAATAGATAGATGGGCATGCAAGTCCTACCCTTGTTTTTCACTCATTTTTTCATAATATTCAGCCAAATTCGTAAAATATACTTAATGCCAGCTTTATAATGCACAAATTTAATCAATACGATTCAATTTTCTCCAACCATGCTTAGCGCATGTTGCACTGAAGTTCAAATAACAACCTCTGACATACAACACGGGACTCTTGAGCTGAATAACCCCGATTAGCTGTCTTCAACTTCTTATAACATTTAAATCCCATACTATTAGACTACTTTCTTAACAGCGCGGATATGACTTGTCATTCCAACATTCACCCTTGAAGATCTTCATCGGCTGTCACCTCATTCCCTTTGATTTCAAAGAAAGATTTAAAATCTCCCTCACAGCAACTATTCTATCACTTTAACCGAACCATTAAGATTTAGCAACAGGCACTGTGCCCTCCATGGTCCTTACTGTATATGTTCGGCACAGTGGTGACCCTAAATTTGCGCAGCTATTCGCCTATGGAAAGACTAGCCCCGGGAAAACAGTTTGTGCACAAAATTTGCTGAGTGCGCAGGACTGTCCAGTCGATGGTCTGATTGAATGGTCATGTACCCTGGCCTGTAGTACGGCTCAATTGGGCACCAAGGCAGTTGGTTAGTTAAGACGTATTAATTAGAATAATGAAGTGAATGCTGAACAACTAAAATAGAAAAAAATTGAGCCTAACGTTAATATAATAAGCCACACATGCCTAATACCCATCTAAGTTGAGACAAACTGCGATTTTTCAGAGTAATTAGTAATCGGGTCATTAGTTTATTGAGTATCCCGGGAAAAGTGTTCAGTAAAATATAAATCGAAAGAGTGAGCAATATTAATTCCGACAGAATATGGGGTGTACAATGTGGATTTATGCCTGCGAAAGAATGTAGTGACCAGCTTTTTGCACTTCAGCAAGAGATAGAGAAATGTACGAGTGTCCGACTGAAAGTGTACTGTGCGTTTTCCGATTTAGAGAAGACATATGACAGAGAAAATAGAAAGAAGTTGTGGAAGGTTTTGAGAGACTATGGAGTGAATGGGCAGTTATTGAATGTTATGATGGCGATGTATGACAATAGTAAGGCAAGTGTAAGAGTTAACGAAGCTCTGAGCGATTGGTTTGCAATAAATCGGGGAGTAAAGCAAGGATGCGTAATGTCTCCATGGCTGTTCAATGTATTTATGGACAATGTGTTAGAGACGCATGTAGTGGTAACAACGGTGTTTTGATTGGAAATGTAAACTTGCGAGTTCTTCTGTATGCGGATGATGCTGTTTTGATCTCAGACAGTCAACAGGGATTACAGATGGTCCTAGATAAGTTTTGAGAATCAACGGAGAGAATGGAATTGAAGGTAAATGCGTGCAAGACAAAAGAAGTAGTTTTTGTTAAGGAGAATGGGGATAATAACTATATGATGAGGGCGAATGGTGAAGTAATTGAACTGGTGGATGATTTTGTGCACTTAGGTAAGATGTATGCGAAAGATTGAAGAATAGATAAGGAGATAAAGAGACGTGCGAATGCTGGAAGTGGTGGGAAGCATGTGGAGCATATCAAGGAATGAGTGCTTGTCTAAGGAAGCGAAAATTGCCGTGTACAAAAGTGTACTTCTTCCCACTTTGCTGTATGGTAGTGAAACATGGGTATGTCAGGATAGACATAAGAGTAGACTAAACGCCGTGGGTATGAGTTATCTGAGGAGTATTTGCGGCAAAAGTAGGATGGATAGGGTCAGGAATGAGTGGGTCATGAATAAATGTGGGTTAAATGCTCCAGTAATGGACATGTATGACAGGGGTGTGCTTCGTTGGTTTGGCCACGTTGAGAGAATGGATGAGTCGAATAACGAAACAGATATATGAGAGTAGAATGAATGGTGTGAGAGGTAGAGGTAGGCCGAGAAAGTTGTGGTTGAATGAGGTTGAGAAAATTCTTAGGAGGAGGAATATTAAGAGTCTTAAAAACAGGAGGGCGTGTATGAAACAGTGGGTGGGGGTAAATGAGGCAAAAGAGGTTTGCAAGGATAGGCCAATATGGAGGATATTAATGAAGCAGAATTAGGTGTACAATTATGTATTAATGAGTGAAACATTTCGACTGTGCCTACCCCGAAAGGGAACGGCGTGATGGGTATGTATGTATGTAATTAGTAAGATTATGAATTTTTCTATACAGCGCATAGAAAAAGATTCGGCTGGATAAAAAGACAGCCGTCCTAGGGCGCCTTAACGACCTGTCAAGGGCTGAATTTACCTGAATGCGGATAATTAAAAACGGCGCAGAATCAATTTTAGAATAAGAAAGAGAAGATGGAAACCAAAATCCAGAAAGAGTTACGCAAAAAACAAATCGCTGGAGGCGAAGGAAATTGAGGCAAAATTTATGTCCCGAGAGCAGTAAAAAGAGCCTCTCTATCACTTAAAAAGATAATTTTTCTTCGCCCGTGAACTTTCATTGCGCAATTGATGATATAATATTTACGACTGCGAGAGTGGAAGAAAAAGTAAGGACGGGTTTATGGATCCCATCCAATGCAAGAAGACTCCCGCCAACAAAAGACGAGAAGTAAGAATTTGTGAAGGAGGCAATTAAGGTCGTAGAGGAGCAAATTCATTTAACATATACGGGCGATAAAGGCAGAGACATCAAACATAACAGAACTCACAAGCGCCTTGATTCTTATTAATTTCCTCGGATGATACACTCAAAAGCACAGAACGTTCTCTAAAATGTTGCCCATTAATTGTATTTACCATGTCAGAGGAAGAATCACTTGGAAGATAAATTACAGCATAGACCAATAAATATTGCTTTAATGTCCTGATTACATGTTTTATGTCAACTTAACCGCTTTATTTAAAGCGCAGATATCTACACGGAGATTCAGGTTAAACAAGGGCATTTCATAAAGCTTAATTCGACATTCATCCCGAAGTATCTAGTTCGGAATGAAATCAGTATGTCATTCATTGAATATCAGTTTTCAAGAATTCGGTGGTAATAATAGTCATCACCTGTTTTTATACCAGTTTACAGTACATGCAATTAAGCTCATAAAAAGCTGTTTTTACATCGCTGACGAAGACAATTTTGAGGACAACTTTACGTTATTCATTAACAAAATATAGCCAAAACTTGTCCATAGTTAAGAGTCAAAAAACGAAAATCCTTTCGTAAAATAGGTTGTCTTGAGCAGGAAGTTTCATGAACTAATGTCACAACAAAAACATCAACAATATTTTGTTTTTAATACTAGAATTTTTATAAACCTCCAAAACAGCGGGAAAATAGGCAAATGTTTCCGGATGTACTCATCAAAGGCTTCTGGAAGATCAGACAATTCCAGTAGAGCCCGTGAGTCACTCCACATTTCAGCATAGTCATCGTGATTTGCAGGAGGAAAAAATACCAGTTTCCCTGATAACTAAGCAACAGAAACAATATCATATCAAACCTTGCCCCCACCTCTCCCCTGGCATACAGTAATACGTATCAAACTTAAAATTTTCTCGATCGAGTTAAACTGTATGATTACCGACGGCAGTCCAGTATACTATCACCTAGGTGTAATCCATCAAAGCGAAAAGAATGTCAGAATGAAGAAAGAGGTGATTACGAAGAAGGGATTGAATATATATTCAAAATTAAAACGAACTGGCTGCCGATAACCTCTCACATTTAAAAACTTCATCACAAAAAAATATCAGCAGATGTGATTGAAAGCATAATTGCGTGGAATGGACCAAAATAATTAATACGCGAGTGAATATTTTCAAACCAAAATGAGCCGGGGCCATTCATTCTAATTTCACCATTCATAGGAACAGAAAAAAATATGGACGAGTCGTTCAATCCAATGATACGTCTCATCTGTCGTCACACGGTCTTGGGGTCCTTGCCAAAGCGTTGCCCATGGATACCCATGGGTGACCAGATCAAAGGACAAAAGTGTTTACGCCTCATTAGCGCGAGTGTTCACCCCCACGATTTCATCTCGAGCTGAACTTTAGCAGCCATTCAACAGATGGAAATGTCATTTGGCTCTGCATCTTTTTTTTCCTCCGTCAGCCATTAAAAATAATCTAGCGATAGGATACACATTTCCTTTTTAGAGGTCTCTAAATTACATTCAAGACAGAGTCGAAAGGTCGGAGGACTCTCCGAAAGATAGTAACCCAAGAAGCGAAAGAAAATGGTTCCAACAGAGGAGAGATTGCCAATGGCAATACATGAAAGACATCTCATAAAAGACAAGTGTATTGCATGCATAACCAATATAAACATTACACAGGAAGTTAATTGCACTATGACTATAAACACTAAATTATTACTCCAAAATAAATTACTCTCCCATATCATATTGAGTATACACACCTTACAACTTTAAGATTGATAGGAAAGATTGGCTATACATTATTTTAAAACGTTTCACTAAAATTCGAATGTAAACATACGAATCTAATTGGATGATGATTAAGCTCGGTGATAATACGAATAAAAAGAAAAAATTAATAAAGGCAATTTGAGGCTTTACTAATAACCAGCGAGTATAAGCAGGAACTGCAATACAAAATCAATTTTATTCACTGATCTAGAAGAAAAAAATTGAGCATTGAATCAAAGAAAAACTGATTGTCACAGAAGGAAATTCATGCCTTAGATAATAAAAGAACTACTAGTCATTGCACAAAAATATTTTTCAACAATTACCTGCTGCGTTGTAACCATCTACGGAGAGTTAAATTCTATCATGTTTTTCAATGACTTTCACTCGATTGAAACCAACTTGAATTATCAGACTTCAAGGCTACCTCTCCCGTAATGGATTAACGTTTGGGTAATACTTTCGCAGCCGACAGCCTCAGTGTTAAAACCAGATCAAATAATTTCGGCATCCTTGGTCGGGGAGCATTCCATGGCGTATTTACTAACTTTCATGCATGATGACTGGTCAATTTGACATGCTGCCTTGATAACCAAGTTAAAGGATCACAGAAATCGCGGCTATGGGTGATAGGCGGCCCACGGGTCGTCAGTTTTCGACCTCTTGACGATATTAATAACGTACGAAGAATGATAGCTGAACGGTTTGACATCATGGATTTCACTCAGTCGTATAAAATTTCGGCAGAGAGCAATAGTAAAAAGAAGCATTAGTACAGCCTTTAGAAGGTATTCAATCTACAGAAGAATTGGGCAATAAAATTAATATATATGGTCTTTCGACACTGTTGTAAAAAGGCCCAGCACGCCGCTGTTGGATAAACCGGGGACTCCCGAAGTTAAAAGGTGCCGCGGGTTTAGTTACTAAAATTTCCATAAAAACTGAAGCTTTTAGGGACGATAAACTAAATCATTACAGCAAAACCGAAGAAAAAAATGTGACTGTCATTATACCAAATGTTGAACGCAATACGATGTTGAACAAGAGGCGCTAGAATGGATGATAATTGATACTTATGGCAAGACCAACCAGATAATATCTATTCGGTTTCGAGAGTCTGTAGTATTCAGATTTTTTAAAATCTCGTTTCGCAGAATGGAAACAATTCTTGATTTTTTTGCCTTTCATTATGGAGCAATATTTTGTATTACGATGTAGTGTTTCATTTTTATCTGAAAAATTTAGTCACGACACGTTCCCTTAATTGCACCAGACGCCTCAATGATCCATCGCGAGTGCCTAAACCAGTCGAGGTAATTTGGTTAAGTGAAATCAAACGAGTCTCTCGCTCCTGTCCCGGAAGGCTTTTTATCACTCCGTGCTCTCGGCATTGAATGGCACTGCGAATGGCACTGCGAATGGCCATCCCTCTTTGAAATCGGAGAAAACGTGGAGTTAGCAAAACAGCCATTCGGCGCGCCGAAACCTTTTCATTATCCACCATTGTGGAAAGGAGGTGGAAAGGAGGCAGAAACTCGAACGGAAATCCGAAAACTTAAATGGAGGAGTTAATTCAATCACAGGGAGCGGAGGAAATCTTATTTCCCGTAAGGCGAAGACGATTATATTTCCCTGCAGGTGTATTGGATCCAGATGATTGGACGTGGGGACGGGAGAACTTCGGCTTGGCAGCTCCGGCAGGCGTAGAGGGGTGGGGTAGGGATTCTTGTAATGCGATGAAAAAGGCTCTCTCTCTCCACGACATTTCCAGCGATCAGAGTACCCTCGATATTCGAGCGATCAGGCCTCTATGTCATTTTGGATCGACTAACGTCAGAATGCCCAGAGAAAGATTTATGTTCTCCGCCGTACTTCTGCCTGGAGAAAATTTGGTCGTGTATCCATGCTTATCCAACAGAGCTTGATCATTCATGTGCATCGATTTCCATGCAAAAACACAAATTAAAATGTTTCCTATTATAGTTAGCATATATTAAATATCCATGCTGAAGAGTGAATACATTTTACAAGCTTAGAGAGTGTCACTTTGGCCCAACATTCCATGACAATGTGAGTTTCATGCAGTGCCCACGATGAATTTTTATATTACTTATGTACCACATATCATCACGATACATGATTCATTTCGTATATTAATCAAATTTAGCAAAAATCTTCCAAATTATAATGTCAAATAAATGAACGATAGAAACATTTAAACCATCCGTTTAAGAGATTTCTGATAGCCAGAAATAATTACAATATATTTTTGTCTCATCAGCCAATCAATCTCACCCCAACAATTTAAATTGCTTCAAAAAATGATTTGTAGCAGTAAAGTAATAATGAATAGCTAAAAAAGTGCAATAAAAA
Organism: Ceriagrion tenellum; assembly: GCA_963169105.1. Taxonomy (NCBI): domain Eukaryota; kingdom Metazoa; phylum Arthropoda; class Insecta; order Odonata; family Coenagrionidae; genus Ceriagrion; species Ceriagrion tenellum. Next base: position 113,987,329 of record OY720641.1, read on the forward strand.
ATTGCGCCGCAAGAGTAATGTACTATTAACTCTTTCTGCTTGGAAACTTCCAAAGAACTCGCCAGTATTTTCGAGCAAATGAAAGAAGTGTTTAAAATAATGTCAATGGTAGTTTTTTTTTGATGCTACTGTATCTCAGTTTGCTTTAACCTTGAAAATAAATAACCTATTTTCTGGGACTGGATATATTCTAAAATTAAGGAATAAAAAGCATCATTTGAGTGTTGATAGCGTAAAAAACTACGTAGTATCCTTCACGAAATGGGAAGAGTAGTAAAAATGGCATCAAATTTCCTGCTAAGTGAGAGGAAATGCAATACCGTTCATGAAATCATACTGCAATAGTTTTATTATTAAGACTAATAGAGTTCTCCCTGTGCATATATACTATATTATAGTGCAAAAGCGCAGGAAGAGTTGAACCTAAAAAGAGCAATGAACGACTCTTCACCGACGTTTCTTCATCACAAATTACCATGTAAGTTGTTGATATAATAATAGCAAAGGCAATCCATTGTTTGAAAAAATAACTTAGATTTCCAGATTAGATGCTATTTAAGTGTTAGTATTATGCTCAAATTTACGACTATTCACAGAATAAAATCTATGCCATAGCGAATGTAAATTCAAGAAAAGTCACTTATTGCCGGAGTTCGGGACCTCATTTCTGTGACACGTGAAAGCTCTGTTACATAAAGAGAAAAGGTGGACTGACTCGTAAGACATTAAGTTAATCCTTATAATACTAAAGGGACTCCATAGTTCCAGCAAATGTCCCTGGCGTAGTAGAGTGACCTACAGAGAGGAACGATAATTTACGGAGAATATGAATTTTATTTCAAAAATGCCAACAAAAGAAATCAGCCTTAAAACTATGAACCAACAAACTGCCTGATTTTTACAGTTTCTCTTCCCTGAACTACAAAAATATGAACCTTTGCTCAACAAGGTAAAAATATTATTGCTAAATAATACGAGATCTAATCGGAGCGTCATGCATCATCGCCATGGGCGTTCTGCGAGGCTCGGCGATGACATGTTTCCATTCTACACAGAATCACATCCAGAGTAAATTACAGCTCGAGTTTTTTTGTTGCTCTCAGCAATATAACTACCTCATCAGAAGCAACACTATTTTTCAAAAATTTCATTCAGCGCGAACACAAGAAAAATTCTTCTGGCAGCCTTGATGCTGAGGGGTTGGCGATTGGTTGGCGTGGAGACTTTTCAGTCCACCACCTTCAAGCCCTGCCGGTCGGCATTGAGGGGGACTACGAAGACAGTGGAGCAACGGAAAGTCATCCTACCGAAACAGTTCATGAAAATTGCATTTACGTTAAGAAAACAATTGGATTGCACGAAGAGAGCGAGAGTGTTGACTTACCCAGTGGGAGCAATCTTTTTAACTTTTCGTGGTGATAGCGGGTTCCCATGAATAATAGATGAACAACACCGCAGCTTCGCCGAGTAGACTGAAGGAACTCGGTAGAATAAATGCATAGAGAGAAATCGAGGAGGGCACTCCTTTTGGATGGATTCGAGAAGTTACGATCTGAGAAAAGGAAACGGCGGCATAACTACCGTTGGGCTGAGGGGTAAGAAATCGGGTCGATTTACATTCTACCAAACTTCAGATAATGTGATAGTAGTGGGTTAGACAATCGTCCTCATTGCATATGAAATTAGACACTTCAGTATTTAGAGTTTTAGTGAAGTTCTCGAACTGAGAAATACCATGTAAAATTATGAGACGACCACTACATTCAATGAAGACTTGTCAGTTAAGTCTTGCCAAAGAGACTTCTTATCCATTCTCCATTATTTTCATGCAAGGTTTTTTAAGAAAACGTAAACCCTTTCTAAGACTGAAACCTACATAGAGTATTCAGTAGCGAAGGGAAGAGTCTTTTTCAACAGTTAGCTGAACTCGAACAATCGTCCCACCTCGTCCCACTGTCTTCGACTTTTTTGTTCAACCTCACCCACCCAGCTTCAAAACACTTCCCATAGATCCCAGATTTCATTCGCCCATTTTCGCGTTGCCATTATCTCCGCTCGCATGCCGTGACAATCCCTCAGAAAGTAAATAAATAAAGTAAAATGCCTGCATAATGTTTTACAAAATAGGAAAATGTGGAGTCATTCCCGTGATTTTGAAAAAATAAGTCACACGGTAATTCACGGTAACCTCGCTCGCGTGAAAGTTATTAGCTTCGCGGTCAAATTCCAAATTTAATAAAGATAGCAACTAACTTCTTGCACTTTGGTATTTTCAGGTTTTTCACACAGTAATTTTGGAATCTGTTGACTTAATATCTACTGACAATGAGTAGGAAACATACTTTTAGCTGAAATGAAACGCATCCTCATGAACGACCGGAATAATCCAATCTCGTAAGAAACATCCGCTACATATACCACTTTGGAAAAGATCCCTTCAACATGACACCTCAGTAAGCAAGGGTTGGAGGAAGAGGAAATCTCTTGAATTTACCGCCAAGGTACCAAACGAGAGAAAATACAGAGCTACCAGAGAGTCAAGTCAAGAAATTGTCGCAAAACATTCAAGAAGAAATTACATCCTTCTCATCGAGCAGATCCTACCTCATTCAGAAATCGATACCAGTTTTCCCAGGGGACTCCAAAAAATAGATTTTTCCAGCGTGAAAATCAATTGAATTGGATATTAGGGGAGGCGACAAACAGCTGCGAGAATATCAATGTAATCGCTATAATTATCCATAGTTTAACAATAGTTAAGAAAAATTATCATCAGCTATATAACTGGAATGAACTTCTGATACTCTTCGTGTTATGGCAAGGCAAGAAGCATGACTAACTTATAATTAACACTTATGAAGTTATGACTAATTCTATTTTGAATCATTTTGGTTCTCTTGCTTCTTTTTCTACGAGCGATATCAGCTCGATAATAAAGGTAAAGACTGACCTTCGCCGAGTTCTTGATTCAGTGGCTTCGGTGAGGTTCGTATCCTTGTTATCAACACAAGGAATAATTAATAACCTCGTCCGTGTTCCCAAATGAACCGCTACTTACCCGAGGACAGTCCGAGGTGATTGTTCGTTTACCTAAATATTCTACGACATTAATGCTGACAACAATCTATCACACGCTCAAATTCGTTTAACTGAAATGGAACCAAAAAGAATTTTCAACGAAATAACATTCTCCCCCGAGTTTTATTTAAACGCTTCGGAAATCATGCATTCCAAAAGGAAGATATTACGCTTACTGGGGAATTATTCTTGCAGCTTGACAACGACGTAAAAAACCATACTACGATGATTTTCTGCTGATAGGAAATAGCAGGTAATAGAAATCTGAACGAATTTTTGTACACAAACTGGAAACTTAATATTCTTATTATCGGCTTAGTGGTCTTTGGAGAGATAATAAAAAGGGGAAATACCACCCTAGATAAATTCCCGCGATTGAAATGACAGCATCAATAGTAAGAAAATAATAACTTCAGCCAAGAGAAGATGAAAATATTTCTGGTTGCCCAGGTTGCGTCTTTCCGAACGGCTAATAGATGTGAGAACGGGCAGGATTTCCAAGAAGGCAGACAGAGGTTAAAAAAATACCATAGACGAACCCAACACCCGGGAATATCAGGTTCAAATATATGGGGAGGGTGTGATAATGCCGACAAAATCTGTGATTATGAGAATGAGAGCAACGCAATCTCATCGACTATTAATGTTGCAAAGCGAGAGGTTAAATTATTATTTTTCTCAAATTTTATACAAGTCTTTTATCATATAAATGATCATTGTGCAGATGTTACCATATTGAAGAGAAATCTCCCAGCATTAGGATGGCTGACAAAAAAATTATAGCTCCCAAGTGTATCGGGACTTATAAGAGATTTTCTCACTACCGAAAATGCACAATATCCATTTGAACTCTGGAGTGATCCTGTGATAATTATGGGAGTACATCCATTGGGCCGAGAAATAAATAGGGTTAAATTATGGCATTGGGGAGGGAGCTAATTGCACAAGAACATTCTCGAGCGTTGAATTTGAAGAGAGAAAAGCAGAGTCGTCTTCATATATTAATTAAAAGGAGTTCATCTCTATAGGGAGTGATCTTTGCGTCTTCGATTATCGCAATCAGAGAATTTGTAATTCAAACATGGCGGGTGAATTTTTTGAAGAAATTGCCATGAGAAAAATTCGGCCTGGACCGGGAATCGAACCACGGACCTTTGCCGGACCAATGAGCAAACCACTTCGCTATCCAGGCTTCCTAATTCCCATGGCAATTTTGGTGGATACAAGGCAACTAGATCTTAGGCCCTTGCGGTCCATCAAAGATGGCAACGCAAGGGAGAAGAGGACTTCAAAGAAGCCACAACCAAAGTCAGTATCATTCACCATTCTACTGACGACTCTTTTACACGTGCTCAGCTTTACAAGGTTCGGACATCATCTCCGCTAAAGGTTAGTCACCGTGCTGGGAAAAAGCTGAAGCGTGGCCCCAAGGACCAAAATTCCACTTTTCGGAGTCCCAAACCTTGAGGAGACCTTCGAGGCCGACACGTGGCAGTCTTCTACTTCTCCAATCTGCTTCCTACATTGCGATGTTAAGTTGAATCTCAGTGGCAAGAAGCAGGAAATGGATATACGATTACACAACTTCACTAAAATAATATACCGTGCAGGCTTGCGAGATGGTTTGGAGAATAAAAAGTTCGTGTCCCTCCCACGTCGGTTCATCTAGGATGAATATACTTTCCCTGAAATTCTATTCGACCCTTGCTACCCCTGTCTGAAATTCATTGAAAGTGATGCCTTTAAAAAACATCTTTGAGGGGACGTAAGGTCTTGCCCTTGATGTCTAGCGGCATGTCGGAGAGAAGAACTAATCACAGGCGAAACTTTCCATTTCAGGAGGTGCCATAAAATGTCGCACCAAAGCACCGTTCCAAGGGCGAGTGCCAATGCTGAACTTTAGTAGAAGCAAAAGGGTAGGCACTATGTGATTAAACCTTTCAATGCTGAAAATGCTTTTGCGGGATACTGCTTGAACATGTAGTTGCTTCCCAGGTTGCTTAAAGAGGAGGAGGCGTCATTGCTCCGCAAGAAACGCAACTGATTTGCTTTAAGCCTTTTCCCTTTACCTAAAATAACAACAAATAGGCCCTGATTAAAAATGATACCCATTTAGAATAACTAATATGTCTTTCTGCGGAAACTTAGGCTTCCCTAGGCGAGTGGCAAATTGCCCAGATTTTCCATTCTGGATATGTGGCTCTCGATCCGACGTATGAGCTCGGAAACAATTCCCTCATTGCTGCTTACGACGGCGAGTCCGCATCATTTCCATGTATCTCCTTGAATTAAACGCATCATTTCCATGTATCTCCACGAATTAAACGCGCCTAATACGAGAAAAATTGAAGCTGCCGCCTCTCCCACCAAGACTGGTATAATCCGAATTTTACCGACTCTGGTGTTAAGTCTGAAGCCTAACTACTGATGTATCGTAGGGAACACACATTCAAAACATATGTGGCTCAGCATTAAAGGAACTAGGCTTTGTTAAGCGTATAATGGGAAGGTCCTCGGATGGAGAAGTAAAAGATGCCAGTTCTCTCTGGTTAGGTCACACCTTAAATACGCTGCGAGCAATTGGGAACCTGGTCAAAAATATTTAACGTAAACAATTAATAAAATACAAAGGGAAGCTGCCCGCTTTGTTTAAAACTGCTACGAGCGAGATTGTACGGCTGCATTCATAGATTCCTTAGTGAGCTACTATCGGCTTAGTAGCGCACTAGCTAGTCGCCAACTAACGAAATCTTATTCATGGACTGCTACTAAGCTCAGCAGCGCCAAGTGAGCCACTATTTTAGTAGCTGATTCTTAAACACACTCTCGCCTTGTTTAGAGGCGCTACTAAATATGGCGGTCTGACAAGTGGCTCGCCTAGAATGATACTGGACTAGAATGAATGATAATGAACCTGGAAGCAATAACGGAGATTTTAGGCGAAAATACCAAAGATACTGATGGAACTGCTTTTCTCAAGGCTGGCGGATGCGACGCGTTGTACCGCTGCTGGATGAAACTGAGTATTTTTATTATTTGTTCTTCGTCTACGACACCGTGTTGTGGTACTCCGTAGTGCTTCATGAGTGTTTTATTCAACGAAAAAGGAAGATTTAGTGAGATGATTACTGTGGTTTCGAGCGTCGTAAGGTATAATTATCATCTCGTCCTCTTTTCGTCCGTGCTACGCCTCACAGCTTTATAAAGTACATAAATCATTGTTTGTGTATTGACTGTTTTTGAGGGTAACAATTTCATTTTAAAATTCTTCTGGCTTTAGTACTGTTCATTTGTGGTTTTAAATGATTAATATATGAGAATACAGCATATTTTAAAGAATGTGTCCTGGAGGAAGCCTCGTCAACAATTTACAAGTGCATATTAGTTTTCGTGACTACTGCATCAAGTGAGGTGCTTCAGAGTAATTGACTCGCGCATATTACGGTTAAATTGTCGTAGAAATATGTCTTACATGGATATAAAGACGTACAAGTGTTATCTTAATGAATTATAATGAGTTCCCACAGGTAATAATTGTAATGGTGAGTCTGTATACATCATAGCGCTGGCACAGAGTACACACTATGACGCTGGTCTGTTTACATTCTGCCGTAAATTTCTATTTCGTTTCGTTTTTGTTTTGGTAGCAGAACGTTGTTATAGCTAACACGGTGATAGAAACTTCTTCTAGTGCTTCAGTAGTGTATCGCATCATATTTTATGTTTTATCTTCTAAGTGGATAAGTGAAATCAGTTTCGTTTTATTTAATGCTCAGAAAGGATTCAGGAAGGGACAAATAGGTATTCAGATTAAATAGTGAGAATGTCCGCTGTACCGTGTGCATGTTCGTTTTTCGTTTACAAAATTAAGGTTAGTATGTGAATGTGAGTACTGTTACATTTTCTATGTAAATACCAGTTATTATCCATTAACTAAAGGCAAAAGTTTTCTATTTTGAGTGTTTTTATATTGATGGAACGGTGGATACCTCAAGAAAGTCTTGTGTTTGTTTGAATATACCTGATACCTTAATTTGGTGCGATTGTATAGACTTAGTTCAACTTTGATGTGGTGAAGCTCCATTATGTCCAAATGATTTTATGAACGATCTGTGCAAGTTTGTGGTGTATTACTGTGTGTGGCAAAAAATAAAGTTGATGACCAGCATGTATTCCCGATTTTGCTATACAATAACAATAAAATTTTATGGAAGATTTGTTGGATTTATGATGGTAATGCTAAAGTATGGGTAAATTAGAGTATTTAACGATGGCCTCATTGAAGCAATATTGAAAAATGACATGCGAATTCACGTACAATGAAGCCAGTGGCAGTGATGCCACGCGTTGCTTCATTTTTTCTAGGGCAGTCGCTACCGACAATTACATACTCCGCTACGATAGTGGCAATAGTAGCATACTAGGTTAGTAGCTCCTAGTATCTCACTGGAAAGGATCTATGAATATCATTTTTTAGTATGCGACTAAGTGCTCTTAGTAGCTGACTAAGTTAGTCGCCTACTAGCGCCGTTTAGCTGAAATCTATGAATACAGGCGTTAGTATCTCAACTTTTAGAGGGATTAAGGTGGGAGCCCAGAGAGAATCTGAAGCTACTCACTAGGTTTAGCTTGCTGGATAAATTCATAACTGGTGTGTTTCGGAGCGATCCAGAGAATATTATCATGACGCCTCAGAACTTCTCTAGGTCTGACAGAAGCGATAGAATAAGAGATACATTTCCGAACAGAGAGGTTTAAAAACTCGTTTTTTTGCGCACGATAAGCGACCACAATAAAAACAGAGCTTTACTAATTATACTTCCATAATAAACGTCACCATTTCACCTCCTTATTCCTTACATCTTTACACGGCTGGTGTCCTAACACTGTCCTTGCTGTGTTCTGTAAATGTAGATGAAGTCAAATTTTAAAGAAAAGAAACTTGAAAATAGTCTCCCGCATCTCACAGAACAGACACTGGATCTTTCGTTGAAGGGACTGCAAAATCCAATGCCGACAATACGCAGGCAAATTTTTCCCATAGCAGTCTTAAAAGACGCGAATTTTAAGGAACTGGCTCTTAACAAATGGCTGGTGATGGAAGTCGAAGAATTAGATTTTTCTCGTGGGAGCGGTGGTTGATAGTGTCCTTAAAAGATATGTCCTTACTGCTCGGCAGGAAATTCGGGTATAAGGATGAGGATTTGGCCAAGTCTGCTTGAAGTTGCGAGTCGGTAAGGGCGAGGTGAGTGGTGATGGAAGTTGAGTGGAGGATCTCGGGATTTATATCTTTTAAAGGGAGACTTTTTTCCGAGGTTAAGTGGCGGAAAGGGAGAAAAGAGAGCAGGATTCCAACATCTGGAGTAGGGTCCCCGCGAGATCTACCGTCGTGTCACGCACTTCGTCGCCAAAATTCGACGAAATGGAGGGCAGATGGTGGGGGCTGGCTGGGGGTTTAGAGCGAAAAGTGAAACAGATCTTTCGGCTGGGGTCATATGGGTAGAGCGAGGCCCACTTTACACGGCACTGACGTGTGTGAAAGGAGACCCGGGGAAAGTGCTTCAATGAGAGAAGTAGGGATTTGGATACTTCCTTTCAATGATATTGGAGAAACTTTAAGACATGCAGCTGTATCAGTCAATTTCGAGAAATCGGATGATTGCATGAAATACCAATTTCATTAACGCTGACCGAGAAATTATTACTGGCTCATGTTTCATTCGTATGCATGATTGACAGCAATTTTCACATGGTATTAATATTCCTACGCGATCAACTCGCCAATACCAGAAAAAAGTTTTTTTGCAGCTACAATAATTATTCAAAAAGAGCAACGTCAATTTTTGAGTAAGTGGCCGTACACAAAGGTTCTGCACGAGGACCCGTTTTAAACAAGAATTTGTTGCCATCGTAAGAATTGATGAAGAATAACCGCGGTAGAAAACTATGAATAGAAACACTCCACAAAACAAACGCGCAGTTGTAAGGTGCAATGTGGTCAAAGGCATCCATATTTGTCTCAACTGACCACCAAGTAAAATAATCCACGTATGTATTCTATCCAGCTCGTATGCTAAAGGAAGTACATGAAGGCCAAACTATAATTTCGTCATATAAACGCTTTCATTTCTCCATAATTTTTCTACTGGACGACACTCCTATTGGCTGGATGCCACGGTGACACTTATCGTTACCTCGACTAGTGAAACCTTGAAATAGTTTGAATGAATGAAAACTGGATTGCAGCTATATCAGTGTGCCAGAGTTTCTACGATTAAAAATATATAGTCCGTAAATACGAAAGGATTACAACATGAGCATTTGATATTCAAGTCGCGCTGAGAAGTTAAAGAATTGTCCAAAATATCATGCGAAAAATAGTCAACAAAAGTATGCTGTGGTGGTTCATTTCAATACTGTTGTCTCTCAACCACAAGCGCCAAAAAAGCTAAGACCTATTATCATGAATATTTTTTCCTAATTTGAACAAAAATTAAAGAAAATAATGGTACAACTAAGGAAAAATCTCAAAGAATTCCATAAAAAATTTCGTCAGTATATACATTTCCAAATGATGAAAAAACACGCGTGGTGCACACTTCGGCATAATAAGCGTCATAGGCGCGACTAGCAAAAACAAAAATATAGAAAAAAGAGGAAACCCACTTTTATTGTCGGCCTTTAAGAAAAAAGAGGAAACTTTTATATGTCGGCCGGATAACCCAGCCGCCTTCTTCAGAGTAGTTGAAGGTAATCATTCATTCATAGGTATATATTCAGAGTGAAGCAGCTTTGAATCAGTTGAACTGCCTTAATGCCTGAGAGAGAATTAAGAAATTAGTAGTTTGCGATATCCTCAAAAGAATATGAAAACTCGACGAATCCAGCCGTAACCGAAATGCGGAATAAAACTGCAACCTCTTGCGTTAAAAATACAATGCAAATCCAAATTACGATTTTGACTACACTTTCTTCCGTTACGATTATATATATAATATAAGTTGAAATTTCAAAAATATGTCAAGACTCCTTGGCGAAAAAAGGAACTGTCCAGGATTCCAAAAATTGCAAAGAGAACGGAGAGCCAAATTAAATCGACTGAGCACTTAAGAATGCATTACGATATATTGCAAAAGCGACAGATATTTGGCGAATACGCGCCTTCTAATATTTCTATCTTCCGATCCCGATTAAGATCTAAACTAGAATGTAACCAAAGCATACCGCATCAGGGTCTGCAAATAAACTAAGAGTTTGAGAACTTTAGGGGAGATAAAGCACAGCCTCAGCAAACACCTCAATGCTAAGGAATTTTCTCGGAATTGTAAATATTAGTTCAAGTACGTAAAATGGTAAATCGGATTAGAAGAAGCTCCCGCTGAGTGCAAAGTAATTAATTGTCAATGCCAATGAGTGAACCATCTAAACCAAAAGACCTATTTTCAAAATAAAATTAATTTTATTTATTCAGCCGCAAAAATACATAGCCACACGAGGAAAACACTGCCAAAATCAGTGAGGGATGCATTAAGGAAGTTACTTTAGGCACGTGTACAAACGAAATGTTCCGAAGTCGTTCGTTACGCAAAATCTAATCAGTGGAAACAGAGGGAAGGAGCCACAAGTCTCCCCTACGTAAACAGCAATGGAGAGAAAGCCATAGAGCCTTAGGACGTGAATTTAGACCTCATCCCACCGCAGAGTTTCAAGAAACGTGGGATAAACAGACTGATTGGATGGGAAGCACCCCCGTATCCTTATACGAGTCCGTAGTTTGATGTTCCAATAAAACGTCTGCAAGCAACTGGGGCAGGCTTTAATTGACTCTCTAATGTCCTTTAGCGCAGCCAGTCCTGCACCCCATCTACAGATTTGCACACATGCGTTGCTAAGCAGCGTAGAATAATCACCAAGATTTCTTACATCCCACACGCGGGCTCACGATGGTGGGGAGAACTTGAGTAGCAAAACCCACAAGAAGGATACCTTCCTCTTGCCCACCGGCGGAAAAAGAATTAGGATTTTTTACAAACAAGTTCGCAACACCGTCAATTATTACTGAATATTAGAAAGCTAAGGAACACTTCACTATTAATGTGAAAAGGAGGTTGCGAGGCATGGTTTTCTTCCTTCATGATTTTAGGTTCTCGAGACTACCACCGCAAAATTGCCGTAAGGAGATTATTAAGAAATATTAACCAACGAGATGGCAAGACGTTTGCTTTCATAGAAAGCGTGGTACTAAATATTAATCATTTTCTCTCATATTAATCAGTAGCCGGGAAGAGGAAGTTTCTGATGGATTGCGAGATGCGAGCTCTTAATCTTACGCGTGACAGATTTATTGCCTCTTCTGGAGCAATAATGTTAACTATTGCATTGTATTCTTTTTATATGATTCTGCAGAGTAAGTACACATTTTATATTACCGTTTGGTATCATTCCATGGAATTTAGGCCAAGCCAGTAGCATCTACCCTTTGCTGGGTTAATAAATTAATGGTATAAAGGAGGTATGTCCAAAGAAAAATAATTTTCTGATGGGTTAAAAAGTCTCGGCAGTAAAAAACCAGGCATTATAGTTTTTGGAATCATAAAATGCCAACACACTACTAACAACAGATACCAATAAATATGAGCAAGGAAACTATTAATAAACTCAAAATTTAAGGTGAATCAATACTCAAATTAGATCCCCGTCTTATTAGCTTCAGCTAAAATTATCGGGTAATATTAAATAACGGGACAATTGTCAATGAAAATAGCTAATCTTTTTCCCACGATGAAATTATTTCGGTTTAACCCAATCGTGTGACTTCGTATTTAATGAAATATTAAGCGTAAATAAGGTCACTACACTTCATATTGACTTGGGACATTCTACCAGATGAAATCACCCAAAAGAGCAATGCTTTAAATCAAACCTTGGAACATTTCTCAGAAAAACGATCTGAAGTTGAGAGGACTTCCCTTCCTGGACCTTGAGTGCGCAAACTTACGAATGACAACAATACTCTGCCCGTGGCTTGTATTATATGGAATATAATGTATATTTCATGATATGGGCTATTCGATGTTACAAATGGTTTATGCCAGATTATGAACACATCGAAAAAAAAATTTACGATGATCATCGTGTTAAAAAAAAGAATTTAAGAGATCTCGTTTCGTATGACTTGGTAGAAGCAAACAATAGTTTTATCACAGTGTGTAGAAAGTACTGCTATGGAAAATGACAATTTTGACACTTCTTTTGCAAGCATATTGGTATTGAAAGACGTAATAATGAGTGCAAATTGACTTTCTATGAAATACAAGCCGCTGTTAATCTATTCAACTATTCTTATTAGTAATGCCTGACGAAAATAAGATGGGAGCCTAGTTCCACTATTCTCCAATCCCTTCATATAGCTACCCGGCAAACCTCACGATCGTAAAGCGCGCGATTAATCACTCTTTCATTAGGCTGCTTCAGAGGGAATTTGATGTCCCTGGGAAATGATTTGGGAATGGATTTTACGGGGTATGCTAGCAGAGAAGGATGTTCGCAACAGGGCGTGGGCGAGATTACAACCCCTTCCCTCACCCTCCCCCACCCCCCGGGGGTTAAAAGAGTGCGAATGTGTGGGTAGGTGGGGGCGGGCGAAATGAGCACCGCGTATGATCCAATAAATGAATGAAAGAACTAGACAGAATGGCCTTCACGAGCCAATGACACACAACGGTCTACAGCTCGAGTCGATCTACGCACAGATTCGTCGGAAGGCGATAAATCACGCCCCAGAGACTCCTTCCAAAGCACCATTTGGACGCTTCGAAAAGTTAGGATTACCAAGTGATGAATAATGCAGGAGAAAAATGGGTTTTTGACCATGGAAATGGCGCTAATAGGATGGAAAAAATTCCAGAAGGGGATTCCAGATTGATATATGTAGGCACTACATCATTGATTGGTCAACCTTCACTAACTTTAGTCCACCATTGGGACGGGAGGTTTCATGTAATCATAATCATCACAAAACCACACAACCTTTATTTCCTTTGATAAAAAGGAAGCTCTCAAAATTTTGTTGCTCTCACATCAAAAACATCATGTAATAACGCTCCCCCAGCTAAGAGTCCTTACGGGGGAGATGTTCGTGAATAAGGGTAATATTGTTTATTTCGTCAGTACATTTCAAAATATACGTTTTAACGAAAATTGATTTTTAAAGGCCATGCTACTACAGAAGAATTTGTTTGTTATAGCTACAAGCCCATACACCATTTGGAGACGTCGAGTGGAAGAGGCAACCTTTAGTCCTGATTGCATCAAGCATCTTTGGTATCTACTTTTCAGCGACTCTACGAAGTCGCACTAGGATGATTATAATATAGTATCGTTACCAGTTGAATTTGCAAAATATATGAGAAGGAAACAAGCCAAATGCATAGTCAATTTTCTCACGCCTTGACATTACACACGGAGGGGGGAAAGTAAGAGAATTTGAATAATATGATTGAGACGCCTTTCTCACCTCAGGCTCTCCATGAGGAATTCAAGAGCACTAAGATGCAGTGATTTTGACATGTATCCCCCACTAGTGATAATTAGTACAAGCATAACATTAAAAATGGAACTGCGCTGGAATTCGAATTCATCTTAAGAATGTCTCTGGTACATGCGACATTAAAGAGAAAGACTTAATATGCTAAATAAGATCCCAAAGAAAATCGTTCCATTAGTTAAAAACTGCTACGATCGACCAGTAACAGCCAATGGAATCGACTGGGAGGGGTTAGAGACGGCGGCTACGTGCTACGCTGAGATCGTTTGAAATATTCAGATCACGCGAGTTTCTGGGTGACACGTAGGACATTTTTATCTCTCACTGAATCTCCGGGACTGAGAGAAGTGACAAATGAGAGAAATACGCTTGCGACTTAATAGGTGGATAAACTTGTCCCCGAGCCACTACAGACTTCTAAAAATATAACAGAGATACCAAGATCTCTCTGTTAACGTGAACTATGCACCTCGCTTTCGTCCTTCTCTCTCAACTCCTATTCACTGTCCTCTCTTTTGAGGGCGGTGTCCGAACACACCTATCCACATGCTCAAGTGGGTTCTCAAGGTGGTAGTAGATGTAGACCTCAAAGAGAAAGATTGAATTTTCTGGTTGGTTTTAGATCTGATATGGTTGAAGTCACATCCTGTGTTCCTCAAGGAAGCGTGATCGGCCCTCGATCACTCGATATTTATATTAATGACCTAAGTTCTCGAGTTAGCAGTAAATTAAGAAAATACGCAGATGATAGTTATCTACCTTGTAATAGGCGAAGACGCGGCCATTAAGTTCCGCCATCGGACCTCAACGTTCATTCGTGGTGCCAGGTGTAGGGGTTAGAAATAAATATTAAGAAATGCACCACAGTTCACATCCTGGGAAAGTCATCATAAAAATGCCGTACCTACACTGTGGGAGGAGTAAACAAAATCCTCAGATACAGTAAAATATCTTGGAATTACCGTAACTTCTGATATATCGTGGGGATTAAACATACAAAACTAGTGCGACAAAGTATTAAAGAATAGGTTTTGCCTTTGAAGTATTAAGAAATGGGTATTGCCAAGCGTATAATAGGAAGGCCCTCTGATGAAAAAGTAAGAGATGCTACTTCACTCTGGGTAGGCCACACCTCGAGTACGCCGCGAGCGTTTGTGACCATGGTCTTACAGATTTAACCAAAAATTTATTGAAATACAAAGAAAAGCAGCACGCTTCGTTAAAAGCTGCTACGAGCGAGCATATAGTATCTCACGGCTTTTAAAGGGATTAGGTGGGAGCCCCTGGAGATTCGGAGGCTACACGCTAGACTTAAGACTTGAGAAATTCAGAACTGGTGTGTTTCAGAGCAATACAGAGAATATTATAATGACGCCTCACTAGGTCTGACAGAAGCGATTAAGTAAGAGATACATTGCCGAACAGAGAGGTACAGAAACTCGTTCTTTCCGCGCACGATAAGCGACCACAATAAAAACCGAGCTCCACTAATTATACTTCCATAATACACGTCACCATTTCACCTCACAAAACCTTATCACTTGCATCTTTAAACGGCTGGTGACCTAACACTCCCTGCTGCATTACCATGCGGTGGCTCGCAGGGTAGTATGTAGACGTAGATGTTGACATTACTTGGACACTAAAAGTCGGGCAGGAACTCTCTCCTAAGTGATACAGCCTCCGTTAAAATTAACTGGTGGGTAACCTCTCATTACACCATAAGCCTATAGCTAGTACTGCACTAAAAACTCCCCGTCGCGCGTAGTTACGTTACAAAGCCGATGGTGATTATCATCGACAGAACGTCGAAGGGGTCGTTTCCTTGACCATTAGGCAAACTCTGGTCCTCCTAGAGCGTTCAATGCGATAGGCTGTGTCGAGGGGTGATAGAAGGGGCCAATATATACAAAGGGCCCAAGTCTGGGAGGAAACCAAGAAATTGCGGACGTTGCGTTGAAGTGAGAAGGGAGAAAAGGGTTTGGGAGGGAGAGACGTGATTTATTGGCGAGGAAGAAGCCAGAGGGAGCGACGGCGAGGAACGAGTTATCTCTCCCGAAAAGGGTTCAGAGGTTGAGTGATGGGGAGGCGAAGTGGGGACAGGAGGGAAGGGGTGGAATCAGAAGGTGGAGCGAAGCGGTAAGAGGACAGGCGGAAGAATGGAATTCAACGGACCACCGCGTGGGAGGACTTCCTCCGAAGAATAACGATCTCCTAAGCAAGCAAAATTGTCTCCTGAAACTCTCTCAACGTGAACTCACAAAATGCGCTTTTCTATTTCTAGTATTCAGGCATGGGAAATGAAAAATGTAAGGTAATAGGACAGTTCTTACTTGGTTAATCGCAAGAGAAATAACCTAGTCATCCGTTCCAACGGAAACTATTGTTCTTTCTAAAAGATATATAGAAAGTTGCCGATGATGACGGCCAGTCAATCAGTCATGAGTTTGTGACTTTTACCAGACATTCAGCTTTTGATAATGTAGATGATAAACCAGGACAGGACAGGATGCGATGTTACTAGGTTATGCTTGAAATAGTCATCTTAGATCACATTTTATGTATTCATGTGGGTAAGTGGAAATTTAACGCTTTCTCACCACGACCGAATATACCAGACACTAAGAAGTTGCATTCAACCAGTATATATAATTAGAACAGGTTTTTAATAACGTACAGGAGTTTTCCGAGCTGAAGATAGAAATTATGCGAGGTGACTTGGAAGATTAAAGCTGATCCATCGAGCCTATCCTGATTAATAGGATAATGACTATTCATTTAAATACATTTCTCTTCAAAAAGCACAAAAACCACACTTTCACAGTTCATTTTCTCAATGGGATCCGCGTAATCTTTTGGTTAATTTGAACACAAAATCGACAACTTGGGTAATATTCGTGCAAACAGTAAACTTCAGATAAAGACAGACGCAATTGCGCATTTCTTTTGGCATCCCTATTAGGAGTCATGTTTCATTAGTCTCAATTTATTAAATGATTCTCTCTTAGGGTTCAAATTTTCCCTTAAGGTATCCGAAGCACAAACGATAATGCCAAATAATGCAGTCGAGATGACACAAAATTAACCACTTGCAATAGCTGCTGTATTAAGCTCTTTCCTTCTCCATGCTTTAATGGACGATCGAATCCTTATGATAGCGTTGGAGAGAGAGATCCTAAAGATTCTATCACACCAATGCTTGGCACTTTCTATACTCTTCTGTCACTGCTACAGGAGTCTTTAATTCAAACATCGCAGGGGAGTCCCACTTAAGGAAGAAGCATGAGTATGGGATGGAAGAGGAAATGATTGAAGGCTCCCAAGTGTCCCACGGGACGAAGGAGAATGAGAATGGGTGGAGTTTGAGGGATTTTGGGTGGCTAGGGAAGAGAAAAGATGAGAGGAGTTCCACCCCCGTCCGAGAAGACCACACCCCTTCTCTCTCTGCCCCTCCACCCACCCCCATCTTCCGCCGTTAGAAAGAGATCGATCGCTCGGATACTGTCTCCGCCTTTTCTCCACCAACCCCCACACCCACTCACTCAATCCCACAAAGAACCACGACACAAATTTTCAACCTGTTGCACCACAGGGCCCGCCGCCCCTGCTCCTCCTCCGGCACAGACTCGGGAACCGAAATTAATTTTTTTTACTCACTGTCGGTGGGGGAAGCGAAGAGGTGTCGGCCCGAGTTCTTTTTTACACAGATTCCCTTCCTACTCGCCTGCATTTAAGTGGACTTGTGAGGAAAATGAGTCGAGGAATTAGGCATCCATGAAGTTTTAACTACTTCCTTACCCTGTCCGCCGAATCGAGGAAAGTAGTTAGCTGAAGCGGAAGCACATGCGTTAAGCATTACTAACAAAACGAAAGTGACCAACCTATGTAAAGAATTAATATTATGAATTCCATGGGTTACGGAAAATTTTTAAGCTATCCTATTAGGAATTAGACAATATGGTTCTTCAAAAATGAACATATTAAAGACTTATGACCCAATTACATCAAATGCGTTCGCCATATTTTTAGGATGAACGTCGTTACAACCATGCGACATATACGAATACTAGAACTACTATAGATTCCACCACCTGAAAAAGTCTTATCCGAGCCACAGGAATGAGTCAGGCTGAAAAAATATTAATAAACTCTTTCTCAATCAAATTTTCACTGACCAATCCATCCAGGAGCAATCTTTAGTATCCGAGATATTGACTCCAGAATGTCAATAGGTTAGTTTATGGCAACTAAGTCATGGGACCACGAAAATGAGGCGAGAAATGGGTTAAAATAAAAAACATGCATAAAATTAAATGGCACAATTAACTAAAGATGGTTTGGAAATTGTTGATTTTTTTGATAATTTTAAGGTTCATTGATTATTCTCCCATAAATATAGGAATTACTCCCTCGCATATCATTAATTCGGTAGTTGCAAGTTCGGTAATTGCAAAATACGGAACAACCATGTCGATAAGCATACGAAGTACGAGGAAATGTTGAGAACAAATTTAATAAAGATAAAGTAGAGGCAAATGACCAGAGAAATATCATATCATATAATGCAGAAAGAAGCAAGAAAAATTGCATTACAAAATGGCTCCAATATATCTAAGACCTTCCGGCGGCGGAATGTGGAGCACATCTTATAAATGTGGTACCGCTGGACACAAAGGGGGAAACCAACACGATTAAAGGAGAGCCCAAGATTTTATCGGGAGTTGCATGTATGTAGTGTCATGGCGCCGAAGGAGGTGTATGACAAAAAAACGGGCAAGGGAAGCGAACTACGCCCACGTTCTTATGAATGGAAGGAAGGTTCTCTGACGGAAAACTCCCAAGCCTCGCCTCGCGCCGTAAGTATTTGGCACCCAATACGGGACGATAACGCTAACAAAAGAGCCGCACTCACATTTTTACTGCGCAACGGAGCAGCAAGGACTGATGACTCGCAAGGCTTAGGTTTGTACAATAAATCATAAAATAAATCACGCTACTTTCCGACTGGCTGGGCATTACTTCTTGTGCTATTGTATGACCCGCGGTAAGCGACCAAATAAGTAATTTAGCGTGCCACAGATTGGTACAAGAACTCATTCTCCCATGCAACAGTAAAACAATACAATAGAAGTAGCTGGACGAGTATCCATCAAAATGTACCTCGATTTTCGTATCCCCTAATTTTTCCTCCCCCAATCCTTTCTTCCGATCCCTTCCATGCTTTACGGCTGGTTACAAACATCCACCACCACAAACCATTGGGCAAGCGCCCTTGCTTATGCATTTTCTTCCGGGCGTAGGGAAAATCGCAACGAGGACGAACCAAGGCTTCCGTAATCGAGAGGCAGGGAAGAAGTGTTAAAAGGGTCTGGCAGGGTGTGAACGACAAGGGAAAAGGGCAGGTTTAGGGCTTAAGGGATAAAAAGAAAACAGGTAGGGCGCTTAAGGGTGACGACCGCGTGGGAGGACAAATTGGATGTGGAGAAATGAAGCTCTGCGTTGAAGAGGGAAAACCCTTAAACTTAAGTGGCGTAATCTTGGGAAAACGATTACTCAAGAACGGTAGCGGGAGTAGAGAGACAAGGAGATAGTGAGAGCGTTGTCTTTGCCTAGTAGAAGAGAGATCTACACACATTGTCGTGAACGCTGCTCATGCCAATCCGGCATAATTGGGCAACAGGGAGGGAGCCTCGAGGCCCTCAACTGACAATTCAAGGTTTTTCTCAAACCACCAGATACTTATGCAGTGGTTGGAACATGTGAAAGAATGAATGATGTTTAAGGATACAAAAATCTCAGCTCCACCTCACAGTATGGAAATGCAGGGAAATATGACGTGCCAGGAAAAAAGCAGGCGCGTCAGCCGAACCCCGTGGGGATGCAGTTTATGATGTTTTTCGGTACAAGTAAGTCTGATTGTAATGAAACAAGAGCAGTCTGATATGGTAATGAACAAATATACTACCAGGGAGTTCTGGCTCCTCTGCTGCAATCATTTTTGGATAAAGACACCCGAATCTGATGAAATGGAAAATCAAGTGGCGAAAAAAAGCTTAGTAATAGAATCGAATATTTATATTTAAGTCCATTCCGAACTCACCGTCTCCTCCGAGATTTAGAAGGGGCACATTTACCGCATTTTGGTCACCTGTTCAATGTTCTCGGGTCTTATTTAGTGGCAGACAACATTTCCGCACATGAAGACACTTAAAAGATGAGACTGGGGAATTTCACCGAGAGAGCATATCAGGAAAGCAGCTAAAATTCACGGCACCTTCTGACCTTAAGATTACAGTTCACAGACAAATATGTTCCTGATTAAATTCAAGAGAGTGCCAAAAAAAGAATCTATTGAAAATTCATGCAGATAATGCACTGATGCACGGGAAGAGAGTTGGTCGTATGTTAAAGTAATACATAATGCATGAGCGAGCCTAAACTAATGGCACATTACGCGACTCATAGACCCGGTGTAACTCTTTACCTAGTACCAACCAAATTGAGTCCGAATTACAGGAATGTGCTAAAGCGGGTTGTGCCGATCAGAAATAATCACGTTCATTTCTTCAGCCTGCGCATCTCATGCTAGTGGGTGATACGTGAATTTAAGGCGACATCACGCTATAATGAAAAAAGACAGGCAAAACAGAATTACCGGCAAATGGAGCTTCAGGATGAAACGACGTGATTACGGAGTGAGAAAACCAGGGAGACAGGTTGAAACTACGCAATAAGGGAGATTAACTTGATAAATCACTTACTATCAGAGAGGCCATTTTGTTAAGATAGCTTAGGCAGAGAAAATATCTGGAAAGGTGTAGATACAATTGCACTCCATTTACCCCACAGTTTTAATAGAGAAAATATTCCTCATGAGTATTACCTAAAATATTAACTTAATATCATAAGCCTATGACTACGTAATGGTATCTAACTCTGAGAAGTTTTCTTCGAAAACCATTGAACTGGCATTAATTTCATTATAGCCTCTGAAACAAAAAAACTGTGGGAGATTATGGAATACAAATAAACGAACTCGAAATTTAAGACAAAAGGCAGGAGAGCATTTACTTTCAAAGCAGGCATCCCGGTGGCATTAAGCTCCGCGGATTAATTAAAACAACATCTGCAAGGAAAAATTACATGATGCTATGCATCATTAAAAGGGTTATCTGTGTTTTCTTCGCAGTCATTAAATAAGAGGAACTTAAATATATCGCCTAAGGGTATGAAATCCCAGAAAAGAAACATCGGGCAACTGAAAGAATTACTAACTCGAAAAAAGATCTCGGTTGACCGGAAAAAAGACCACAGAGATAAACATGAAAGGCGAAACTAGATTTAAAACGGTAAAGTGAAAAGGTAACCAAGACAGGAGTAAATTTTACCCGGTGAGGTTATTCACATCCGACATTAATCACGATAAGAAGTTTTTCACTATAAACTCTGTACCCTATTTTTAACAAATGGGAAAATATTAGGCTCGGTTTTATGACAGCTTAAAGCTAAGCGACGAATTAAGGCCTCAACTTATATATTTACATTAAGTTCCTGTTTGGATCAGTACTTTAAACAGTAGGTTTGTTTACGTGGCACAGTAGATGGAGATCCACGGTTACTATAGTGGGAAAAATTTTAAACAGGAATTTTTTTAATTGTCACTAACTATTCTTGGACCTCGATCAAAAATACGACTATAATTCGGTCTATAAACGACGGTGGTGATAAATATCTCTTCGTACGGGAGACAATTTAGCAATTCATGAGTATTTATTAAAGGGAGAGTGTTCAATTCAACATCACTTATATTTTATGATCTCCTAGCATGGCAGGAGTTTTGTGAGAAAAAAGTCTTCTCCAAATCTCTTATCACTTAGTCAACCCTTAAAACTTGTGTAATTTGCCATTTATTTTAAATCAAGACACAGTTGTTGAAATATTTGCGGTTTAAATCTAAAAACTCTCTCCATCTGTCGAAAATACTGCAGACACTAGTGGTTTAATTTCCCTTGATGCGCTAAAAACAGGAATAAGTGTATAAAATCATCACCTTTAAACGAAACTCGAAGTAGATATTAATCGAAAGACATCTAATGAAGACATCCCGAAAAAGGCGAAGCTGAAGAGAGACTGTTAGTTTTCATAAAGAGGCCATTAAAAAGGAGAGATCGGAAGGAAACCGATCAGGAAAAAACGAGTTTACGAGAACCAGACGAGAATAAGGGATGAATTATTGGTCCCCCGGCAATTTAGAATTTCCTCGCCAATCAGAATCCCGAACGACGAAGTAATTAAGCATGCTATTGTCAGCGAGATAGCATCGTCGATGGCGGATCTCGGTGCCAAAACAACGACGCGTCAAACGAGGGATGAAAGGGGTGTGGATATATATCCCAGCCACGAGCGAGTCGATAAAAACCGCTAACCGCCCTCTCGGCCGAGGGACAGGGCAATGAGGGAGAGTGGGGTTAAGGGCGCCACGTTCTCCCTCCTCCCTTGCGACACTCTGAAAGTGGCCCGACACTGGTGAGCGAGATGGAACGCTGGGAACGGGGTAACCCCCCCCAAAAGGGGATGGAAGTGAAGTGCTCTTTCATAAGCCCACTCGGGCGAGAAATATTTTGCTATGCGCTCCGGCGTTCGCCTAAAATTTTGGTGCTCCGAGCAGAGCTCCAGCTCCTCTCGATACAACAATAAGCGAAGGGCGCGGGAGAAGGTGGCTGCAATTAACATAGCGATCCGAGCATAACTCGCGAAGTAATTGTGAATTACTGCCTTACTTAGGAGTAAAATTAATAGTTAAACGTAACTTAGTGGAAAATTGCCACAGACTTGACGAAACAATAACTTCCACACTTAAAAGCTTATTGCCTACCCACGTTTCGAATGCATAGCAATCATTATCAAGGAACATTAAATATTGACTTGCATATGATGAAGAGAAGAGACGTGGGGGAGTGAAGGTGGTTAATTGACGTCTGAGACGTGCGTCAAGGTTCGGTTCGGTCAATGGGAGGGGGCGGAGGGAATAGTATAGATAGTAGAGGGGAATAGGTGGGGAAAACACATTCATTGAGAAATTAAACATTTTTGTTGATTGCAGCATTCACAATTTTAGATTGTTCAATAAGTTCAATTTGGGCCCCTTTTCTCCCAATTTGGAGTACTTCAGGCTCCACTTTGGAGTTTCGATATCTTTTTCTGTGCATGGAGACCTGACAAAGACGATTAAAAGACAGACAAGGTCCTTATTTTAGCTCAAGCTGAAGCAATGAAATATTAGTAAATCGCCGATGTCATGCTGACATAAATCATTCCACTTTCGTATTTCCCAGCCGACAACAAAGAGAAGCAAATGATTGCATGAGTAATGTAGGTTGCTCACACACACAGGGTACAGGAGCACCATTTCGACAGAGCCCCGACTTATTGTTATAACATTAAAGGTAGAATCACGAATTAAGTTTTTAAATTCTAAATGTATGGACACGCAAAAATGAACTGGGTAATCAACTTAAGAGCAGCATGTAGAAAGATTGTTTACTAAGCCTTCCATTGTACATTTCCTCCTGTATTTTGCGCGATGGAGAAGTATTGTTACCCAGCTTGCGCTAATTAATTTTCCTTATCTCCATTATTTGCAAAATTAGAGCGGAAACATTAAAATAAAAGCTAAGATTTGTGGGGAAATTGTCCATCAAAAATTAACGAACAGCTATACCTTCACGATTGGTTGTTTAATCCTAAGTTTGGTTGACTGTAACCCTCCACCCGTCCTTATCTAATGCTATTTCCTTTACCTCCTGGTATCTCTTCCTTTGTTTACTTTCCTCTTTATTTGGTCCATGACATACCTATAGCTATATCTATTATCTCTCAAATAGACTCCTTCCACACCGTGATCACATGTAGAAAACTTAACTAAGGTCGGTTTCATCCACATATTACCCTAGCAGCCTTCTCAAAAGGTGTTTTATACCAGAGTTCCTAATCTTTCATCCCAGAATCCTTCACTTTTTAACGTCAATAAGAAACCAACAGAAAATACTACAATTAAGATAGTTTGAAATTTTTTTCCCATATCATAGCGTGCAAACAGCCCATTTTCATGCGAAAATTCATCTAACAGTCTTTCGTCCACGTTGCATTATGGAATGAATATAACTAATCTCATTCATTCCTCACTTCATTCCCCCCACGAAGTAAAATAGTATGCAAGGAAATGAAGCCAGTTTTTTCGCGAAAAATAATTCCCGCAATGAGACTATACTATGTAATTCGTCCATTAAATTTATATATGACGCTGGGCATTTTCTAAAATTGTTTAAATTTTGCGTTCTCCTTGATGAATCATTATTTAACGTTGGGAAAAACTCTAATGAAGCATTTTCAGAATATCTATTGAAAAACTGACCCAGTCAATACGACCGATTGCGCAATCAATGACTTCAGTATTGCATTTTACCATGGAGTTTCATGCATTCTCTTATTTAACCTACGTATCGCATAAATTATTCTTGTTTCCAGCATCCCTCCATTTCATCAAAAGCTCAGGTTCCGCGGAACCACTTAACCCTCGCGCATTTCATTTCATCTCCTCTCATTATTCTCTCCATCAAAATTTTTGTTCAAGTCTAGAAAATTATTTTCTTTCTTCCAGAACCATTTAGGATATTCTTTACCTTTCCACTTAAGCTCACTTTCTCATTTCTTCTGAGTATAAAATCTGATGCATCCGCAAGATATTCGCCAAGAGCGAGTTCTCGAAACAAGTCTTATCTTCTATCACAGTAATTCCGATTTAAATTGTGAGCAATTCCTTACAAAAACCAATATCTCACAAAGATAATCCTAGCCTTGTTACCACCCACCACTCAAATTTCCGCTCACAATGTTTAACATATATTCTAGGTCTCACGTTAAAGACCTCGAGTCATTTAGGTTAACGGAAAGAGGTATTTACGTGAAATGGATACGAGATAAGTCTTGAGAGAAGATGGTCTGATCTAGATTATCCTTTGGCCCCTCCTGTTCCACCTAAGAAATTGTGGCTGCAACTTTACAGTTCCCTTACGAAGTAACTGCTTCCAAATCTAGTCTCGTACTTGACCCAAAAAAAATTCTCTATCCGGCGTAGGACAGAACCATTTACCCTCCCCCCCGCTGGCCAAGGATTCGAACTGACTAAGAGGAAAGCGTTCTCCGTTCTCAATACCACATCATCCTCTCGCGTGAAGTTCCGAGGCACGAAGAGAGACTCAAGAGCTATAGAGACACAGAGGAAAGTAGGGCAATTCCTTGTGATGGACGTTATCGGAAACTTATCCGGAATGAAATACGAATAAAGGACGTAGAATAAAAGGATGGAATTGAAAACCTGAGAACGGCGAGCTGACGACGCTTATCCGTCAGGGTCAAAACAGGTCTCTTCCCGATTTCACTCCAATTATCAGCCACACCGATAGGCAATATTGCCAATCCGTGTAGTGTTCAGATAGTTTTTCGGGACAATATATCAACTGAAGGTGAAAAATAGTTTTAGTTCACGCAAATCGCGAAAACAATGCTTAATATGGCAAGATTAAGAAATAATGGACCACTATGGCATTTTGTAGAATAAAATGAAAAACATTGATGTTGTAATAAGACGAAATTTGAAAATTCCACAGTTAATATAGATTATATATAGTTTTCCTCTAGTATTATAGTTTTCTTCTGGAGTATCTAGTTTTCTACAGTTTTCTTCCAGTACGTGGAGATTGAGAAACTACCGAAACAGGTCACATATTCTATAATAAATTGTGGAATTTACGAAGCTCATCTCATTACAATGTCGGCCTTCCGCCAAGCAAAATCGACAAAGTTTGCTTTAATGCTCCAGATACATCCTGTCGATGTCCACGCTCAAATAACTAATATTCAGCGTTTCTCGCCGCAATCAAAGTTATATTAACAGGATTCGGATAACAAAGATGAAACCGAGATTTTGGTCAAGTTAAAACAAAAAAATAACCGTGGCATTTGCAATTAGTTGATTAATTGTATTACGATTTTCATGGCATTCCTTTGACTTATAACAAAGGTGTACATGACGTTAATATTACATGTAAGAATCATACAGTTATCATTTATAGCTATCACGCACGAGTAAGCGGCTTTTGCTCGAGTTAGTAAAATATTTGAGAACCATCACGGGGAAGATGACATCACTCTGCATTTTCCATGTAAACCAATCATGTCATCAGCTTCAAGTGGCAGGTCAAGTGGCATTAGCATCGACCGCAAGCTCCCAACTGGAAGCGACTCTGTTTCCCTTTTGCTCATCGGACAGAGCAGAACCACCTGCTGATCCTTTGAGTCATGAGGAAAAGAAGGTTCAGCTGGAAGCTATTTACTTTGCTCTCAAAAGAACTCCCGGGGCGTTTAACCCAGTTCCTTTGAGTAAATAGGCTCTCGATACCACCTACATTTTATTAAATACTAACGAGTTGATAGCAAGTAGATTTCAGGTTTTCCTGAAGGATCTGGGCCGTGACGAAAATATTTTGAAATCTTCTTACACAAATCTGTGTGGAGAGAATTCGGAAGAGAAGGTATAAGCCAAAGATCAAACTACTTCTAATTGAATTTCCTTTGAAAAATTTTCTTCCGGTTTGAAATTCGTAATTATTGAATATAATTATCAAGCCTCCGAAACTTTCTGAATTATGATGATACGGCCGCAAATATTAATGCGGAAAAACGCTTCCGTATCCATTGGTTTTCTAATAAATAACCCCAAATATTTAAACGAAGGCACAATAAATGTTTTCTACGTTGTGTACGCTGCAAGACATTCAAAACCTTAACCTTAGGGACAACCGATCGCGCGGGCACGAGTGTAGAGATATATATAATTTAATCTCTACTCGCTTTGAGTGAAATGATAACAGTTCGGAAGCAAATAGTTGTGCTTCAGTTGAATGCCTATTTATTTACAAATCTCTCATGATGTTTCCACACGGGGTTAGAAAGACATTTCACCTTTGTGTGCGCACTTTATAGCGAAGAGTGACTCATTCAATTTAATTTAGACTAACGTAGGCCATCATTCCTGATTCTTCGTATTCATACTGCACGCCTAAATTTTACAAAGGAAAATATTGCTGATACATGCTACACTTTCCTACAGCTTTCACCCTCTACCGCCGATGGTCACATTCCTTTTGGCATTAGTTCTCTGTGAGATGGCGCAGAGCGGTGTGATTAAGAAAACAGTGCTGTTTCCTTGAGTGAAATCTGACGAAATTTACCTGAAATCTGAAAGTGAAATTTACCACTTTCGAATTCTACTACTGAAGTATTATGCCTCCAAAGTATCAGTACACATACAGCATTTACGATCTTCTGTAGATCGTTAGTTGTCGTATTGTTTCGCTAGTCATAATAAATATCATATTTTATTGCGAAATGTCTCACTCCAACCAAAATTAAACAGATCCCAATAAATTAATGGTCAGTCATTCTCCAAAACTTTTCAGAAACTAAATAATCCGAAACAAACATGTGATAAAAGCTTTTTTCATTAAAAATACCAAAAAATTCCAAGACAAAACGAAATTATAAAGCATCTGCTAGTGTTTTGATAATAAAGATAAAACTTATAGTTCCAATTAAGTATATACGACAGTTCACTTTCTTTTTCTTCAGTTAACTGTAGAGGAAAATCATAACCGTGGGCAAAAGACTCCAAGCACCTTGCTATTATATTAATGGCGCCCAAAAAACAAAGCAGTCGTAAAAAAATGTCATGAAGTATATGGAACCTTCAAGGATCCACAGTGATTCTCGACAAGCCAGTTTCGTTGCGAACAATAAACTTTTGATAAATTTAGTCGGGAGAAAATGAAATTGCGATTGCTATTGGAGTGGACCAGTCTATAAATTTAACTATTCATTCGGGCAAATCTCTTAGTCCTATACTTCAGGGCTCGGGTTTGTGGTGTAGAAGCCATAAATTCTGCTTTAAACCAACAGGGTTCATTCGCAAACAGCGGTGAAAGCTCTCGCCAACTGGCACAACGCGTTGTATTTGAATTACCGACAATGTTTCGATATGATGTTATCCACGAAGCAGGTTTTGTTGCGCGGAACGTAGCCACTTTCAATTCATGTCCGTAATTGCTTAAAACAATGAATACCTTACTGAATGAAATAAAGGAGTTATAAGAAAGAGTTGAGTGTTGGTAACGGCCATTTTTAAGCAACCATCCATAAGCGACGGTTGAAAGGAGGACTTTAACCCGAATTTTGAATCGCTTCTCACACAGGTGGCTGGCGGCTACGCCTTCCTCAAGAGACGAGAAGGCGATTATTGTACCCATACACGTACGAATCTTGGCGAGTGGCTGTGACCGGAACCACGCCAAGCAGAAGGGCGAGTTTAACTGGCCTGAACTCCCCAAACTGGAATTTTTATGTCCCCTCCACTGAGGTCTACCAGCAGGAATCTGAAGAAACCTAATAGCCACCGGCTTTTGACATTTGACATAATTTCTAGAAAACTTGATTTTACCGGAAAACCCCTCTGAATAGGAGTGATATCACGCAGAAAATAATACCGTCAAATGTTTACTATGACGCAAATTATGTCGGTGCAAGACTAACTTATTCGAGCAGAATACTGATTCAAATCCAATAATATCCTCACCAATGCAAGAATGCAATGATGGGAAGTATGAGAGCTTCGAAATAAATGCCAAGGTATATCGGGAATTAGAGTTCGTGGTAAGAGAGACCGCCAAGTAATACAAGTGAGACTTCATTGAAAATTGTAAAATAGTGTCTACTGTAAACTAGTGAATGCAATGGCTGACAACTTTTTGGCACATGCAACAGCATCCTTTGCATCTTAAAAACTACGAATGCGTGCGGAAGCTGTAAAACAGAGGAAAAATTTCCATTCGCTAAGAACTTTTTACGGTGCTAACATACAAAAAAAATCCGAAATTAACTCTCAAGAACTCATTTTTCTATTTGACGACTCAATGCAATGTATTTTGCCAATAAACCACTGCTAATACAACCACTACTATCCCCTAAGAGGAAATGTAAACACAACAAGATTTCAAATAACACATAATATATAATCGTACAACATTGAACATACGACGGGAAATTTTCACAGGGGAAGGTGTTTAGCGTTACACATTTCCAAACGCAATACTAAAATCTGCCAACACCCTGAGTCCGAAACGAAAGCTTTAACGCTTATAGGAAATTTTTCCTTAGAGGTCTAAGTCAAATTTTATTTTTAACTTGGAGAAAACTTAAGAATCAAAAGTATACCGACGATAATATTGAATACGTAAAAAGAAATTACCAACATTCGTTGGAATTGACTAAGTATACTCGTGATAAGTTTGAACTAGAGCTATTATTTTGAAACCTTTTTTCCACTGAACGCTGAAAACTCCTTCGCCGCCGATGAATAGTTAGAGATTTCGTAAAAATTGCTGCGGAGATTGATAGTGTATTTTCTGAACTATTTTAAAAAATAAATCAAACTTCGCACTTGGGCTAGGAAAAATGGTGAATACTTTACGGCCAGTATCTAGAAAAGTTTCATGATGAACGGCTGATATTCTATCACCATTCGAATAAGGTCTTTATGTTTGTAACGAGGCAAAATTTGGGAGGGATATCACGTCACATAAAATTCGACAAACTCCCATAATGGAATACTGAAATGCAAAAAGTGACATCATTAGAGATTGGCATAAACGGAATTAGAGAGGACAGTTGCGTCACGCTAATCCACGGGGTTATGACTAATCATCATGACATGTAACTTATACCGATACGATACTTTAGATTTACTCCATGATGATTGGTATAATCATACATCCTCAGGTAAAATCATACATAATACACGGAGCATTTCACATTGGTATGGAGAATGAATTCATACTACGCAAATTTACTTAATGTTTTTTAAGACATTTTCCCTTTAAATTTCGGAATGAGCGATTAAGTAGCATTGATGGATTGATGAGGCAAATTAATACTTCGCATTCATTGGAAACTAGTAAGGGACATGTCGAATATTACTCAATAAGTAGGGCAATTGACTTCACAGTGACACTAAGCCTAATGAGCTTCGGATCACTGCCTCCGTGGAGCTGCAATTAGCATTCAATAGGGAGCATCAATTCGAGAGGGGGAGAGAGGAGCACACCAGATTCGCAGCCACCTCTCCCGTCCGTGCCGGGCTCATTGCGCTACACCGAGCACAGACATAACCTAGGGCAATGGGAATGGAAGTCGTCAACTCGGCGGCCCGCGGAGAGCCAAGAGGCGCACATAAACCCCTCCCCTCTCTGCGGTTTCACTGCCCTCCCCTTCCCGCCTCAACCCAGATGCGGTGTACTTAAAACACGAAACCAGCCTCGGGGGAGTCAAGCTTCACCGAGAGCACCCACCCTCTCCCATCAGTCTCTCTCGAGTATCGCCTCATGCTGACCGGGAAAACTTACCCCACGTACGAAAACTGAGGGAAATAAATGATTTGAGCGAGTGGTGGTCTGTGATCGAGGGATACAATTCGAATTATACAATTAAAAATTTGTTTGTTCTCGTTTTACATTTCGAGCAGCAGAGTTTTCCCAAAAGTACAACCAAAGAGATGACTTGAGTAATCCATAACCTCCGATTACTTTTCGAAACGGCCGAATCCGATTAAGGATTTCTTATCACACGGGCCAAAATCCAACTATGCAATAGAGGTGTGTCGTTCATGAATAAATCGTTCAGAATGAACGATTCAATGGCATGAACCGAATGAATTGAATCTACGCTTTCCACTCGAATCGTTCAAAATGAACGATTTGATGGAAGAATCAAATCCGCCGAATCCAAATCGTTCAATATGAACGATTTGTGTGGAAGATTCTGCTAGTAAATCTCCGAATCCGCCAAATCCAAATCGTTCAATAAGAACCCTGTAAATACCCTTGAAACACCTTGTCAAATGTCTTGTGTTTCCGAATTGGAGCATCACATTTCACCTTTTTGTTTGTTATTTCGCACACTAATATTTGAAATGCAGTAAGTCGACAGATTCACATGGATTCGAGATTCACACGGATTCGAGATTCACATGGATTCGAGATTCACTCGTGGATTTGGTTCATTCGGTTCATTATGAACGATTTAAAGAACCGAATCATTGCCACGAATCAAATCCCATTAACCGAATCCACAAAATGAACCAAAATTCCCACCTCTATTATGCAATCTTGAAAAAAGGAGCTGCGTGTGTAAAAGATTAACTATTACTTCAATCATTGTATGTGTGTACCAAATCCTTGAAAAGTGCCCTCAACACTCTCTCCTAACATCTTTTTGAAGAGAGCTTAAAGAAAACCTCCCAACGGCCATCGACATTACAACACTATTATTTACCGACAACCAGCGAACAGTATGAAAAAGTCCACCTTATGAATCCCAGCTCTCATACACGACAGCAGTCTAAACAGGCTCCCTTTAATACTATAGAAGATTACCCTTGTCATCCTATTAAAATGATGAACTTTCAGTTTTTTCATTGGAATAAAAATATCTTAGTCAGATTAGTAGGTTGAACATCCAGTCAGCTGTGGTTAACGTGTGTACTCACGAGCTCGAAAGGTTTTTTCATGCAGTTTTAAGGTATCAAACGGAAAAAAAGGACTTGCAAACCGACAGATTTTTAAAAACTTGAGGCTGAAGCGATGGAAAATATTATGAAAAAAGAATACAGCGTGGTTTGCGCAATCCGTTCGATTATGACGTAGGTAACGAATTGTAACCTAAAAACTACCAGCACGAAAATGTAGTATACACCCGACGATACGACGGGTTATCAATCAACGCTATAGAAATTTTCCATAATTACAATTGACAATAGATCCACTGCGACTAATGTGTATATTGGTAGGAAATGATTGAATATGTATCACGTAAGACTACCGTATGTATAGCAATGACTGGAATGGCCACTGACTGCAAGGAAATTAACTTTTGTTCTCTGGAAGAGCCCAAAGTTTTAAATTATTCAGTTCTTGATGCTTTATCATGATAACCCATCAGAAATCAAAATAACGACAAATTGCCGCTCGCCGAGACCCTTGACGCAATTGAGTCACTAAGTACGTCAAGGAGTTTAATCCTTGATCCGCATTAACCACATGTCTTGGTAAGCGATTTAGGCATTTTGATTTACACGATCTCAGATTTTCTCAGCATGGCAAAAACAAATTGCACAATTTTCTTTATTGTAAGAAAACTTTAAAGCAGGGTTATCCAATTATCTGATCAAAAAAAATACTTTGAAATATTTCGAACGTAAATACGTCTTTCAAAAATGAAAAGACCATAGTAGACTGGCAGACAATAATACCTAGAGGTAGACAAAAATACTCGAAGGTTCTTTGAGAAAGGAGCCAATAGGAAGTTTATACTGATATGACAGGTGAGAGCCATTTCCCCTGGACCATTTATTTGATTTATCCCTTTGATTCGGCTCTTTGATTACTTAAAGGGTACGATTACGTGTAAGCACTACAGAAAAGAGGCGTGACACGACATCGTTGAAGTGAGACGTCCGCCTTCGCCTATCTTGACTAGCAATGGCGTGCCGAGGTTGGAAATGCGCCGATTGAAACGGGGCTGCCCAAAGGAGAGCTCCATGTTTGTATTAAGATCTAAGTCACCATGCCTAACGTGGGAGAGCTCGGACGATGAAGTTTCACTCCGATTTCACGCTAAAGACGACTTAGAGGGGGGTCCATCATCATCCGTTGAATGACGCATTATATGAGCCTATACTCCGATGGGAACTTTAAATTGTTTCTCATTCATCAATGCGTGTACTTTAGTATAGCAGCAATCGTTAATTTGTAATAGGCTTGACCAATTCGGAGAGCTAATTATAACCCGTTTTTTATTTGAACACACATGCAATCGCTTTATTCTTTCAAGTTAGTGAAGAGATGGAACGGCAGGATTAAACCAGGTTATCTATAAGTACAGTAGTTGCGAAATCATTGTCTCACGATGAATTTTCCGTTCTCCACCGTTGATTTTCCTATTATTTTCTACACAAACTGGAAGACATCTATCCCACGCGCTATGATTCACATTGCCCAATATCATAGGCATAAAATTAGTTATAAAAGATACAGCATACACAGTCGCCATTTTAAAATTAACACTTCAACAATGGACAAGTCATGAAATACGATTCTCACTACACAGGCGTTTACAAGAAAAAATGAGATGCCTCATACCTACTCACGATAAAAAAATGAACTCCGATTGAGCAATGATTGCTTGATTTTACTGCCAGATTTAGTACCAATTCTCAACTTCAAATTTGAGGAAAAATGTTTTTAGACTGAGCGTCTCCAGGGCGTATTCATGGGGAATTCCTGGTCCATATCTGCGAGGCATTTGGGAACTTCCTCTCGATCATCCGCGTCCCGAAGTGAAGACAAAGTGCTCCACACTTCCTCGTCCTCCGCGGCCTATTACGTCCGCCGATTTAGCCACCCCGACTCTCGGAGGTGTGATCGGCGGAAAATCGATTTCAATTTTTTTAAAGATACGAATTCGAGGCTGCCCGAGACAGATATTGAGCCAATCCCTAACCCACTCATCCCCTACTCCTACACCCCTACAACAAGTCGCCAACACCACCCTGATCCGTGATAATTCATCATAATAATGAATTCGTGACCTCTCGGCGAGGGCGGCGTCCCTAGACATGCTTAACGACATTGACCACAAAATATGAGTAGCCTGCTCTCCAAAAACAATATGCTAATTAAAATTAATGATTGTTATATTGTAATTTAGGAAAAGTATGCAGTGAGAATAATCAAAGCTTGACCGAGTTTATGGATGACTTTGGGAAGGAGAACCTGCAAACAAGAAGAGCTTAAAGAAGAGTATTAGGAAAACACAGGTGACCGTAGTTTATACACAATTTCCCATCGGGTTAAGAGAGGCTTCCTCACTGAAAAGAAACAGATGCCTTGATAGACTTGGACAAATGGATATGACCAACCCTTTTCTACTGCACAATAAGCAATCCCAACAACCAAGAAATAAAAATAAAATCAATAATTACAGACATTTCTATTTCGGTACAGCACTATTCATTTCCATAATCAAATATAAATTATACCCTTACACCTATTAAGTCAGTTCACAAAGTAATGCGTAGGGAAGGCGTAAGTTGAGGTGCAGACGCATCAGTAACACAAGCTTAAACGTTAACAGATTTATTCCTCTCAGGACGACATTCGAGATAAGACTCAGGTGGCGGTCCGAGTCGAACGTGACAACTACAAAGACTACAAAGATTTTGATCAACGTGTTTCTTGCAAGGGCTAAGGTTTGACACCGCTTGTCATCGGGATATCACTGATTATACATAAGAGTGAAGAGGATAATAATCTGCAAAATGTGGCCCACAACTTGTTATGCTTCGTAGATACCAAAAAGATCATGCAATTTAGGAATTGTGCAAGCGATAAATATTCTTAAAATATAAGTACAATATCTCTCCTCGAGTTCAACGAATGACGTCACTGAATTTGGTCATCTTGTCGCGATATACCGAAGGGTAATCGGTTATTTAAAAATGTTTTAGAGATTTCCACCATCAAATACATTTAAAGATTTTTTTTCGACACTTTCACCCAGAATGTGCGTTAATACGTCTAATTATTTAATAAACAATGCACAAATGGAACATATTATCCTGCATGAGATTAGAAATGTATTAGCTAGGAGGTGGAAGAGTATGGCATGGAGTGATTGAATAGGTGGTTAGAAGAGGTAGCTCTCCATTGTGAATGAAACCAAAAACTAACGAATAGGTACCTAGAATACTAGGAAAATGAACATGAAGGGAAAGCTAGGAAATATAAAGAGAGAAATGGACAGTCCAAGAACGTCGATTATGTTCCCGAGTGAAAATAGATAGGAGGGAGAAGGGGAAGTGATTTCAGACGGATGTGCTCAGATGTTGTGCAAGGGGGGAGTCAACAACAATAAAGTAGGCATGGTGATGATGAAGGAGATCTCTGATAGTGTAAACAGTGGAAGCCCTTAATGAGGAGGTGACAGTTGTAGGCGAAAAAGTGAGCCAATATATACCCTTATCGTTCAAGCGAACATGCCCACCTCTGAAGCAGATGTAGAGGAGGCTGAAATAGTCGACGAACACATTTCTTAGATTTATGAGGAGAATATAAGAGAAAAGGTGAGCGATTTTATAACGGGGGATTAGAACAGTATTTCTTGTAAGGGGCGGAAGAGATGAAGCAGAACGAGAAAATAGTTAGGGTAATAGCAACAAAAGAGGAAATAGTGATGGGGTCCTGTGAAGAGAACAAGCTTTGGGTGGCAAATATGGTTCAGGAATCACGAAAGGAGACTACACATGGAAAAGTCTTTGGAATGAATATTGGTATTAAATATATTTTACCCCAGTCCATCAAAGATTTATGAATAGTTTTAAGAATGCAGCGACTCTCCCAGGTGCTGGTGCTTTCTCAGAACATAATGTATTGAATGTAGATCTGAGAAAAACGCTTAATCATATAAAAAATAAAATAACATCATTAAGAAATGGGAGGTGAGAAAATAAAAATCTGAATTAATAGCACTCACGGCAACACTGGAGGAGAAACTGCTAGCCTCAAATAAGACACTGTGTGCCAAGAAAAACTGGAATGATACGAACAGAAGGAGTCCGGCAGAAACACGTAAGGACAGTACGAGATTGCAGGAATAAGAAAATGGGTCACTCACGGAACGATAAAGAAGATGGAGGAAAGAAGAAAGTGGGAAAATGATGGCTCAGACTAAGGGAGAAGGCGGTATTGGATTATGAACTATGAACAATTGAGGGAAACAAAGCTCGAGAGGACTGGATGAAAGGACAAGGTCAAACAATGGAGGAACTACAGGGCGTAAGGAAATTGAAACAATTGTTCAAGTACCCGAATTTCCTCACAAAGAGTGAACCAAGAAAGATTGGTAATAAAGGAATTAGAGAAGAGAAAGTGAAACAAAAAATATTTAGGAGATGAAGATTATACGGAAAAGGTACATATAACAATTACACTGTGCGAACAAAAACAACTAGATAATAAAACTGGAGAAAGGAGAGGCGTATGAGGATACCCAGGGTCCAAGGATAATGAAGTTAAGACAGCAATAGCGGACAAGAGGAACGGAAAAGGAGTAGAATATGAGTAGTACCAGCAGAAATACTGATAGTCTTTGGGGGAAAAGCAAAATGTAGATTAACCAATGTAATAAAAATTGAAATTAGCTGGACAAAATCATTGTACTTGATCGGGATTCGAACTCTGTCAATTCAAATGATATTTTCAACCCTTGGTGGTTACGCATCCGTGAGAGGGACTTCTTACCACATCATTTGCAATACAATGATTGGAAATCAAAATATTTGAAACGGAAATGGCCAGATGACTTATTCCAATATTAGTGCCCTTGCCAAAGAATAAGGATGCTTACACCCGTATTCAATTCAGAACTATTAGCGTAATAGCCCATGCAGCGAAGGTGGTGCTCAGAATAATAATGATGAGGAATGTAGAAGAAAACTTGAGAGCAGTTTGAATTTCGAAGAGGAGGTGGTTCAAGAGATGCAATGGGGTGCATGAGAATACTGAGAGTACTAGAGGTCAACAAGGAGATCTACATCTGCTTTATCGACTGTGAGAAGGCATTCGATCGGTTGAAATGGAAAGTGCTCATGAAGATCCTAAAATAAAATGGAGTAGACTGGAAAAATACTATGCTAGTACAGCAGCTCAACATGAGTAAAAGAGCAGTGGTGCGGATCGAAGAGGATGAGATTACTCTAGGAAGAGAAGCGATCCAGGAGTGCTCGTATTCCCCACTCTTGTTCAACATATACGAGGACAAAATACTACGATAATATAGATAAGAAACGACTAATACGAGGATGAGATTACTCTAGGAAGAGAAGCGATCCAGGAGTGCTCGTTTTCCCCACTCTTGTCCAACATATACGAGGACAAAATAGTGGAGGAAGCTTTGAATGGAATGGACGGGATAATGGTTGGAGGAAATAAACTGAAGACCAAGTATGCAGATGACCCAGCAATTATAGCAGAGAGCTGAGAGAACTACAGACAATGGTATTGGAGATAAAGAGGAAAGGTAAGAAGTATGGAGTGAAAATTAACATTGACAAATAGAAGACTACGAGGCTCTCTAAAGAGGGCCAAGAAACAAAAAAAGTTGTTAGGCAAGGAAATCGAGAAAGGTCATTTTAGTAATTGAACCATACAATCACTGGAATGGGTCCTACACACCAGAAATTAAGTCTGATTGCTTAGGGAAAAAAGGCTTTCGGATAAGTTAGGGGACTCCTGAAAACTGTGCGTATTAAGAAGGATTTAAGGAAAAGATTCGGAAAAATTTTTACCTGGAGTATAGCTTTGTATGGATCGGAAACGTGGACATGAGGAAAAGGGAAGAAAAAGACATGTCTGGAGGCAACAGTTCCATTGAGACCTGTCAATAGATACACAAAGAAGAGATACAAAAGGAGCGGCAATGGGCTACCCAAGTTTGAGATACGTGTGAAGATGTTGAGTAAGCAGGGAAGGAGGAAGTTAATTCAAGGCCGAGTTTTAGATAGATAAGGACGTTTTCTAGGACGAATAAAGCAAATGTTACTGAAGATAGGGCCCAGTACATGTAAAAGCCAGATTTTTACCTCCATCGGGCCCCATAAACTGGGAGATCACCTAATAATAACATCCGATGCGACGCTTGTTATCTTTACCGTATCCCAACCAACAACCGCGCGATGACCCAACTTGGGTCGTGGGAGGAGAGTGGGCCCTAAGGGGGCTGTGGGTTGGGGGGAAGGGAAAGGCACTTCCACTGGGACCCTCTGCCTCGTCCCTCTGGCGATTGGCGCCACGCGAATATGCGTGAGTAGAACGAGGAGGTAAGCCATCGACCTGGTCAATGTCGTCCGCAATCGAAGCACTCAAATTTCCGGCCAGGAAGGAAGCAGCAGCCGTCGCACAAGAGCGATGGGGAGGGGAAGAGAGGAGAGCGTTGACCACGGCGACGACACTTTTAGCCGAGCGACTGTGTCAAGGGCGCGAGTCACAAGAGTCGCACCGTGCGTTTTTCCCCCCTTCTTGTGCCCGCGTCTAGCGCTCAGCCGCGGGCGAAAAAACTCGGCGCGGACGTAATAATTCCGAACCTGAATTTGACAGGCCAATGCCACTCGTTTTCCCAACTGAAGTCCTACGCAGGAGCGATTGCACGCACACGTCGCAATGCAGACACCGAAGAGAGAGACTATTCGAGAAGCACTGGAGTACCTACTTCGCACCTCACGTCCCATCCACACCGAAACGGCGCCTTCACCAGAGATGAGCGCTTTCATTTTGACTACACGGCTACAATTCGCGTCCCACTACTAGTGGACGTGAAATCCACACTGAATTGACTCTACATCGACACACATGACCCGGTTCAATCATATAATGCTCAACGTAATATTGAGATATGAGCTTCTACTCCGAACAATAGCACGAATATGAAAATTTAAATTGAAGCTTATCACCATATCGTAAGAAGCGTATTGAATTGCTAGATTAAGTCTTTGGAGGTTATAATCAACCTGTTCATTTGCGGAAAATTTATTTTTATGAATAGATCTTAAATTTACTGAAGTGTATCTTCCGCAACTCTTACTTTACCCCTGATGATTGCGGTTTCCCATAAATATCTTTTATCCAGAAAATCGCACAGCTTGGATTTCGTCTAGACCCGGATTTAAAATCCGGTATCTCACAGTTAGCAGCCCAACGGTCTACTGACTGTTACCTCTCACGACGCTCCATGTATGGTTAATGTCCCCGGCTCAAAGAAGCCACTTCCTTCATCACAAGCTTTCACAGCGAACCCATTAGTCGCAGCACTGGTAAGATGGTAGATACCACATCATAGATACGACTTTTCGGTAGACCAGCGGGAAAATCCCCGAGGAAAGTAACTTCCCTCTAAGTTGAGGCATCTGTTTCATTTCAAGTTAAGGAATCTGTACGATGACGATGGTACAACGAAAATGCTATCACCGTGATTTGGTTTTCCGCCGCCATGGTATTCCTGATTTATCTTCGTTAAACATTCCGCTGCAAAGTTCCGGTGCATTCCATGCAAAGACTTTCTGCTGACACTACCCAAGTTCGATTACGTCGTCAATAAGGACAGTATAGCCTTTGTGGTATAGACAAAAAACTGCTGGAACCCAAAAGGATCGTCCGCTAAGACAAAAGGTCGGCAATCCATAATATTAACATGAAGACTCACCCCCGTCTACATACGCCACCGGATGTGAATCGTGATTTACATAGAGGTAATGACGATACATGCCCTCCATATTGATAATTTAAAATTATTTTTCAATGACCGAAAGAAGTAATTCTTGTTACTTGCGCCAGCTGAAAGTCAACAATTCCAAAGCCTAATTTTTTGCAATAAATTCCTGCATTCAATCGTCATGACATTGTCAAGCTTCATATGTGAAATATGAAGTGATAAGATTGCTCCAAACGGAAGGAAAAGGAATGAGTTGGTAAAATTCGTATGGGGCATAAAAAAAGAACAAACACAGGGAAACGCTGGTTCTTGAGTAGATCAAGTTGGATAAGAAGGAACGAGGGAGCAAGTGAATAGGGATATTTGACACCCCAAGTTTCTGTGTAATCATGCCCGGCATGGAAGCTAGGTAAGGTAAGCTCTAACAGTGGAAAACTGTATCCAAGAGTAGTAGAACATATTGCTCAAAATCATTGAAGTGTTCGGTTCTTGAAATATCGAAAAGCTATTTTCGCAATGAAGGTCATACCCATGGCGAAATCAACTAGAAATTCAGCGTCTCAACCCTTGAATATCGCTATAAATGTGGTCCTTGAATTAGAATACGAAAAATCAACTTTCCAACTATCCTAGATCTCATAAAACGTTGAAAAAACTCGAGAAAAAATCGAGGAAAAAAGACACGGCATATCTTCAAATCTTGATAAAGAATTAATTAGTTTGGATGCGTAACATTTTTATTTCCCCAGGTTACCCTTAGTCCCTCCAAAGATTATCAAAACAATAAATCAATTTAATTGTAATCCCTGTCTATTGACTCCGAAAGTGGTTTCCAAGGTTAATATCAACAAGACATACGTGGATTTCCCCCCCTCATCGAATATTCGTGGATTACTACGTATGGGCGAGTGGTCATCTTAAAGGCTGAAGGAAAAGTACTCCTCACTAATGCTTTTATTGTGAGCACTTTCCATGAAATACTCCATACTAGGACCGCAATAAAAGACTTTTATACAGCATACTATCTATTATTAAAGTCAATGGTTGGCGAGAAAGTTGAATGCATAACGGAACATTTTAAATCCAGTGTCAATGGTGACGAAAAGTCAAATTTTGCAGAGCATCTAATTGATGAGGGTCACAGATCCAATTTTACCACTAAGCTGTTACACGTTTGTGACAAGGGGGGGAAGTTGGACCTCCTGGAAAATTTTGAAATTCTGTCATATTACAACGTGCACGGAGATAAACTACTCAACGACATAATCCCTTCAACCGCCTCACCCTTGTTCTCTGGGCCAATACCCCCACCTCCATCCCCGCAGTCCTTGAGCCTGGCGTCACCACCTGTTTGTTCCTTCCCCTGCAGTTTTGCCCATTCTCCTCTCATCCCCTCCCCTTATTTCAGCCACCTCCCTCTCCTTGAGATCTCTTACATAAACTGTGATTCTCTTGGTATTTTACCCTGTAATCTTGATAATGGCCTGAAAAGGCCGAAACCGGCCGTTTTGCGTTTTTAATACATTGGTGGAAAAAACTAAGTGTTTTCATTTGTAAAATACCTATAATTATCAATTCTCGAATAGGCAACGGTCGACGACTTTAGTCGATGGCTCAAGTAATCTGTGAGCATCGCTTCACTCTCGGTGAAACCCATCCTTAGCCATATCTTTCGAGCCTCCAGCATCGATCCGTCATGAAGCGGAAGACCGTTCATAATGTGATGATGGCAAAACTCGCAGCACTAACGAAGTCATCAAGAGAAGATGGAGCGCGGCTCGGAGATCTCTTGAGGGAAAGTCCTCGTCCGGAAATGAACAAGATCTGAAAAGCAGCGAGCCCCATCGTGGATGCATGTATATTCTCTTAAGCGTACGGCGGACAGCGTGGAAACGAGAAATCGCATAAAAAGGCGGGGCTGGATAGATTTGTAGTAGTTGAAAATTCAATCAATACAACCAATAAGATTTTTTGCCTTCTGTATCGATGTCACTTCGCATCATAATTCACCATGCCATTTTGCCGCCTCTTCAGACCATGGCTAAGAGAAATCAGACTGAAATCACGTGAACCTGCCAGTTACCGTCTTAGCTATCGAAATGGAGGAACCTGTCTGTCAAAACGGCTTGGACATAAAATCCCTATTTTTTTTAGGATTACCGTCTGCACAAGAGTAAAACGGACCCTTGAGAGAATCGTCCGCTCACATTTTCACTCCTTCATGGTCGTGTAACTGCTCACAAGGCGGGAAGTGAGTCTGTACTGAGTTGAAAGCGAATTCGAGTGGTCCTACCACTTTAAAATGTCTATTTTGGTAGTAATGGAACGCGAATCCAATGTACATCGAATCCACTTTACATGATTCTTTCTTGCCTAAGTAAGGATGTCTGATATATCCTGGGAGTTCCGAAAAATAAACCCTTTACAATTTCACAAAAATTATCGCAGAACAGCTGTTCTTGTGAAACACTTGAGAGTGCTTGATTGGACAATAAGATATGAAAGTAAAAAGTAGTGTGGTGATGCGGTAGGTCTCTGACGATAATTCAAAGAAATGAATGAAATAAGTTTACTTCGGTGTGGTGGTCCGCTGTTCCACATGACTAACACAAGAGCATTCATCAACAAACCACAGCCATGAAGTACCGTGATAGCCACCTCCAGGTGTGCGCGGTGTCCTCCACTCCGAGCATATAATACTCATTCAATATTGAGATCAACCCGAACCATTCAAGTTCGCAGATATAC
This sequence comes from Ceriagrion tenellum, assembly GCA_963169105.1. NCBI lineage: Eukaryota > Metazoa > Arthropoda > Insecta > Odonata > Coenagrionidae > Ceriagrion > Ceriagrion tenellum. The sequence continues at coordinate 114,029,132 of OY720641.1, forward strand.
AGGGAGACGAGGCATATTATTTGAAAGCGATGTAGGGTGTCAGCGTTTTGCGTTTGCTAAAATTCAGTGTGGCCAAGCCGGCGTTTTGATATTCCAATCGATGGTTTTGAAATGACAGTCAAGAGCGACTGAATCGAGGCAGTCATTCACTGAATCCCTGAAAGGGAGAACTTTTGTAAATTGTTGAACACACTGCGACTCATCCTTCGCTCGAAACCATTGCATAATGTAGCAAGGGTTGTGTCCACAGAAACCCGGCCTACCTTCGGCTCCTCGACTGCGCGTCAATCCCTAAAGAAACTTTCGACGATCAATTTCCTACAAAGCCTCTCCAACGTTGAGCAACGAAGCTGAGTGATAGGCTGTCCACACAGACTCCTGTTTTCTTAGTGGGCGGAAACCAGAAGGGGTACTCGAGACGTAGAGGGAGGACGGCGAGAGTCTATAATGATTTTTAATAGGACCAAAGGAAATGCAACGAAGGAAAGGAAATGAAAAAGGTTTCCTCGACCCAGGGTAAAGAAACCCTTCCCACGTTGATTGAATTCCAGGTCCAACAAACACCGGACTCTTCCACTTTTAGTAGAAAGACTAAATTGCTGATAAGGTCACCATGGTACACGGTGGCATCTCATTTGCCCAAATATTACGAGCCGAGGGAATGGATGAGAGTCTAATAACGAAACACATATGAGAGTAGAATGAATGGTGTGAGAGATAGAGGTGGGCTGAGAAAGATGAGGTTGAGGAAATTCTTAGGAGGAGGAATATTAGGAGTGTTAAAAACAGGAGGGCGTGTATGAAGCTGTGTATAGGGGTGAATGAGGCAAAAGAGGTTTGCAAGGATAGATCAGTATGGAGGAATTATTGAAGCAGAGTTAGGTGTACAATAACGTAATATAATAATAAATAATGAGTGAAACATTTTGACTGCCTCCCCGGAAGGGAACGGCGTGATGGGTATGTATGTATGTATGTATATATGGCTCCATTGAAGTTTGTGACGAAGCATCGAATGGACACAGAAAATTTTCTCGAGATTACTCCCTCGATTAACACGCATTTTAACGGTACTTGGGCTAAATTTTGCCGGTTAGTTTTCTCGATAATAGGCAACTAAGTTAAGAAGAATAAACATCTTCGCGTGCATTATGACGTTGCGATTCCTAGTTACAATACTTTCGGGAACGTGACGATGCCTGAATGAACGACAGCTATCGCTGTTCTTTGACGGATATTAGTTTAAGATTTGAATGAGATAGAAGCTATAAATCATGATAGATTACACATTCGGATAAGCAAAGCGTCTCTACTGCCACCATGACCGTCACTCTGCCTAGATGCTGAGGTATTACAAAGGCAAAAAATTCTCAGAGTTTGAAGATTAATTTTTCGTGACCCCAACTGGTGTAACGCTGCGGTAAACTGGCATAGGTACAGACTGCTATCGATACAGAGTTCAGCTTAGGAAGAACTCCTGGGGACCGGCTAGTTGAGCTTCGATGAACGACGTAATTCCCTTTCGGAATCATAAAATTATTACAGTACATTACAGAAGTTCTGATTATTTCATATTGAACAGGAGTAAAGTTCTAAGATTTTATTATTGATCACGGGGATTGTCGAATCCCACTGAAATAGGAATGAGAAACGAGATTCCTATAGCCATTCTCAAGCTATTATCTCGTTTTTATCGTTTAAACCCGACTGACTTTTTTTGCTTTACATTCGAGGACACACTCCCGTTCCATTCAAACAACTTTCAGAATTGGTCATAAATTTGTGGTGCAAGTGAGGTAAGTTTTCCAAAGTGGGAAATTCAAACTAACGAGTGCACGTTTGTATTTGCAGTATGTTTAACGCCAATGCAATCCATTCACCTCAAAATGCGACACCTAAATATGAAACCTTTACTATCTTGCCAGAAACTGACATGGAGACGGGTCACGCCAGCCTATCGGCATTTGCCCTAGGTGCCTGCGAATTCCGACCAGTATTCATTAAAAATTATCCCGACCAGATGAAAACCTAACTTTCACTACTGTTCGCGAAATCCAACGTAATCAACCTCAATTTTAATGGACTACATGGGTCAGTTGCGTTATTTCAGTGATCATTACCGTGAATGGCGACCCTTGGCATTTGCCGAGGAACCAACTCAAACCCAAAAACTGTATTACCTTAGTATTATAGTACTGCAGAATTCTTAAGCTGCAGGTGAAGCACTGTATCTCTCCTTTCCGATGAATACACTAATTTTAGAGACAAAATGGGCGAGACACTAATTCAAGAGAAATCAATGAATTTGGCCTCCATAAACAGTAAAATCTCCTATTTCCAATTATGCCAAAATATGAACTATTCATCGCACAACTTCTTGAAATATTCTCCAAAAAATACAGGTTGTCTTTAATATTGGAAACAGCAATAACGTTCAAGGCCTTGATATAATTCATAATTATGACGAAATGTACATTGATAGCCATAACATTACAAATAAAACTATTAATTGAGTATAAATAAATTGAATGAGGAAGAAAATATAGTAACAGTTCCCCATTTTACCAAACTATAAACACCCTATTGAAGCAGTTTCCCATGGATTATGGCACAGATTTAAGTTCAAGACAGATTTATAAAAAGAGGAATTTCTGAGGGAAAGATCGAGTGAAGACGTGCAAGGAGTACTATTTTGTTCGAAAGTAAATGTACTACTCACAGTCATACTAACGAGAAAATAGCAGAATACAACCTAATATGAAGGTGCAATGGCGTGAAAGAAATAGGTTCAATAAGGAATAGTCAGTCAATAACAGAAAAAACCTAATTTATAAAAACCCAGCGTCACTAACATTGCTTCACTTCGTGCTCTGCAAAATAGTTGAAATTCTAAAATAAAATTCAAGTACGGGAAAAAAATTGTTAGCGAGATATTCTTCGGGTCAGTTTACAACATTACTAAAGCCATAATAGCGCCGAGAAGTAAGCGTCAGGCTTAGATCTTTAATGAGAATTTTTGGTTTTTAGCGAAAGCACATTTCAAATCCATTGATAGCAGCACTATTAAAATGCCACTGAAGATGTTATGTATTACGTTGGCCTTCCTTAAGCTATCTAAGAAATATGTGCGCCTTATTAGTCTAGATTTCCACAAATAGAAGAAATTAGAACAATTATAACAATACGAATCATACTCGAGGTAATGTACAAAAACGAACTTCGGATATAATGAGCGCTTCGAAAAGAAATGCAAGAGCCATGCAAAAGCAAAATATTCAAAACTAGGTAGTTTCTAAATAAATTGTCCGTGAGCGACAGACGTGAGTGGAAGACAATAAATCGTGAAAAAATGTCAAAATGTTGACAAAAATACAACCAATTACTTACCTGGCGTCTGAGCAACAGAAGCTTGAAATCCAGAAACAAAAAATGAGTTAAACTTCGTTGTCTTTACATCAATGGCTATTATTTGCATGTACTTAATGTGTCTAAGAGAAAAATTCAAATCAACCAACCAGCTTACATCATGCGGGTTTTGAGGAGTTTCTAGTCATGCTTTTCGGGAATGGATTGCGAAGTAATAAAAACTAATTTGTATCAGAATAAGGTGAGAACGTATTACGTGTGTTTCAAATAACCTTGACTGATCTTTCGTTTCATGGCCGAAGAATTAGCCCGGACATCCCACGAGTGTCGATCCACGTGTTTGGAATGAGCAAAAGGCAATCTAGTTCACGGAAATCAGGTATGCGGGAAGATACTAAAGGGTGATATCTCCTGCCGAATGTTGGGAGAGATGTTAATGGCGGACTGATGGCGAAAAAAGGTAGAAAGAAATCAAAAAGGTACCAAATAGATTAATCGTGTAAAGAAATTAATTCTTCGACGGTCACGCCTTGACATAAGTGACAGCTAATAAAAGGCAAGGGAAGTATAGTTCACCCCACTTTGACGAAGTAAACGCGAATGAGTTGCTGAGAGACAAGATTAGTTTGGAGGTTAATAGCAAAGCAATACTTTTCGTTACAATATTACCGCAAACCCAAGCTTTCATTAAAATCAGCCAAATATGATTTGAAAGATAGTATTCTGAAAAAATCCAGGATTTTAATAGTCTTATTTGGTAGTTGTGCAACAAAATCAGCCAATATCTCGTCCTTTTCCTGTGGTCGAGGACCGCAATTCGGTCCTCGACCACAGGAAAAGGACGAGACTGCTCACAGCCCTACCGCGGTGGTTACACAATACCCCTACAGGAGGGCATTGGCATTTGTAGTGTCTGGGAAATTATCATTTTCTCGCCCATTACAATAAGTTAAAAGATATCTTACCACGGAGACCAGACCATGACAATCTGAATTCGCAGCCAGGGATTAGTGGACATTAAACGAAAAACGCCAAAGAATTTCAGTATGGTAATCGAAGAAATGACCATAAAAAGTCCCACGTTTTCCGCAATACGACATTGCCCGATTGAAAAAGTAGGAAAAAATAGAAAATAGTAGATTCCCAAGGAACTGATAGACCTATGTTGTTGAGCTGTGTTACTAGGACTCGTGAGAAGTCGAAAACTAACTTAGTCTATGTGAGTTTTTCATTTGGGAAAAAATTGAAAAGGTTTTCAGTAAAATGAACAGTCACAGTTTACGCAGCTTCCACTAGTTTTGCAGGATTATTTCAAAGGACACTTGAAATACTCGCATATAAGAAAATACTTCTTAATTCGAACAGGATACAGGACGCATGTTTAAGAGCAGAGTATGTCGAGCGTTGAAACATGAGAGGCTAAAGCTGCGAAAAAAAATCACTTTTTAACCGTCTTGAGGATGACAAAACATTGAACAAGCGAGGGAGACTTCAGCTAACGGAATATCTTAACACTAGTTTGGGATATTTCCGGGGAAAATTGAAAGCTCTTCACGGTTGGCAGGATTACAATAACACGGCAATCATTCCGTTTCCAATTTTCGGCAGACCTTTACGGAAACTGAAGACGAAAAAATGCACGTTTACATAAATATTTCAGAATATGTTTAGACCGGACGGAAAAGACCGGTTTGTTTCCATCGGTCAAAAAATAAACTGAAACACAGAAAAACAGAGTGCACACGGCACGGAGTGGCTCTGCTTATGGTACATTTACACCTACGATTATCCATAAGCATATCAAAATTTAAATAATGTTAAACCATCCTTTCACAGAGTATCATTACTTTTTCTAAATGAAGATGCCATGTTCAGCCACTTGTGCCTACGAAGTTACACGAGAGTTACAAACGAAAGAGTTTTAGACATAATGTAATGCTCAATCATTTTTTTAAAGAATACCGAGATAAACCAGAACGAAGCCACAAAAGGAAGTCAGATGCTGCTCACGAATGCCGAGGTTCTCCAACCTTTCCTTTTTTATAATTTGGATAGCGAGAGTTAAAATGAATAAACTTTCAATACTGATACTTATTTCTCAGGGTCACCGCTTATAAGAGCACGTCACCAGGGCAAGATTTACTCAGAATCCTAGTATATTAATGCGGGTTTGTAAAATACTAGCCCAATTACAGCTAAAAAAATCTTACACCAAGTAATGTGGTGCACTTTTTTGGAAAACTTACCCTCATCCCACACTTCGGAATCACGATTCGTAAAATAGATTTCCACTATCAGCAACCTCATCGGTCGACTTAAGGGAGTCATAGTAATACCGTAAATATCCTTATCTATCATTAACTTTTAGATCACTGTACCATGCGCAATTGGAGAACTAGCGCGTTATTTTTAATACATGTCAAACAGTTTCTGCAGTAATATGAGAAAACTAATGGACTTACTTTCCAGGACTAATTTCAATACTCAAAGTGTTACATTTGGCATGATCAATTTGGAACTTTCAGTGACCGTTAACCGACTTAAATGACTTAATTGTCCAAACTTGTGTATATCCATTGATCACAGTGCAATAACCCACGTTTGTAAATACAATGGAGCGCTAGTGACTTCTCTCTTCAAAGCTCACTCCAGGCGTCGAAAATGAAAAAGCGTCCGACACAGAGCTCCAAAAAAAAAATGACAAGAATGAAAACGGTAATTTCCCACCACCCTCTTGACCTTCATTAGCTGTTAAACACTTGACATTGAGAGGCAAATGGGCCGCTCCACTTAAGAAATAAAAGAGAAAGGGAAGCGTGAAAGAGAGAGGCAGGAGCCAGTCCACCACACTGTCACTGCAGTCCGCGTGCGAAGTTACTAACCTTCGAGGGACTGGTCGTAACCCTTGGTGAAGAACAGCATGGCCTTCGCTGCCCTCTCCGGCGTCTTGACCAGGCCCTGCCTGTCAGGGTCCTCGCCGAAGGATGAGAGCAGCAGCCGGTAGGCCCTCGACATCTCCGGAAGGAGAGCCTCCCTCGTCGGGGGCCTGTGGTCCAGTTCGAGATCGTGGTGGAAGACGCATTTCTCGTGACCTAGACGAAGAAAAGTTGAAATACGATAAATATTTACGATACGATATAAAACAATTTTCTTAATAAGGAAAAACTTCGAATAGACGCACAGGTAGGCTAACAGACTCGAATAATACAAGTATAATAACACGCGATCTTCGATGATGAGGATGTCTCGGGGTGTTCGTCAAAATTTCCGTTAGAGCCAAAGTTTTACGCACAGCGATTCGTTTGTACAAGGAACTTGCTAAACATAGCCGCTTCATAAAATCATATTTTGCGGTAAGGTTTCCCTACTTGATCAGTCAGATTAGTGATATTAAGAGTTTATTATTTTAGAAACGTCTCACAAATATTTAACAATATGAGTAACTGCGAGTAATAAAACTAGTGCATTTATTACGGGAAAATAATTTTGCAAAACCAGATTGCATAAAATGCTTGTCCTGGAATAGGAATAGAGGTGGTTCTATTTCCGTGGAATTCATCAGGAAAATATCAGCAAAAGATAAAAATTATTCGGCCAACAATTTCAGCTAGGGAGAGAATCGTTCTGTTAGATGGCGCATGGTGAACATTAATTAGAGGGGTATCTGGAAAAACAAGTCACCACCTACATCAAGAGCAGCAGCGATAGAGCCAAAAAAAGGAGAGGAAAGCAATTTTACTGAACGAACCATTGATACGAGGTTGGACGTGAGAGAACCTGAAAACACGACGTTCCAGAAAACTATCTTTGTGGACGTATAAAGAAAAAGCCACGATATTTTCGTTTCAGTCGCAGTTCGACCAATTACAAAAATTCCGTCACGCGAAATCTGGGATGATCCCGCGAGAGAGGAAGAACAATAAAACGAGATAGTCGTCGTCTCCGATGAGCCTACCGGGAGTGGTCGAAGTCCTGGGCGTGTGCGGAGTCCCCGGCACCTCCAACTCGGACTCGTCGATGCTCTCCGACCAGGAGACAGTGCGGCCGTGCGCGCGATTGATATCAATCTTGGGACGGTGCGGGTGATGCTGCTCTCCGTTCATCGCTGCCATGTCTGTCTCGGGCGGGCGGGAAATTTCGAGTCGAGCCTCACTGAGTGCGAAGGGGGGGAGACGTGTCACAGAGGGAGCAGGACGAAACTTGAGCCAAAGGCAGAGGTAAAAGTTTTATAGAACGAGGGGGCCGGGGAAGCGTAAGAAATCAAAGCGGAAGGGAGAAGAGCTGAGAGAAGACGAGAGATAAAAGAGGGGGAAGGTAGGAGAGTGAAATATCAGAGAAAGAGAGAGGCTCTTGGGGAGGATTGAGAAGGGTGACCGGGAACCTCTCGGCCCAAGCTTCGCACTACTGCCCTAGCCGCGACGATACTGAGTCTCTCGCCCGTTCAGATTCCTTTTACCCTCCCTCGCCCCATCCTCTCCCTCCTCGCCCCCCCTCGCCCCCTCACCATTCCACTGCACTTGCGCACGCTCCCGCACTTCCCCTACCGCCCCTCCGGCCGCCCAACCCCCAAACGCGTCCCCCAACCTCGGCGATCCCCCGCCCTTCGGGGGAGGCGCCGCTCGCGTCGCAATCGATGGGGGCGGAAGGGGTGGCGCGCGGTCGGTCCGGAGGTGGGCGCGGCGGAAAGAGCTTACGAGCGGATGGAGGGGTGGTTGGGAGGGGAAATCCCTTCTCCCCCTCGCTTCCTTATACTCCCTCCCCTCCACTACACCCCCCCTACTCTCATTGGAGTAAGGGTTGAGTGGTGGGGGAAGAGAGAAAAGCAATGTATAGTTCATTCCCTCGGGATGAGTGAAAGAAGATACGTCTCCACATGCTCCCATCTTATTCATGCCATTAAATTTTTCCTGCATTTAGCCCGCGCACAAAATCAGTCTCCATTTCAAAGCCGGTTAAATGGAAAAACCCACCAACTACGTCATCTTTGACTTGCCACCTATTTCAACTTTCATTGAAAAACTGTGGAACTATCGTCCGTCTACGAAGACAAGTAGCGCTGGAATTGTGTGGAATTGCATTATGTCACGCTGATCCAAATAAAACTCCAATACAGGCAATATTTTTTGCCATGGATGCCCTCACGTTAGTCGTCAAACTTATGGTGAGCTAGCGTTTAATCAAGCGTTATTTCTCTCAGTTAATCGGCCATTAACCCAACCGTGACGTCGCAGGGCGAGAGAATGGTAATAAATACCAACTCGCGATTAAAACTGGATCTCTCCGCTTCCCATTCATTACAACCTCTTCAGACTCCTCATAGCCTATTCTTTTTCAGGTTACACAGAAGAATAATCAAGAGGAAAATTCACCTCCGCGAAAAATGGACACTTCACTTACCTCATCCGTCGATTAGTGGCAATACAATCATCACAAAACAGGCGCAATTAAGAAATTATGAGAGCATAATAGGTGTAACTTCATACGACTGGACTGTTACGTAACTTAGCCAGTTTGGCTGTTTGGCCTTTCGCCGCATTCGTTTTGAAAAGCCAAAATTCCGCTCCGAGTTTCTAATTTTCTCCTTATGCTACTTGTGAAGTGCTACGTTCTTCTAAACTTCAATCGTTTCACGAGACTAACGTTAGCATGAATTACAATGTGTTAAGGAAACATGCTAAGCCACATATCTAACACTGGCAAACATTTTCCCCTGACATTTCAAAAGCAAATACCTATGCCCTCTTTGTAACGGCTGTACATCTAATCATGGATGATCTACAGAAACTAACTAGCACTATTACTTGACTAGCTCCACCTGCCTTATTATTTAGAGCAGCTTGTCTATTCCGATATCGTTTTGTGTAACGCACGTTTTTTTAATATAATGGAGGAGTACGGATCTCTTAGGTTAACATAAAGTAGTAATAAGTAAACGATGTGGTCTCTGTGTGTTCGGTGATTTCGGACACAATGCGGCGCAAAAACACCACACCAAATAGCTTAGAATAATATCCTCGGATAAACAATTCCTTATACTGGTCAACGAGACCACCTATTACAATAATTTGGACACTTCAGCAAGACATCCAAATACCAATATTTCCCTCCACGAGAAATCCGCTCTCATTAAGAAAAAATGGCATGAAATTGAATATATAATTAAATCATTAACCTTCGAATTAAACTAGTTTCAAATTCCTGGTTTCCCGATACATTTTTCAGGCATATCTTGCGTTGTATGGAAATTTTAGCCACTGGGAAATTACTACATGTTACATGCAAACAAGGTGTTATGAATCCTTTTAAATGACTGTATTCCAACATTATAAAATGGTCCAAATTATATCATCAACAATTACGTAGTAGCTTATTGCCCGCAGTCACAGTTTTCAAAGAGAACGTATTATGGGAGACAATAGGTTGAGGGGACAAGCCCCCAATTTATTGAAAAGCTAGTCCAACAACAATACTTCGTCCAAACAGAAGCACGGCTCAGAAGCATACATCATCACCGGTATTATGAAGTAAAGAAAATGACGCTAATTGAAGCTCTTTCCGCTATCGTGGATTTTTCCAAAATCCACAACTTCGTCAAATCTATTTCCCTGGAATTCCCCAGTGCCGTGTCCAAAGACGAACTTCCCGAAAGATTTCCTCAAGCTCTGTGATGTTGCCTCATTTTAATATTTAGTCGCTCATCCGTTCGGAATTAAAGAAGAACTTTGTTGTGGAGTGGACGAATGGCATTTTGTACTTTGACCCTGAACGTACCTTATTTTCAATACATCAAACCAGTATATCGATCAAGTTAAGTTAACGTGGTGATCGGAGATTTGTCCCTAAATGAAATTTTTGGGTGCTTAATAATTTGCATTAATTGATAATAGCTTAAATGCGCGTTTCATCATGAAAATTAACGCCTCGGGCTGCTCATCAGGGGTGCAATTGGTTATTACAGTGGACAAGAGTTAAAACGCAAGAGTTTTGAAGACACGACTGGCACAAGGGGATTATCTTTTAGTCACATCCATGGTAGCGCTTATCTTAATTTATTGACGTCCATCGGAGCAGCTATAATTTAAAAAATTAGTCCATCTAGCGACTTCGTATTGAAGTGATGAAGAATAACTGAATCATTCTTAATTGCGTAACATGGCATCGTAGTTTCATCTTGCTTCCAAAGACTGAAATAACTTTCTCCTCTTTTAATTTTAATGAATATTGTACTCGGCGCATGCTATTGTGAACCAAGTAGCGATTCTAATTAAACTGCCCGCCCGATAAAATCTCTGGCTGACAACAGGTGATGCAAGCAACAAGTGATATTTCACCAAGGGAAAGGGAAGGCGCAGCATTTGAAATCGAGGCAGAGGAAGGACAAATAGGTTTTTTGCCAAAGAGGGTGAAAAAGGACCCGGAAGTTCTTTGATGAAGCTTTACACCCATGAAATAGAGCTGTCAAAATATTTTCCGGGTAAATCCATCGAGAGCAAACCCTGATTTTGTACACATACACCAACTGGATGAAATGCACTACTAGAAATCTATTGACTCGACCGGGATTCGAACAAAAATCCCTCAATCTACGCTCAGATAAGATATCGTAAGAGATATTTTCTTGGCGAATATAATCGACATTGTATACATATATGTTAGCACTCGTGCGCGTGACTGTATTTAATAATATATTTCGCAGCGATTTTCAGGTAGGAATTGTCTGAAAACTACTAATGCATTTCAAACTTTCTACTAAAAAAACTGACCATTATTCTCGTTAAAATTGAAGTAAAAATTAAACAGGGTAAGTAAATCCTAGCTCTGTTACGACTCGTAAAACTGACAAACCACAAGAACTCATTTTGTTGACAATTGAGTAAATAATTGCACGCAATAACATGCGATGTAAAACTAATATAGGCATGCGTTCAAAAGTGCTTGTCAGCAATGATGATCCTAAATATTTGGGAAAATATTTTTAACAAATGAAGGTAGTAATTTTCTAAATAAAAAGGCTAAACTTCTAGAAATTACTTAAGACTATTCTCCACACTTCTTTCCTTAACATGAAAATATCGTCTTATACCTAATAAAGACAAGTGTGTTGCAAGGCAGTGGCATTATACCTATTGGATGTCCATAGATCTAATGGATAGCGCGCAGTCCAAAATTTAGAACACACATCCTGCTGCGATAATTACATAGCATGAGATTGAGATAGGCAAGACATAACCGCTGGCAATTAACCGATCAAAACAGCCGAAGGTAATATTAATTTGTTGCAAGTCCCTCTGGAAATAAATGTTTTCAGTTGCATTTATTTTCCGCGAGAGAAAGTTTTCCCTCTCCCATCCCCCTTAACTGTTTTATAATTTCCAAACAAGCCGGTAAAATCAACGGTTTAAGGGAAGTTAAGATTACGGCCAAAGGGTCATTAAGTTGCACCAAACACCATCACTTAATGACGCGTTCCCGACGCATCTAGAATTAAAACACGCGTGACGATTCGCTCACATTAAAAAATGGCTTTCACTTCACGGATACGGGTGCACGCGTATAAATTTCGCGACGGACGATTGTAGGGAAATCCAGGAGCGGTATTTGCATGCCCACGAGAAGGAAAACCGCACTTCTCAAGGTCTCTCCCCTCCTCCACCCACCCAGAGGGCGGGGTAGAACACTTCCACTTCCCACACCTAGACTCAATTGAGGGAACGATAAGAAGAGAATCAGGACGGTTACGTGCGCGCGGCAGCGGACGCAGAATGCCCCAGGAGGTACGTACCCAGTTTCTTACCTTTCACCGACATACCTTTGCAGAGCGAACGACTAAAGTAAAAGGTTTTTTTTACCCCTTCTTTTTCTTATACAGAAAAGCGCGTGGAACGCCACAACCTCGTACCCTACCCGCGATCTCTCAAGACGAAACACGTAAAGGTAGAACCTTAACGAAGCTGGACTAGACAGAAATTACCATGGAGAGAGGATCATTACGTAAGGATTTACAAATTAACGGCACGTGATAGACTATTTGGAGAACTAAAATGGTAAGCAGTTTTGCGGAGACACGTTGGGAAAAGAAAAGCCACGTGGAAGATTCCAGCGAGCTACCACTGCACTAGGGGAGAATGACCACAACGGCAGTCGATACATCTCCGTGTATGTTGACAGTAAGGTCTTGATTAGATTTTTTTTACGCATTTTTCGGAGCGTGTGCGACTGGAAAGGTAGCATTCCGCCGTCGCAAGGTAACTTTACTCGAGAGGGAAGCAATGGATTGGCGTCTACTAAACACAGAATCTGACTCCGTGTTTTTCGAAAGCATCCACACCGATTCTCCCGCGTAGCTTGGGAGAAGTACGATCTTAAACAGCTTGTGACCCTCATTGGTGAGAATTAAAAATCTGGGTGGCAAGATACAAAGCCGGGAAATATTTCATTCTCTGATATCTTCAAATTAGCAAATTAAACGAACGACTGAGAAGGCCGAATCGACCAATATATAGACATTGTGTGAAACGCCAGGAATGAATCAACATACTTTTAAGTTCATTTGGTGATGGTATAGTTCGATACCCATATAAAAAAGAATTATTTCTCCGTATATTTTCAGGGCATAGAAACTGAGGAGACAGAAAGATTTACCAAGTATTTACATTTATTATCAGACTGAGTGCTTGCAGTGAAAGTGGTATTGATTAAGAGTATTAGTTTCTCACTACAGTGAAAATAATTTTATCGCTCCGAAAACATTAAAAACTTTTTACCACACGGAATGGCTTTCCACACTTGCAGTTTTTGGAAACTTTTTGGATTGATCTTCACATCAAATTCCATGGGAAATAGCACTGGAGAGCCGAGAGCTGGTACCTCCCAGAAGGCAAACATCTCCACAAGACAAAAAACACGCACAGAAAATGGAATTTCGATGTTCCCCATCTTGCTATCTCCCTCTTTCCCAGTCCAATAATAGTTGTGGGTTCTTGAGAGCTAGCTACGAACTGTTTACTCTCCCGGAATATTGATATGTTAAGTTTTACGAGGGAGAGAGGAACACGCACAATTCCCACATCCCCACCGTTAAAGATCACAGTTGAGATACGAAATAGTTTCGGGAGGAGGGGAGGGGTTGAAATATGTAGGAAATTGAAGGTGGATAAGTTAAAGGGTTTTGAAAATATAATACACCCCCACCGCCTATCGCAGATAAATTGAGTCTATACCAGAAAAGATCATAAAATATGACAGACGTTGCCAGGAGAATGAAAACTCATACAAACAAAAAAGAGAACTTTTATGTATGGTAAAACCGAACTAGGAGCCTCATGACGATTCTTTCAAATGGTAAAGGAATGATCAATAACTTCTCACTTTCATGACGAATCAACAATATTCACATTAATTCCTCTAATTCTAAGCTCTCTAACTCTAAGTTGGTTGTAATTCCAAACAGACATTTTTTCCTTAAACTCTTTATAAAAACTATTGACCTCCAATATACCATTGTATGTATCCCACAATCTTATCCCGTTAATCACACTCAAGGAGCAGCATAACAGACATTGTTTAGACATAAAATAGCCCAAAACTATAGGACATGAATTATGTAATCCAAGGTATCGCACCCACGCTCATAGCAGGGAATAAGACACCTGCATTAGCACTCTCCTACCCAGTGTGTATCGATCACAGTTACGTAACGTCATCAGAGACGTCCAGGGCCCAGTGAACGATGCAATGGGAGTTCTTCAGGAATGCACCCAAGGTGAAATGAATGGGGAGTGAGGGGGAGTGGGGAGCGCAACGGAGTCAACGCTAGCGACAAGTATGGTTAGATACAGGCGAGGTTATAGAGAACTTGCGGACTGAACGAGTTCAACGGGTTTTGGTGGCCAAACAAGGGGAGTGGATATGGAAGCTGGCTCGTCCAACACGCTAACTAGATTCGGATTCTATTCACCTAAATAAACACCGGAGCCATTGTCCTTTCATGGTATTCTTCCATCAGAACAATGAGAGAAAAATGAACTCCTTACATGATGTATTAAGTTCGTAGGAGATTTTCTCGTAAAACCTATTGTGAGACGCATGGCCTCACACGTGTCAGGCGACATTAGAATATTCTAGTATTCGGGAAACATCGCTGTAAGTTACGATAGATGAAAAGGGAATCAAAAGAGCCCAAAGGCATAATCATTACGATAGTAAGTTTCGCTCGTTTAATATTAGTTCCTCCAGCCATGAGAAGAACAAACTGCAATGATAAATTTAAGAATTCCATGGAAACAAATCATTACCAGCATCAAGGAAATTTTTGGGTATATTTTGAAATGTCTCCCTGTACTTGGAAAATTGTGGGTGGTCCTAAAGACTAATTCGTCCACAGAACACTAGTGCAGCAATTTCTAGGGTAGACAAAGCCAACCTTTTGATCTAAACTATTAAATGCCGGTTTAAAGTTTTCTAAAAGTAAACTAATAGCGACACACGACCATTATTCTGGTTGAAAAACACCAGTGGCATGTCTTTACGGAAATTCCGTATGATATTTTTTTCCTTAACGTAAACGCCAAAGTCGCGAGCTGATATTATAGTCCCAAACCCTTAAGAGAAAATATATTTCTCTACATGTTACCTTATTTATTGTACTTTGTCCTGTCATCATGCAGCACGAAAGACAATTCCAAATAAGCTAACTGAGAGTGCTTGAATTGAATGTCGTTGAGAATGTACCAGCAGCATGATAATTAATGATTGTTGTACTAATATTAACGCATTTCAGAATTAATAGGTCCTCTTTAGACAAGGGAGGTAGGATGAAGCATCCGAATCTGCACACCATATTAAGTACTTACATACCATACTTATAATATTAATATTCATTACCTACTATTTGGCTCTGCAGGAGGCTTTAACCTGGATAGTAAAGTTTTCTTCATCGTGGAACTTCACAGGGTCGCTTGATCAATTCAGTATTACTCTTTAGGCTGTAAAGCTAAGACATGGCAGGTAATCATTAACCGGATATCAGTGAGATTCCTGACATAATGGCACAGATTCCTTACAATTACCCAATGATTACCTGTTATCCTGTAAGTAGGATATTGGTAATATTGTGAAGCCAGATGACTGAATACAGTTTGTCGTAATTGCGGCAGCTATATGTCAGTGAGGTCAGTGATAGGCACAAATGAACAAAATTCACCGTAAAATACGGTCAACATCACATCGATGCATACAAATTTGTTCCTGAAACCAAAGTAAAGCATCGCGAATCATGAGACATTCAAAACAGTTACATGATGTAGCCGTAGAGGACCATGTCACAATAATATACTCTAGGTTATCTTTCCATTCAGGAAACCCGTCCAACATCTACCCCACATACAGTAAAAAGGGCCTAATCAGTACATACTTCCTCATTGACCTCACTTCAACACGCTTGTCCATGAAACTAGTACGTTAAAATTAATTGAGCATACTTCATGCCTTATTTCCCCTCCACCTTCAACCATTAACCACTTATTTACTGCAGAAATATACCATAGCAATATTTGTATTGCATTATTTTCCAGGGAACTGGCGCTTTGCATGAAGGAATCCTCCTCCCACAGACGAATATGGTGCTCTAATTACTAGAATTTTTAGACTATTTACCAGCCGGTTTCATAGCAACGATAGTCATCCCTGCCAATGAAGTGGTTTCACACATGGCACATTTCAGTATTTCTTTGGAAGAGAAAATAGATCTCATGCAGCGCATCTATTTGTAAACAAACTTTATCGTAGCAGTGGTGGGAAATGGACGCTTCAATTGTACTTGCAGTGAGCTTTTCCATTCCGCCAAAACGTTGCAAACCATCAAGGGAAACGAGTCATATGACTCCCCGCGGGAATTAAATATAAAATATTAATTAGCCGGATAAGGACCCTGCACATTTGTAAATATTTATTTATCCTGAAATTTATTGGTTCTAGAACTTTCTCAACGTAAGATTTGCGACTTCTTTAGCATTAAATAATTATCACACCAGCACTCATTTCAATTCAATTTTCAGGGAAATGAAGTGCAATCTCAACAGAGTAAGTCTGTGATTGCCAGCCAAACGTATAGTGTGGGATGTTCCAAATCCATCATTGAAGATATTGAGAGATTTTTGAAGTAGTCGCATTCTCAGATTACTTCCATCTTTGGTTTTCAGGAAATAAATACAGTTATGCATCAGCAGAATGATGTCTTGTTAGTAGCCATTAATACTACTATTCGCAGCTTCCATAGAAGTCTACTCCCAAGCGTTAAGCTGCAGATAGAAGTGAGTGCTAACGCAGAGTAGTAAGACTGTAGTTACTTGATGTTTCCGTTATTTCCCTTAGAAGAAACATCTATTGTAAAGCCACCTTGAGAAGTGCCTACGATAATGAAGGGTTGCACAACGGCTCTTAGGCTCTTGATTGTGCCACCGACACACGTAAGAAATACATTACATGCGTTTCTGAGAGAATTTTAACGAGAATTTAATGCATTCACTTGTCCCTATTTTACTGTCTTGCTATTTATTACGCTACTTTGATGAGTGATTTTATGCGCCGTCAAAATCATTCCTTAGCGGAGGTATTCACAGTAGCAAAAGATCTAGGACTTTCACCCGATGTAAGAAAATCCGGTTGCCTTTTGGATTTGTTGCTTCAATTAATTTTAAGAGGAAAAAACGCGTTACATGGACCAAAAACTATTTCGGATGGATGAACACTGGTTCTGTATACGTACTATTCTATAAACCCGGGTAAAGAGCAACATTTTTTTATTGAAATGCAAAAAGCAGTGCATTGGTTAAGAGGGAATGAGCGCAAGAGAATTAACTTACGAGAAAAAAGTCTTATTCAAACTCATCCTACACCTACATGTTATTTCTTATAGTCTCTTCGGCTTCAGTGAGAGTACTTAAATACCCCGACTGATTACGAAATATTCCAATTATTTCGCTATTTAGAAATGTTAACGACATTCAATTTTGAAATTACAACTAGGCCGAGTTTTCTGGAGGGAGTGAACTAAAAATTAATTCTTCTGTAATAAGAAATGTCTCTGGATGGAATATACTATCATCCCCGAGTTCTATTCCACTAAGTTTCACATTCTTTAAAAGAAAAGGGCTCTTTAAGGTGAGCAGTAGGAGGCCAATAATTGTATAATAATCTTTTACGACTTGAGATAAATCCAATTTGCCCATTTTTGTACCATTAAATGTTGAAATTGTTCTATTATTACGCATAAAATCAAACGCTCATTCCCGACAACTTTTCGCTTAGTGAATGCAGCCAGACCACATGGGAATAAATTATCAAATATTTCCCCTCCTGACTAGCATTGTAATCTGCATCAAATCTAGTCAAGCATTGTAATATGCACCACCAGTAATGCAATTCTTCTTTAACTATAGGCTCCGCATTGTTGCTGCAACCATGTGGTCCTGTTCTCTGCTAACCTCTTAAAGAGACAACAATTTTCTGTCCCCATCAGTTCTTGTGCCCTGCTCAGGTACTGTAACCTTTGTCTTCCTCTACCTTTCTTCCCGAGTACCTTCCTCTCCAACACATTGACAATAGATCTATTGTGTCTCAGGAGATGTCCTAAAAATTTTATATATTTTTTCCATGGTGTTGAGTAGGGTTCTCTTTTCATTTATTTCCATTAAAACCTGTCCATTTATTTTCTTTTCCTTCCAGCTTATCTTAAGCATCCTTCTCCAAATCCACATCTCTGCTGCTTCTAATTGCTCTATTTCCCGTTTCCGGAGGGCCCAACTCTCGCTTCCATAGAGCAATGTACTCCAAAGGAATGTTTTTGCAAACATTTTCCGAATTTAGATATTCATATGCTCGTCTGTTAAAATGTTTCTCTTATTTTGATATGTTTTGTTATTTCCACCCTTTTCTTTATCTATGCACAACATCTGCTATCCTCAGTAAGCATACTTCCTAAATAGCAAAATTGTTTCACTTGTTCAATTTCCTCATTTTCTATTAAAATTTTGGGTTTTCTTTCAATGTTGCTTTTACTCACTACCATCAGTTTTGTTTTCTTAGTATTTATTTTTAATTCCTGTTTCTTAAGCGATGAGGAGAGAATAGTTAACATTTTATTGATTTCTTTAGCAGAGTCCCCTATTACAACAATATCATCAGCAAATCTAATACTGTGGATGCTCACGCCATTTATTTTTATCCCACATGTTTTTTCTTTCATTTTATCTATACTTTCTTCAATAAATAAATTGAATAAAAATGCGGAAAGCGGACACCCTTGTCTAACTCCTTTCCTCATTTTTGCCCTTCCTTCAACTCTATATTTATATTGATGCTTGTTTCTTGATTTTCATACAGTTTCAATATTAATCTTCTATCTCTCCAGTCTAATCCTATTCTTTCCAAGGATTTAAACAGTAGCTTCCAATCAACTGTATCAAATGCCTTTTCCAAGTCGATAAATACCAGATATAATGTCCAGTTCGTTTCTAAAAATCTTTCCATTATTACACGTACTGCTAGTATGGCATCTCTAGTGCCTTTTCCACTTCTAAACCCATACTGGTCTTCACCGACATGCTGCTCCATTTTCCCTTTTAACCTGTTTTTCAGTATGTTGATCAATATTTTAGAAGCGCGGGATAAAAGAGATTGTTCTGTGATTACTACATTCTGTCGCTTTACCTTTCTATGGTATGGCTATAGTAATGCTGTAATCAATGCATGTTTATTGATAAAAATGAAATGGAGAGTTTTACCCAGGTTGAAAGAAATAGCTTTGCCCAAGGGGTAATCATCATTCAAGATAAAAATAGGCCAAAACTGAAGTGCATATACTGCAATGCATGTACTGCGTGGGTCAACCAAATGCTCTTTCACATAACACCTCAAAAAGGAATTTAACGAGCTCTGATGGTGTATTCCGTTCGATGGTATGGAGAAATCTATATCGGTGCAATCATGAGTCCGACGGGCATCGATTTTTGAAACCGGCAAGAGTGGAGGTACTTCAATAATTCAAATGTATTGAGGCAAATCAAAGATTTTGAAGTTATAAAGAAGTTATTTCTGAGAAATTATACTGCTTCGTACAGCAATTATTACCCAGGAAAACAAATAAGAACGCTTTCCTCCCACATGCGCCATTCACAATGAATTACGTTCGCGAGATTGCACAGGAGGTTAAAATTTGTATCAGATATAGGTAGGTTCATGATGAAAAGGACCCTTTCACATACGTCCGAGAGGAGAAAAAGATTAAGCCAATTCCTGACGTTCACGTCACGAAAGACGTACGTATCTATAGAAAAGAGAATTTCTAAAATTCTTCATACCACACTTTAATGAATTCCTCAAAACTAAAAAATTAAGTATCAGGCAATCAAAAACCCTCTTCTCATGATATGTTGTTATCTAAAACAATTTTCACTTAAATCCTACGGTTTAATGATCAATATTAATTTAATGCTGTCGTAATTTCAAACTAAACCGTCTCACGGTATAGATTTGTATGCAGCATATTGTTTGTAATTGAAGAAATGAGAAGAGAATAATAACAGGAATATATTCAGAATAAGAATCTAAAGTCTTGATGAAATACTACCGACGAGGTGCTCCGATAAAATGATTATCTATTCAATAATATCCTAGAATCCAGAGATCCTACGGTAAGAAACGAGTGTGTGTGACCCTTGTGACTCCTGCTTGTTGGGATCTCGGTTGAACAGATGAGCCTTCAATATCTCATCGGAAGACAAAGGTAAGAGGAGGATCTTCGGTACTCACCAGGATATAGAAAATGCAGAGAAGTAAAAGACATAAGAAAGATGTCACAGGTTTGTAAGTGATGAATGGGAAATTAATACGTCAACTCGCCAAATTTATTTGTGCAAGCACATTTATTCAAGCAAAACCCGCCGACGTGATTATGTAGACATCTCAGCTGAGAGGAAAGTCTAAATGATACATTTACGATTGTCAACCAGCCAAAGCAATTTTTCAAGCAGCTAGCGAGTCCCTCGAATCCACCGAGACTTGAGATGGGTCTCGTTGCCTGGAAACGGCAGTGGATTACGTTGACGTCCGAGTTAATACTGTTTACGCTCTTATATCAAGAGCGAAGGGCGGTAATCGACTTTCCACGGCCGAGAAACGACCCGTATCGCGTTCGCTTCTGAAGCTTTTGAAGCAGACGTTATTACGCAGCGCGAGTGGTTTTCTAATATCTCAATCGACTTGCAATCTTAGCTTTCTAGTACCTCCATCGATTTCCGATGGATGTCTTTTTGGACAGGATATTTAATGATTCCAGATATCAATCGACCACGGTGGCAAATTTTAGGTAGTACATGCACTATTTTGCATACAAGATCAAAAAACAAGAGACAGCGTAAAAGCTCAACAATTTAAGCCCTAGCTGAAACGGTTAATGTGAAATTTGAAAGTTACTTCTTTACAAAAGAGTACCTACTTGCAGTTAGTGGGAGGACTTGAACTTAATAAAACGAATGCGGCAGTCCAGAAGGAAATGATTCACAACTCACTATCTGGATTATCATCATCAAAATACGCTTGATTAATTTATCCTATCCTGTTAGGCAATAAAATTTTGTAAATAAAAATTGGGAGAGGAAATTATGGCTGATAAGGGCAATATTAATTGAAAAGCCTAAAAATGGAAACGAAAGGTTGACAAAAACTGGACGAGGCCTCGTAGAAACATTTTTTTTTTTAAGGTTATCCTGCTTGACAACCCGTGAATAAGTACAGAAATATGCTAGATCGGTTTGAAGAAATGTATTATATTGAAAAAGAGCATTATTCAAAAAGTAGAGAAAGTACTCTTTAAGGATAATAGTTGGGACTGTACTCCCGAGTGGCGATGCGCACAAAATCCCTGTCAAGAATCGTAACACTATTCACCAGGGAACAAATTTCACGAAATCTACAGGCCCAGACAATTAACTTGCAGGTGGAAACCATGGGGAGATAAGTTTAATCTATCATGTCGATTGTATCATTTATCCCTATAAAGAAAAAAGCCTCATTCACTGACTGATCAAGTTAACTGAATATGGAACAAAATCCACCACACAGCTACTGAGACCGTGGGTGATCGCATATACGCCTCTTTAAAAACTAACTGGGCCTTTCTAAGGCAAACTATTTTGTGTTTGGTAGAGAAAATTATAGGTGCATGCCAGCTACAGTGAATTAGGTATCTCATACCTAACATCCTCTTAGTTTCTTTAGAATGTTATCATACCGATGATGTCCTATCAGAGGTATTAGCTCTTCAGAAATTTTCATTAGCAATAAAGGTAAAACATCCAATATAACCAAGCTTTGCGGAGACCTGATGGGCTGTGTGTATTTATGTAAGTATTTTGTGATGGTAAATATATTAGGAGTGTTTTTATTGGTGACATGAAGCATGAAATAAAAACATCTCCGGTCCATTTAAATGTTAATCATATGAACAGTACAATGATACCCATCACTCCAAGATGGGCGGGTTGTGAAGGAAAAGAAGGTAACAAAGTAGTTAAGTGAAGCCTCAGGAAGCTCGTAGTAATATATAACCGCAGAAACTTAAGAGTATCGCATAACAGCTACATAAGCATCCAATGGAATAAGACCGGACAATCAGAAACACCATGGTTGATGGCCCACATGTCATATAGTACAAATATTTTTGACACCTAGCGGAGATCTTCAGCATCGTCGTCACCAAACCCCCAGTCAAGATACTTAGTCTTTGAACCTTGAGGTCCAGGATGTCTGCTGTGCCTCGAATTTCAAAATATTTGATGGTCCAGAAAATACCGAAGGGTCGGACTCCAAGTTGTTTAAGAATTTGCATGGCATTTGCATTATACCTAGTATTAAGTTCACCGCGTCTCCTTTGGAAAACGGTTTACAAAAGACACCATGTGTCTAGTACCAAAGCACATCATCCATTCCCGAAAGCGACGAGGACAGCAAGCGGAACCAGAGACTAAGCTCTTCTTCTCATTCCTCCATGCAATCGGTCGATTCGTACGACGCAATTTTTAATGAGAAACTTTACACCCATCAAATTGTGCACTTGTCGACCTCTTATACAACGGTTTTATGGCGCCTTATGCCATGCGTGGGGTGTGTCAAAGAGGCAAAGAGGCGGAATCACCGACTTCTTAACAGATTAAGAATCTTAATTGTGCAATGTGCACTCATCGAATTTCGCACGTTGATTATGACACCTTTTACAACTACTGTCATTCGATAGATCGAAATTTCAAAGGCTTTATAAGGCAAGGCGCGTTTCCCTTATCTGTTCCAAACATGTTCACTATCATAAATGATTTGGTACTTTCCCGGCGAGTATTATGCGTTAAATTCTCTCGGGATTCACACCGGGTTAAATTTTTTGGCTGCAGCCAACGTTTTGATGGATAACACTTCCATCATCATTACCCCGATGACGTTGGCAGCAGCCAAAAATTAAACCCGGTGTGAATCCCAATAGAATTTCACACATGTTCACTATCATTGCAATTACGTAATTGAAGAACCCCGTGCTTAACTACCGCGGAATTATGGCACAATAAAGGGAGACCCACTTCTTACGCGAAAATCAGAAAAGTTACAATTTCCAGATACACTTCGTGAAAAATTTGCTAACTCTGCCATAGCGAAAACTGATAGAGAAAGATTAAGCATTGACGATTTTATCTTTAGAAAAACAAACTGGAAATTCCAACGCATAATGCTGTTTCAATCACAACCTGCGTAATTATACTGTGTATCATTGTCCTGTGAATTGGACACATAATGGCCGTATCTCAATATCAAATGTACTATTGCTTTTATTATGTCACTACGCAGTCTCTGATATTTCTCGGAAAATTATATTTATTGATCCCTCTAACATGATGAACACCTCTCTAATTAACGAGTGTCCGCGAATAGTTTTCATTACATGTTTGTTCAATGCTAGAGCATAACACCTTCAGGCGATGGATGGAGTAACAGCATTATACCGCAGTGTGATGAACTTCGTAAAGTTTATCCAGTGGTTTTAAAGAAAAATACTGAACAAGACTAATGAGAGGGATTAAGATAAACACCTTGAATTAGTCAAGAAAAGGCAAGATTGGACCTGCTCCCCTCCGACATTAATATTATGCGAGGCAGCATGCTGAACTATATTACAAGTAGATACCATTAAAAAAATTGATCCACAGAACTTATCAGCGTTTTCCCCATTTTGTTATTATCTATCCATATGAGGTAGCAATAACTTAGGTTTAATTCAGTCAATAATGAGGAAGTTTCAGCAAACGCGATGCACCTCAATTCCCCGAATATCGCCGCCATTTCGCGAATTGCAATGGAACACGTCACGTTTAAGTCAAACCGTTTCCCCAACAAAAGTAAGTAGAATGTCGTTAACATCGAAATCAGCCCCTAGATATATTGTTTGGCTTGCTAAACATTTTCCTCACTCCCACGCCGGGAAGCTCCCTCTCTTCCCGTTTTTTAAGTGAATCTTCCGTTATAACACCTGCTTCTGGTCACCATTTCTTAAGTGCATAGGGGGTTCTTAGTACTCTCGAAAATACGAGGTCATGTGAGGCACACTAAATAGCTCTAATAATTACACAGTCCCGCCACCTGTGGACCGACAAGTTAACTATGAATTTTATTTAAAAACCCCAAATATTATATTTGTCATTTCGGCAGCTTCTTAAATTTACATGCAAAAATTGTTTCGAAAAGCTGGATACACATTTCAAACTGAAATCTCTAAAACATATCCATGAATCATTTTCGTTGCTATGTATCTATAAGCATCCCGAACGCAGGCCGGGGTAATACTTCGGGAATTTGTCAAAGATGTACCCGTGAAAGTTAGGAAAATTGAAAAGATAAGACTGATCAGTACGGAACGATAACGCAGGCAAGTTTCAATTTTCAAGGGGAAAACTGCAATCCAGCTTCACTATACATTTTCTATGCGAACATCCGAAAGATGTTGATCTCGTGAAAGGGGAGCCCGAACGAACCCGTGATACAACCTATACCTACTTTGACATTATCCACGCAACTATCGAACACTGCCAATTGTTTCATCTGTGGCTCTATTATATTTTATCAATACGTGCTCAATCAAGGCTACGCATAATACCTACTGAATGACTATCTTTAGAGAGAATATTCCAAAAAACCTTGTTATGTAACTCAAAATGACGATGCCTTAAAGCAATTTTTGTTTTATCGCACAGTCACCATCCATTACATTAAGTAAAAAGTGGGAAGACCTTATGGAGCTCGGTTAAAACGACGCTCACAAGTCGAAGGAAGTGAGGGCTGAGGCTGCTAATCCAACGGTCATAGTCCCTTACATAACTCGTTTGTAAAGCGGTCACAGTGTACGCCTGATATTTAAGAGGCGCGTATATCAACCGGTCACACTAATTGCCATCTCGCTTCGCTCCTCTCACAGTGCATGATTGACAACGCGGTAAACACACTCACGTGATCTTAAATGAACAGAGTAAATCGCTCCCTGAAAATCTGCATTTGCATTGGTGTCATCAGCTACGAACGAGACATCAACGGCAGTGCCCCAATACCCTATCGTTAATCCAAATTATTCTTACGTGCTTCACTATAAAATATATTGGGGAAGGGCAATAGCAAATAGTAGGCTTTCGCAACGGCCAGAGGTACTGGAGAGGAAAATTTTGCAACTATCCTAAAGTCTCTCCATGGGTATCAAGTAGCTATTGATGATTAGGAAATTCATGAGCAAGCTCTATCTCAATGTACTTCACTGAAGGGTCTTCCATTATTAACCATTCCTTACAAAGGTGTTCTTTCATGCACTGTGAGTCCTTAAAGCTTTGGGCACTTCCACCTCATCCCTTATATCAAACCACAAAGGCTCTAATTCTCCGATCGTCTTCACACTAACGTGCTCACTGGGATCCCTACCTTTCATCACTAATATTTCCTCCCCTTTCAATAGGTCCTCCATCCCGTTCCTTCTCTCAGGCTCTGCACCATCTGCTTACTTCCTACCCAAACCATCTCCAACATAACCTTGCCGGTCTTCCTCTATGTCCAGGGTATTTCCTTCAATCGCCTTCACATTAATCTCAAAAGCCTCTAATACAGGTACGCTGTTCCCGCGAGGAATGAAGCTTTCGGATATCAAAAACGCTTATAAAATTTTCACATGGCGGAGCTACATGATGGAGTACTGCGATGAAAGAATTAAAAATCGGCAAGAAAATGAACGCCTCATTCCTAGAGGGATTCGCAGTTCCCACGATCACGTTTCTATACCAGATATACAACGAAGATTATAGTGTGGATTACATAAGCTAGGCATTAGGAATTGAAAATATGCATTGAGTAAGACAGCTTGTCGCGGATGGTAATAAATTGGCAGGTGGAAACAATCAAGTCGACAAAAGAACATTACACGTCCTTTAATAATAGTCTTACAAGATTAGTAATACGTACATGATTCTCTAGTTGGCATGTGCCGTAATCAGTCTGATTGTTTCCAGCAAATAATACAGATTTACTTCTTCTTGTGCCATATGAAGAAATACATTAATTCATCCCTAATGTGTTTATTTGTGTTGTCATTATAGAGTTTAGTCCCACTTGGGTAAATAGGCCCTGAATAAAAACTAAAAAGTATTAGAAGTGGCAAAATCCAATGAAGTACAATGCAAGCCTGCAGACATAATACAAGGTAAAGATTCCACGGTTTAAATTTAATTGGCAGATCATCTATTCTTGATAGAAAAGAGCGAGATGACAAATTTTGGCAAGACTACAATGCTATAGCCTTCCATGGTCTTGACTAGAATCCACTAGACAAACAGCGATTCGAAGCATTTCGGGAGCATGCCACGGATTACGTAATTATTCGACGAATGGCATTTTTATTATGTAATGGAGTTACGTAATCTGCTATTAATTTAGTCGAGGAAACGAACTTCATTTCATACGACACCTTTTACTGTAAACCTGATCGAGCTCAATTAAATCTACTAATCCACTCACTGACCGTCAACGAGAGTCAATTACTCTGTAATAGAGTAAAAATTCGTTCAGACAAATTTGATCGTTAAGGAAGAAATTCCGCGGTAGAACTTGCTGGATCGAGGCGTGGATGGATAAAAGGGTCACGCGGATTGCCGATTGGAAACACTAATCATGATCACGAACTTGTGCTAATGACGTGGGAAATAGAACGTTCCTTTAGCATAGGGAGAGAACCTAGGTGTCACAATAGCTCATTCTAAAAATCTTCAATAATTTTTATCTTGCTTCCCCGAGGGGCTGAAAACAAAAATTTTCACGAATTCATTCTTGAAAACTCTTCGGATGCATTAGCCTCGGTATATTAGGGATATGCCTCTTAAAAATTTTGATAACAAGATTTTTGAAAATTTTTAGTTTCAGAGGAACAGCGAGTTTTTTTGGGAAAGATTCTGGTACTGTACTCCATTAGGGCTAGAGCTATCCTCCTTCCAAAAGAAGTTCGAGTTCGCCGATAAGCTATTGCAGTTCAGCGAGACCAGAGATAAAAAAACTCGTAATTATGTGACGAAGGGAGGATCATTTCTCACTCTGATGTGAAACTGACTATCAATATTATGTTGTCAGTCACAATACCAGAAGCTGAAAAAGATGCGGCTGCTTAAATACGCGGATTTAGACTCAATACTATCAGCCTATTAGGGTTTAAGTTTTCATACAAGAATTGAAGCTTCATCATTCTCTTAAGAAACAGTCCAACATAATTTTTATTTAATTCTAAGTATTTAAACCTGATGATTGATAATTCTAAATCTCGCTCTCTGAATGGAAAGTAGTCTTAAAAATCAAAGATATTTTCAATAAAAAGTGCAGAATTTGCATCCCCAAAGATAAAATATGCATTTCATGACATTAGCACACTAACCGAAGCAGAGTAAATACGACCAATCACTAGAGTGGAAGGACCCATAGGCAATGGGTAACCTTTATATAAACAACCGTATTGAGCTGAATAAGGGCGTTGCCGTGAAATACAGTCTGCTAGCAGTTTTACAGCCATGCCGCGCTCCACGGTGGACAAGACGAGTTTGTTTCATAACAAGCTCCGGATCTACCCCGTCTCCTCCTCCCCCACCCCCTCCAAACCATCACACACTAACGAGCTCAAGGGCAGGATTAGCATCAACTCATCGCCTATTCCGCGTACCCAAAGATCGAAGATTCAAAAATTTGGAAAAATGATAACTTCAGGTAGAGTAAAATCCAATGATCTTTCGCTGAGTGGCACTGTGAGCTCATGAGGTGTTACTGGGTTCCGATGATGTTCTCCAGAGACATTGCAATCAGATTTTACATGAGGAAAAATCTAATGTAAAGGCACAGCGAATACCGAATGAAAATACTTCGAGTTTGAAACGCCGATCATTCCCATTAGCAGGCCATACGCGCAACGGCAAATTGCAAAAACCACCTGCTTCGAATAGCGTTCCCTGCAAAGATTTCTCTCTCACCTGAGAAACTAGGAAATTTCGCTTCAGAGAGCACATAAATACGAAATTCCGTGCTAGCAACAAATGCAATCTAAGAGACGAGTATTTCATCTGGTTTGCAGACAACATTGCAGTGAATCAGACTTCCAATTATGCTGAGTGATTGGCATTACAACATCAATCGTCGGGATTCGAATATAACTCCCAGCCCAGCCATCTTTAAGCCAGGAAAATTCCGCTACCATTGCTTCATACCATATTGAAATCTCGGTTTTCTGAAGGGCATAAAAAAATTGAATGCACATTATAAATGGCAGCTATCGTCCGATCGGCCGCAAAAACGTTCACGAAAGGAGATGGCGCACAAAGATTTACTGAGCTGGCGATTGGCAGGCTGTTTGTAAATAACTGTATCAGCCTCTTTCATAGTATCTCATTCGTGTATTAGGTCAAGCATTAGCATAATCACGGCTGTCTAAGTGAAGAGAAGGGTCGCCCGCAAAAAGAGGGGCAACTACTTGAAATGATGAAAATAACTCCTCTCCCAATGACGATCAGGGCAATGTCGTCTATAATTAGGTCCTCATTTAACTGACTAAAGCTCTTTCATAATTTATTCTCCACTTCGACTCCTCCATCGTATGAAGCATTTCTTTAGAAATTATACAATTGTGGAAACCAGCACAAACAGCACACCATTAAACTTTTCACCGACTCTTACACCCTCGTATAACCTCGTTCGGCTGAATTTTGGAAAAAATAGCCCATTTTAACTCTCAAAATGCTAGTCTATAATGTATTGTCTCATACTTCCTATCCGTTTTGTTAACACTTAACATAGAATATATAATAAATTTTCTGGTTTCACTTGTTGGAATAACATTGCGATGATTTGTATATGAATTCACTTTGTAATATTCCACAATGGTTTTTATTACTCCGACCTAGGTTTCGACTCAAGTCATTATCAAGAATGGCTTAACTTGAGTCGAAACCTAGGTCGGAGTAATAAAAAACATTGTGAAATATTACAAAGTGAATTCATTTACTTAACATAGAGCATTTTATGACAATCTCTTGCATGGATCTTGAGACAATTAGAGGATGCAAATTTTAGACGAGCAAATATAGACGAAGTAGTGATAGTGTCGAAGTTTTGCTAAGAAAGGATTCTACAATATACATTTTTAAAGCTTATCCGAACATATTTTACTGGGGCTTCACTTGCTTTTTCTCAGACCTTACTTTCGACTCCAACAAGGACAGTCCTATCCCACAAGAGAGAACGTTCTTTTAAAAAGAAATCCGCGCAGAAGCGAAGGTCATCACGAGGGCAATTAGGCATTGAGATACACTTGAGCGGAGAAGGACGTAATTTCTCCCAATGGTTCAATAGGCATTCATGAAAAAAAATATCATAGGACAATAGCTACGGAGTGGAATGAAGAAAAAGAGGGATTGATTTCCTGGAGCTGGGTAACTTGATCACTTGGCATGAAACATCGGACTGAAGGAAATGGAAAGAATAAGGCAGCATCACATGAATACAGGATCTCTTGGAGAAGGTAAATGCGGATTAAGCCGCAGCGAAACGAAAAAACGAAATGGAGCAGATTGGAGACAGGAGTATGCCCTCGTGAAGGCATCCGCAGTTTCTGAAGGTCATTTAGTTTAGTCGTGATTCGCCAAATTCCATATAGTTCTGCAGTGGGAATTGTAACATGAACGGTTCAAAAAGTTTGGATCAATCCAAAGTAATCAGAGTTCATTGTTAACGCATCTATATGTATTTTGAGCTAGAGGGTAGCTTTTGCCATGAGGTCTGAGGTGCATTCGGCTGAGGATATGTGGTTAGTATATACAGATGTCCGGAATGGAGGTAAAGTGGAGAGAACCCCAGCGTTGGCATTATTCTGCTTTTTTATCGAGGTTCCTTAAAATTAAAACTTCTAATACTCTCCATTTTACATTGGAATCTCACTCTCAACTAATTGCCATCATTTAGTCCGAGTACTCTAAAAAATGTTTTATTTTTATGCCAAATTTCGAGTTTGGGTTTACTGAACTATAAAGCTACAAGGAAAATCAAACTGAATAAAACCATCAACCAAAGTTATGTCCTACTACTGCAAAAAGTCGTAATACTGCAATCCTTAGAACACTACTAATATCAATTCCCAAGTTGGAATTCAAACCTGACGGTTACTAAGAACTACTGACCAGTCTGCTACCTAACTATGTCATTTGAGAATTCTTATTTACTAGGTTCGCTCCGAAGTTAATTTTCACGGAAGTAATATGATCCTGCGTCTCAGCATAAAATTTACCCGGTCCCGTGTGAAACCAGGGAGCTCGCCCTAAAAATGCCGCGAGACGAGTGAAAAAAAGTCATTACACTTCCTGACCTCGTCAAGAAACCACACCTCCAGCCTGCGGGCTGATTCCCTGAAAGGAGCGATGAGGAATCAGTCCCTCGTGCAAAATGATCCAGCGTCCTGACAGACTTGCGGCCAACTTCCGAATTATATGTTTCGGTGGTTGCGGTTGAAATCTAATTCGCGAGCACTCCTGCTCGACCGAAAATCGAGGAACGACTCCAGGCGCTATTACTCGGAGTCACAGCCCTGTCGCAGGACAGCGTACACCACCTTTGCTCACTTGCTACATGCCATGTCAAGGCTCCAGGGCAAGCATAATCGTGGTGAGACGACTGCAAAAATAAAATAATAATAATCATCTCAGCCACAAGTCTCTTATTTCTTGATTGCGTTGAAAACCAATTGCTTGAATGCTTGGGGGGGTCCATGACACTTACCACACAAGTCTTCAGACCAATGACTAGCGATACGCTCTAGCGCATAGAATTACCCCTCCGTGAAAGTTTATCACCTTTCTTAAAACCTTTTCACTCCATTGAAGATCTTTCCTTCTAGAAAATATCTGCATCCAACAACCTGAAGGTCAGTTCTGACAGGCGATGAAAGAGCTCGTCGACAGCATGACTATGGCCCACGGCCAAGACCACCCAAGCAATAGTTATATACCGGAAAGATAGTGTCGATGTTATGAATATAGATATAATTAGAATTGAAAAAGATAAGGTGTTAAATCACTGAATAAAAACTTATTCACATCTTCGCAGTTCTAAAATCGTACGGAGTTAGTTTAAGGAAAAAATCTTGAGGACCGAATTGTAACAGGCCAACGTCCTTTGTATGAGCGAACCCGTACCTAATTGCGTACCCTGCGCTCCTAGCGTTATGAACTGTGGACGAGTTCATTTTTCACGAAGCATGACCATGCATCCATCAATAAACCGTTATAGGTCTCCCAATGTCTTATCGCAACCATGTAAAAACCTGCGATTAAAATTCTAATTATTAATGTGAACCCTCAGCTAATGAAAATGAAGAATACACGCTTCAGCAGCATG
Source organism: Ceriagrion tenellum (assembly GCA_963169105.1). NCBI lineage: Eukaryota > Metazoa > Arthropoda > Insecta > Odonata > Coenagrionidae > Ceriagrion > Ceriagrion tenellum. The sequence goes on from OY720641.1 coordinate 114,060,488, forward strand.
CAAGCATCCCGATGATAATCGTCCACTATAGTTCCACGACCTAAGAATTTCAATTTCGGTCTGTAGTTCCGCCACCAAAGAAAACTGATGACTGCTCTTCGAATGTGACAGATGGATTCAACGAATGAGTACACTAAAACTACATAGGTAACCATTTAATATCTGAGAGAAGTTATTTCATCAAGAAATCAACGTGTCACAGGTTTTCTAAGACAAAAATCGCCGACGACGACGGCTAATATCCGCCCACCCTCGCATATAAAAACTTCTGACATTAGGATATTGGATTTCATTAAGCTTTGAGGAGATAGAGAGAAACAACCTTGATTGAAGACAACCCGCTCCGAGATATTGGGACATATGCGTAATTTATTTTACTTGATCTTTGAGTGCACAAAATATGGTTACTTGACTGACAACTGGTATCAAACAGCCGGGCATTCCTCAGATCTGTCTAACTTTCGGGTTCGTTTTAATTTCACTGGGAAATTCTATTCTAATCCCATATTTCTTGATCATTTATTTTTCTCTTCATCAGTTAAACTGTAAAATGTTTACACCTAGCTTATCCTTTTTCACTTAACGTGAAAATCGGCCTCTCATGACAGATTTTTATTGGACCATCCATTTTGCTATTAGGAGGCAAGCCCTCAGTGTGTTGGGAAACGTCATTTTTTTATGGAGCATCGTAGAGAAACCCAATCGAGTGTCACCTGCGTTAGCGAGAAAAACGACACCGTGGCGAGGATGCGGTTACTCCAGTTTCGACCGATCAACGCGGCAAATGACCACAAGCATCAGAGCCCGAGGAGGTGTTACGAATTAAGTTTCAACAGAGGTAAGTTAGAAAGAGGTCATCAAACTAACTAAATAAGCTGCTATAAAATCATGACCGTATAAAAAAGTAAGAATCATTACCATGCTCATTTTAAAACACACTACAGCGGGTAGATAACGTGCTGTATACGAAAATGTCAACTAGTGATTTGACTAACGAATCTTAAAAATGAGCCTATTTGGCATTCCTTCAACTTTCGAAGCAAATATTGGTTTTCTGGGGGAAAAACAGTTTCCTATGCATTTCTACAGCCCCCCTTAAGTTGGAACTGGAGGTTCAAAGGAATTAACTCTAATAACCCCGAGGCATTCTTTAATGTACACAATCAAATATAACTCAGTAATATCTTCTTAGATTCAGACCTCAGGGCTAAGTTATGTGATTATTCGTTTTAACGCAGACCAAATATTGCCTTTGGCTAATGGCAAATATTTTCTTGCATCTTCGCACACAACATTTTATGTATAAAAAAACGGCAAGGTCACGCTTGTTCTTACTCTTATAAAAATAAACACGTGAAAATCACATTAGATTATCCTAACCTATGTAAACATACAACGTCCATTTAGTTTTCACAAATTACCACCTGCCAATCACTCAGCATATAAAAGCATGCATAAATGGTAACGAGGATTAACAAAATACCAATTTTGTGTTTAATCTGGCAAGAAAATCATCGTGACTATTCAGTTCTTCCTTTCATAGAATATTTAACCACGAAGTCCACTGAACAGCACTCATCGCAACCTCTTGAGCTAAAATAAGACAATCTGTTTCAGTTACATCACCTTTCAGGGACGAGGAGCTGTAAGTTTTACAAGTGAGAGTATATGCATAAATATGCCAGAAAAAACAGCGAAAGAAAATATAATTCAGCTTCTTCAAGTTCTGCGGGCCTCTAATCATTTGCAATTGAGCAGCATGAGCCTCGACGTAATCAGATGTACAATCATGGCTTACAAACCTCTAGATTTTGATGAACAAGTCTACAAAATACCAGTATCAACACCAGTGCAGTAAAGACGTTCGTTAAGGCCTAGCTCTTAAGAAAAACTTCAAAATAACAATGAGAGAAGCATTTCATCTAAAAAAATGAATTTTCCATTATTAGTCACGTGTGTATGCTTATAAAAATTATTACATCCTTGAAATAGAAAGGAGAAAGATTATGCTATCAATGGAACTTGACAAATAATTTTTTGATTCCTTCCTTCAAATTAAGTGAAGATATTCATTAAAGCTTTATCTCAAAATATACGTGCATAAAATAATCGATACACCATTTTCTGACAAGATATTAAAGTTTGTTTACGCGGGGAAATATGTCAGACTCCCTCAAACTCTTTCATCCATAGAAGACGGCATTGAACTTTTTGTCAGCGGGTATTTCGTCTGTGATTTCGCTAAATTGACTAGAATCTCTTCCTTAACTTTTGAGTAATGCGGCAAAAAATTTAAATTGACCCGTCTTGAAGAATCCGTTACATTTTGTATCTTAAAATGATATTGCACGCAATTTAAATTATTTTTCAAGGACTCTATTGCTGTTTCTACCGAAAGCGGGGAGGAGTCATTACAACAGTAATCGGCCAAAGTCAACCAACCGACTCAATTATACATTATGCAGCAGCAATATGTATCTGTACTTCAACACCCGGAGAAATAAATGATTGAGTGCAAAAAGTATGCGGCCCTAATGGAATAGCAAACCGAAAGAATCACACCACTAATGTTCAATCTACAGTCTTTTCAGAGGCCAAAATTTACGGATGAACAGTTTCGTCACCAAGTCTTGTGTGAAAGTTCGAGGGTTCAAGAGGTATCAATACCTAAACAAAAAAGTTAGACTGTCGAACGGTTTTAATCCTCAATCCCACACGCAACAAACACATTTAGAGCGGGACAATAAACCATCTTAGTCCGTCTCGATTTTCATCGTTTCCCTTCCCAATGCCTTTTTCCTCTTCTTATATGACATGTCCTTACCCTGGCCACCTTCCCTTACGACGGGTTAGACAGTGCAGTAACAGGCTGAGGCATTTGACAAAAAAATAAATTGCTGCTCGTAAAAGTGACTGACAAATATACAAAGATCTGTATACTATACAGAGAAAATATCTTGCCTCTAGCATGACATCGTCCCGACTTATAATTATTGCTGCACTGACCACACGCTAATTTATTTAGTAAAGGAACGTTGTAACCAAATCATATTCCACACTGACATCAAAAACCAGCGGAGAATAACAGCTCTAGAAGGGAAGAGATTAACTTTTTCTGAAACTTAAGGCAGTAGTTTGAGGAGTATAATGTAAAAAATAATTTAGAATTTCTAGCCGAGAAATTTTTTATCCTGCCCGTTAATAATACATTAACTATCCAAGTGTCGTTGTACATCAGATTTTGCATTGAAGTTCATTAAGTACGGAAGGGAAATATATTGACCCAAAATACTTCGAGAACGCAAGACAAAAATGCTTCGTCACGACGGGGAAATTGAGAGGTGACCAACCAAGGGCTCTGAGGCCTCGCCAATACGACCTCGTCGGCGGCGGTAATGATTATTCACCTCCATGCTCAAATGCATTGCCCCAAACGTGCACAAAGTGAGGCCTTTTAACGTGCTTTTCCCCTGGAAAGAGGAAAAAAACGAAAACTTGTTAGCTACCCGAAGGACTGGAAAAACCACGACATTGGAATAGCCGAGCAATGGAAGAAAGTCTCTCAAATCAAAACGTGAATCTTAATTTCGTGGAGTGTCAATACGAAAATGTCAAATAAAATCCCAACATCTTGAAAGTAGTGCGGCCCCTAAGAATTCCATTCTGTCAACGAAAATGAAGGATATTTAACGAATTCTTGGATATTAGCGTCTTATTTTACACATTCTTCCCTTGGGTATTCGATCGTAATTCGTTTCAAGAAAAATAAATTAGAAAGCACCATCGACATTACTTCATAGATCCCAGTTTTAAAAACTCTAAAGGTACCTAAAGCAGGACGATAAACTCCAACCACTTACTGGATTACGTAACTTACTAACAGTAGCGGAACAGATGCAGAATCTCTACATTACAGACAAAAGAAGTAAATTGGATGAGATTCAAGACTCCATAAATCAATTAAAATTGCCTTACGCTCGGAAAAAGTTTCTTCCAGTTTCTTTCAATCAGTACATGTTGGTATACTGGAACAGAAATTATTAGCTTAATTCGAAAGCCACATTCGTGGATCCATAACCGCGCGCACACATTCAAGCATAAAATGAAATCAAGAGAGCAAACACCCATTAATATTTCAACCATTGTGGGCACGGTCATTAATTCAATTATTCAGTCCAAATACACCAATTCGTTCCCGTATTATAACAGAGTGAGTTGAGAAGCATTCCTGCTCCACTCTTCACCTGCGTCATTTTGCTAATGAGCACGATTACATAACAGAACGAGTTCTATAAAAAAGTGATCGGAGTTCCAACTAATGTTCCTTCCTTTCTTATGTAATTCTTTGGCCCATTCCGTTTCATTCCAATAGAGACAACCTTGAAGGTAAAAATAAATATAAAAAAACAATCTCTGTAGCTTCCCGATTTTTTCATCAGTGTGGCAACACTACCTTGGTCGCCAGTAATGGTTAACTCCCGCCGTCAAATTTCACTAAGGACTGGAAGTTCTGCGATAACTCGCGCCAAACGGGAATTTGGATATTGACCACTTTTTCCTGATTCTCGAAAGTGTGCCGTGCTCACATATTTTTTTTGTCAATTCACATTCTAAACCGTGAATTGCCGTCTTTGAGTGATATGGGCAGAGAGTTCAAAACGCGATCCCGACAATATCGGGTTCAAATACGGCAAATCCCTAGTTGCATACTAGAAAAATCCTCAAGGACATAAGGGAATGAGTAGGTACTACGAGGAAAATCTCTCGAGGCTGGGGGGAGAAAACTGCGTAACAGAATCCAGAGAGTGGATTTCAATTTTTATCGGTGTCATTATGATACGAGACCCTCACTCGCCCGCCAAATTAACCCAGCAGTGACATCAATCACTGGGCGAAAGATGAGACTCAACACAGCGTTAACAATTTGGATTAGAGGAAAAAAAAGCATGTGCTGCACTCGGCCCAAATCGTCTCTCTCGCGTACAATATGTAAGAAACATTGACGGACAACCACTCACGCAAAATACTTCCGAAATATTCGCAGATCAAATGAGGTAAAAGCAAACTACTACCGACGATTATTTCAACGTTTGAAAGGCGGAAATAAAGCTTTTGAAAGGAAAAAATTCCAGAGAAAACTTCAGCAATTTCAAGTAAAAAAACAATGAGAATCCTTAGTAGTCAAATGCAAAAACGAGCTATCAAAACCCTGACTCTTGGGGGCATTATTCTACGCATAATAATGCAGCTCTGGCGCAGTCGATCCTCCGAATGGAAGATCATTTAACGTGGCAAATACTAGTTTTCCAGCAGACGATAAAATTTTCCACTGCTATGCAGATAAATGGGGCAAGTTTCACGCCGAAATCCTGTTCGCGCAAGTGCGTACAAATTTTTTACCATCAGAACTGCTCACATCACTTTATGTAACGATCAACTTTATTACGCGAAGCGAGGTAAAAAAACATGCCTTTTTGTCGCAGGGGAATCCATCAAACAGGAAAGAACGCCGCCAGATCAAGCCAACTCGATCTGACAACCGTATAGATAAGCTAGTTGCCTACTTTTTCACAAAATTCAAAAATACTTTATGGCTCCTTTAATAAGAGCAAATAGTACTTGTCTAAACCCTGTCCTGTGAAATCGACAAATGCAGCCAATCAGTAAAGGGGTCCAATGCCGTTTGGGGAAGTTAGTCACGTGACCAAAGTCTAATTATGGGATATGCTTAATTATACGATTGTGAATTGAAAAAAATTTATTACTGATCATATATCTCCAAGCCAGGACTTGGTTTTACCATATGCGCTATTATCATGGATGGACTCCTGCGGTTTAACTTTCATGGTATAGGAAAGGTACTGTTGTCGAGAATAACGCTCCGAATGCTGAGTCTATACACGAAATTTGTGATTACTGCCGTTAGTGTATCCCTGCCATGCAGTTATAGAAAGATAAGTACAGGCACATACATAATTCTATATTAACCAGACAGTTAAGGTCTGGATTAAACACGGAGTCACTTTGTTGCATTAAAAAAATACGAGTATTTCATCATTGAACAGGTTGTCAACAGTTGACTTGCTCGCTGTAGACAGGAGTGAAAAAGGTTTGGAAAATACTGAGGGTTTTTACTGCTAAGCATGGACTTTTCCACAGTCAACTGACGATTTACGCTGTACTATCTCATCCCCTTTTGTGGGCCTCTTTCTTCTTTCCGTCTATTTAACAGGCCAGTTCATTTTCTCATGTTTCTCACTTCCCAGTCAAGACTTCCTTAAAATGAGAAAAATACCCATGACAACAATGGATCCTTTTGTGCATTAAAAATTCAAAATACCGACCAAAACAGGCTGAACACAAAGGTGCATACATAAATTGAATTGATTCCTTCTAGTTCATAACGAGATTCATTTTAACGCAAGTCCACTGAAGTGCTAATCCAGCATGAAATATATCACTTTGCACGGTGTTTCGACCCGTTTAATTATATTGGTACCTCAAATCAGGAATAAGGGCACAGTCGTGTGCGTGGGGAAGGGCGGGGGTCTTAAAAGATTCCGAAAAAGCAATTCCATCAATAACAGGATCGATTATATAATTTCAACAACCCGATCATCGGCATCGCTTCGCTACTATAATTACTTGGTTCATCTGTTCACGTATTCAGGTTGTGGAGGCTCGAAATATAATAATATACCCGCTATAACCTAGTTGGGTGAGGCTATGTGTATATATCAGAGTCTAGACCTGATATCTTATACAATCGCGACATACCCCCGAGGCTCAATGTGAACCCGTCTCAATTGGGTTGCCAGGTCCCAAACGTGCTTACAACGGGCGTCATATACTTAAAGGTAAAAAAATAAATACGGAATACTTGACACATGGAAATTTGATTTGGGGAAGATCTCCTCGATCACCGAATGTTATGCAACACTCCGTCAAATCGGTGGTATAAAACGGTACCAGAAATATTCATTTCATCTTACTTCAATGAGGATGGAAAAAATGTTGATTACGCATGACGGGCTCAAAAAGAAGTTATGACTCTCTTATTAAGTGTATTCAGTTTCCATGTACGGCCATTCACCCAAGTCTATCTGAGGAGTCCGACGGGCTTCATCGCTTTTTCGATCGATCACCATTTCTGCGATAAAATATAAAGGAGAGAAGATAACTGAGAAAATGTTCTCCCTTTTCCTGCGAATTGTAAAAGGATAACAGGGCTAGTGAACAGAAATGCTAGTTCATTTTAATGTTCAGAGTAACGTTTGACTCCAATCTGGCGAATGCTTCCATTCCATTGATAGCAAAAACAAATGAATACAACCCTTCCATAACTGTCAACGGGGTTAATCGTACCTACAGAAAAAAACTGACTTTGTAGCTGGATATGGTTTTTAGGATCACAACTCACCCTAGAAAAAATTGCAATGAATTTCAGATGCTAACAACCGCAACTAATCTCCGACTTTTTCCTCGCGGAGAATGTGGTTTAATTATGAGAAAAAAATTCCTCACCTTATTTATGACATATTGAAAAAGTAATAAAGCAATGTAAAATGCACACCAGTGCGGCACAGCCTAAATGCTTAGATCCCTAACAGCCCAAATTCGTCAATGTAGAAAATTGACACCACTGACCGGAAATATAAGCGATTTGTGATAAAATTGATTCGAATAACCGGCTGAAGGTACGTTTGTAAAAAGATTAAGAAACTGAAAAAGTAATGGACGTCTTTTAGTCAACCCGAAACGAATGGTGGATCAGTCTCATCCAGAGGAAAACTTCGGGCCCTGGCAGGGGTTTGTTTAGGAGTTTAATGCATGCAACGGAAAATGTCAAACGTGGAAGGGCACGTGGCCATTGGTCGACAGAAGTGCCACAGATAATGTCCACGAGAATAAATACATTAAGCACGCAACTTGACCAAAAAAATCTTATTGAAAAATATTGGGGAGTATAAAATTTGGCAGACTAGTCTGAATAACGGCAATGTCAACATTTTCAAGTTATCAGATGGTAAAATTTTCTCCGTAGAAGATTGTATTGGACAAAATTCTTGACAGGAGTAAATACGTGCAGAGTAAAAAAATACACGCATCGCGCCATATAAATTACGTTTTCCGTTATAATATACTTGATGCGTAGTATGTGACACTGTTGCTCAGTTATTTTAATATGAATGCAATACCTCAATGGACTTTCAACAAAACTAACAATAAGTCGGCACTGCATATTACATTGAACAAACATTGTCAAAATCGATATTGAAAATAAGCCTTATAGATTTCAACAGATTATAATGATATTTACCAAGTTTAGTTATTATCCCCCTTATTTCAGGATCTAAGATTTTCAAGAGACATTATTCAAATAAACTTGAATGGATTTGAATATAAAATACTTCCACAAAGTGACGCCTAGAAGTGTAAAGTTTATTTGAACAATGTCAATATTTGAAATTTCAATCCTGATAATGGGGTAAAATAACTGATCACGGAAAATACTATTATCACATAAATGTCACAGTTATTAAACTGTGGAAAAGTACAATGCATATATTCAATATGGATTTGAATATAAAATACTTCCACAAAGTCACACCGGAAGGTGTACAGTTAATTTATACAATGTCTTTCTTGGAAATCTTAGATCCTGATATAAGGGGGAAAATAAATAAACTCGGTAAATATCATTATCACATTCATGTCACAGTAAACCTCATTATCCCAACCGAATGCGCCGAAGACATTTTCTAATGTATTTGACACGATGACACCCATTAGATAATTTGACCGCTTGAGACCCGATTATGCTACTACTACTACGAATTAGAATGTGATCGGAATCACGTTTTCCTCCCCAGATCCACCGAGACGGAACCACTTCCCACGGCACTTTACTTAACCCCCTCCCCCCCCCCTTAAGGCGCGAATGGCCTTTTTTCCGCACGCGAAAATGGAAGAGCCAGCCAAGCGAACGAGAGAGTTAAATTATCCCTTCCCGACCCTGCTCCACGCTCGCTCGCGTCCGGGGAGAGAAACTTTAGACCACACTTCTTTTCACACTGTATATACCGAATAACTGCTAATGGGTGGCCTAGGAAGTGGGAGAGAGAGAGAGAGAAAAAAGAATAATAAGAAGACTGAGTGAAACGAAGACAAGGTCAGCTTTCTCTTCTTGCCTCCCTCCCTCAGTTTCCGCAGCCCTTCACCTTCCAAACACGTCTCTAATCCTCATGTCATAGTCTGTGACACGCGATTAACGTGTACGACGTGATGAGATAGGATTTAAAAATTGGCCGAGCGGCCCTGAAATTAAACGCGTGCGCCGGAAAGTAGGGGATGTGCGTGAATGAACCTGCCGCTCTGGATGTCGAGGAACACTTTTCAAGAGCTGTTTATTTTTCGAGATTATGTAAGTCCTACTTTCCAAGGATGTGGCACGGGAAGAGTAGAAATAATGCAGATCGGAAGTTACAGTCATTAGTCAGAAAGATTTGATTCTGTGTTAAAGCAGCGGTAATATGGGTAAATTTAACTTCTACATGCACATGATTTACACTACAGAGAACAGAAAATTACGTCGAATGAATTGAAGTTACGAGCGAATTTTCCTCGAGATAGAAGTGATGAGGTAGGTAGAAAAACGGGAACTCGAAAGCTACGCATGATTACATGATACAGTAAGGATGAAAAAAATAACCTAGGGCGGAGCACTAGAGCATTGTTAAAGATCAGTGCGTGAAACTATTAACAAAAATTGTGCGGTTTGAAGACATTAAGCCTCATCCAGAATTTTTGAAAAAGTGAAACATCAAAAATCTCTAACTCCACTACTTTTCCTCCAAACGATAATCATTACGGAACCATCGCCCCTCCTTTCATACAGTTTGATAGGGCTTTCCCTTTCGCCCTGTTTACGTAATATATAATATCTTCCTGCTGTGGCTCGTTATCCTCGCATCATCATATTCCCTTTTAATCCACCACTTATTCTCACCCTAGTAAGACATTTCCTTTCTATTAGCGGTTTAATAGACCGACGAATTGTTTAAAAAAAGGGGCTCGACCGTTAAATGTGACTCATCAGGCATGCTATTCCGGGTGATTCCCTCTCAACTTTCGAAACAAACGAGCAGGAAAAATGATTTTCCGTAGTATATTCCTCATACAAAAATTACTCCCCAAAATTGTTTGCCTCCAGACTACCCCGCCATTCTCCTCATATATCTAGGAATGTCAATTCACCACATTAAAGTGTCATTGCGCCACTGCGATTAACTCTTTTTAAGTTGAAATTCGCTAATCGTATTGCGCGTGATTCCCATTTTCTGTATAAAAACAAGAATTAGAGCATCATTACCACGGATTGACGCGATAGAGGCCACATGCAACCATGGTACAACCATATCGACCGAATGAAAAAAACGGAGGAACTGGAAGGTGAATTGAATGACTGATCCATTACTCCTACAACTGATTATATTCTAGATAAGGCCACGAAACTTTACTCATGTCTGATTTTCAACAACAATATTACAGAAAATAGTGAACATTGCTCATATGGCAATTCATATGACATTCACAGATTGCTTATTAGCCTAATGGAATGCGATAATGCAAAGTCATAGTATTATCCCGCAGGCTGTCGAATTGTGCTTGGCAGGGAATGTTAGGACAACAGCCACACTACGGTTATGAGAATAAAAAGTATATGATGCTAATGCAATTATACCACATTTAAGTGTATACGCCCTTTGTCTTAGTTCCGTTGAGGCTGCAAAATGTGCGGGAGAAAATGCAAATTAAAACTATCCGTCCCAGTGCAAACCCGTCTTATTGGTTTATTAGAGTAGTTTAATCTGTAAGTGTTTAATCCCTTGACGTTAGGAGGAATTCCTACCATGGTTCCTTCAACAACTCCTTTCAATTTAGCATTATATCATTACTTGGTATAAGTCTCACGGGCCTCCATTGGTGTTCATTTCATTCGGTCGTCAAATCTGCATTTTGCGTCCCGAATATTTTAATCTTCACCTAAGAGATGACTAAGAAATGTAAAACAACATATTCCTCCGAGGTCCATATCACATTTACTCATTCATTGCCTATTAAACCCGAATATATTAACTTCATTGCTCAAATTGTTGACCCATATATTACATCAACGTGCGGGCCTCGAGAGGTCCGAGAGGTGACTTCGAGATGATTATTACTCTAAAAGGTATTACAAGAAAGTTATCACAATGCACAAGATCCAATAAAGTTGGCCTGATTGTAAAGGGAAGATTTCTCCTTTTTTAATGGTAACAAAATAACATTACGTATCGCCTAGCTGTAAGAGAATCTTCTAAAGCTACTTGAAGGTTTCCATTGGTTTAGGCGTTGCTACGCCCTCATGAGAGGCATTCATTAATATAGGAAGCTCCGACTTTTAAATCTCCTCAGATTCATAATCAAGTGCAGCTAGCATTATTTTTCTTAAGTACGAAAAAAATAAACTCAAGATTTTCCAAATAATCATCTGCCAGAGAAAAAGCTTCCAGCGTACGAACTAAAACTATTAGAAATTAACAATGCGACTTCATTTTAAAATTTGTTTACAAATTAAACTAGTTAAGGAAAGATTTTCACGATTCAATCTCACCTCCAATAGAGATCTCCTAATATCCTCTTAAGGAAGTTTGAGCGAAATATCATTTTACTTAAAAATCAATGAATTTGGTGTCATTTTAAAGAAAATCTCACATATCCAATGACACCAAAAATTCTACCCCTTATTACATTACTTTCCGAGATATGAGCCAAAAAATATCAGCCCTTTTACATGGGAAATGGTACGTGCATGCACTCCAGAGAGCCATTACTTACAAAATGAGGAATTTCTAACCCATAGATGTCGTAAAAAACTGTAGTTTGTACGTTTTGTCTACTATATTTGAAAATGAATCATATTTTCGCCGCAGTAGGTTCTTGGGTATCACAAAAAGCCTTCCGTTTTGAAGGAGATTCAAACGCACCGCGCGAAAAAAAGGAGTCAAGTTAAAGACTCATTTAGATATTTTCATTTGATTACTTATAATTTCTATCATATAAAACTATATTATTGAACCAATAATAGTGCAATATTCAATTGATGTGTTCTACAGCTGGTGAAATTAAAACGTATAATTCGAATATGGTCTCTTGTGATTAGGGAACTATCTCGCTCGGACTACCTTAACAGAGGATTAGGAAAATAGCTGAGCCCAAGTACACAATCCATCGGACTTGCTAGATCGAATACAGCTCTCACTCGTTTCATGTAAGCCTCTTTTACATCTCATCCATTACACCTTTCTTCCGTTAGATTCCGCTTCATTTCAGTCCAGCCTTGTCTGCGAGTATTACGAACCGCTCGAGATAATCCATTATATAACCAAGGAGTCTCTCAGGTTTCGGTCTGTTTGACCCCAAGGCTCCTCCTAGGCTTTTCCTCGCTCAAGTAATGACAAAGGGTTTTAAACAACCCTACGAAACTATTTGAATTTCTGAACATCCATCCAGTGGGACCTCAAACCCATACTGTCAAATCCGGTATTGCTTCGTCAGGGCCACTCTGTTTTAAAATATTCTCTGATTATCGCCGATAGTCTTGAGATCCATTATACTGTAACCTCTCAGTACCAACCTATAAGGAGGTTCGTTCGAGGAATACTCTTCATTCAAATTGTAGATTTAATGAAATAAAAGAATGTACTACTACATTTATCAATTAGGTATTACATATAGTGAGAATTACGCAACAACAGCAAATATCTTTCAGGGATGTGACACCGCAAGTATAAAAAATATAATTGTTAATATTCAGGCAGATTGGTGTACCCTCTGGTCGAATCCATATATCCAATCATTTTGTACTCTCTAAAAACGTCTGGGAAGAATTAAAATAGCAAAAATTTCAAATATCTCTTTCAGAATCCTACCACCATTATTCTCCACTCGTCACAAGTTCGAAGAGCGTGTTTCAGAAGTGATTCAAACTTCGGAGCGAGACAGTTGAACGTTTCTTCGAGAAGTTTCTTTTTCAATCAATTTGTACAGGCGTTAGGGTTGAGGTAGGAAGAATCTACAGGAAAGATAGCGAGCTCTCTCTTATTTCTCGATTAAAATGCTCGCGTGGGACATCAGCAGGTCCCAGACTCCATCATTTTTATATCCGAACTAAGGTTTCAACCAGGAAGGGAATTGATTTCGTAAGAAATTCGACTGGATGGCTGTCACCCAGGATCGTATCCAAACCACCACAACCAAAGCGAGGCCGAGGGGAAGAGGGTAGCGAAAGGCAAAGGAAAAGGAAAAAGAGATTGCTTTCTTGCACGACGCTAAACAAATAAAAGCTCACCTCTATTTGTGATTTGTTCGCTCTCAGCTTTATAATTCGGCATTTCCAGAATGACAAGGACAAATTGTGCATGTCCAAAAGGCTAACGAAGCTATCGAAGCGAACTTGGGACCAGTGAGCGAAGCGTCAGGATTGGGCATCTTACATAATGAGAATGATAGGCATTCGATTAATTCCTTTTCTCCTACATCTTTAGTAAACGTTGATTCCAATTGCATTACAACAGCGAGGCGCTTCTTGCATTCTCATAGGTCATAGGGAACGCAAAATGATCCTCTGCGTAAGATTGACAGGAGTAATGAACGCCCAGGGAATGAGAGAAGCAAATGCTGGAGTTAAAACAATGCAATTCTATTACAATGAACCAAGGTTATCAGTGTAAAGGCAGATTTACTCGAGGCACTTAACTGCACATTCCTGACGCATGGGTGGATGTGCAGTATAAAATGTGGATGTGCAGTATAAATTGCGTCGCGTGCAACGGTGACTTGTTGACATGACTGCACGAATGCACAAGCAAATTACAGGAAAAATAGTACCCGTTATAATCGATAATAACCATTCCTCTTCACTTTGAATGAGAGGAATAGAGTGTGGCTGTAATTGGGACGTCCAAGATAAAAACGTGAAGTAAGGAAATCGACCACGACCGAAACCAAATTCAAATCTGGAAAAATTGAATTTTTGGGCACATCACGCCTTCGAAAAAGCTGCGACAGATTTGGGGTGTTAAGTTTCCTAATGCCTACGGTTTTCCTTCATCACGGAAGAATTTATTTTCTTTAATGAGACTGAATAAAAATAATTATTCGACGAAAATGTCTGCTGCCCGATGCGACTAGTCATTGCATAAGAGCCAAATAGCTTCTGCTGAGATCTGAGCGCTCATGTAAGAAGATACCTTAAAACCAAACTATTGGCCAAAACCTGTATAACGTAAGGAAACCTTATGAAGAGCCCATGAGTGTAACCATCTATGGACAGAGTTATGAGACATCAGCACGCTCATGAAAATAATATTGCTAATATGTTAGTTTTTTAAAGGTGCTATTGAAGCATTTTTCTAAAACATTTGTAATTGATTTGATAATAACACTTAATTTTTAATGTGACGTATCTATGTAGTATGTATTTAATTTAAAATAATACTTAACATAATAACATTTACACAAGGCATATGTCAACATGACCTTCATAACGTACATTTTCTAAACTTTTCCAATTTTTTCTTCATATGACAGCTGAAACTATTTATTTCAGAGCCCCACCGGGCACGCCATCGTCAGTGAATAGCATCACACATTCATCTATTCAAATTGTTTGACGATCCGCCGAAAGAGACGTAACTTCCTACTTAATCAGAAGCGTTTTAATTCTGTCTAGTGCAGCAACTAAATGGAGAAGCCTCTTATAAAACAGATCTTCAAATGATTTTTAAACATAACAAAATTCGCTTGTCCATAGAGGGTTAATAGAAATCTTCGTTTTTAGTTACTAACTCGTACAAGTTTACTCAGCTTGCATCTCATGATAATTTTACCACCTTGCATTTTTCATCGGCAACGGAAATACAATTTTATGAGCAACCAAGTTTCTCACGATGCGATACCACATTGCCGACCTTCCTCAAAATTTAACAACAATAAAATATAATATCAAATGTTTATTTTTAACGGGCATCGAACCACGGGCCTGCGGCTCTCGAGAAAAAAACGCTGAAACACGTTAATTATCTAGAGGCAATTTACACGGCCACATTTAAAGAAAGCCAACGCTTTCTCTCACACGAGGCAGGATCCTTGACGCCCACCCACCACGATCGCTCAAGAATCCGACGACGGCCGATGATTTACTAGCGATTAACTCAATACTTCTGTAACGCATGCCGTCACATTACGAACAGAATGGGTAACCATCTGGGGAGCGGCACTTATGCAATGAAACCGCGGACATAACAAGTCTGTAGCAAATTAGCGATGTCTTTATATCCTTTCTTTGTTCTCTGAAGCGCCATTGTGCAGCTTCCAACATTAAATTCTATAGCATTTTTCTATTGAGAAACTTAAGTGACGTGGTGCGTATGCGTTCCGTGGGAATCCTGAAACATTATAGGACTAATCTCCGTCAATACGGAGGAGCGTTGATTTCATATTGAATTTAAAAAACGACCTTTTCTACTTGGGGTGCTTGTGGTATAGTAAAACTGATTTAGTATCAATTCACTATAGAGCCCGTGGAAGGAAAGGCCCATAAAACTTAAATTGTGATATGGAGTATTAGATGTAAAAATATGGTGGGGATAGCCCCGAACGTTAATATCTATGCGAAAGCAAAGGACGTGCGAGTACATTCTTGGAACATTTATATCTCTCAGTTGTTACTTTTGAATTCTAATTGAATGAGAAAGACATGGGTCCTCTCGGTAAATGAGAGACTTACGCAATTATCAAGATAGGTCCTAAATGGGAGCAAATCCGAAGGTCTATGGCCAGGGACACCTAGGAATCGACTAGATTCCCCATTATGATTTTCATGTAACAAAGAGTCCTTAAAACAGCGTAGGAGTCATATCAGCCACAAAAAACCTAGAGACTGAATAGAAAGTACAATCTAATTATATAAAAAAGGGGTAAATGCTTGGAGAGACAGAGCGAATAGCATATCACTTTAAAGGAATGGCTCTCGTACGCAATGACTTCGTTGATCCCAGGATCTGGCATACAATGCAGTGTTACCACTCCACAAAATGCCAAGAGTATTAGGCAGTAATTAATACACTTAGTGTATCCAGGGAGGAGCAACTGGACGGGGAAGGAAGTTATCACCACCCATGTCAGCGAGGAAGGGCTGGGGATCGTGGAAAACAGCACGTTCTGACCCTGTCTGCTGAGATGCTGAGAAAGTTTGGATAGCCTGGAAATATGTTAGTGATCCAGGGGACAAATAAATTATTTGTATACGAGAATTTAAAAAATAACGAAATATTCTTAAATAGGAAATAAAAATATAAATCCTTATGTCTAAAAGAGAGGCCTTAGTGCGCAACATTGGTGGCGTTCGGGATCAAAAGTTTGCCGTAGCAAGACCCTTCAGATCTGACCCCAACAACACACAGATCTTCTCCTTCACTCTGAAAAATGACTACCAAAAATATGAAACGATAGAAAGTAAAATGACGAGGCTAAAGTCAGAGGTCAAGCATACATTTATTTTCCAACATGTTTTTGCACACGATATGTAATTATTTTAAAAAATATAATAAATCAAAACCGTTTAAAAATGACTTTCAAAGCGGCAATTCAACAATTGCCGACCTCCGATTCCCCTCAGTTTGAAGAAAAAACCTGAAAGCTAGAATCAGACGATGTTTCACACAATAGATAAGTAAAATTAAAATACTGGTCAAATCCATACATTTACATCTACATAATACCCTGCGAGCCTCCACGAGGGTGTGTGGCAGGGGGTGAAGATGACCAAACATGCACTAATACAAAGCGACGTTTAAGATTGTTGTATTGTTCAATATCTGAAAAATTTATCAGGTAAAGGAGATGTGGCAAATATGAAAAGCATCAATTATGAAATATGACTTATGCCTCTCTTATGAACTGGACGGTGAATAATTAAGCAGAAGGTTACCTACAAGTGTTGGATAAGTCGCCTCACGTAATCGGACACGAATTCGCAAACTACATAGATCCTAGCGTGGTAATATATTATCGTTTAAAAATTTATTAAAATGTGGATCGTATGAAATTACCTCTAAATTAAATAAATGCTACAAACAAGCACTTAAAGAGGACCTCCTCCAGCCGAAAAAAGTTCTTTTCAAGGAGAGTTAGACTATGTACCTGATACTCTTACTGCAAATAGCCTGCATTGTCCCAGCCCAAGATGGTAATTCCCACATTCATTGAATCCATGTCCGGAATCAGGAATTGACCCGCGATCTTGGGATTTCCACCCCGGCCCATAACCAATAGTAAAGAGCTGACGTAATTAATTTTAATCAATCGGATAGAGGACTTTAAGAACAAGAGAGTATAAAGACGACAAAAGTGGTTAAATACGCAGAAGAGTAATGAAGACCAATGCCGAACCAGAGACGGCACCTCCCCCCCCTTGCAAAAAACATGTAGAACAGGACCAAGGGGAAGACAAAAAGTTACCATGGACTAAGGACACGTGGCAAGAGAGAATGCGGAGCGATTGGTCACTTATCCTCTTTACGCTACACGGCATCGCTCAAGGACGGCTTGTCCCCAACAGTTGAGCTGTCTCCCGTCCCAAATCCGACTCCCTTCTCAAAGGGTCAAGGCCCCCTTCGTACTACTTGTGACTCTCCTCTTCCTCCCACCCCATCCTTCCCCACCCTATCCTCACCTCCAACTCTCACCCCTCCCCCCCCCCCACAAACTCACAACCTGTCTCCCCACCGGACCTCCCTCCCCCTTCCCACACAAACTCCCTACTTCACTTTCACCCCCACACCCCACAACTCACCAGCCTTTTCCAAAGCCTTCTGCTGGGCTTCATAGGCGGTGTCGGCTCCATTCCTCTGGTTCACGGGTGCCATAATCCCCCTTCTCTTTGCACTGGAAGAACGGCTGTCAATTGAATAAAAATGCCGGGAGTGCGATGATTGTCAACTCGATTGGTGGTTCCGCGCGTTGAAGTCTCTCGATCTCTCTTTTTCTTCCTTCCTCTCGTCTCGGAGTCCTCTTTACTTGTGATGGTCGTAGCTTTCTTCCCTCTTTCTCAACGTCAGGTTGTCTTGTTCTTTTCTGTTAGTCGATTATTCTTCGGTGTTTGCGCGCGACGTCCGCTTCAGGAGTGAGGAGTGAGAGGAGGGAATTGGCGAGTGTTCGCACGGAGTGAATTGTGTGGACGGTGTTCCCTTGACGCCGTACTATATACCACCTCCGCCCCCTTCAGGCATGCGCTCCTGCTGCCACCTAATGCCTCCCTCCCCGCGCGGACAATTCTTTTAACACCCCCCTCCAGTCAACCGCGAAACCCCCCCCCCCTGCATTTCCCCTCTTCCCCAGCTGACTACTCGGCCCCCGCCCCCCGTGCCACCCCCCGCTGTTTCCCACTCACCGCCCCGCACACCACAAGTCGATCGCCACCTCATTCGCAACCTACCACCCCTCCATTCCCTCCTTCCTGCAACCTTCTTTCCTTTCCCTCCGCGTCCACCTCCTCACGCCTCCCTTTCAGTTCCTCCTCAACGTAGTTTGATCGAGATTTTTCCCTAGAGTTAACGGAAACCAAATTTGAATTTTAGTTTAACTATTGTGCATTTGTGCAAGGAGTAAACTGAGTGTAGTCATATTACTGACTCACAAATCTTGTGTTTTGTAACTGAAATTCTCAGCAATTAACTAGGCATGAAAATTTGGTGCTTCAATCTGACTGAATAGTTTGACGCCGATCGCCGAGAACGCCTACAACCGATGTTTTTTTGGTGACTTGATGACTCCTTTTCACCCACGCTCCATATACCAATGAAAACGGCTTCTAATTTTTCGGAAAATCTCTCGTAAAGTAGTGGGGCTAGTGGCAAATATTTTGTTACCATTGAATAGATGACGACATTTTCTTTAAGGCGAGGCGGAATGCATCGAATTGAATGCAGAGAGATACATCCCGCTCCAACTATCTCCAGTGTTCCTCCGATCACCTCCTTCTCTCTCAGCCCTCCCCACAGCTTCCCAAACCCAGCTCACTTCCTCTCCTCATCCACTAACACCTTCTTCCTCCCTTGCTACCGCCATCTCCCCCCCAGGTTCTCCCAGATCCTCCAGCCCTCCTCCTCGAGAGATCCCTGCACGGCCGGTCCAGGTCAGCCGGGGGGAAGGGGAAGAGAGGGTGGGCTGCGAAGAGGATTCCACTGCCATTGAGAAGCGAGTCACCCTTTCCTCTGTTACGTAATCCTGCCATCGGGGGGTTATGTAACGACCACAGCATCCGTAGCTGGACCCCTCTGTCGGAGTCGCCTCCAAAAAAATACTTTTCGGGCCGGAATTCATAGCGAGTGCCCACCTGATATCACCACGCACGCCCCATCGTTGGTGTTAAATGCTAAATGTACGAATGAGATTGAGCTGCCCCAATCACAAGCTTCGTTGATTCTTTTAATAGTTATTGGCGACATCTGCAACGGTTCCCTATAGTGTACATAGGGAGTTGTAAATTACTATTTATCTAATATTTCACTGCGTAACCGTAGGACGTGTCACGGTTGAATTATGTGACTTTCCTACTAATGTATACGGTAAGCACTCATCAACTAAACGGAATGAGGAGTAACCGCTAGGGGACAGAAAGAATCTAGAGGGAGGGGTCATGTGAGATACTGCCTTCATCATTATTGGTCGTGCCATTCTAAGATTGCTTGACTGCAGCCCTCCATCCTTCCCTATCTAATGCTAGGTCCCTTACTTTCTTCCTAGTGCTCCTAAAGTGATTAAGATATTAGTAAGGAGAAACCAGTTTCCAAATCCAAAAAAATTGTCAAAAATGCTTGGAATTCTTGCTAAAATATTTCACTGCCGTGTAGCTCGTGAGTTATCTACAGATTAGTCGTTTCAATTGTTATCTCAGGGCCAAGTTAATCTGAAAATATTTTAGTGTAAATGGATATTCCTTCTCTCGTATTTTCAATATTCACATTTCACGGCCGAATCTGTTGCTTTCTCCGTGAACATTGATCAATGGTATGAACTTCAGTTTTATATGCTCCTATTCCTAAGGATAAATCGCCAGCACCTTAACCCTAAAAACAACATGACATTCATGTCCACAAATTTCGACTGGACTGGCTGGGAGGTTACCAACCCGATAACCTCGGGGCGAATAAGTACCATATTACAAGTGCCATAACTTGTTAAAAATAGTGGAACAAATGAAACTGTACAGCGCTAATTTCGACGGACCTTTGAAATAGCGCATAAAGGGGAATGAGTTTCCTCGTTTACAAGCCTAGTTCATTCTTTCATTAGTTATTGGTAACATCTGTAACGGTTCCTTATGATGTGCAGAGGGAGTTGAAATTTTCTATTTAAGAATTCACTGAATAACCGAAGGACGCGTCACGGTTGAATAGTATTGTGAGGCATTAGAAGTGACTCTCCTACTCATGTAATCGCATACTAATGTAATCGCTTTTCTTGATAAATACTTAGCTATTACATTAGCTTAGCGATTACATAGCGTAACCGCTTAAGGACCGAGAGAATGTAAAGGGAAGGACTATGTGAGATGCTGCAAACATCATTCCTTTATCAAGATGAAAATTTCTCAATAAACCAATCCTGTCGTTTAATTATCTAAATGCGAATTCATTGTCCAATGGAAAATATTAATTTGACAATAAAAGATCGATTGTCAACCGAAATAAAAGCAGTCCATGTAAATTTTATTTTTCTCAGGAACGGAAAAATCAACTAATGGCATTAGCTCGGATAATTTATTCATGCATATTCCATTTTTTGCTGTGCAACTTTCAACAGGCTGAACAACTGAGTGATGAGGGCTCAATCGTTAATGCGTGAAATCAGAGCGCGAAATGCATTAAGGAAAGGATCGTGAAATATGAATATTTATGACCAATTAGGATAAAGTTGAAAAACTAAATTGGAAGCAAACTGAGATGAGAAGAGAAGCCAAAAGATCTAGTAATTACGATCAGAATTGGATTTTTATTTGAAATATTTTTAGAAAAACGTAGTTCTAACCAACGACTGACTCTTTGCAACAGTCTCAGAGGACAAGAATGTTCGACGATGGAGGAAAGGAGAAATTAGAAATTTTAGGCTGCTCAACGGAGGGTAAAAGTACGAAAAGTTAGAGAGGTTATCTCAGTATTACTGTTGACCGGGATGATCAAAAAACATAAGCATAGGTATTGATAAGATTAAGTTCAAACCTTTAAACGTGGCTATTCTTCGTTATTCCCATTTCTAGTTGATTATTCGGCTGTGCTCATGAGGCTGTTGGATCAAGTAAAGAGTAAGGCTGAAAAAAATACGTCTGTTTAGGAAGACCACCAATTAATGTACTAGATTGTTTTCTTTTAAAAACTTGAAGAAAAAAAAGAGTTCACAGACTACAATATCATTGGGGCTTACCACGGGATGGTTTACAATTCACTATGAGTTTAATCGCCTGTAAAATATTTTGAGCAAGCGCCTTCAACTCATTTTTCTAAGGGTAATGTTTGCAGAACTTTCTAGAGATCATAATTTACCAAATAATTCCAAAACAAGCCCAGCTAGTTGAATCAATAGCTCCTTCTCAACTGGATCGACTGAATACCACCATCTAACTTTTCATTCCAAAAAATAACATTATTTTGAATACGAGGATTTAAATGAGCGATTAGAATGAGCCGAGGCGACTGATTTAAACGGCCTGATTTGGTAGACAAACTTCCGAAATCTGTTAGGTTCCCTATTCGGAAATTTATAACTTAAACAGTTTATTTACATAAATATTTTCTGAGAACCCTCAAAATATGTGTCAGGCATAAATTATGTCATTAATAAAAATAACAATATTCATTGCGAAAACGAGTTCATTTGACGGTTTTTTAAACCTTGGATGAAGGCTAAAAGGCATATGGTTCACCGGCAAAATAATAATTATGGCCCTGAATCATTCAATTAAGTTCAATATAAATAATATAAACTATGAGCTAGCAGAGGGCATGTTGGATCATGATTAGCCGGCATATTAAACTAAAGGAAGTTGTTGAGATCGTAAGAATATCGCAGGATGGGATAATGGCTCCACAAAAGATCATCAGGTTTACATTTTAAAAAGTAACCAAGCCCTTCAAATAAAACCTACAAAAAAGACATGAGACCGAAACGTCTGCATATGATCCGGTTAGGTAAGCTCGCTGAGAAAAGAGCTGCTCGTCTCACCCGAGGAAGGCGAGATCAGACCCTGCTGCGGGCAAAAAGTTTGCGATTTGATGGCATCACGTGAGTGGAAAGCGGAGTGAAAACGACCTCAATCTCCAGAGAGCCAAAGCTACCGATTCAATAGCCGACTGGCCATGAACTTGAGTCCAAAATGACCTAAGACGAGCGTCTGGAGGGATGAAGGAAGCGAAAGGATTGTCTCGGGGAGGCTTAGAGTCGAAGGGGAGGAAAAAGGCAATGGAACCAGCTCTTACCCGTTCTGGTCTTCCCTGGCCGTATCTGATTTCAAATTCGTAAATCAAATATGGAACTATCGGCTGATCCTCTAAGATTCGGCTCAGTGGAAACTTACCTCCAGGTACCCTGTTCGGGATGGCCTCCAACATTCCGAGGCTCGACGAAAAGACGAAAAGTAGACGAAACTTTGACATCACGGCCTCGAAAACTTCAAATGACGTCATTCACGAATTGAGATTTGTCAGGGAGTTAGATGCCACATCCACAGATTTTTCGGAGGTACAACTTTGCCGAATCCATCCTGAATAAGGCTCCACGTAAGGGCAAGAGAGGCCACAATTTGTTTGAGATGCAAGGGTCTATCGGGTTCAACCATGTACGGCATTTATCCCGCAAAAGCTTTTAAAACATTAAAAAGTGAAAAAACATTCGATGCGTGGTAAAAAAATCAATGACATGCCTCGTCCCGTTCCTCCTAAAATTAAGTGATATTCCACATTGAAGGTGAAATTGAAGCCAATTACTACGTTTACCAATCGAACTCGGATCGATATGATCTCGGACCGATCTGAATATTCTAAGCCAGCTGACTCGGATCGCCTGGTTTACCAACGCGAAATCCATTGAATTATCGATTTGAGTCGGTTCATAGCGATTTAAAATCTCAGACTGGCAGAGAAAGCGGCCCGAGTTAGCCCGCTTCTCATATCGATTTCGCTAGTCCGTTGCATTTACCACAGCGAGCTAAACCGGCCAATCGATCGGAGTACGATTGGTAAACGTAGCGAATGGAATTCGTACTCGCACTTGCCTACCCAAATGAAAGCTATAGGAAGGTAGGCTGGAATTTATACGCCGCGTCGACGGCCAAGATCATATCCACCATGTTAAATACTATTCATAACACTAATATTATCAATTAATTTCCTCTTCATTTATAAAGAATTAATAATATATATTTATTGTTCTGGGACTTCGCAATCTTTGGAACATAGTACAATTTATCAAAAGAAACTCTGTGGCAAAAAAATACAAAAATTATCAAGAAATTACAGTTTACAAATATGTATATTCAATAAGCATATGGAACAGGTGTACTCACAGATATGAACAGTCATACATAAATTAATACAATTATATTTACAATTAAGATAATGCATATAAGTAAAATTGAGAATAATATGCATAGAAATTAACAAAAAATAAAGTACCTATACAATGACATTCAGACTGCGCTATAATAACATTTTTTTATGCAAAGAATCAGGCCCTAGATATAAAAATTAAACACTAATTTGGATTTTGAGGCAATACTTCTGCCAAGGAATGTGTCTCCCTATAGGCCCCTTTGGCGACGGCTTAGCCTGCTGTTCCAATGGGTCGCGTATATTCGTTCAGCCTCAGCGGAATTTCCACCTCGCAAAAGATCTAAAACAGACACTCGGGACATTACAGACAGTGTTTGTATTTGTCAACTGCTGCTTTTTGAATCGCCTGGTTTAAAAAGCCAGTAGCGCTGTTTTCGGTCTTGTGTAATTAAATGAAAAAATAAATAAAAATATCTTCTATATCCTTCGGGTTAAATGAAAAAGGTCCCGCTTTCTTGATGGAAGTCGCAACCTGCGTTGGACCTAACTGGACGACTGGACGAATGCCAACTAGACGACATCAGGCGTCATTACGTCGAAGAACTCAACATCCATATTAAAAATGGTTGCAGAAAAGTACACAATATTCTTTTCTAAATGGATACGATTGTATAATGCTGCCTGATTGTTCCCAAGAAATTAAGGTAGCTTGAGCGAAATATAATTTCACCTAGAAATCAATGAACTTGGTCTCAATTTAATGAAAAATATCCTACCCTTCCAAAGATACCAAAATATCAGCCCCTTGCCACACTGCTTTCCGAGATATTTTCCAAAATATACCAGCCATTTTATATGGGAAATGGTACGTGTATGCTCTCCAGAGGGATATAATTAAAGAAATGAGGCATTTCTAACACCTAAATCTCTTCAAAAAACTAACTGTTTGTAGCTTGTATGTTATCTCAACCATTTTTGAAAGTAAATCATATTGTCACCTCAGTAATTTTTTCAAAATCGCAAGAAAACCTTCCGTTCTGAAGGCGTTTCAAACGAACCGTGCGAAAAAATGAGTCAAATTAGAGACTTAAAGAAATATTTATACTTAATTTGTAGGAATTTCAGTCATGTTAAAGTCTAATATTGTACCATTAAGAATGCAATATTTATTTCATGCTTACTAAAGCTGCTGAAATTAAAAAGTATAATTCGAATTAGGTTTCAATTATGACTAGGGAATTATCTCACTCATACTATCTTAAATAATGCCTCAAGTGATATTTAGTCTTCTCCGAGGATTGCCGTAATTTTGGGAAACGAAGATGGGCTTCACTTTGGAATGTATTCAACAGAAATACTAGCACTTCGTGAGCAGGAAAGAATGAGAAAGTGTAGCGTTTGCAGTACTGAATCTCGATACGACTGCTTCTTTCTATCCTCATCTCCTTACCGAGGAGAGTCACAGGCTTGGATTACTTGGAGCTCTCATTAAATCAGCAACTTTAATTCACTTACAAATGAACTACGAGAGTCTTCAGCTTGAGAGTCGATTAAGAGACTAATTAGCTAGTGAGATAGTTCCCAAATAAAAATCCCTGAAAAGCATCTCCTCAACATCAGTTTTTTCACTCCATTCCTGTCACAGGGGCTTTCATTTCTTACTTATCAATTCACTCCAATTCTGCAGGCCCTGGTGCACATTACCAGTTTTGTTGATCTCAGCAAACATCAGGAGCCAACGAGTCCAGCCTTTATTTTTCCATTTTACAGTGGGGCAGATAGTGCCTAGACATGATCTTAGAAATGCTAATACATAATTATATCAGCAAATGCGTATTTACGATTACGTGCATATCATGGTTGACTGTCGAAATGCATGGCTCGTTTCCTCATTCTTCCACGCGCTACAAAAAGCAAGATTTAAAAAAATATTTCTCAGACTCTAATATTCATAATAACCTGCAGGTACTTAAAAATGAGCCGGCTTGTATATGCGTCATTTGATGTCGCAGAATCGTCATTAAGTGAATTTAGAACATATGATGGAGTGTAATATAGATTGCTGGGTTTCCTCCTTCGTAGCAGTTTCTCCTACCCTCACATAATTAGAGACTAATGCAATCGTTAAAACGTGGGAACATTCCCACTGAAACAACGTAGTGCGCAACCGGAAATTGCTGGTTTCAATGCTGTTTTTCAAATCGAACACCGCATCCGCGGAAAATGTATATACCATGAATTCCTTCCAGGACTCAGTCATTTGGATGACGAGAAATAAGTGTCAGTCTCAAAGAGCGTAGACAGACAAGTCTGGCATTTTGAACTGAATTGAGCTCCACAAAAAATTAGGTAAGGGATATTTAGGGAGGGAATATTTAGGCACATATCAATATGAAACTGAACTTCTTAACCCTCTATGGACGGAATTATAAAATATCAGCCTTAAAAACATTCTGCTACTAAGTATATAAGTTTTTTTAAAGTGCTATTTCAGCATTTAAAACTTTTATATTTATTTGATAATGACATTTACTTTGAAATGCGACGTATTTGTATTGTATCTATTTAATTTCTAATAATACTATACATAATAATATTTACACAAGGTATACTTCAAAATTACCTTCATAACGTACCTTTTTTAAACTTTCCCAATTTTTTCTTCATATGACAGCTGAAACTATTTATTTCAGACCTCCACCAGGCACGCCATCGTCAGTGAATAGCGTCACACATTCATCTTTTCAACTTGTTTGACAAACCGCCGACAGAGACGCAACTTTCCACACACTTAATCCGAAGCGTTATAATTCTGTCTAGCGCAGCGACTAAATGGAAAAGCCTCTTAGAAAACAGTTACTTCAATGATTTTGAAACGTAATAAATTTGACTGGCTCATCCATAGAGGGTTAAGAGTGGTTCTAAGTCTTTAGTGTGTACTGACTTAGTTTTCAACTTCATTCCAAAGAGGGTATGGGTATCAAGGACCAGCAAGAATAGAACTTCCATAAGTAGATGGAATTAGACTGATTCCAAGGAGAGGATTGTGTGGGAAGTTATGTCGACCATCGTCCGTCTACGATGCACGGCTTTTCATCATTATCAACACCGAATGGAGCTTGCTCTTTTTTCCCCATCACATGGATTCCTTTCTTATCTGTAAGATCATAAATTTTCCCTAAAACGCATTTGAATGACTTCTTCACTTCGCATTGAATAATGATGCTTCGGAAATGGATGATGGACAGGGAATGCAAGAGAATGAATGTGTAGAAAAAGTGAAGAATGTAAGTATATTTGGTGATAAATGTATGGGAAAAGATCGAGTATTTATTTGCCAAGCCTTTGATTAAAACCCAGAAATGGGAGGGGGTTAGAGATGCATTGAAAGGGGTGAGTTCTTGCGTCATTTTCGTGGGTGCTTTGCTTTTGTTGCGCCCCCTCCAGTCATGTAAATAATAAGGAGGACAGTAAGTAAAAGGCTCCTACCAAGTCCACATGTGTTGTCGACGTTATTAAGTCTGAGATAAGTTCAAGACTCTGCGTCGCGTACATTCCGTCATTACCAATAGAATCTCAAGTCATGTAACAAATCTAGAATGGATGGATATTTTGGAAAATATCAAGAATATTTATTTTCTAAATCTTGGACTCCACGCAAAACTACTGGAATTAAAAAGCGTCCAGTTGAATTCTCCTGAACGCATCAATGAATAAACGCTAGACTTAGGTTGCTTGAGAAATTCAGAACTGGTGTGCTTCAGAGCGACAGAGAGAATATTATCACGATGCTTTACAACATCTCTAGGTCTGACAGAAGCGATAAAATTAGAGAGATATATTTCCCAACAGATAGGTACAAATATCGTTCTTTACGCGCAAAATTTGCGACCACAATAAAAACTGAGCTCCACTAAATATACACTCATAATTCACGTCATCATTTCACCTCCCAAATCCTTATCTCTTACATCTTTACACGGCTGGTGACCTAACACCCCCTGCCACACCTCCATGTGGCGGCTCGCAGGGTAGTATGTAGATGTAGATGTCGAAATGAATTTATTATTTTCATATCTGTCCCAATTTATATGTTTAACAGTAAAAAATTCGTTTCAGCGGATTGAAGACTGGATTGACTCACTAACTACAAAAAACAAAAGCAGCGCGAAATTAACCGTTTATATCGAACCATCAGAATATGCGAAATCCCATATATTTTGTGGCAAGAAAGAGAATGTTGCGATTATGTGTACAGTTCTTGAAAACCGTGAAACATAAGAAGTGCAAAAGGTGTAAAATGGAGATCTGGCTTTAAAATACACTGCAGAGGGCAATGGCAAACTCAAATAGTCGAAATAAACGACAGCAAACCTTTATTCTAGCAGTCGAAAGCTGGAGTAATCGATATTTACACTAACCGATTACGTGCAGATGACGAAGTCTCCCGAAAGCAACAGTCACACAATTGTAACGATTGCTTTTGGGGTAGAGTACTTGAGAACTTACAATTTGAAAGAAATAACGATTACAAGTAAAAATAACTAAAATGTCCTCGTTACCGATAATCGGATTTCTTGTAACCGGTTACTTCCCGTCGCTACTAAGAACCATGTACTTACTCTAATATTTTGTCGGCGCTAAATGACTCACATGAAGCTTTGACTGAAATAGTCTTGCCCGTTGGTGGAATACCAATATTTAAACATTTTTTTATTTCCACACTTCGTTTATACGAAATTGATTACAAAATTGGGCTAGGTAAATATTCCCCATTTGCTTTTGGTGGTACTCCGGGCTTACCGAGATTTTCTGTATCCTGTTCCAGAATGCGGTGGCGGGGAACCTCAAATACATCTTCGAGCAATAAAAATTGAAATTTCAAATATAACACAAAATAGAAATACATTAGCCTAAAATGAAAATTATTGTTAATTTAGCGTACAGGAACAATTTTCAAATGAAATCTTCCCATTTTAAGCAACCCAGAAGAATACATTTGAATATCCAAATATGCCAATTATTCCAATTGTTCTACCTTTATCTGTAGCATCGCCGCCAGCCAAAGGTGCCCCCCTATCCGTGACGAGTAATAAAACCTTTCTCGTAAAAAGCATGATGCTATCAAGGATTCCGCAACAGACCCGTCAACTAATGGAGAGAAAAATGGTGCGATTGGATAGTCTCACATTCAGGCCCATACTACTCGCACTATAGCTACGAGGTCTATCAGTTAGGTAGGTCAAAGTAGAAGAGAGTAAAAATCATGTAGACTTTTAGAGCTGCAATGCCCTATCTACTACATGATTTTTGTCAGCTTAACATCAATCTACCTCTATTCATTTCATCCATAAGGCCTATTCTCTTTCTTCCCCTATTCTAGCCACAAATCACATATGAAATGTCTCACAATAAAAGATGTTGTTCACATTGCATATATATAACTCTGAGGAAAGTGAATAACATCTTCCAATGAGAGATCATGACATCTGAATTCCAATTCCACGAAATATCGTCTGATACGCTAAACATATGCAATGTATCCCACATTTTCTTCCTGTAGTATTTGGCCTCCAATCGTAATCCCGAGGATAGTTTAGCGTACAGTAACTCTCTTAGCTTTCATTGGCACCGTTATGAACTGCAGATATGAAATCCACCCTCTCTCGGAAACATATGATATCTATGTATGATTTAACACTTTCCCGGCGAATAACATTAGTGTACATTTCTCGGGCTCGCCACCGGGTAAGATAGTCATAGGCAGCCGACGTTTCGGGTTCCGACTCGTTACCCATTCTCAAGGCTACCTTGAGGATGGGTAACGAGTCGGAACCCGAAACGTTGGCTGCCTATGACTACCTTACCCTGTGGCGAGCCCGAGAAATGTACACTAATATGATATCTAGATTCCATATCTGCATATCTAGATATGATATCTAGATATGTAGATATGGAATACAACGAAATAGTATCTCTACACTTGCCATTGGCTACAGTAGTGTTTTCAAATGTGAAACCACAATGATTATTTATATTGACCCAAAATTAACCCACAAGAGATTCATGTGGCGTCAATGGTATTACTGAGGCTGGATCTAAATCAAAAGCCCTTCGAATTGAATGACCTATCACGCCAACCGATCAATGAGAAAATTCCGGATAGTTATTCTACGGATGATACATACTGAGAGATTGACATATCTGTTAGAGCATGATTCAGTTGGTCTCCTCCTTCATTCAGCTCATAGCAATGAGTATCACGAAATGAGGTACAGAATCATTTCCATATGTAGCGTACGGACTCTCACGGGCCACGCAGAGTGCTAGAGCCAATTTGTAAGGGGCAAGCACAGAGTCAAGTCGTCGTTGCCTTCCAGGCCACCTCTTGACCCTCATCCCTCCAGGGAGGAACTAGAAAAAGAAGCTATTCAATCAGTTGCCGACCCCTAATCAACACACATCTCCTTATCTAAAAAGAAGACCACAGCAAAAATGTAGCTCCTCCTACTACATCTTTTTTCCCAGCGTAAACTTCCTGGACTGTAGCACTGCGGCGTTCTTAGGAGACATTAAATTAATGGAATTGAAGCATCTGTTCCACACGAATAGAGTTTCTCTCATGGGTGCCTTGGCAGTGTACTAGCCTTTTATTATGTAATTACCAGGAGTTACGAGTTAATTTTATTACGCACCTGTGAATGGAGGAGGAGGACTTAAAAATGTCCATAAATCGCAACTGTATGGGGTTTTTTGGCCTTGGTTTCGCTGAAGTCGCAAATCTAGGAGTGAAAAGCGAGGCCATCCGTGCAATAATCCCCGCATTACACTCATATTATCAGTGGGTGGTCTAATCTTCTCTCAAGGAGAAGGATCGCAGCAAATGATTTGCTCAGCATTAGCTTCAGTGTGGCCAAATGGAGCGAGAACGAGCTACACGCTACGTGTTTCCAACACGGAACGGTGAGAACGCGTTATTTTCATGAGAAAGCGCCGTTCACGTATCGCGTTTTGCGAGGCCTGGTCCATTCTCCCCGATTTCGAATGAAAATTAGGTTTAAAGAAAAAGATAACGTAAGCAATTGGAGATGATCAATATTGGAGAAAATCTGGCTGATAGGAATGAGATTGATATCTAAATTTCAAATCCAACCAATAACACAGTCTTCTAAACACATTACACAAAATATGACCATTAAAATGCTACTTAATGTTCAAATGACATGGCAATACTATGGATGACCATAAATTCCCAAATGTTATGGATGCCAAACAAGTCCAACAAATTAAGATTGCGAATAACAAAATAAAGCAAAGGTCAACAGCACAGCTACCTAGTATTTCCAGTCGTTGGCTGTAGCGCTTTGTATCGCCTTTCATCCAGTTTTGCTACGCGGTCTGATTTCACAGGACTGACAACACTGGTGAGATGACGACATTAGTGTCTTCCTAAAATATCTTTGGCAGTTTTTTTCTCCGCAGTGCTAAAAGGACTTACCTTCCAAGTTCATAGCCTCGCACCGATATTTCCTTTTCTCTTTCATATTTTGTCTACTTGGATGAGTTTCCAATATTCAATCCAACTTCGACTGACTTCGTCTTAATTTTTTCGTATCGGTCAGAAATGTTGGCATAAGACTCAATTCTTTATGTAATACCATACAAACTAAACCCTGAACCTAAAAAAATAATACACGATGGACTAGGAAATCAATGTTCTTAGAGAGATGACGAAAGTAAGCAATCACCCAGATAGATTTTGTCATTAACTGTATTTGAAGACGCAGAATGAACTATCCATTTTAGCGTTCTTGAACGCTTTGCAATTTTTAGAAACTGATCGAGGTTTGTGTTACATAAGAAGAAAGTAAAATGGCTGTTTTATCTCTGAAGTGTCTCATAATTTACTTCAAGGAGTTGATTTAAGGGAGACAGAAGAAAAATTACAATACGATTATATTACGAAAACGGCTACATTGTGAAAAATATTGTGAAATATAATGGTCACGATAATGTAATTAATCATCTCTTTAGTGTTCTACCAGCTGATTGGTAGATTTTGGACAGTATATCCAAAATTTTGGCAAATCGTCCCGCTCTCCCTCCTATAGCTGTCTCGCCATTATATCCCTCTTAAATTCTTGACATCGTCCACCTCTACTTACTTAGCCCAGATTCCCCATCCTCTTCCTTTTTCTTCCACGCTTCCTCAGTATCCCCTTCTACGGCCTTATTCCATTTTCCCTCTCTTTTCATAGCAACCTTCACCCATTCCTTCTGCCTTCTCGTCTCCCTTACTTTTTAAAGAAAGAAGAAAGTAAAAAGGCTGTTTACCGCTGAAGTATCTCATGATTTACCACTATAAGTTGATTTCAGGGAGACAGAAGAAAAATAATAATAATAATACGAATGTATTACTAAAAAGGCCACATGGTAAAAAATATTTTACGTTTAGACTTTTTTTTTTAATTTATGACAATGTAATATTTCTTCTTCATTCCTCTGCCACTAGCTTCCTGTCCCCTCCAACCATATCCAATACCTCCTCGTTCGTCCTTCTAGCCACCTAGATTACCTCACCATCCTTCACCAAACCCACATCTCTAATGTGTCAACTCTACATGCATTCTCCTTTCGTAATGACCAATTTTCCTTACATAATGATTCCAAGCATACATAATGACTCATACAGTGACACACTCTGTATTAGTTTTCATTGCTCTCGCCAGCTCGGCTCTCGGGGTCAACGGAGCACGAAAGCTCTACCACCACAAGTTTGTTGTCTTAGGGAGGAGATTAATCACTAAGCGCTCTGATATAAAAATATAATAATCAAATATTCGCCGGATGTTTTAGATGAAATTAGCGAAACTAAAATAATGATAGGACAAACAAAAAGTAGAGAACTCCAGGAAAATAAACATTTTTTCGGAACTTTGAGCGTTAATACCTTCTAAATTCGAAAAAAGCAGACTCATGGACGATGGCATAGTGTAAGCGTTTGGTTTTCATTTGAATGCCTGTTTGGTTTCTTTCTTCTAATACATACATAATCAGAGTAAGCCATAGGTAGAGGTAATCGAAAAATTAGCGACGGTGGTCACTCCCACTGTAAGCTATGCAAAATAATACACTGAAATCTATTTAAAAAATCATTATTTGAACAAATCATCAATTAAAATAGATCCATCCTCTGTGAAGTCTGGGAACTTCCATACCATTGTGTGCTTTCTCGTCAGACAGTCGACCATATGAATACCAACACAACAATGAATTCACTTCATCCCGACAAATCTTGTCTCATCCAAAGAAAAAGAGCTCAAAAACCTGTCTATCATTCTCATGCAGTCACCATCTCGATTACAAGTAAGATGTCGCAGAATTTTATTAACTGCCCCGCGAATGTTCACTCTTAAAATCATTTTTTCGTCTCAAAAATTTCAGCCTCGAGCGAATCTCATGCGTTTGTCCAGCGACAATTAAGTTAAATGAAAACTTCGATAATTAGGAGAACATTGATCGACTGCCACGGTCAGCCTAGCAACCTAGTCATTGCTGGAATAAATGCTCTTAATGAGAACTTTGATAAGCAATCGCATGCAATCTACTCGTTGAAGTGATTCCCGAGTCCAATGTGCTGTATGTGTGGATGTATATCCGATTGTATGACCAAGTTACAATCATAAACACATGCTCAGACAACACATCCACAGCCCTAGTTTTCAGAGTCGGGAAATGTAGCAGTTGGAATGACCCATGACCTGGCTACGACATCGGGGTTGAATAGACTAGTCCTTTTATGCCGGTGTGACCCTTTAGTCCGCAATGCTAGAGTAATTGAATAATAATGATAACAGCATTTGAATTTCCATATAGTGGTTTCGAAGTTTATTATAGAAAAATTTTACTGCACCATTTTTATTTCCGATTTAACTGATTCTCAAATGCTAATATTCGTAGTCAGTACTGTGGAAGGGTATTAAATTGCACCCTGTCCCGTACATAGCTAATATTTGCACGGTCAGCCTAGCAACGTAAGCATTGCTGAAATAAATGTAAACTGAAAGATGTGACAAGGACAAAGGACAGAGGTCACTGGATTTCAATCGTGACGACAAAATGCGATCACCATGTTCATTAATGGCGGGAACAGGAGACGTCGAAATCGCACCCGTTCTATCTCGGAAAACTACGAAACCTATGCCACTTTTATCGTGATCATTGCACCAAGTTTTAAACATCCATATGTTAGTCAGTGGATGAGGCGTTAGTTATTTTGAGAGAACTAACGACAGGAACCTATAGGGTCTGAAAGAAAGGGCGATCAAGAATCTAATATGAATCGTGGAGCTGCATGGCTCAGAAACGTTGATTCTGTGGAATGAGGATGGATTGAAGAAGTTGGAGGCGTGAAGGATGGAAAAGGGTTGATGGGCGGAAAGAAAGAGAGAAGCAAGGAAGTTCTACGGGCGAAGAATGAGAAGAGGAGACTGTAGAAGGAAATTGGGTGAAGTAAGAGAGATATCAGAGAAGGATCGGAGAAATATCAGAGAAGGATCGGAGAGATATCGCTGAAGGCAGGTCAGAGCACTCGGTGCAAAATCGAGGGATCTGATCGATTCCCAGTTCAGGGGTATGATTTTTCCACTGTGAATTTAGCCAAATTGTGAGAAATATTTGGCAAGCGGATGGATTGGATGGAGATAGAAGGATGCGTGCACAGTTCAAAAAAATCGTGTGATGGTGGAGCTCGGCAGTTGTTTGTGAGAGAAATAAGGGTAATTTTATATTTACATAAACCTACCATAATCGCAAAAAAAAACTTTTCTTGAGTAATTCCTTCAAACTTTCGTGGAAGACAAGAAATGAGAAGCCCTTTAATTTCAGCTAAGTCCACAGAGGATGTTTTTTCTTAGGTTTGAACGAAGCCATGGAAAAAATTAGAACAAGAGGACAAAATGATAGCCCTAGAGCCGCATTCAGGAAATATTCGACACGTTCGAACTTCGCCAAATCCAGGGATGTTACGTCAGTGTCCCCGACAAATCTCAGCTCTTTAAGGTAGTTTGAGCGAAATATCATTTTACCAAGAAATCAATAAATTTGGTCTGATGTCAAAGCAAAATATATCACCCTTTGATTGACCCCAAAATTCAACCCCTTACTCCATTACTTTCCGAGATATTTTCCAGAAAATTTCAGCCCTTTTACAAGGGAAATGGTACATGTACGCACTCCAGAGAGACCTTATATTAAAAATGAAGCATTCCATGTACTTAAATCTCGTCAAAAAATCCACCGTGTGTAGTTTGCGTGTTTTCTCTACTATTTTTGAAAATTAATCATATTGTCACAGCAGTAAATTCTTTGGGAACAGAATAAACCTTCTGTTTTGATGGAGTTTCAAACGTACTGCGTGGAAAAATTGAGTCAAGTTAAAGACTTATTTAGACATTTTCATTTGATTGCTTACGATTTCTGTCATGTAAAACTATATTATGTCACCATTAATAATGCAATGTTTAATTCGTGTGTCTCGCAGCTGGTGAAATTTAAACGTATAGGTTGAAGATGGTCTCTATTATGATTAGAGAACTATCTCGCTCGTACCACCTTAATAGTCTGATTTGACATTTTCAGGCTTTCACGTCTAGATTTCGTTACTTTCGAAGCATGGAAATTCCGAGGCCACAACGAATAGGCATCTTGAATAGAAGCCCAGTTTTACTGACGTTAATACGATGCTAGCATGTGTCGGAGACATTAAAAACGCCCTCAACCAATCATCACGACAAATGCTCAGTCCCTACACTGCCCTTATTCCTACGAAATGATTAATACTTTCGAACCAGGTAGGATTGTGGGTGGACTCTGGCTGGCTCGGACTGGCTTAACTCGCCAACCAAGACGAAGATCAAGGATGAATCGCCGACGGTGGAATTTTTATTGGTTCCTCTCAGCCTTCTAATCCAATTTCACTGTTGTTTGGATATCAACTCAAGGATATAACTTCCTTTCAAAACTCAGAAATTACGCTCTCGCTCGAGGGAAAATTTCCGGCGGCGTGACGTAAAAGTTATAGCCAATGGAAACGGCACGAATGATCGAGAGCGGGGATTTAACTCTCAATATAACTCCATGAAGTATAAAATGCATAGCTTCTGTCGAATCCCGAAGTTAACTTTACACTAAGCTTCAGGAAAGCAACTGTCATCGTCCGTCCCCACATAAAAATTTGAGTTACCACAGTACTTTCACCAGGAACACCCTGACAACCCTAAATAATGGATTGGATTTCCTGGAGTAGAATAAGTCGGATATGGAGCAATATTGAGCGATGAGCATGAGGTCATGCCTCATCAGCTAATGACTTGTTTATCCTGCAAAAAAGAGCAGTGAGTATTATTTCCAATTCCCACACACAGGAACATTGCAAACCACTCTTTGAGCAGTATGGAATAATGACTTTGTACGGCCTCTACATCTTTAAATGTCTCTGTAATGTTAGAGAAATCTGGATTATTTTAAAATCGGGGCTAGTGTACATCAGTACAATACCAGAATTAAAAATAACCTTGTATTGCCCCACTGTAGATTGACTAAAACTAGCAAGTATTTTGATTTTATAAAACTACAACTCTTTAATCATTTACCCTATGAAGCTAGAAATGTTACCCTACTGAGGTTCAAGCATGCCCTCCACTCATGACTTTTGACCGAAGCATTTAATTCAATAAATGAACTTTTGGAGTGTAAAAATCTTGATATTAAATTTGAATATGTATTTGTGTTTGTGTGTGTATACCTGAAGAAGACTATTACCATGTACCTTTGTTTGATATCTAATAGATAAATAATATTAATGATATTCTGGCCACAACCACAAATACCCCATTGCGATACACCCGGCTGCGGTAATAACAACCAACTTAACTAAATTGCAATGCAAACATCTAAGTCGCTGCAGTGCAAATGCAATGATTTTTCTTACGCCCAATTTAATAAATTCTAGTAAACTTCAATCGTTACCTTGCACGGCTTTTACTTTTGGGCAATATTTACTAAGAGTTCAGGTTTTTTAAAGTAGACCGAACTCGGTCATTTGAAGTCAGAGTTATGGGTGAAAGAATACACCCACATCGTTTACCACGCCGAGAAAATGTCACCGGAATTCATAAAACTGGGCCTTTAAATGTTGCATATATTTAAGAAATTTAAAGTACTTTGGACGAAATACCTCCCTATTCATCATATAGACCATGTTCGAATTATATGTGAATAAAAATATCTGTAAAGGTCTTGAACTTGACTCCTTTCCTTCAAGCCGTCCATTCAAAACTCTTTCACGCATGAAAGTTATTTTACGATACTGAAAAAATTAATGCGGTGACAACATGATTTATTTAAAAAAATAGTGGAAGCTATTATTGATAACATACAAACTGCATACTTTTAATTTTTTGACGAGATTAGAAACTCCTTATTTTTTTAAAAATAACGCCTCTTTGGAGTGCATACACCTAAAATTTCCCAAAAGGGCTGGAATATTTCGTCTAAAATCTCGGAAAGTAGTTAGGTAAAGGGTCTTATATTTTGATACGTTTGGGAGGATGAGATTTTTTTTCTTTAAAATGAGAGAAAATTCATTGATTTATCGGTGAAATAATATTTCTCTCAAACTACCTTAGACACGACTGGTAATCGTGAAATGCTTAAATGGCATATAGACGCTGAAATTTAGTTCGGATCAATGATTTTTGAGACACATGACTCACGTATGCTCATCCTTCAGGACTTAAAATAGAGATAATCCTGAAGGACTGCAGAATTTCGGTAAATTTGCTGGGCTAAATGCTGTTTAATATTTAATTCTGGTGCTAGCGCTAGAGTTGACAATAAATATCCTTTCACGAAGAATTTCCATCCATTATTGACATATTGGGATCGTTTTTGGACAATTCGACTATCCTTCTACTACGATTGCACATTTTGCAATGCACGATCATATATAAATGTAATGATTCTCGCAAAGATAGAAGATTGATAGCCCATTTTAGAGTTCACCTCTTTTCAAAATGACTTGGTCGATTTTTTGTATTCCCTAAATTTAGTACGTCTAGTGATTCACATTTAGACTCACAGAAAAGCATAACTATGAATGAAGTGGTATACTTCCCTCGCTAAGCTAAGATGTGCGGAAATAAAAATTACGAAAGACAGACACGATTGAAGCACGTTGAATTCATGCCCAATAGTGAGAACGTTTCGTAATACCTACAGCAGTAGCTGAAAGGCCTTGAGGATTTTTAAGAATTATTAGTAGCAAAGCAACAGTACTTGAACGTCAGTAACAATTCACAGCAATGATGAGAGCTGTACTGAAAGCCTAATATAAAATCTGGAAAGTCGATGCTGGTAGCTTGTCAGTTATTGTGGTAAAATTCTTAGCCTTCTGTCATGAGTATCCGATATCCAAGCATGGGAGGCTTTGTATTCAAATGCATACCTTCGAATGCAGTAATTTTCTTACTTCATAATCTCGCTGACTCACTTCTTTTTCCTAGTGATTTAACGACTGTAAATGAGCGAGTGCGATTTTGAATGCTATTCCTATTGAACCGAGAAATAAAGCAGTTCCTGAAATACTGATCCCACATTTCATTCTCATCTCCCAATGGCCATGAAAGACAAATACCACTGACTTATTAACTGGTCATGATATCTCTGGAAACACTGCGCTTATTACAACAAAAATTTCCCTCACAGCTCTGACCGGAGACTTTCAATGTCCGATGAGAAATATTTCTTTAATAATAATTAATAATGATGATGGGACTTTTTTTAATCGAGTGAGTCAAGGGGGGATACTTAAGAAAATTAGCAGTTCCAACTTTTATCGGGAGCCTATAAAATTACTTATAAACCTAATTTGGTGATAACATAATTATTAATCTAACAATTTATCGTCAGAGGAAGATGATTTGTAAAAATTATCATTCACATAAAGTGAAACTTAACAATTAATTCCTGTTTATTCCTCATCCAGCATTGAGACGACCTGTAAATTACTAAAACCACATGGCAATAAGAAAGAGGGCCTGCCAGGAAAATTAAAAGCATTACATGTAAAAAAGATATATGGTCAGCACCTCGCAGCGTTTTTTCGGTTAAAAATAAGAACAAAGTAAATATCAAAGCAATACTACCGTCCCCTATACTGAATTATTGGGACAGATGAGTAAGTATGTAAGCGCAGCATTGTTAAGTTTGAAGAGGTGATAGGAGGAATTTCGAGGAAGGCAAAGTCGGAGGTAGCAGGTAGCAATGGTATGGAAATCATTAACTCTGTTTTTACAAGGAGCGAGTTCCTTGGCATGCTCGATGTGAAGCCTCTTCCATTGTACTCGACAAACAACACGTTTGCCACGACGAGGTCACTGCTCAGCCTAATTTCCGCTCTCATTCCGCACCACTAACCCATAATTTTTATCAATTTTTCCCCATTGGCCTTCTCAGTCGGCCTTATTCCACTTCCAAGGAATAGCTAGGTTTTCTTCTCCTTTTGCGTTCTAAATGACTGTAGTTACAATTAGAAAATGCTTCAAGCTGCTCCATTTTACGTGGGGTACAGCAGAAATGTTGTTTAATGAATTGTGTATTTATTTGCTACAGGTTCTGACTCGGATGACTTATTTGTGTGATTCGACGGCCTCCCTTTACTGAATCTCGTCCTTCAGTCCTCATTTCCACGTGCATATATCATCAAGTATCTAGCGGCCATTGTAATTTGATTTCCTTCCATCATTAGCGTTTCCATTTTTACTAATATTTCACTAGTTAAATGAAACTATGAATCCGGGGCTTAAATGAGGAGTAGCCTTTGAAATTATAATATTCACTACTGATTCATGAACCTTAGAATCTTCATAAAACGAAAAGTTTTTTTTCGAATTTCATTTACTTAAGATAAATCATAAACATGGAGGGAATGCATCAACATGTTAACAGTTTTGACATCCTGCCTTTAGTGACATCATCACTGGCGTTCTACCATCACAGCCTCATAGTCAGACCAATCCTACATCTGCCTTCCCCCAACCATTGAGCCATATGCAACCATTCCTGCGATAAATCACAACATATTCCCAACAAAATCTCAATTGTGAACTTTTTCTTCCCAAAGTCGCCCAAAATTTGTATATGTTGCCTCACTCTCCCCTCCATCAATTCCCTTCACAACGTTATTTCCGCCCTTTCTGAATTTTCTCCACAAACTTCTATTCCTCCCTCACAATATTTTGTGTCCCTTCGATCATTCTTTTCTCGACGCAGTTTATCCTTTTTATTTTCACCTTCCCTCGGTAAATCTGAATTTTTATTTACTCTTGAAAGACTTTGCAATCTTAATTATATTATATCCAAAGAGAATATGAACTTTTAATACCAATTCATATTTTTTTACCAATACCAATTTTTTTTTCGTAGCTAGTCCCTGTAATTCAGTCCGGATGAAGTGTTGTACCCAAAATATTGGGCCTGAAAGAGAACATATTGTGCAGCTAAAATTACAGTTCGAGCATAAAGAGGCTTTTCAGGCTTAGGTGTGAGGAAACGCTGAAATGCTGAACGCATCCGGAAATCGAAATGGAGTGAGTGAAGAGTGTTTGATTCCGAGGAATAAATCTCAATAGGCACTCTCCTATTTATTAAAGGCGTGTTTTATGCTCATTAGGAGCTTTGGTATCAATTTAAAAGCATTCTATAAAGGGATTTCCCATTCTGATACAGACGTATAGAATGGATACATAGCAGGGCAGAAGGTATAATGCTGCCTTAAAGAAATATAACGCTTCTCACAAACACAAGCAAGGAGATTATAAAAATTCTGTTAGCATATTTATTTATTGGGAATGCCAACTACTAGGTAGCATCCGGTTTATGGGCGATGGGTTTATGGGCAACTAAAATGAAGTCATCGGGGAGAGGTGCAGCAACCCTATTACTAATGATCCAAGGGCAACCACAAACCTTGGGCCAATCACGTTCTAACTGAGAAACTTTCAGGCTCGAAATTTTCGCACCCCTGCATTGAATTGTATGAAAATCCATGGTCGAGCACAGAAAAAAGGGTCAATAAAGTTTTTTAAGAACGTCTATGACAAGAAAATGGAAACATTATATTCCAATTTTCCATTTGTTTATTAAAAACCTCTTCAATGAAAGCTTACCAATACTATTGAACAAGCTACAGCGTGAAGATAGTCGCCAAAAAGGTCAACTCTTCGACTGCCCCATTAATTTAAACAAATTTGAGATCATACCTTTTACCATATTTTATTTTATGCTGCATTGAATAATTTAAAAATGCATAGTGGAGCACAGGGAAAACGATAAATGAACTGTTTAAGGACGCTGATGAATGGAGAGGAAATAAGCAAAATATTATACTATTAAATTACAAAATATTAAATATTTTCCATTTAAGTTACTCGTAAAATCCCGCTTCAATAAAATCATGCGATTACTATGAGAAGAGCTATAGAAAGTTAGAGTGAAGATAGTCACCAAAAATATTTAGTGTTTGTAAATTCAATTAATTTAAACATTTTTGGGATCATATCGTTTCCATATTTTATTTTAAGTCACATTGTGTCTTGTAGATACACGATTTCAGCCCCAGAAATAAATTGCGGTAATATTTTTTAGGTAACGCAATATGACTTCAATAATAACAGAGATTTTGTAATAACT
Organism: Ceriagrion tenellum; assembly: GCA_963169105.1. NCBI lineage: Eukaryota > Metazoa > Arthropoda > Insecta > Odonata > Coenagrionidae > Ceriagrion > Ceriagrion tenellum. Next base: position 114,101,890 of record OY720641.1, read on the forward strand.
CAATAGGCAAGACGGAATTCTGACTTACTTTTCATGCTATTAAGTGTTGTCGAATATCCACCTTTCACACAGATGATTGACAAAATTGACATTGAATGACACAGGAAACATTCCATATCTTCTGTTTCACCCTCAGTTGACTGAAGTCTAATTATTTTCATCTTAATTCCTGGTAAAATAGCTTTGAAAGATAGGCTTTTGTCGCATGAGAGAACATTTTTTAAGAATAATAAAAGTGAAATAATTGTCCTCAGTATTCATCTTATTATACAAAGCTTGACTAGTCAAATAATGAAATAACTTGCACGCCGAGGGAGTACAGACTCCAATTTCCGTCTTCCTTAGCCGTTTTCTGTAAGTCACTTGTTTAACTTGACAGTCAATGTCAAAGTATATATATATAACTAGCTGTGCCCGGCATGCGTTGCATTGCCTCTTTTTCTTTCTTAGCAGGCACACACATAAAAAGTACACACTCAACAAATTCAATAGTTTTAGCCTTAAATTTGTAAACTGAACCGGTTGTGCAATACATATTCTGAGTAAAACTTACAAAGTATGCTGATTCCTGAACATGAAAAAAGTACACACATTGACATGTACAAAATTCCTCCAATTGCCTACTTTTATAGCCCATAATTTACTTCAAAACCTCATTGATTTCAGTACATATGATCATATTCTAAATTTGAAAAATAAAATACTCCATCCTGAATTCCCCACTGATTTTAATACTTTTCATGGTTTGACCCACAAATCTTTTCCGGAATCAAAATTGGTCCCTAAACGACTTTTAGACTCAGTCCAATGAATTCCTCGTACCTACACAGAAATATGTAACGTACAAACGATGCCATGAGTTTCCATTCCATGCCTATGCTGGGGCTTCCAAGTAAATAAAATATTCTTTTGCTGAAGCAGTACAAACATTAAATAATTTCGAGCAAAAATGTACAATTTTAGGAAAAAGCGAGGGTTGTACGAAAATCGAATGCAAGAATTAAAAATAATCAAACAAAGAGACCACTGCACCAAAACATATATAAAGCAAAAATAAATTACGCACCTTTTAAAACAAATTATGTCTCACTAATATGATTCTGATGCACGTGATTGAGCAACTCGTAAACGATCTGCTTCGCTTGCTTGATTGCCACGCCTCGCTTTTTTGCGAAGCTCGCGTGCCAACAGAAATATTTTGAAACGACTGGTGCTCCACCTAATGTAAAATGGATTTAATAATTCAGAAACCTTCAGGGGCGAGCGCACTACAATTCAATGGTTTCTCAATTTCTATTGGTTAAAATAAGAACCTCTCTCATTGGTTAAAATAAAGATCGTATTTTTAAATTTAATAGTATTTGAAAAATTAGGTTAGGATTATTAGCTTACCCGTCGGGCGTTGTTGCACGAAAATTATTCGAAAGATTAAGAGGGCCTTTAAAAAATGTTTATACATTCAACCTTCGAAACAATCGCAAGAGTGTACTCAACAACTTAAAGTTTCTTGGCGATTCGTTAATTAAGATTTTATTTTTGTTTATTTATTTGGTTGTCAAGGAAAATGCTTATAAGAAAATCGATTGAAAAAGAGAGAAACTTCATTCTTTCGGGCATGATACCACTAATTTTAGTAGTATCATGCTTTCGGATATGCGATAAAATGAATTTCAACTCTCTATCTTTAGTTAAAGTTGTTTTAAAAAGCGAAATAATTAACCGATGCACAAATTCCAATGCTTAGAATTCCTAATCAGCTCAACTAAGCAATATGAATTCCAAGCGAAATCTGGTTGTCAAGCGAATATGGTATTGTTGATTTCACTGAAAAAATGTGTTTCTGCAACTAAAAACGCAATTTTCCGTCAATTTCGAAGTGAAAAGGATAATTAATTGAAAGAATTAAAAACTTCATTCTTTCAGACATTTAATTAAAAAAATACCAACTCTCTATCTTGAGCGAAAATAATTTTAAAAAGTAAAAAATGAAACCACTGCACAAAACCCGATACGTACCGCGAACCACCTAAGGGCCCTGAGACTCCCGCCTAAAGGGCCCACCTAAGGGCCATGGGACTTTTATGGACCCTGAAATCATTTTAAAGTAGCCGATAACTTTCCTCCTGCCTTGAACTATTACTCGGCAAAATTTCAGCACGATAGGATTAAAACTGAGGTAAGGATTATTAGCTTACCCGTCGGGCGTTGTTGCGCAAAAACTATTCAAAAGATTGAGAGGGCCTTGGGGGGCGAAATTTAAAAAAAAAATGTATACTTAAAACCTTCGAAACCTTTGCGGAAGTGTACTCAACAACTTCTTAAAGTTTCATGGCGATCGGATCAACGGTGTAGTAATGCATACAGGACACACAGACATACATTCGTTTTTATATATATAGATAGAAGATGAAAACACTCCTTGTACTTTCCACTAACATTAGTGGAAAAGAACAAGGATTGTTTTAATATGGATTCAAGTATAAAATACTTCCACGACGTGAAGTCTGAGGGTGTAAAGTATACACATATACTTGATTATACTGACGGACCTTCACCATCATAGTATTTTTACGCAGAAAAATTGATTTATGAAAACGGTGATTGATAAATCAAAATTTCGGCGATTCCCTACTACTTTTCTAGTAATAATATTTTGTTAACTCTTTGCAAACCGTACAAAAATTACTAATGTTGATATTATTAATTTAACCCTTACTATGCTTCTGTCCCCCGTTTATAAATTGTTTCTCCTCTGTTTGACCCCACGAGGAATACGCTGCTAATGCTCGGGATCTTTGTGAGAAAGCCTTAATAACTGAGTTAAAACGCGTGTAACGAGGATCAGTTAGATATGTAAAAGCAGTCATGATAATCTCTTTAGTGTCACTGACACTATGCAACAACTTCGCTTTCAGACCATCGATTTAATCTAGAATATTTATTACGTAAGTTCGAAACCAATTTACAGCTGACGGCGCGGCGTAAATAACATCTTACGAACTCCTCGGTTAGTAGGTTAGATAATGAGGACAAAATCTGGGGAATAGACGGCAGAACGGACAGGTTTAAAATGTAAATTTTCCCGCAAAAGATATGAGATCATAACGGCTGCCAATGAGATTTTCAACTACGATTGCCGATAGGTGGTGAAGTTTATTAATCGATTAACTCCTAAATACTTGTATCCTTATCTGTAACCCCCTATTACCAGTACACCTTTAATGTTTTTTGAGTAACTCTTGTGCCTCTTTGCATTTGTATAGTTTTAAAAACTTTAGTACAAACCGTCTTACTTCGGCAAAGCTCCTACCGCTCAACTTTGCTGCAGAAAAGAAAATAAATAAAAATCGTTATTGAAAATCCCAGGATATTTGACTAATGGTTATGTACATATTTATAAAGCTGGCATCGTTGCGGCTACAATAGTATAGCTCAAACCTCTATCGCATCGGTAGTTTCGGAACTAGCCAAGGTTTACAACTTTTACAACAGCTCGTGTAAAACTCGACATAGAAATAATTTTTTCCTTTGATGTGTTAGAAATACGTTTGGCTAACTTATATCAAACTCTTTATCTCTACAATAAATATTAAGAGAATGGCGATAACATAAAGTCGGGCCATCGGGTTTTGAGCGCCGAAAACAGGGACTTTTTTCAAGACAAATATCGTAAAAGTGTAGATAAGGATAGAAAAAATTTTTCACGCCCATCAGTAAACGTAGAAATAATCATTCCATTGTATTCATTTTCTTTTGTTAAAATCGGTTGACCCCACTTGAAGATACAGCGTCTTAAACTCAACGGACTCGACTTTTTTAATTGACAGTAGTGTTCCGCATATTTGTGAAATTTGGGACACTTGACAAGTTTAGTAATCTTTTGCTGTTAAATCGGTAGTCGCAGTCATATTAACTTTATTAGAGAGAGATGTTAATCATATTGTAAATAACTTATCCCCCATAACATACCCATTGTGTAGATGCAGAAGTCCTCGGTTGAGTTTACGTCTCGCGACAGGTTTTACCTGCCAATACTTCAGAGTATTATTTCACCAGTTTTTCATTGCAAGTTTCTTTGCTGTTTTTCAAGGATTAATAGCTTAGGATATGCCTCCATGGACAAGAGAGAAAGGAAATAACTTCGGTGCACATATACGACTCTTGATTATATGTTTCCAATAGCATGACTCGTTAAGGCTGCATCGATTAAATATTCGGGTGACTTCAACGCCAGAGGGAAAAAAGCAACTGCTTGTTTCGATATATTTAACCTAACATCGCAGTGGATGTTTAAACATTTCGGCTTTATGCCTGTAATGCATGTTCTCAACGAAATAGGATTCAATTCCTTTGATATTCCTTTGATATTAAAATCGCAATCAATCAAATCACGTTGCAAACGAATGTCCTCCGATACTGGCAGCAAAATACTGGTTTTTGAGAAATATTACCGATTGTTGAGCATAGAATCTGATCCATGAAATTTAGCATAATGCTGCATTTATGGGCTTAATATGAATTGGAAATCCAAACGTGATAGCCAAGCTTTCAACGAACCAGCTGGCTGCATGATCAAAATCCGCCTCGGTTTTTGATTATGCGTTTTTCGTAAGGTTTACGTTTGGGCTTAGGCGATGCGATATAATTAAATATGTTCAGCTAAAAAAAGCGTTATATTGCTGCTAGGATTGGGAACAAGTAAACAGACATCGGGAACAAAGCGCACCCTGAGTTTAAACAAGACGAGCAACTGGAAACATTTTTACTTTTTGCTCACAACCAAAGACGTGTCATTATTATTATTTTTTAATTACACCCTGTTCTCTTCTACAACCATAGAGTATGTGTAAAAGCCTAGGAAAATTATAGGTTTATTATAGGTTTATTGGGTATAGGATTATTATAGGTATATGCTACAATTGCCGAATTTTCACGTTGAAAAACAACTAAATATACACGCTAATTTTAACACAACAAGAGAAATGCAATCATATATAATCCAACACAACATTCATAGTGACAATAATTTGAAGTTACTTCTAAACCCCATTCTCGTGCGAGCCAAGGGAGTGAGGGATTCAAGAGTTTCCAAATGCTGGTTCACAAATTTTAACGGTCTCCCGGCCTCATTACTAAACGTCACCTACGGCTTTAGTCACGTAGGCATCCCATCACAGTTCAAGGGCAAATAAACTACAGATGTTAGCAAGGGCGACCTTCTTGCCCTTGCCGCCTATCTCCTCGTGTTGAAGAATCCGCTCCCATCCGACGCTGTAAAAAGCCGATGAGACTTCAAGCAAAATGTAGCGAAGGCGTTTGGACTTTCTCAACCTGGGAAGAAACCTGTACTGCTGTTATATAACTCGTTCGGCCGAGCAGTTGGCATTAAACAGCCTCGGTTATGGTGCACGATTCCAGAACTTGTTGAGTGGCTCGTTTCGAGGAAATGGTGAGTCTTGGGGCCGAATATTTTTCTTTCGTCGCTAAGATCTCGAGGAACCCGAATGGGCAAGAAGAAATCATGGCAAATAGACTCCATTACATTCGATTCCAATCGATCGACGAGTACTGGCTTTGACTCCTTGATTCGTTGCTTGGTTATTTGAGGGAGGCGACCGACAAATGAGTTTATAAGCGGAATTAAGTATAGCTGGGTAGTTTAGTGAAAAGAAACCCAGAGTCAGAATTATCTTCAACCCTTGTACCTCGAACCCGAGCACCATTTTTGAAAATTTATTAAATAAATCCATATTCATGACATATTATTCTTCAACGTATACCCCTTTATATCTCATGAGCTGAAAAAAAATGTTGAATAGGACGCTCATCGGAAGAGGACTCAAATGGGCCTAAAATTTGGTTGGGCTGACACCTATATAATCGGTCTGAAAAAATGAATGAAGAGATTTTGCAGTCTACCAACTTAATAACAGTTATTACAGAAATTACGAGGGAATATCACAGATTTACGCATCTTTATAATGGGTTGTATGACCTAACATACTATTTATTAATGACGCACATAAAAATCATCAATGAAGAAGTTCCCTTGCAATAATATGTAATCAATTCATCTAATTAAAATAACTGATTCAACAACGGATGCTTTCAAAAGAGAATCCTGCTTCTGTCGTGTTTATTAAATAAGAGCCCCACTTCTCTCAATTTTATAATCTGAATAAAACTTAATGAAATTTATTATTTTCGGCCAAATTAGGTAAAACTCTTATACTGAAAGAAAGACGAAATAACTTCATAAAGCTGTGGAATTTTGTAAAGCGACTTTTGCTTTCTTTCTAATTACTACTTTCCATCTCATCTTATAGCAACTGATGCAAACCTATTTGAAATTTATTGGTGTATGAATTTTACAATATGCTCCAATAATCAGGATGTCATTCAAAAGGTTAAAACTTTGTCCTTGATATGACTTTGAGGCGTTAAACTACTTAAAAGCAAGTCTCACACAAGGTACCCTTATGTCCGGTTTTATGAAGCTGATTAACTTCAACCAATTGATGATGCAACATCCACATCGTGTGACATAATCCGCGAATCTGGGTTTTGTAAAGTACACGACCGTCGATTACTTGTCCTGATATAGTATCCATATCGGTTGTCACGCTGAGAAAATGTTAACCAGGGATTAGAAAGCTGGGCTTTACTATTATAAAAAACTCTTTTTTATTCCTTTATGATCCCAGTAACTTACTAATTTATATTACTGGATGAGTTCTCATAACTTTTGACATCTTGCGCAGTTGCAACCTATTTGCAATTTTGTGTTTAGGGCTCATGTTATTGAACGTATACCTACAACATGAAGCTTTCTCATCCTTTTACATGTTTGAAATAATACTCATCGTTCATTCGTACTTTCTAAGCCAATAAAGAAGTTAATTAACTTCAGATACCATTAAATACAGTCTATAGCTCGATCGTTTTAAATATACCAACTTAATTTCTTTTCTTTACTGTGCATGCAATTATTAGCGTACACCATGTCTTCTCCAGGAGTCCAGAAAACAAAGGGCATTTAGGCTTATATTTCTACTGTTCATTGGGCTTTTCTGGATCGAAACGTGACATGCAGAAATTGGGAAAGAGTTTCTTGAGATACGTAGTATTTCTTAATCGTATTTTCATGAGGGAAGTGGAAGGAGGGAAAATGATTTTTCCGCCATGGTTACATTCCGCGTTCCACTCCAAAACAGAACGAATCAGCGATACGCTACGATTACTTCGGTAATCAGCTAATTGATGGATTGGGAAAAATTTTGTGACGGGATACATCTGTAATTTTAATCCATCAAATCGCTCAAATGTGGAACAAATGTGAGGAACGCTTAATGTTCTGTTTGACGCAGAGCTTTTGGTTAATGATTTTTCATTCCAGTTTACGCTTAATGTGCTTCAGTCATTACCTAGCCACTACTCAGAAATCAGTTGATCACATTCCAGAAATAAACGAAGCAAACACAATATCCTCAGGATATAAGACACTGTCTCCGGCGTACGCAGTGAAAGTCTTTGACATCCTACATATAGATATACGTAACTCGGTATCCATGGTATAATTCCACTCTTTATCGCTTTAACCGGCCCAGGTTTCGGTATATTGAAAATGGCGAAGTATGCCGAAACCTGAATCAGTTTGAGCAATCGAGTGTGGATCCACACCGAGTTTCTCATTCCAATACGAAAAAGATATCCTGAATGTACGAGTAGCTATTCGTTCATTGAGGCGGGCATCTGGCGCCCTAAAACTGGACCTAGTTGGTTAAGGGAGAACACGCTCAAAAAATTGGATGATCGATAGTTAACCAAAGTAAAAATCTTACTCAAATATTTCACATACTAAAGGCTCGAAAAAGGACTGGATCTCTGCATGAATGACCTCGCGAGGAAAAGGACAAGAGTAGAGGATTAAAAATAAATTGAAACGTACATTGTTTAGGTAATGATGAGGTAAAATTCAATCACATACTAAATGATGATAATATAAATATATATCTAGACTAGCAAAGGTACCCGTTGAAATTTAACGGGGGATGAAAGAAAGACAGGGCATATAAAATAAATTTACGATGAATAAATCAGTATTCGTATTTTCAAGAAATTAGCCATCAAGCGCGCATGGGCCACACTATATATATTTATCTACTTAAACCTTGCTCCAACTGGCCTAGTGGTTAGACTTGATTAATTCTTATACTATAGATGTAGGTTCGAGTCGCTCATGAGGTGTAATTTTTTTCCCGGCAAGTCAGCAATAATTTTAATTTTATTTTTTAATTCAGCAGACGAAAACCGCATTATATTATGCTTACCGAGTTTCGACATTCTTTTGCAGTAACATATAGAAATTAAACTACAGACCAATTGCATTCTATAGGCTAGTCGCATTAATATAACATCGTGGCATTCAAAACATCAAAAATTCAAAAGAGGCGACGAAGTCTACAAGGTATATTCTTACAAGAAGACAGGATCAGAAACTTATACTAAAATATACTCACAATTACTCCAAGGGATATCCACAGGTATCAGAGTAAATGAAGAATGAAGAAAAATTGTAAATAACATAAAACAAATAGGAAATGCAGTAATAGGCATGAGAATAAAAAATAAATGGAAAAGAGATTTGAGAACCTGGAATGAGGAAATAAAAGAAGCAATATAACAGAAAGATAGAGCATACTGCGGATAATTACAAAATAAACCTGAGGAAGCAAAAGAAATCTACCATGAAATTAAAAAGAGAACAAATTTGATTGTAAGACAAGCACATATGACAGCATGGGATGTATTTGTAAATAGTTTAGAGAACAATTCACATGGCAGACAAGAATTTGCTTAAAAAATACCTGAGCTAAACAAAAAAGGATGGGAGCAAAAACAGAAAGCAGCAGCAGACGCAGAAAAAGACAGAGAAACGCAGAAAGGGATAGCTTGGATAAATATAAAATCAAAAGAGAATTGGATTGAGAATTACCAATAATGTTCCCTGGCTTTCCAGCTAAAGATAATGATTCTGAATACTAATACTGAATACTAAATACCTAATTGAACTTAATGCTCCATCATCCCAAAGTGAACAAGCATCGCCGAGGGCCTCTTTATGGGATTTAGGAGGAATGTCGTTTTCATACAAACTGCCTTGATCACACAATTCATCATTCAATACTAGTAAATACAAACATTTAAATGCAAGTTTTTGAAAACAATAAATATATCTTTTGTTTTAAAAAATAACAGTGAAAATTATATACAATCCATATTCTGTGACTTGAGAACTTGGTAATGATTATCTGAACTGTATTCTGGAGTGAAGTCAGATAGCGGAGTGAAGATGGTACAAATACGAAAATTTCGGTCCTAGAAGGGATTGGCAGACGAACGGAAAAGGGTGGTAGACTACGACAGTTAGTTCATATACTGGGCACTAGTTGGCAAAACCAAACAGAGTTTGAACCGCGATTCTAAGGTTCAGCTCCACTTGGTTACAATATCTTTGTCATTAGTGTTCTAACGTTATCACCTCATCATCGCCAAACAGTCGTGCCGTCCTGGTTAACAAAAATCGCCAAGTAAGTATTTTTCCTTGCACAAGATAATATTTTAGGGTAATTCCGTAGATAAAATGTACATATATGTTGAGTTTTTAAAGTTTTTTTTTGCAAATGCACCATCAATTCGTAGGTAAAAAAAACCAGACGATATTGTTTCGGCTCTTTGAAATAATAACTCCGTGGCCTCTTTTGACGCCACAGCTAACGTTTCTCCGCACATTGGCTGACCATTATAGCGGAAGTATCAGTCTAGTACCGATGCACGAGCGACCCGATGTACAAATAGCGCATTCAACGAGACCACGACAATGGGCAAGTAGATGAGAAAAATATGGCATTCGAAAAGACAGCTAAAAAGGACGGAGGGGGAAGCTCGTGTCTTGCCGTCCGTCCGTTTCGAACAAAACCGGTCTTCTGGGGATGGATTCAAGGGTACGCGCGAGTGTTGCCCCCGAGGAATACAGCCTTCCTCTCAGGTGTACCATCCACAACCAACGGCTCGGAGCTCTTGAGGGAAAAAGAACCAAGCGCCGAGTGAATCAGTGGCCGACAAGATATTACGTAACCAACGACTCCGCGTTTTATTATCCCTTTTTATACATTTTTCCTTCCGAGCGTCGAAGGTTACGTAATAGGAATTATGGTGTCTGAGATATTCGAAGACTCAATGTTGGTTGAACCATTTTCCTGTAATGATGGGGGCTTCCCATTCAAGGCGTCTAAGTTAACGCATATGGGAGCACATCTGCGCACGTCGTTCCGATGTGCGATAGTGAAATGTTTTGTACGAGAATGCAGAATCTGTTAAATACCTAGGAGTTCCATTAAATAATGATCTCTCCCGGGGAAAAGATAACAGGGAAATAACTGGCCCAGCTAATCGTATACATTGGGATTTATTAAAAGTGTACTTGGCAAGTACGACGATAAAGTCAGAGAAATCAGCTGCTTCTTCCTTTTTAGACCCCACTTGGAATACACTGCATATATTGCAATGCATTCGGCCCGTCGTTGCGCATTTTACTGACACTGCATACATTTGGGATCCTCAAGAGATAGGCTTAAAAACGGAGTTAGAACGCGTGCGGAGATCAGCAAGATACGTAAAATGCCGTTACCATAATCACGTGAGTGTTACTGACACTTTTCAACGACTATGATGGGGCTCGCTTACAGGCCGTTAAAAAGTAAACTTCCTCATTTACGTAAATTCACAGCCAATGCATATTTTCACTACGTTATTAATATCTTACGAGCTCCGACATACTGCGATAGATCAGATAATGAGAATAAAATTAAGGAAATAGACTGTAGAACAGACAGGTTTGAAATGTGATATTCCTCGCGATCGATAAGAGACCATTCTGGTGTCCAATGAGACTTTGAAGTAGGTTTTTTCGACAGGTAGTTTAGCCGATTAGTTTACTTGATCTCTAATTCTTGCTTCCTCATCTGCCTCGTAGTCCCGCATCGCGTTTCATATGACCCCTGACTCTTGTATTTGGTTTACGTAGTTGCAATGTGTACAAATATAAGTTTCTGCAGCAATGTTAGCATACCAATAGCGTTAAGCATGTTGGTAAAAGATACGGCTATAATATAGTCCATGTTGGTGATAACTCACCCTCTGCCCCACATCCTTGAGGTGGCTCGAAGGGTAATATGTAGATGTAGGTGGCGTTCTGAGGGTGAACAACATTCACAGCCGAATATTTTTTGCTTAGTCGTCAAATTTGATCAAAATAAGTATTTAAAAGCGTAACTTTTTTCACTGAGTAATTAAAAACTGAAACAATATCCATGTTTGTTACGAAGGCTTCCGCGGTTTTCTTGTCAATTGGTATTTTCTGGTTCTTCCCGCGTTGCACCACGTTGAACGGTCGTCCAGAAAAATGGCGCAACGCGGGGAGAACCCGAAAAATACCAATAACTATCCATGCTTGATGCCTTGCGGAAAATCAACGCATAACAGCTATCACAGATGCAATTATTGACGTTTTTGTCACATGTGACATAATGGAAAACTACCAATAGCTGCAATTCCTTGTTCCGTATGAAATCGTTTCAGGCTTAACATGGTGGAAATGCGATATATCCATGATAAAATATAACAACAATAGTAATATCCACACTTTAATGTACTACTTCAACACCGACCATGGTTTCGACATACTATGTCATTATCAAGGTGATGACAGACACTCTCACAGTATTTATACCAGAGCCAAGGTAGGAGGAGGGGGTATATGGAAGAGGCGAGGGGGGGAGGGGGAAGGAGGGGGAAGTGGGTGGGGGAAGAACAATTTGGTTGAACATATGGGGCCGATGACGTAAAACGGAGACAAAGTGGGTTGTGGGTGAAGGTTAGGGTTTAATTATAGGGACGCTTAGCTTTAACAAAGGTGAGTCAGAACAAAATAAAACATCGTTGCAAATTTCATCCGGGCTATTGACAATTTCAAATTTTTCCATAAAATCCAATTTAAGCCCTTAGTCATGTAAAATATCTATGTCAAAGTTGCTAAAATGATTACACCGACATAAATGATTCGCAAAACAAGATTTTCCATCATTATGTATAAAACTTCTTCTATGTTCCTTCACTCTGATTTTAAAACTTCTAACAGACTGTCCAACATAACAAATACCACAGTCCTCACACTCTAATTTATACACTCCACTTTTGTCCATACGGTCATAATTGTCCTTAGAATTAAATAAAATTTGATTGTTCTTCCCCCACCCACTTCCCCCTCCTTCCCCCTCCCCCCCTCGCCTCTTCCATATACCCCCTCCTCCTACCTTGGCTCTGGTATAAATACTGTGAGAGTGTCTGTCCCATCACTTTGATAATGACATAGTATGTCGAAACCATGGTCGGTGTTGAAGTAGTACATTAAAGGGTGGATATTGCTATTGTTGTTATATTTTATCATGGATCCTTGTTCCGTGTTCCAATGCTATCGTTTTTTTCACTCATCAGATGGCCCTTACAGCAGATGTGACTTAAACTTCTCCGAAACATTGAGGGACCATCGGTCTCAGTAGCACTAACGACCCAAGCCGTAGAATAACCAATATCCCTTAAAATTCTTAAAGTTCGACTTGAAATTCTTCCCATTAAATACATGTTCACTTTTAAGGTTCGGAAATTATTTTATCTGAATAGTGGCAATTTTCCTCCTTGCTGGAAGTAACCATGCTTATAATTTAAGAAGGAAGCTAAATACGTAGCGTCCAAAGCCTAATCTCACATTGTTAAACAGATCCTCTGTGTATTTGAGCCCTAAAGTTTTTAACCCCCAACCTGAATACATTAAAAGTTTGATAAACAGGAATAAATGTTTGAAATTAACAAAGTAATGGATATTACCACAAATCAATATTGATTTTTTGTACTAGAACTGTAATATATGCATGTGCCGTGCATATATTACACTTCTAGTACATATATATGCATGTGCATATTCCGTGTTGTAACTTGAAGAAATTAGTGTTTTATTGCTGTTGCAAGTTAAATTAGCTACTCTTGTCTCTGCATCCCATGCTCAAAATTTGGCTAGAACGAAATCGTTCTGTTACTTTTATATATGCTTTTGTTTAATGCATATGCTAATACAAATTTTCGTTTGTTGCCAGCAATGAATTCCATTTATGAAGGCAGTTTCCATACAGGTCTGTGACCTTTGAGGCTGCCTCATTGATATTTGCATACAATATTGTACTTAAACTGAGAGTAATACATTACTCTTAAACTTAACGGAAATAGTTCATAAATTCACTGATAAATTAAGTACAGATGGGGAATAGTTATCAACCAATTATTCTGACCAGGTCTGTATACTACAGTTGGAAAAGTATTGAGCACCGAGGGATCTAGATTCAAATCCCAATCCAATCAAAAGTGGAATATTTTCTCTTTGAACTTCGCAAGTCTGTTCACTGGTTTAAGTTTGGACGTCGACGAAAAGAATCGAGCTCATTCAACTCAATAACTTACGCAAGTAAGTTAATTCGCTTGATAGGAGGCTAAGTAAGGCCGACAATTTGACAATATTCTGCCCACTGACGTTTCGAGCTAATGACGGCAAAATTATTATTTTAAACTAGTAGACGTCCCCATTGGCTCCTTTCTTTCTGTCTTAACTCCTGTCCATGATTCAAAGGATACAGAAATCAACCATTTTTTTCTGATTTCTTTCACATTTATAGGAATTTCCCAGTTTTTTTCACCTTTCTGCAGAAAAAATAGTGCTCATTGAGAAGTTTTAAAATATTCATAGTGCGAAATTTCCCCGTTCCCAAGAGCTGCAGAACTCCCTCAGCATCTGCACGGCGGAAAAATAATTAAATTCTCCCGTTTGAATGCTTGAATTTAACGTGCCGACGGCATAGTGCTAGGTAAATGCAAACTATCACGGAAACAATACTCAAATGGATTAAATGTTCATCACTTTGCAGTCGTGGAGAAAAAAATGTGGAAAACAACTATGACACCGCCCTGGTGAATAAATAAAATTGCAGCCACCCAATACATATAACTGAAGCGGATTTGGTATTACATATTTATTCGCTTATGCAATTCTACCTGAGGTTGTGAATAATAACACGTGCGTAATTTATTCCTTTATGGCCGGTTGCAAGAAAATTTAGTTATGGAATCAATAGTTATGAAATCCATAAAGTTATGGAACTCATAAATATATTCGGGTTGCATGAACACATCTATTAGTTACTTAGTTGATTTACCAATAGTTAATAGCCTCGAATATTTGATCTAATCTTCCACCGCCCGGTAAAAGTTATGAAAGTTTAGCCTATGAATAATTAATAATGCACATTATAATTAGTCAGTAAGAGTAAACAAACTGGTCACTTGTCTCAAAACAACTCTTTAATCAAGTAATTAAGACTCCAAGCGGTTCATTGCGCATCCGCCATCTTGGCTACTTATGGAACTCATAACTCCATGCCATAAGTTATGAGACCAATGAATTTATTGAATGTTTGTGCAACACTTATTGAATGGTTTCCATGGCTTATGGGTCCCATAACTTTATGGAATACATATGTTACGTTCCTGCAACTGGCCATTAGTCACTCATTGTTCAACAAATATTTAAATGAAGAACCCGCCATTATTTTAATGACCAACGATTTAAGCTCTCGCTCTCCTCAAGCCACGTTTATATTGCTTTGTTGACAACCCATTCCTTTCTTTTAAGTAATAAATACAATTTCTCAGATTTATAAGGTTGTGATTTCCTCAACGTTCTTTCATGCCGCTACTAACTGAGACCATCTCTCTCTTCATATTTCGATTCTTGACTTCCAACCACTCGAATGAGCACGAAGGGCATATCTTTCTTTCTTTTCATATAAATTTACTCCTCCAATTTATGGCCTAGAAAATGACCCAGAAATTGGGAGGCTTTTTGCTTTTCCATTTGTATGCCCAGTGACACCAAAGAAAGTCATATTAAAGAAGTATTCAGATTCAACATCATAAATAGCTTAGTTACATATAAAAATTCAATTCCATTTGGGTATTCATCACTTTCTCTTTCAGAATACAAGTCCACGCTTTCGGAGCAAATGAGACTTCGGAATTTAAACCCTCTTCAATTAACTTTACTTTCGAAATTGCTATGTATAGGAAAATAATATTAGACGGAGTGGACAAACTTTATAAGCTTTCCTCCAAAATTTCAAAACTTTTCCTGCATACATGCATGTCCAGTGCTAGGAAATAGTGATGTAAATCTGATAAATTCTGTTAGAAGAAGTCATGTTCTCTCATGTCAAAAAGTCGACAAATGCCATTCTTTAGAGCAGGAAAGGGGAAATTTATCTTGAAATCCAACTGGCGATTTTTTTTAAATTTGCAAATTCTAAACATTTATTACACAACACGGAATTTACAAAAACGTACAAATTCAATTCCTAAGATATGAAATCAAACTCATGTAAAAGCAATATAATATAAATCTTGTAAAATGAACACTATTAAACAACTTTACAAATTTATGGTCCTGCTAAGCCATTCGTTTTCATTTTAAAGCGGCCGGCTGCGATGCTTATCAAGGCTCTAGGAGGCTAAAGGTACAGAGTTACGTTACATAGGAATTGGACGAGGCTGAAGAGAAGGGGAGTCGGATTTTCAACCAATATATTTGCTTCGAGGAAGGACACAGTCAACTGCATCGTGCGCGATATTTTGAGGGTGAGGAGGAAATATTTTAAGAAGGCGCAGAGAGTTATTGATTCTGAAACCGGAAGCAAGGACTGATGCAAGTGGCACGGATGACTACCAAAGCCGGTAACCTCGCACATTCAATTCTAAATTATTTGTCACAGTCAAGAATGACCTCGCAAAACCGGAGTCATTACAATAGGCGTTTAAAAAAATAAGTGTGACGTATTCCAAAAATACAAATAGACGTAGATTAGCCTCTCCTAATCGACGTCCATTTCATGTCCTGTGCACAATTGATTTTATGTCGAAGGGGACCAGAACGCCTACCATTCCATACCAAAAATACTCATAACCTGGCCTGAGTAATGAAGTATTTCAGGGGAATTCCCTGAGCAAAATGCATTTGTTTTACCTCTTTCCTACATGAAGAAATTCCACAAATGGCAGCCCGATGCATGGATTCATAAAAAAATTAACGGACGCTAAGAATAACAAAATTAATAGAAGAGATGGTAAAAAAATACAGAGCGATTCGTGTCATGAGAAGGTATAATTATCAATTATAACGCTGCGAACGTGTTCAACCAACTGCAACGATTCGTAGGAATCCAAAGGAAACAGTGGCAGAGCTGAGTGTCGGGACATTACGCAGTGAACACGGAAAAAATTCCTACCCGGCGAAAAGAAT
Source organism: Ceriagrion tenellum (assembly GCA_963169105.1). NCBI lineage: Eukaryota > Metazoa > Arthropoda > Insecta > Odonata > Coenagrionidae > Ceriagrion > Ceriagrion tenellum. The sequence continues at coordinate 114,118,346 of OY720641.1, forward strand.
GACTCACAATGCGATCGGAAAAATCAGCTGGTGGCCGCGGAGTGGTCACGCTCCATTGTCACGGTCCCATCTATCCTTGGCCCCTTTCCTCTCGGGCGCAACATGTAAGGCGTCCAGAGGGGCGTCGTATATAACAGATTGTTCCCGGGCTTTCTTATTTTTTCGCTAGAATAGTACGAGGAGATATGACTGCGTCACCCATAACAAAGACCGCACAGGCATTAGTGGACTCTGATGGGCATTGGAGGCATGTGACTGGGTAGGAGAAACAACAGCCTTTCATAATTCATGGCCACGTGAAGTGCTTTCGCCTGGTTTATAGTCAATTTTCGACTTCAATGCAACGCGGGCGACGGGGGACGGCGAACTCCGCACCCTTGAGAGCTCGACTTGAGAGGAAATGGCAGCTCAGGCAAAAGTGTATGCAAATACAAACGACTCACTCGGATTATCTCGGTCGTCTGGGTGGGTAAGCTGCCATCTCGAATAAGTTTGACTGTAACAGGCGAGACGTGCTGGAACAGCACTTACTACGATAAAAACTCCCGGTTGTACTGCCCACTTGTAATATTTATTGCAACGCGTGTAATGTTGCGCGTCGTTCATGACGCTCAGGCGTCGAAAGTGAGTACGCCCGATGCAGAACTCTGGTCGAAACGCAATTTAATGAATTAAACAAGTTGGCAGTGCAGCTCATATTTTTTATCGAAATGCCATCTCAATGGCTGTTCGAATACATTTAAAGAATGTTTTAAATGAATCAGTCCTACCACATTTCCTCCGGCTGAAGGAAACGCATGGCAGTACACATTATATAATGACATTTCGTTATTTATTTCCTGCGAAATAAGTTTAGATTAGTCAATTCTAGGGAAAATAATTTTAAACGCTATGTTTGTCCGTAAACGTTTTTTACATGTTTCAGTCCACCATACTTCCACCCTACTTCCTGCTCAAGTTATCTTACATGCAGATCGTCTTTCTCCATCTTTTCCATTCACCTACCTCAATGCCTCTTACTTCAGCTTACTACCATGTCATCTTTTTGAAAATTATATCCTTCTTGAGCTCATTGTCCATTTTGAAAATTTTCCCCATTCGATTCGTATTGTCCTTATTAATCCTAGCACTTCTCCGTTTGCCTTTCTCCCAGATTTTCGTACTCCAAAACCGCACATTTATTTGTTTACCAAACAGTCATTACCAGTAGACGCTGGTGTAGTAGATCATAACTATGGGATAACTTAATTATACATTCATACGCAACCAATATGAGCATATATGAATGTACACATGCACATCAGTATATTGCAGCCATTTATTTTTAGCAAAGTTTACTTTCTTTTTAATTTATTTACAAAATTAGGGAAGGGCTTAAAGGTTTCTTCAGTTAACTCAATCGATTCTGCAATTCCGCGATTGAGGATGGATTTTTGTGAGTTTGTTTGTTTTGTGAGTTCTATATTTTCCTTGGGATTGATAAACCCATGTAATTCGGTTCGTCTCATCCGTCGGAAAGCTCCTCCAAACCCTTTTCTTTGTTCACTATTTTAAACATCCCACATAGCCTGTTAAGCTTTCTTCTGAGTCAGAGAGAGACCCAACTTAGAAAGTCTAGCTCAGCAGTCATACACAACGATTACCAATCGAACTCAGATCTATATGAACTCGGACCGCTCTGAACATTGTAAGCCAGCCGACTCATATCACCTGGTTTACCAATGCGAAATTGATTGAAATATCGATTTGAATCGGTTCATATCGATTTGAAATCACAGACTCGCAGTGAAAGCGAGCAGAGTTATCCCGCTTCTCATATCGAACCCATTAGCCCGTTGCGTTTACCATACCAAGCTGAACCGGCCAAATCGATCTGAGGTCGATTGGTAAACGTAATGATAGTATCGCTCCCATTATGCCTTCCTAAGCCGATACCATACCAAGCCGCCTCCCTCCACACTTCATCAAGTTTATGGATATTAGCCTTTTCGTTAATATCCCATACTGTCGTTGCGTACTCCATTATCGGTTCAACAACGAGAAGGTACCTAGGCTAGTTCTTTAGGGGCTTTATTGCTTCCCTTCTGGCCAGTTTCAGGAACGACACACATGTATTCTGTAAAGATATGGGACCCATAAGCCATCGCAACCATTCAGTAAGTGTTGCAGAAACATTCGAAAAATTTATTGGTTTCATAACTTATGGCATGGAGTAATGAGTTCCATAAGTAGCCAACACGGCGGATGCGCATTGAACCGGTTGGAAACTTAATTACTTGATAAATGAGTTGTTTTGAGATAAATGACCAGTATGATCTCCTTCATTTTTCGGGATCTGCCGCGTCTTTTGCTGGATAGTGACAACAGTTTCGCTGACACTACTGTCAACGTCTTCAGGTCTTCGACCTGAAGATGCCTCTTCTTCCTCTACTCTGCATAGTTCCGTGAACTGCCACTGCGTGGCGTTGCGCCCGTACTTCCGGAACGAGTATTTTCCTGTTTTAACGAGACTCGCGTGCCACTCGCTTCCCACCTCGCCTGCCAAGCATACTTAGATTCATTGTGTGCATCCGCTCTTGATTTCCCTGCGCAAATCCTCTACAAAGGTTAAGAGCCCAGAGCAGCATGAGTCAGCGTAATGACAATTGATATTTGAGTATTGTCGATTTGTTCCGATCACGTTTTTTTTGTTGTCCGAGAATACGTCCGCGATGTATCCTGGAAATCGTCCCAGACTCCAGCTATTGACGAAGGACAATTACGACACGTGGAGAATGCAAGCTAAAGCTCATCTAATCAAGAAAGTTGGTTGGCAGTCCGTATTGGGAGAGAAACCAAGAGTCAACAAGGCAGACACAAAATCGTTGGAAGCGCTAGAGGCATGGAAGATATGGACCGTAAAGCAAGGTCAGATTTAATCTTAAGCATAGATCCTTCAGAACTCAAACAAGTGAAGGTCTATGAGACTTCGAGAGAAGTTTGGTTTAAGCTAGAAGATCTTTCAGCCTCTAAGGGACCTGCCAGAAAGGCGATGCTACTCAAACAACTCATGCTAAGAAAAATGCGAGAGGAAGATGATGTTTGAGAGTACCTTCTAAAGTTTTTTGATACTGATGACAAACTCGCATCGATACCTGTTGAAATCAATGCAGATTTGCTCGCCAATATGTTGCTACCGCCTACCGGGTTCATATGAAGTATCAGATGTGCAATTGAATACCGAAACGAGCTTCCCGATCCTGAGATCCTGAAGGTGAAGATCATAGAGAAATCTGAGTCGCGAATGCAGAACCTTACGGATGGAGCGACGGTTGGTGTCCTGAACTAGCGAACCTTGAAGATACGACCGAAGAGGACTACTGCTGTTGGCAATGCAGACCCGCCCCGGATGCAGAGGAAGTTCCCGTTCCGATGCCAAAGAAGTAGGAAGATAGTTCATAAGGCTGTGGACTGTAGATGCGCGTATAAAGAAAACGAATCTAAGGTAAGAGTGTCTATTGAACCCTATTATGCAGAAAAAACTTGCCACAGACACTACTTTCAGAGTATGCAGAAACATTTCTAATGATGATTGGTGTCTAGATAGTGGTTGCACTTCACATTTGTGTAATGATTCATCTGACTTTTGTGTGCTCCACGAGTCATCTGCTGAGAAAGTAAGTTTGGCCAATGGGATTTATGCTGCTGTGAAGGGAAAGGGAACGGCTCAATATCTACTAAATGTGGAGAGCAGATTAAGCATTTTGAATTAAGGAACACTTTGTGCGTGCCTGATCTCAAAACAAATCTCTTATCTACATCTACGTGATACCCTGCGAGCCACCACGAGGGTGTGTGGCAGGGGGTGAAGACCACCAAACATGCACTATTGACATGCAACTAGCATATATAAGGGAGACATGCTAGAGAACAGGGTCACATGCAGCTAGATGTTTACTATACACATAATAAGAAAGGGATTATTGGTCTTTATTATTTATTGTCTAGTGCGAATTGATTTATTGATTATTGTCTAGTGCGAGAATAGCCGATTAAGGCCACATTGTTATTTTCAAACGGAAATCTGCAATAGCACGCGATGGTAATGAAATTAACATGGTAGCCCATAGAGTAGATGATTTATATATGGTCCGTCGTGATTTAAATCATGGTAACACTGTAACTGACTGGAACTCTAATTTGGAACTTTGGCACAATCGATTAGGACATTTAAACTCTCGATATCTAATAGAAATGGTGAAAAGACGTAGAGTTAAAGGTGTTAAGGTTGGAAATAACACAACATGCCATACTTGTGAGATGTTTGCAAGTAAAATTAACGAAAACTCCTTTTAGCGACAGAATTTAACGTTCATCGACCGCCCTAGAAGTGATTTATGCGGACATTTGTGACCCTATGCGCAACAAATCTAACGGTGGTGCACGATATTTCATTACGCTCACTGATGATCACAGTACGTGGACTGAAGTTCGATTTCTGAAAAGAAAAGGTGAAGCCCTAGTCGCTTTCCATTTACCATTCTCTTCATCACAAAGACACCGCAGAAGACTTCACGGAAAGTACGCTACAATTTGAGAAATGAATGAAATAAACCGCCACATTCCATGTCAATTCTACGTAAAAACATCAAGACATTCTCCAACATATGTAACTACGTTGCCGCCCGCTAGCTGCCAAAAAGGTGTTTGACACAAGTATTAAGACACCAGTCATTTCTGCATTGTCGTTGATTAAAAAATAGTTTGAATCAGATATAAGTGTACTAGCTTTAGCTGCCTTCGGTGGCAGTTAGTATTCTACTCTCAAATGAAGATTCGCTTTCTCTTCCCTTTTCAATACTTCTTCGCTTTTGAATGACCTAATTGTAAGTTGCCTAATTGAAACAGTCGCCCAATTTACATCTTTCATTGTCATAATTCGGCAAGCATTTTTGAGCTATACCACAAACATTTTTTTCTTGATAGCTTTTATGCCACATCTTCATTTAAACACCAGAACGCAAATTCAGTCGTCCGGTCTCCATTTTTGCAAACTTCTTACCCCGCGTATCAACAATAACGGGCTGATAAATGGTGTTTATATAACAACTTACACAACACAACAACGGATTGACTTTCCGTTTAAACAACAACAGCTTAGAACGGGTGTAAAAAATAACTATTTATTCGCAGTTTGAACAATAGTTTTGGAGATGAAATGGTGACATGTCCTTTAGGAGTGTGTTTGGAGAAGCTCTGTTTTTATTGTGGTCGCTTATTGGGCGCGGAAAGAACGAGATTTTGTACCTATCTGTTCGGCAGAGTATCTCTCTTATTTTATCGCATCTGTCAGACCTAGACCAGAATAAGTGCCCTTCAAGCACACTGTAGTATAGAGGCGATCTCCATTGGCCTACAGGTAGCTCTGGCGCTTGCGCTTAGCGGTAGTTTCTTCAATTTTTGGAGCAGGGACTTGAGCGTATTGCTGCTTTGGTTTCATTGTCTTTACCTAATGAAGAAACACGTATTCTGGACTGTCCACGGAAAAAACAAGATAATTGCCTAAAAACAAAAAATGATTGCCAAAGTTGAAGTCTAAAGCTTACCACTAGTGATGGGTCAACCCGATTCCTCGATCTTCGATTCTAGGCCAAGAATTGGAATCGGAAGAGTATTTACATACGTGAAAAATCGATTCTGATTCCGGTAATATTTCAAACCACGAACTTATGTACGTCCATGCTTCCAATGATCATTTGAATATTCGCGCCACGTGCTCGTGAAAACATAACACATTTGCATCGGCGTAGTTTGAGATACATAACGCATTTTCTAGGTGCACCACGTTGTTGCAGTTGAGTTGCATTGAGCGTTGCAATGTCTATAGTGTGGGATCATTTTCACATCGATTCTATAAATGATCAATATGCCGTGTGTGTCCACTGCCAAGCAAGAATTTCCCGCGGTGGAACTTCAAAATGTACGTCGAGTGCGAACTTATAAAACATTTTAATAAACAACATAGATCCCTAGCAGAGGCTTCATCACCAAAAGTTGGGCAACTTGAAATTTCACCATTGACGGTTCAAATACCTGAATTGTCGCCTCCCATTCAAAGTGAAGTACATAATGGTTTAGTGAATTCCTGTTCAACAACAGATGAAGTAAGCCAAAGCTGTTCTTTTCCTGGTGCACTAACTCCCCCCACATCTCCTGATGTCGAAGTTATTATGGTGATAAATGAAGTAAAGCGTAAGCCCTCCAAACTTCTATCTCCCAATCAGCCAATTTTAAAGAAGTTTATGAATAAAATATATAACTTTAAATTTAGATACACCAGGTCTACTGTGATTACTCGCAAAATAGAAGAAATGATTAGCATAGACTTGCAGCCCTTCTCTCTTGCTGAAAATTTAGGATTTCGCCAACTTATAGCATTACTGGAACCTCGCTATATCATGGCATCTAGGAAAAATCTATCAAATTGTGTTATTCCCAAGATGAGCAACGAAATCAAACAAAAGGTTGAAGATATGACGAAAAATATAAACTTTTCAGGAATAACGACAGTTTATGGACTTATCATGCTCCAGATGACTATCTTAGTGTAACAGTGCATTTCCTTGATGAGGACTTTAATTTTAAGTACCTGTAAATCCAGTGATCCCATTCCATGAAATATCGCATTCAGCAGTGAATATACGCACATTTTTGGAGATGACTTTATCTGATTTGGGCCTACAGGAAAAGACAGTGAGTGTTGTCCGAGAAAATTGACGCAATATCGTTGCTGCTTTGCAAGAATCATCGTTTAGGCATCTTTCGTGCTTTACTCATATATTGTAACTTGTATTAAAAGATGGATTCTTAAACTGCAAGTTAATAATATTCCCTACAGCGGCCTGCAGAAGAATTATTTATAACTGGGTTTAACTGGGTAAATTAATTATTAACTGGGTTATGAAATGTCATTTATCTTGTGTGTGTGTATATGCATTGGTGATTCATGTGTGTATAACTGTGTACGAATGGCCGCAGAACTAATTGAGTGGCGGCAGAAGACGACCAAGTGTTTTGTGCAACAAATGATGTGTTTGGGGGGAGTGATGATGAGTAAATACCAGTTGTTTTCAAACAAAGTTTTGCTTGGTGGGAATGTCAAAGCCAATGGTGCTAGGCGGACGTAAACATTCCAAGTGAGTGGAATATGACTAAGGCACAAGGCAATTGCAATTACTTCAATATGCCCCAATGCTGTGTGAAAATTTGAAGGTTAATGTTCTAAATATTTTGTCTGATATGACAAAGGTTTACTTCAAGTAATTGTATTTATTAATGTGATCACATTTTGGAATCTGAAAAGTTGAAATTTTATTGTTCATTGTCTTGAGATTTTTGGAATTTGGTAAACTTTGTGTGTTTAAGGGTATTTGAAAAATAGATGGCTATAGGTACGAAATAATATTAGGAGGTATCAATCTTTTGATGGCGTTGTGGCTACGCCGTATGGCATCGTACTGTATTTTGGTAGAACTTAGCCTCAAGCGCCACGATATGATGTACAGGTACAGGTATTAATGACATGTTAACGGCGTCATCTCTTTCGTGGGGCTAATGTAATGATATAAACATAAATATGGCCGCAAGGTCAACCGAACAATAAGCGTCAAAAGCCGTCACTAGGGACGCGTAATTGGGAATACGGGAGTAAATAATCCAACAGAGGAGGAATCTAGGGACGCTTGGGCAAACAATTAAGGAGAAAAAAAAGAGAGAGGCAGTCGAGGGCAACAGACGTGAAGGGAGAAGAGAGAGACGAAACTGAAGGAAAATCGACGTACGGAGATATACTGAGACGGCAGAGTAAGACCGCGGAAATAGCGGCAGTGGTTTGGATTGCAGCGGAAGTTTAGGAAAGGACGAGAGAGGAAAAGAAAATATAGCCGGTCTGCAGCGGAGGGAACGAGACTGGCCGCGCACGCGGAGGCAGGAGATCCGGGGAGGATAAGTGGAAACAACCAATAGTTCAAATAGAAAAAGAACTTTCGCACCCAGATAGACGCTAAATTCATAAGAAAAGAGTTTAAATTTTTAATTCTGTTAAATAACCTGTAAAATCATAATTCTTACTATTAAAATTGAAATTATCACAAGAACTATAGTACTACAACACTAAATGTAAATGGGCTATTACCCGTAAAATTTAAAAATAAAATAAAATCTCGCGCTGAACACCTTTTGTCTCTTCCTGAAAACATATAGTAACTAATTGCTTGCTTTTCAATTACAACCAAAGAGATAAGAACCTATTTATCAACCTAAATACCTCCAAGTTTGCATTGTAAATTGGGCCCGATAAAATTCCAACTTATAATTGATAGCTTATGATAATTTAAAAAGATCCATACCTTGAAAATAAATGTATTTGCATGCATTTGATGTGTTTACATGTGTTGTTGCATGTGCTTATCGCATGATTAATGTGTATTTTTTAAAGAAGGTAAGTTGGGTTACGAAATTTGCATCAAGAAGGAGCAGACGTTGAGAAAAAGGATAAGTTATAGAATTGGTAGCGTTACATATAGAATTGGTAGCGTTACAACCAGCTACATATTGCCCTGCTTTTCGATATATGTACTTGCAAACATACAGAAGTCATTTTCCATCGAAAAATCCCACAGCTGTGCGCTCCGGAGAGTCGTTATATAAAAAAATGAGGAATATCTGATGCGCGGATTGCGTCAGAAATTTATTGGTGTGCATTTCGTATTTTCCCTCAATTAAGAAAAGGGTACTCACCGTTGATACCTACCATATAATTGTAAACAGAACATTTGGTTATGACGACTCGATTGCTCGGCTAAGGGTCAATAAGAAAAATGATGCCTCAAATACGAATATATGTATGCATAGATCATTCCTGGTAAGTTAAACCGAGAGAAACAAAGTTTTTGCGTCGATTATATTAGTATATTTACTGCATACGACTGCTTAAATTAAAAAATAAAATCAGAACATCGGTTCTATTATGACTAGAGAAATGTCTCGTTCAAACAACCTATCATCGTCAGATATAAAAGTCCTAATAATAAGCCAACAGTCTTCGTTTAGAACCACTGAGGATGGAGAACAAGTCGTTCTCCGTAACGTCGGGAGGCTAGAGATGGGCGCCGAGAAGGTTGACTTAGGCGGCGTCGCGTCGGGGGGAAAAACGGGCGGCGCCGCAGCGTAAACTAACAAATAGTCGAGGAAGTCAATGCGGGTTTTCCACCGGGTCAGGTTGTCCATGTCTGCCGACGTTTCGATGACCGAGTTGCTCATCGTCTTCAGGGCATGTTGCCCTGAAGACGATGAGCAACTCGGTCATCGAAACGTCGGCAGACATGGACAACCTGACCCGGTGGAAAACCCGCATTGACTTCCTCGATACCATACGCCGGGAAAGCCTTCGATCTTTCTTAACAAATAGTCGTTTCTATGCATTTATGAAAAGCCACGAAGTTCATATTGATGTTTAAAACGTCGTAATGGGCATAAAGTAATCTAAAAATGTAAATCTTTTCATATGAATTGTCACAAATGAAAAATTACAGTAGTTTTTAATCCTAACTATGTTAATAACAGTCAGTGTAAACAATACTTGCTCTTTGGTACGCAACGTACATGACTAAGATATTATTATGGCTACCGCCTACCGCTGGTTCACGAAACCTACATACATCGTCATTCTGATGCATAATATCTAGTTTTCCGACACGGAGAAGAGCTTGCGGTTTTTCTTGGCTGATTGAAAAAGTCCAACAACAATGAATATGCGTACACTACGCTTGCTGATGGCCCCCACGCACAGATAGGGTTGTTTAATGGTTCGATTGATCAAAATTTTCACGTCGATGTCGACTTTAGATGTTGATGGTGGGCATCAAATACCTTAATACGATTGTCAATCGATTTTCAACTTTCAATTGATTGAAATTGTCCAGTGGTCAACATAACGCCAATGATTGATCGATTCACGACGGTCAATCAATTTTCGATGGTCAGTTGATTGTCAAAGATCAATCGATCAAAACCCATGGCCAATAATCCAGGAAACGGACCATAAGCTTATCGAGTCGATGCTAACTGACCGGTAAATCGAAAAATTGGCGTGTATCTGCCGTCTACCGCGTCCTGGCACACGGACGAAACGGCGACCGGGTCAACGACAATTGACGATCATCGACAAACGAAGATCATCGTCGACCATTGGCAATCGACGACCATCGACAACGATGACCATCGATTATTGCCCATCGAACCAGCCCACGCACAAATGTTTTCGCCCCGCCACACCGTTGCCAGCCACGGATACTGAAAGCACTTATCCATTCAGTGCCGCAGCAAGTCGTTGTTGGCGACGTCCTCTGGAACTGGAAAGATACAGAGGGCACTCCCTCTCTATAGCTTCGTTCCTAAAAGGCTCGACTATCGAGTGCTCCTTGATGAGTTCGTGTAGGTATTGCACAGGTTTTGGCGCAAGAGGAAGCAGGTGATTCGGTTTCAGCAGCCGCAACCTCAACGTTAGCGTACGGCCTGACGAACTCCTCATTTATGTCGCAGAGTCGATTGCGGAGAGAAGTCCCTCAGGTATGTACCACCAGCGACAGTTCATGATGGACCGGCTATGAAGCTCTTTTGTAATGTATTTAGACGACTTTTTAAGACAAAACATCTGTCTACGTTCTCGAAGAGCAACAACACGATCCACCGTGAAAGAAATGTCTGGAGTTCTATTATCTATCAAGGAGCTCAGCCTTCTAGAATAGAACCATTTTTCCTGGCTTTCCCTTTAGAATAAACAATAAAAAAAGAAAATACTAGTGTCTCTTATACTTTGATCTTCATGAATAAAACCACGGTGAAATAATAAATCGCTACTTCTACGGCGATTTTTCAGAGTAATGCACACTTGAAGTACTTATGAGTAACAGTGTGATGAAACTGATGTGGCTCCGGTACAAACTAACCATGAGTACTTCACAATTTTTGAATGTTTTTGCTCAAAATATGGCAGTGATAAAGTATATACGTTAAATATTCTTTAGAAAAAGGAAACTTTCAATTTCTTAAGCAAATACTATATCGCTAAACGAGATATGTGGCAGCGGACCTCGGACAGTGGAGTGGCGTTTCCGGTAGATTCCAGCGTTGATGTGAGAGATGCCAAACCGTAGGGATTGGAAAGTCTACTTTTAATTTTCAAAGTCGACTTATGTCGTAGACTTTCAATTTTCTACGACTGCGAATTCGATTTTTCGAATAATTCATTGACCATTTTTCGCAAAACATACTTAAGAGCCTTAAAAAACAATTATTTATTTATCGAAGCAAAACATTGTTAGGTGGAGGGAAAGTGGTACAATTTTCAAATTTCTAGAAGGGCTATTTCTCAGGGAGGCAAACTATTGTCCCAGTTAAAGAATGGAATAATTTTAAAGAAGGCTGCTCATAATTATTAGCTTTGTAGTTCATCAGACTTGGTGCCTTCATTAAAAAGCGACAAAAAAACAAAACATTCCTCATGTCCCGTCCTTTAAAGTTCCTTGTCGTGTATCAGCAAAAAGTGGAGTTGTAAAAACCTCAGCGCTCTTCGCCTGTCTCAGTCATACTATTTGAAGATCTATAACTCTTATCTCCCCTTCAATGAAGAAAAAAGTTGCGCTTAACTTAGTCAAGCCATTTTTGCCTTAAATTATACGTATGGGCGCCAACTCGGTGCAGAGGCTGGCCGGGTGCATATTGCGAATGTAAGATACAGTGAAACCCCTCTTAACGACCACTCCTATCCAGCGACCACCCCTCTGAACGACCGATCTTCTTCGGAACCGATTGTAATGCCCGTATTGTCAATGTATGTATTACCCCTATTCAAAGACCACCCCTCACCCCGACCAACGACCACTGCTTCGACGGGAATTTCCCTCTCTTAGGCGACCAAAACCTGAGGTTTTCCCAGATTCTGGGAATTGGATCAGTCTACTATGCCAGTCGACGGTCTAAATATAGCCAATTTATGTGCACCTGCACCCACCAGAACAATATGATCGTTGAGGATAACGACCCCCTCCTTACTGCAGGCTTCCCTTCGCGGAAAGGATCCGTGAGCTTCACCCTCTCTTCAGGGGTTCTATTTTGTGCATTTTGTACGCTAAAACATTAGTAAAGAATGAGCCAGCGAGCCGTTTCGTGGGCAAAACTGTCATTTCATATTTTAATCGTTGCAGTTCGCTTTGAGTGACAGTATATGAACGATCTCCGAGTAGAAGATGTCGAAGAGAATTTGTTTGAGTTTAGAGGATAGAGTTCGAGTTATCGAAGAACGAGATAAAGGAACATCTGAGAGGAGGTTAGCGGATTTGTTCAAGTGTGGGAAAACCCAAATAAACGGAATTTTAAAATCTAGGGGCGATATTTTGAAGGAGTGGCACAATAGCGACCGGAACAAAGGAGTGAAAAGAAAGCGTCAAGAAAAGTACGAAGCAATCAACTCGGCAGTGTTTGAGTGATTCAATGTGGCACGGTCAAAAAATATTCCGATCAGTGGTGCTTTAATAAAGGAGAAGGCCTTGCAGTTGCTGAATTCAGTGATGAAGATTTTGTGGCTAGCAATGGCTGGCTTGAACGATTTCGTGTACGGCATACCATTACCTTCCGTGAAATATCTGGTGAATCTGGAGACGTAAGTGAGGAAGTGTGCTGTGATTGGAAGGTTAGACTTCCATAGATTGTCAGTTCCCGAAAACTGCAGCATGTATTTAATATGGAAGAAAGTGGGCTATTTTTCCGTACTTTGCCATCTAAATCTCTGAGAGCAGTGTAAGGGTGGTAAGCTGGCCAAAGAACGATTGACTGTATGCTTTTGTGTGAGCGCTGATGGAGAAAAAGAGGCACCTCTGGTGACAGGGAAGTCTCTTCGGCCGAGATGCTTCGAGAACACGGATATGACCAAGTTGGGTGTATCATGGTATTCTAACTGTAAGGCATGGATGACTTCAATGATTTCTGAAGATTGGCTTAGGAGGTTTGATAAAAAGATGAGGCAGCAAAATCGCAACATACTCTTGTTTCTTGACAATGCTACGTGTCACGCCCATCACATCAAGCTGACCAATATCCAGTTGCAGTTTTTTCCACCCAATACCACATCAAAATTAAAGCCTCGAGACCAAGGCATTATCCAGACATTCAAATTAAAATACAGAAAGCGGATGATGCAACATTTGATTGAACGGATGGATGAAGTTGCCACTGCGTCAGATTCAGCGAAGAGGATAACAGTGAGTGACGTTGTGTCATAGGTCTGCATGGGAAGATGTTGAATGCAAAACAATTATGAGGTATTTTCAACAGTGTGGTTTTTTCGGCCCTGTCAGTGAAAAGGAATTCGAAGAGATACCATCAGATGATGTGGAAGTATTGGCTCGAGCTTCAGGGTTTGAGTACAGCCAAACGGTGACTGAGGAGGAAAACCGCACCGATTGCTATGATGACTTCAGCGGTGATTGGGAGGACTCCATACGAAAAGAAGCAACAGGTGAGATTTTTATGACCAAATGGCATAATTCATTCCAATATTTCAATGCAAGTTCGTCCATTACTCACATTTTTTCGTATCTCTTTTCCGGTGGCGTTGTTTTATAAGGAACCATATTTGAAGATGAAGATGATTCAGGCACAATAAAATCAACCGAAGAATCGAATTTGAGTGCTCAGGAAGCAACTCCAGTTATAGAGAGTTGTCATAATTCAGTGAAAAGTGCCAATTTCCACGGAAAGAAAATGAACGAACTATTTACATAACTAAAATAAATTGCAAAACAAAAGTGCAAAGGCCTAAAGCAAACTTCTATACGAAAGTTTTTTTCGCTTAAAAGTGAGCAGCATCAGTAGTAAGAAGACATTGATTATTTTCGTAATGTTTTATGTGTGCACAGTCAGGATCCAATTTCAGAGCTTCCATTTTTATTAAAATCGTTGATTTATGTAACAGTTCCGACGGATTTCAGACCGTTTATTTCTATCCCTTGCAGGTCCCATACTACGATATGTTCTAACCTTATAAGTCAGAGTGATAATATTTTTTTTCCAAATTCAGTGAAATACCTACTATGTATGTTGGTGCAACCATATAATATTGATTTATAAATAGCATTTTCGCGAATATCATGTACTCATCTCTATAGTACATTGTATTTCGTAATAAGATTCCTGTGCGATATAATTATGCAGTGCAAACATATGTAATATTAATTAAATTACTCTGTGTATGATATTTCTTAGAAATTCAAAAATAACAATAAAGCAAATACGATTTGTGTAGCCTTAAGTAAATCTTAACCTCGGTAGTTTCCCAATATTTTTAAATTTAAGTGCCTGCTCACATTTACGCTGAAAGAAAAACAATCCATTCAGTCACCCGTACCCCTCTGAACGACCAACTTTCACCGCAACCGTCAGTGGTCGCTTAATACAGGTTTCACTGTAGTAGCTAATGTGCTGATCATGGAAATCGTCCGAAGGAGTTTATTTTCATTGCATACAGAGCCAGGGGTTCAAAGTATACGAGAAGACAAGTAGAGCGAGCTTGACGAAGGCATAACGCCAGCCCTTTTCAATCATAATTACCATGACACGTATGTTCGCTTTTCACTATTTCATGTTCAGCGCGAGAATGTATACCAGTGGCAAGTGTAGGCTTGTGTTTGTGTTTTGACGTCGGTACTTGGTTTACTGTCCCATCGTATGACATCGGACATTGAAAGTGGTACGCATGAGTTCTATGTGGGAATATATTACTGAAAACTGAATGTCGGCAAAGTGAAGTGCACGGTTTGTAATTGAGAATTTAGTACAACGGGAGCACTACAACTCGCATTGCTTTATCAAGGACCGAGCACAAGACTGCTTGAATCTTAGAATACCGTCAACGGCAAAAAAGAACTAGTCTGGGTAGCGAGGGACCTTTACAAGCAGACCAAGAGAAAGGAAATGATCCGGATCCACAAGTTCCTTAATTATTAATCGTTTCCTTTCAGCCGTCTATGGGATGAGATTACACAACTATCATTACTTCATCAAGTTTTTTCTTTTGCCAGTCCTTCATTCTTTGGTTTGCTCATTCTCGTTCTTTCTCCGAAAATACTCTCCTCATTATCATTTTCTCATCGAACAGGTTCTTCATCTCCTCAAGGATTCTTCAGAATATTTCTCTATATCCTATATATTGTTTTTTTAGAATAAAACTATATTTCCACGTACAATTTTTGTGCTGTTTATAATGGTCTTCAATATTTTGGTCCCGATACAATCGCAACACGATCAACTTTAATTAAAATCATAAAATATCATAGTTTTAGTTTCTTTTGCAATATAGAAGCGTGTTAACTCTGTATTTGGAACTTGAGCTGAAGTCGGAAAAAGTCGACGATAGTAAACTTTTTGTGTCGACTAGTTGGCTTTCAAAGTCGGAGCGTCAAAATCGAAGCCGAAAGTCGACTTTTATGGAGCGATTCCAGTTCCTAGGAGCGCCCGGCCACTAGGGTGATATGCACTATCACGGTGTCGTGTCTCGGAAACTACTCCGCAGAAATGGAAAATATTCGACATGAAGCGTTTCATATTTATGATGAAACTTTTGTAATTACAGAGAAGTAGTTAAAAATACCCAAGTGGTCCGTCATCGTCAGGAATGACCGGAAAATATGGTGAAATTTAATAACTTAAGGTGCGATGCGGCACGTCTCCTCCTTCTCCAATGGCATTTTTAACATATTTTATTTCCTAACCCAATGGCACCAATTAGGGGAAGTTCCAAAAGAAATTCTGTTTTACGGAAAATAAGGACGGGAACACTCTTAGTGTGTCACGCCACGGCGCCGCCGCCGATGCTTTTGGAGGCGTCGGCGTGACGCTCATCTCTACGGGAGGCATGGACCTGCTTATCCAGTGGAATACCCGAGAGTAAAACCTTTCATAACAATCTTCGTGTTTGGTAGACTTCCATTATCGAAGATCCAACGATCCGGCTACATTTTGCTTCACTCAAGAGAAATCTGAACAGATATGGATGATCTTATCTGATGGGTCCATAAAAGTAGTCGCATTAGGGTGGTATTAATTATGTAGCTCGATATCTATATCTGATATTCTCAGTGAATTACATTATTAAATTCTCTTAATAAATCTAAAAATTTTCCAGCGTATATAGAATAGTAGCCAACGCATACTAATATGCACTATTCAGTTAAATCACTTTAAAAATCGAATCGGCTGGACCAATAGTCTCATGGATATAAGATGATATGAGGATTCACATCCGCTTCCAGCGGAGCTACCCGCTACCTTACTCCATTTATCTATCACAACGTTTACCAATCGAACTCAGAACTATATGAACTCGGAACGATCTAAACATTCTAAGCTAGCCTACTCGGATCGTCTGGTTTATCAATCCGAAATCGACTGAAATATTGATTCGAATCGGTTCATATCGATTTGAAATCTCAGACTGGTAGAGAACGTGGGCCGAGTTAGCCCACTTCTCATATCGATCCCACTACCGCGTTGCGTTTACCATACCGAACTGAACCGGCTAAATCGATGAGTTCGATTGGTGAACGTAGTGTATGGGCCTGAATCTTAGGTTGCTATTTGACTCTGGACTCAGGTTTATATGAAAAATTTTCAGTCACATCGAACTTAAATTTCAACAACCAATGAGAAGCAAGCTTGCGATATATTTCCCTCTCTCTCTCTCTCTTCGATTAAATATTGTTTCCCGCATATAATATTGGTCTTCTTCCTATTTCCTAAATAAGCAAAATTATGATTACAATTATAGTTACGTATTACAAGCTTTATATTACATGCACGAAGCATTATATACTGAAAAATGACTGACAGAACGGTGAATGTAAACATATAAACGTGAGTCAACTGTGGTATGAGTTTTGTATTGAATTTTTAAAGATATTTATGCCACACGTGCCTGCGATCTCGATGATTGAACAACCTATGGAGTGATAATTTCCTGTATCAATTTGAAAAAGTAGTGACCCTTACTAAGTAGCTTTCGAAGAGTCAACGAAAATACTTGCTGAAAGACAGTTTTACTAGTTCCTTAGTATTCATTCGATAGAGGGTAAACCATGTAGGGTATTCGATATCGTGTATCGCTTTGCATACAAGGATACATAATGGTAGCAATTTTACGAAAATTGATTTTAAAGCCTATCAAACATATTTCATAGATATAATTCGCTTAGTCATGATATCGTGGCACCTGCCTCAACTGCAGATGAAGAAATCCCTTTAATAGCTTAAAGTAATATTTAGTCAAGTGCCAGGTTGATACAAGAACAAACATCTACATCTACATCTACGTCATACCCTGCAAGCCACCCAAAGGGTGTGTGGCAGGGGGTGCTTTCGCACCAGGCATGCATGAATGATATGGTAGAACACCGACATTACATTAAAACCCGCGTACCACACATGCAAAGCGCCAATTACAAATCTAATACCCAAGAAGCATTCTATCTCCAATCGTTCTAACATGCAAGGGATACAAAGACTACTACTACAGATTCAAAATATCATGCATAAATAAGAACATCATTATTTACATCATGCATAAATAAGAAAGAGGAGAATATAATGAGAAAGATTAACTGCCTGCCTATTGTCAATACTCGAACTATTCATGACGACGATCACAGCTGTTATGGTCCCGAATGGTACGCGGAAAAAATGACATTTTATACCTATCGGTTCTACAATCTAGCTCTCTAATTTTATTGGCGCGATCTAATCTGCCGTAGTACGAAGGGGTTAATAGTACGTTTTTTACAAACAAGGGAAACTACATAACTAATCACTAAATACAGCAGCATAAACATGGGTCATTATATGGCACTGAACGCTTCATAAAGACATACTTGTGAAATGATAAACCATTTTTCTTTAATTTTTCTTTAATTTTTCTTGGCAATTGATTGCCCAACAACAAAATGGCAAGATTAAATATCCTTAAAACTTCTTTTTAAAGGTATGAGAGGCAGCATGATTCTCCAGCCTCAAAGCGTATTAACATCAATCAGTTACCATGCCTGACGTCACATGTGCCGGCTTGCTCTTACCCCACTTATAAAACATTGCAAGGATAGCCCCCGCGTCCTCTATTTTTTTACCTTCTCTAAGGAGTCATCAACTAGAAACTTTTTAGGTGTTTACTACGTAGCCAATCTCCTACAATTACAAAGACAGGAGATTGGTTTTTGTGTAATTCAAAATGGGCCCGAAGATAAAAACTTTCTACGCCCGCCTCTCGTTCACATACACTACGTTTACCAATAGAACTCAGAACTCAGATCGATTTGGCCGATTCAGGTCGATATAGTAAACGCAACGGGATAGTGGGACCGATATGAGTAGCGGGCTAACTCGGCCCGCTTTCTTTGATAGTCGGAGATTTCAAACGATTTCGCTTTGGTAAATCAGGCGATCCGAGTCGACTGGCTTAGAATGTTCAAATCGGTCCGAATCCATCCAAGGGCCGGCCTCATAAATGAGGAAAAAACTAAGGTTATGGTTATGAAAAGGACTGGAAATGAGCCTCCAGCACATTTCACAGTAGGTGGATACCAATTTGAGAGAGTGCCTTCCTTTAAATATTTAGGTTCATTGATGTCAGAAAATAATGATAACAGCCTGGAAATCAAAGAAAGAGTGAATGCGAGGAATAAGGCCCACTTTTGCCTCCATCGCCTATTTTCACGCTTATTGAGTCGGAAAACCAAAGAAAGATTAAATCGAACAGTTCTTCGACCCGTGGTTCTATATGCCTGCGAAACCTGGGACATGAAAAGCCGGAATGAGCTGCTGCTCAACACTTGGGAGAGGAAGATCCTGCGAAGAATCTACGGACCAATTAACGAAAACAATGTTTGGCGTATCCGCACTAATGCCGAGCTATATAGACTATATGATAAACCTAGTCTGGTATGTGAAGTCAAGTGTGCCACACTGAAGTGGCTCGGTCATCTAGAAAGAATGCCTGAAAATAGGGCAGTACGGAGAATGTTCAGCCAGAGGCCAGAGGGTAGAAGACTTCCGGGGCGACCGCGCAAAAGGTGGCTGGATGATGTGGAAGAGGACCTGCAGAAAATGGGTGTAAGGAGATGGTGACTTCTTGCTTTGGAGCGAGAGACCTGGAGAGGAATGATTGAGGAGGCACGGGCTCTTTTAGGGCCGTAATGCCAGTGGGTAAGGGCAAGGTAAGGTAAGGTACAAAAAATCGCTAAAAATATAGAGATGGTATTTACTGAGGGCACGACCGTCTGTTATTGCGGGTTTTGCAACCAATTAATTAAACATAATTTGCCCCGGGATAACATCATCATGAAGAGGAATAACTTCATACTCCGTGGTATAATTGCCCAGTGGTATATTTACCATGACTCTTCTTATTAGCGATTGCCTACACTCTATGGTATCGGCTATATCTTAGATACTTCCAAGCAGGTATGTTGGCGCAATGAATACACAAGGATTTAGTTATATGGAGTACACCAATTCAGATGACCGTTATTTGCTTGCCACATTTTTTAACAGTAAACTTGAGTACAACCTATCTCGTTACAAGTACATTGTCGCCCCGCGAGTTGTATAAAATTCACGTAAAAACGTTCTCCTTAAAGTCATATAAATTACCCTTAGGCCGTTTTCGAACTTGGCAAACAAAGATTATATACACAGGAAAAGCATATTTAACTTGATATCAAGATATCTTGATACCTAGGCAAGCAAAGTGAAATGCTTACTTGACACTTTCTTAACCCTTTTACGATGGAAGAGACATCATGCGGCCTTCATCTCGTATAACATACGAAAAGCGCCATCCGTGCCTATAATTTTTGTGGGTGATTGAAGTCGACTGCTTCTTTAAAATGCTTCCCATCCGTATGCGAAAAATTAAAAGGGAATATAATTTTTTTAAATCTTATTGCTGATGAATTAAATAATTCTTATATACCATTATATGGTGAAGAACTATTATGCTTCGATTGCTAAGGTCTGCTGAAGTGGACGACATATCACTCACTGTATTTCACCACAGTCAACTTCTTTATGCACAAAAAGGCATTATAATATTTTTTGTCTACATGAAAAAACACGTAGCAATATATGAATATATTACACTCCGAACAAACTACCTATGATCTTCGACTGATTTCTGATAAATACGCGCGTTGTAACTAACATAGGTAGTTAAAGTGAAAACAAATTACATTTACCCTGATGGTTTATTGTCCCCTTTCTTTGGTTAATGCAGTGAAAACCTCTCCAATGTCAACGTTATTCACAATTATGATGTTCGTTAGCTAAAAATAATGCTGCCAATGAAATTATGGCTACCTAAAAGTGCTTTCCATCGGACCATAATTCTTTCAACGAGATCATTTTTTTTCCTTCCAGAGCAAGGAAGATAGAATTTGTAGGTTCAATGAATTAAACAAGGACGGAACATCTACAATGTATGGAATTATTCACACAACTAATAGGCACCAAATCTTTATATCTCAAACATTAATTAGTAGGATTTATGAGGATGGAGTGTGGCAAGAGGACTTAACGAAGAAAGCGAAAATTCCAATACCGAAGATGAGATGGGCAAAAACTTGCGAGGACTCCAGCACAATAGGCTTAATATCCCACGAGACTCAAGTAATCTACCTAATTTACCTACCTACCTACATAGGTAACCTACCTACCAAACCTGCCAACCTAACCTACCTACCTAACCTACCTACCTAACCTACCTACCTAACCTACCTACCTAACCTACCTACCTAACCTACTTACCTAACCTACCTACCTAACCTAGTTACCTAACCTACCTACCTAACCTATCTACCGAGTAATCTACCTACCCACTAATCTAAACCAAGCCTAGAATTATAAAAAGAAGGCTGGAGAGAAAGGCTAAAGAATAGACGCTATAGGAGCGACCAGGACTCAAGGATTGACTTCAGTCAACTCAACCAATGATCAAGCGTTGACTTGTCAGTCAGCCAAGGGATTACAGTCAATGATGAATGTGTTAGAGCGAGTTAGAGCAGTGCAAGAGTTACGGGATTAAGATAAACCATGAGAAGACGAAAGTGATGAGATTCTCTAGAAGCAAGAAGGCGGGAATAAATGTAAGCGTGGGAAGGCAGGAAATAGAGCACGTCGAGCAGTGTACGTATTTGAGTGGCATTTTGGAGGAGAATGGGTTTAAAGGTAGGTAAAAGATGTTGATGTAGCATTGCCATGGCGAAAGAAGCATTTCTAAAGTGAAGGGAATCGATGAAGGGTTGGGGTCTGAGTAGAGACGCAAAGGAAAGGCTGGTGAAAACTCTAATTAAAGGAGAATGGTGTTGTATAGGGTGGAGGCTTAGTCATTGTGAAAGAGGGATGTATGTAGATATGTCGTCTTTGAGGTATGGGTGAGAGAAAGATGAAGAGATAATGTTAAGATTGGCATGCTTAGACTGATAGATTGGATTGGATATTAGCGGAGGCGACCGACGGCTAAGGTCATTTGCGCCATGGGGGACAGGTAAGGAAGGGTGGATAGAAACCCGGCGTCGGCATTAGCCAGCTCTTAACTAAAGGCGCCAAGGGGACCACGGTTTAACTTCTCATCCGACAGACGGAGTACTGTACCTGAAGTGCCCTCCATAAGACACTGAAGTAGGGATCGGGTTTCCTCTGAAAAACATCCTCTGCAGGGATTTGAACCCTGGCCGTCCGCGGGGTTAGCCAGTACTCTATCCACCACACCAACCCAATCCCCAACTGATAGATATCTTTGATATATTTCCCAGTAAAAAGTCAACATCCTAAAATCTTTATTCTATCCAAAAGCTTTGGTAATGTAGAAATTAGGCATTGCTTTTTCCTTTTTCAAGTCACTACATCCAGCACAAAAATTATCAGTACCTATTTAAAAAAAGTTAATTTTTCTTTTGAAAACAAGACGAGTCTCGCACAAGGCTGACACCAACTCTCGCATCGTCTTGTGGCAATGTAATGCACAAATTATCCATTTTCCTAAGTATTGTTGGGTCATTAGTCTTGGGATTTTTGAGTGGTTCTCTTTCTTCAACTCGAATATTTTTACAGCCAAGATTTGATTTAAAAATTTTGATTTAATTTGAAAATTTGATAAAAATTTAATTTAAAAAATGAATGTCTTATATTTGCAGATGATCAAGCATTTGTTTGTCAATCAGCCAAGGGTTTACAGTCAATGATGAATGCATCAGAGGAGCAGTTCAAGAGGTATGGGATGAGGATAAACCATAAGGAGACAAGAGTGATGAGATTCTGTAGAAGCTACAATGCAGGGCCGAAGATGAGAGTAGGAGAGCAAAATATAGAGCAAGTTGAGCAGTTTACGTATCTGGGTAGAATTATTGAGGAGAGTCGGTTTAGTGGTAGGGACATAAGCTGTAGCATTGCCATGGCTAAAGAAGTTTTTTTGCTAAAGTTCATGGCTACAGAAGAAAGAAGAAGAAGAAGCTAAATTTATAAAGAGTAGGGATGCAATGAACGGGGTCTGAATGGAGACTTAATGAAAAGTCTGGTAAAACTATTATGGAGCGTGGCGCTGCACGGGATACTTGATCGTTGCGGAGGGAGAATGTATGTAGACTAGAGGCGTTTGAGGTGTGGGTGTGGAGAAGGATGGAGAAGGTGAGCTGGGTGGCGAGGAGGATGAACGAGGAGGTATTGGACATAGTTGGAGAGGATAGGAAGCCGGTGGCGCAGGTTCGGAGGAGGCAGAACAAATAGATGGAGGACGAACTGAAAAGAGAGGGGATGTTGATGAGAGTAAAGAGGGGAGAAGCGTGGAAGAGGAAAGGAATTCAGGACGAAATAAGAAGAGGGAGACAATATGAGGATTTTAAGAGGACTATAATGGGGATCACCTGCACGAGGGAAAACGGAATGATATGGCAGAAATTAGGATGTTAGGATACATCTACATCTACGAAATACCGTGCAAGCTATCCATAGGGTGTGCGGCACGGGGTGATTCCACACCAGGCATGCAGCACTCATCCAAGTTTAAAACAGAACCGCGCACGTTCCCCCGGATGCCAGGCGCAGGCCAAAATCAGTCAGGACAACAGTGCGCAGTCAGACCAGAAATTAGGAGAGTGATACATAGGAGAACATGCTACCATGTAGTAGACTACTCAAGATACAACTACTGATTAGTATTATTAATGCGACAGATAAATAGCACTACAAGGTACTAAATCATGCAAGAGTATATCATACCGGATATTACATGCGAGGTTATTAGCTAATATTCTTGTTAAGATAGTTGACACTACTAAAAAAACTTATTTAACCTAGTCAGTATCCTAGAACTGATCTATCGCAACTATTATGGTCCCTTATTGCACGTGGAAAAAATGAAATTTCAAATCTATCGGTTCCGCTGTCGATTTCCTTAATCTTATGCCTGTGATCGTTTCTATCTTAATAGTTTGGCTCTAGCAAAATATGTTGAACATCCGGCAAAAAATAGTCTTCATCGAACTTACCTAAAAGATATAACCTATATTTTTATTATTTTTTAATAGAACTGTCCAAAAAACCTTCCAATCAGCTGGTTGAATAGCATTCAAATAATTGTAAAAATGAAATTTGTAATAAGTTCCATTTAAAACAAGATCACTGGTAACTTGGTGGTATGACATTTTATTAATAAAAATTTATAACTGTTATAATACCACAATATACATTGTGGTATTGTAAAAGTTAATTTTTTTTATTTTATTGATAAGTTCCATTTCCCAAAAAAATGTGTACCACCATCCAGCGCGCAAATACAACATACCCGCATCAGCTATAGTGTATGATAGATGCTTTCCATTCGCGGTATAATCAATAGCATATGAATTCAAACCATTAAGACTTATGTTCTTTCTGCCAAGTGTTTATCTAAGATCACTGGATACACTGATCACCGGCTAGATACGTTCTGATTGTAGAGTGTTAACGAAGGTTTCTTCTAACAGTGCACTAGGGATAGAAATGAGAAAAATAGCGGATAATATGCGTAAATCTTTTGTTAAAGTTATCAGACATCCTGTAGTTCAATGCATTACATTTGTAACAATTACTTGTCATTTCTACTGTAAGTATAAAAAATATGTTAGGCGCATCTGCAAAATGCATAACTTGGTAGGAATTTGCCTCCATGACTCATCAGCTCTCAAGCGATTACTTAGTAGAGCTGGTAAATGTTAGTAAATAAGGGACGCCTAACCTAATCAAACAGTAAATTACGAAACTCCCAATAATCCTCGAGAGTTACTGAGTAATACATATCAAGAAAATCTTATGGCGGCTTACGCAAAAGTCATAAATATCCCACCCAAAGTCTACATATTAGCAGTAAGCAGAAACGTATTTCTCAATTGGAAATCAAGATAAACAGAGAATTAACGAATCATTCGGGAATACTGTAAGCAGAAATGAGAATGGCAAATTTCATTATTACTTGATTTTTGACACAGCTTCCGAAATATATTTTCCAGTGTGATTAATTTTCCAAAGTATAGAACGCCCATTTATGATAAATACAGTGATGAAAGAGAAAAGACGAATGGAAAAGTTTCTTTTTTGGAATTCTAAACCATTTTTGCTGATAGCGAAAGGTAACCTCTCAGAAACTAACGACTACGGAACTATTCCAAATCACAAGGCACTAGTCGCTGAACGTGCCATTATTCAGTGTTAGATTGGTTCAGTTAATTTTTTGAGTTGCCATGCATTACTGCATATTCCCGAATCGGTCACAATCGATCTTACGCCGCTTCCCTATTGTTTAAAAAAAGAGGATAGATGGAATCAAACGGAATGATTGCACTAGGGAATACTAAAGTAATTAAAAAGTGCTTGACAGGATGAGTTGAGCAGATAATATGAAGAAACCAGATGTATTCGAGGTGGCATTGGCGTGGACCGTAACTATTTATCTATAAAAATGCAGAACGGAAATAATTTCCAAAAATAGAGTGACATCATTCATGCGATTCATGGGCGAATTAGGCCCGATAGCCTCCTTAGGTGGAGCATTTTTCGGAACAAACCAGACATCACTTTCGTGAGTCAAGACGCCATATGCTCTCTTAAATCTATGGACATCTCATTTGGGATACAACATCGCACGCTAGGAATGGAATGGGATTTCCGTGGCAGTGGGAAAGCCTGAGTGCTATTTGAAGTCAAAAAATGGAGCCTACATTTCTCCAATTGCCTACTTACGTATTTAAAATTATTCTCTCACCCAATCTAATAATCTGGTGAATCAACATTAGCTCTGGAGAGAGAGCTAACACCATGCGATAGCTAAATGACAAATTTTCCCTCAAGAAACTTTTTTTTTAATCCTGTAAACGATTCAAATACCTGATATGAAACTTTTAGTGCTCGTATTTGAAGTCATAAATCACTCATTTTTTACATGAACTAAGGGAGATAAAACCCAATCTTGATACTTATAACTAACTCTATTTTAAGCCTTTTCCCGATCCCTACTTGAGTGTCTTGTGGAGGGCACTTGAAGCGCAATGCTACATCTGTCGGATGAAATCGAGTTCAACCGTGGTCCACTTGGCGCCTTTCGTTAAGAGCAGGCTAATGCCGACGCCGGGTTTCTATTCACCCTTCCTCCCTTACCTGTCCCCTATAGCGCAAATGACCTTAGCTGTCGGTCGCCTCCCCAAATATCCAATCCAATCCTAAGCCTTTCCTTTGCCTCTTTTTTCGAATTTCCTTTCAGTATAAGAGGAATGAAGAGTAAGGAAATAAAAAAAAATGGAGATTCTTAATAACCTAAGTATTTAGATTCTAATTTGACTTTAAAATATTGAGTCATATTTACAAAGTTATAATTCTCTCCACATCCACCGATTGATTGGTTAGTTGGTCACTTGGGGAGGCAACCGATGAGCGAGGAGATTTGGCTCCACTTAAGATTGGAGTGTGGTGATAAAGGGAGGGAGACCATGTGGAGAGAAAATCCTCTTTTACCAAAAGGCCACCAGGAAAAGTAAAATGTCCAACGTCCTAAGGTTGAAATATCCTCCATAAGAAACCCAAGTAGAAATCAGGGTTCCGCTGAAAAGTTTCTGCCACTGTCGTGTTACGAACACGGGCCCTCGAGATGGGACGACACTTTTGTATGCATCTCATCTCCTCGATCACCATTATCCACCAAGAATAGTCGTGACTAGACTTGATTATTACATACCCTTGATGCAAATACTTAAAAACAGCTCTCCTCTAACATAATACTAAAAAGTTCAAGGCCGTAGATAATGAACACGTGAGAGTAAGCTTCGATAACTGTCACTATAAATTGAATGCTAACCGTAGCCGGCCTATTTAGACATGGCTCGACCTTGGCAGATACGTACTTTGCAAGAGTGAGGTTCTTCATTACACATTATATAACTTAAATGGATTTTATTATCTTTCCTTGGGAAACTGAGCCGTGCCTGTGCAAAATAATTATTTGATAGAATTTCACCATCCACCCACGGAAAACAGCTCCTAACAGAGTAATTCAAATCGTTCCATCCTTCAGGGTACATGTGAAGTGGCCACAATTTAATTGCAAAGCGGTAAGATGAGTCTGGTATGCTTTCAAGGAACGGGTGTATTTACAGATCGGTATACATTTCGAAGCGATTGTTGTTTCTTCAGCAGTAGGAGATTGACTATTTTTTTAAACTGTGATTAACTACGAGATTGAGGTTCGCCAATAAAGTTTCTTCAATAGATACGCGAACTCTCGTGACCTGGGTTACATACTACATCTGTGGGTCTGGTAGCAGTGATAAAATGAGAGAGAGATTTTTCCGTACAGATAGATACAAAAATTCGCTCTTCCCACGCACAATAAGTGACCATAATAAAAACTGAGCTCGAAAACCCGGGTCGTGTGTTTTTAAGTCTGTGGCATTGTAAATGTTATCATTAAACTCTCTGAAATACTGAATTCCACAAAGTTACTAAGGAACTTGTATCATTTAAAACTGAGCTCAACTCAAACACTCCCCACTTCACCTTTTCACTTCCCAAATTATCCTTTACACTTTTACACTGCTTGTGCACCCCCCTCACCCCTGCCAACGCCCACGCGGCTGCTCACAGGGTAGTATGTAGATGTTTTGTGGACAGCAGTTCAAGCTTTACCGAAACTTGTGCTAAAAACCCATAAATTAATCCGAAAAAAAATCTATTTCGTGACGTGGGTTAACGATGGCGATTGCATGTAAAAACAGCTACTAAGGGCTTGAAAACAAGACCTGGGTTGTGATTTTAAGACTATTGGTAATAAATTTCCTAAAATGATAAATACGTTTCTATGGAAATTTAGAAAGAGCTGAAATTAGAGAATTGCAATAAAAAATTTTTCTTCTGCACTGCACAAAAATTTTACTTCGATTTAACGTCAGGTTTTCTATGGATGAAAAGTCAAAGAGAGCGGCCCGTCAGAAAACGCCAAAATAACTAGCAATTTTTTGTTTCCATTACGTTAAAAATTCTTAGTTTTATTGTAAAAATAATTAATCAGTATCATTAAACGCAGAATAAAATAACTGATGTAAAATTCTTTCGTGTTGGTAAGTTAATTCTTAATCGGTATTCAAACTCGAGTCTACATAATTTGTACACCAACGGTAGTATTCGCCCGAAAGATTAATCTTTAAATTGTGGACCCCTTGGCGTGAAGAGTAGACTGATGCGACTGATTTCGACGTCGCGGCGCGCGCAGGGTTTCTCTCTAGCTTAGAATCCAGCTAATTCACGGGGGTATGAGGGTACATCCATCCCCTAAATAATCGTTTTATGGCCATACTACATATCTATCCTAGATGTTTCAAGATAACCGCAGTTTCCGCCGCCCCAAATAACCAACCAACAATGTAATACCACGCGTAAAGGACGTAACTAACGGAACAGACGATAAACCCCTGAACAGCATTAAATTAAATAGCAAAACTAAGATTTATGATGCGAAAGCGAGGATTAGTGAGGTCTTTTTCTCGAAAGCGAATCCTCAATATCATTTAACTAATTATGTACGTTTAAAGACCTACAAAAATTATCGGAAGCGAATTTATTCTTCTGTCGGTGACCTTATACTTACTCGCAGAACGAATGTGCTGAGATGAACATGTTGCGGCAGCTTAACCAAATAATACGTCGTATGACTTGGACGATGCAGGTCGCTGTCCCGCTTTGCTCGTCATCACTGCCGCAAGATTACGCACTCATTATGCCATCGCGACGACGCGTGGTTACTCACCCTTCTACGTATGTCAGAATTTTAGACCAAAAGAAATATAACTGGATGGAGAGGCATTTTGACATGGGTTTGTGTTGGATGCTAAAGAAATTTGGTGATATGGAAGAGCAATGAAGATCAACTGGATGGAGAGAATAACCAGTGAAGAAGTCCCCACAGGAGAAAAGATATGTCGTGAAAATTCTGGGACAAGAAGGAGACAAACATGTTGTACAATGGTCCCTTGAAAACAATGTTGGAAGAAGAGATGAATGGGAAGAATTACCAAGAAAGAACAAGGATGGAATACGGAAGGAAAATTATGAAGGATGCCCAAGTGAAGGCTTACGTAGAAATGAAATGGTTATCTGATCCTGAGGTATTTCGTAAAAATATCAGCATTTAACATTTATAGATATCAAAGATTTCAAGGAGCGCTTTTAATATCCGTAGATGGTGGGAAAAAGGGAGACGAAACTCCTCGTTGTGGCTACTTTAAAGGTAGATCTACCGCTCGAATTAAAAATAATGCATATTCTTAATCCGGTAACTAAGTACTGACTTTAAAAGAAACTTTTGTTGACCCTGCCACCAGGTAAGCTACAAGTTTCCCATGTAGTCACGCAAACACCTACGCCAAAATCGAAGTTTTATTTTATATTTTTTAATTTCAAAATAAATTCGGGCCCCAATAACTCATATCGTAATCGCAAAACTCGACCAGGTTCATTTCAACTGTACGTCTATGACACAATACACCTAAATACCTGTCTTTCATAAGCAGTGTAAAATCAAGGCATAATAGAGCAGCAAAATGGCATCATGAAATTTTTTAAAATTTAGTGCCAGTTCGAAAAAATATTTCCCCAGACTGCCTTTATTCAAATAAATATTTTACGTGGATCAACATTTCACCTTTCACAAGATAAATTTATTTTTTTGCATTCAAAATTCTAATGCTCAGTAAAAAAGGCAAATACGTCTGATTCGCACATGGTTATGGGAGGTAGCAGTCTGGACACTTTTGACGAAGTACGTCGCTTTCAATGAAAGAGATATACACTTGTATTTATAGACCCCAGAACTTCGAAATCTTACAAGCCAGTGACTAGCAGAGAAACTCGAAAGTATATCTAAATAAAATTTAATAATAGAGAATATTGCTGAGAATATTCTATTGAATAGGCCACATCTGGGTATTCAATTGAGTTTTCATCGTTGTACTTATTCAGCGTCTCTACAGACCAAATGAAATTAGATTTAACGAAAGAGACAAGGGTCATCAGATACATACCCTACCGAATATTAGTGGGCATCTGCTGACGAAGGAAAACCATATATCTTCATTGATAACCACCGATCATTATTTTATATTCTCTCTTTTCCTACTCCTTCCCTCTGCCATACTAAACATACACACGTAAGTCTTACTTTATCTGCAAGCTTGTTCAAGCGTGATATCTCGCGACTAAAAATTTACAAAAGAAAGTTTTTGGCAACGTGCAGAACGTAGTTCAACAATCCTTAAAAAATAAGTATTTAGTAGTTCAAATATTATTCGAAAATTCGTATTGCTTAATAAGCATCGCAAGAAGTTTAAAACAAGACCACTACTGATCCGCAGAATCCCTTGAGTATTAAGAAACGCATTGAAAAATCAAAAGAAAAAATTTGTCAAAAACATTACATGTTAAACACCTACCATTGAGGGAATTAAATTTCTTACGTTTAGGTACATCTGGCATTTTTCCCTACGCAGTAGCGTTAAAAGTAAATTACACAGTTAATTGTTCAGTATTTTGGGGTACTTAAAATGAATAATTTTATAGATTGATAATTCTCACGTCAGAAGAGATCACTGAATATAATTCGCCCATTCCTTTAGCTTGTAACTCAAGGGAGAGGAACTCTTCGTCATCCTCGTGATGAACTGCTCATCTCACTCCGAGGCGAAAAATAAACAAGTTTCGTCCCTAAATGCTGAAGTCGCCCCCCAACCATACTTTATCCAAGACGATCGTCGATAAAAAATCATCGAGAATGCCTACGTATTGCGCGGTCACTACGAAGCCACTACGCGATCAAAGAACCATAACTTCTCGTCGCAGGCCCACTTCAAGACTTACATCAGACCTTCGTATCTTATAGATACATTTAAACCATATACAATTTGCTTTCTCAATGAGTACATGACCACCTTCTCTATAGACCGTTCACAATTTATGTAACGCTGTCCTTCTCACCCCTATCCTTTCCTAATAGGAAACAAAATATTTCAACTTTACATAACTAATTCACCCCATGAGCAGGGCAACGGTTAAAAGTAACGGGGACATGAATTCCTAGGGGCGTTCAATGGTTGATGCCCAGGATTCCACTGAGCACACCAGACTGAAAACCGAGAGTAAACATCTTCCGTCTGGCGGAACCAGACTCAATCAGAGCCAAGCGGGTGGGAGGGTAAAGGAGTAGAAGTGCCCATTTATATTCATATATGACGGTTACGCAAGAACATGAGTAAATGGGAGGGATTAGTCACCAAGTAGGTGAGTCCAACTGGATGCAAAAAATTGCATTCATCGCAGTTACTCAAGCGGAGATTTCACGACAATTAACAAAAAAATAAAATTAACAATATTCTCTATCATCCCGACATTGAGAGTAACTGAGCTAAAACATTGATCTGGAACGTGATATCAATAGGGATAGCATCGGACCAGGAATAATAGTGAGAAAGAGCAACTTGAGAAATGAAAAGGAAAAAGAAGAAGAACATTTTAAATAGTTGCAGATTTTCTTTCGAAAACTGGGAGATACAGGAATTAAGTTTACGGGATTATCCTTGGGATCAATGAAGAAGGATCGTGTCTCGGAGATTTTGTAAAATCTCTTCTAATTACACCAAAGACGAGCAGAGCTAAATCAATGTAAGACTTTCGAACCGTAAATTTAACACCGCACGCGACTAACGCAGTTCTTTTGGCATTGACAGATTATTAGAGAATAGACCAACCGACTAAAGGAGTGAAAACCAGTTTGGGCCAATTACAGACAAAGGATCACGGGACACATTAGGCGTCCCGCGGAAACTAATAGAAACTAAGAAATATACTCGTCCGTTGGTTGGACTTAAAAAAGGATGAAAGGGCCATGTAGTGCGCTTTCAAGGCAATTCAGGATCCTATTTTTCATTGATGCCATAAGGTCAAAAATTTGCATTTCACTTATCATGACAGAAATATTCCTATCATTTTATTGACCTATCTTCTGGTTTGATTGGTAATGACTGGTCGAAGTCTGATCCCATCTTCTTGTTGGTCGACTAAAATTTTAATTGAAGCCAATGAAGGGTTCTTATAGAGGTTTCTCCTAGATTTTCAACTCTTAAAATCTACAGCTAAAAATACATGTACACCTCTTTCAAAAAGGACCAAAAAGTAAATGACTTTACTGCAAAAATTAGGTGCACGTAACAGTGTTCGATGGCTTATTAGGAATCAATCGACAAATCACACGGCAGAGATAAGGATGGAGAATGGCAGATAAGGGTGAGCAGCGACAGGCAGGCTAATCACTATGCTGTTGCTTTATAGCGTGTTTCATGAGCAAATGGTTACAGAAGCATAGGAAGAGAAGAGGATGGAACGAAAGGAGGGGAATTGAGGACGAATATACGCAAGCCTGCCAGTGAGCCAAGGGGATTTGGTCGGTGAGCTTCCAGCACGACAACCGCGAGGAGCCACTGAGAAATGTGAGGAGAGCGCAAGTATGGGATACTGATGCTAGTATTGCGTAATATTGATTTTGTGGATACATTTTATTCGCAAGGAGGGTGTTATTGAGTGGTTTTGTCATTGCCAATAAGATTTCGGTAGGATTTTTATCTTTGTAGGAGTTGCCGAATAGCAATTGCGTAAGGTTGGATGCAAGCAACGCATTAGAAAATATGTATGAAAAATTGGGATTTTATACTTTACCTAATCGAGCTTAAATGGCAGAAGTAAAGGAGAAATGGATTGGAGCGGTCACCAGGCAAAAGTAAGAGGCAATTAGGTAAAAATCATAAAGTCTA
This sequence comes from Ceriagrion tenellum, assembly GCA_963169105.1. Taxonomy (NCBI): domain Eukaryota; kingdom Metazoa; phylum Arthropoda; class Insecta; order Odonata; family Coenagrionidae; genus Ceriagrion; species Ceriagrion tenellum. The sequence goes on from OY720641.1 coordinate 114,150,799, forward strand.
TACCACGTATTATTTTTACTTTATTCGCGTGGTGATAAATGCAAAAAAACCTACCCGCCCCAGCGTCTGCCTCATTTTATCTGAACAGTCGACTCTGCCGATGCAACGAGGGAACCTATTCATTACGTAAGGGTCGCGATAAATTTTGGTCCCCAAACACTTTCTACAGTTTTTACTCTCTCTTGCTTTCTCCGTACATAATAAGATCTCCGAATGAGATTTCCTTCAATAATCTCTTCGGAGGCTCCCAAATAGGATATTCAACATCATGCGATAAATTGCAGTTCAATAATTCATTTTTCTCATAACTTCATTTGGCGGCTCTTATAAGAGCTTCGTATAACTCTTCAATCGTCTCTTTCTCCAATAGGAAATACATACTTATCGCATATTAAAGGTGAGGGCTCGCTAGGGTATAAGATAATTTTTCTCTGATTTACTCAATGCATTTATCCGGTACTCGTCCAACGATACGACGTTTTACTCAAATGGCCCATATTTTTAATCGTCTTCGCCCCAGTAGCGGTAAATGGAGAGGGTTATTTCTACGCAGTATAAACCTTTGTGAATTTTTTACACATATACTTTGTTTTTTTATGCTTTGGAAAACTATATTTTGGTTGAATATATTACAACGTTATGTTATTGATCATAGTCATCACTCATATTTTAACTACCGATGAGTTTTGCAACTAATCATTATTTGGACAGATAATATTTCACTGAATATCTGTCACGAAGTGCAGTACAACTTTGTGACATTAAGATTTTCTTCTATTAAAGTCTATACTTGGACATGAGTCACAAATTAGAACTTCTATATGGTAACTTTTAGACTCTGAAGGACAAAAGAATACAAATCTATAAATATTTAGGTGCATTTTGGATTTCGTTTTCCTCTTTTCCGAGTACACTTCTCACTACTTCTTTGTCATTCTTCGTCGCGGTACCAGATTTCATTCTTCTCGTCAGGCTATCTCCGATGTTTGCCTGATCGCTCCATCTCATTCACTGAAGTACCTAGTTTATCAATATGGTGATCATATAGGGATAATATTTACCCAGAAAAAAATACAAAAATATACACAATGAATTTTATTTTCCTCAGTGATCAAGAGAATAACACTGGCTTCTGATTTAGGGTCTGTTTCATTCCAACTGTTATCTGATTCTTCATGCGCACCACATTCTGCATCACATTCACATTAAGAATCTGATGTTTGAATTAACGGACGAGAGTTCTTTTTGGCTCTATTTGTGCAAGACAGTTTGTATAATTACGATATTGAGATGATCCAATCTTACTTCCAGTTACTCTAGTCATTCTGCACTCTTAACTTTATAAAAGCATGACATTATCATGTAGAAACTTCTTGACAGTGAGTAATACTGCTATAATGATGAACCACACTTCTGAAAGTCTCGAATAATTTTTGAAAAATGCACTCTAAAAATTTGGTCCCAAAACACTCCTTTTACTGAATTGTTATAATACAGTATGCATTCTAATAAATTCTCTCTAATTCATAGCTGCTCCAATTCAAGTCTCCATTTTGTTCACCAGCACCAAGTTTCAACACTTGCCCACTCATCACTCAGCGCGCAAAACCTAAAATAGCTTATTAGTAGTCCCTGTCTCTGTGTATGTATTTCTTAGAGAACAACAAATGGCAGAAGCTTCTGAGAACATACTGTAAAAATATTTTCCACCTCAACCACTTTGGAAGGGCGGAAAATCTAAAATAATGCTGTGGGGTAACAAAGTTGTATCCGCTGTCACTAAGTAGCCCCGATTTATGGTATTTATTCTTTCTTGAATAAGGAAAAGACAAAGAAAGTGAGGTTAGGGAGAGAGGAGAATAGTTTCAGCTAAGGAGGCGTTCGCAATTATAGGGGAACTCCTGACTTAACGTTCGGATATCAGGTAAAGGCACAGAGTAAGCATGTAAATTGCTGTGGACGAAGAGGAAAACAAAGAAGTGCTTGATGTGGGAGAGATAGAAATTGCTAGGATTAAAATTATGGGAGGGTTGGGTAGGTGGATTGGAAAGTTGGGCGTCATTGAGGCAACTTTACCTCCAGCTAAAACTAACATAATCAGACAACCGCATTTGTTTAATTTCCAATGTGACGAAGCGGTAGGCGAAGTACTTTTACCTCGGAACCTACCAACTTGCGTACACATTGACCCAGGGTCCCTTTATCAGCTAACATGATATCTGATCAACTACAAAGAGGATAATTGAGAATTATAAAAGAATGGATATGAGGACAGTAATTCACCTTCGTACGGTTGATAAAAATTTATAAGAGAAATCATAGAGTTACGACACCTGGTTATCCCCTGCGGTTGTACATTCTACATAAAAGTAATGAAATGGGGAATTTATAATTTTCTGATTTCTCTTCGATTGGTTTACATAATGGCACGCAATTTTTATAACGACACCATTCCCATGTGCCGACGCAAATAGCTCGGCTGTTGCATTCAGGACGTTACGAAGGTGTTGGATTACGTCACAAGCATACATACATAAATTACGAGACCGCGGGCATGGAATGAGATCAGAGGTAGGTTTTCCATTTCTCTAAACGATGGTTTCAGACCTCACTCGGTGGAATTCCTTGATATCTGGGATAGAAGGATTAACTTTGCAATTCCACATTGTAAAAGATTTATTTACGACCGGTTTCGCCGCAGTGCAGCATCATCATCACCTGATTTTGACCTGATTGACCTGGAATTGCAAAGTTAATCCTTCTATCCCTGATTTCCATTTCTCGTCAATACATTCGGGCATTATTTCCAGTCATCCCCAACTTTAACAAATGTATTCATCATCCACATATCAGAGTGTGCATTAAAATGCCCAAAGTTATACGACATTTAGTGACTGCATCCAGAGGATGACAAGGCTTCCCGTATACACCATCAGAAGAAGAGAATGTGATGTCAATATTCTGTAACTCAGCATCCATAAATTGTACTTCAGCCGCTTTAATTTTAAATATGTAAATGATGCATGCTTGTTACCGTTTCCGGCACAGCCGTTTTCATCTACAGCCGCTCACAATACAAAACACTACAGTTATGTACCATGTTTCTAGAGATAACCCAGCTTAGATAGCTACCAACAAAAAAGGCGAATTTATCATAGTTGTTCCTGAGCTTAGCAATGATTCCTGGAGGATGGCAGGGAGTTCATAAAGGAGCAGAGCCATTATTGGAATGAGAAATTCCATGGTAGTATGATGACAGTGATAATGCAGAGGTTCTCTTTAAAAAATCGTACCACAAAACTGATGAATAACTGAGGAGCGGCAAATCATTTTTTTTTTAACTCCCGCTACTTGTGAAAAGCTGCATGAGAAATAGGTCACCAGTTGAAAGAGAAAGAGTCACCAGATGGGAAAATTTGATCAGTTTTTTGAAACACCTGTCAGTAACTGGTGAGAAGACTAATCAGTTACTGCAGAAAATTCACCAATTACTGGGGAGGTAAGTCACCAGTAACTGGAGTGAAAATCTTATTTGTTTTTTTTTAATCACCTATCAATTACCGGAAAAATTTGACCAATCACTGATGGATTTAACCAATACGTTTCTAATGGGTGTTAAAAATGTGCGCTGAATAGGTATTCCATGTTTCTGAGGCAAACTCAAGATTTTTGCCGAAAAATCTCTCCCCCAAGAAAATTCAGCCGCTCTGCGATTACTACGTAATTAACTTAAGTTGCAAGTCTTGAAGTACGATCATTTTTTTAATAGCAATATTTTTCCATTATTCTTTTCTAAGAACATCACACCAACCCATTCGTCTGAGCGCCATTCGGCTCATGCAGCCCTGGCGGCATATTCCCTTTTCGACCACCAGGCGTCAGTAAAGTCCATTGGAGCCTCATCATGCGCGAAATTATGAAACCAATGGAATTTCGTCCAAAGCGAGATGGGAGAGAGGATGACGAATAAACTGAAGGCTAACAGTAAATAAAATCCCGTAATTAGTCGTAATATGATATCTGAAATTCAAATCAATAAAGTACCCAAGGCCAACGCTTAGACGTGTAGGCAATGATATGAAGATTACGAAATATGTCCCAGAACCATGAGGCAACTGATTGAAGGGTTAAAGGAAGCTTACACACAGTGAAAATGTTACCATATGCTTGAAAAAACATTTCCAGCTCAAACAACACCTGAGTTACGAGTATGGGTGCTTTTTAAACGTCTATACCAAAAAACAACAAACATCCTTCCACAGTGTTTACGAGTAAGAGAACACTAAAAGGATGGCGATAGTCAGCTACACTTTACAGAACCAAGAGAATATGTAAATTAAATGCAGTACCTTTCAAGGGCTTCATCAGATTGAAGAACCATCATCGAAGACCAACCAGCCTCCTGGAATCAGCACACCATTGTAATACCGCCATGGAATTCCATGATTTCACGACGAAGATTGAAATATGAGGTATGCACGCATTAATAGCCACCTCTGGAATCTCATAAGAACACTTTAAATAAATTTTCGATGTAATTCGCATATGGACTTTAGTTTCACTAATTTCGAAATACTTCGAAGCGTCAGATATGGCCGATTTCTTTCTCGAGCCTAGTCGCAATTTACCCATAAGCCCCAAAAGTCATTTGGAGAATCAAAGTAATGAATAACGCAATTAAGTCGGTAATGGCGTAAGTTTCGATCGGGGAGTATAATGGTATAATCACCATGTTAATCTCTAGCTTTTATCTTCATATGATATCATCTGTTGGCATTATCATAGTCTTCACGTCTAAGTGCTTAAATTATGTACGTATATCATGTAATGGTGTATATGATGTATATGCAACCTGTAGCTTACGAAATAATAACATGCATGTTCACACGAGGGATGCACTCGCTTCAGTCCTTGAACTAATGCGTAAAAGTCCATATTTTATCGACTTATGATATTTCAAAGTTGTCGTGTTCATACGCGGAAATTTGACGCATCATCAGCGTTAACACCCCCAATCACGCAAGTATATGCTGTTGTTAAATGAGTGAACGCATCTGCCTATGCGTATCGTGTGAATTGTCAAGAAAAAGTAGAGGGGAAGGTGAAAAGTCCTCAAAACTATTGGCTCTAAGGACCATGTCAAGGAGAACCTTTTAGTGTCAACCAACTTCTTGTGGTCTGGTTTTCTCTTGTAGGGCCAAGATCTCTTCCCAAATGAGGACTCGTCTCTGGCGATTTATTGCTACGGATCGTATACACCCTCAATCTCAAGCGTTACCTATCGCCTTTCTCAACCCTCCAATCTTAAAATATCCTCCCAATAATCAGAACCTTATCCATATTATTGCCTATTCTCGCTTTACTCATGCTTCTGCCGTATCCTATTTACAACAGTAACTTCTCTTCACCCACCATAGCCTTGGTCATCTTGTAAACCTCAAATTCCATGAGATCAGTCTCATCCTCTTTCCTCCTTTTCACAACATATTAACAAAATGACCCAGTCATGATAGCCCTTCAATTGCCTCATCTCCCTACATTATTATATCCCAAATATTTTTGCTACCAAGACCATTTTCCTCCTAGATACTACCCTCTACGAAAGACTGGGAGCATTGTATACACAACTACCACCCCTAACACTTTCTGTGTGCAGTATGTGGTGTGCTTTTCAGGAGTGGATAGCTCACCATGTGAGTCAACTTATGTAAAATATGTTCTCATGGATGGTGACCAAGCATGATAATCATTCATGAATGAAAGGAGAGAAGTTAGGTACACACATTATTTTTGTGGAGTAAAACCAAAATCAGCATTCGTTGACTCACAACGAATGGTTACAAAACATAAATTAATAAGATCAATTTCTTATGCCTGAATCACACCATCATTTTTTCCGTCCCTTCTAAGGGATAGCTCCAATGATAGCTCAAATGATCGCTCGAAAATGATCGTGTGACTCAAACAAAGTCAGGGATGGCTCCAGCGATAGGGATCCCTATAGCTTTTTCCATCCCTGGGCACGTAGCTTTTTCCGTCCCTGGAGGCATCGCTGACTCCACCATTTAGCCAATCAGAGTGCTCGGCCGCAAAGAGCGACTCTAACGCCACGTTCGGCTTTCAATGGAATGAGAGTAGTTAACATAGAAATGATGCGAAAAGGGACGGAAAAAATGATGGAAAAAGGGACGGCCAAAATGACCGTGTGATTCAGAAAATGATAGCTCGAGCTATCATTGTCACGGTCCCTGAAAAGGTATCATTGGAGCTATCCCTTACAAGGGACGGAAAAAATGATCGTGTGATTCAGGCTTTACATCCCATCTGATGGAAGGACTCTTCCACTTCAGGAGCTTTCCTCCTTGCATAGCCATGGGGAAAAGGGCTTCCATTGAAAAATTCTCACCATTCATTTTCCCAGACTGTTTCACCTCAGTGAAAACACTAGTCAAAAATCTGCCAGATGGAATGGGAACTACAAAATGGAGAAATGTTATAGTAATACCCAGACATGCAACATCATAATCAAGTTATCATGATACAAAATAAATATTTCAATGGAAGTGTTATTTCTATTTACTTTCAAGCAATAACCATCAAATATTGACAAATTCAAACTATTAATTAGGTTTACATATTTTGAATGAAAGATTTTGGTAAAAACAAACAATAGGTTAAGAATCTTCTATATAAGGAGAAGTTAATGATGCAGAGTGTTCTAGAATGCAGTGTTGGGTAGAATTTCAATCAAGTCCCATAGCCAAAAACTAGCATCATTGGATTTTAGGGGTATGATTTTTATCAATTATACTCATTATTGCCTTCCAATGGCTTCATTTTTCAAGCTTGTGCTATCCAAAGGTTAATACAAACTCTTAATAATTCCTTACAACACAGCAGCTCATAAAAGATATGTTTTCTCAATTAAATATCAAAAGGTTACAAATAACAAGAAAACTCCTAATGTGATTCATGATCAAAGGAGTGTTACTCCATATATTTTTCATATCATGCACTAGTCCACTTAAAAAAGCACACAACTTTCTTCATTGAAGACCTGCATAATTTCACTCTTTAGTTAACCTTCTACCTATTCCATCATCAAGAGACTGTAATGACTTTTCTTTGACAAATTTTCTGTCATTTCAGATTTTGACTTCCATAAATCTGTCTGCAATGGAGGTAATGACCCTGCAGGTAAGTTGAATATTCTCACTCTATGGGCATAGCCAAGGGGAGGGGGACGGGGGGGCAAACCCCCCAAAAAGTGAATGTATTGGACAAAAATTATAAATAAGACATTTGAAGAGGAAGTGAACTTTGTTGGTTCTCAGGTTTCCATGGAGCTGGAATGTTGAATTCTCTATGTTTTCTCAGATTTCTTCCACATCAGTTTTTTGTGGGACAACAGTTTTGCTGGCTGTTCTGACAGTGAAACTGTTGTCCCACAAACAGCTGACGCTGAAGAAATCCCAGACAAAATGGTGAGATCAACAAAGTGAACTTTGTTCAAAACTGTCTTAGGAATCCCTTAAAAATGGTAACACATTTCACAGTAGCCCGAGCTTTACTTAGATCTACTATGACATTTGCAGGCGGGTGTCGTAACTCCCCCCTCCCTCAAAAAATAAATCCTGGCTTTGCCCGTTCCTCACTCATATTGTTAACTATTAGGTTACCATGCACAGTGCAGCCGAATTTTATGATAACAGTATTCTATGGCAGTAGCTGTAAGAGTTTGCAAAAATTCAAATCCAAAAAATGAAACTTATTATCCCCTAAATGGATTAAGTGTGCCACAAGAGATAATCTCCACCTTCCTCCTCACCCCAACGTTACAGAAGCCAGTACATTAAGAGTCATTTAAAAATTTTGATGAAGTTCATGGCACACTAATGTTCCGTTAAACTTAGCAAGCACTATACAAAACAAGTGGTGCAAATAATCACTTTATTAAACATCTGACGTTTATTCGAAACTGCTATCACAATTCACAATTATTGAAAGAGATCATAAGTACATAAGGCAGCATAATAATTTCAATACATTTATGTATCACATAAGGCTGTTATGAGACAGCACTTCCACCAAACTGTGCTAAAATTGGATGCATTTGGCCTCTTTAATAAAAAAGTGCCAGATAAAACAAATAAAATTTCCATTAGTAATAACCCAAGACTACTCTATTTCACCTAAATTACCCTCAACATGAATTATTACATTATAAACCCATTACAACACTCATGATCAATGGGAGGAATAGCCCTTAATCTCAGCAGCCAAAGATTTTTAAAATGTAACCTAAAATAAAATACTGAGTGAGAGGATCTTTCTTAGGTATTCTTAACAAATAGCCTGAAGTGAGCAGCCAAAATATTTAATTCTCAGGATGTATGCCACACACAAAATTGAGATCAGCTTTGCTGAGCCTACAATAAGTGGTGATGGATAATTGGTGTAAAATATTTTACTCAAAGTTGGGATAAAAAAATAAATATTTGAACTATCTTTCACGTGGTTCAAATGAGCATTTGGAGCATTAAACAGAGTAACCAATTAGGATGGCAACCCGAATGTTATGAAAAAATTAGAATGAAAGTCATAATTACAAATGCCACAAAACGAAGATTTAATCACATATTAGTCATACCACATACATTATGCAACCCAAATTAATTATGAGCTCTATGAAACACTACTTCTGTAAATTACTTTCAATAATTGATGTGGACTAATGAATTTAAGTAGGTGAATATCAAATCAAATAGCCTCATATCCAGTATTAACTAAGGGTAAACTGTAAGTTATAAACGCACTTTATGTGCCGTGCAAGTGTTACAAAATACTTATCACTTTATGGCAAAGATTTTTGCAAACAAGTACATAAATCAATCACATAACATGCATTAAAATGTTTTCTCAGTACAAGGAAACTTCAAACGAGAGAAGTTGAAAGCTGGAGTCTTCCGGGTTGTTCTATAAATGTGATCAAACAATGAGATCTGGTCTCAGCACTAATATAAATCACATTAACTCATTCCATTAATTTCTTAGGTAACTGGAATCACCACAAGTGAAAAATCACAATTTATGCAATAGTTTAAAAATGTATCTTGTGTGCAAAGAGTTAATTTAAATAATGCATGAACCCATTTGGAAGACATAAGCAATATGATTCTCATCTCAAACCAGCAACTTATTAGCAGTAGGAGATAATTCCCATTAAAAGACATCCTAAACACAGTCAGAGAAGTGGAATTTTCAAAATGAGACTGGTAGAAAAAAAAGTATTTAAAACATATTCCTGAAGATAAATGCCAGCCATAAAGTTTCATTTGAGTGTCCAGGATCAATATTTCTGCTTGCCTTCACCAAAAAATTATACTTCCAATTTGATCATCAGACTTGTGCAAGGCTTCAGCCATTCATCACTCAAGAGACAAATTTGCAACACACATATATACAGGTGTAAAATGAAATCCCACATCATCTCTCTTCTATGTAACACAATTATATGCTCCTGGCTTAGCCATATCAATGGCATTTAACTCCAGAAACAAAATATTGGTCAATAATGTAGTATCTTCAACACATTAGCTCCCATCTGCCTCCTTTGAGATGCAATGGCACCACCTTTAATTTCCTTCGTAAAAGATTTTCCCATCAGTTCCAAACTCAGACTGTCACCAACTCAGGAAGTAACAGACTATGTTTTACCATTCTACACATTTTTAGCATTTATATTCTTCGAGCAAGCTCCTCTTCACACTGAAACTGGAGAAAGGATCAAGGTCCAGCACTTAGTGGTGAGAGAAGAGACTAATAAAATTGCTTCACCACCTATAACTTTTATCTCCTTTTACTTCCTTTACAAGTTACACAGGAAGGCCAAGTAATTATTTCCCAAATGCCAATATAAACAAACCTATTTTTAAAGGTTAATATGTCCAACTTTGGGAATTCCTTCTCTGCATATCCACTAGGAAACTTTTAGATTAATATCAGTAGCCAAACTAAAAATATTTAACACTCACCGCTTCATAACTATGTAGAATTAGATGGAAAACCAAGTGAGTGCCAGTTATCTTTCAATCACAATTATCATAAGGAAGGTGTTAGTAACAATACTTGAACAGTATATTAATAGCATGTAACAAAAGCTTTATCCTAAATTAAAACATTTATGAGGGACTGCAGGAAACAATAAATCATCAAATAAATAAACCATGCTAGGAAATACACTCGATTACTACATGTGAATACATACAAATAATTGATCTCAGGACTTGACTTTCTTCCCCATATCATAGGTATGTACAAATTTAAGATTGGATCACCAAGAATTGATAAAAACGAGTTACAGTATAGCCCTCAAGTTAAAGTTGATTTTTGATAAAAAAATTAAAATGTAACTAAAATTACGCTGAATATCTTCAATAAGTAAAGAATTTTCCAGCAAAATTTATAGTGAGAAGACAAGCCCAAGTGAATTTCTGAGGAACTTTCAAAAAATGCTATTTTAGAATAGGGCATTTAAATTACAACTAAAACTTGAAGAACAAAGGTGAGTCTCTGGTGGCTCACATGATTAGCCAGGATAAAAATTATAACTTGATAGGAGTGGGTTTTTCTAAATAATTGCCATGAGAGGATAATTTTAAAGTTTCTTTCCATGAAAATTGAAAGCAAAAAGAGCCCCTGACATAGCCAAATGATTTGAATAAAATAATAGGGAATCACAGAAAAAGAATCTACAAATGATAACAATTTATGCTTCACTTACTCTATACAAATAGGTACAAATGACTTGAAGTCTTTGTTTAGGCTATTTCCATCAATATTCACATTCATTACGAAGGTTGGTCAACAGAAAGGTATAAAATTTACAAGTGTTGATTTAAATAAAATCAAAAGGGACGAAATCACTAATTAGCTAAAACTTGTTTATCCATCAGTTTACAACACCTGAGTAAAATTATGAGAACAAGAATAAAATGTGATGACACTTAAAGTAGAATAATTATTCAAGAATACTGCAAGTTCTTTGCTAACATCCAAATGAATTTTTTAGACATCTTTAAGAGGGATCCAGTTTTAAAATCATGTTTCAAGAGTAAAACTGGAAAGACTAGGATCATTATTTTATTTAAACATAAAAATGTTTCAAATGTTGACAAAGAAAGACAATATTAGAAGTGTGATGCAGTGCAGTTCATGATCTTAAGTAAGATACTTCCAATAAGCCCACAATAGTAGTGCAATGATGGAGATACGCGTCACACTGATAATTAGCACCTCAACCACAACTCCATGTCATATTCTCTAGCTCAAACCACCAAAAGAACACACAACATGGGGAATCAAGGGAGTTTCAAGTCTGCTAATTACTGGACGACAGTTCATTCACAGGCATTGTTTGCTTGCATGTAATCGGAGCACTAGATGTCATTGGCAGGTGGTGCCATCTGGTGTTATTTGGGGACCAAATCAAGGCAGGGCCTTCACCTAAGAAAGAATGATTATAAACTTTAGAACAAATACTCATGCTTGTTTCAAAGCTCAGTCAATTCCTCCTCATGGAATGAACTGAGCACATTCACAACAGACTTAGTATACAATTTACCCTCGAAGTAAATACTCAAATTCAGTACCTCAGCACACCTAACCAGACCATTATATGGGTACTATCCATTCAAATGGGAATGCAGTAAATCTCACAAGCTAACAAAAGGTAAAATAAAGTACTGGGATTAGCATTGTCTTTCCATCATACCAAAATTTAAGGAATACACAAAGAAAAAAATTATTTCACAGGACTGAGATTTTAAGGCTCAGATGCACAAATTCACAACAAAATACTATAAAAATTGGGAAAAGGCATAAAATGTAGTCCTGATAAATGAGCAGAGTACACGGCATCAAATTTACTAATGAGTTCTAACACATTACTGATGCATTTATGTAAAAATGTTTATAAAATACTTAAATAATACTTGATAAATTAAGTACTTAAAGAAAAAAAGTAATGCTATAAAGTCACAAGATAAAAACAGCACCTGAATGATTTGGCTTTACAGGGTTTTATTGCTTTATGATCTGCATATGCTAATATTAATTTATGTGTTGGTAATCATTAAGGAACTGGGAAATACAAAAAAAAGGAAAGCAGAATTCGGACTCAAGATTAGGTATTAGAGATAGGATTAAAATAGGATATTTGAATTCAGAATTCAATACATTTTGGATTCGATACATCACTAGGAAATAGCTGTTGATAAATTTCATCTTAAAAGGCCAAAAACTACTATCCAGTAATACAATAAAATCAGATTCTAACGCACCTTAGAATACCATGGTTTATGATATTCCATGGGTCTGAGTTAGTCCACCAAATTATCAGTTTTTTCTCTTTTACTGACTCAGTATCGAACTTATCACATCCTATTCCATGCTTTCATAATTCAATTTACAATGGTAAAGTCACACCAGATTTATCAGTTTGGTAGAAACGTTCAGAACTATTGCACTCAGGTTTGCCCTCATTGACTGTAGTTTTGTTTAACGTGGCCCTTGAACATCTCGACCTAAAATTAGAGCAATGTGAAGCATCCCCAATGCAGCTTCCCACCACTCAGATTCAAGCTGATGCGATGCTGGGCAGTACACAAATCTTTGCGAAGCTTTGATGACCACAGAATGTGCTTCAATTAGCCATGGTAACCTAGAGGTGCTATTTCCACAATTTTGCCAATAATACCATAGTCGGTCTAAAGAATAACCATAAAATATGTTAACTTCTGATCGCACTACACCACCAAATTCAACAGGCTTTTAATCAGTCTTATTTTAACAGTTATGCACTAGCAGCTTTTGGCACTAGCCTGCTTGATATAGGACCATTTGAATACTTGAACTTAGTTCATGAATGTTTGTCAGTCAATTTCTGATAACTATTTTCAACTTTTGAATTCAATCAATTTTACAGATGAATCATTTGAAGTATCTATTTTCTTTCTTGTGAAAAGAATACAAATAGCAAAAATGGAATTTCAAATGCAAGAATTTAAAAAAATTGTTCTTTAAGGCTTTCAATACAAAAAATTTCAAGCCTATTTCATTAGAGCATGTAATTTAGAAATGCTGCAAAAGAAACCTCTGTACCAGATCTAATGCTTTTCTTAAGGAAGAATACTTGAAATAAAAATGGCCACAGGGGCTATCTATTTCTTTCTTTCTAATAAAGACCACTCATTCTTCTATGTCTCAATGAACATTTATGTCAATTTTGTTCGAAACTGTCAAGTGGTTAGGAAGTCTTTAGCATTCAAATAAACACAATTCTAAATAAATAGTTATAGATGAATCACTTCACAGGAAATACATTAGACCAATGATCAAGAACATTTCATTAATGTAAATGCAATTACATTGATGATAATAATCAAAACAAATATGTATCATGGTAGCAAGTAAACTCCCCATATACCAGAAGATGTGACTTTTAAATACAAATTTCAATAGCCTTGAATGAAAAAATGTTTCAATCCAAGACTTTTTAGCTTAAATATAAGGACTCAACCTAAAATCAACTATAATTTTATCTCTTTTGTTTCAATTAGTATGCATGTATTGTTAAGGTAATATAAGAATGATTAATTTGTATAGTAGACTTAATATTTACCCTTCATTTAAATTAATACGGCCGATCATCTTCTCCTAATCACAGCTCATCTCTTAGGAGGGTGTATCTATTCTTTGAAGGAGCCAACTTCTTAAATGTAGACTCTGGAGGAGAAGTAGCACCTTTTTGATTATCTCCAACCTGAAAACAAAGGAAACAGTTAAATCCGTGGAAAAATGAGTTCCACTGAAATGAGAAAGTTTTTCACGAGGTAATTATTATTTACTGCTGATTACACATTCCACTCACATTTAAAGAGGAAAAAAACTATAATAATGATATATACTATCACTCCAAAATCATAATAAGTATTACTTACTGCAGATGATACATTCTGCTCACATTTAAAGAGGAAAATACAGTAGAAACTTGATAATATGAAGCACGAAAATATGATGTTTCGATTTTACGAAGCCTAACTGTGGGTCCAGATGAAAAGCCTATGCTAAATACATGGCACTATTCAAAAATATGAAGTTTCAAAAATACGAAAATTTTGAAATTACGAACCTTGGACCCAGTCTCCTCAGAGAAACTGAGTTCATTTCTTGCAAACCTTGAGGGAAATCGCATCAGAAAAGCTCTCTTTTGCTAACGAACACATCTAACAAATCAGCGTTGCCGGTAAAATCTATCAATAGTGTAAAATGCGTGAATTTTAGTGCATTCATCTCTCACAAGTGTCTGAGTCACAGTTATTTATCAAATTTAAGTTGTGGATAATTTAGATCTCGAGCCATTCTACCAATGATTGAGCGATAAAGAAAGGGTGATTGGAAGCCTGGTCGGGCCTGCTACTGTCTTAACTGCATAGATGTTAGAAACAAATGTCTCCTTTAAATGCCCACACCAGTTGCACGTCCTGATTAGCTGCAGAGTAAGAAAGCTAGTCTCTCATACAAATGCAGAATTTGGTTCATATACGTATTCAAAACTGGGCGGAAATTTTGTAAAGAAAATGATTGCAAACAAAAATTCATTTGCATAGGGAACTAAGAGGTGATAGTTATTTCACGATCATTTGTGACATTTAGCTTATGATATAATGGCATTATTTCAAATGATTTCCCGAATAAGAAATATAAATCATTTCAAAACGTTTCCAAAGACCTGATAAGTCAGGGGGAAGGGGAAATATTTTTCCCGATTTATTAAAGAAGTCCAAAAATATGTAGTAATATGTAGTGCCGAATACAAAAACAGCCCAGAAAAAACAGAAGGTGAGTTTTGGTTGTGGAAGCAGTCCATTAACCCTTTCGCTACGAAAGCCGTGTTTTCACGGCGTAAATTTGGCTCTTCCCTTGAACGAATGCCGTGTACACATGGCGTAAAATTTTCTCTTGGGGGAACTTCGTAGAAAACAAACCCGGTGTCAAATTTCGTCTCGCTGGGCGTCCAACTCTCCGATGAGTTTTGCCTGGGCGAGGTGAGTGGAGTCCCGTCGATAGGATTGAAAACTGCCAGATTTTGCTTTACGTTTTACGAACTACGAGGAGCTTTTCAAGTCGATTCTAAGGCATAGCTAAAAAAATCGTAACTTTTCCGATAGGCATTACAAAGCAATAAGATTGTCAGACCGGTGGCAACAAGAAATACAGTTATCAGATAACTTATGTGATTGATTTAATGCATTCGTCACAGTTAATCTACCGGATAATAAGTAGTTGAAAATTAATTAATGCAAGTGAATAAAATGTAGGTAAATGGATATGCCAGTTTAAGGAGATAACTACTGGAAATTTCACTCTACTGTCTTTATTGATAAATACTCTCCGGGAAAATGTTTAAGCCACACAGTATATGCATTTTTTTCTTCACGTGGTATATTTCAACTTAGTCATACAACGATCAGTTGTATTCATAGAATATAGTGATAGGGTAAAATCTTTATTCTTATTTTCTGAGGATCGCACTCAAAGGAATGCATTTCTTACTATGCAATATTACATTTCTACTTCAGAAATAATCATAAGTGTGCAATTCAATTCTAAGAGGAGGAGGGGATTCCGAGGGAGGGGAAAGGATTCCGAGGGAGGGGAAAGGATTCCGAGGTGTGAAGGAGGGGAAGAAGGGACAAGGTTTGACTGAAGGGGAGTGAAACATACAACGGGAGGCCGTGCTGGACACTTTCGTAATCTACTCCCTAGATCACTCTAGTCGGACTTCCAAGGGGCCAACCAAGTATTAAATAAGATGTTTTTGGTTAAGTGGGTTGGGGTCATCTAACATTCGCTTAGTAAGAGGTTGAAACATTATACTAGAATTGAGAAAGAAGGGTGACTCAACCTTGCTTGAGAGGCAGTGGAAGGAGTTCCTGAGGGGGGAAACAAATTCGTCACGGCATGGTTCACCTCCATAGTGTCAGAAAATACTTAGATTTTTAGCGAGCAAGGGTCCACCATTTTAAAGATTGCGACCTCAAAAATGAGTCACAACGGATGTTCTTTACGTATCGTATAGAAGAAAAATGTCGCCAGAGGTAGACAGTCTTCGATTTTCAAATTTCTGACTAAGAAGTGTGTTTTTGTTAGCCAAAGTTCAGGTAAGTTTCCTCACTAACCCAGAGGGATAAAAAATTTTTTTCGCCTTTTGTCTTTAATCGTCTTTTGGAATGATATCTTTCAAACCAAATAAAGAAAACCCAAAGTCAATATCTTTAATAGTTAAACCATAATTGAGTGATACGTAAACACGGGTAGAGTGAAAATGAGGCCTGAAACGCTCCCCTCGGCCGTCAATACCATAACGCCTTAAACACAGCATCCTCGCATATACTAATAGAGCATTGAATGCATATGCATATCATCATCAAATCAGCAAATCATGCATAACACAGCATATATTAATAGAGCTCTCGAGGATATAACACGAAGATGATATTACCATAATGTTTTGCAACAGCCGAGAAGAGGTTTTATAAATAAATGATATCTTGCCGCGTGACTAACTTCGTTATAAACAGGACTCATTTCAGTATACCTTCGTTAAAAGCATGATTTTTTTACATGGTGAAAGGGCCTTTTTTGACAGGGAGCGGCTTTCACTTTGTTATAAGCGGGTTCATTATAAGTGGGCTCCACTGTATATTGGGCACTTGAGAATTAAAAAAACACAATCCAGACAAACAATGTTGAAGAATCATTTATCATAGTTATATCATTTATCCAGTTTTTCAATTTCAAATATTTACCTAAAATAAGGATTCATCATAATGGTTGAATGAGAAGGTAATGTCTACATAAAGGGATATTTTATTTCATTAGATTTCACACCAAATTGCAAGTCAGTTGAATGGCTGATGCTGTAATTGCTTTCATTTCTCTTTGTCACTAGACATTCATGCATGCTTGGAATGGTTTGAGTGGCTTTGCAGCATGTATGTGATGGGGCTGCTGACACCAGAGAGGTGGGGTGGGGATGGATAGATAGTCATTTGATCAATGTACAAAAGGACTCTCAGTCCTACAAGTGTACAATACAAACATTGGAAGATGTAAAAAAATAAAGTAAGTTCAGTTCCATCCGCAAATAAGAAAAATTAGTCAAAAATTAATTGCACCATCATGAAAACAGAAAAATGATTTAAAAAAATAATATAACAACATAATCAACAGGAATCGAGAGACATAAAATATTTTCGAGCATGGTGTTGGAAGGTTTTGACAGAGATGCAGTTAGTGACTGTGGATGGTAAACTGTTCCACAAAAAGACAGAAAATATCCAGAAAGCACCTCTTTCTTTATCAGTTCGGTGTTGAGGGACTCTTTAGCATATCTGGAATCCTGAGAGGGCGACTGTGAATGGTGTGAACAAAAGAAAGCTTACCGTACAGATAGGAAGGTGTCTTAGTACACATTATCTTTTTTAAGAGTAATACAGCCTGATAATCACGTCTGGGGTTGATTTTCATCCAATTTAAGGAAGCAAGGTGTCCAGAAATGTGGCAATCATGAGGCAGGTCAAGGACAAATCGAGCACAGGCATTTTGGAGATGCTGGATACGATTTACACATACAACTAACATTCCATTACAGACCAAAACCCCATAATCAATTATAGGAAAGACGAGACTCTCAATCAAGGGGGGAGGGAGAGGGAAAACTTTGACTCGACGTTGCCATGTTTTCTTGCATGATTTAGGATTTAATGAGGAATAAGGGAAATTTGCAAAAATTTCAGACTAAGAGAAGGAAAGAAATAAGAGGACAAGAGAGTTTAATGGAACGTTTCATATACATACTTACATGCCCATGGATTGCACCTCCACTCCCGAAGTGCACTATACAAAAAGCTGTCAGGGCATGCAGCAGGCCATCGACCATGAACCTACCACATTAAGGAATTTAAATTTCCCTCGCTGTTCAGAGAGACCTTGGAATATTAAGCCACAAGAGAGGAATCGAAATTTCCTCCAACAGCAATGGTGCTGCCACTCCATTTGTTGGAAAACTTCATCATCCCAAAGTAGAAATTAACTTCGTACTTATTCATTCACATTTTATGAGACTTAAACTGTTAACTACACAGAACCATAACTTGACTGTATTGTCCTTGAATGACACTGTTTTAAGCCAGCAAATAATGCTGTTGAGGAACAAGAATTCTGGCTGTCTATAGAACTCAAGGCAAAGAATAAATCACTTGGTCTAAATAATTAAATACTTCATCTGACCCAAAATAAAATATTTTCTTTTAAAAGCAATGTATATCATTAGGGCATCCTATAGGAATGTTGTCTCATCCAGTTCCAAGAAAATTTTTCAATTAGTCTTCATCCATTCTACCCTAATATCCTGGCACCCATTCACAACTGCCCTAATATTTATTTATATTTGATTTTAATTTTAAGTGAGCTTAAAACTCAGGGGTATACTTCAGGGTAAGAAGTGATTTTAAGCAGTCAAGGACTGAAGGAAAACTATAAAGAGATTACCATGGGCTCTGTTTCAGAATCTCCCACGAAATCGGGACTCCACTCCGTCAAGGTGACTCCTCACCTCATACAATCAAAACTAGTGAGGATGTGGCAAGTATCCTTACAATCATGAAATTATCATCCTTCTGATTTACAATAGTATTTTATTAGCTTCCAACTGTAATAAAATTGGCATGGCACGAGGACTGCGAGCTGAAATGCATACTAATTCATAAATAATTGAACAATCTCATTACTCACCCCTATTTGTATGGGAGAAGCATGATGATGAGTAGTATCCGGGCCATAATGGAACTCTCTGTGAAGTTTGCCTGAGTATAAATCCTGAAGGAATGATTTAAGCAAGCCAGATTCTTCCAATCGGGTTGCAGGGTGAGGAAATAGATACATATGACGGAAGGAATCAATGGCAACCAATGGTAAATCAGACAGTGACTTTCCAAGGTGATGTAGAGGATGTGCAAACCGTCCTCCATCAGCTGTTAAAAAGTTGACATTCTCTGCAAATTAAAAAGAAATAAAACCCAAAGATGAAAAAACAAAGGCAAAAAAAGGTGACTCTATCATATAACATGCATGTACGAGATGTATTTAACAGAATGTAGTTTATTCAATCTCATAGGTATATATAATTGACAATTGATTTGTTGATCAAATCAATTGGAATATCAATCAATCAAATGACAGTAGTGCTGTATCCATGCTACTAGAGAAGGAAGCCCAATCAGATAATTGATATGCTGGCTGTGAATCCTAACAAAAGTGGTAGTAAGTTAGAATGGAGGGAGAAAAGAAGGATGGAAAGGAAAAGTTGGGGAGAAGGTTATTGTGGGATGATAGATGAATAATCAGCTAATCTGATAATCAGATGATGGATAATCGGTATTGTTCAGTAGTTTTAGCATGCAATGTGGCTCACTCTCAATTTGAATTTCTCAAATTACATCGCGCATAATAAGCCCAGCCCAGCAAGGTGATGATAAATCATACCTGGCCATTGACACATTCAGCTTTGACAACCTTAGCAATGACTTTATTGTGTCTTAAAAGAATGAGAAAGTAGCAGGGAATGTAGTTTGGACATGCAGCCAGATGGGTGAATGAAAGTGTTAGTGGAAGTGCAAGACTAAATTTTGTGATATACTGTTTACAGTTTAAAAAAATAATTCAGCTCTACACTGCTTGGCAAAATGGCATGGGAAAATTTCCACAAGTGATCCGGCAAAGGGGTTAAAAAGAAATTAGGGAAATCCCATTATGATAAACCCTGGGCACTATAGGATAAGTGAAAGGAATAACATTCAAGCAATCATATTCCAAGGTCAATTTTTATAAGACACCAAAGAAAGAATAATAATCATGATGAATCTCCACGTTAAGTAAAATCAAGAGAAAAGTAAACATTTTTTTAGTAGGTTTTGATCTTTCCAGCAAAAATGAGAGAAAAACTGAAAGGGTCCACTTATGAGTGAACCTTCATTCTGCATTCAGTGAAGTTTGGTATATATCTGGGCACTGCATTAACTTGTATCTAATTTCAGTATCATTTCAGCGAATAGTGGTTTTTAAATGAGTCTCCATAGACAGTAACTTGGATTTAGGGAAAATTTTTCAAATACCTTATTAATAGCCATTTTAAGGGGCTGAAGGACTCAATTTATTAAGCGAAATGCAAGTAAAGGTTAAATTACAAGTCAAGAAGTATTTAAGTTTCAACATATTGTCCAAAATTTCCTTCAAAACCAGTGGGTTACACTAAACAGAGATAAATACAGTAACTCCATAAATAAAACTATTCATTACAGATCAAAATATCTGATCTAGAACACTAAATATTCATAAATTATAGGCCATGCCAAATTTGATTACAATATTATCAAGTTCTTCAAACAATGCTGTATAAATCCTAAGGTAAGAAATAAAAACAATCATGAGAAGGGTAAACTGAGAAATGCTAGATAATGGAATTTATTCACTTACGTTTTTCACTAAGGAGTTCTTTATTAACAATGCGGTTAAAAGCAGCTACAGACTTCGTATCATCTGGAGCATGGAAGAGTATCAGGAATGGAAGACCCTCTTCAGTTAATTCCTCAGCATTTTCAAATGTTATCTCACGAACAATAGGAACACACAATGCTCCAGCCCATGCAGATAATGCATCTACTGATGTAACATCACCCTGGAATGTTTCACCTTCCTCCCCAGTTGATGATGGGGGGCGAAAGGTGATAATGGCAGTGCCGCGCGGGTGATACCGGGCGAACGGTTCCCTGTAATCAAGATTGCATTCATTGGAAACTGAACTAGCTTCCAAATTCTTGACACTTTCAGAAAAGAGAATTAAAACTGTACTTAGGAAAAACAGGATCAGAAATGCCAAAAAATTTCTCACATTGAGGCGTTGTGGCAGAGATTATAAACAGTATTTAATCAACAGGACATTCAATGTCTTTCGATGCTATCCTACAACTACATATTGCCAAGATATCACAGCTTTGGCATACAAAGGTTTTAAAAAACTTGCCAACATAAAAATACGCATAATAATACACACCAATAAATTGACATTCAGCAAGAAAAAATAATTTTATTTAGCCAGAATTTAAATCCAGATTTCCCAATTGCTGGTCAGGAGTGTTGGCCAGTTACATCACTAAGCCATCTTAATTCAAAGCAGATGTCTATGGGGGTTAGTGTTACATGGGAGAGTACAATGATTGGAAAAAAACAACAATAATAATTATCTAATAACATACTTTAGTCTACAAATTGCCATTTATTTTGCAATCACCAAAGAACCATCAACACCCAAAACCTAAAAAAAAACAGGTACATCAAGACCATTTAACTTCCTCATTGACAAAAAAAGACCAATCCGTAAAGCAATGTTTTCTAAAACAAGGTGTTACCCCTTAAAAATGGAGGAAACAGAGATAAACAACACTACTGAATACATGGTTGAGATGAAGGAAGTAAAGAAGCAGAGACATATTAAAGTGGTACCTGGAAGGAGAGGAGTTAAGAGGTAAAGGTGTTAAGGACAGAGAAATATGGAGACAACAGGCAGACAATAAGATGGCCCATGAATATCAATTTCATGATGAGGAGCAGGTGAGAAAAATTATGAAGTTTCAGTCTAATAAAACACAAGAGAAAGACTTAAGACTAAATCAAGGTTTTCAGGCAGTTATAATGTAAAATTTATCACTATGTACATTTCTTTGGCAATGGATGGAATTAGGATCTAGTGAAAATTTTTCACAACAGGAATAATACGTATAATAAACTTGCAACAACGATTTCTGGATCATTTATATGCTCTTGCAGTCAAGGGGCTCAAGATTTATATTAATTTGCACTTGAAAATTTACTTCTAAATACATTTACCCCAAGCTAAGGTCAAGAAAATGGTTATACAGCTGAAACTGAAAGCCAATGGATAAGAAGACCGTATGTACAAAAAAAATCTATCAAATAAAGCCAGTTTACTCACCCAACGCCAACAGCAAACAAGCAATCATCCTTAAGGTTGGTAGCAGTCCGCCTAAAAGCATCATAATCCTTCCCATCTTTGGAGTCAAAATAACCAATTATTGTTCTTTTTTTAGCCTAGAATAAAAGAGACAAATTATTAGAGCCAAACCTAGTCATTAAAACTATTCTAAGAGAGGACTCCCATTACAATAAAAAAGCAAAATAATGAGGCAGGAAAAGCAATCTACGCTAAAAAGGTAAATTCTCAAAGTGTTACCACCGGATTCCATTCATATTTAGCACACTTACTGTTCACAACAATGAAATAAATCACAAAGGAAATGGTTCCAGGCTGGACTTTGTGGAAGTAATTCATAGTAACTTAAATAAAACTTTGTATACTCCACTATGGGTTTAATAACACGACCTGGGTTTCGACACTTCGTGTCATCTTCAGGTCACTTTACAATTAACGTGTTATTACACCCATAGTGGAGTATACAAAGTTTTATTTAATTTACGATGAAATAAATACTGAAAATTCCCATGCTCTCGTGAACTATGAACAGATTTATTTCGATATAAAATTTAATGATAGGCAACCCGCTCAACTTCACAGTGTTGAAGTCACCCTTGCTGGCTAGTTGACTTGAGTGATTTGGGTCAGCCCACCCACAGCCTGCCGTCTACATGTGGCTGATGTGCAGGCAGCCACCAGTCGAGGATAGAGAAGATTCAGGGTGGCTCTATTACTTTGATTTTGTTCTGTTTTTTACTATTTGCAAGTTAGAGATATGCTCCTATAAGAAATGGTTCTAAAATTTTTGAGAGATTTTCATTTCTGCTGGAGGCTTTAGCAGCACTGAGACACACAATCCTGGAAGACTTCCAGGATCTGCTGTGTTGTCTCATCGAGGTGATCATTCGGATTCGATCTGAAGATGTGTTCTTGAATGGTCACGAAAAGTCATCACTATAATGAGAAAACCCAGCAGAACCTAGAGGCCTTTCAGAATTCTGAATTATTAAGTGTGTGTAGGATTTGAAGAATGGTGAATGATGATGTGGCGATTGTCCAAAATGAACTCATAAGAAACTTGAGAGAAAGGAAAGTTCCACTAAGATGATGAGGTGATAAATGCTGCTGCCAATAAAAAAGGACATGAAACTGAAGTGATCTGAACATCAATGAATTAGCTAAGAATAGGGGTATGCAGGCAACCCATCTCAGATTTAACTGTTTAAAAAAATGTTTAGCACCATACAATACAACTTCACATGCAATAATTACATTTTCAACCAGAATGGGATCATCCATGGATGCCACCTCCTTCACAGGATCAACCATCTGCTTCTGGATAAATTCTAATAGTGCTTCAGCAGACCTTTGACCCCTGTATTCTTTTTTGGCGGGTAAGCCATTCCTAATGACCTTTAGAGTAGGATATTTGCTGATATGAAACCTACTTGCAAGTGAACCTGAAATAAGAAACATGTCAGTTTAAATCAGGCTTAAACAAAACCTAAGAAATTGACATATTATGCACAATTTAAAAAATCAAGTTTTGGTAAAAAGATGAAGGAAATAACATGGGATGATTCATACTCACTGAACTTCACTCTAATGTGAAAATAATACCATGAATTTCAGAAATCTACCCAACCAATAAACTTTTGCCTTTAGCAGTGGCATTATCATAGCCAAGTCAATGGACCTATTTATCTCCTAAACAAAATACATGAAAACAGTTAGCAAGTAAGAATGGCCAAGTTATAATCAAAGAACATAATGAAATCCCCCAAAAACAATATCCTGATAGGATATCTAAAAAGATATCCATACCAATATGATAAAAAAAAGTTTACCACATTCAATCACCTGATTTAGGCCAGAAGAAACAAACACACTGCAATCCAAAGGAGCCGCTGATAACCAGAATTTTTATTTTATATTTTTGGCAAAGCAAATACCTAATGGGACACATTCAGTAAAACATTCCTGAGGGAAAATAGTCTCCATTGAGCCCATCAAGGCAGTGTGATGACCCATTTAGGATTGAAATGTGGAATGTTACAAGACTCCACATAACAGTAAAGCTAGTTTTTCTAAATTTGAGAGGCAATGGTAAGTGTGCAATGAACTCAGGCCCTCAAGATGGCCAAAAGTCTCACTCTTTAGGCCCCAAAGAGACTTTTGGAGATGAAGCAATGGAATCACACACACATGGAAGGATGGATGCTCAAGAATTAGATACATTCTGAGCATAGCTATTGTAAATACAGCAACTAAGCTGATAGAGACAACATCTATAAAAATTTACATGGTTTTTATGGATTTAGAAGAAATATATCAGCGAAAAACATTTCAGAATTTAAAAAATTGCAAAAGAATAATAGTGATTCAATACTGAAATGCCATTTTCACACTAGGCCAACACAAAAGACCCATGGTTAAATATAGGTTTATCACAATAGAGTAAATAAGAAACTCTCCTCTTAGATGGATGTATAAACAAGAAATGGTTGGTGAGCCAATTAAACATCACCCCCAAAGAATATGAGCATGCAAGATCCTAGTAGAGGTACAGATATTTGCGGTAATCAAAACTTTGTAATGATTAAATGCATATTCAGTTAAAAGGCTTTGAAGTTATTAGTAAATTGATGAAACTAAAGGAAACTTGGCCTGAAAAGGTCTTGGAGGGAAATCTGAAGTAGTTTTCTAACAAGGGCAAAATAGAGGAAAGGCATAAAAAAATGGGTAAAAGAAGGCCAATAAATTTTATTTGACAGTAGGAAACCCATCAAGAGGAAGTCCCTGATTACAGTCTAGATCCTTCTTGCATCAAAGAGGAAGTTATTAAGATTAAAAGCCTGAGAAGGAAGTCCAAGAGTACAGGAAGACACTTTAATTAGATTAAGGGCATTACAAAAAAATACCGAAAGACATCTGCCAGAAAATAAGAAAAGCTAGACAAATGTGAATGATAACTCTATGTGAAGAAGTATAGGACAATTTAATACTTGAAAAGGCATAAGCTGCCTAAGAGACGAGTTAGAAACTACTTCAAGAAACATCTATGAGCAAGGCCCCCAGTACTGATGAGGTTGATTCCAAGCTAATTAAAAATATTATAGACATAGGGACGTGTATTCCTGAATGAAGATTAGTACATTCGCCAGAAAGCAGGCACAAGAGAAGAAATTCTGACCCTCATTCCTCTCATAGAGAAAAATAATCAATTGGCATTTGTGTAATCTAGAGAAGGCATTTGACAAGGAGAAATAGAATAAATTGATCTGTATTCTGAATGGCAGAGGAGTAACTCACTAAAATTTGTAGTAGACATATTCACACCCTCTATGACAGGAGTCAGCAAGCTCCATGACCCTTAAAGTCCTACTCTCTAAATATGAAAATAAGAGGTGAGCAGGGCTGGACAGTATTTAATAACCACTAAAGATTTTGTCATTGAAATGCATCTGACTGAAGTATTTTGTATTTCAAATGCATATTTAAGGTATTTTCAGAATTTTAAAGTACTCAAAACACTCATGCGAAATGTTTACTGGAGCCCAAATTTCACTAAGCTAAATTTGCACCCACTGCTGTCCAGTTGTACTAAAGTGATTAAAAATGTTTGAGTGAAACAGTATTGAGGAGTTTTCGCAGCTATTCTACTCATGAAATTGAGTTGATAAAATTGAGAAGTGGTGTGGATGCTGTACTCAGTGTGTGCAACCGTCATTGTAAGGATTATTTACTGTTTTACGAGGTTCATCAAAAGAGGTGCTGCAATCCCTTGAATTTGCATAGAAACATTCAGAAGGTTCAGAATATAAATTTTTTGGAAAATTGAAAAGCCTTATTCAAGTAATATAAGAGTCAAACTTTTGTTGAAGATGAGAAGCACTTAGAAAAACTACTCACCAGGTCAACCACAAAAAATTTGATGGATCACATTCGAAATCCATTACCTTATTACTCCCATGGACAAACCTTGCATTCTAATACCTACAATGACATTTTGAGGCAGCTAAGGCAGGAAATACACCACAAATTGCCAAAAATGAGGCAAAAGTGCTGCTTTACCATCAGGCCAAGTGTGCACACATTCAGTCGCAATTACAGGTCATCCCCATTGTGAATTGAACCGAGTCACTAAGAGATTTTCACTTGGAAGGTGGAGGCCCATTCTGAATGAGTCTCAATAGATTTACCGATAGAGTCAAGAAAATTTTATATAGTACAGCAGTAATGCAGAAGGGGGAGAAACTGTGCTTTAGTAATCATGGAAAAACCATGGCAAAAGTATGGAAAAACCAGTCAGCACGGGTTTTCGTGTGCATTTTAGGTTCCTGTCAGTTTGTGTTTCACGTAGTTGGACGCAGAGGTTTACTGTCTTTTAAGTTGTTGTTTTGTATTTGTGAATAAATAAGTAAAAGTTAGCCATCGAGAGTTTTTTTTCCGACTGCCAAAGTTCCACTACGTAAAAAATAATATGAACAAATAGTTCAGAACTTCTCTAAATACTAGGAGTATTTAGAGAAGTTCACATGCTAAGACCATTTTTCCAAGTCACACATTACATTTGGTACAATAAATGTCTTAAAAGCCAGTATTCCTTATTAGTAATGGGTAAGGTTAATTTACCATTCCCTCTCTTCAATGCCCATCACATATCTCTGTAGATTGCCAGTCATGTATCTCCAAAAATCAGACAGGCTTCAAGCATCAACAAGAACTAAATTTTATCAATCCATCATCCAGGTAATGGCATCACCAGTAACAACAGAAAATAAACTAGAATATTACCTTCTCTATCACAGTCCACCTTTCCCAAGACAACACGCCCAGGTTCAGGAAATTCAGCAGAAACTTTATCCGCTGCTTCATCAAATATTGGCCCCAATAAGTTACTAAATCGACACCAATCAGCATAGAAGTTAATCATGACCAGCTCATGTGAAGCTGTTGCAAAGAAAGTTTTAGTTAGAACTTATGAAATGAATTAAACAAGAGGGTAAATATTTCAATATGAACTTCATTCATTGCCAATATTTGGATATAGATTATACAAATAAAGTTCCCCGTAAAAACAATGACTTCATGAGAGCAAATAGCGTCTCGGGAAATTGCAATAAATATCGGATTGATCGGACCAAGATATCCAAACCATTGGCAGTAGAAAAATAATCCAATGACAAGAGTAAGTAAATGATAACGTATGCATTGATACATAATTCCTGAAGGTTATCAGTATGATAAAGGATAAAAATAGCATATAGTTAAGGCAAAATTAATGAATATACACACCAAGCATAGTATCCATGTTATTTTGAGTTAACTGAACGGCTCCACTATCAGTTGGATTGCAGAAAAAATAAGATACCTATAAAGAACATAAAGGATAAAAATTGTTGATCTCATGTTAGATAACAGTTTAAAGAACTAATTAGATAATTTTTTCAACCTTAAATACACTTAAAGGTGAGATGCGATAACAAAAATTGGCCACTTGAAGTACCAATCAAATACTACTGGACTACAAGCAGTAGTCTCGACCCACTAATCTCGTTAATTAGAGGAATTCAAATTAGTGTAGATAGTGGAACAGGATTTGTTAATTATTAAAAACTTAAAAGCGACCGGCAGGATGAAACCCTTCGGTTTTGGGAATAACAATACATGCGTTTCACGTCGTTACCTTCCGATGTGAAAGAAAATCCAACGAAAAAAAGGGGCATTCAAATGAAAAATACAGTAGTTCTAACACTAAGCATCAGTCGAGGACAAATTAAGAGGCTTCCGAGAAAAACATTGATAACAGATATCATCATTGTGCGAGCAACCCACGTAAACAATAAATTGAAGGATATCGTTAGTATGCGAAAACTTCTGTCAAAGGCCTTTAGTAAGCAATAACACCAAGGTGATATTAAGGCTCATACCGGTGTATAAAGATATTTATCACCGTGGCAGTATGTCCTTCGGCCCCGCTAACGAACGACACCGTTACATTAGGTAGATATAAATCAATTCAAGGAACTCTCTACGACAATTTTAATACTCACAAGTAAGAAGAAGACATAGTTAAGCCTAAGATATCCGCTTTCTCTTGAATAATACATGTTCACTAACTAAACTCTCTTCCGACGATCAACAAGGAAACGAACACAAGATACACGTTAACCGAGCAGTTGGACTACTCTCGACAGGTTATGAAATATCGATAAAATTCACTAATCGCAAACATCGAATGGGTGCATAGTCGTCTGGTTGAGCCCGCTACGTTCAAACAGTGATTTTAGGGAGATTTATAGGAACTTCAGCATTTGGCAACGATTGGCCGAATGGCTCATAATGCCTGTAATAGCCTTTTATTTTTCTGATTGGTAAAACTCATTTGTTGGTCATACAATCTAAGCGGCCGAATTTTGAAATTCGGCGATGGCAAATGGTTATTGCCTAGCACTAGTCATAAGTAAGCATTGTGCTGAATTGCCATTTGACGGCAACTCCTCGCCAACCAGAGTAGGTGACCTTATGCGACTTTTGATGGCCATTGAAGATCACTCATGGATATTTACTCATTCAAAGGCCATCAGTGGCAATTAAATCATTTTCATCTTGGGTCTTGTATGTGATCAGGTTAGGTGGAAAATTATGCCTCAGCCACAAGGGGTTATAGCAAAGATTCTACGTTCTTTCAGACAATCCTTTTCTCATTTTTGTGGTATCTATAAACAAAGATCAGTTACTATTTGTTTGAGATAATAAGAAAAGAGCAAGATCTACCAAGGAGAGTGGGACAGTTCAAGGCCCAGGTAAGTGCTAATGGCGCAGTCTGAGAAGTAATGGATACCAAATTAAGATCTTACTTTTAACACCCACTCCTTTAAAATATATTTATTTTCGAAGAGTAAATGTGCCTCTGATAGTAATGCAATTTCTGAAGAATTAACATCTACAAATTTATTTTGCATTAGTATATCCTTATGAGAATTTTTACAGAAAATCTGTGAGGGGGTGCTCAGAAGCAAACTTGCCCAAGTGTCGACCAGTTCCTGGAGTAAGTGATATCCATAACTTTAGAGAGGGGGAAATTCTGAAATCTTGGAGCTATACAGCAATAATAGGGTTTCTGCAGCACTTCATGATAGCACTTCCTTCTACAGTTGATCAAAAACTTTGCTCAAAATCTTAAAGCCTCAACACAGAATCCCCTCTTTTTGACCCAGACAAGTCCATTTTAAGATTCCCTGGGCTCTCATATAGGGAAAATTGTGAGAGTAAGCATCATTCTTGGGGGTTTACTGACACCACATATATTTGCTATCATCACTCACCACTTTTATTGCATCCATGAAATCCCTTTCACTTCCAAAGATGGTTTAAACCATTCATAAATGCTAGTTGTTATCATGAATCCTTTATAATGCTGTTGGTTGTCCCACCAAATATCTCACACTAATGTTTTGCAAATAAAGTATTCCATACAGACTGATATGAGAAAAAGTCTCTCGTGGGTTTTTATGTAATTCATTGCCATATATTTGGCAGAAGTGATTACCTTCTTAAGGTTTTCCTGGCAACAGAACTGATAGCTTAAGTTGGATTCACATGGACAGAAAACAAGATGGAAAAGCAGACTACTGTAAAGCAGAAAGCGAATGGGTGGAGATTCGGCCCACAGAACAGGCCAGTGATTGGCTTTCCACTTTTCCGTCCATGTGAATCCAGCTTTATTCATTGAGTAATAGAATTTCAAGAATCAAGTCACTAGTCATAGATAATTAAGGAGTGCACAGGTGAATAACCAGAAAGTTGAGAACTACCAAGATAATCATAGCCACTATGGCAGAGCACAATGCTCATTTCCATACACCTCAGAAAATTAGGAATAGAAAATCAATTCAATTCATTTATTATTGTGGGCCTTTCTGGCCCATGAGATATTTGACATCAGCCAAACTAGATGGATGGCTTATAAAAATGCCCATGGAAACAATGGAGGAGTTGAAGTTTTCTTGGGTGTGGCACCTGGTCATACATTCCATGGAATTAACTGGGTGCCACACCCAAATAGTGTAGTGAGGGCTACTAGGAAACCCACTACTGTGGACATCTGGGAAACCCACTACCACTCTCCTCACTCAAGGATGACTACACCTTGGGAATCAAAGCAATGTCCACCATCTCTCTCAATGTCTCTGCTTCTTGCGCATCTAGTCATCCACCCTTCCTTAGAGAGAGCAACGACTGCGCTATCTTCATTTATGATACCAGCAACCTTTGACCATTCCGGATACCTAACAATCTGAGGCGATCGCCATAGTGAACAACAATTCACACAATTCAATTTGACAAGTTATTTCAATTGATTAACCTTACGAAAATGGCAAACACGTTACTATCGTAAAACATTAACTAGTTAATCATGGAAAAACAAAGATTATACATTAAGCATATGCCAGAAGGATTGTCAACTAGATTTCTTTCCCATTAGGCGGAGTGAGAAGGGATTTATTGATAAAAATAGTTTTAAAATGGAGCAATGACTGCACTATCTTTAAGTATGACACCAGCAACCTTCGACCATTCGGGATACCTCACAATCTGAGGCAATCCCTGAGCAGGAGGACTCTTCCTTGGTTCCTCTCCATTACCTTCACCTTCCCGAGCAGCAGATCGAATCTCTGACCACTCTTGGACTCTCTCCGTGGGTCGAACCTTCGACTTCAGCCACATCCCATTTCTTCCTCCTCTCTGAGTCAGTGGGTCACACCTTTGACCACACTCAGAGATTCCCTTCCACCTTGCCCTGCTCTATAGCCTTCACCGTGCCCGTCTTTGGATCCCATCGAGCCTCCGCCACACACATCTTTGGATCCAGTCCACTGAGCTCAGAGCCGTGAGTTTGAAGCTGCTACGGACTCCTTAATAGTCTTTGTAAGTGCTTGCCCACCCTTACACCCCAATGCCTCACATTGCTTGTATTCACTAAAGGGCTTAATAAAAATGTGTAAAGCGAACCACTTCTCTCTCTTTTCATTGATGTGCTCCAACCAATGATGTTGCGGTTGCCAACCATGTGACAATAGACTTCATGAATATCATCCACTAGGAAAGACTAAGGTCTTTCAATGGAGGAGTTCAATGAGTACCTATTTTCCATGTAACTAGGGTAATAACTTTGCTGTAAGTTTACTATTTTGATGTACATTTAAATTTAAACTCGCTACCAGCATATCATACATAGTTAATTTCAATGAAAAGGTTATCTCTTATCATAAGATGAGTACTTGTTAGTATATTTTGCCTTTATAGGTAAGTAGCAGAAGGTACCAATTGAAATTAAACATGTGAAAAAATTGAACTTATTTTATAATAAAACCAAAAACCCTGAAGAATACTGTCAGCATAGCCATTTGAGGAGATCGTTACCTATCTTGTACATTGTGTTACTTTAACCACTTCAGTCCATGAACAAAAAGTTTCTTCTATGGATTATTATTCTTAATTGTTAATGGTGCGACAAGACACTTTTAACACCAAGTCGAGCTGAAGGCTAGTTTGTAATGAAAGTATAATTGTAGTCATTTGATGTTGTGTGGCTTTTGTAAGAAGAGTCCCCGATGATTGAGTGAATGTAAGTTAGCAGCACTGAAACACTTTTAAAAATATACGCATAAATAACTCGTAATGTGTATATGTGGCAATTGGCCTAAAAACAGGTCGCAATCGTGATGAGAGGCAAACGATTCCACTTCGTATAATACATCTGAGTATTAAACGATAATAAACAATAATGAGTTTATGGTGGAAGTCTTCTTGGGTCTTCCACCAGGATAAGTTTTTGACTGCCGATGTTTCGGAGTCCAACTCGTACTCCATTCTCAATGCAAATGAAGTATGAGAATCGAGTACGAGTCGGACTCCGAATCGTCGGCAGTAAAAAACCTATCCCGGTGGAAGACTTCCTCCATATTATTGACCAGGAAAAAAACTAATCATACTTCAATACTGTGTTTATTGTGGCAACAGAGGCATTATTACCATTACTATTCGCTGCATGCAAGTTTTCAATTGCGTGTGTAGTCTATTAAATTCCAATATGTGTACCGTTTACTACGTAAATGTTCTCTCGTATACATGCAGTGTCCCTATATGAGAGGCGTGAATATCCTTTGAAAATCAAATCTCTGTTTGTCAAGGAAATATTCTGTCGTTGATTTCAGAAAAAAAATGATTTTTTTTGCTAAAAATGTGATTTTCAGACAAATATGATGCATAAAAGAAAATCGAATGAAAGAATTAGAAATTTCATTTATTCAGCCATCCGTTTATTAAATTCCAGGCCTTTATCTTGAGTGAAAGTACTTGTAAAAAGCAACAAAAATGAAACCACTGCACCGAGCCCAGTGCTGATCATGGCCCGGGGGCCCCGAGGGATTTTTAGTATAGCCTGCATTACGACGATATTATCTATCTACATGCCAAATTTCACCTCAATCGGTCCAGTAGTTTTTGCGTGATGTAGCCACAAACAGAGAAATATACACCATTACATTTTATATACATCAATTAGGATTATCGTAGCATGGCCTAGAAATGTGTGGTCGTCTCAAGTGAAAAATCTTCTCAGTTGCCCAGTCACTGAGCTTCGTAATTCGTGATCCTAGGTTACGGATTTTAAGATTAGGGATGATAATGGATTTAAGTTTTAGTCATGAATACACATGGTTTTATATCTAGTCTGTCACTATTGGCTTTCTCCCGGAAACGGTTCGCGGGGCGCTCTATAGAAAACGCTTGCTACAGCGAAAAACTATTCATACAACTCTCTTTTACAAGTTATTCCAATTGAATAACCTTACGAAAATGGCAAACACGTTTATGTCGTAAAGCGTTAACTAGTTTACCTTGGCAAAACAAATAATATACATACGCCATATGCCAGCAGGGTTATCAACTAGATTCCTTTCCCATTACGCGGAGTGCCAAGGAATGTATTGATAAAAATACGTTTATAACCAATCCTTTTCGTATCCTGATTCTTTCTCAGCGGTATATCATTCCCTCATCAAAAACAGCCAAATAGTGAGAAAATAGCATCAGCTGACTCCCAACAACATACCGCCGCATACCACGTCCCGAAAATAGACAAAACACTAACGATATGCACCACCTGTATATGGTGTATATCTTTGATCACAAGCTTCATGGGAGTTTTTGCGTCGGTATCCGACGTGAATCTTCCGAAACGCTATACAGAATAAAATCGGAGATAAATGAGCCAAATAGGCCATGAAACTAGTGGCTAGCTCTTTTCCGCGGTGCAAAATAGAAGTTCATTCGGGAACTAGAAGTTTATATAAGCTATTTTCGCCAGACAGCTTCGAGTTACACAATAAGGCCCCTGAAAGCAGTTTCTATACCCACCTTCAGGGAGGCGTATATAATGCAACTGTTAATGCAGTGTTCATCCCTTGTGCCTGTTGGAGGTGGCTATTTAATGTGGCTAAAAGGCGCATTTAAGCTTTCATGCCAAGATGGTTTAGGAGGCGCCTATTTGGGGTCTTTTTGGAAGCAGCGCTTTGGAATCCGCAGTCCCACCAGAAATTATGCATGATCGGCCTTCTAGTTGTTTTTGTCTTCCCTGTGTATATTTTCCTACCCATATAGTTCGCAGTAAAAAATGCTCTGCAGACCATCATCATCTACTGACCAATCACTGCCTTAAAATCATTTGCGGCGCTGCCGTTAAGGTTGAGACATACCTTCTCCAACATTTTGAGACCGAAAAAAGGAATGAAACTGGATTGAAAATACAGAGCAGGGTATTGGTAAACCACAACCACGGTCGTACATACACCATAACCGCCATATTTTGGTGATCATATTTGGATAATTACCTCAAAGATGAGTGGCTAAAATTAAAAGCCTTTGGAAAACGTCCGAAGGTGAGGAGATGACTTCCAACATAAGAGATGTAGTTTCAACGTACTTTCGTCAATAGTCACATTTTAGAGACGAAACACTCTAATATTACTGAGAAAGTTTTTCACTTGTATTTAGACGAAGTTACCGACGTTTCAAATCAACGCTCCCCTCTTCCCACCGATCGATACAAGAAAACAGTTGCGCCACTGCGCACATGTTGCGCACGACCTGCAAAGTATTTCATGTTGTAGGCCTATGTTGACAAACAAAGACTTCAGCGATGGATGGTAACGAGGATGACTGGATTTCCGAATCAGGTATTATCTGCTTGCATTTGGTATTAGGTTACTTGCAACTTATTTCAATGATGAGTTATTCCCTGTCAATCCCATTTTGTGTAATTTTATGGTTAAATGAGAACCAACCGTGGGGACTCGTTGCTTTCGGTTTACACTGGTGGATGTCATCTATTTGTCTTAAGGCGGTTAATTTTGGAAACTGGATATTTTTACGATTCTCTGACCAAAAGTGTGCCCTAGCTGTCTTTGGTACTTGACAACTATTGCAATGTTGCTAAAGGGGAGCTGTCACAATTTTACAGAAACAGTGTTATCACGAAACCTGAATTATCCCCTCTCGATAAATGCATTCGGGAATTAATATTTGTGTAGAAGTGAGTGAAACAATTGCCAAATTCCGCAGCCATCTTGTGCCTCAGAATGCGACGGAAATATCTTTCTCGTCATCTTGATACATGCAGTTCATATATCTTTGGACCGATGTTCTGCGGAGCCACTCAGTAAACTTGAAAAAATATTTCAGGCGATCAGTTACCCTGATGTAAATACATATTTTTCTCTTGATAAGTTTCTAAGTTTGGGAAAACGGATAAATAACGTTATTGCACCCTTGGTCTTTTCAAACTTATAGTAAGTCAAATAATAACAAGCAATCTTATACATTGTATTATTAATTCAATGTCGTATTATATACACCAAATGGGAGATTTTGGTTAAAATTATTACAGAAATATTACTTTTGGGATTTTCTGATTAAAATCACAAAATCATAGTGTGAAAGGGAAACAAATTCTACTAGAACTCACCATGCTATACAAATGGACAGAAATCCTTGTTTGTGAATGGAAAATTTGGTTCCTAACCACTATTGCAGTTAAACCTTACTTACTTACTTACATTGATGGCACATTATGATTCCCAGTAGTTCAGAGAATAATTTGAAACGATGAATGTATCTTCTTAGGCATTTAACCTGGATCCCCAAGATTGTGACAAAAATATCCCCCAATGTATAATGTACTTACTCCTCGGCACTACAGCCCTCATAGGGCCTTGGCCAATTCAACAACGTTAGCCCAGTCATCGCGATCTCTTGCATTTATTCTCCATCTTCTCATTGTCATCTTACTCACAACATCCTCTACATCATCCTACAATATTTTCTGAGGCTGTCCTCTGTCTTATACCACCTGGGAGTCCTAGGTATATCTTTTTGACCATTCAATCTTCAGGCATTCTCTCCAGATATCTGAACAATCTTACCCCTATTACTCCTAATTTATGACTGACTAATATTTGGATGTTTGAGGAGTTCATCTATTCTTCCATATTCTCCACTGTCCCAAAAGTGGGTCCCCTCAGCGGAACATCAACCCCCATTCCTTTCCCATCTTTGAGGTAGCTCTTCTGCAGTGGTCATGGTCTATGTTTCTGATCCTTACATAACTACAGGTCTAATCACAGTTTGATAAACCTTTGTTTTGAAGTTCCTTCAGCTTGAGCACTGTGATCAAAGCTCTAATGCCTCTAAGATTCTCGAGTATTCTTGATATTAACATCATTGGCATAAGCTAGATTTTGTGATATATGATTGAACAATGTACCTCCTGGGTTGCTGACTCCTGTTATCCTCATCATCTACTCCAGGACCACATGAAAGAGTATGGTGGATCACACATTCCATTGTCATAAGCAGTGATTAACGTTGAATTCTCTGGTGAGGCTTCCTTTACTGGAATTTACATCTTGAATTTTTTAGGGTCATTTGTATCAATCTGATTAAATTGATTGGGAGGTCCATGTCCACCACAGTCTGATACACCTTATTGCTCTTTACACTATCATATACTTGCTGAAAATCCATGAACAATTGGTGCACATCCACATGATATTCATAATAATTCTCCATTATCTGTCTTAGCATAAATACATTTATGGCCTCTCATTGATCTATCCTGTCTGAAGCTATGTGGATAGTCTCCAAGAATCTGCTCCACCAATGGGTTAAGCCTTCTAACCACAATTTTGGTTGATACTTATCGTTAGCCACACTTAGCAGAGCTATGCCATGATAGTTTTCACAGTTGACCTTATCCTTCTTCTTATAAAGCTGAACAAGGAAAAAAACACAGCAGCTGGCATTCTCCTTAAGCCCAGCTTTAAATCATACTGAAAAGTTAAAGCTATTGAGCTTTGAGCTCGACTGCAGGCTGCAATGGGATAGTCACACATCCTCCACTGGTGATAAGCTTTCAAAAGCCATTTATATGCCAAGGAAATTGAAAATGCTAATTCCCACTGACTATCTGCAAGCTATTTATTTTGCTTTCTTCCATTGTCATTTAAACTATTGCATGGAGATATGGGGTCATGCCTCCACAGCAAAATACTTGTTTATTATACAGAAAAGAGCTGTGAGGATCATTTCCAGTTCCCACTCAAGAGAACATTGTAAGCCTCTCTTTAAGCTTGGCATCATGACATTGTATGTCCACTATATATTTAAATGTGTATGTGATGTTAAGGAAAACATCCATGTTCTTAAAACTGGTGCTAATGTCCATCAGCACAATACCAGGAGTAAAAATAATTTGGTATTGCCTCACTGTAGGCTTACAACTACCTCAAAATTATTTGATTCAGTGAAACTATGCATTTTCAATCATTTACCCCTGGAGGCTAGAGATGTGGCCTTACCAAGGTTTAAACAGGCTCTCCACTCATGGCTTGTGAACAAAGCATTCTATTCTTTTAATGAATTTTTGGAGTACAAAAGCCTGAATATCTGTATGTTACTTAGTATTATTTATTCATTTTTTATTTTTTTTTATTTCAATTTTTTTTGATGAAGACTATTATACTGTATTGTGTTTAATGTCAAATATAATATTATTAGTATTTTTATTATAAATTAGGCAAATATAGCTAGACTCCACTTCTCAGACATCTGTTCTGATTCCCGTATTTATATTATCAATTGGGGAATGAGAAGAGAGAGCTGTTCCCCTCCATATTTAATCGTCTCAGCTTAAATATAATCACTTCCGGGTGCTTTATTA
The DNA here is from genome assembly GCA_963169105.1 of Ceriagrion tenellum. Lineage (NCBI taxonomy): Eukaryota > Metazoa > Arthropoda > Insecta > Odonata > Coenagrionidae > Ceriagrion > Ceriagrion tenellum. Next base: position 114,188,199 of record OY720641.1, read on the forward strand.
TTTTTCAGGGATTTTTATCACTTCCTTTACTTCTCTTATAAACGGAACCCTTGCTGCGACACTGTCTGGTTGTAGTTCTTGCCACTAGGCTTGTGCGATGAGTCAATTTATCGAGTTCATTGATGATGATTTTTGTCATTCTGATGCGATTATCCACATTGATGATGAATGTCATTGATCATCGACGTCAATGAATTCACCAATGTCAATAAGTCGATGAACTCATTGCTGTAGATGAGAATTACCTATGTTGCGTCATCCGCCTGCCGGTAACCATTCATGCTGTACTGCAGGTGGTGGCCGCTGAGATATCGTATTATTTTGTTTGGGGTCGGAATGTAAATCTACTGTTTCATAATACTCAATCCAAAATTGTGGATTAAAAATAACAAGGAGTCAGTAAAAATGGAGTCCCAAGGGAGTTAACTTTAGAGATCAAAACACAGATATGCCTTTTCTACTGATGACTTTGCGCAACTCCACAATCCAGATCATAAACTATTGTAAATTTCATAAAATATTTCAGAGTGCTCAACACATAAGTGGCATGAAAATGTCAAAATCTGAAAATCGAATATTTTTAATTTTAACACTGCTGGTAAGCAAAAACACAACATAGGTGAGTGGAGGCAGGTTTTTGATGCAACAAAGATGATTCCTATCTATGGCAATCAATCTACTCATTGACACCAATGAATTCATTGATTCATGGACGTTGGTGTATTCATCGGCTCATTGATGGTGAAGATCGATGGTAGTCACCGAAACCGAATAACTTCAATGAGATTTTATCATCAACTATCGATGGGCAAAATCATTCGTTGCTCAACCCTACTAGCCACTGTTGTCCACTTTCCTCTTCAGCTAGTTCAGATGCCATGCTCCCTGCGGTGCCATCCAACAGTTCATTAAAATGTTCAGCTCTTTGTCCTAAGATCTGTTCCTTTCTACCAATGATATTCCCTTCCTTACATCTGGAATATATGTTGGGGGACCCAAAAGTAACCGGACGGAATATGCTGTGCACGATGGTTTTGTTGATCAGGCTTCTCCCACTAGGTGGAAATTAAATTACCCCTTCTGAGTCAATATTCCAAGCAATATTGCTTGAGACTGCTGTAGAGAGCCCCTGAGACAGTTTTTGTGAGACTAGTTTTTCGACCTATGATTTTTTGAAATGGCTGATTTTCGAGAATAGCGTGTGGCGTTTAAATTTTGTTTTCTGCTCAGTAGAAGTGCATCGGACATGGTTGATATGTTGTCGTAGGCTCATAAAGAACATACTTTGAAAATGTCTCAAGTTTATAATTGGTATTTGTAACTTAAAAGCGGCAACATGTAGATTGAAAACATTCAATGCCTGGGCCGGGTTTCCATGTCCAGAACTGATGAAAATGCTCATTGCATTGCTCATCTGATGATATTGATCCCTCAGAGTATGTTCCTGAGCATCAGACGGTGAACCAAGTCTTGTACCTGAGTATTTTGAAGCGGTTGTGTGATATTGTTTGCTTGAAGTGGCCCGATTTGTGGCAGAGTGGGGACTGGTTCTTCGACCATGACAGTGCTCCAGCTGACACAGCCATTTCTCTGCATGATTTTTTGGTGAAAAACCACTTGACATCACTTCTTCACCTGCCCAACTCACTGGATCTCGCACCTTTTCATTTCTTTTTGTTCTCCCGGATGAAAAGAGAATCCATCCTCTCCTGTCTGAAATGCTCTGCTTTCTTCCAGTTCTTCTGTCAATCATTTTCCTCCTTGCTTTTTTTACTTATCTTTTATCCCAAAAACTACATCCACTGTTTTATTCTTCATTATATTCAAATTTCCTTGTACTCTTTCCCTCTTCCAGTTCTGTTGTTTAGTAAGTATTCAATTTCTTTTCCAGATCAGCTTAATGCTGTTGGGTTCTTTTGGGCTATCTTTTCTTTTAGTTTTGAAGCATTGTATCTCCTTAGTGCTTTCTCCTCTCCAGAGGATATGTAGAATTCAATAAGCTGTCAATATTTCACTCGGGCTATTTAATGGTCTTAGTTGTAGTTAGCTCCTCTGCAGCTGTCTATCAGAAGTGTATCAGATGTCTCTTATATCAATTATCACGTAGTCAATTTGGTTAAAACTCAACCCATCTGGTGAGCTGTAGGTTGCCTTCCTTATGTTTTTCCACTAAAGCCATGTACTGTTTACCACCATCAGATTTCCCATTGCAAAATCAATCAGTCTTTGCTCATTATCATTTGTCTCACCATGAAGGCTTTCCTTTCTGATGGTTTCTCTGTATGCTTCTTCTTTGCCAACCTTCGCATTGACGACCCCTAGAACTATTTGCACATCCTGTCTTAAGATGATGTCCATTTCCTTTTCTAGTAGCCCATGGAATATATCCTTCTCTTTCTCCTTTGCATCCTCTGTACTTATACACATACAAATGTAATATTGAAGAGACAGGCCTTCATCTGTAGAGAACACATCCTTTCATATGTAGGCTTGAAGTTGAACACTGCTGCCTTATAATTACACAGGCCTGCAAATTTTAGGGTCTTGAATGCTTTTTTGATGCGAAGAGCCCTAATCGACATAATTTTGTGTGCTGAGTTCAAATCTACTTACAAAAGTTTGCTATTGCGTCAACATTTTGAGATATTTTTATATTAAAGGGTCAAAATGGCAACGTTTCGGTCTTTTTGAGCTTGAATATCTTGGAAACCAAAGGTGATAGAATATTTCTGCAAACAGATTTGAAGTCTGCATTAAGAAATGTATAAAATGCATCCATGAAACCGAAAAAAGCTATTGTTACCATAACCTGTTTTAACTTGGCAACCATCAACAACTTTATTTATAATCAACTGTACTATAATTTTGAGTGCACAAATTTTAAATATTAGGTACGGATCTGAAAACAATGGCTTGCCTAGGCATAATAGTTGTAATCTATACATTTTTTAATTTCTGAGATATTCAAGCTCAAAAAGACCTAAAAATTACCATTTTTGACCCTTTAAGGTTAAAATATCTCACAATTCTGACATGATAGGCAATTTTTGTGAGTATATTTGGATCCAGCACACAAAATTATGTCGGAAATAGCCCTTGGAATCAAAAAGGCATACCCTTGTTAGTCTGTGCTATTATCGAACAGGAAGCCTGTACCTCATATTACTCTGCTATCTCATACACTATACGTAATTTTATATTTTCCAGTACTTAAATTCCCTCTCCTTTCCATCCGACTTCTGGAATGGCTGCTACCCCTATTTTTCCATATCTTTCTTGAGACCTTATGGAGCACATGGTTTATTCAGGTCCTGAGCATTCCATGTCGGCACCCGCATATCCAATTTCTATTTTCCTTATGTTTGTTTGGGTCATTTATTGTAACAATCAGTCTGCATTTCACTGTCTTTGAACTTCGTAACATGAAAGTTTTAACAAGATTGGGTCGTTAGCCCTATGATCTACCTCCAATCTGAAGGACCAGGGTATCTCTCTTTGTCTGGGCTATCGCCTTTGACCTGTCCAGCTTGGGTGGCCCTCATTGCAACAAGATGGAGACACCAGTGTGGGGACACTCAATGTAATCTTCCAAACTAATCTAAACTACTTCTGACAACAGATATTCGCCCAGTAATGAGTAGCATATTATTTAACTGGATGGCTCACTCACAAGGGGAGTGTCAGGTATCCGGGTCTCAGATTTTATTCAAACTTAGTAGTTATACAGACCACTGTATGTGGTTTATGAATCACCCCACATATAGGTTTATATAACCAATAGTTTAAACAAAAAAGGCCTTTAAACATTTTAAACTGTAATTAATACCCTTCCGACTAGCAAGTGAATCAAGTGTGGCTACCATGCTTGTTTACGGTCCAGACGGCATGGGTTCGATCCCCACAAGATTTTTTTTCTGCTGTTTTTTTAGTTTTTCTTTTACGGCATCCTACAATGTGCTCAAGATTTTTTTTCTTTCTACTTGAAATATTATTTTTGTGCGAGGCAAATTTTTCATTTGCATACATGACGTCAGGCTTCTTCTCTTTTTTTTCGGTTGAAGACAGCCTTCTAATTATGTCACTTCCTTATCTTTTCACAATGTATTTTTATTATTCTTTCATGAACATGATTTCCATTTTTTATCGTTATTTAATAATATTGTCTCCACATGGATTGTCTCCATAGAGTGGAGAAGATTCAACATATCTCGACCATGATTTTATTCTCATATGTACAATGATAAATTTACCAAAACTCAAGCAAATCCATGACTGTGCGACTTGAGAATTATTATTATTATTAACCGTCAATGTTATTGACCTTCAATGTAATTTGAGTTAGTGTAACAGCCCTGATGATGGAAAGATAAAATTCCGAATTGTTGGTATAGAATAAGTACTATTCGTTTATGACCTAGCCACGAGAAATTTGAAGATTTAATTGTTAAGAATTATGCTTGAATTGTAAAAATATGGATAAAATATTATTAAATAATGATAACAAATGGAAATCATGTGCATGAAAGAATAATGAAAATACGCTGTGAAAAGATAAGGAAGTGACATAATTAGAAGGCTGCCTTCGATCGAAAAAAAAGAGAATAAGCCTGACGTCGTGTATGCAAATGAAAAATTTGCCTCGCACAAAAATAATATTTCGAGTAAAAATAAAAAAATCTTGAGCGCATTGTAGGATGCCGTAAAAGAAAAACTAAAAAAACAGCAGAAAAAATTGATCCCGTGTGGGGAAAAAACATGTGCCCTCCGGACCATAGACAAGCACAGTAGCCACACGGCCACTTGAACGGTTGATTCACTGGCTAGTCGGAAGAGTACTTATTACAGTTTCAAATGTTTAAAGGCCTTTTTTGTTTTAACTATTGGTTATATAACCCTATATGTGGGGTGATTCATGAACCACGTACAGCGATCTGTACAATTACTAAGTTTGAATAAAATCTGTGACCCGGTTACCTGACACTCCCCTTGTCAGACAAAATTAGGTTAATTATTTGTGCCAATTAATGCTGTAAGCAAATATTTACTTCATAGTGCATACGGTAATGACTGTTTAACAGTTAAAGACAAAAGGGGAATTTTGTGCATAATTGGTTTGTGTTATCATACAACCCAGCATTCATTCCCCAAATGAATAGTAAATTCCACCATATTGAATAACTTGATATTTTACTGTTGCTTGTGCAATCTGAGTGTGGGGACTTAAAATGTGATTTCACTACATGAAGTATTTCATTATGTCGAATCGACTAGCAGAACTTCCATGTTTACATCCAAGCCTTGAAATTTTACTGTATCATGTTTCGTCACGTTGGGACTGGTGTATCTACATTGCTGATTCAATTCCTTCTTACACCTCATCAATCATTTTCTCTTGGTACATGGTGAATACAATGTTGATACTGGATGGCCAAACTATCTGGCCTCTGACTACCCATTCTTATTTTATATTCACTATTCATACATGAGCTCTACCGTTTGTTGGGAATACTGTCACTTGCTATTTCTCCTCTGTAATGTACTTACTTTACATTGTGTGAGTCCATTCTACAATACTCCTAAGGGAAATACCTCAAAAGAGCAAGTGCTGGATCCTGTCCAGTGGTGTTAGCATATCCAAGACATGTATGATAGTTCACTAAGGCTAATGATTAAATTAGTTGACATGTTTATGAATTGGAGATCCTTGTTATAATATTGTGAAATAGATGGTTTTTCATATTGAATTTCTATGTGTTCATGCTTGTGTCACTAGGAAAGATAATGTTGATACAGTTAGGCTTTTAATGAATGACCTGTCAATAGATTGCCAGAAAAAGATCTCAACTTTCCGCAACCATCCCTTGAAGGCAGTATTGTTTCAGTTTGTTCATTTGTTTGCTTCTTTACAGATGCTGTGGATGAATCAGATGATGAGCTCATTTTGGGGGACAATTCCAATAGGCCAGGGGGCCACGAAGGTCCTGGCGATGATGAAGATATTGAAAGTGAAGAAGAAGCTGAGGCATTGACATTTGATGTTGCTTTGCCAGTGAAGCATGCAGTAAGTGAATTGATGGTCTAAGCAAAATAATACATAAAATCAAAGTAATGTCAAGAAAGGTTGCATTAGCTAATGCTGTTTAGGAGTAGTTCCCAACGAAGTTTGTTATGCAAACCATTAAGCTGCCAAGAGATCCAGCTGTTAGGGATTTGGTCATTTTCCATGGATTGAACAATAGCTGGATCTAGTTTGATAACTAGCAATTATGCATACAATGCTATTAACATTTCTCGTTCAACCCCCAGTTATTGTTCAAAATTATTTGCTGAACTAAGTCAGTGCATTCCTGGCCAAAATTAACTCAACACCTTGTGTAAGGTGCCTGCATGAATCTACCTCTCGTGAAAGGAAATTTGTGTCTTTTCTTGGATTAAATTGAGAAGTTGATGAATCCTTACTTCACTTTTTCAACCTTAGCATCAGTTTTGTCCCCAGTCCTTCAAAAATTCTTCTTCTCAGCTCCTTAGATTATGCTTCTGCCTATTGCAGCACTCACCTCTTACAAGGTGGTCCTCTTTTTCTTCTTCCTGCACATTTATAGTGTGTTGTAACTCTAATTTGACTGTGTCTTTTCTTATACTCTTGGATTTAAAAATAAAGGTTTTTCTTCTGAATGTGTGATGATATTTCCAGTACTTGGGGAGTAATCTTCAAGAAGCTCGTGGCCATACATTAATGGATATGGAGGCACCGGAAGCTCCACTAAATGATCCTGGGACTTCTAATTTGAATTCCAGCTTTGGCCCATCGTCACACGGGTGGTATAGTAGAGCTCGTGGTCAAATATGCCAAATCCCAATATTGCCTCCATACTCGGGTGTTTCAATGGCCTTGGTTCCTGGACAAACTCTTCCAATGACATTGTTTCACCCTCAAGCAATATCCATGCTCCGGGTGGCTCTGCAGCGGGGCCGAACCTTTGGGATTGTTGCAATAAGGTGACATTTATTTTTCTCTTATGTGTCACTTTTCATTTATGGAATTTCATAGTGTACAAAGTCTGTCCCATGGCAGAGGAAGTAAAGGGGGAAGTTTTTATTGATTCCTTAAAAAGTTTGGATGCCCTTCACTAGTCCAGACAATGATCAAGGGTGAGGTAATGGTGCCAGTTGCTTTCTATGATAATACTGGATTAGATTGAAATCATAGAGTTCTGTGGCTGCTCAAAAGCTGCATGCATGTACTCCTTGTATGATTATTTATAGAAATTAACTCCATAAATAATCATCCAATGCCTATGAAATTCCATTTAATATATTTCATGGTAAATGAATTTTGGATGACTCAATTTCAAATCCTTAGCTTTGTCCATTAGTTTTTTATTTATTTACTTTATTTATTTATTTAATCCTTTGGTCAAGAGACATAGGATTCATCAATAAAAAACACAATTCACAAAACACAAAGACAAGTAAAAGACAGGACAAGTTTATACATGGAAGCAATTAAGATTTACATATATTCAAAGTTTATCATCAAAATATTAATTCATACTGTAGTAGAGTTTGTTAAGTAAAATTTCACATAGTTTTCTTTTGAAGATATCTGGCGAAGAAATTGATTTTAAGGACAGAGGCAGTTTGTTGAATATTTTGGATGCTGTATGATGAGGGCAACGCCTAAAATATTCCAGGTTATAACCATACAGGTGAACATTTTCACTACCACGGGTCAAGTAGTTATGATAAGTATTGTTTGCAGGGAACAATGAAGGATTTTTTTTATTAACATAGCACACTGTAGGACATAAATACAGGGGAGGGGAAGGATTATAAGGGTTTCAAATATTGGTCTCCTGGGGGTCCTAACAGACACTCCATAAATGGCTTTAACTGATTTTTTCTCTAAGGAGAATGCTTTCGTGGCTGCGCTAGTTACTCCTCAAAAGATTGTACCATATGAAATACAGGAATGGATATTGGCATAGTATACCATTTTTAGGGTATTAATGGAGGTACACTGTCTTAATTTCCTAATCATGTAGATGCCTGTGGCTACTTTGTTGGCTAGATGATCAATATGTACAGTCCAGTCTAGATCCTCTGTTAAATGAAGGCCCAAGAATTTGGTAGTTGGGGAACGTTGAATAGTATGGTTATTTGGTGTTAACTGAGGGGTACATAAGTAGGGTTGCCAGGTGTCCTGTATTTCCCAGGTTTTCACATATTTTGACCTTATTTTTTTCAGTCTCCCGTCTCACTTATTTAAGAACATTTCTCCCGTATTTCATTCTAATATAGAATAGAGCCCTGAGGGACACCGCTACTAACTTCTAGTGGTTCTGATCTATAAAGGCTTGATCCCATTTGAGATTTACATCTCCACTGGACAATCTGTTGTCGATTCGACAAATATGACATTAACAAAGAGTGGGATGTACCGGAGAGTCCCATGCCTATCAATTTTTAGATAATATAGTGTGGTCAATTTTATCAAAAGTTTTACTTAAGTCATAAAATGTGCCAATTACGTGGTTGTGGTTGTTTATTGATTGGTCGAATACCTTGAATTAAACTCCACTTTCTCAGGCGAGATATCGTAGAACAGCATAATGAGTAAAAGCTCAAACGATTTCATACTGTCTACTAATTTTTATTTCCCCTCTTGCTACACATGTTTCAACTGAACAACAGTCATCCTCTTGCCTGAGTCTTGCCTGAGGATGACTGTTGTTCAGTTGAAACACGTGTAGCAAGAGGTGAAATAAAAATTAGTAGACAGTACGAAATCGTTTGAGCTTTTACTCTTTACCTTGAATTAGTTGAAAAGCAGCTAAGATTGTTGATCAGCCTTCACGAAAGCCATGTTGATTTGGATGTAAAAGATTAAAATATTTCAAGTAGCTTGATATACGATTAAACTTCAGCTTTTCAAAAATTTTTGAGAAAACAGATAGCATAGAGATTGGTCTATAATTTTCTGAGTCATATTTTGGACCTTTTTTGTGAATTGGAGAAACTATTGCTGTTATTAGACAGAATGGGAAGTGTCCTTCTTGAAGGGATAAATTAAATGTAACAGATAAAGGTTCAGAAATCCAATGTGCAGAACATTTCACTATAGGTATTGGGATTTCATCATATCCAACTGACCACTTGTTAGCAAAAGATAGATAGATAGATATTTTTATTGGTCCCGTTGATATGTTGTTACATATATAGGCCCCATCAAATAAATAATAAAAGATATAATACAATAAAATGGTAGTACATTAAAAACGTTCAACAATATGTAGCAATATTATGAATCATTCGACAAGAATTCTCTTACATTGTAAAAACAATTCTCAATTAAATATTTTTTCAATTTGATTTTAAAACATGTCAGTCTTCGCTCATGTTTTATTACAACAGGCAAATTATTAAATAATTTGCAACCCATATATGTCGGCCCTTGGCTAAACATAGTCAGATTGTGAGTACTAGTCACATAGTTGCATTTATTTCGTGTATCATGGTTATGAACATTACTATTAGCCTTCACATTAAGTTTACATTCATAAGTTTTTACAAGTAATATAGATTCGTACATGTATATACAAGATAACGGCATAATCTTCAGTCTTTGGAATAGGCATCTACAACTCTCTCTTTGTCTTGCCTTACAAATGATTCTAATAGCCCACTTCTGTAGTTTGAAAATTCTTTCAGCTTTAGGTGAATTTCCCCACACCACAATGCCATATTTTAACCTGCTATATATGTGAGCATAATAAAGACTAATGGCTGTGTCAGTATTTGTTATTGTTATCATCCTTCTAATCAAATAACACCCTGAGGAAATTGAAGAGGCAAGATGATCAATGTGACTATCCCAACTGAGGCATTCATTTAAGTATAAGCCAAGGAATTTAGTGCCTGTGGTACGTCTTAAACTACTGTCTGTAAACTTTATGTACGGACTACAGTCAATTTTCTTCTGTGGAGGATGAAACAGCATGTAGGATGATTTACTCTTATTTATTAGAACCTTATTTTGGAAACACCAACTCTCCATATTTGTAACTGCATCCTGAGCTGGTAAAACCACATTTCCTGCCTGTTTTACCAGATGATTTGTATCATCTGCATACATGAAAACCTCACCATTCAAGGAGTTGGGTAGATCATTGATGTAAATCAGAAAAAGCAGTGGCCCCAGGATGGAGCCTTGGGGAACCCCTCTGATCACCTCCTGGTAGGAGGATGACAATTTCTTCATGTTCCCACTGGAAATAGTTACACACTGCATTCTCTTTGTCAGGAAAGACCTTATTAGTTCTGATGCAATACCTCTTAGTCCATAGCATTGGATTTTATGCAAAAGAATCACATGGTCACATGATCACATGGTCAACAGAATCAAAGACTTTCTTAAGGTCATAAAATATGCAGAGTGTATTGACGTGATTATCTATGCCATCAAGAACAGAGTCAATAAATTTGTAAAAGGCAAGCTCGGCAGAATGTCCTTTTATGAAGCCAAATTGGGACTTTGATAACATGCTGTTTTTTATTAGAAATTCCATTATTCTGTTTGCAATAATAGTTTCAAATATTTTTGAGAACACAGAGACTTTCGTTATTGGGCGATAGTTATCCATTGCCTCATGATCCCCACTTTTGTATAGCGGAATGACAACTGAAATTTTCAATTTGTCAGGAAATACTCCTGATGACAGAGAAGCATTTACGATGTGGGTAATGGGAGCTAAAAGATAGTTGCTACAATTCCCCTTAAGGAGTGAGCATGGAACCTCATCCCAACCAGCTGAGTATTTTTTGCTAATTTTGTTAATGATTAGTTTCACTTCTTTTTCACAAGTTGGGCGGAGGTAAATGTTATTAGAAGTATGTAACTTTAAGAATTTAAGCTGGATAAGATGGATAAAGGAAAATGGAGTGAGCGGGAAACTTGAGTTTGAGGTGAGGAACACTGTTTTTACAGCTATTTAAGGCACAAAATTTTTTTGTTGGAATAGTATGCAATTTCAGCTGGATTCGACATAGGTTCAATATTAAAATTGATAATAGCAGGACTTACAGATCCTGTATTATTGGTTGTTTGCCTTTTGATTATGTCCCATGCTAATTTAACCTGGTTGTTAGATAACATGGAAAAGTCATTTTGAGCTATAATAAATTCAATTTGTAGTTTGCTAGAACAGCAAGGTAGGTACTACGGAGGAAGTGGTCAATGAATTTGCTTTGATGGTGTAGCTGGTGCACAGATTTACCCATGTCAATTAATTCTTTAGAGAACTTAATTTTTTTGTCCTTAGCTTTAGGTGGACTTAAGTGGAAAGGCATGATTGAATAGCATTATGAAAGTATTCAGGAAATACTTCAATTTGTCGTCTACATTTGTGGCAGAGTAAACATCCTCCCAGGTTTCTTAAGAGAGGCAAGATTTAAAGTTCACGATTGCATCATCACTAAAAAATCGCTTTTGAATGGTTTCATTAGGCTTAGTGAGACTGACCGAGTTATGTAATTTCACTTCCAAGGCATGGTGATCAGATATTTCATTGGATATTATTTTGTGGGATAGCCAATTTGAAGGTAGGTCAGTTATGATCAATTAAAGTAGCTGATTTTGAGCATACTCTAGTTGGATGATTGTTCAGAAGTTTTCAACCAAAACAGTCCAGTAAATTTCTCAGGTCATTTGAGGAAGCATTACTCGTCAGCATGTTTATGTTAACATCCCCTAGCACAAGGACATTGTCAACATTCATAGAGTATATAAATTGCACAGCATCATAAAATGTATCAAGGAAAATGGGCACACATGGTGAGGGGGATCTGTACACTGCAAACAAAGAGGTCCATTTTGAGTTAACCTTGAGAATTACAACACAGCACTCAAATTATTTTTTGGTGGAGTCCTTGTAATCAGCCATTGACACCTTAATACTAGGTTTAGAAAAGATTGCAACACCACCTCCTCTAAACTTTGATCTGCTGAAAAAAGACTCAAGTTTAATGATGGCATGTACACATATTTCCTTTTCAGTTAGCCAGTGCTCACTCAACAGAAGACTATTAGTCTAATTCCTGTGCTAGAACATCCACATGTGAGAATTTGCTACGTAATGATTCAATGTTCAAATACAAAATCTTGATAAAATCATGGTCTTTTTTGTCCAAGCCTAGTCACTTATCTTTTGATTTTAGCCTGGTGTTGTAGGAAACGCTTACCTCCATGTTATAGTGATCACCAGCAGCGTTATCACGTTCAAACTCACTACTTAAATTTTCCCAGTTTACTTTCGCTGGATTTGCATTAACCAATTTGGACTTTCTCGGAGGATAATAATTCCCGATTAACACATGATCAGGCCAAATTTCACCTTTAAGAATATCCTTGTGTAAGCTCAACTTTGAAAGAACTATATTTCTCTCCTGACCTTATAATGTCGCAGGAAAATTCTCCTTTCGTAAATAATTCGGACAAGTGATCTGTTATATTCTTGGACGTTGTTTTTCTATCCTCACGACTAACATACAGTAAGAAATGCTGAGGAACCCCAGAAAATTTGCTTCTAGTGTTCGACTGTGAGCTACAGCCAATCACCTTGTTGCGTTTCTGCCTGTTTTTTTTGGACAGAACTTTTTGATAGCCTTCAGCATCAGTCACTGAACGATCCGCAACCACAGAATCTGCAGGATGATTTGCAGTGACGTTCGTAGGAAGCTTAGGTCTCCTCAGCCGTTCATCTTTCACCGTTGTAGGTGTCAAAATGTTGTTGACGTTGACCATTTCGTCGTAGGTTTCGAGACCACAACTTTAGGAGGCACCGAAGGTTGATTAGCACCCGTTGTTCCATCTTCGATTAAGATTGAAGAACTCTTGTGGATAGGCAGTAGGCAGAACCCATTTGTCACTTTCAAGGAAATTCATTCCGATTTTAAGATTTGGATATCAGCCGCCATATTGGCCTTAGAGTACTTGTTTACACGGCAAGAAAAAATTTCCAAAAAATTTCGTTACTTTCACCAAGTGCTTTCAATGATATATCTTTAAGCCCGTGCAGTTATGTTGATATGCATAGGGACAAATATCACACTGGATAACTTAATCCTGTGAATTAAGAGAAGATTTACAGGAGCAGCAAGAGAGACCTAGTCTATCAGGTGCCACCATTTTCTCCTTCTAAGTTGTTTAATCATATCTGTAAAAACCACTTTCTCGAAAAGGTGAGGATGAGCATGTGGAACTATTAAATTTGGGTAAGAACTACTGCTATGATTCAACAAAGTAGATGTAGATGCACAGGTAGCATTGATTAACTTATATTAAAATGTAAGTAATCTAGCTTCTCTTATGTAAGTTTTATTTCAGTAAATATTTAATGTAACCGTTGTTAACAAAAAAATAACTTCAATTTAATTTGAAAATCATAGTTAATATAAAATTTAAAATACATGGGGCTCATGTTTTATGAATGGTAATGGCTTTCACTGAAGGCAATTGGTAAATGTGAGACAATCAGAAACTCATATTGTGGCTGTATGTAACGTAAATACATTCTCGTGAATGCAGTGAGCATCTAAGTAAATCATGTATTTTCAGGCTCTTATACTGCTTGGAGAATTTTTTAAATGAAATACAATGTTTCATCCTTCTTTCACAGAGGCTTGTCAGGAGACTGTAAGAATTAAAAAAAAATTATTTTTCTAAAATAGTTCTCTATGCAGCAGAATAGCCTGAACATGGTTGAGCATCTCCTGTCAGTAGGCTCTTCATTAAAGACCTTAACAAAACTATACTGTGGATGAAATATCCTTGTGGCTAAATATTATTTTTATGACATATAATTTCTTTACGATGGAATGAATCTCTATACTAGATGTCATGATTTGAGTGGATTGAATTGCAGTCTCATTGGCCAACGTAAAAGTTAATCTTACATTTTTACTTGCCCTAATTTAGAAATGATTCTGAGGATGAAGAGGACGAGAGGGGTGTGTACTTCCTTCCAATCCGAAGACTTAGACCTCTTCTAGGTCTTGCCAGAAGGTTTGCTAATGAGGACTATCCCTTATGGGATGTTGGAACCACTGCAGAAATTTATGAGTTTCAAGGCGATGATGAAGACTCATTGATGACCCAAGATGAGAACAGAATGCTTGCCGGATTCACTCTGAAGGCTAAGGGTAGTCAGCGGTTTCGTCTTCTAGGGATTCATCGACAAGTTGATGGGTGAGGACATTTAAATCTAATTCATTTTCTATATTCTTGCTGAAAAATGCTGTGGAATCTTCTGTGTAGGTTGGAGAATTCCATAATCAGGCCCATCAAACCTGAATTTCACAGTCGAATATCATTTTTCACCTTACTAAAACAGTTTGTTTATGCTCCTAATATACTTATCTACTCTTCAAAAATGCCTCCTCCCGGAAAAATCTGTGAATAATTGTGGAATTTGGCATATTTGGATATGAACTCTTCATTTTGTGGGATTATCTTTAGGTGAAATCATGAAATTGGCTCCTTATAAATTTCCAGAGGACATCATACAATTTCTCTTCAGATAAAATAATTTTTTTGTCAGTATACAATTACTTTTCTCTTTTACCTATTTATTCCTTATTACTGATGACTTTGTTAGTATTTGGAAATGCTATTTAATTCTGTATTGATTTATATTACTTCCTTGTACTGGGATTTGATCGAAGCCTTCCAAAAAATATTCAAACCTTGGTTATGTGAGTGGCATTGTACCATGCTTTGGCAAACACTAAATCAATGTAAAACCTCCCCTTAGAATTCTACCATTTCCGTATTGTTTTATTTCAGAAAGGTGATAATTTGTATGTTAATTTTTTGTCATATATAATGTACTCAAGCAGAAAATTTATGCTTCTCAATCATAGAAAATTTTATTTAAAATTTGGTGCATGTGCTCACCATTCTTTTAACCTCCCAAAGTATCAGTTTGCATTGGTTGCTGTTTTTGCATGAATACTGATATTTTGGTCTGTGTTCCAATTATGATCACATTTAAGAACACATTTAAATATCTCCCATTTGGACCAGTATGTGAAAGAAAATGGACCCACAACATTTTGGGAGCTGATGTTTTAGTTGATTTTCAAATATTGCGTGAAATAGGAGTGCACTGTGATCTCAGTAATTGCTGTGGCTTTATATTTAAGTAAATTAAATAATTTTGGATCATATGGCTTGGATCATTTGATTTACATCTTCCCTTAAAAATCCAGGTCTCTCTGGTAGTCAGTTATAGTTTATTTTTGGTCATGTCTTTAACACTTTGGGTGCTGGGTGTATTTTGCCAGGTCTATTCTTCTGTGCTGGCTATTTTTTGCATTTTTTATAGCGATGTTATGAAGGAAGTTTTTAAGGTACGTAGGAATTGATTACACCAGTTTAAAGATTACGCATTTATCTTTTAAATGGTTAATAAATATATTCACATTTATTTATGCACACAGGAACAAAATGCATTTAAAAAAGCAATGTTTTGAATTTTCAAAAAGTTGAAAAATTATTCTTTTTGAATAATATATTTTGAAATTAAAAGAAGAGGATATTTTGCCTCTGAATGTATTTGTCAACATGAAATATGGTAATAAAATTGAATACAGAGATAATCAATGAAAATGTACTGCAAGTAAAATGATGTAAAAAGTCATGTATAAATACAGTCATTTTGCAAAGTTCTTCCTCATGTGGAAAAGCTTGAAACATGGTTCTACGCAAAGACCAATTTTATAGACATTGCAGTGATAGGACGTGCATTTTCTTGCTTCTTTCCCAGTTACGTTACACCCTTTTTCAGAGCACACCTTACACCTTTTTAGTGCCTTCTTTTGACCTGCAGGTACAGGAATTTTTTCAAGGAAATGTTTTTCTGAGAGTCGAGCTGTTTGTGCTCTTTCCTTATAAAGGGTGGATGCATCTTCTATATTCACTAACTCGGAGCATACTTTCTGCATGAAGTGAGTCACTGGAACCGATTTTCCTCTCAACTTATTGTACATGATATTTTCATTCGTGAAAATTTGTGCAAATTTCGCAAGACCACATGAGGCGTTATATTACGCCGTTAGCACTCAAAGTGTTAACTGCTCCAATATGTGGATATTTTAATTGCTGTTGTAGGAATCATTGTGTGAGAATTAGGATCTATTTCTGCTCAATCATATTTGCCACTGTTCAATTGATGTGGAATTTTTAATTTTGTGGAAAAAAATTAATAATTCAGCCAAGTAAGCTCATTAGCTATTCTATATAACTTTTCCATTCACATTTTAGTAAAGTATGATCCTCTAAGGGTACTGACTATTGCATATTTCACTTTTTGTCTAACTACCTTTTATAGATCATGGTGGACACTCCTTTTTAATCAATTGTATGTAAAATTTCTCTTTTAAATTCCAGAAATCTTTTGGCCAAGGTGCAAATTCTCCCAGAAATTATTCTCCCTCATCCACTGCATGAGTGTCGCATCACATGTTTGGATTGCTTGAGGCATGAGTTGCCTGCAAACCCTACAGTCAAAGACTTTGGAGATAAGGCTTCAAAGCAGTCATCTCAAACTGATAGCCAGGTGAAGCTGGTGGCCAGCATTTGCTCTTTAATCAAGGAGAAGAGGAAGGGAGATGACACTGAATCATGGGAAAAGATATGTGAAGTGAAGAGGCTTTACCATCCCAGCAATTTGGGAAGTGATCCGTGCAAGTTGATGGATTCAGACACAGTTGGTGAAAAACACAGTCAAGGTGTTGATGAGAATGAGGTTGGCAGGACTGATGGAAAGATCACAGTAGAGGGAAGTTCCAGTCCTGTTAGTCCTAATTTGTTTGATGGTGGGAGGAAGAGGAACGAACACTCACATGAGATGGCCGATTCAGTAGTTGGTGCTAGCTCTTTGAAAGCTGAATTGGAGGGGAAGGATGAGAACCCAGAGCATGGATCAAGTCAGAAGCCAGTGACTATAAAAGAGCATTTGTTGGGTGTGGGATTCTTGAAAAGCAAGGGAGGTGATGGCTCGAAGGTTGGGAAATTGAGTGGGCGAGTACGAGTGGATGGGAGGTGGTGTCGCAGAAGAGACTCCGCACTCACGGCATGGCCAGACTGGATATACAATCTGTACGATGGGCCGACTTTGGTGAAGAGAATGCATCAAGAATTCAAGGCTTTGCATTTAAGCAAGAAAAGGGACAGGTCATTGCTTTTGAGGTCATCACTGGGATTCAAGTCTTCGGAGAGGGGACTTGATCGTTCCTTCCCATGCTTGTCGGAAGATCCCGTGGAACTTTCATTCTGGGTGGTGCAGAACCTTCCTTTGGATGATAAGCAGAGAGTCAAACTGCTTCGAATGAACTCTGCAATTCAGCGGCTAAGGTGGGAACTTGGAATTTTGGAAAAGGTGAGTGTAAATTGATAGAATTGGATTAATTTACCCAATAATCCAGTGTATCTTTAAAGAGTATTATTTTAAATGATACTGGGTGAAATGACTGGTTTAAATGATTTGAGTGAAATTTAAAGTGGAAGATTTTTACAAACTGAGTGTGGGAAAATTGGTGGTAAAATAAGTGATGATTTTCATCCTGCTGAAATGCCATGAAATGTTGATGAGAATAGTATTCAGGGGACTGTATTGTGGTTCAATCACTAAAAAAGCCGTCTTATGGTGCCAGAATAAGTGCACCCTTTGAGTACTTGTAATTATCCTATTTTCAGGTTGTATAGTTCCTCCTAAGACCATTAATTGATAGATGTGCATCAATCATGTAAGCTATCGTACACACTAGGTAGGATTGTGCCCGTGTATACTTGAAGGGAGGCATAATATTTGAAGCAGAGAGGGCTAATTGACCAAAGCTAACTTTATATCATCCTTGATGCTGATGATTATTTGTTTCTCCACTTCCACTAAGATGAAATAAATTATTTTAGTTTACTGCTGGCTTATAGATGAGGTAGATATGAGGTCTGTACATCTTGGTATCCATTCACTCTTAAATACTCTGCAAATAATACAAAAACTAATGAGAAAGAAAACTGTTTGGATTGACCGAATATATTATATCAGAAATGAAAGCAGGCATTTGTAGAAATGAATGAAAACTCAGCTCCACCCTAGATGCTATTCCAAAGCTGCACCTTGCACAGAACTTGTCACCATGTTATTAGACCATATCTTAGAGAATTGTTAATAGCTTCCTATAATTTACTCAACATCTTTGCAATAGCATGAAAAACTTAATGAATTTCAGTCGTACCTTTCAACTCCTTAGCCTTCAGCATGAACATGTGACTGATATCCTTTACTTAGGCAGTAATCTGACCAAATAAATGACCAATTTTGAGCTCAGAAAGGTTTGAATGAAATTTCATTAAAAGTGAAAAATTCATATTTTGATGCCAGTATTCTATATACATGGCCTAACTTATTATGTCTGTATGATTTCCAATTTCCCTTGAAGAATATGTGTACATTAGTTTCATTTAAAGAAGAGGTCATGGTGATGTTAATAACATTCCTAGGTATGTACTATGCAGATCTTTTTAATGTTTGTTTTGATTGAACAGTCCTCAGTGGTATGTTTTCATTCTTTATGTTAGCTGGGATGATAATTAATGATGAAAACAAAAAATTAGCTGAACCATATTTATACATTAGTTGGACCAAAATCCTCAACAAAAAGTATTGTAATGGAGTTGAATGTGGTCGACAACATGAGTGTTTTTATTATACAAAATGAAGATTTCCATCAACATGTCTCTTTTTTGTTGGTAATTTTGTTCCTAAGATAATAGGTGCAATGTAGGCATTGTTTCTCAGAAACTTGCCGGATCTGAATTTTTAAATAAAATTTAGTTGAAAACGTAGCTTCTGAGAAAAGAAGAGGCTTAAGCTGGAAGGCCAAAGAGGCTTTTGACAGAAATCTGTGGAAAAGAATAAAAGAAGCAAGTGCTGACCGTATTATAAGGGATAAGGTAGAGAGAATGAGAAAGAAGAATGTATAGCCTCTGAGTAACATTTAGTCACTCCCAGCTCCCAGCGTAGGCTTTCCTTTGACTGTGTAACACGTTCTTAAGCAGATTTTACCTGGGGCATGTAATAGCACTATCTGATGTATGTATGAATGTGCATTTCAGATTGTGTTGTGTGAAGCAGTGGATTGCAAGAACATATGCAGAAATGCATGAGCACAAGATGGCAAAATAGCCCCTGCTCTTCTTCAATAATTATCGCATTCCAGATTGAGGAAAACATGCTGTTTTAAAATGTGCAATTTTGTCACCTATGTAAAATGGGCTTCGGGAAAAAAGTACATGCATTTAAATGTGAAAAATATAGCCCTTCTTAACTTCTAAGAAAATACATAATAGTTACTTGTGCCAGTAGGATACAAAATGCTACCTATGTTATAGCATTTAGAATTTTTGGTGCTGAGAATAAGTGAAAAAGTGGTAATATAGTAGAACATCAATCACCCTAATCGTGGGGGAAGCCCAATCAGGTAATTTGCAATTGATAATTTGATATCAGATAATTTGCAATTAATAAAATTTGATAATAATAAGCAACAGATAATATATTCATGCCCAAATTATGGGGTAATTTTGGCGTTGGTTTCAGCACCATGCCTTCTCAAGAGTCCATGCATATTGTGATGAAATGCTTTTATTTTATCTATTATATAATTTCCTTTTCCAGGGTCACCAACCCCCCTGATTCCTAAACACAATATGATACATGCCTTCTCTTCTCATATAGTGATGTGCTTACTGCAATTAACTACTATTATAGACCTCTGTTGGATGCCCTTTCAATTATCTTCAGCTCAGAAATG
Source organism: Ceriagrion tenellum (assembly GCA_963169105.1). Classification (NCBI taxonomy): domain Eukaryota; kingdom Metazoa; phylum Arthropoda; class Insecta; order Odonata; family Coenagrionidae; genus Ceriagrion; species Ceriagrion tenellum. Next base: position 114,208,074 of record OY720641.1, read on the forward strand.
TGTTACAAAATGCCCTCCCTCTTTCCTGAAGAATTGGTCAATTATATTGCTGAAGGAAACTTAGTAAATACAATTGCTGTGGTAGTAGTATAAGTTCACTTGCCCAGGTCGTGCAAACACTGAGCAGTGATTAGGGGACCCACTATAATGTAACCTTGTCATCAGCATAATTGAAAAACCTGCTGTAGGAAAATCTTGTGTATGGGCAAAATGTGGCAATTTTTTAGACTTAAACATGGCCGCTGGCTGTGAATGCGAGCAAAAGAGAAAGTAGGTAGAAAGGGGGGAAGGAAGAATGGGTGAGAGGGTTTTTGTGGGACTAATCATCAAATAATTTGGTGGTTGAATAATTGAATGTCGAATAATCAGTGCACCACTGTATCTCTGGTTGAGCCTCACAGAACATGCTATGTAAGTCTTGGGAGAATTGTGATGAGAGAATAAACACTCATGATGGTTGAAAAATGTTGAGCTGGAGTTGTGGCTCTTTCTTTGAGTGTACTAAGATATTTGATATTGGTATTAACATTTTGACTGTGGCATGTTTTATGCAAATGGACTCAATTTTGTGGATATCCTTTTTTTCATGACGGCATGGCACCACAGTGATGCCGTCCACTTGGTGCCGAGGCATTCGCTTGGCACAACAGTTGAGCCATCTGCACTCAATGTGTTAATGGTGGTGTCTCTGGTTGCTACTTCTCTACACAAAGCAATAGTTTTTACTCTTTTCAGTGGCTCATTTAAAAAAAAAAACCTTTCGCCCAATATCCCTGGACTCTTGGATTATTTACGAGGGGTGTTCAAATGAAGAGGTATGAAACAAGGTAACAGCCAAACCAGTTGAAATTTGAATGTGCCGCTTTAGGAAAACGTAGTGAGGCATCTAGGGATGCGAATGTAGTGTTCGGCATGGTTGTGCACATGCACGAGTGCCCGCACATGTCACAGGAGAGAAGCAGGCACTTGTGTGTTCAGTCCAATTGATGCGGTGACACAGTGTGGACAATTGTGCGTGACAGGTTAGGTTATAGGAGCGCATACGCTCTGTGGGTTCCAAAGAAGCTCAAAGGGGCTAGCACTGAAAAACCTGTTCCGGTATCATGAAGACCCTGCTTTCCTGGAGCAGATTGTCACCAGTGACGAGAGGTGGTGCCATCACTTCGAGCCAGAGACAAAGAGGGACAGCATGCAATGGAAGCATGTGTCGTCACCTCCCCCTTAAAAATTCAAAGCTGTGACCTCAGCAGGCAAGGTGATATTCACCGTCTTTTTCAACATCTGATGTCCAATACTTATCAAATTCCTCAAGCATGGAAAAACCATTAACAGTGACATGTACTGTGAGACACTCCATAGCCTATGCAAGTCCATCAAGAGCAAACGGCCTGGGCTGCTCACGGAGGGAATGATTCTGCTCCACCATATGCACGTCTACACTTCTCCAGGGTTACACAAAGTTTACTGGCCAAGTTCAAATGGAAGCAGCTTGAGAATCTGCCCTACACCCCGGACATGTCGCCCTGCGACTTCCATCTGTGTGGTCCGCTAAAAAAACATCTCAAAAGGAAGCACTTCAACTTGGATGACGAATTGAAGGACACAGTGGAGGACTGACTCTTGTCACAGCCACAGGAATTCTGGGAATAGGGAATCCTTCAGCTTGTGAAACAGTGGGATAGTTGTGCTCAGGTCTCTGGTGATTACTTTTGAATAAAGACTTCAATTATACCCAGTGTCGTTTTGTACCTTTTCATTTGAACACCCCTCGTATTTAATTCTTAGGGAAAATGAAATTGCCTAAGGGTTCTGTAGTCAGGGATACTATCATTAATTTTTATATTTTCTATATGTATTTATGGAAATATTTCCAATATGAATTTTAATCTTTATTTTGACGTGTCCTGTATTAGAAAAAAAGATTTATTCATCTTGGTGAGGACTTCATTAAGATATTTTTGCTGAATAGGTGTTTTAAGTTTATGCTGTGTTCTATTACTGTTTTATTTTTAGTGTCACCAGTTAACCTGCTGCAACTGTGGACAAAAAATTGCTGATCAGAGGCATGCTTTTTGTATGTCTGTTGCTGGTCCTCAGGGAACATATGTGAACCCTGGGGGTTATGTTCATGAGGCTTTAACGCTCTCCAAAGCGAGAGGCTTGAAAGTTGTGACTCACCCTCCCTCTACAGAGCACTCATGGTTCCCTGGGTGAGTTGACTGTTATGTACTTTCCTATGTCCTGTCAAATGTTTTTGCAAAAATTCCAGCTAGCTGTAACTACCGTATACTTATAAGTTCTTAAAAGTAAGAAATGGCATGTAAGTAATGGCAATCTTTATCTTTTATGTGCAGTTGTTAAGTTCTGCTATTATTAAAAGGGGGGGCATGTTTTCTAAGACTGATGGGAATACAGTAGGAACTCGAAATTACAAAACTCGAAAGTATGAAATTGTGATTTTACGAAGCAAAATCTTCCATCTCGATCATAAGGGTATCTAAATGCATCTAATAGTATGCAGTATTACGAAATAATTAGGTTTTGAACTTACGAACCTTGGGTCTAGGTCCTGATATGAAATAGTTACTCATTTTTACAAATGATGATGGGTCACAGCAGCATTTTTTAGGTGCTTCTTGTCAGAATGAAGACATTGATCAGCGTTGCCGAATACATTATGCACTAAATGTCACTTATATGAACGATAATACGTGTTTCAATGCTGCAATAATAAGGACAACTTTTAATCAAAGGCACAGTAGTTCATACAATATGACACCAGTTGGACCAAAATGTATTTGGCTTTGTGCGAATTTCCGCAGAGAAAAAATCATCCGCCTTGACCGGGATTCGAACCCGGATCCCTCGATTTCCGGCCAAGTGCTTTAGCCAGTTAAGCTACCGAGGCGTCCTCTTCCCCTGTGGATTTTATTGACATTTACGGGACTGGATGTTCTCGACTGCCGGACATACAATGTAACAATCAGTCGCTACTGAGCGCTTAGCGCCACTGCCCACCAGGAAAGATCGAACTTTGAACACAGAGAGGCATTCACACATATTTGACAAAATTCAAGCTATCCGGGACTAGCTACGGAGTTCCAATTTACGGAGTCACCCGCAATGCACACATGTGCGAATGTCCACAGAGAAAAAAATCATCCACCTTGACCGGGATTCGACCCCCAATCCTTTTTTGTATTTGGCTTTGTTACAACGATTCCAGAGTCATCCCGGTTATAGGTTTAAAAGAGAAAAAAAAGTTGTGGTTACTGTCTTACACGTTCGGATTCAGGCATCTTTCATGATTTCCGAATAACATTCAACTGAAAAAAAAAAACAGCCGCCCGTGAGCCACGAACCCGTGCCAAAATTTCTTAACAGATATAAGACGAGCGCCTTAACCCCCACGGCCGGCGGAGAGTGTGAAATGTCAAGTATTTGCCTGAGACGAAATAGTGCTGGCAATTTTCTCACGAAACATAAATTTCAGATAAAAATTGTTTCGTTTGTATCCTTAACATCTGTTACATGATGTCTACTTGTTAGCTTAATGTAGGTACATATATTATGCCTGATGCAGAGCATATGATCTTCTAATGAAAATATATTTGTTTAATTTCTATATCCGGTGTAAATGATTGCATAAGTGGCACCTTCCTTGGCGTTTACATGAATCAATATTACTGGTATCGTAATACATCACTCACGCCAGAGTTACGAGTTCTCTGGTTAAGAAATGACATAGAAAAATGCACTATGAAGCTTCATTAACTTAGTCCAAACTATGCGAAAATTTTGCAAAGATGCTTGATTGCCTACTCTCTTACTCATTGAAAAAAATGAAAAATTAGTTGTTTACAAGTAGATTTCTGCAGGGCATGGATGGAGGTTGATTATTCCAATTTTCGGGATTTCCACTCTGAAAAGATGGAACGACGGGGCATTAAGTCCCGAAAATTGGAAGATCAACCTCCAACAAGTTATTTGTGTACAACTTTATGCATACAAATTTAAATGAACTTTCATAAATTAGGACTTCGTAAATCATGCGAGTATGTTGTGAGAGCATATCGCCATTTAAGGAAACAAAAAATAGCTTCATTGCAATGCTCTTGAAAGATATTCGTTCATACGAAATTCGATTTTACGAAGTGCCGATTTTTCCGGTCCTATCGACTTAGTAATTCTGAGTTTCTTCTGTAATTAAATTATTTGACTTTACGTATGCCAAATGGTACATATACCTCCTTTTGTAATTATTGATTTATTCGTTGATAAATTACCCTGCTAAGACATTATCACTCCCTCTTCATTGGCGGATTTATCATCTAAAATCCTTTGTATAATGTGCTCCAAGTATAATTTTTGTCATATCTTACTACACTAAGCCTTGTGTGGCTTGAGGCAACTATGATTTGTGCAGCCCTGAGCAACTGTGGTTTACAAACTCTAAAAATGATTTTAAGTTAATCAAGTCATATATTTAAACCAATTTGTAGCATGATTTATTATTATTTTCAGTGTACTTAGTTTATGTCTGTCTTACGTTTTGATAAATACTAATAAATTTCAATTCCAAATATGGAGTACAAATCCTATATGGCACACAAATTTCCATTTCTATATACAAGGAGTGATAATGATATTACACACTGATCAATATCAAATATGGTAATGTGGTGGTCACACCAGATTTTTATTGCTGTTTTTCCATCCTGTGATTGCCGAGATCCTCTGAAATGCAGGACTCTAAGAGGTGCGAGTCCCAGGGCAGTTGTTACACATGCCCTGCTCTAAGGATGGTACTGGTTACCATGTCCCTTTAGGTCCTCTTTGCTACTTCTACAGCTACTGTAGATGGAGGAGGAGCGTGTTGTGAAAGCGTATCTTTTGTTGTCTGTAATACTTTTACTATTTCCCCTAGATATGCGTGGAGTATTGTTGAATGTTCTCGCTGCACGCAGCACATGGGATGGCTGTTTACTGTTGCACCTGGAGCCAGCCAACAGCTTCGCCCGCATCATTTTTGGGGGCTCTGCCGCAAGTCCCTAATTACTGGTCAGACTAAGAGAAGCGAAGAAGAATTATTTGTGTAAACAAAACTTTTGCACTACTTTTCTCTCAATACTTTCATTGTATTCTATGTTTTCTCTGAACTTTGCTAATAAATAACATAGAAAAACTGAGTGTATAAACATATTGTGAGATCATATATTTGGAATAACTGTATTGATGAGTATATATTTTAGTAAAAATCTATGATGCTTCATTTGTGATGGAAATAAATTAGTGGCGACTATATTTCCGAAATACTTTGTTTCATGGAGACTAGTTGATTACATTGGGATCAAATGTTTATAGAAAAATGATATCAAATTTAATATTTACTTTGGTGGAATTTTCTCAGGCTCTCACTACACTAATAGGGAAATAAGCATATGTTTTGTGAAAAATCACTGCTTTGATTGTGTCGATAGATTTTATTTTGATTTTACAATTGGTTTTTGCATTGGTACTTAGGAACCTCATCTGTGCATACAGTAGAGTGCAGATTATCTGAGCTACTGGAGGGGGAAGTCCAAACAGGAAATTGAAAGTGAAAATTATTCCGTTTATGTTTGCCATAACCAGTTATATGGTAGGTGTGGCCTTGGTTTCAGTGCCATCGTTTCTCTTAAGACTTTCATGATATTATGATGAAATACTCATTCCTATGATATAATTTTGTTTATCAGGCAACCATTCAATCTATTTACTTCCATGAAACACTGCACCGGCTAAAATTCTGTTGTTTATGTGTTATAACTACACTCCCTCAATATGCTAAACATTCATCAGTCTATCTTATTTTGTGACGTGCAATGTACTCCGTTTTTTTGTACCAGCTTGTGATCGTTGCCCATGAGTAAGAATTAAAATTCATGAACGCAGCATAATACACTATTTGTGAGTAATCTGATTATGCCGATTGGCAAAATTTGCTTCATGGATTTTTTAACTTTTGAGACTCATGTCAAGGTAGCTGATGCACACTTGCATGACTACATCTCCTCAGGATTTCTGTTCCTCCGCCCCAACCTAAAGCTAACCCAGGCACATGCCTCTTATGCGGCAATTAGTGGTCGTCCATTAGGAGTGAATTTTCCTGTGTATTTGTTGCGACTCAGCCTACTTTGATATGACGATTACGATGACGACGAAAGTCTCTGATTACCCCAATTCAGTGGTGTGCTTATAACATGCCTCTGGAAGTGAAGATCTCCTTTGGACTTTTCTTTCAATTATCCTCAACTTCTTAGGTAACAAAAAGCCCTCCCTCTCCCACAGAGAATTAGGTGTTTTATATCCATTATCATGCTGAAAAAAACTTAGTAAAGCCAAAATGGCCTCAGAAGTAATAAAAGCTCACTTGCCAAGGTCGTGCTAATACTGAGTAGTGATTCAGGGGACTCAAGATTATGCAACACAGTGTTCTGTGTAATTGAAAAGCCTGCTTCACAAAATTCTTGCATGTGGGCAAAATGTAGCAATTTGGTAGACTTGAACGAAGCCACTGGCTGTGAGTGTGAAATAAAGTGGTAGTAGGTGGGAAGGGAAATGGAAAGGAAGAGTAGGGGAGGGGGTGGTTGTGGGATTAGCATTGGATTATCCGAAGGACTGTTAATTGGGCATCAGATAAACGGCACTCTACTGTACTTCAATTTGTGACACTAATTGACTGGAAGATCATGGACATTGATATAACTACAGTGACAGCTATAAGTTGCCTGTAAATAAGTGCTTGACTCAAAATTACCATATTTACCAAGTGATCTCACACATCTCAACTGTTATAAAATGAGAAAGGGAACAAACTTGATTTGTTGTGATTAGCGATCTTAATAGATATTCTCCAATTGATCAGTAGGTCCTAGGGTGCATTGCTGTAACGGTTGGTGTACATTTACCATACCAATTTCATGAAAGGTGTGTTGTAATGAGCTATAAGCAACACTAGTATGCTAAATCCATCTTTCATTAACCATATTCAGGCATATAAAATAATTATATGTATTGTTTGGCACTGTTACTAGACAAAAATGATTGAAAAAATTGGCTCTGCAGAATTATGGTTACTAGACGAAGGAGCCGTTAGCATAATATCTAATTCAGCTCACTGCAAGGATATTGACGACTTTGCCAGCATACATGTTGGTATTTGTGTGGTAAATATGTAATTGTGAATTTGTTTCCATCAATTAGAAAGGAAGGAACAAAGAACTCGACTGAGCTCTTCTGCTAAATCAGTTTACTAGCATTCACTTGGATAAGTCAGATATACTGGGCTTGAGTGTGCGTGGACTCAATCCTCCATCCAGGCAGACCAGGCTAAGCCCCGTGGTTTATTAGACCAATCTGAGCTGATTATACCTGGTCTGAGATCACTTGGTTTACGTAGTGGTAGTCAAACTTTAATCACTGAATGCTGCAGCAAATGAGGTTTAATGAGTGGATGTTTCAAATCAATGTGAAAGTCTCTACTATAAACATGTTATTGCTAAAAATCATGGGAAATATTTACATATTCCAGGACTACTGGCAACTTTTATGCTGACACTAGCATTAATGTTAATTTGGCTGTGGAAAGATGAAATCCCTGTATGACACTATTTCTGGGTAAAGAATGTGATAAATTTTTTTCATACCATTTCAGTATAAGTGCTGTCAGATTTCCTCTTTATCTCAGTATGTAATGCATCAAAATCTAAGGCAGAGTGGTCATTTTCAAATTACAAAGGTTAACCAAAAAGTAATGCCTTAGATTTTTTTCTTGAAAACTATTTATTCTACAAAAATTAAATCTACAATCATGAAAGAAATATGTTTTATGTAATAACTCCATTTTTTCATATAATATCCTTCAAGTTCTATTGCCTTCCTCCAGTGATTCACTAAGGACCTGTATGACCTGGCAGTACCAAACCTGGCTCTGGTTATGGAGCCAGGTTTTCAATTTGCTAATCACCTCTTCATCTTCCAAAGTAGTTGTGTGGAAAAGTACTTACTATCATTATTCAAAATGGATTAGGAAAGAACAGAAATTATGAAGCAATAAGGCTAAGTAACCAATGGAGATACATCTCTTCTTGACTGTTTCAATGCACTGATTTCTGTTATTGTGGAGTTTAAAAAATCTGAAGCATTACTTTTAGGCAACCATCGCAAAAGTGGCATCCATTTTATTTAATTATGGGGAATAATTCTCCCTGTAAATTTGCATTTGGTTTAAATGTGATTGTGTACTTGTACCCATTCAACTCTGGGATGTTTCTGTATTAAATTGGAACATAATAACATTTTCCTTATTGAGTCTACTCTCTGCAATGTGATTGCATGACAAGGACATGTTTGCCAATATGTTTGTATTTTTAGATTGGGAATATTGAAGTTTCCTGAATTCGCTGACCTTTGCATGATAAAATTATTTAGCTTAACCGACAAATTCCTGGAAATTTTTTTAAATGTAGTGCTTTGATTACAAAGCTCTCAGTTCAGAAGCATGAAATGCCATGTTGAATCTATGTCTCATAGAACTATGAACTCAGAATTGTCTTGAGCATATATACTTGTGTTACACACCCAATTTTCAATACAAAGATCATTAATTTTTTATCAAGATTAAAGACTGAAATTTAAGGAAAAGAACTTTAGATCCTCACCCTATTTTGTTGTACACCCATTGCTTTTATTCTAAAGTTTTTTGCAATGGCTTTTATGTTATAGTTTCTCTCTATCATGCACCAAGAGGAATGTTGTCAACCACTGATAAAAAGAGTAACTTTCATTAATTGGGAGTTCCCATAGCTATTTTGTAGCAATAGTGGATGTTCGTGAGTCAATTGTGCTGATTATGATCTAGTTTTCATCATGTCCTCGGGAAGTATGAGATGTTGTTAGGAGAAGAATGAAGTTAATTATTAGGGGTAATGAAAACCTGCTTATGTTTGAGGTACCTATACATATATCATATTTAAATTAAGAAGACATGAATCAAGTAAATATGCTCTTAGCAGGCTTGAAAAATATATTTTATGATAAGAGAGCTATAAAAAGAAATGTCATTGATTTCAGAGGTGAATGATATTGATTGATCATTGTTTATAGTTGTCGGCATTTCCAGAATTTTAATTGTCCCTCTCTAATTAAGACGAAGAGGATACATGAAGGTGCAGAATTTATCACATGTGATCAAGATATTACATTAAAAGAAATATTTTCTTTTAAGCCATCATTGCAGTCTGATATTGGGAATATCTTCATATGATTGAAAAGCATCCATTGAATCTTGCTCATTAAGTTACCATCTTTTAAGGTACACACTCATGTTAGTTTATGGGAAGGAGACCAATACCAGGAAGCTATTTCCTGAAAACATGACTAGCAAAATCTGGGTAAATTATTTAAGAGGGGATACTATTCAGACCAATTCAGCAATGGAGTGTATTGCAAACCATAAAAACCAAACATGGAATGGGTATGAGTTGAAGTGATTATCCAGTGATAGTTTTCTCTAGTCTAAGTGGCAATCATTTGACAACTTCAATTTTCAGCTTTTCCATGACTAATAGATTTTGAGGTAAGGGTCTCCTATCTTATACAATTAACAGTGTTTTTTGTACAATGGCTCTTACTAATACAGATGAAACTGGAAACTACCTATAGCTTGAAATGCTTTTTAAGGATGTTAACTAGCATTTGAAATAGTTTAGTTATAAAAATATGAAATTAATTCATTGTTATGTATTTTTCAGCTCTGTTCTGAGGTTTTCTGGTTAAATGAGCCAATAAGTGAAATCCTAATAAATACAATTTGACAAACAACATTTTAAACAACAGTCAATAACTTACCTTTATGGGCCTACACTATAGGAGAAATATTAGAAGTGAATGGGTTTCATGGAGAAAAATAATGGTTACTTCATATTTGGACAGTGGATGTGTTGGAATAATAAATATCAGTAATTTTAATAGTAATTTCAAAATTTCAGTTGGGTGGATCCAAAAAGGGATAGTGAAGGTAGGGTGTGTGATGCAAGGTACATCATTACTTTGGTTTTCCATTATATTTACTTCCATATTTTTGTATCGTTAGTTTCATAGCTAAGTAAAATATGTGCATACATATTTTGAATTGCACCAATAATCAGTTTATTTTGAAGGAATCAGAGTACCTATCTTCATCCTGAAAGGCCAACCAGAAGCGAAGTACTACCATTACTGTATTCTGAATTTGTGGAGTTGACATCTAACACGTTTTGAATATTTTAAATTAAATGCTTCCAGACAGTAAAAATGTCTTTTGCTACAGATTGTCCTCCTCCAGCTTTTCATAATTTCAGCCCGTCCAAATAGATTCATGCCGTCCAATTTAGCAATTTTTGTTAATCTTACCTGCAGCTTAGCTCTTTGTTCACTTCCCAGTCTTAGTTGTATTGAATCCTTTAACTTCCTCTCTAACACTTCCCAACCTAGCAATTAGTATGCCCTTTTACCTTTCATCTTAAACATTTTGATGGCTTAATGAGGGTCTCAGAAATGTCTTAATTTTGCCTACAGCATAGAAGAGTCTTAATTCATACTAATTTTCTCAGCACCACAAAAAAATTATCAATCATTACTTTTTAATGCCAGACCTAATTTCTGTTAGCATTCATATATTAATTTTTTATGAAAATTACTTCATTGCCCAAAAATACTACCTTAATCATGCTTATTTGATAATGCATTAGCATATCTAGGTGCATTTTTAAGGTGGTCGCAAGGTTTTAAAGTTGAAATTCACTGATATTTCCCTGACACATCTACAATTTCCCAGACAAGATTTCAATGATGGTTCAATTCCCAGACAAAATTTCAATGATGAGATAAAGCATAATAAAATGTGTTGCTTTATTTGAGGTACAGGTATGATGCCAAGAATGAAAGCAAAAGTTGATTCTAAATATTTAAGTAATTATTTAAAAATAAATACATCAAGTACAAAAGGTAATAAGTGGCAGCCCTGGACTTTTGTAGAATCCACACATTAATTCCTTGAAACACTTTACTTGACTTTGGTACACAGAATTTGGACTTGCAGACGTTTTTGGGCAAACCATATTTTTGAATTTTGCACAATGGTGCCTGGAATTGTGATAATTGGCAAACGAAATGCATGTGCACTATGCACAGAGAGTGGTGCTCGGTCCTCCTGTGATGGTAGAATCCTCAAAATACAACCGTGAAGTGTAATCACCACATGGATAGAGGAAATGAAATGGGCACTCTTAAAATACTGGGAATTATGAAATATGCCCTACTAAACAATGAACAACTGTGTAACTATTTCTTGTATGCCTCTATCTCCTTGACTAGCCACCATCAACTCCACTGACAGAGCTTCTGGACCACCTTTGACCCTCCTTATGTGCCCCTATGACTTTAACACTCTTTCACACCTCCAGCTCTAGGTCAAGGGCATTGAAGTTGCTATTTAAATCTGTTCCTGTCACCTTGCTGTCCCAAACCTGGAAACGCCATTTCTTATGTCTTTCCCTCAGTTCACTCAAAACTTTATCCCTCACCACTTCCCCCTCCCCATCACCTCTTACCCCCCAAAGCTTTAGTCTCGGGCTATTTATCCACAACCCTATCATAAGAACATTGCACATGATTTTACCACTAAGTGATGAAACATGTCGTGCCATTTAAATAAATCCATAGAAGATTACCAAGTGTTTTTAAATATCAGACGAGCAAAGTTGATGTGCACTTAACTTAAGAACGTCAATAATGACATTTGTGATTGTTGTCAAGTTCAATGATTATCAATTTATGTGTCATTTTAGCATTTAATGAAGATGTCTCTGAGATAAAGAGCTAATATTGCTAAATATTTATTTGGAACAAATTAAACAACTAAATGCCAAATAATTGGGTGCTCTAACTTAAACACCTTTACTGGAAAGCTCACACTTATTAGAATTAATTTTTTTCTATACTTCTTGGAGCAGCTTCCATCATCTTGTTCAAGGATCATGAAATTAAATGCCCCTGTTCTTCTTGTTTTGTCTTTCAAGTTTGAGTGTACATCATCAGTGAAATGTTAACTGTAGCTCAGTAAAAATTAAAAATGCAGATGTATTTTGTGTCAAGGTTTCAATCAGTACATGATGAAACTCTGCATATTACTACTACATATTAATCTGCATAGTTTAGAACAAAGCCAAGTATTTGAAATAGCAGTCATATTTTTCTATACATTTTGTTCTGGAAATAAATTTTCCATGCAATAAATATGGTTTTACGGTGTACGTATTGCTCTTTAGGAACATAACAATAGGTTACTTCAGGAACGTTACCTGTAATTAGCGTAGAAGACGATTGTTCGACCTTTGTACATGTCTAAGGAATGCATTGTGTACTAAAGTCGAGAACTGCCAGAAACATATTATTGTAGATCAAAAGAGATGTAATGGGTGATATTTAAGTAGCTATGCCGCCCACATCCATTGTTACTTAATATTCTGAAAATAAATATTTATAGAACTAAATTTACCATATAATAACATACTACAGCTGAACAAAAGAGATGTAAATGTCAAATCAAAATTTCTACCCTGGGTATCTTCCTCTGCGATTGTTTTGACTAAGTCAAGCACGATAGCCTAGCAGAGCCAACTGGGGAGGGGAAAAGAGGTTAAGTTTGTAGTGCTTGGGCAGATGGGCAGCACAAGCATCTTACAGCAGGCGAGCGAGATGGAGAAAGAAAGAACCGAGTGGCCCAGCACATGTTGGATGGCAGTGGAGACTACTGAAGTTTAGGTACTGAATGAGAGCTAAGACACTCGTAATGATGCAACTGTTATTAGTTTCCCTGATGAGACATGAAAATCCCAAATAGCCAACCTATTTTACCTGACGTTTCCCAGACATCTGGTCACCATGATTTATTTTACTCTCTCAAGTCCCACAATTGTTTTTCTAACTCAATGAAACATCCTCGGAAATAAACATTCTTTTTTGGCTGTCATACCTGTAAGCACTAGTCTCAAGAATATTAGTGGTCACTCCTGTCTCCCCCGAAATCACTGCTCACTTCATATGTCCACTGGCAACTGCATAAGAATGTATCTGTTAATGGTTAGTGATTTGAAAAACTGATCTGAGATAAAGAAATACCATTCTCTATTCCAAATGGATCCACCTTAATCACATTGATACAAATTGGAAAAAGAGATTAAATTTAATTGTTTCCAATTTCAGACTGTACTTAACAAAGTTATTCCACAGTGAAATTCCATCTTTCATTATCAGAAGCTGAATTGCCCTGCAATCATAGCTACAGTCATCTGATCCTTTTCCATGAATGATGGTGTTGGGTTGTGAGCTGTAAAATATTAATGCCAATGTAAGTTAAATGTTTGAAGCATGCATGCTCAATTTGTTTCATTAACTAATGCCCCAAACATCTTGATGTGACACAGAAACTACCTACACCACATTTAGGTATATTAATAATATATATTTATTTTAGACTTTATATTTTCTATGGTGCTGATATTTTAGAATCCATAATAATATATTAGGAAATATTTTTCCAACCAACTTTTTTTACAGATTGTTCTTCAGATAACTTTGAAAAATGGTGGACTGATTTGCTGGCCTACATTTTGTTGGTAAGAATGTGATAATGATAACATTGAGTCCCATTAAATATATAGGCATCCGCCAAGTTTTATAATTACATGAATGTATTTATTCTCCACTTAAAATAGTATATTTGCCTGTCTGTAGCATGTTACTTCTCCATTAGTTGAGAAATAAAAACATCAATTTAGGAAGTCATTGTGAAAATCCACAGACTTGTAAATAAGCTAGCAATTCCCATTATACATATTTTTTTAATACTATAAGGTGTAGACCCGCCAAATTTTTTTGCACTACATGATGATTTCATATGAAATCATTTAAGGAATCATGTATTTCTTTTTATTATAATATTTATTTCCTGCTGGTTTGAATGTGGCATTGTCAAATTGGAATTTAAATTTCTATGTATTGTAATTTACACTGCATAATCTCAATTCAGTGTCATTGGTATTGATTTCTGAAAAAAATAGTTACATGTAAAAAACATAAATCAAAAGAAAGCTTATAATAAATATTGTAAAAAGTGTTCTCATCAATTAAATATTGTAACATCAAATCTGCTGTTTTTATCACTGCTCCTCCAGGTGTGCTTATCTTCTAGTCTATGGTGTCAGTTATTCAATGTCAATGGCTGAATATTATTAACGGTCACTGTCTTCACGTAGCAATGATATTAGTGAGTCACTATGAATTTGATTCTGGGTAAGCAGATTTCTTGCTAGGATAGTGGTTGCAGATTAACCTTTGCTGCAAAATAATAGCAACATCTTATTTCAGCTTATATATTTGTTGCCGACACAATTTATTTGTACCTAAGATATCGCTGATTTCATTACTATGCCTAGCGATACGCATGGAATGAGTATGAAAAGACATTTTGGAACATGGAGACCAAACATCAAAACTCTCATTCTTTGAATTTTGGAATCTAGGTAGTGTGGATTATCAAATCAGTTCTACTTTTATTACATTTCTGTAGTATTCTAGGCTGATGGAATTATGGTAAAGAGTCATGGAAATGATGATCATAGTTTGAATTAATTATGGATATAATTTGAGTGAATATGCCTCAGGTAATTGCTATAATTGTGGACTTTTATATCAAGAAGTAGCATAACTACCTGAAGTGTGATGAATATATACTGAACCCATCAGATAATCCCAGGGAAAAAACTCTGATGAAGAGCATAAAAAATACTCAAACACTTATAGTCGTAATAGCTGAAGGTGCCAATATATGATGGTTTCCACTGTTAGCCTTAAAAAGCTTAGGGTCCAAATATATAAGCTTGTTAAAAAATCCTTTTTATAAAGTTTCTTCCTCAAAAAAAGTTATATCGCCTTATCCTGTGAACTTATTATTTTTACTGCATAATAATAAGAGCACTTGAAAAAATTGATATGTTCTAGTTTAATTAGCACACTAGCTAAGTATAATTTTTTAAATAGTCACAATTTTCAAAAATTATGCGTGAGCTTTCTGAGAGTGAGAAAGGAAAATTCTATGCAAATGAAAGGGTTAAGTCATTAATTAGTCCATAATGGAATTGCAGATGGTATCACCATTCTCTCCTTTCCCGTTTCATGGATGAACAATGTTTGAGTGAAGCTGTCATCTCTAAAACCAAGTTAGAGGACGGTTTTTATAACGGACATGCAAACATCAAAATAAGTTCAGTTTATTGCTTTTGAGGATTTAATATGATATGAACATTCCCGGGAACACAACTATTAATTCCAGACTTCTATTCTTAAATCCATCATATCAGGAAAAATATCCAGAATCCTTGGAAAACATCGAATGCAGACTATCCACAGGCCTCACAAGAATTAATTCAACAACCTTGTTAAAGTAATATATTCCTTGGGACTGAAGATTCTGGGAGTGTATCACATTCCTTTTGAGTGTGGAGAAGCGTATGTGGGGGAGACAGGACGCACCGTGGAGACAAGGCTGAAGGAACATGAGCGGTATATCTGCCTGAAACAACCTGAGAAGTCGGCCATAGCGGAGCACAGCCTCATCCATGCTCATAGTATCAACTTTGACGAGACTGAAATACTTAGGCAGGCCACAGGCTATTGGGACTGTTTAGTCAAAGAAGCAATAGAAATCAGACTAGAAAAGAGAAAACTCAACCGGGACAGGAGTTTCCACCTCAGCTAGACAAGGAAACCTAAACAGAAGTCCATAGAGGCAACCTGAGCTCAATGAGCCAATCCAGAAGAAAGCATGGGAAAATAGCTCGGCACCAGCCCTTTCCTAACCACTATATATTTGGGACGACTCTCCTCATCAGCATCTCATCACCCTGAGGACGGCTGCAGTGTAAGCGGCCGAAACATTGGTCCTGGATGGAATACCGAGAAGCTTTTCTTTAATATTCAAATGGTTACCAAACGAAATGAAACCCATATCTGTGTTACAAACATCATCTCACCATCATCTATTTTTTGTTCCTTTTCTTAGTAATGCACTTCACATTTCCCGTTTCTAACCCACTACTTAAGTTCCAACTGATGTACGGTTGGCAGCATTAGGAACAGCATAGTTCAGCTATACATACATGCATTCCCGCTACAAGTTAGGCCCAAAGGTGTAATTACATCGGTCCTTAGAACTCGTGTGGAAAATAGGAATTGATGAGCATGGGAAAAATTAAAACTTCACCTATCGCATCTACTCTGGTTAATTTGGTTTATAGTGAAGGCATGATACATTCATTTCTAATGCTAAGTTTTAAATATTTTGAATTGAAGTTAACATTTAATAAAACATTATAAACAAATTTGACAACTAAACAGAAAACATTAAGCCAGAACCTATGAGAACATGGCAGAATCTCCCAGCAGGTTCCTGAACATTTCTTCAGCACACATCACTCCACGTTCACATGCATTGAGAATGCAACGCTATCTGTTCTTACTTCAATTATTTTACTTATTTTTGTTGTGTATTTTACTTTCAAGTACATATCCATTTCAAAACTATTTTAACTTCATATCCATGTGATTTCTTATATTTTTATATGTGACTTATTGTAATTTAATTTTCACTTTGGCATTATTCTCCTAACTCCATATCATAGGTTTATATTGACCATTTTATCAACTACTTAGCAAGAAAAACAGACATCTCTACAAAACCGACATAACTCTAAATCCCTTTATTCGAGGTAAACCTGAACACAAATGAAGGAATATATGTACAAAACTTTCAGCATATCTCTATCTGCCAATAAAAAATATGGGCAAGACGAGATATCTCATTGGCCCTAGCCAAATGGTTATGGTTTTTCTACCTCCCATTATGATGCATCAAAATACTTCAATGATTGCTATGAAATGACAGTTTTACTAGAAAATTAGTGCATATGCATGAAAATTTTGGAGTGCTTACCTTACCAACAATTTTGACACCCTTTAGAAGGATACAGCCTTCAGAGGGGTTGTTCCTTTTAAGTTTATCAGGCCATAACAAACATGGCTGAGATATTTATTCATTTTGAGTTTAATTGGAGACTCCATTCCACTGAATTAAGAATCCTCACCCAATTAGTTTTTCCTAAAACAATGATTTCTTAGTATAGCCTCAAACTCCAGACAAGATTCCTCCTCCCTCCAATGCTTTCTTAACTAGGAGCACTTCTCTGTCAAGAAACTAGGACAGTGACAACCATCAATCAAAATATTTCAACTCAAGATTGTAATTGTATTAGGATTTCAGAAAAAATATGCATGTCTCTTGTCCATGCATAAGTCTTTAAAAATTCAAATTATATAGGATAATATGAGCTCTACTATTATAATTCTTCTTAGAGGACCACATAGTGAGTGTTTATCAAAATTTCACTTTAAATGATTGCACATACATTGAAGGGAAAATGAATGGAAGGCAATAAAATGGAAAGTACATTGCAGAATAATATTGCTTAATCTTACAAACTAGTTCATTTCATGGAGTTCCCCATTTAAACTCTGACATGAATTTCAAATGTGGGCCTTAATACCTGTATTATCCCGCTTTACCAACAGTTAACAGTACAATGGGTTCACTTGACAAACAGCCCAGAAAATACTCCACAAGATCAGACTCTCCCTTGCATTTTAAGTTGGTATTTTTAAATTGCTCAATTGAATTTGATATAAAAGTTGGAAACTCGTTAATATTCATACTTATCTAGCTTCATGGAGAAGTAGTTAGGCGTAATAGCACTCCAGAAAAGATTCAACCCAGAGTGAAACTGTGACACGCAAAATTATTTCCTCTCAAGATAACAGCTGAGGTACCCATAGAATACTCTAGCAACTTTGAACAAACAATCAAAAATACTGAAGGAATTTGTGACTTATTATAAACATCCCATTAATTACCACTTGGGACAATAAGCAAGAGCCCAATTATGGAACAGAAGATGCCTTCTGCAGCCCAAATACAAACAAGAATATTTTCCACACATCAGATCTAGGAATGCATAAAAAAAATGCCATCATTATTTGATACTGTTAATGAAATTCACAATGAGAATAAATAAACTGCAAGCCACATTTTCTGTATCACAAATTTTGACAATGGTTTCATTTATAGCTAGATAAGGACAGAAACAATAAAAGAAACAAATGAAATCCATGAAACATGTCTGAGACGGTAAAGAAATTTTTTTTCAATCTTTGCATTCATCAATTTCCAAATACCAATGCCATCAGAGCTAGATCCTGCTTCATACAAGGGCTAACTTACTGATGGTGAGTAAAAGGATTACAGCCCAGAGTATTCTTGAAGGAGAATTGTAAATTTTGCGCCCCATCCATATCACTACAAAGTGGGTTAACTTTGTATGCACTATGTGACTCAGTAAAAGCCACTTCGGTAGGACTCACCATGAGCAATATTTCCTTTTTCCTGCATAAACTCCAAGGTACCATCCCCAAGCTACCAATAAAATGTATTGACTGGTAATGTGAGATTAGGAATCAACAGGTGGATACTCAAAAACCTCAGGCAAACTAGTAAAATATGGATGTTCTCACTCTTTTTAGATTGCATCCCAAGTACAAACACAGGAACTCACGACTGAGGAAAACCATTTAATCAGCAAGATCAAAATACTACCTAGGAAAGCCTCGTTTTCTGTTAGCCCCAAACTGTGCACATTGGCCCACCAATTTTGTTGTAGATAGTTCATACAAATGTTTATGACATCACTTAGTTCTTTCATTCAGTCTCATACTGAGTCACTTAATCATTATTAAACTCACCCCCCATATTTAATGTAGCCTCAAACCAAGTCTGAGTAAATGATGTATATTTGAAATCCTTAGACTAAAACTATCTTCAATTTCAAGAGGGATCATGTTGCGACAAATTTCCAACCCATCTTGACATGATATCACACTCAGAACTTTTATAAAAGAAAAAGACGGAGTAAGGATACCTATCAGAGATAAGTAAATACAAAGCTTATATTTTTTAGAATTTTGAGGAATATGTGAGGAAGAGAAAGCTCAAATCATGTGATAAAGAATGATCAAAATTACAACAAAGCCTTTGGTTAATCTCAGTTGCCAAGTAGATAGAAAAAAACAGTGAATCAACCAATTTGGGAAAAACTCCCATCATTGATAGAGCTTTTCAAGTATCTACCAACCTCAATGCAAGTATTGATGGAAAACTTATTGACAGTGTTATATCTTCTGAGTCTGAACAAAAATAAAAAACTAAGCAGTCACACTCCTGTCCAGGAGGAAAGGAAGGACATTGACTGAAATTGAAAACTGGCAAGCAATCTAATGGCTTCTTCATAAGGTCTCATTTCCTCCAAAATATATACAGTACAACCTCGATCTATCGTTCTCGCATTGATCGTTTTCCCGCATCTATTGTTCGCCGTCTTTGGTCCCGAATGTAGTTCCATGCTGATGACGATAATAATTCCCGCATCCATCGTTCCTCGAAGTATCATTTCCCCGCTACGATCGTTTCCAAATCATGGTCCCCACATCGCAATTCCCGCATTCATTGTTTGAAAAACACGATACCAAAAATTTACACCGATTTAAGAGTGGGAATTTTGCGGCGCACCGCAGTGAGAAAGGGGGGGAGTTTGGCGACGCACCACGCAGGACGGACGGGTAGCCCTTGCCGTCCGATTCCCTTCTCATCTTTATGGCCCAAACTCCTTCCTATAGAACAATTGGCATTCCTCCTTTCCTACCCAACCGAGTCCCTACCTCGCTCATTAGCGGCCTCATTCCTTCGCCAGGAGCTTCTAACCTTTTTTCCTATAATCCTCTCAATGCTCTCTTGTAGTTGTCATACGCTCACTCTCGGCACCATATTGAGATCTGATATTACCCATGTGGGTAAATATCAACGGATTTCCTTGGTGTTTGGTATCAAATGTAACAGAAAATAATGGACAAACTTCATATAATACTTGTTCTGTAGATTTAGGCCAATTAAAAACTTTAGCAAAATTAACTGACGTTCCACTAATGCGCCCCTCAGGGGGTGGGGCCCTGTCCATGGAAAGGGTCGGGAGGGTTAAAGGTCTTCCACCTGCCCTACCCCTCCCAGCAGAAAACAGGGTCCCCCAATTACCTGTCTCACCCAATTCTTGTATGAAACCAGTGCATTATTTCCAATGACGTGGGCCACGTGGGCTTAAACGGGGGAGTGGCTGAGGGAAGGGAGGAAGGTGGGGATTCTCGTCACCTGACTCGCGGAGCCAACCAGAGGGCAGCGGGCGTGGCTTGTAACCTCGGCAATTCAGTCACTCCCTGACCTTTGTCATGGTCACTTCGCAGGCCTCAAGTAAGTGTGGCCAAACCCTACATGCTCTGTGCTCTTTCCTTTTTCTATTTTTTCTGTGTTTAGCCAGTTAAAGTAGGTATTTATGTCTATTCATTTTCCTGAAGTATTTATTTCCGAGCCTAAAGCCGAAACTGTTCAAAATAGGCGTTATAAGACGGCTGAAGGTAATGCAGATGTTTCAACCATTAGTTTGTCATAGTGGAAGTCCTGCGAGCGTGGGCTAAGTTCCTTCTCGTCCGTTGCCTGACGTGGGCTTGCATTGCCAGAAAGGGTTTTTCTGTTTTTTAGGCACCGTGACCCATCAAATTGATTTATTCTTTTGAAATTGGTTTTCATTCAGTAATGCCAAGCCAAACTCCAACCGCCGATATCGGAATTCCTCATTTCAACCCGATTGCCCGCTAACTTTTGCCTCTCTGAACCAGATGGCGATAACCTGCTACACCTCTTTTGCTCTATGCCTCGTAGGTTACGCGATTGCTCCAGATAAACAAGAGTACACTTGGTAGCGTAAAGGTCACTCCATCTTTAACGGGTGGCACTCCTCCATCAGCGGAGCACAATGGAAAGCGCGACAATAGATTACATCCTCCCCAACAAATTAGAGGCGCGCTTCTCACCCTCAAGGATATTTAAAACGAATAAATTTCTATGCATAGATAGGTCGGTGCGCGGGCTTTAGGATCATCCAATAACATGATAATGGACCATGTATATTTACTTCTATCATCTGAGACACCAATGGAATATGTAATACTAATAAAATATTTTAAACAGTTAGTAGTCAAACAAAAAATTAGAGATGCACCAAGTATTTTCATTAAATTTAAAAATTCTCCCGCTTTTAAGAGAAATTCCTTTAAGATTCCCCTCTACTGTGAAAAGTTACCATAAAATTCTCGCATTTTCATCTCCTTTTGGCTCCCGGGAAATCTTTTCCCGCATTGTTCGTTTTCCCGCATCCATCGTTTTTTTTGCCCATCCCCTTGAAAAACGATAGATCGAGGTTCTACTGTATATGTATGGAGCTGGTGTAGTCTTCTAAAGGTTGAGGAGGCAACAGAACCACCACATACAGGTACACCAGTGTACTCTTACAAAAAAATTGTAACACTCCTTTCCCATAGGTTACAATCTTAATGCAGTTTAAGGGCTTACACCTTCTGTTGACACTTAGCTGGTCTGGATGAAGAAATACAAATTACTTATACAACGTAGAAATACAAGGTAGGGCCATCTATTTCATACAAGTTGAAGGGCAGAGGCCAAACAAATGCGAGCCAATGTGTTGGGTTTCACGTAAAAATGCCACTGTTAATGGCAAATAGGAGTCCACCACACCAAAGTTCCTGGATATGAAAGTCAACCCTGGAGTACCCAATCCTAATAACTCAGGACTCATCCCATTTGGGTGGATGTTGAGCCAGGCATCATGAGAGGAAAGGCATATGCAGTTATCATCACATGATGTATGAATGAATGTCCAATGAAAACTGCATCCTGTAGAGACTTGCTAGAATGACTGTGTGAATGCATGAACTGGGATGAGTCCCTTCTCCTGTGCCTGTATTCCTACAATTACTGTTCATTTAACAGTTCAATTAAGTTTCTTTTGTAAGTTGTAAGAAACGGGAGGAAAATATAAATAAGAGTAGTGGCAAAATTAGAACATTTGTATGTCAGGACAGTGAAATCAAGAAGGCACATGATTAATTTTCCTGTCCAGACAAGATTTCAGCTGTAATACCATGGCCATTATGGAATATCTTCCAACTGAGCAAATTCACTAAGATTATCATAGAACAAAAATGCAATAGATACTATAAACATGCAAGTGTATTGAAATATAAGAAATATATACAAGTACTATGTCAGACAGCTTCAAATAGTTTAAATAAAATGTAGTATTACTATCCACATTCAATAACCAGTGCTCAATCTTTATAACAAAGACCCCACAAATATTAAAGAATACTTTCAAATAATGACTCAATGAACTTCACTACATCACTTAAGATATGGATTCCAGTTTGACACGAAGTAACAGCACAACATACACTTCAAGCAAGCTGCATTATGGAGTACTTTAAGGATAATTTAGCCATACACAATTTAAAAACACAATCGCCAGAGCAAAAACACTAGCTCATAAAATAAACTCACTTTCACAAAACCTTACCCATTCATTACAGCACACTTCTAGCCACTTCCCAGAATTATGTAAATGGACAACTTGTTCATGAGGATTGCCATATTTAAAGCCACCAAAGTTCCAAACCATTTTCAGGACTAGTCCACAAAAGAGGCCAAAAGTAATAATTCACCTTTCACAAGCACTAGACATTAGCAGAAATCCAATTAGTATTCCATACCAGTATTGTGAAATTGAAACTTGATCCTGGACATATTTCTGAGCCTTCATTACACACCACATTTAAAACAATAAAAGCAATTTCAAATGGCTTAAATTTCAAATATACATTTCTACTATGCATTAAAATCAATCAAGAGTTCAAATTATAATGGGGTTAAATGCAGTTTCTTTAGCCTAAATTTTTGTGCCTACTTTGTATCATAAAATGAGAAAACTTGACATGATCAAGTTTTGAATGATGATATTTTTCACAACTATTGTCAGCACAAGTTAGGACAAACTTTCCCAAATACTGGGGACCACTCTCAACACCTCAAGTTCGTCGGTTCACTGGGATGAAGGTTTAAATTAATGTTTTAACTGGTTTTTCCACACACTACCCATTTCATGACACTTTACATTACTTCCATTGCACTGCCTTGACTGCTATTCCCATCAGCACCAGCAGCAAACCCAACAATAACTTTCATGGATCCCACAGCTTCAGATACATCCCCACTGTTCACACCATCCAAAGTGTCAGTACCCCCCATTGCAATTTCTTCAGGAGCAACCTCAACTCCAGTGCTCTCCTTGGTGTTTGATGTGCTGCTACCATCTGCATCATCCCAATCAATCTTAAACCTCGTGACTCTTGGCTCTGATGCTAAAATGTTGCGAGTTACCTGAGAAATGAATATTTGGTGAATCACGTGCAAAATAATAGGGGCGCGACCTCCATCAGCAAGACAACATTTAAAATATCCACAATGTTCTACTTAGACAATGAGAAGAAGAGGAAATGCTATAATATATGAGCTATCAACTGCAAGGCAACAATGAGTCCACAATAGTATCGTCAGAGCCTTCTCCCACAAGCAAGGGCGTTATCATAGAGTTCAACGTCCTCTGTTTTACAGTCAGCCCTGTTAGATCTTCCGTACATTCCCCAACTACATTATAGAACAAGCAGTGTGCAGCACCATACTTAACATAAGAAATGAGAGCCAAATAAACACAGTCAATCATATCTTAAGACCAGTGCACACCTATCCTCCCGCCTCCATCCTCCTTCTGTCCACTTCCTCCTGTTTCTTCCTTGGGTTGTGCATACTATGCTGTCTGCCAAAACCGAAGGATGATAGACTTGGGCCCACAGTCAGTGCAGTTCACATCACTTCAGCCATGGATGGCATACGATTTGCATCAGTCTCTTGGAGGAGACTGACGGAAGCCAGAGCATACTATTCCTCCCTACCTCCATCCACATCCACCAAATATTCTTGACTGAGAATTCTGGGCGGAGTGGGAGGTTGTGGATGGAGGCAGGGAGGAATAGTATGTGCCAACTCACAGAATTACCCATATTTCAGTTGGCCATATATTTTGGGAAGGAGGAAGCAGATAGAAGCGGTAGGATGAGTGTGTGCTGGACTGTAGGGTGCTTCCTTAGCTAGATATCTTGGCTGAAGGTAGTTGGAATCATTTACAATGTTAAAGTTGGACGAAGGTGCGCAGTATCTTCAAAGGAAACTGCCAACAATCAAACACACAAAGCAATGACAAAAACCCATAACAATCATGCTAGACCACCATAATTAGATCATGTTATTGACTCATGGATTCAATAGGCTGCATGCTAGACTAGGTCATAGGTTTGCTGGACTTCATGTCCAATATGTTGGTGCTTCAGTTTTGGGTGGTCTCCCTAAATTCCAAGAGTCTCAGAACTTAGAGATGGGTAGATTTCAAGTGGAGGTGGAAGATCTAGTAGACTGCCAAATTGCACAGTGAGAGGGGAATGGTTATGTGGAGAGGAGAGTGAAAAGCTCGTGGCTTTCAATGGATTAAGTGGAAGTTCACCAAAACATTTTGCAACAGGGGCATGAGGCATACACAACTAAGGCTTGAGGGTGACTATGCTCCACCCATTCACTTCCCATTGGTTCTTCCTCCATCACCTGGTATCAGGTGCAGAGGACACACACTCCATTAAGTGGGAGTCATTGTGGAATCGAGTTTGTTGTTGCTCCATGCAATATCAGGGTAGCTACTGATATCCAATTTTCAAATTCCCTGACCGATCGCCAAAAGGTCACCTGTGATAGGAATATTTTATTCTGCTGAATTAAATATTCTACGGCAGCTTTAAATTTTCTAATCATCGTCACGTATTTTTAGAACTGCAAGCATGTATTTACTATAAGCTTGTGTGCTCCAGCTACTTCTTGACCTAGTTTCAGAAGTTAAAAGAAATGAGAGGTAAAAATTTTCCGACCAACATAGCCTCGGATTCCTTGTGATGAGCATAATATGTTATGATAACAATTTTTAACACGACCAGGCAAGTATCGCAATAAGGGTATACAAAAGGGATACATTGTATGTCTGATTCAAAACTAAATAATTAAGATTCAGAACTGAGTACGCCACGAATTGATGGTGCTTATTCCATGCACGTCAGCGACAGACGTTAGTTTTAGTTGGTGAAATAAAGGGTGGGAAAGACTGGCCGATAAACCTACTGGCAGAAAAATAATGAGGATTCCTACTCCAGTTTCTCCCCGACTGTTACGAGAATTCCCCGACTTTTGCCCGATTATTCCAGAAATTCAAAATTCCCTCACAATTCCAGGTTTTCCCAGACGATCGCCACCCTGAATATATAGACGATGGTTTACAATGGGACTAAAATATCAATGAGCAAGTCCAGCACACATCTTCTAAATTGAGGTCTTAATGAACACAAAATAGGAGATGAAAGAAATATTCTTTATGGGCAGACAAAAAAAATACATAGTTTCTTTTGTATTGAAAAAAATTCCCAGATGATTACAAAACTAAGAAAAACCACTAGCTAAAATATATCTGAAAAAGAAAAACCAGGAGAGAAGAGCTATACAGCACTGGATGGAAATTATGTTCACAGAGAAAATTCATGGCCATATGAAGAGTGCAACACGAAATCCGTACATAAAATTGATATGCAATTGTATCAAAATATTTACAGAGAAAATGAAGAATAACAAAAATCAAGGACAAAACAGCAAAACACCAAGCCATGAAGTCCTCAAAAAAGACTAGGTAAAAAATTAAAGCATCATTTTTTTAAGATAAGGACTTTATGGAGCCAACTAACTGCCATCTTTGTCAGCCAATGGACTGAAGGACTAAACTAGAGAAAATTAGAAAATTTCATAGAAAAAAGTAAAGCAGTAATACCAGGAAATTTGATTTATCCTCGACTCTCAGTCGTGTAAATGACCACAGCAAATCTTTACTACCATACTGACATGGACCAACCTAGTACACCTTATACTGCAAGATATCTCAAAAGACTTCAGTAAAAAGTCTAGAGAAAAATTGCTTGCAACCCCAAAATAAAAACCATGGGCAGTAGGGGGAATGGCCAACAAGGATTTTTTTCATCCTTTAAATTTCAACACCTTTCTGGCCAATACCAACCCAGAAGCCTGTGTCGGATAGAGAATGGAAATATCTACATTAGATAGTTTAAACTGTAAATTCCAAAAATAAGAACAGCTGAATCAATATGATCCAATGGACTGAACACCACCCCAAGAATTTGTCCATATCTCGGGAAGAACAAGGGGTCCTCCCATAAACATCCATACCACAAAGAAAGTAGTCTTAATTATTGAACCCACCAGGGCATGTTAACCTGAGACAGAATCATAAAATCTTACTTTGGTGAAATCTGGATGAGGAGGAGGATTTTCCCTGAGCTCAGGATCCGAATATTCATTGTTTATGAAGTAGCCTACTCGAACAAATTCTCTTTTCCTGTAGGAGCACGTGAGGAGGACTACTGTGACACCGAGAGCATCACCATCAGGAATTCGACGAACATCAGGAGGGTCAGCCTGAAATATAGAAAAATTACAATAAAATTTGAAGTAGACGCATTTTCCTTAAGTCTACAAAAATGAAAGAAAGCACCATTCATCAGAAGTCTGAATATTCAATGTAAATAAATCTAAAAATGAAGAGCAACCACCGAAACCAAGTTATCTATATATTTCTTCTCTCTAATTATCCAATTTTTTGGGAATTGAGCTAGTTTTGAGCTATGAGTTGAGCACATCTCACTTTTTGAAAAGTGAGTGAGGTGAGCTGAGCTCATTTTAAAACTGAGTTTCCCAAACTCTGCAATAAGTATATACAAAAGGGATACATTGTATGTCTGATTACATTGTACTACATTGTACGTCACAACTAAATAACTAAGATTCACAAGTGAATACTCCATGAATTGACGGTGCTCATTCCATGCACATCAGCGACAGACGTTAGTTTTAGTTGGTGAAATGAAGGGCAGGAAAGACTGGCCGATAAACGTAATGGTAGAAAAATAACGAGGATTCCTGTTCCAGGTTCCCCCTAGACTAATACGAGAATTCCCTGACTTTTCCAGAAATTCAAAATTCCCTGATGATCACCACCCTGTAATATTATTTGCTGCCGTTTGAACCTTCTTCAAGCTATCGAGTTCATCATCATGAATCCACTTATAAAATCTTTAAGGAATTCGTTGGTTAATCAATATCGATTAACATTTATTTTGGAAAAAGAGCGCTCTGAACTGCCAGAAGCATGCCCGGAAGAGACGGAGAGGCGCACGTTGTTGCAGAGTCAGAGGGTTGTCCGTAAGGCGTGCGAGGAATTGCCTACAAAACACACTACGTTGCACACTGCAAACATTTACCCGCGGGGGAAAACTACTTCGCTCGTAGTAACATGCATAGTAAATGATAAAAAGTACGCGAAACCTCATTTTGGTAATCCCTAAAGGATTCTCGATATGTTGGTGAAGCAACAACGCTCTGATGTGGAATTGATTTGGCTTCCGGTCGCTCATTGTGAGCTCAATGCTACTGAGCTAATGTGTGCGTTTGTAAAAAAACAGTATCGCTAAAATTAACATGGCTAATACTGTTGAGAGGGGAAGCAGTGAAAATATTACATCTGAATTGTGCCGGGAGAAACTGGGATCAGTATCTTCGGAGTTGTGGAAAATGTGGGTAATGCATGCAAGGCGTATTGAAAATTATTATTGGGAAAAGGATCATTTAATTGAGTCGTACACAGATATGGAACCAGTGATAATAAACACCCACGATTCTGAATCATCAGATTCCCTCTCATTTACAGAAAGTGATTCCGAGTGAACTGAAAAACACATTCGCTTTACGATTAAAAAATTGCATATATATGAGTAAATAATAGAAATTTTAGAATAGTTACGCTAGATTTCTTGTGTTAGTAAATGACGCTTGCAGGAGCAGCAGTGAAGAGCAGTCATTTTTCTAACTGCCATTAGATCCAAATCCCTCATGGAAAAAGTTGATGGGAAATGGTGAAAATGTGCCTCTGGTTATATTTTGGTGAGTGCACCAATTTTTATCCTTTACTATGCATGTTACTACGAGCGAAGTAGTTTTCCCCCGCGAGTAAATGTTTGCAGTGTGCAACGTAGTGTGTTTTGTAGGCAATTCCTCGCCCGCCTTACGGACAACCCTCTGACTCTGCAACAGTGTGCGCCTCTCCCTGTCTCTTCCGGGCATGCTTCTGGCAGTTCAGAGCGCTCTTTTTCCAAAATAAATGTTAATCGATATTGATTAACCAACGAATTCCTTAAAGATTTTATAAGTGGATTCATGATGATGAACTCGATAGCTTGAAGAAGGTTCAAAGGAGGGTTTACAGGGATGCGTGGAACGGAAAATAACGCAGTCTTGCAATTTCATCAATAAATAAAATACTAATGCACTTAATAATCTGAAACGTCGTATGATTGTTAAGAAAGATCTTTGCTACAATAATTGAAAAGGAAGTTTCGCTCTTGATCCGTATTGTTATTACAAAGCTGTAAATGCGATGCATCCGTCCGGCACCAAGAAAAATGCTCAAAAATTCAGTTTTTAAGCACACGCTGAAATCAATATAAATGGTAAAAAGTTTTGTATACCATCAATAAATGCAGAAATAAACAAGCTTCAATTTGATGCACTTCATTTTAAAACCGATTGAGTCGTCTTTGAGATATTAGGGTCCAATATATAGGCTTTTTGTCATGACTGACAGTTTTGCTTTGTATAACCAAAGCTTCATTTTAATGCTTCATATTTTAGAGTTTCTACAGAGTTGTGTACAATGCTAGTCACTACAAGAACTGTGTAATGTATCAAATACCGATCCAGCCATAGATTGAGACAATTAGAACGATGATACAGAAACTAAGAAGTTTCATTATTAGTCTCATTGTCAGTCAATGCCATAGAGTAGGGTTTTACAGAATAGGATTAAAGAGATAGAGTGCAATGAGTGTGATGGCTATGACTGACTAAGTCCTACCCAGTAAGGAAGAGGACAGTACATAGAAACAATACTAAAACATAGCATAAGATGAGTCTACAAAAATTGTAAGAAATATAATGAAAGAAACTGAAATTTAGAAATGTTAAGCACAGAATGGAGAGAAGCAATTTTGAAGTAAACTATGACACTACGTAGGTTGAGCACAGAGGAAATGATAAAAGAATGTAGAAGGGCACAACAAAATTTCTTTACGAGAGGTAGGAAAATCTGACTCGATAGATGTAATGATGAGAAGTAGGAAGTGTTTGTGCAAGATAAATAAAGTAAGGCAAGTATAAGTGCTTCACAGTATGGTACATTGATGTTAAATTACCTATTTTTACACTCAGACCTTCCTAATTTCCTTCATCAGATCAACTATAATATTAGAATTCACAATTTATCAACTTTACAGACATTATATCACCAATACTAATTCCCTTTACAGGGAAAGGTACCCATTTACTTCAAAGATCACATGACATTCACTGCAAAGATGCAGGCAATCCTTGTCAGATAACAATACCAAGGAGCTGTGTAATCAATTATTTCAAACACCAACATTTTATGAACAAATCAAAACCAGTCACCAGAAGAAAACAATTCAATCACTCAATTGAAGCCCAGATTTACAGATAAGTCTATACATATGTATTTTAAATAAAATCCTTGTTAGAAAACTTACCTGAAAAACAAACATATGTCTACCCTCGGCAACTGGTCCAACATAAACAGTGTCCAACACCTGATCATACTCCTCGCTCTCAGCAGATCCGACATAGATCATTTTCCATTCAAGATCTATAAAATTAAAAGCACCAAATGACCAACTTCCTTATCATAACAAGTACGAAAATAGGCATACGATAAGTTACATCCCTATCTACTTCAGATGTTCAATCCCATTAGATGATTTTATACCTTCCCATTCAATCAAATATTCCTCACTTGGTCTCTTGGTCAATCTCATATTTTAAAGTCAGCAAGAATAAGAACATTAGAACTATCGCCATATCTTAACCTCTACACTCATCATATTAAGGTGCTGCAGCTGCATACGTATTAAGAAGCAGATTAAACACATGTAATCTGCATTCTTCACAGCAGCTCACAATCTTCCACCAACGTCATCTTAAGAGTGCATAAAAGGGGTGAGTGACATTAAAATAAGCTCCAGGAATCTAAAAACTTATAGTATTCCCTGCATAAAGCAAAGCAGTGACATCCATAAGAAAATTAATTAAAACCAATGCACTATAAAAAGTTTCGTGCAGACTATAAATCCACTAGGAAATTATCACTGAGGCCAACCAGAACTCATGCTATTTCTTTATGACAGTAGAATCATAGGCTCAAACAATGTACACCGAACAAATGGACCTTTGAAAGATAATATGCATAGCATTGGTTGATTCAGGAGGGAGGTCGACTATAAAATGAAGATTTAAATAAATCAAAAATAAGTGCCACAACTCATCCCATAGTTAATGAACCCCCTTCAACGATGTAAAATGTAAACAGAAGTGCTCTAAGCTTCCCAAAATGTGAACTTTACCTTTGGGTCCTTAGTGTCCTACAGCAAGGTAAGAAGGATAATATACTTAAGCGTATTTATTAGGCTCTTATCAAAATACATGAAATATAAAAGATATCAGTAGCTAATTCGGAAAATTAAATGATCAACTGATTCAAAGCAGTTTTGCTAAACTGCATAGAGGAATCCACTGTTGATAGATTACCTTAACTTGAACTTCCATTCACATGAAATTACGTCTGTTCCTGAAACAATTTCCTACACTCTGCTTTATCAAAGTTGAAGAAATGTGACAAACTCGGCAATTATACGTAAGGAATAAGCCTGAGAGATACATGCATCATTTCCACCTTAAATACGGCTTTTGGACAGAAATGGTACCCTTTAAACATTAAAAGTGACCCCGCTGCACCTACCTAGGCGGCGAAATGACAATCAGCGAACATATCCAGATTAAGTCAGATTTATTTTAGTTATAATCACGAAATCCAAACGAGAATGACGTTCCTCGTATAATGGCACATTTCGCCCAGGAGTGCACTGACGGTAGCTTTTCTTATTTTCCACTCTCTTAGCACTCAAAATCAAACGGGGCCATCTTTTAAACCGTGTCTTACCTTCTTTCAAGTCTTCAATGCACTCGAACGTAACTTCGAATTGGAATGGGTTTAAGAAGGGAGATGGATTATCAAAAACCACAACATTGCACATGTGAACTTTAGCCATTTTCGGGAAATTAACTCTTCTGGATTACTCGTATCTAAAAAATGCGAAATTATCAAATTAATCCAAGAGTAATAAGAGGAGAAATAAATAACTTAGTTAGCTTCCACAGCTGTAAAGATCAATTACCTACGTACCAAACTTAATTCTGGGCAGTTGAAAACCACCTAATAACCTCACTCCAAATCCGATATCTTGCACCAAATGAGCCCACAGTGAATTTTAAGTGCCAAAGCCAAAAAGTTTAGAATCACCGATTGATGTACGACGACTTGGCGGGAAGTCACTCCACCATAGGAAAAACGTAGCTGTTTGTATATTGGTTGGCGCTGAAGAGATGGTAAAATGTGAATCAATTTATGCCATTGGTTAATCTGAAAAATTAAAAATAGGGATAAAAATAATACCCAGCAATGAACCGAAAATTATAAAACTTCTGAAAAACAGATTTTAACTGTTCAATAGGATGTAAGTTTATGAAATTCACGAGAAATGTG
Source organism: Ceriagrion tenellum (assembly GCA_963169105.1). NCBI lineage: Eukaryota > Metazoa > Arthropoda > Insecta > Odonata > Coenagrionidae > Ceriagrion > Ceriagrion tenellum. Next base: position 114,240,047 of record OY720641.1, read on the forward strand.
TCATTTTAGAGAGACATTAGACTATCGTAAAGCGAAGTTTATGACTGTTGACAATTCAATTTGACTAGCGGGAAAAGCCTTCACTACATTCATCTCTATGTCATAATATTCAATACTTCGGGCTCCTTATGGATTATCAAGTATTGATTAATAACTAACTGTACCGGTAAATGTTACCACCATACCTATACAACGATTTAAATGTGCGTTTTCAAGGTATATATTGTGTGCCTCTCACCGTACAATGTAACAAATATATCACTGAAATTAATTAAGCTAGTTAATGCTCCCACTGGGGAATCTTGTTTGAGGATGCAAAAGAAATTTTCTGTGACTCTTTGAGGAACCATAATGCGCGTCATCGCTTTTCCTAGACATGCTGCTAATCATCAATTACAGTTGTTACTTCATCAATATATATTATATGTATCTTTATTTCATTTAATGTTTATGAACAAGATGTCTAGCATCACTTTCTATATTCATATTCCTCGTAGCTTAATGTGCTGTTTCACTACATTTTGATTGTGTTGAAATTCATCTCGTATGTATACTATTTAGTCACAATGAATATTGCATGCACATTATTGCTATGCTGTGGAAGAATGCAGCAGAGATAAGCGATTTCAACTTCACATGCTCTTCCCATGTTCTTTCTGAGACTGCTTAATAATTACCAATCTAATACTTCATCTAATTTCAACGAAGTCTCATCAGTCACCATCTGAGAGTATCAAGGACCCTCACTTACGGAGGTTGAAACCATTGAGAATCTTCAATCCTCTGTTTCAGGAGCTTTTAAATAAATGATTACACCTCTCACCTAACTTGAAGCTAGAGGATTCAATTATTCATCTTAGACTTGACCCCTTCCATCACTTCCTACGAGTATAAATTGCATCCAGTGCCTAAGAACAATTAAATGTCTCCTCATTAACAGCAAAGTAAAGAAAGCTTAACATTTTTATTCTTTACAGCAACATATGCTCATTTCAACCCATCTTAGTGGTGAATAAATTTATCATATTACTGATCTATCTACTTCTCGAACTTCTGGTCACATATTTCCCCTTGTTAATATTTCTGTGATATAATGGACTCTATAAGAGAAGAAATAATAGGTCTCAGGAAAGCAAAGTGTTCATAAAGCAACTCATGAATACACCAAACTATGGTTATGCAAAGAAATTTGCAGAGCCAATTAGCCCAGCTACAGAATTTCTTTTACTGGGCTTACATAAAAAAGGATTACTGCAATGTATTAATATCTTCATCTCTCAATATTATCAGAAATGTTCATCATAGATTTAATAAACTCAATATTATCTTTAGTACTCCTCATAGATTTAATAACTATACTACGAGCAGGCCCTCACACTTATCTTCATAATGTAGCTTTAATTATTTTAACTGCATGCGCCTTTAGGATCAATCATTTTGACAAAGCTAGACAAATTTGTATAATTGTCAACTAAGATCATGCCCACAGCCACTGTTAATGCAAACAAAATCACTATTCATATTGATTCATTTTCCAGAGGAAATAACATACAAAAAAAAATTCAGTAATCTTATATTTTCATCTCTTTAATTCAACGTGTCACCAATATGGTGCCATTTATCACACCGCTTCACTGAGTGTACAGTTTCAAGTACAAAATGAACGAAATCATAAAATATATCATAATTACAATAGCATTGGAATCATCCATCTTGTATCAACATAACATTTTGTCCGTGAATGAGGGTCAGGGCTCACACGGATGTCTAAACATTTCAGGATACAATATCCCTAGAGAGGCTACACATTTGCAACCTATAAACTTGGAACAGAAAAGAGGTAACGATTATGGACTGCGATTGTAGGGAAAGTTATACAAGGCAAAGAAGACACTTCAATATTTGGTTTCCAAATAACAGAGAAGACACATTTTTAAAAGGACATTCTCTCTCCAGTAAAAGTATTTTAGCACATCCAACCCTGTATTACTGGCACTGTTCTCAACTGCCCCGATGCAAGCTTCATTAAATTCCTGGACCCCATTTTATGAACCATAAAAATATGTACTTTCAATCTTTCCTTCGGGAACCTTCTCAAAAGAAATCACAAGGACTACTGTCACCCATGACTTATGATCACAGCAACTACAACAAAAAAGAAAGAAAGATCTTTTCTTCATCTTCCCCGTCAGCCACTTCAACACACAATCAGACACGCAAGGCATACACACATGATTTTCAAATTAAGAAATAAATACTGAATTAATTGAGAAGCATTAGCTTACCCTGCCAAGTCCTTATAGCCCATAAAAGTACAATTAATAAAACACATTTTCCATACTTATATTGAAACATAATTACAATTGATAAAAGACATGCTCTTACCCATTGGCATTAATGAAAGTATTCCACAATAAGGTTAGTTTTTAAGGTAGCACGCAAGCAGTTAAAATAAAAGTTTTTAAAACTGCATGGGCTTCATGGACTTAATATAGAGCATAAACTGAACAGAAGCATAGTCAGGAAGAACTCAGGTTACAAGAATATCAGAGACTTTATCAAATACAAGAGGCTTGTACATCTAGCATGTAAATGGAAGATGATAATTAGAGTTACAAGAGAAAATTCAACCCAATTTCTAAGTCATGAGAAATTACAACAAATATGAATATCCAATCAGCCATTAATGCAAAATATACTTGTCATAAAATTATTTCAGAAATTAAGTTTCATAAACTACTTTAGATGACATCCAAAACTGTAGAAAACTTTCAATAAGGGTGTATCATCCAGCTGCATACTAATATCATTCAATAAAAAAACCTACTCATTCTTTTTGATTGTGGTAAACTGGCATTTCATTGCCCTCAAGAGCTTTGAAAAAGGCACAGTCATGTAAAGCCAAAGATGAAAACTTCACATGAAAATTTTCATAACTATAGTTTCCATACATTTAAATGAAAATAAGGCACACCATAGGGAAATGGTTTAGGCGCTACTTTGTCATTTACTTGCAACACACTCCGATTACTACCTTGTTTTAACAAATGCACTTCAATAGACTGTAAATTCTAAGGAACTCTGTAATTAAAAATATAAAACTTGTATAAAATTTGATTTCGTACAATTGAGTGATATCAATGAATCCAAATATTACAACTAACAAATGCAATAGTGGGATGGGTAATGCATACCATGCAAGCAACAAAATTCTATAAAAGCCATCAATCATTGGTAACAGTATTAATACTATCTTATCTAACCAGGCATGAATTATTAAAATTACAAATACAATTTTAATATTCAAACAGCATTTTTCAAAATTGAGCAAAAAATTTATGTTAAGTACACTGAATGTATTAACCAAATACCTGGTGGCCATTTGTAATAATTCTGAATGAAATATATTTTACTATATGAACTTACAAAATATATCTTTGAGCAGGAAGTCCCAATTTTTATAAAATATGACCTGAGTTCCAAATTGATTTTTCAGGATATTCATATAAAATAAGCAGAAGTAGATTTTCCTGGCTAGAGAATTTCAAGGCATCAGACATTTGACACTCAATACTGAGAATGCAATACAACTGAGATATGAGCAATGGCATCTAATAATATTCAATTTGTAGTGATTAAGTTTTTAAACCAAGGTGCTTGAAAAATATTAAGTTCCCAGCATTCACATTTTTAAAAATAATGCTCAAAATGAGCAATGATGCCAGAGATGATTTCATTGAAGCCCCACTTTCATACTTATGAAGATAAGAGTTCATATTGAATTTACTTTTAATTAAAAAAAATAATTATGAATTAGCACTCAACTTGATGAAAAATGCTTCAACATTTATGGGATTCAAGACAGCAAGGGTACTCTTAAAGGTAAAAAATATTTCCCCTATTCAACATTACCTGAAGAACATACAGAATCTTGAGACATTCTCTCCCATACATTCACACAATATTTTAAGTAGCTGACGGGTGGAAACCCTTCCCTATGCAAATTTTCTGGCACAAAATTCTTCTTGCTAACAGCACACACAAGAAATATAATGAATGTGCATCTTCTCTAAGCATTCCAAAAGTACACATGGAAAGATAGAGGACCATAAATTTGAACTGGGGCTTAATTTAAGAGGTCATGTTGGTCTATATCAATCAACCACTGTGTAAGGAAGGGCCAATAACAAATCTCCATCCAAAGATGGCAAGGAAACACATTCATGCCATTCCCGAAAGACTCTTTCTGACTCAGGCAATACTCCATAATTTCCAGTCACCCCTTCCAACTGTTCTCCACTAGACACTTTATCAAGGAGTTCCATGGCTTCCCTCTCCCGTGAATCTGGAGACAATGGCCTAACCTCTACCTCCACATCATCGTCCTCTTCGGAGAGGACATGGGGATCTATAGGAGGAAGCCTGGACAAAATTTCTTCTACTGTGCTGTCCGCAGTGACAGCAACAGGCAAAGTGGTTGTCCTCGTTATTTCATTCCCACCAAGAGCACTACCCCGCTCAACCCTAACATCAATACGAGACCTATCCAGTTCCTCTTCACCTTCACCACTGGCCACTGCTGTGACAGTTGACTGAAGGAACCTCTCCATATGCTCACTCTTGTTCCTAGAGACCTCACTCATGTCCCGTCTATCACCAGAAACTATGGAGTTGAGTGTCCTATGAGGGGGCCTTTTAGGGCCTTGTCGTATTTCATCTGCCGTGCCAGCAGATGGAACCCCTGCACCTCCCGCCTGGAGGCCTGCCAACAGTTCCTGTGTAGTTTTCAACCGTGGAGTCCTGACAATTGAGGCTATTTTTTGTTTCACAATATCATCCGATACATCAGGCACAACAGGAGGAGTCTCCGCTGCCAAGCACCCTGACCTAGTTCCACCTCTCCGCCTCTTCTTCCTTGCTGGACTACCCGCTGAGTCAAAGCTGTCCCGACTTGACTCGCCAGCTTCTACCCACGGGGCACCACCATTCACCACAGCTGGGGACACCAGTGGTGATTCTTTCCGAAGCCTCTTGTTGGAGGCATGGGTACGTGAGGCTGCCTCAGCATTGGGGGCATAAGGCTGTGAGGCGGGACTTCGTGGTGGAGGGGCAGGCAGCCCAGGACTTGTGCCTCCTGCCGTGGAAGTGGGGGGAGGACTTGGGTGAGGGGGATGATGGGCTGTTGTCCTCGTGGGCAGTGGAAACCGTGCATTATTTGACGAAGGAACAAGGGCTGGGCTGACTGGAACCACACCACCTCCTCCAACCCCCGTGGCACTAGAAATGCTCCCTATTCCCCCTCCATTCACTGAGCCTGGGCCTCCACTGGGATGTGAACTAGGCGGTGGCTCTCTCCCTTCTTGGGGGAGGATCATGTCACGCCATCTGCGGACAAGATCCTTAGCTCTTTTGGCAAGGACTTCATTGGTTGTTTTCCGTCTAAGTTCATTGATATACTTTCCAAGTCTTGTAGTCTGAAAATGAAAGGTACACCATTAGTGCCACAGCTCATAACATCCTAGAAACTATGTTATAACTGGTGGTCCCATCAATGGAAATGTCCCAAATCATCATAGAGATATGGTCCAATGAACACCGTTTTGCTACATCTACTCATTTCAGTCATTTCAAACACATTACCTCAGACACTACAATGGTGAAGCCAGCATATATGCTATTGACGGCTGAATTCTAATTTTTTAAATCATTTGAATGTTTGCAACTTACAAATAATATATAAATATAATGTTGAAATATATGTTTATTTTGTGAGCCATATACTTTTAAGAGCACTCATAATAGAAAAAGCAGACCAGAAGCTTCTGACTGTGTGCTGAAATTCAAATGATTTTAATGGAAAATTTTTGGTAAATTCATTGAACATGATAACACATCTAAAATTCAATATTCAGCATTTTGTTAATTCCTTTTAGTACTGGAGCATTAAGTACATAAATACTTTTTTATACCTCCCTAGAATCCTAGCCCATATTCCTTTTTCTCATAACTATTCATGATTATTTTTTAAATATTTATTTAGCTATGCATAACTTAAACACATGGTTTAACCACTACTCCTGCATTTATAGAATAAGATACCGCAATAAGTTACCTTTTTCCTCATTTTTCTTGCTCTCCAACCTAAATGATTAGCCTAAGTGTTTTCATTCCTTAAAAAATATACTAAAACCTAGTTTTCTAAGGCTGATATTCATCATTCCATACCTTAAGTACTACTCCAAGCACATGAAAATTAAATGACAGTAATTCCTTTGCTGACTGGCTAACATGCACCTGATTATCCTCAAATCAAAAAAATGTAATCAGCTACCTGACTTCTCTCAATCCCACAGAAAGATCCCCAATGTCTTTCCGATCATGTCCACAGAAAGATCCCCAGGGTCTTTCCAATGATGTCTTCAGAACTTGACTTAAAGCAGGCAACAAAGAACAGCCTTGCAGCATTCCCCAGGCTTATAGTGCTTGCCTGTTTTCAACATAATTTTCTATGACTTAAGAAGACTTACCAATACAGATTTCCATTGAGACATCTATCCCACTATTATTATTTAGTTACTGAGATGGCTTTTGAGCAGGGCTAAATGCAGAGTATGTCATGGCTAAAGGTTTCTCTTCCTGCGACAGGAGGTAAACGTAATGCAAAAACATGATCCACATCCATTTACACCCAAATGTCACTCCAGCATTGCCAATTTCCTACCCATTGCCTACAACACCCAAAACCTCTCCAGCAAGAATAACATTGCGAGGACTATCCAGGGAAAACCAATATAAAATACATAAAAAATAGAGATAATAAAATACATAAAAAATACTGGGTACAGGAACTGTGTACATGAAAGCCTATGGTAACATGCAAGCAAGAGTCACAATTTGAGGAGAGAAAGTCAGGATTGTTAATCCACTATTGAGGTAATAAGCTGGGGAAGGTAGAAAAAAATTAGCTGGATAGGGTAAAAAATTAACAGATGCTTCATTGAAATAATGGGTAAAGGATATTAGTGTGTCAAACAGGTTGCACAAAAACAGAATGCATGCTAAGGCATTATGAGAGGGAAAAGCAGAATACCAATGAATTAGCAAAACCTCCCACTTCCAGAATATTACAACTGATAAAGTGGTGCATGAAGAGATATAGCAGTTTAAGAAAATGTATCAAAAATAAATCTCTAATGAGGTAACCTCAAATTGTTGTTTTATATGTTGTGCTAGTGCTAATATTTGTAACTCTATAATTAGTACTTTTTTAATAGCTCCCCAAATTTTCAAAAGTTACATTTTTATGGCACAGTGATAATAGAGGTATGCAAGCTCCTTACTCCAAATTATTTCGACATGGAGTATTGATACAAGGGTAACTATTGGAAAAATATGAAGAATTTGACAAACTGCCTTCCACAAAAAAAAATCTGGAAAATAACCATTTTTTATCAATTTCAACTCCAAATTTTGGAAATACAATAATAATGAAGCATGAGATATTCCATGTTATTGGGTATATGAAACTGTTGTTTAAATATTAATAAGTTTTACTTCACTGTTCTAGATCTGACCACACCTGAGAAAAAGTTACATTCAATGCTAATAAACACAGACAATGCACTGAGATTGAAAATTGGCCACAAAATGGTAACCAGAAAAAGAAATAAAAATAAAGTTGTTTCATACAGTCGAAACATAAGTTTATCAACTATGAAGATGTTTCCCAAAATGGGAACATTACCAAGTTGGACCACTTGATGTGGATTGACCCTGCAGAAAGTGATAGCATATGTACTGTATTTCAACAGGCTTTGATGCAAAGCCTCCACTTTCAGAGTATACCCATTACATACAGTTTTTCATGCCAATGATTTCAGTACCCATCCTTTCTGGCTTTAGTTCCAGTTCTACGCTCAAGAACCAGTGGAGCTAAGAACTACACCAACCCATCCCTAGAAATTTCCAACTTAACCTCTCTTGCTTCCAACCCTTTATATATAGCTGATAATTAAGTACTCATTCCATACCAATAGGAAAAAGTTACTCTAGATGTCTCTAATTTCAACCTTATCAGGACATACTCCATATTACTACATCCTTGATCATATCCAATTGTTTTGCAAAATATACCTCTGTCACCTAGCTACAGGAGTATGAAAAATTAAGCTTTTCATAATCTTGTTTATGGTTTGTATTTGAGATCTCTAGACATAAAATACATCAAAGTGCAAATGCTCATTTGAAGGAGAAAGCAACAGTGCATAATACTGTGATGTCATTAATTCTAGATTTGCCATTTTTGTGCAAACATTTTTATTTTTAAAAAGTCAAATGTATTTCTCTCAAAACACATGTCCCTGGATTATGCACATTTCCAAAAATGTTTTTTAGCTAAATACCTTGGCTGTGCAATATTATAAGATGGTGAGGGCGATTTTTGTTTCGCCCTCAAAATCTTTTAATTAAATATAAGGAAGAATTTAAAAAGTTTGTTAAAAAATGAAGAAATTTGTTTTGGGTCCCCGCATGTTCCCTTATTTTGTTCAAGTTTCATGGCATCCTAGATGGGGGACATCCTAGATGGTGTTATTATGTTGGTGTGTGATCAAACACCACCTTTGTATCATTTACATTTTTGGGGCTGATTCAGAGCAAAAACATAAGACTTAGAAAATACCAAATTGCAACAATAGTGATGCAGCGATGTCTCCTAGCCAATGAATCCCAAATTTTGCTCTTAGGCTTTTAATGTTGAGCTCTTTAAACCTTGTCATTGCTGTGTTTATTTTTAATGCATAATGTAACAAGATCAATTGAATGGGCAAATAAATTTCATATCACCTGAACTGAAATGTTTAACTTAACTCCATTTTAGGAGCAGTATAAAGCCTTTTAGTAAATTCCTGTTAGGAATGTTGCACAGCAGCATCAAATGATCTTTAAGATGCACTAATTTTCACTAGTTTCAGAAGCAGTTAAGTATTAGTTTTTTTATTGAGAATATGGCCTTATAAGTATACAATACTCCTTAGAAATATACATGGAGGAATTATTCATAAATCAAATCTGAAATTGGTGATTCAATGCATTGCTCTACTTTATGTATCTACCACATGAGAATGGACATACTAAGGCTTACAACTAGCTGTCAATCCAATATAAGAATAGATTCTTATCTAGGAGCAAACAACAGTCAATGCCTACCATAATCATAGGCTACACTAGTCTACTAGAGTCAACAGCATCATCGCCACTGCATTCAAAAACTGCCTTAGAACTTTTCAGTAACCACTGCAAGCCATTAGAAGGAAATGTTCACTAAGAAGCCACTCCATCACAAACTTCAGGATTGAACTAGCACTAGTATTTCTTTTTGCAAAATCTTATTCAGCTGCCATCCAAGATATTTCAATTTTAAATTGTACTGAATGTCTTCACACACTGTGTTTGTGCCCGAGGCCCTGACTAGTACCTATGTACTCCAGAATCTTAACCAGTTTGATTTACAGGATGAACCTAATCAGTCTCTCAGCTGTGATATTGCTTTTTTCAAACTTTCTTTTAAACTGTTGTAAATTCACTAATTTTATTACACATATATCAGTCACAACTTAAACAATGGTCATCACCCCAGTATCTTAGATTAAACTAATTTTTGAGGACTGATATTGAAGTTATGTAGCCCACATCAATTTCATTCCTGTGCATAATTGTAAATTTTTTTAACTCTATGAAGAATAAATATTTTACTGAGTAGTTGCATAAGTCTGTCCAGAACAGAGTATTTCAATGGCTTTTCTTACACTACATACAGACACTTCCACTGCTTCTGTCATACAGACCAGACAGAACTAGACGGGATTTACAGGGAAGAACATCATCAAGGTGTTACCAGAGAAACTGTTTTCTTCAAAAATTGTATCATGCAAATTTAATGCTGAAAATATATTTATCCCAACTAATGTTAAGAATGATATTAATGTAATCATAGTGCCATTTTGAAATAACTTCATACACGTTCAAACCTTGTATCATGTAAATTATTCATAACGCTGAACATATGTTTATCCCCACTAACATTAAAAAGGATATGTAATTATAGTGTCATTTTGAAATAACTTCATACATGTATTAAGAGCATTTTTGTAAGAAAACGTAGATGGGCTGTAGAAAGTGTCCCAGTAGACTATGTATAGAATGCTGAACTTAAGTTATATGGAGAACAAAGAGAACTTTTTTCTAGAGTCAGGAATGTGGATATTTCTGGAAGATTAAGAAGTTGCCACACCAAAATACCATACTATCAAGCACAATTAGTAAAGCGATAATGTCAATGGGTACTTGCAGCAGCCCTGACTATGGTTTAAATGGAGGCCTAAACTCATAACGAGTGAATTTGCATGATCAGCTTTTGGTGCTCTACACCCTGTTTATTCACTCTGCCTACTCTTATTTCTCTGCTGCATGTATTATCCTACTTACTGATGCAGGACCAAGATTGTTGAGCCTAAACAATGACGAGGTTTAATGAGGTTCCGCATTAAAAGCCTGACACCAAATTTTGGAAGTTGTCACCATGGAGAAATCTCCACAACACTGTTGTTACACTTAGGTACTTCCAAATTCTTAGATTTTTGCTCTTAATTAGCCCTGTAAATGATACAAAGGAGGTATTTGATCACACACCTCTCTAAAAACACCATCCCCCAGTGTATAATGCCACGAAACTTGAACATAAAAAGTGATCATGATGACACATGAAAATGAATTTCTTACTTGAAACAAAAATTTGTCCTCACCATCATATAATATTGCACAGCCAAGGTATTTAACTACAAAATATAAAAAATGAGCATATTCAAGGGGGCAGGTGTTTTGAGAAAAATACATGACTTTGTGCCAAAATTTAAGCATAGCCTTCTCGTGACCCTTTGAAGTTACACATAGCCTTTAAGTCATGAACTGCCATAAGTCACAACTTGCCAGAATCTGACTAGCTGATTGCTAGGCTGCAGTTGTTCCAGTGGATCATTTTTACACCCTGAAAGCTAGTAAGGCCCCCTATAACTTTGGCATGAATCGTCAACTAGCAATACTGGGGTATCTAAGTCAATCGCCACAGGCAACAGTACTTCCCCTCTCTTCCCCATCCTCCCATCTCTGAGTCTTCCTCTACTTTTGTGTTCAGACCTGCATGGCGAATAGGGGGCCTCTCGCCTGGTGACTGGCACTGAGTTCACTACTAGGCTCCCTGCATTTTCCTGGCCACCAAAAGGGACCTCACTGCTGCTCTCATCAAATGGACTCTGTTCAAGAACGCTCCATACTCGTAACATGGTATTACAGACATGTTGTAATCTCTTATTTAATGCAATATATGCTCCACTGTGGGAGAAGATATCCATTTCAAAGGCTGTTTTTTTCTTTCTTTAATTTTTGTAAACCCTGTCTCGCCTTCGTCTACGTCTAGTCAGTTCAATTCAGTGGCTATGAATTCAGTTTCGCACATCACAATATTTTCAAAATGTATACATAATACCATGTATGCACAAAAATGCAAAATCATACATTTATGATGTCACAGCAAAAAAATGCAGTGGCTTTCTCTTACAAATGAGAATTGCTATGAGTAAGTTTGAATTATCAAGTAACAAGCCAAGAAAGGCAATTATTGGTAAGACTGACTCTTGTTCCCAGTCTGATAAGTAATTTTATAACTATTTGGAGTGACTGGATGTATTCTTCTAGTTAAATAAAACCACAGAATGAATAGGTAGCCTAGCTTATGGTGATAATATGTAATGTATGTGAAGGGAGACTAATTGCTGAGAAACGACTCCTCAGTTGCCAGGCAATTGCAACAGAAAAGTGTACGGGCCACGAGAGAATGGTGGGAAGCATTGTGATAATGTGGTAGATTCCAACTATAAGGCAACTGTCCCGCTGTTACCTGGGTAAGCTTTTGTAGTAATAACCTCAGTCACATTCAAAAGAGTACCAATAATCATAGTGTAAAGTACGTTGAAATTTTTAAGTTTAACATTGATACATTTGCAATGACACCTCTCTTGAGCCATTACTTGTGAAATTGAATGTTGCAGGACGAGTCGTTCTTTGAAGTAGACTGTGGGTCTGCAATGATGTTTGTACCTATGTTTTTTACTGCATATTTTTACAGGCTTGCCTTAGATGAAATGTATTGCTAAGCAAATCACAGTTGATGGTGAACCACCGAATATTGCCAGCTAAGTCATGATACACGTAAAATCTTGTAATGATGATGTTTTAACCTACAATAATAACAGACAAGATATTGAGGTGGTTTGCTCCTAACATAGTCATATCGGCTGCATACCGGTTTGTAATATGTGTCATCCAGTTTTGCAAAGAATACAAGTACAACTCTGTTGTGACTAATTGGACACTTCAGTTTCTTCCTTTTAAATTTTACCTTCCCTGAATTTGGAAATTTATTTTAAACTTTTCTATCAATTGTCAGTTCCGTATTATGCCTTATATAATGTAGTAGGGTTTAATTTAGCTGATGCACTTGAAAAAAATACTTTGTGTGAGAACTTTCAGTTGACCCATAGCAATCATTAGGAAAAAAACAAGTTTCTTTGGGTAGGCCAAAACAGCCACGGCAGTGTCTACATACGCAGGGCAAATATCTACCCAGCCAGGAGAAGGATTGATTCCCTGAGCCTTCCCGGTGGCACCTAATGGAGTCATCAAATTCGAATTTAGTCCACGACCAAGGACATTTATACACCCATAATAGTGAGGAAAAGTAGGCCACCACAAAAATATTCACCAGGTCTTTTTTTTATAATGCATGAAAATGTAATCATGTCTGAAATGTGTACAGAGAGTTTGACGATGGAGAAGCATTATGTACGTTAAGGTTAGCAGTAATGACATGTTGGTAACTATGTAGACTACCTGTGCAGTGATCGCAAAAGTACATTTTGAGGGAGCTCTGGCACACACTATCTCCTGCAAGCCACTATTCCATGTAGTCTTACAGGTACTTCAATACTAAGCAACAAATAATCTTGGAAACTGTACTTGCATAGTTTTAGTAGTTATATCGAGTAGCTCTGTGACATAAGTAATACAAATTTGTTCTTTTTGCATTTCCATTATGCAGCCATGCCTTAGAATGGAGCTAGAGTCCTAGAAGCTATCCTAAAACTTCCCATTAGTTCCTATTTCCTAAAATTCATTCTATATATAATGATATTTCATTGCTACTCCCACAGAACAAGAGCCTCTTTTTCAATGTATGTCATAATGGAGACTGAAATAATCAATACACACAGCCTGGTCTCACACCATGGGTAGAATCAAGCAGGTCACAATTGACCCATTAACTATTAAACGATACAGCACCTAGAAGTGATGATGACTACATAAGATTAAAACAGAAACAAATTAGGTAACCTGGGAATATCTAGTATTAGTTAGTAAACCTTTCTAATTAATTCCTGGGTTAGGAGAATCAAATAAATCGGAGAACATCTTTTTAGGTTCAGTACGGTTTAACTTGTTGTAACAACCGACCCCTTTATTGTTACAATCGATTCGATTGGTACAGAGTGCAAGATGTCATTTTAAAGATAAACATGTTAAAATTGCTACATTACAACATCTAGGAATACCCGTAACCTGATTGTAAACATCATTATGCTTCATATTTACACTTCGTATGCAAAAGATTTGCCCTGAACTTAACATACAGCACATAAAAAGTGAGCATAAGCTTACATAAGGAGAAAATAATGCTCCGAACACAGGCAAGTCATGGCAAAAAATGGGGTTCCGTAACAAACCTGACCACATCTCAGTACTAGCAAAGTACTGCTATGATCACATTTGAAGTTTTGTTCACATAATTTAAAGAATAAAGAGGGTACATCCACACCACATAAAAGAAACTTATCTAGCAATAATAGGTCTTGACTCTGACCATGAAGGCCCGAGCACACTCAAATTATGCCACTAAAAACCCATTCTGCTGTCATTCAATTGAAACCTTCCCATTACAATTTTAATCCTTAACACTAAACATTTGCAATGGCACAATTTCTCCTTTAACATGCTTCCAGGAATGTACTAAGAGACAGCAAGATTTGTGCATATGCTTGGGAACCCCAGGAAAGCAATTTTAGCAGAGTAAACAAAAAGACACTGGCTCCCACTCAGTTGCTGAAGACAAGCATTACAGGGGTCAGTGATCATTCATGAGGGGTGATTGTCCTATTTGTCTCGAGGGCTGTTGCCCTAGTCTAAATGTGGCACACAGTAAGCAAAAATGACCTCAGCCATGGAACATGTTACACCTGGGCACTCCTAATGCATCATGTGGTTACACACTGAGAAAATAGGTTCCCCGCAGCCTTAAAAGCTGTTTTATATGAGGTATAATATTTCACAATCTGATGTTCAGACTGAAGTGCATTGGAGATTGAATCATGTTAAGTGGTGAACAGCTAGAATGCTTGCACAAATGAATAAACAAGAGGGAAAAATAGTTCCTGCTAAAATACCAAACCTCCATTCTTCAGCGGTGAAAACAGATTCCACTTCAAACTGTGCAATGAAGAGCCTCAAGTAAAATGGCCGTAATACCACAATTTCCCGGAACAATCTCTATATCACCATACTACCACAATAATTTTCCTCCAATTCATAGAAGAGGCAATTAGATATTTAAGTCGGTTCCAAATCTACAATTCTTAACATCAATCTCCATAAAGAGGAGTCAGATTAGGTTGAATAAGGCAATACATTGACCCTCAAGTCCTTTGAACTGATTCATGTCAAACCAAAGCCTAAAAATACACAACTGGGTAATGCATCGACTTTTGAATCATCGCAACTGGCTTCAGAAAGCACCTTCCTCTCAACACAAATACTACAGCCAACTTTCATTTTTGAGAGTCCTCAACTTAGTTACTTTTCTTATATAATTTGCTCCAACAAACCTGAACTTAATACATATGTAGTAATACGTGTGCTGTCAAATGCATGCTGACATGTATCACCCAAGACACTATTATTACTATATCTAATTCCAAGGGGAGCATTTGTGCAGCTCCCCTTACTCCAGATGAAACCACTGGAGATAAAATTAAAAACCAATCAAGCTAGCCCAATAAGTATAATAAACATTGGACACAGTCTATAATAAATTTAATAACTAAAAAATTACCTCGAGTGCTTCTTTTGTGATTGGAGTCTTTTCAAGAATTGATATAATTTCAACCACGGCTGCCATGTCCACCACCTAAAATGTTTTAAATATATATGATCATCATTGAGGTTAATAGGGCATGCAAAATTTATATCTACAATGATCTATGTATGAAATTTGTGAGGCAATATAACATTTTTGTATAACCCAGTAATGCCTTCATTTAAATGACTGCTATTACCATTCTTTTACACAACTCCCATGAATTTCAAGATGCTATTATCATAAAATTACAGACAATTTACTTTCTTCCTGGTTCAAAATTATTAAGTTCAACCATCATGGACCATCAATGAGATCTTTAATTTCAAATCCATTATTCACGGAGATCCCGTGAAACTTATTCACAATTACACACATAAAAAGATTGCAGCCCGAAAGAACCCAAACAGAGTCACCAAAAATACAATGAACATTTATAAATATAGCAAAACCGATGAAGTCCTCATTTAACACAACATGGGATACGAGTGAGACCATAATTACATTTGTATGGACAGTGAAAGTAGGAAATTTAAGCATTAAATCAAGTAATCAAGGTGAATGACGCCCGAGACTCGCACTGCCAACCCAAATTGCAATGAGGCGAACCATTAACAAAATTACAACGCTTTAAGTTGAGTTTCGAAGTGAAAATCATGCAATGACTCCTTGCACCTATAATTTATTGTGTTGTTTAATTTCATTCTTTATTAACTTTTAGGCACAATTGATACATATTCGCCAAAAAAGTATTAAACCGTATCAACGGAGAGCCACACCTAGGAGACGAACTTTAGGAATAAGCTGCGGCAATGACCGAGTTATTCTACCCATACGGTAGTATTTGCAATGACAACATTTCGCAACTGTAGCATCGGTTGTAGAAATAGCTAATTCAGCCCTAAACAGCAACCAAAATAAACAAGGAACAGAAAATCAAAATTCATCTCAACAAAACCGTTTCAAAAATATAGAGTAACATCACAAACAGATTTAGGCCCTAAAGAGGAGATCCCAAGAAAAGCCTTCGTGATCAAATATTGCATGTAGGGGGTCAGTTAGGATGAAAACCATATTGGGCTGTGTCAGTGGGGAGAAAATTGAAGGGCCCGTATCATCTCAAACCGATTTCACTACGCATGCTCCGTGCCGCGTATGAGAGCTGGACTAGGGGTAGGACATCAACTTCTTGAGCTCCGTGAGACGAATTTCCACTATGAGTTTGTAAGGTTTATCCAATCTTCTCAGCAATTATAACGACTTCGTCCCAACCTTCGATTTTTGCTGATTACGATAGCAGGCGTCTTACGTCCCTACGGAATATACTTTTGCGTTAAAATACTCGGAAGTCAAACCTTAAAGTTGGGCCATACACGCCACTTTCACAGTGCATTTCAACGCCTTGTTCAGAAGAACCCTAACTGGTTGTGTAATTTCCGCTTCCTAGTCATATTTAAGTCCTTACATTGTATTCCTTGTCCAATGCCTTCAGTAACTTTTCCTTGATCTCCGATGGAGAATGCTGCATGAGGCCGTACTGGGTATATGACTGTCCAGCACCGCAACTAACGTACAGCCACCAGCACTTATGGCGGACATGTACTATTGAGGAATTCTGGGAGCATAATATAAGCTTGCGACCGGTTCCGAGGCTATCCGAACGTGACGTCAGCGCTCTGTCGATGGGGCCATCCTCATACTGCTGTCAGTGTAGAAATTGGAACTCGTCAACAATGCTCGTATTAAGGACGGAAATTCATAGATAATTCTTAATTTTGTCGATGAACGAATAAGGGTATTCGTGAAAATAATACTGCGCAATTATTTCGCTACTCCTCAAGAATATTTTGCCGTGCGGACCTAACTGGCGACATATCATACATTATGTCAAATTACTGTACATGATTATAAATAATATCAACTTTTGAATTGTTCGAACACACACTGAAAATTCATAAAAATTATCCCTTATCAGCGAAGACAATGTAAGCTTTGCGTGTATTATTTCAATTACTCCAGTTTGTTTTCCTTGAAACATTTGCACTAATTATACCGATATTTCATTTCTTATTCCGTAATTATAAGTCCTATAAGATAATTTGCGTCGTAATAGTTCAACATTTATGATGCGCTTTTGTTTTCATATTGTGACAGAAGGGTAATGGCGAGCAAATTAGTTGCCGCGGCAACTGTAAGAGCGGTCGCGGGAGCTAGAAGAACAATTCCTCCTCGAGCGGCATTAGTACTTGTAAGTATTTGCTCAGTAAACTGATTAGCGCAATATATTTTTTCAGAGTACATTTTTGTTATCTGTTTGGCACAGAAAGTTTTGATTTGTCGACTTTTTTAATTGCTGCTGATGTTGGTTTAATTGGAAAAAATACGTGATATAGACTTTAAAGTGGTACTAGACAAAGTAACATATTATTAATGTATTTTAGACGCCTGCAGCTGTCAATAAAATCAAAGAAATACTAAAAGGCAAATCTGACTACGTAAGTACCCAGTGTTCACCGATGTTGATCCATTGGCATATTTATAGCCAGTGTATTAATGACTGAATTGTTACTTTTAGGTTGGACTGAAAGTGGGAGTGAGACAAAGAGGCTGCAATGGGTTGAGTTACACGCTCGATTATGCCACAGAAAAGGGAAAATTCGATGAAGAAGTCATCCAGGATGGTACGGTATTTAATATATTTCTTAGTGCTTGAAACTTCGATTTAGTGCGTTGTAATTTTTCGTGGTAGAATATATACCCAAGTCATTACGTAACTGGTTAATTGTGATATTACCTACAAGTGGAACAATGTTACAGAACTTGTGAGCAAATAGGGCCTTTGTTTTGATTTATTTACAGAATCTTTAGTTGTGGTTTTCCTGTAGTTCTTGTTAGTATCACCCTTAGGTAATTTATTATGCCTGTTAAAGAGTAATAGTAATCGCAGATTTTATTGCCTATGTTAACACAAATCACCACCGCACTGGGGTCATTCTTCATGAATAATCTCCTTTTTAGATCTATTAATCGCCTAACGGACCAACTCAAGAAGGCCAGCTCTGTAATATCCTGGGTTCAACATTTCTTTTTCTTTGTGTGGCATGGTATAATCTGTGGTCCTATGCTAAGGCACCCTTTATGATCACTCCATTCACTCACTCATCAAATTTCATTTAAATTATTATGGGGAAGGTTCCCAGGAGTTAATTTATTGAAACATGATTAGTTATTGAAGTTCTCTCTGAGAATGATGTTAATTGTCTCAGTGAAAATATGACCCCATTATTCCTGCATTTGTTTAAAATGCAATTCTGCTGAAGATCTGGGGGAACCTTACCTCAAACACCAAACTACCTTATCTGATTTTGTAGGTGAACATCCTACTTATTCACTAATATGATATCATAATCTTCCCCAGCTGAGACACGACTGCTCTCTTTGCCTCTGAAACTTTCTGACCTACTTCTTTGACTTTGAGACATCTTACTTTCTGTTTCATGTTCAGGCTTAGGTAGTGTTGTCTGTTGAAAGTGAAGTATTTCCTTGTTGGATGCATGGCTGCGTGTCAATCTTTAGAAATATGGATGCTGTAATGCATTCAAAATGTCCAGGTAATTCTGGCTGAATTCCTCAAGTTTCCTAAAAACCTTGCATTTTCATCTTCCTTTCAAGTTGTGTACATGGGCCAGTGGAGGCTCTGTAGGCTTGATGTGTTAGATTAATTAATAATGAGGAAGGGCAAAGCCCACTGAGCCCATCATTGTTTCTTGAACTAGAGCCCAAATGCACCCTGTCATGGCACAGATCATGTGAGTAACTAGTGGACTAGGCTGTACACATTGAAAGCAATACTTATCGATCTGTGTAAAATGTATTGTACTTATGACCTAGGTTTCAATGTAGGACGTCATAATGAGATGTATTTGTATCACAAACTGGGAAAATAATGGCTGTGTTCCCTATGAGCATTAACTCTTTTGCAAACCAAACCCTCATTATCAACTTGAACTGCTTCAATGTGAAATTTCCCTGACAAAAAATTGTTCGCCATGACAGTTACTTGAACCTGGATCCCTTGATATCTTGCTGTGCTATAGTCCGTTAAGCTATGCAACGCAAATCACTAAGACTTGACATCTCAAGTGACTTGACTGCGAATGGTAGGCGGAGATGAGAAAAAATAACAACAACCTTAGCCAGTTTGATTAACTTCAAGCAGGAACATTTTTAGTTTTTCGAAACAGTATTTATTAAACTTTCAAGAAGAAGCCACAAAACAAGAAGCATTGTTGATCTGATCTCCAAAACAGTTTGTTGCCAATGTCCAACTCGTGGCGCAAGCTAGTGGCCTCAGGTGGAAACTCGCCACATCACAACCCCCCCCCACCCCACCAGAAGACAGGCCATGGGAGACTAAGGAGCCTGAAGAAATACACAAGAAATTTTAGCAGTAAACGCAAATAGGAAAAAAAATTAGCATAGATATTCAGCCAGCCTCTTCGGAAAGTGGACATGTCTTCCCGAGCGACTCTTTTTTGATGGATTCTGAGTGGGGGAATCAGTCAATTTTTCCACAGAAGCTACTGGGGCCACAGGGGTTTCTCTCGTAGCGAACTGCTCAGCAAGCATGAAGGCTGATTTCAGGCGGTCAACGGAAACTGTTTGAGTTTTCCCTCGGATGATAACCCTGAAAGTCTTATGGTCTCGACGGACAACGGGAAAGTATTTAGTAAAGGTATTTAGCCTATGGGCTTGTTTTCAATTGTAATACTTGTTTGTCATATAAATGTGTGGCGAGCCTGCCACTAGCTGGCGCAACGAGTTTGACATTGGCAACGAACTGTTTCGGTCTCCAATCTCCTCGAGCTCCAACAGCTGCCTAATGTTTTTCTCCCTTGACGACGAGAGTCTCCGAATCAGCTCCTCTTTCAACGTTTTGTATTTGTTCTCTGCCGGAGGTGCCGTAATAATGTTTTCCACTTCTGGCGTGTATTTGTTCTCTAGTTGACTCACGACGTGGAGAAACTTTGTGGAGTCCTGTGTAAATCCGCACCAATTGACTCTCCAATTGGGCAAACCAAAGTCCTGGTTTTTCACTCCAGAATGGGGGTATGCGTACCGCTAACTTATTTATGGCAGGCGTTGCAAGATTCAGTGGGTAAAGCCATTTTGGTTTACTTCCATGGTTGCAGAAGGAAATACTGCACCGAAAAAGAATTCCAACTTCAGCCTCACGATCACGTTTTTCTTGAAATCATTCATGTCCGAAATTTTGGCACCACATAGATAGCAATTCATAGATGTTGTTTCAGTCAAAGCACTGTAAACCTGTAACAAACAACGATAATGAAGAACTACTCCTGTATTTCCTGAAGAAAAATTTACATTCCTGGAAAAAAGTTACCTTTCCATAAATCATTGTGAGTAGCGTTTCAAAGTTGACCAAAATATTGCCTATATTTGCAAACTGAAGATTATTTATATGCTCCCTTACATACTTCTGTTCAGCTTGTGAAATCTCTTTTGTTTCCTGGACCCACTGAATGCGTATGGACCTGCAAAATCTAGTTGAAGAAGGGTGAGGATTTGACCATATGCATTCTCCTGTTTCATGACAGATGGCAGTATTAGAAACGGTTATCATTTAAAACATGAGATCAAAAATATATTCGATTTTTGTTTACCAGAAGCTGAGTCCAACATTTGCAGAGGCACGATAGAGGTGGCGAACAACCTGTCATCTTTCAAATCTAATTTCTGTTACATTTTCTTGTACCGAGAGTGACCAGAGCTTCCATCAAAACCCCACTTACATATCAATTTACACATTGAAGCGAAAATTTCCTTGCCTGATCCTTCAATGCAAGAAATAATTCTTGAAGCTGTATGATGAAGCAGAGACTATAATCATACTTCACACTTTTCTTCTGAAATGGTTATCCCTTCCGGAT
Organism: Ceriagrion tenellum; assembly: GCA_963169105.1. NCBI lineage: Eukaryota > Metazoa > Arthropoda > Insecta > Odonata > Coenagrionidae > Ceriagrion > Ceriagrion tenellum. Next base: position 114,261,239 of record OY720641.1, read on the forward strand.
AAGCCTTTTTTGCTGCTTTTACCCTTTCATAATTTGGGTATGTATCGTGCCCATGAAATTTTGCACTTTCTCGAATGAGGAGATATTAACTCTTCGTCAATTGTGCCGTCACAATCAGAGAAACAGCTTCCTCTTCTGGGAGCTCTCTTTTTGGAGCGTCATTAGCCCTCCATTTAGAAAGCATTCGCTTTCCTCTTGTTGGGGTTGTAATTGTCACCTCTTTCACAACCTTAGCTACTGCATCATCTCCTGCAGTGCGTAATTCCATGGAAGTCACTACACTTAACTCTTCTAGTAAAGTGGAACTTCTCAATTGCACTACTTTCTACGCTTAGACCTAGCACTTGCACTATCAAAATGCACTGACGACCTTCCACAAGGTGTGCCTTTTGTTAAGCCTAAAACATTGATTTCTCAAGAAATAAATAATAATATATCGTAATGTAAGAAAACAAGGAATTAAATATTCAGCTAGTTTCCTACGTCTTATCATTTTCCGCTTACATTAGCACTCACATGAAGCAGATGCTCATGGGAGATATTTAACACAGCAGCAGGAAGTCTTATCGGCTGTTTGAACCAAATTCTATTTTTCTTCACTAATCTGCTGTTCAATCTGGAGCACTCAGCCCACTTTCGGAAATATTGATGGAAAAGTACTTTTTGAATGAAGGTCGCAAGCAAAGTTTGTAATTTCCCGTGTCCTTCCAAATTAAGTTTCTTGTGTAAAAACTCTAGCATGAACGATTTCTTCTGATCCATGGACTCTCCTCTTTTTTCCAAGGGCACACTATGTAAATCTTGGTGAGTCACTTTTGTTGAATCCATAGCTGGGCAATGACACGGTGAACGTCCTTTGGCAGAAACCTCAATAACGAATACTGAAGGGAGACTGATGTCAAGCACTCTGCCACAAATGAATGGAATACTTTAGCCAATTGCATAGAGGGCATATTTTGGAAAATCAAAGTTTGCAGAATGGTAACATGCACATGTTGAAAGTGAAAGAACAAATCTGGGAGCATAAGGGAGTAGCAGCCGTGGACAAAGGGCATGGGGAGCACGTGTACCGTTAGGTTTATTGCCGCCCCTCACGCGGCTGCGGGATTAGACCCAAGGGTAAAAGAATTAGAAGAGGGTACATGCCATGAAGGCAGTGCAAAGAATGAGTGGTAAGTACAGTGCACTCAAGATTTAGGGAAAATCCAGCCTCTCAAATAGACTGCTATGCATTTAACACTAATTTCCTGAGTGCCTACCACATGTGTGGCGCGTAAAGGGGCACGAGACCTGCCCAACATCATTTTGCTTTACCACAAAAAAAAAGAAGGGATGCAAGTTGATGCGAGATTTTTCTTTTCCATCTAATAATATAGACTTCAAATTAACTCCTGGTGTGTATATCTCAGGAGCGGCAAGCGGCGATAAGTACTTATATCCTAGCAACAGGTAACAAATTATCAAAAAACAGTGATATTTTAAACATATTATTAAGTTATTAAATAAAGGGTTGACCACATAACATTTAGCTCTTTAATATCTAGAAGAATAATACTATAAACATATATTCTTAAAATTGTCTAATTCCGTATGATATCCCATTGCCTGGGAAACAAACTTTAAAATATTTCGTGACAATCGCACATTCCAGATTTAATTGATTTTTATTAATTTTTGGTGGGCTGTAGTAATTTAATATATACTTTTGAAAAAAATAAACTTCAGTTTTACATCACATAGACCTTCTAAAATGTGGATTTTTCATTCCTGGTTCTAAATAAAAAAGTCAAAAATTGGATTTTTGGCCAGCATCTTTCGATTTCAGCCCACTGTGTGACACGGCTGGTGATTGAGGGGAGTCAGCTGACCAATGCAGGAGTTGGGGGAGTAGGGGAATCCTTGTCGGGTCATTGATTGGTGAAGGAAATGGTGCTGGCATTGAGTCAGTCAGAATAGTGTGTGTCACTATCACTTTCAGTATAAAAGTGAGCTGATTGTTCCTTGCGTACAACAAACGCTAAAGAGCGAATCGTGAGGCCAAATGCACGAGGGATAGTCGCGAACGCCATTCGCAAGTTTTTGGCGAGTTTTTTGGCGATCAGTTGTTTTTCTGGCAGAGTGGTTTTTGCAAAGTGGGGCAATAATATTGTGCCAATGAAAATGTTTATAAAAATAACATGTTATGTTAATCAAGTGATAGTTTTGGATAACTATTCTTTACAGATTATTTTAAGCATTAACTAAAGTGTCATCATATATGTACATATTTTATACTAAATTATCAAATAATTGTTAAATTCTTCTTTCAGGTGTTCGTGTAATCATCGACAAAAAAGCACAGTTAAGCTTACTGGGAACAGAAATGGATTATGTTGAATCAGATCTCTCATCAGAGTTCGTTTTTAACAATCCCAACATTAAGGGCACCTGTGGATGTGGGGAAAGCTTTTCAGTTTGACCATTGAAGCAGTAGGAAGATGTGAATAAATAGTAAATTTATTTATTGTTAATTATTATTGTTGATATTTGATTAGTCCTTAATAGCTTTGACATGATGCTTGTTTTTGATATTTATCTGTAAAAAGAGACATTACTTTAGATGGGAGTATTAAATCTGGGATCCCGAGGAGGCATGAATCAGAGCTCATGGTCAACCATTCAAACAATGGGTGAAAATAATTAAGTGTCCTGAATCAGAGCACTTTGTTTTTCAGTGATTAGAAATAGTTGGATTGATGGTGTTAAAGAAAATTAATTAACGATCTCTTTGCAAGGAGTAGTAATCCTTGTAATATTCTTTCAATATTAAAAATCTTATTTCCATTACAATTGTACAATTCAAGATGGATTAACTTTTAATGTAATTTATTCGTGTAAACACCACCATGTTGCAATAAAACCAAACATATGCAGTAGATTTTTTTTATTTCCCTCATTATCATCGGTCTTTAAATCCTAAGATGTTGAATGCAGCACACTTCCCTTTCTAATGCTAGTTCCCTTAACTCCTGGTAGCTCTTCCTATGTAATTTAGTTGTTATTTGGTTCATGAATTTATTTCAGGGTCATCATTCCTATATCATTGCACAATTCTTATTTATTTCCATCCCTTTAATCTTAAGCATCCTCCTCCAGCACCAGATTTTGTAGGCTTCTAGCCTGTTCTGGTGTATTTTCCCTCTGGTCCATGTTTTTGATCCATATGGTGCCACACTCCACACAAATATTTTCATGTACTTTTTCCTCATTTGAGCGCTTTGAAAGTATTATCTTTTTTGAATGCAGCATGTTTTTTTTTACCATGCTTTTGTAGCTTGATGTCCATTGTACTTCTTCCATTCCACGTGATGGTACTGCCAAGATAGGTGAAGGAATCTACTTGCTTTAATTTCTTTCCTCTCAGTGTGACTTCTACATTAGCTTCTTTCTTTCACGTACCAGGATTTTATTATTTTTATTAATTTTCTTATTGTATCCTTGGAGGACTTGGTCCATTGCATTTAGTGACCTTTGATAATCATTTTGATTTCCAGCTATGACTGCACAATATCGTTTGCGAAGTGGAGCATATTTATTTCATCTTGATATATCTTTATTCCAGTCAATTTAACTTGGTCCTTTGCAGGTCAGTACAATTTCCTGATACAGCTGTGACTGAGCATGTTCATTTCTTCTCTGTTTATCTTTATTCAGCTTAGTCCAATTTCTTTTGCTCCTCTTATCGACTCCTCCAAGTACTTGTTGAACAGTGCTGGTGAGAGGTTGCATCCTTTTCTCACTCCTTTATTTATTTTAGCTTCTATTTGTCTTCCATCTTTCATTTACATGGTCATGGATTGCTTCTTTTGTAGTTGGTACATTATTCTTCAGTCATTGTAAGCCATCCCAAGCTTATCCTACCGGCCGAACATCTTGTTTCACTCAACATTGTCAAAGGCTTTCTCCAATTCCATGAATGTGACAAAATGGTTTGTTCATATATATTGTTTTCTCTACTTTTTCTCTCTGGCTGAGAATGGCCTCCAGAGTACTCTTTTTCTTCTAATTTTTTTTTCTGAGAGGTCTTTTTCAATTTTTCATTATATCCTTTGCCTTATACAAGTATTTTTGATGCATGTGGCACTATACTCTAGGTTAGGTGCTCTTCACATCTCTCAGTACTTGTCTTCTTCGGTGATGCGACCATTATGCTCCTTCGAAAGTCTGAAAGCCCTCTTTGGTAGCTGTCTTTATTACTTAGTATACTTATTTCCGAATGACCTTAATGAAAATATCTAATGGCTGTCATTGTGAAAATGAAGTACATACATGGTTTGACAGAGCACCAGTGGTCTGGGTGGATCCTCCCCATAATATCCTTATGGTGACAGCACTGATTACAGAGGAATGACAGTGTGCACTTGTTATCATGGTAGTAAGTATGCACATGTCAAGTGTTTGTGCTATAAAGTAATAGAAACTAAATTAGACTATGTTCGATCGAATAAGTGATGAGGATAATCCTGCATTTAATATGGCTAATTTTAAGTTTTCAATCAGATTTAAGCAGTTTAATAAGGCAGAAGTGAGTGGTTAACTATGTCATGTAACTCAAACATCAAGTTTTGAGCACCTAATTTTCCTCTGGATAACCTAGTGGATTTATTCCCTGGACAAGTGCAATTTAGTATTGTGGAGTTACTGATAAATTTTTACATCCCACCGATCCAGGAAGTAGAACCTTTGGCAAGTTATGCCATGAGTTAGGGAGTATGTGAGAACCCGAATTTTTTGTCAAGTTGTTACCGTTTGGTATTTTGTCAAAGGATGCAGGAACAAGGTGAAACTGAAATGGAATTCTGAGGAGCTTAGAGAATGTGGACAAAAAATTGTAAGTTTTATGTAACTTTGAAGACCATCTCAGAGATAAGTTTGTAGTGTGGTTGAGCTCAGAATGCATCCTGCAGTGACTGTTTGAAAAGGGTGACAGGTGAGGTGGGCTAGAGCATCTGATACATGCTTCTGAAGAGAACCAGTCTTAAGTAAGGTTCAATTGAAAATGAAATCAGCTGTCCAAATGTGTAGTAGAAAGATGCTTGCCAATAGGTAGAGGGTCTCAACCACATCCATTGAACAGACATCGTTGAGAAAAATAGCATTTCAGACCCAAATACCTTACAGGAAATCTCGAGTGAAAAGTATTGGAAGACAGGACCTGTCTTCCATACAAGAAGGCGACAGTGAAGGCCCTGAAATAACAAGGATTAGAGGAAGACAAAAGGGACAGTAATGAGTCAAGTTGAAATTACTAATTCTGGTAATGATAAAATAATCGCTCAGAAAAGAGAAAATGGTATTTTGGGCTATTAAAAAAAATGTTTCTGTCTGAAATGAATGTTAATGTAAACACTTAAGCCATTGAGACTTCCAAACATGAATTCTCTCAAAGCAAATTCTCTCCAGAGACCAAATGTCAAACTATTTGATGGACTTAATGTAATCAAAGTCAAAACAAGTGGTAACTTATTTTATATAAATGAAAGCTACCTTCAAGTGCCCTTGTTCTCAAAAGAACCAGATGAGAATGATGCCAAGATGGATATCAGAGGCTCAAAGAAAGAACAAACACGTGAACATACTACTTATAACTTGATTGTGACAATGCTCTCAAGTCACCCTTGTACTCTAGTCCCCCTAATGGTGCCAGTACCTCTATTAACTTCTCAAATTCAAAGACTCAACATCAGTCACTTCACCATTGTCGAAGGGTAAAGAAATCTAAAAAAAAATTTGATCTGTGAAGTTGTGTAATTTATGGATCATTCGATTCGGTCATATTTCCATGCATTTCTTCGTAGTTGATACCACACATATAATTCTCAGGATTTGTAAATAAGCCATTATATTAGTCGGAAATGAAAAATCTACCTCATGGCATTATATCCTTTCTGTTAAAAATAAATGTGGAGCCATGAGTGAAATGGATTTGGGTACTAAACACTGCGATAAGTCAGCCCAGCGTTCATTTTATTTCTTACCATGAAATGACCAAAGAACGGTTTTTGGAGATTATGAAGTGTGGGTTGTTCGCGACTGAAGCCCTACCACTAAAGACCAAATCTATTCTGAAAATAAGCCTACTTTCAGCATCCATTTAATTCATTGGATGAATAGCCAAGTGCTCCTGTCTAATCTGCCCATTAAATACAAAACTTGAGCAAATTAACTGCAAGGCATGATGATTTGTCTCACACCGAGTCATCACTGCACGCTGTATCTTCTCTGATGACTTGATGAGAGACGGATTATCATGTACTGCAGAAAAATGTGCTAACCTAGACAACCTATCTACCTAGAGCCGACCTACCAACACAACCATATCTACCTAGAAATGCATTAGTGCCGCAAGGCTTGCTAATTTAGACATTATTTTTATAGGAAATACATCACCTCCCAATGAGTATTGAAAAAATTTTTGTTGCGGTTCTGATGGTTAAAAACATTCTAAATATTTAGTAGAGGTGTTTCTATGCTTAATGTTGCATTTAGAAGATGGGATAAATCTTTAAGGTCATAGACATACACACTATAACGATAAGCTATATTTTTATGGAAGTGGATACCAGACCCTGCTACACGGCCATTGCCTTAAAACTACAAACTGCCGACTGTTAAGAGAGGAAGTATCCATTTCAGATTAACAAGTTGAACTCAAAAATTGAAAAGAGCTTCAGACTCCACCAACGCAGGAGACAGTGCTTGGGTACCAGCTGGTACTTCGCTCCGATCGCTAAGCGCTCAGCGATTATTTGTTTGCGAGATATGATATTCAATTTTTATTAACAGAAGTCAGAAGTCTCGTATTTTGGATTCCATCCGGAAGACAATGCCACATATTATGTATTCCGTTCTCGAGTAATGGATTATATTACGTTTGGTGGTTTACATTAAGAATCCACAATGTGTTTATTACCTAGTATTGTTGTGCTCCTTCGTGTCATCTGAAAAAAAGGTTGGAATCATCTCTCCGTGAAGCTATTCCATGCTTGTTGTCTGCATTCAATCTCTGTCGTAATGGGTAACAGAAACTTATTTTTATGACTGGAAAGTATCAATTACGTCTCTTTTAATGCTGTAATACTGATATTTATAAACTATTATTTGTTATTACAGGTGTTAGACCTATTGTAGTTGTCACTAATGAGAAATTAAATACATTTTAAAATTTAAAAAATGCTCAGTAGTCAACAACAGGCATTCATTGAGGATCTCTTGAATAATATGCGGGTGCAAGATCTGGTATCACTCGCAAATACCGTAACGGCGAACATGGTTTCATTGACTTCGGTTGAAGGTTAGTTTTAGTCGTACTATCCTGTTACGATGTGGGGTATCCTGTGCTAAATAACATTTTCCATTTACAGAAGCGAAGAAGTGTATCCTTTTGCATACGGATACATTGTCATCCCTTCTACGAAGGAAAAAAATAACTAAAGAGCTACTATTTAATTATCTACATGGAAAAAGTGTTTCTGTGTGTCCGACCCTAGATAAGCATCAACTCATTGAAGTTACATTGCAGTATTGGGACTCGTTAACATACTCCACAGAGGTGACGAATGTGTTCCAGTTGAAGTACTTGTTTTTTCTGTATAGCTTAGTTTCTAATATTATCTTATATGTTCGTTTTTACTTAGGTTACGAGTTGTGCGGAGAAGAACCCTAGTGGGGACAGTGTGCAAATTAGTGAAAGTGATTCTGAAGTGTTGCTAATGTCTCTGAAATTTGTTCAGTGGTTTTACAATCTATTCAATCAGGCCACCGATGGTTTAGGTGAGGTGCACTTTGGAGTGGAGCATTTCTGGCCTGATTGCTCGATGAAGTTACAGTTGCTTTCAGAGGCTAATGACAGCCGGGAAGAAGTTCAGGGAAATGCTAGCGAAGTGGTTAGATTATTCCTTGATATGAAGTCGAAGTATGATATGTACTTTCATCCTAATGTATCCAGAAACGGCGTGCATGGTAAAAAAGACCCACATGGTTTGGTACTTGTGTTAGCTTGTGGAACGTTACACAAATACAATATGTGCTGCGGGGTGTTTGAGCAACTTTTTGGTTTAATTGAAGATCCCTCGACGAACAATTGGAAAATAAAGTTTACGGAATTAAAACTTAAAAATAGTGATAATGTGTACAACCCTCCTTCTGTTTCTGATACTCAGCTCTTTAGGCTGATGGAAAATTAATGTTGCCTTGTTAATGTTAATGTACCTGTCTTGGCACCAATAAATTCGAACTTCTTGTCTTGTAACTGTGAATTTCATTTAAAGGAGTTCTTCATGGTGGATGTGTTTACATTACGTGCCCTGTTGGTCCTGGTAGCACACATTAGTACTTAGCACATTTGGCTTGCAGCATGTTTACAAGGCAAGATTATTTTAAATCACTACATTCCCCTGCAAAGAAAGTAAATTTGCTGCAGGGCTGTTGCTAACTAGGAGGTTCACTTGAAAAACCTGAAACCCAAGTAGCTCGCTTTAAGAAACAATAGCAAATGTACACTGCTGTCAGGGGAGGTTTGCAGGATAGTTATGTTGCTTATGCTAAAATTTGTCTTTTTCTTCCATTGAGGGGAAAATAATTGTGACAAAAAGTCCCAATGAGTTGTTCAGTTCCTGGATGCAAAGATTACTTTTCAAAGTTGGTTGAATCGGGGAATAACTTAAACACCTTCAGATTAAGGATAAAGTCAAATCACTGAGGACTAGAAATAACATATGTACCAATATCCAGAGAGCAGGTTAGCATTTCTGACTTTGGTAGGTCTTACTTAGTTTTTCCAGCTGCAAGTTCCATACAGTTTCTTAGATTTAAGACTTGAGTACCACCTCTCTATCTGTCAACATGCATTGTTACAAATTCTGTATCTGTAAGGTCTTTGTTTAGTGTGTCTGTGCATAGTGTTACATTTGGTGAGTTGATGCCAATACCATGAAAACCTGGCGTTCCCTCCTTAACCTCAGGCAATCATGAAACATATTCATTAAGATTGGGAAATATGGAGTCTAATTGTGGATTATTTATGAAAATTAAAGTAAATATGGAAACAAGTGATAACTGAGCCCAGAGGAACAATGTCAGGTCAAGTTTACAACTTAGTGTTCATATTTCTTGTGTCCGATTATTATTAGCCCTCCTCTTTGGTCAAATATCAGCCTTTAAAAGTGTGAAGAGGTGGAGCTATTTCCAGGCATGAAGAGAGAAAGCCAAAGACATTCTGTGGTTTACTCAAGAAATAATGGAGAAAAGATAAATTAAAATAGTAATATGTGGCACATCAGTAAACATGGTAAATTGCTTAAGAATCAGTAAAATGATTTTATTATCAATTATTAATCTTGGTACTGATTCTACAGCCATGGAGCAACTGAGTAAAAAAAGTGGATACTCTTCTTATTGAGGTGTGACTCGCCAAAATTTCTAAAATCTATTTAAATGGTTATCCAATGTGTTTTTCATTGTCAACCTGTGACAAAGTTTTAACTGTTCCCCATGTTTGAGGAAAGCTTTTATCATTAGAGGAAAAAACTCAAAAAATTTTTCACCATCTCTCGGGTCTTCTTCAGAAGTCATCTGACTGCCAATGGATGGGTCACTGGGAAGGAGAGGAAGAGGTGGAAAAAGAAATCAGTGGGATCGATTGATTCCAGGAAAGGAGAAGGCATTGGAAAGCTAAATACACTATAGCTCTTTATTTTTTAGTTATAGTGGAAGGGGAGGCCCATGTTGAAACATTGGTGTGAAGTATCACATATATCAATATATAAAATAAAATCCACTAGATGAGACATTTATGAGGAGATTGCAAAGAAGAGAAACGCACACAAGAAATTTTTAAATATCTTTCTGATTTTCCTATGGTGGAGGACTGCCAAGGGACAGACTACCAAGACGATGAAAAAGGGGGAAAGGCACGGGTAGAGGTATGGGTGGGAAAAAGGACTAGTAGGCTCAATTAATTCCGGGAGATAAGAGGGCATCAAAGACCCATAAGCATGATTGCTCTATATTTTTCAGTTCTGGAGGGAAGGGAGGCTAGGGTGTACAAATTGAAACATTGGTCAAACTTAAGGGCATGGGAGGACATGTGGGAATATAGAGAGGTATGTTGGGAGGAGGGGTTACAGGAGGATCTGTGGCTGTTTATTAGAAGATCGAGAGGACCGGTGGTGAGCCAGAGGTAAAGCCCTATGGGATAGAGGGTGAAATACTGTAATGGAGGAGAGGAAAATAATGCACAGCACAGGTTTGTCTGCCTCTTATTACAAGTAGAATTGAGTTATAGGTAGAATAAAAATATTGCACTACCGCTAACGATTAGCATTATATGTGACATGAATATTGTGGTAATGATTTGGCTGGAAGTGAGAGAAAAAAATGTTTGCGGAAGAAGGAAGCTGACATTTACCTAATTAGTCTTTTGAGGAAATTTATAAAGCAATATTAGAGGGTCGTTCAATAAGTCCTTAGCAAAAGACAGAAAAATAAATTATTTTGTGTAAATTTTTTATATTTTTCAACGTAATCTCCCTTTAACTCTATATACCTTTCCAAGAGTTTCTCCAACTTTTTTAAGCCTTCCAAAAAAATAGGATTTCGGAAGTTCCTCAAAATAGGCATCTGTTTGGGTGATGACCTCCTCTTTTGACATGAACCGTTTTCCACCAAGCCATTTTTTCGAGTCTGGAGATAATAAGTAGTCACAGGGGGCCGAATATGGTGGATGTCATAATAATTCGTACAAAAATTCCACAATTCTGGCCATCAAAACTGCGCAGGTGTGCACCCGTGCATTATTTTGTTGAAGGAGGATCTTTTTCTTTATCAAATGAGGACGTTTTTTTCTTGATTTCATTTTTCAGCTGGTGCAATAACGACGAATCATACACTCCAGTTATTGTTTTTCTTTTTTCCAAGTAATTGGTGTAGATTGTTCCATGTACATCCCATAAAACCGTGGCCATCATCTTGCCGCTGATTTCACCGTTTCTGCCTTCTTCGGAGCCTGTTCACCTACAAAAACCCAGTTTTGATTATTACTTTTTCTCTGGAGTGTAGTATTGTATCCATGCTTCATCCACAGTAATGTATTGATGCAGAAACTTGTCAGGCTAGCGACGCAAAAGTGTCAAAATAGCCTCAGAGTCGACCACAAAATGGCGTTTATTCTCCACTGAGAGCAAACCCATCCCCCACTGAGAGCAAACCCGGCACCCATCTTGCTGAGATTTTTTTCACACCCAATTTTTCGTGCAAAATTAAAAATACTGTACCATACCATATGCCTGTGGCCTCAACTATTTTGATTCGTCGAACAGTCAAAACCATATTGTGGATTTTACCAATCATTTCAGGAGTAGTCACTTCCACTGAAAGTCCCGAACTATGCTAATCTTTTGTGGATGTATGGCCACAATTGAACTCATTTACTCAGTTGTAAACAGCTGCAAATACAAAAGCAGATGTGCCATGAACTTCATACAACTCTGCTTTGATCTCTTTTGGTATTAAGCCTTTTAAATATAAATGTTTGATCACCGCTCAAAACTCACTTTTTTCCATTTTTGTTAGTAACCAAAAGTTCTTTGCTTCAGTCGACAATTAAAATGAAACCATGGTGATGTATGTAACTGACACTTTAACAGGTAACTAGTGAGTAATGGTTATTACTAAACACATCATTTTCAATACTATGATGCCATTTCTTGGATTTTCTAAGGACTTATTGAACGACCCTTGTATCTTCAGTGGATGCTGAATTTTTCAGTAATTCGTTCATTCCTTTATAAATTCACATTAAATAGTTGTACATTACTATTTTCTAATGTAATCTTCTTATGAAGAATTAAAAAGCTCACGAAAGATTTTCCAATAATGAAAACTGTAGGGGAGGGATGCATTTTCATATACATTTATACTGGGATTACATTCAGAAAAACAAGATATATAATGTGGAAAGATATTTGGTTGCACTATAGCCAATTAAAAATAATCATATATTGAATAAACTTTTTCCTTTTATTTCCCACATTACACATAACAGCAATGAAATGTATAATAATCTCAGAAAAACTTACAGAAACAGTGAATAATTACAAACAAAATAAAATAGCAGGTGATACAACCACCAATTGTTCTTGTCTGCAGATGCCGGTTTTGTGGTTCTTTATCAAAATAAGGATGAAATACCAAAATGCACAGAAAATTCAGCCCATAGAAGATAATAGCTGGAGTTCATATTGAATGTACACAGTATTATGAAGTTAGCTCCAGCAGTTCCACTGATTACCAATACCACAATATACTCCTGGTAGCTATGCCACTATATAAAATATTACAACATCTACTGACTTAAAAGGTTTAAAGCTTAAATATCAAGGCATAATTTAATAGAAATAATTGGGCTGGTATAAATATTCAAAGAAGTTTAGGCTGCTGCCTCAGAGCAGTTATATCTAAAATATTGCTAGACTTAAGACTATCATTATGACCCCTCTGTTTCCAATCACCTTCTCTTAAAACATTGCAATGTGGAGGTCTCTCACTCTCACCCATCCTTGGCATGCAAGGAGTTTGATTGCCATTTGTTTTAAACCCCTTATCTTTTGGCACATGAGGCCCTCGATGTTTCCCTTTAGTCCTAGGCTTAGGGACAACTTTATTACCAGACTGGCCTATTTGGTTCCCTGCACTATTAACATCCCTGGCACTTTCAGTAAAATCTCCTCTCCTTGGGAGAAAACCCACTTCCTTCCCTGTATCTACCGTATTAGGACTAGGCAGTACATGATCAACTTTATTTGCTGGTGTACTTGAATGCACCTTACCACCTAGACCATTCCGACCCACTGCCATGTCCGCACCTTGATGAAAACCATCCATATAATCATTGGTGTAGTCGATGCGACCAGGGCTCCTGGTGTTCCCTAGATCAAGTCCTATTAAACAAGAATATTAGAGTTATTGATTAATACATTAATTATAGAATTGATGATCATAATCTCAAACTCTTACTATGGAATAATGTATTGGTTTGGATGAAGTTATCAGGAGGATCCTGAAATAAAAAAATGGTAGTTGAGGACACTTAGAAAAACATTGATATTTTAAAGGCATGTCATGAAATGACATTTAACTACACCAATTGCAAAAACTAAAGCAGTCTCTGCAGATCTGAGGGATATTTGTATAAAAAATAGGCACTGTACTAACGTACATCACCATATGTATACAACCTACTAAGGATGTGCAAGCACTTTGAAATTTGGGTTGATTAAAAAAAAAAACTTGACAACTCAAGCTAAAAATGTTGGAGTTGAGTACAGTTTTTTTGGAAAACAATTTTTAAGTGGTTGGTAAAATGGTAAACCATATACAATAAGTCCTCCTTTTACGTCGGAGATGCATGTTGAAGAAGAACGATGTATATTGAAAAAATGTAAAAAAGATGCAGAAATCCACCATTTTAATCCCGCTATAAATAAAGGTGTTGATTTCAAAATTCGTTCTTTGCCTTTATCCAGAAAAAATAGCTATTTAAGATGGGATAATTATGTCTGTTATCGAAAAAATGCAAGCATATGCACATACGTCTACACATGTCTCTTTTATTGGCATTAAACAGGGAAATATTTTCCGACGACCCTTGTCAGCATGGTGGTAACATCGAATCAGACGTTAATCAAAACGACATCTACCGAGGACTTGCTTTATGCATGAATTTTAAGTTTTTTTTCCTTCCGGACTTTTGAAGAAAAGTGGGATTGTCTTACGTTCGGCAGCAATTTTCTAACTTCAAACAGATAGCCTAAGAATCTCAGAAATGAGATGGCCACAGCCAGGGGATTTCTGGAGTAGTGAGTTCAGATTCATTCACAGTGGAACAGCTGAGGAGAGACTAGGGATGGGAGGAGTAGCCATAATGCTAAATGAGAGGATGGGATGAAGAGTAATGGGATATGTGCAATACAGTGATAGAATTTTACTTGCCAAGCTAGAAACAAAGCAAAAGGATTCAATATGGCCTCCGGAATGCATGCACGCATTTTTCAGTCTGACTCTTTTGTCCATTCTAACAGTGTTTTTGACTCCGTCAGTTTTCAGTGATCGCCTATTGTGTGCCAAACATGATTGCTCGTGTGATACTTTCATAGTAGAGTTAAAAACAAGCAGTGTTTTCAGTTATCGCAAGTTTACTTGGATTGGATATTCCACCGTTGGTTTGTCTCTCTCTCGTGACTTTTCACTGGGCTCACCTTCACCGTCGCCCAGGAGGAAAGAGCGCTCCACCCTAGGCTGGAAACGACTTGCCCTCCTTATCCTCCTTGCTGGTGACGTGAACATCAACCCCGGACCAGTGTGTAAGTTCTATTATCAAAATATTAGAAGTTTATAGAACAAACTATCAGTGCTCTAGGCTAATGTTACTGAGCTTTCCTCGTTTGATGCAGTCTCGTTCACGGAGACTTGGCTCAATGCTAACATCTCGGATTGTGAACTTGAGTTTTCTTCCACAGACCAAGCCTTCTGCCGTGATCGTAATTTGCGTGGTGGTGGTGTTCTCTTGGCAATTTATTCAAACATTCCAGCCACCCATCATGCTGACCTCGAAATGAACTGTGAAATTCTTTGGTCTGAAGCACACCTGGAACGATATAACAATTCTGTAACCAAATCTAAGGTATTCGTGGGTTGCTACTATTGGCCTCTCAATAGTTATTTATCTATTCTTGAATCGTGCTTTGAATCAGTCCTTTGGGTGAGCTCTCTTGGTGATGTGATTTTGTTTGGTGACTTTAATCTGTCCATTCATTGGTCTTTGACTACTAAGGCTGATACTGTTACTCCATTAGATGATTTTTTGGTAGATCATTTTTTTAATGGCCTTGGCCTACAGCATTGCAATCTATTTTCCCTGGATTTTCTTCTCAGCTCACTTCAAATCCCTCCCGTGGTCCCGGGAAGGGACATATTTGTTTTGGACCATAAATCGCTCGAATGTTCCCTTACCCTTCCGTTTTGTTCCACACCCCCACCGGCCTCCCAAGTGCTGAGAGCTTGGAACAAAGCGGACTGGCCTGCCATTAACTGGGCCCTCTCGCTCCTCCCTTTGGACCTCCTGGAGTGTGGTACCCCAGGAGAGGGGCTTGAAGTGTTTTACGATCTGCTTCATGGTGCCATTTGAGGTGTGTCTCCAAGAAATGGCCCATCTGGTTCTCCCCGGAAGCAATTTTTGCCTTAAAAAACAAACTCAGTTCCTGGAAACTATGGAGATCTCATCCTAATCTAAATACCCGTGCCTCTTCTATGTCCCTATGCCGGCACTCCAGCTTCCTCCTATGGCGTGATTATAAGATCTACATTCAAGGAATAACTGTTGAGGTTCGTGATAACTTGAAAAAGTTTTGGTTTCTAATTAGTTCAAAAAAGAAGTCCTACCGTATACCACTATCCGTTTCTTTAAACAAAATTTCTTACATTAATGAACTCTGTCCCTCTGCATTTAACACCTACTTTTGTTCAAACTTCAATGCCATCCCGATATCTACTCCTCTTCCTCAACTTCATCTGGTCTGTTCTCATTCCATTTCTCAAATTTCAACTACCCCTAACGAAGTTTTAAACTATTTGACCTCCCTACCCCAGTTAAGTCCACTGGCTCTGACAATATTGGCTCCCTCTTTCTTCATCATACAGCTAACTCACTCTACTTGCTGATCCCAAGGCTTTTTGACAGATTTTTCCTCTCCGGCTCATTCCCCTCCCAGTGGAAAAGCGCTAATGTTACACCCATATTAAAATCGAGACAGAGATTAGATTGATAACTATCATCCAATATCAATTTTACCCATCTTGTTGGTCATTTTTGAATGCATTATTACAATCACTTGTTACATCACACCCTCCCCTACATTTCAACCTCCCAGCATGGTTTTATCCCCGGGTTTCATGCCTAACTAATCTTAGTATCCTGCATAAACACATTACTTCTGGTTTTTAACGTAACTCCCAACTAGATGTATGCTACCTTGATTTCTCCAAGGCTTTTGATTCCATTAAGCACAACCTGGCTATTTACAAACTCAAGCATCATTACAATGTTGACGTGCTCTATTATCTGTAATTTCCAATTTCTTGAACTCACATTTTCAACATATACTGATTGATGGGTCATCATCCGAGTATCTACCCATCTCATCTGGGGTACCACAGGGCAGTGTTCTTAGTCCCTGGCTGTTTGCCCTCTACGTGGATGACATAATTGATTGTGTCATCCCAAATGACTGCAATATTTTGTTATATGCAAAGGATTGTAAAATTTTTAAGTGAGTTGACGATGCTACTCATTTGCGATGCCTCCAAGCCTCACTAACTGCGATTAGGCTTTGGTGTGACAAATGAAAGTTACGCGTGAACCCCTCCAAATCAGCTATTTTCTGACTTTTTCATTAAAAAGAAACCTCTCTTCGACAGCCTATTCCATCAACCGATGCCCCATCCCCTCGGTTAAAACCCACTCCGATCTGGGAGTAATTTTAGATTGTAAGCTCACATTTGTTGACAACATAAGAAAAATATCCGTAAAGGTAATGGCTGTGGTTGGCCTCTTTTATCGGCTTACGGATGTAAGCAATTGTAAGCAAAGATACTTTATCAGAATACAGGGAAAGGACAATCAATCCCTTAGAATTAACTAGAGACAATGGTGTGAACAAGCAAAGCAATGTAATGAAAAGGAAAATTTTGACAACAGCAGAGGAGGTAATTGGAGGTAAAAAAACACTGTAGGTAGAAAGTAATGGATATCTCAGGAAATAACAGATAAAATAAACAGAAGAAGACAGTTGAAGTCCTCAAATCAACCAGAAGACAAGCAAAAGTATAAAAAGCTGAGGAATGAAATAAATAGAGCACAAAAGGACAATATAAATATTTTTGGAATAATGTTGCAAGGAAGTGGAAAATATCATGGCGGATGGGAAAATGGATGTTGCATACACAAGTGTTAAGCCCTTCAGTAGGAGGAAAGTGAGGGAGAAAGGGTTAAAGACAAACAGAGACTTGTTTGTTTATGTTGAGGGAGCCATAGTAAAGGAGAGGAAGGACTACATCTACACTATCCAATGGCGAGGACAACGAGACTACATGATAGAATTGGAAGAAGTTAATGCTGAGGAGAGAGGTGATTCCATTCCAAAAGATGAGTATGATGTGGCTGTGAAAAAACTCAAGGAAAATAAGGTACCTGGAATTGATGATATCCTAGGAGAACTGATCAATGCACCTAGAGAAGGTCTCCTGCAGTCTATCTATGAGATTACCTGTCAGATATATAAGACGAGAAAGATACCAGATGACTTCACTAAATGAGTTATAGTCTCAATCCCTGAGAAAGGGCCTCCTAAATGCGAGTACTATTGAACAATAAGTCTACTGTCTCATGCATCTAAAACTTTAACCGCCGTTTTTCTATGGAGAATTGAATGTACCATTGATAGAGTATTATCAGATAACCAATTCGGTCTCAGAAAGGGCAGAGGTATGCACGAAGATATCCTGGCTTAAAGGTTGATTTTGGAGAAAAGAATCATAAAGGATAAGGCAACATACATGGCGTTTGTGGATGTCTGGAAAGCCTTTAACAATGTAGCTTGGAATAAGCTCTTTGTAGTTATAAAGGAAATTGGTGTGAAGTTTACGGAAAGAGGAGTGATAAGAAACTTATACAGAGCTGAGAAGACTGTAATACAGTGCGGTAAATATGAGGAGGAAGTAAGGATAGAGAAGGGAGTAGGGCAAGGGTGCTCGCTATCACCAAAACTCTTTAACGCATATATATATAGAGCAATGGACGAACTCCTGGAAGGAATTCAAGAGGGAATAGTAGTGTAAGGAAAAGGATCCCAATGCTTTGGCTCACGGATGACATTGTGGTTCTAGCAGAAGTGAAAAAGAACTGACCCACATCCTGAACAAAATACAATAAATTCTCAACATCCAATATGATCTCCGAATGAATCAGCGTAAGACTTAGGTCGTAGTTGCTACCAGAGGAGGGGATCAGGAGAGGAGGACTATGTTGGCTGAAACACACGACAGAGTTTGAATACTTAGGGAGCAAAATAACTTCTAATGGAAGGAGTACAAAAGAAATAAGGTGGAGAATACTTAGAGCAAAGATTGCCATCAATAGTAAGAATAAACTCTTTACATGCAACTCCATCAATATTTTGCAGAGAAAAAAGCTAGTCAAGACCTTTGTGTGGAGTGTTTTGTTGTATGGCAGTTAGACATGGAACTGGAGAAGAAACATCTAGAGGCTTTTATGATGTGGTTTCATAAAAGAATGTGTAAGTTAAGCTGTACAGATCAAGTAACCAACCAAGAGTGAAGGCAGAATTGAACCAGAGGAGAATAGTAAAAGGAACTCAGGACGGATGGATCAGCCATATGCAACTGCACGAGGGACTGGTGAAGGGAATTTAAGAAGGGATGACAGAGGGCAAAAGTTATAGAGGATGACCTAGACTGGAGTATGGAAAGCAAAATGGAGGACGTGGGACGTAAAGGACAGTCGCAAACCAATCCTAATGGATTGACCACAGGAGAAAAAGTTTACATTCAGGCAAGTTCCCTATTGAGTATTTTGTTCTGGTAGTTGAATTTGTGCAAATTAGGAAATTAATCTAGAATAAACAAGGCTTTGATGGATTTTGATTTTCTCTTCAAAACATTAAAATATAGCATTGATGCTTGAACATGACCAAAACTTATTTTATCCTCAATTTGTATACCAATGTTCGACTTGAACTTGACTTGAGGTGAAAATCTGATGTTGGCCCTACCACTAATGTAAGCATTACTCTTAAATATGCACATAATAATATGTACAGCTAGCCGCAAAAGTAAATGTGGATGGTTCCGCTGCGCCACGACATGGTCTGAGCTAGAATCACGAGAAAATTTTTCATGCGTTGGCCCTCCGTGAAGAAGTCACGCCGTAGTCATGGTGATCAGGTGTTGGGCGTAAGACAGTGGAGGAAGGGGAAGGGGGGGGAAGTGACGGATGGTTTCAAAGAGTTAATTGAATGGGACTGCGGCCTTCCAAACTGGTTGAACCACGACAAAAATTCTTTCTAGAACTGAGGCCGAGTAAGACGGAATAAGAGTCTTTAGCCAGCAAACACGAATTTCCCAGTACACTAAGAAAGAAGCACTGAAAAGAAATGAGTGAATTCGTGGTGTGTATCCTTATGAATCGAGACCGCTGTGAGCCTAACAGTTCTCATTTTGTAATTAATAAACTAATTCTGTGTTACTGCGATAGACGAACGCAGTAAAAGTTTAGTATGCATTTGAGAAATCATCTCCGAAAAATCAGGATATTCAGATTGATTGGGATTGTGACATGCTGACAGGGGTTTTAATTTAAGGATGATTAAGTTCACACAGAACTCCTGGTTGCTATTAATCTTACTTTAATGGGTCACTTTTTTGCGTGACTTTTTCTCGTCATAATACTTTTAGTGTTGTTCCCTAAGTGAATGTAGACATGATGGTATTTCCTTATATTCATTGCGATAAATAAAGCTTCCTTTATGTGAAGGTTTTATAGATTTTGGCTACTTAACAGTAGCGTGTTCCTCCTTATTGTTACTTTCCTTTCAAGAGAAATCAAACATATTACATATATTCATCCTTGTAGCACAGTGAATACTTATAAATAGAACAATGCTACAGCCGTATGATTGATATAGAAAACCATTTGGAGAGTTGTATTTTCATGCGAATAATTTAAGCTACATGAGGCAGGGTAACAGGCTTTTCCTTAAAAAATGTGGTTTTTGACTTGTCTTATACTGAATTGCACGATAACTTTTCTTTGGTGTACCATTCCATCTTCGTCCGAACAGAACATTTTCTCATCGAAGAAAATGACAAGATCACAATATACTTGGGGCATGTCTTAATACACAGCTATGAAATGCATACATCGAGCTTTGTGCTTCTCGGTAAAGAGAGGGTTTTTTGCCGGCTGTGCACCCATTTAGAAACAGTATTTGGACGAACTCCAAAATTTCTGGCAACATCTGATATGGAATGGCTGGCTGTTACCATCCCAACCATTTGCCCCCTTGAATATACTGAGGTTTCGCTCTGATTTCCTCCCGGCATTTTCCTAAGCTAAGCCGACAAATCAGCGAAGAGGTCACCAGGGGGTGCAGCGAGCAAGAGAAAATGCGGAGGCCTCAGCAGTTGAGCAAGATGTGGAAGACCTTGCTGCACAAGGATGACGACAGAATTCACCAGAGCCCTTCTGGAGGACCCATTGAGAGCTGGAGGCGCCACTTAAGGCTGGGACACAATCAACGTGTACATGTAACATGAGCCGTTAATGGGAATACGCGAAAAGATTGATGACAGGAAAGTATAGCGAACGGACAAAATCAACGTGTACGGGGAGTACATGTACGCGAGAGATGGGCAACTTTCATCTCTTCCCGTGTCCCGTACACGGAAAACCAATCAGAATAGTCCTGAGAATCCAGGAATGGGAGCCATCTGTCGGCAGATTCATCCAACTGCTGAAGATAGCTCTTGGCGAAGACAACTTATTTACTTTCACACTTGTTTACACCTGATCTCTTCGCTGCGCTTGCGTTAGTCAATTGTTACTCCGAGCTGCGTTAAACGTCGATTGTGTCCGCTGACTTGCGTTCCCCGTCTCCCGTTAATGTCTCGCATCGCACATACACGTTGATTGTGTCCCTGCCTTTAGGTTGGAAGAGAGCTGCAAATAGGCTGCATCAATGACACTGTAAGGCGTCGCCTTGGAGAGCTCTTCCACCGACAGCCGGCAAAAAACCCACTGTTTACTGAGAGGCACAAAGCTCGACGTATGCATCTCGCAGCTGCGTATTAAGACATGCCCCAAGTATATTGTGATCTTGTCATTTTCTTCGATGAGAAAATGTTCTGTTCGGACGAAGATGGAATGGTACACCAAAGAAAAGTTATCGTGCAATTCAATATAAGACAAGTCAAAAACCACATTTTTTAAGGAAAAGCCTGTTACCCTGCCTCATGTAGTTTAACTTACTCGCATGAAAATACAACTCTCCAAAAGCGGAACCATCCACATTTACTTTTGCGGCTAGCTGTACATTACAAGTCAAACATCAGTGTATTGTAGTAGGGTACTCAAAATGTAAATAGCAAAATGGGTAAAAAAGTATTTATGGAGTTTCCAAATGCCTACATGGACTTCATGCAAACCATTTCCAACAATGGCAGTTTGTCAGTACATTGATAAGAATTTTTACAATTGAATGGTTTTAAAAGTCAGGCTAAATAATGAGTTCTCCTCATATATTGAGGGATTATGTAGAAAAATATACTAAATACAATAAAACCATTATCATTTTTCACTACTGTCTTCTAAACTATTAACTCACTGACAAAAAATCATGTAATTATTATCCCAATTATAATCCTAGATCAGCAAAAAAACCTGAATATACACATTCTAAATGAGAACCCTGATTTGAAACATGAAGTCACAGCATGAATGATAATTATGTACACACTAACCTCTAGCAAGAGCAGCTGATTCCACAAAATTTGTCTGCTGAATTCCTTCCTGATGTCGCCAGATTCCCGCAGGACCAGCTCCATTGCTCGGCAGTAAATGATATCTTTGGAGATATCTCAGAGTAGTGAAAGATAGGTTAGTACCATTCATTCCATACAAGGTGAAGTCTGCAGAAGAGGACACTTCACCAATCACTCCTCGAGTCAAGTTTGAAGGTTTTGCTGGAAAATAAAATATGGCATTTTGAAAGGAAGGTTTGAGAATGCATCTTCTTCAATTTATGTCCATTAATGTCACAATAAAAACTATTAAGTGTAAAAGTCTATAGATCATATACTACAGTAAGTGCCTAAAATGGTACTTTTCAATAATGGAGGGCAAAAAACACTATTTTACTTGGGAAAGCAAATGAACAAGTTGAATTCTCATTTTCCCTGACTTTTCAAGACCCACTTTCCATTTCCCCAGTTTTCCATGTCTCTAGCAACCCTGATAAATATGTATCCAGTCCCGTTTTCCTTATAGGCAATGAATGGCATAGGCAATGTTATCACTCACAAACTAAAAGATAGAAAGAGAGACTAAACAGGGATGTGAATGACAAAAAGACCTAAAATATGTAAATATGAATTTTTTCACGGCCAAGGGAATTCCAAGGCAAGATACCACCACTGTCAACTAGGAACTAACCAGTGAAAATGGTCTTCACCTTATTTGATACTCTGTGACTAGTTATTTCAAAAGTCTCATCCATACTCTCATGCACCAGGAATAGTCCGACATTCAATTTCTAACCAATGCACACAAGTCAGGGCAGCACTGAGTGATCTAGCAGTGAAGGATTATATCCTTTTAAGAGTTATTTACAATGAGACGAATACAGCTTTAGCATAATTTCCCCACAGGTTATGAGACAGCAAAAAGATGTGATTGGGTACATATCAGAGCCCAGCAAAAGTGCATTAAAGCATACTCTTCTGCTGAGCCAGGCAAGCCAAACAAATTTGAACTAAGCCTTGGTCAGTCTTGATCCCTCTTCATCAAATCATCGAGAAGCCAGCAACAGGTTTCGAGCCTAAACTGAGCTAAGGGACTTTTGGGCATAGACAATTTACTGGAAATACCCATGAGCCCATTCCTAATAGAAAGAGACAATCTCAAAGAGGTGGTGAATATGTGGAGGAGGCATAAATGATGGATAATGGATACACTAGAGGTATGGCATGTCACAAAGGGTGATATATGAGATAATGTGGGGTGGCCATGAAAGAGGGAAATATGAATTTACAATGCTCTGAGAGCAGGCAAAGACACGAAAAGAGATTCTGTGAGAGGGAGTAGATGGTTAGGTAAGGACATTGATGGAGGATTCCATGAAGAATCAAGGCAACAACCTTCCAAAAACTTATAATCAATACAAAAACATCAAATGAAGTACATATATACATTTAATTAGGTCTTACCAGGTCCTTGCAGAGATTCTGGTTCAGGGCTGTCCTTTGGATTCAAGTAACCACAGCTGGTAAGCTGATCATCGCTCAAATACTTGAGTGCCAGTGCTTTTATTCTGAGGCTTGTCTCTGTCGGACGCCTTTCTCCACCCTGTCTTCCTCTAACATTTTGGGGATCAAAAGTTACTCTTCTAGAATCCTGCACTCCTGAACTAGGCATGTTATTAGATGGCACTGGGGAAAAAAAGTTATTTTTATGCTGTTCATTGGAGAGATCAATGCCAAGTTGCCTTAGATGCTGCAGTGTGGCTTCACGGACAACCTCCAAAGTTGGCGAGGGTAGAACCTTGCCGTTATTAGTATCTGGATGCTGAAATGGGGACCCCGAGGAAGGCAAACTTGATTCAGGACCTGGATATGCAATGGGTGATGCTTCAGGCCTCCTAGTGGGTAAATTTTCTTCATGGCATCTTTCTTTCCTGGTGTCGGGAGGGAGTTTAGAAGGGTCTTGATTCTCCAGTAATTTATTTACTTGGCCCTGGAAATATTTTCAGTTTACTATTTAAAAGCATCTTAGGATGTAAGCATTAAGTTAAAAAACCTCTAATCATTGAAAAGATAGGGAACCTGCTCCAAGATGCCAAGTTTTGGAAAGGGATTTTCTTAGATTTGCCGAGCATTGATCAGGCTAAAGCTTAGCATATTTCACCTAATATGTGGTCATTGAGTAATACTAATAACTATCAACAGCAATAATCAGGAAAGTAAGCTGATTAAGACAATGGATGCATGAAACTTTTTAGTATTCTATTGCATAACAGACAAACTCATGAATACAAGAATGGGTAAAAAGCAAAAAAAGAAGTTCAACATCCTAGCTAAAAAGTTTTGTCTAAGGATTTTGGCCCCACGGCAAATAATGCAAACTTCTACATCAACACTAAACTTCAAGTTTGTCAATCCCATTATAGTGTGAACACAAGAAGGTAACTCAATTTGTAACTACATGGCCAGTTCTGGAGGAATTTGACAAAATTCTACCTTACTAAGAAATAAAGAACCTCTGAGAGGCTTCAACATCATCATGTAGATGTCATTACCAATGCCAAAGACCTTCACAGGAGGTAACTACATCTGGCTTGATTGCACAATTACTGAAATTGAGAGGGCCTGCAATGGTTACCATCAGGTTTACTGAATTAAGATATGCATTGTTCAAAAATGTACCCTATTTTTTACCCACTTGCAGTGACATCATAAATTCATATATTTGAAGATATGTTAGCACTCTTAGACTCTTGGAAATTCTGGAGTAATAGCAAAGTAGAATGGTTGGACAATGATAAGAATGATAAGCATTTGGAGGACACTAAACACTCACACCCAACACACCTTTAAGTGGAAGCCACCGTTTTACATGCATTAATTACATAAGCTGTGGTGACACTATCAACCATGGGAACAACTTCATGCCTGAATTTCCATTAAGAGGGAGGTGAGTGCATGTTAATTTTAAAAATTCAGTTTCCTACTTGGCGTTCCTTTTTTTTCTCATTAGAATTTGAGAAGGTAGTATTTTGCAACAAAAAACATGAGCAGAACAGGCAGTTTTCAGAACACATATCTGCAAATAAGCCCAACCCTCATTCCCATTTGAAGTTCATAATATTTTGCAATGTTTAATCTAGTTTTGATGGGGTTAGCAAGATATATGTGACATGCACATGCATTTTAAAATGTCATTTTTTGGGAGGGATCAGTCAACACTGCAATGTTTTAATATATAAAACAATTATAGTTAACACATATCTTTGTGACAGGATAATTTAATACTACAGTTACATGTCTATTGATTATAAAAAAATTACTAATTTGGTGACTTATTTTAGTTTTTAAATGGATACAAAAATGGTAGATTAGCACAATTCAACCCCCGGACAGAATTTTCCTCTTTGCCTTGTTGTACACAAATAAATTATCTCAGCAAGTATTTGCATTTGGGTTTGAATATTTTGAAATTTTCTTAACCGAGGTTGAAATTAGCAATGGAAGTAACTATGAAAATTTGAGATGGTGGGTTTGGGGCCTTGGTAGAGTTGATTTGAAATGCTGAATGTGGACAATGAAGATTCTACAGCTCTTACGAATTTGAAAATCTAAGGAAAAATCCTATGAAGGCGCAGGTAGATGGGCAATCCACATTGGAAATGTAAATACAGAGGAACTTTGCCTAACTGAAATATAGAGGGTGGAACAGTTATATACATATATATATAACCTTTTTCATGTATAACCAGTGGATGATATTCATTGGTTGACTCTGATTTGGTGAAAATTTGAAAAAATGTTATTTATAACATTGCTCAATCTAATTTGCCAAAATCATTAACCGTGCACCACCATCTATTTCTTGAAATAATAGAAAAAATTGTGCATACATTTTTCTTCACCAGAGTTGCAGGCTTATTTCTCCATGTTAGCAGTGTTTGTTGATACATAGTAACAGTTAACCCGTTTCCCTTTACTGGGGTTCTACTGCATGCATTTCCAAATTTCTTGGGTGGTCTCCCATTATAAAACTCAAATACTTGACATAAATTAGCACTGTTTTAATTGCACATATAATCTTAGATATGTAATGCTTATATGCTTGTCTTGAACATTGGAAAATTTTTATAAGAGATTCAAACCTGTAAGACTTACCAACACATTATTATAAAAGGTCCATCCAACTCTGGCATTTCCATCATGACCCTCTTGATTTCCAGCCATATTTTCTGAGGGTTTCTCATGGGTCTGCTTATGAGCCAAACTTTCTTGATCTTCCCCTTCACCACTTTCTGAGCAAGAGTCCTCATCTTCGGAATAATAGCTGAAAATCAACGAACATTTTATATGACCTTTGTTTAGAATGTAGGAGATGTAAAATGCTTTAAAAGCACACAATTTGAAGGGAAAATCAAAATACTAGGTTTTCATAATTATCATTATCAACGAGAATGATTGCTTGATAACCTATGAAGAGGCAATTATTTACAAAAACCATCTATGCTACCATAAATATGAGAAAAGAAAGCATACAATGCAATAAGAGCATCAACAATGTAATTATTATCATTCAATTCATTATCATGGTATATATTGGAGAGAAAATATTATATCTTGCTCATGTAATCCTAGTAGTTGGTGCAGACTTAATTTCTGAAGATAAATTTTTGATTGTGAGATAAAAACAATTTTAGCATCCCTTAATGGCTTTAATAGTTCAGGGGTGTTTTAATGAAATAATTTTTTGGGTTAAGTATAAACTTATATGTAGGTCAGTACCTGTCTTCATCAGAAGGACCCTCCACTTCACCAGAAAATTCTTTGTAATCTTGAATTTCAACATGAATTGAAGGCTCTGGACTAAGTTGAGGTTCTGTGACTGTTTGGAGATCAACCCCATTGAGAGTCATAGTCATTTCATCATCATTCTGTCGACTTTTAGCAGCTAAGGTCTTGTGGTTTACAGAGGTGTGACCTGGACAGTGCTTCAGGTTTTCCAATTGTTTACAATTCTGTCCACACTTATCTTGGATCTTCTTCCCATTCTTTTTCCCAAGTGAAACCATTTCTGGATATGAGCCTTTCCTTTCTAGTTTAATACCATCTGAGCTTGTAGGCCTACTTTTTGATCTTCCCTCATTCGGATGTTCCCTTGATTGCTTGCTTGCATTCATCATGCATCCTCTAACATCACTCTCTGGATGGACATCACGTTTACCAACAAGGTGACTATTGCTCCTAGTTTGTGAAGCTACATCATTTGTTAACCTACTTGTGCTCTCATCACTTTCAGTTTCTTCCTCTATCACCTGGTGGATCTTTCTTAAATTTCTCAAGGGCCTGGGTGCCTCAAATTTTTGACCTAGGGGACTTCCTGAGGCATGACTGACCTTCGCACCAGAGTCAGCTGCATAATCACTTGATGAAGTTTTGCCAGGACACCCTTTACATTTACAATGTGAACCATTATCATGTACAAAATCACCACGAGCAAAATCAGACTGCTTATTTGTTTCTATGAAGCTAGTCATTATGCCCACAGATGAAACACCACTTGGTTCAGGTGATGTTTGGGTGCCTTCTTCAACACATATCACCAAAGATGACCTTCCCTTTGGCTTGGCTGGCTCAGCAGATATTGATGATTCTGTAAGATTCTTTTTAACGAGCTTCTCCACCTGTGCCTGCAATGATTGAAGTTGCTCATTTTGCAACTGTATGATGCGATAAAGGTCACGCAAGGCATCTCGCTTTTTAGCTGATCCTTTCACAGGAACAGATGACTCACCCCAACAATGTAACCCTAAGTCATCTACTACCTCCTCAGTAGAGTGGTCCAGAACTACTCGATGAGAATACTCAATTTGCTTCACATTGTTTACAATAGGAGCCTTACCGTTTCCATTCATATTTTCAATAAACTCCAGATGATCTGGTAGGAATTTGCCATTACCTGAAATAACAGTAGAATGCTGATTTTTCCTGTCACAAGGAGATTCATGGAAATTGCGACCATAGCTATTTGTTCCAAGGGAAATGCATGGCCCAGGAGTCTTAGCTTTTGATTGATTGAACTCTTTATGACTCCTAAACTTTTCAGAGATGGCTTCATTTTGATGAGGCATTTCCATAACCTCATGCACTCTAACATCAACATCCCTTGTTTTTTCATTTGAACACCTATTATTGTTTTTCTCTGAAGGTAGTGGGAAATGATGACTCGAGACTACTCCATTAGGACCACTATTTGACGTATCTCTCACTCTCCTGACAGCAACCAAACTTTCGTTGATGTCACTATCACAGGGACCTAAGGCACCACTTTTGAGCGTAGATTCAGGAAGTCTTGAGCTTATGCAATTTTGAGTATTTAGGGCGCGAGCTCGCCAAGCTGCATATGTTTCATTTGGTAAAGGTGCAATTGGCGTTGGTTTGATCTTCCTTGGTCCATTGTCCTCGTTTTTGGGTGATAACGCTCCATCACCATGCAAAGGGTGTGAGTTTTCCACCAGCTTATTAGAGAAGTGTCTCATGTCATTGACTTTTCT
Organism: Ceriagrion tenellum; assembly: GCA_963169105.1. NCBI lineage: Eukaryota > Metazoa > Arthropoda > Insecta > Odonata > Coenagrionidae > Ceriagrion > Ceriagrion tenellum. Next base: position 114,289,417 of record OY720641.1, read on the forward strand.
ATCAAAAACAAGAGAAACATCCGGAACTGATGGAGTGGGATTCACCTGGGAGGGAATACAAATGAAAAGGCATGAAAGAATTTTCGGTAAATATTTGAGTGTCCACAGCATAACTGTAAAATAGACACCCGGGCTATTTTTTTTGGTGGAAATAACGTTGAAAATGAATGAATCTTAGTCAAAATGTAACATGTAACTGGATACCAACCAAACGTTAAATCCGAAGTTACCCGAAGAGAAAAATTTCCAGATTATAAGAATACATGATATAACTATTCCCTAAACTAGGTTAGGGCGTGGCGAACATTTACCCATTTTTATATTTAACATTTTTAAAGAATTAGGAGCAATAAGACAATGAAATTCAAGACCTTAAGACAGAAGTTCGATTCATGATGATTCCGTTATTTACAGCCATCCATTACAATGGTTATACATCTATAAATGATAGAACTACATATACCTGATTATAAGTCACTGCCTTCGGCAGCTGCCTGGGGTGAGACTCATCAATGCTGTATGAATTGATCAGGCTAAAATTATCATCAGGCTCCATGGCAATACGTAAAATTATATTCGGTCACAAGTTTACAATTTAAATAAGCCCTTCGGAAAACTTATACATTATATATGAACATCAACGAAATAGCATGGCGTTGTAACACTCAAATTATTCACGAACTTTAAAATCCCTTCAACTGCCTTTCTTGCGCCAAAAATTGAAAGCAAAAATTCTACATTGCTGATGGTGCTGCCATCGATCGGCGAGCTGCGAAATCAGGCATACAAAACAATAGCGTAATTCGCGTACCCACGTGACGTGATAAAACGGATAGACACATTTACCCACGGTAAAACATTTACCATCATGTAACTCTACGGTAGGAGAGGTAGATGTACGTAGTTATACGTAACTATATCATCAATGATATGCATATTATCTTTATGTATCTGCGCTCAAAATAACTTAAAATCCATACTTAGTCATGATAATTACCATGATTGGTATCGGAATGTAAGTGACTTGCATTAGGTATTCGTTAATGTGAGTGTACAGCGATAGGCTTGTTTCACTGAACTTTTGTAATTTTCATGAATAATAGTGATGACGTTAAACTTTTGACTTGTTAGGTCGTCAGTCTATTGTTGTAATGCCCAAATAAAGTCAGTCCTATGTTGAAATATCTCGGAATTATTAATCACTTTCCTCAGCCAGTATCGTTAATTAAATCCTCCCCGTGACGAAAGTGCGGCTTCCTCGTTATGTTGCTGTGAATATCATGCTTGCAATGGATGACCTGAAATTACTTAGTTGCTTTAAGGTGTTGGCCAACGAGGCGAAAGGTTAGAACGATGACTTATGGTATTAATTTTAATTTTCTGGTGAGTTTCATGAAGATGAGATTTTAAATAACTCTCTTCACCTCTCATCTGTTAACCCCCAGACCTGTATGTAAGAAAGGATGTGCCTGTTGTCAAGTCTCCTGTCTCTCCTCTCGAGTTCTACAGGGAATGGGTGAGCCCTAACCTACCAGTCGTAGTAAAGGGGGCAGTAGAACACTGGCCAGCTATTGAGAAATGGACGAATGATTATCTAAGGTTTGGTAAATTAGAGTTTGATAATACCTCTTTTGTAAAATAAATAGAGAACCTTGCATTTCTCGTTGTTTCCTAAGTAATTCCTAGATGTTTTTTCGCTCGAATAATGCGTCATTATAATAATCAGTCATTCGTTCAACGCACTCGTGAATTTGTGGCAAACACTCCATCCGAATAAAAGTGCTGGACCTGATGCCATTCTGCCAATGGTAGTAATAATTATTTTGTCTTGTGCCTATAAATACATATTGAATGGGACAAGTTAGAAAAATAATACAATGTAGACAAAAAATATATCTGTATCTTTGTTAACTTGGTGGTATGTTTCCATAGTAGTATTTAATGGTAACTTTTAATAAACCACGAAAACACGACACAGGTTCCAATACATAAGTATCATCATATGATAATATACATATACCTGGATATCGATGGCGACTCATGCAAATGATGACTAGGTGTACACAGCAAGATTAATTCAGATGCACAATATCATTAAAGTTTCCATGCAGTAGCATAAAATATTGCAGAAATATCACACTAGCACTATATTATATACATATAATTCTTAACTCAACATTTGGTGCAAATTCCATCCAACATGGTCCACAAAAATATAACCACCATTATAGTATATTAACATCATATCTCACCTTGAATCTCATGATGAAAATTATCAAAGAGGGTTCTAGGAATCAACAGTCTTATATGGTTCCTCACGTTTCACTCTATTTCGTGTTCTTGAAATAAGCAGCACGCCTCGACAAGCCCCAACACTCAAGGAAAAGACTTGTTTTCCCTGTTATGCGTAGTTATGTGCATTAATGGCAGGCATGAATGAGTAAATCACTACATTTTGATGTAGACATGGATTATTGATCACATAAATCCAAATTTACTTCCTGGATATTTTTCTGATAATTTTATTCTTATGCTTAAAATATGTTTTTCCAGTAAAATTTTCATCTAAAAGATGTTTTGTTTTGCCACAATTTTGAAGATGTGAAGGAAAAAATATCCTATCCCTGGAATTTCCCTCTCTTCATCAGATAAGCATATCCCCTGTGCTTGTGGA